>JAPQWN010000006.1:27528772-28778772 GCA_028538565.1 Umbellularia californica
CAACGGTCATTCAAACGGGTTCATTAAGTAATCATATCCTTACCTGGGGGCTGATCTATCAACTAAGGTTTTGTAAGACCGAATTGGAGGCTTAGGTGTACTCTCCAACCAGTTAGGAGCTGTCTACTTAATTAAGTGAACCCATTAGATTCTCCGAGTGCCTTGATCTTTGTTTGAATGCCTGTGCATCATTTTAGGCTAGGGTTGCATTAGGGTGAACCCAGTGTATGCGATCAAAGAAAAATCGATCAGAGAAGCTTTGGGTACGTGAAAAAAGGTGGTTAAACCGATTAGAGCCAGATCTACCCTTGATAGTAGTAGGACCATCTTTCATTTTTGAAGAGATTTTTCAAACAATGGCGGAAGAACCCCAACCTGTTACTCTGAAGGATTATATGTACCCCACCCGAACCACCCAACTATCATGCAACACCCTACCTGCTACCAATGCTACCTTCGAGCTGAAATCTGGTTTGATCCAGATGCTCTCCGTATTTCGTGGGATGGACCAGGAGAACCCATACCAACATGTTAGGGAATTTGAGGACATATGTGGGACCATGAAATTCAATCACATGACCGAAGAATCTCTTAAACTTAGGTTGTTCCCACTCTCTCTAAAGGAAAAGGCTAAAGCATGGCTTTATGCCTTATACACGTGGGTTGCGTTAGTTGAGGCTTTTTACAAAAAGTTCTAACCCAAACAGAAAACAACCTCGATTAGACAAGCCCTAAACAATTTCTATCAATTGGAAGGGGAGACAATGTACAATTACTTGGAGCGGTTCAAAGATTTGTTAATCCAATGTCCCCCCATGGTTTTGAAAAGATTCGATTGGTTCATATTTTATATGAGGGGATGGATTACCCTACCAAAGCCATGGTGGAATCTTGTTGCAATGGTCCATTCACAAAGAAAACAACGAACCAAGCATGGACATATTTGGAAGAGGTCACTGAAAACACATTGCAGTAGGCACCCATCAAAGAGGATCCCAAAAGACAAGCCATTACAGAAAGAGTGGGCATTCATAGAATTGAACCCAAGTTTGAGGCAAAGGCCAAGTTGGCGATAGTGATGAGACGATTAGAAGCCCTAGAACTTAATCAGGGAGGCCTACTCCACAAACATTGGAGTCCCTAAAATACAGTCAAGCTGTGGGGGGTAGTGTTGAGTCACCAAATTGGGGTCAGGGAGAGAATACTGAGGAATTGAGTGCTTTGTATCAAAATACCTGATTTGAGAATAGGCAGAGGTACGACCCTTATTCAAACACCTACAATCCTGGTTGGAAGGACAACTGAAATTTCTTTTGGTCTAAGGGTCCACACCAGGTTGGCCTATCTCAGGCCATGCATCACCAGGGTTCCAAAAGCCAGCTATGCAAAATTTCACCCCCAATCCGCAAAATCAGCGGATAGATTCTCTTGAGGAAACCATGAAACCATTAGCTCAGAATACCCTTTAGTTCCAGCAAAGCACTGTTGAGAGCTTGAATGCTAACACACAATCAATTGCAAAATTGGAATACACAGTGAGCCAGCTGGCTAATTCATTGAGTGCTAGGGACAAGGGAACCTTTCCCAGTCAACCCGAAGCCAACCCCAAAGGCCAAATTCAAAAGAGCAAATTTGAAATTCGTGACATAAAAGGGAAGGGCCATTAGCAAGTTAAAGCCATAACTACACTTAGGTTAGGCCGATAGGTTGAAAACAGAGTAGAGGTCAAAAAAACAACTAAGGATTCGGGGAGGGATGAACCTTCAGTAGAAAATGAAGAAAAGGAACATGAGCCGATTAAGGAGATGAACCCTACCATAGGACTCCCGTCACCTAGTGACCCACCTCCTAGAACCTACACTCCTAAAGATCCATACCCTTAGAGGCTAGGCCTAGCAAAATCAAATGCCCAGCTGGACAAAAATGCTTGAAGTGTACAAACAAGTGAGGATTAACATCCCACTTTTAGATGCAATCCAACAAATTCCTGCCTATGCCAAGTTCATGAAGGACCTTTGCACCTTCAAGAGAACCACCAATGTTCCCAAGAAAGCCTTCCTAGCTTAGCAAGCTAGCTCCGTTATTTCATGTCCAACCCCGATCAAATACCAGGGCCCAGGGTGTCCTACCATTTCATGCAGGATAGGGGATCATCATATTGAGCATGCTTTACTTGACTTGGGTGCAAGCGTCAACTTACTTCCGAATTCCATATACGAAAGGTTTGGGGGAGTTAAAGAAAACTAAAGTGACTCTCTAGTTAGCTGATGCTTCAATTTGATACCTAAAGGGAGTAGTGGAGGATGTCCTGATCAAAGTGGGAGAATTTGTGTTCCCTGTAGACTTTGTTGTCTTGGACACGAAACCATCAATAGAAACTGTGACCAAAATACCAATCATTCTAGGACAACCATTCTTAGCAACATCCAATGCTTTGATCAATTCTAGGAATGGAGTGATGCAAATCTCTTTTGGAAAATGACAGTTCAAGTGAACATTTTTAATGTCAGTGATGGTCCCGGCTTTTGTTTCCACTCTCTCCTCCGCCCGTCCCGGGGCTACCGAGAGGCCGGCGGAGTGGAAGGAAGGGGGTATCAACATTTTTGTACGGGTATGCCAGATTTTCTATTCTACTTGAAATTTAGAAATAGTGATCCGAAGATCCACCTTCAAAAGTAGAAAAGGAAATCAATCTTTTTTTCTAACTTTCCATTGCATAAATATTTAAGAAAAGAGATAAGTTTTTCTTTGAATGCCGTAGGAGGCGATTTTTTTGTTTGTTTGCAATGAAAGGCGGTTTTGCTGTAAAAAGCAATGTTTGCCGTGAAAGGCGATTTTGCCATGAAAGGCGATGTTTGCCAAGAAAGGCGATTTACAAATCTCATCAATAGTGAAAGACAAGAATTGTGATTTTTTTGTCTCTTCAAAAAATACAAAATACAATAGAAAAGTAAGAAAAGGAATTCTGACTTCTCAGAAGATTGCAGGAACACGTTTAGATCGATGGTTGTAAGTCATGTATGAACTTTACCATCGTCCTTTAAATGAGAACATGATACTTTGATTCTTTCGGCTTGGCTTGGACCTCAGATTTTTAGAGGATAAAGACCAAGGGGAGGTCCTATATCCAATAAAAAACCGAGTAAACGGGCTGAAAAGCGCGTCTAAGCCATGTTGAATAGAAAGAGAAAGCTTTGGCTTGGGGGTGGCCTCCCAAGGGACTTCAATCACCTTGTGGTGTTTCTTACAGCAGAGTTTCTTCAAAGAAAGAGAGCTTGTTTGTGCAGAGATTTCTTCGAGAATTCTTAGAGATTTTTCTTGGATTTTTTGTGGACCTTTTTTTCTTGGAATGAGCCCCCTTTTATAGGCTTTTGGTGGCCATAAGGTGGGTTTATGAGCATTGATGGCATTGATGCTCCATGATGGGAGGAGTTACAAGTTTTTATTTCTTGATTTTGTAACTCCTTTTTCCTTGAATATGAATGGCCGATGGAGAATGATGGGCATTTAATCGATTTTAATCTCCATAATAAGAGGAGTTTCATGATTTATTGCCATGATTACTTGGACTTATAACTCCTTTTTCCTTAAATCTGATTGGGCAGTCCAAAATAATAAGTTAATGACCGCATTAACTTGCCATGAAACGAGTCATTTAACTTCATTAATTGGTTGCTAGGGCGCTCGAAGAGTCATGGGCCGTATCGCATCTTTTGGAATTCTTCTTGCGATGATCGCCGATGGATCCACATGTTGTTTGATGTCGGATGGCGATGCAACTTTAGACATTGATTAATACCAGTGGGCCTGTAACATCTGTCCTGTCGATTTCTTGATCGGTCGTGCAGAAAGTGTACTTTCTTGGTTGGCCGGTAGGCGATTTTGAAGTATGCAATGATGATCACATGCTCTCGATGGTAGATCCGAGATGTTGATGAAGATCAGCTGATTTCGAGCATCAAGAATCAGATTTTCGAAAAACTACAGGGGCTGGAATTCCCGAAACGCGAAAAGGGTCGAAAAAAGGGCCTTTTGGCGGAAATCCGGCAACCTGGATTTCTAAGGTCGCTGGTGACCATGCACCCATGGTCACCGGCGACCTTGGGGATTTTTCCCCTTTTTGGTCGCCGTTTCTCGACCGTTTTTCGATCTTTTTTGTTATTTTTTCTCCTGTATTTTTCTTGACATTTTTCCTCCTTTATTGGCTTGATTCTCCTAAAGAAAACCTGATGAGAAGCTGCGCAAAATGGAGCACAAAGCTTCTTATTTTTTTGGAAAAGCCGAAAACTTTGTAGTCGATTTTCTGTCAAGAGTCAAAACTAGGTCAAACGATGTTGGAATGACCTGAAATTTGAGGTGAAGCCTCCTGAGCAGTGGATAGGACCAACCATGGGCTTTTGTTTGAGTTTTGAAGCCGTGTGGGACCCCGTCTCTAGTAGAATTGATTTGGTTGCGGGAAGGTGTCGAGCTTTGATACACGGTCAACCGATGTCTGATTGACCTGAAATTTGGTAAGGAGCCTTTTGGAGGTATTTTGGGACCATCCGTGGGCTTTGATCGAAGTTTTGATGTCTTCGACACTATTGCCGCCGGGAGTGCCTGTTTAGCTGCAGGAGGAGTGAAGTTAGGCCAAATGTTGTCGGAATGGCCTGAAACTTGATGTAGAGCCTCCCAGTGGCATTTTGAGGCCAGCTGTGTGCTCTGTTTTGTGTGTCAGGGATTCTGGCTTCACCGCCGCCGGGAGTGCTTGCTCAGCTGTTGGAGGAGTGAAGTTAGGCCAAATAATGTTGAAATGGTCCAAAACTTTATGTGTACCCCTCTTTTGGCCGTTTTGAAGGATCCTGCGTTTTTGTTTGATTCTGATAAGATCCGATGCTTGAAGTAGTATTGCATGTTTGTAGTAGGATGCGGCTTCATGTAGCTTCTTGATGTTGAGGAGGCAAAGTGACTTTTTTTGGTGTCAACAGCCAGTAAGTAATCTCCTGATGAGGATGATGGGATTTTTGAAGTTAGTTACATTCATGAATTGGTAGAAAATCACTTACCTCATTTGAAACTTAAAGATCCACTAGAGGCTTGTCTGGCCCACTTTGGAAGTGATTTTGAGGTAGATGGGTATATTGAGAAAGTCAATGCATTGTTAGACTCAACCCCATCCATGGACCGCTCCAGGTGGCAACCAAAGCACGAGATTCTGACTTCATCTACTTTCCCACCTGTCCCATCGATTGTAGAGCCCCTAAGTTAGAGCTCAAGTAGTTGCCGGATACCTTGAAATATGTGTTTTTAGGCCCATTAGGAACCCTTCCAGTGATTATCGCTTCAAACTTGGACCCTGTCCAAGAGGGAAGACTTGTGAAAATTTTGGATGAACACAAGGAAGCTATCGGATGGTCCATCCCATATATCAAAGGAATAAGCCCATCTATGGTCCAACATAGAATCCATTTGGAAGACAATGCAAAAACTTATCGTAAACCACAAATGCAACTGAACCCTGCAATTTAGAAGTAATTAGGTTCGGAAGTAATAGTACATTGGTGAGCCCGGTTCAAGTGGTACCTAAGAAATCAGGGATAACAATGGTTCAAAATGAGGAAAATGAATTGGTACCTACTAGAATACAGACTGGATGGAGGGCATTGATTATAGGAAGTTGAACTCGATCACTCGGAGAGATCATTTTCCCCTTCCACTCATGGATCAAATGCTTGAAAGGCTAGCCAGTTATGCATATTATTGTTTTCTTGATGGTTATTCCAGCTACAATCAAATTCCAATTGCACCTGAGCACCAGGAAGAGACCACCTTCACTTGTCCTTTTGGTACATTTGCTTACAGATGCATGCCTTTTGGGTTATGCAATGCACGGGCCACCTTTCAAAGGTGCATGTTGAGCATATTTTTTGACATGGTAAAAAGATTCATCAAGGTTTTCATGGATGATATTTCAATCTTTGGCAATTCTTTTGAGGAGTACTTATATCATTTGTCCCTTGTGCTTGAAAGATGCAAAGAAAAGAATATAATCTTAAATTGGGAGAAATGTCATTTTATGGTGAAAAGGGGCATAGTTCTGGGACACATTATTTCTGATAATGGAATTGAGGTGGACAAAGAAAAAATTGATTTGATCTCCAAATTGCCACCATCAAAATCAGTTAAGCAGATTCGATTATTCCTGGGCCATGCTGGTTATTATCGTATTTTTATCAAGGATTTTAATAAAATTGCTAAACCTTGTGCCAATTGCTGACAAAAGATGCCCTGTTTGAATTTGATGAGAAGTGTCTAAAGGTCTTTGAGAGATTGAAAAAGGAACTAACTTCAGCCCCTATAATTCATCCACCTGACTGGACCATTTCATTTGAGATAATGTGTGATGCATTCAACATTGTTATTCGAGCTGTTTTGGGTCAACGGGTTGGGAAGTTACCTCATGTGATTTACTATGCAAGTAGGACCCTCAATGATGTACAACTAAATTACACAACCAATGAAAAAGAATTGCTAACTGTGATTTTTGCCTTGGAGAAATTTCGGTCCTACTTGATAGGGTCCAAAGTCATCATCTACATGGACCTTGTAGCTCTGAGATACCTTCTTTCCAAAAAGAATGCAAAAGCCTAATTGATCCAGTGGATCCTTTTGCTACAAGAGTTTGATTTGGAAATAATAGATAAAAAAGGATGTGAGAATGTTGTAGCAGACCATCTTTTGATGTTACCCTTAGAGCCATAAGATGAGGCCCCATTGAATGAAAATTTTCTTGATGAACAATTGCTCAGTATTTTCCAAATCCACTGGTTTGCAGATATACTCAATTACCTTGTTACAGGGGAGATGCCCAACCATTGGTCAAAACATAATCGATCAACATTTCTAGCTAAGGTCAAGTACTTTTTTTTTTGGATGACCTGTATCTTTTTATGTACTGTCCAGACTAGATAATCAGGAGATGCATTCTTGATGAGGACCATCAAAGTATCATTTCATTCTGTCATGATCATGCATGCGGGGACCTTTTTAGCTCCAAAAAGACTGCTGCAAAAGTTTTGCAGTGTGGTTTCTATTGGCCCACAATCTTTAAAGATTGTCATGTGTTTTTGTTTGAGTTGCGATAGGTTTCAAAAGCTTGGAAAAATCAATCGTAGGAATATGATGCCCTTGAATCCAATCTTGATAGTTGAAATTTTTTATGTTTGGGGGATCGATTTTATGGGACTATTTCCAAGTTCCTTTGGTAGTTTGTATTACCAGAAAGAATGATCACCATGTGGTGATCAAATTTGTAAAGGAATACATAATTTCTAGGTTTGGTACTTAATTAGTGTAATTTGCACTCAATTTCATAGAATTTCATAATTCCATGCATTTGAGCATCAAAGTTGGAATTTTAGTCAAAATCATTCAAAATCATCAATCTTGCATGAATTTTATGAAATCATTCGTTTACATCATCTTAGTGTCACAGCAATTAGCTTTTTGATTCTTGCTTCATCAATTAGTTTATGAAAAATCATCCAGTTTGGTGCATTCATGTGCATGATCTCATTCGGGTCCCATACATGACATTTATGAATTTTATACATATTATGGCTGAATTATTCTTTTTCGGATCCAATGCTTCTAATTAAACACAAACCAGTAGAACCTTCTAGTGCCCTGATTGGGCCATTACTAATGATGTTGTCTGGTACTACTGCAGGAACCTCTTTAAGTCCCACTTTGCAGCTTGATTCCCCTGCTACCACAAAAAATGCCTTGCTTACTGTCCAACACTAAGACCATCATACAACCATTGTAGAAGAGTGCCCAACTGCAACACCATGCCTAACAGTTGTGTCACCTGTTGCCTCTTTCTTCCACTACACAACACTTTAATCAGGTAGGCCCACTATGGAGACCGTCCCACCCTATCCATTGCAGGAGATTGCTGAACAACCACCTAGTCAATCAATCCCCATACATAGCAGTAGGGTTGTAAACGGGTCGGTTCCGGGCCATGGACTCGGAACCATTAAGGAGAAGGTGGAACCGGATCCGGACCCGAAACCATTTCGAAATCGGTTTCTTGGCTCCTGAACCGGAACTAGAATCATTTATGGGGCGAGTCTGGATTCGGGTCCAAAACATGGCTTTTAGGAGAGATTTTCGAAAATTGAGGTAATATGTCGGATCCACAGGTCCGAACCAAGGTGGAACCGAACTCGGACCCATTTACTTATCGGGGCCTAAAAAAGGACCCAGGCTTGGTTTTAACGAATCGGAACCACCGGAGTAATCGGAGAATCGGGGACCCATTTACATCCCTATATAGCAGCAGCATGCCCTCTCCAACTGTTGGTCCCAACTTGTCCATTGACTTGCCCAACAACCCACATAATGTAATGTCTCACTCCAATGTGCAAACTGGGCCGGCACGCAATGTCTCACTCTAATGTGCAAAAATTGGATTGGCACCTTCAACTGGGCATGATACCTCAACTTTTGTAGCTGGACATCCCATGGTAACACATTTAAGGGATGGCACACTCAAGCCCAAAATATATCTTGCTACTCGCCATCCACTACCTGTTGTGTTAACTACTCAAATATCTCATGTGGAACCAACATGTTTTACTATGGCTACAAAAAGTCTTGAATGGCATACCGCCATGGTATTGGAGTTTGATGCTCTCTAACAAAACGGGACATGGTCTCTTGTTCCTGCACAAGTACCCCACATGAATGTTTTCAGCTGTAAGTTGGTTTACAAGTTGAAATACAGAGTTGATGGGTCCATAGTATGTTACAAAGCTTGTCTGGCGGCCAAGGGCTATCATCAACAACCGGGTGTGGTTGAGACCTTTAGCCCGGTAGCAAAACCCACAACAACAACAAGCATAATTCTCTCTCTAGCAGTTTGCTTTGATTTTCCAATAAGACGAGTTGATGTGAACAATGCATTTCTTAATGGAGAACTTAAAGAAGACGTTTACATGCATCAACCACAAGGGCTTGTGGATAACCAACATTCATACTTTGTATGTCATTTACACAAGTCAATATATAGGCTCAAACAAGTTCCACGGGCCCGGTCTACATCCCATCTAAGCTCTATTGGATTTCAGCCTTCTTCTGTAGATCCTTCGTTATTTGTGTGGCACTATGAGAGAAATTTCATAATGTTACTGCTATATATCGATAACGTTCTCATCGCAGGGAATAACACATCTACTTTTGTACTCTAATTCAGTAATTGGCCAAGACCTTTTCCATGAAAGACCTCGGCCCACTACACTATTTTGTGGGCCTTGAGGTCTATAGGTCAAAGAATTGTTTAATTCTTTCACAAAAATTGTTTAATTCTTTCACAAAAAAAAAAAAAAAAAAATGCAGTTGACTTGTTGAAAAAATTCAAAATGGATGGGGCTAAACCATATTCCTCACCGGTGATTAGTGGTAGCAAACTCAATCAAGTGGATGGAGATCCTTTTCTTGATTCGTCTGAATACCGCAGTGCAGTGGGTGCTCTCTAATATCTCACATGGACGAGACCTGACATTGCCTTTGCCGTCAATCAAGTTTGTCAATTTATGCACAATCCCACTACTATTCAATGGACTGCATTGAAATGTATATTCTTCGATATATCATAGGCACTGTTAACCATGGGCACTTCTTCCACGAGTCTTCAAACTTGGTATTCACATGCTTTTTAGATGCTGATGGGGCAGGCAACCCAGATGATCGACGGTCTACTTCAAGACAATGTGTATAATTTAATTTCCTGGAGTGCACAAAAACAAACAACTGTTGCTAAATCTAGCACATAATTTGAATACAGGTCCCCCGCACATACATTAGCTAAATTATCTTAGATTTTATGCAAATTGAAACATTTTCATATTCCAATATCTCAAACACCAATTATACGGTGTGCTAATGTTGGAGCCATTTCCTTAGCTTCTAACCCAATTTTCCATGCTCGGACAAAGAACATTGAGGTTGACTACCACTATATAAAGGAAAAAGTAATGCGCAAAGAACTCATTGTTCGCTTCATCTCTACCGTCGATCAGTAGTGGATATCTTCACAAAAGGGTTAACTTGTGCTCGATTTTCTTTACTCAAAGACAAGTTAATCATTCACAACCCTCCCATCAGTTTGAGGGGGGATATTAGCCCAACTGATGATAAGGAGCAATACTCGTTGGGTCTAGTCACCATCTAGTCACCAAAGATAAGGCTAATTAATACTCAAAGATTATATCCTATAATTTTGGATTTCATCCTCATGTATGTAGCCACAGTTTCCATTCTTTAAAGATTGACTTGTTATATTGTATAGACTAAATGTGTCTATAAATGTAATACACATCACAGAATACAATACAATGAATCATTTACAACTCATTTGATTATAAGGGAATCTTTACAATTAAGTTTCTTCCTAGAAATTAGACATAGTTTTAAGGCATGTATGTGCAAGGTATTTTTTTTTTTGAGATAATTAGCGAAAGGTCCCTAGAATCGAATATATCAAGCCTCCAGTCCGGGCAAATTCTTTTTGAGGGCTCTGGTGCACTCAGTTAGACTATTTGTAGCCAGAGGTCCCTATATCCACACGGTTTCATTTTTCAGGACTAATTAGCCCTTTCAATAGTTTTAGGCATAAATTTTGAAATTTAAAATTTCAAATCTTCCCTCCTCCATCCTTCCTAAATCCTCTCAAACGACTTGACAGATCGGATCAAGGATTATCCGGATTTCTGCACTTTGTCTTCGTTGTAGAAAAGGGCAGGAGTCCAGTCGCCTGAGAAGAACTTGCAGAGGATTCTCAATTTCGTCCGAAGTCGCCAAAACGCAGGAGTTTGTTGCAGTCGACAGATCTAGGTGGGCCGCCACGCTCAACTGCTGTAGAAAAATGGGACTCGAGATTAAGATTGTTTCTCCATTGTCTTCTTCTCAAGAAGAACTAGTAGCAGAGAAACGCTTCCCTCTTCAATTTATCCTGTGGGACAGTTGTGCCGACCCAACGACGACGATGGTGATGGCACAATCACAGCTGTTCGATCGTCTATGTTTTTTTTTATCACACTCCTTTGATGATCGTGGAGTACCAATCACAATGCTATGTTTTTTTAGTGGTAAAATAACCCATTCAACTCCATTGACGATCGTTAATGTTTTTTTTTATCTCACAGCCATTCGATCACTCTTCTTACTATCAAAGCCAATCGGCTGCCTTCTTCCTCGATCGTCTTCAATCACAGCCGTTTGATCACACTCCTCTTACAGTGGCCCACCTCGAGATCAGTGGTTGGGTTCAGTTTCTGTTGCAAGTGGTTGAAGAAGACAGAGCACAGAGTTGGGGTCCTTGAGTTGCAGAAGTCGGGGTTCGGTCAGCGTCGCTGCTGATTGATTTGCAGATCTGGGATCAGGTCCATAGAGAAGATCGATTCGTGTTTCAGGGCAGATAAGTGGTTCGATTTGCAATTGATCGTCTCCAGAGAAGACCAGCGAGATGCAATGTTTCTGGCCCGAATTGTAGAGGTCCAGGGTGCTGTGTTGGCTTGAACAGGAGAAGAAGACATTCGCCGTGCAAGCCGCCATCGTTGCTACTGTAGTTAGAGATGACCACCACGTTTGATCTACAAAGCTCTCTTGTAAAGTCCCTCATTTCTAGAGAAGAAAAACGAAAGGGGTTCTCCAAGATGGCACGGAACCTTGCCCTGCTACGAAAGCCCAGTTCAGAGACCAGACCTGCTATTAAATTTATTTGAGTTTTTGTCAAATTTATCTGGGTTTTTGTGACATTTATTTGTCTTCTGTCATATTTCTCAGTGTTTTTGGCAAATTTATCTGAGTTTTGTCAAATTTATCTAATTTTTTTGTCAAATTTATCTGATTTTTTGTGAAATTTATCGGTCTTCTGTCATATTTCTATGTGTTTTTGGCAAATTTATTTGAGCTTTTTTTAAAAAAAATTTATCTAAGTTATTTAGCAAATTTATCTACGTTTTTTGAAATCTATTTGCGTTTTTTTAATTTTATTTGCGTCTTTTGAAATTTATTTGTGTCTTTTCAAATTTATTTGCATTTTTTAAATAAATTTAACTGAGTTTTGGCAAAAATACTTGAGTTTTTGGCAAATTTCATAGAAATTTGGAAAATGATTTATCTGAGTTTGGCAAATGTGTTTGCGTTTTTGAATTTTATTTGCGTCTTTTGAAATTTATTTGCATTATTTTGAAATTTATTTACATTTTTTGAGTTTATCTAATTTTTTTAGCAAATTTATTTACGTTTTTTGAAATCTATTTGCGTTTTTTAATTTTATTTGCGTCTTTTGAAATTTATTTGTGTCTTTTCAAATTTATTTGGGTTTTTTAAAATAAATTTATCTGAGTTTTGTCAAAAATAGTTGAGTTTTTGGAAATTTTTTCAAAAATTTGGAAAATGATTTATTTGAGTTTGAAAATTTTATTTGCATTTTTGAATTTTATTTGAGTCTTTTGAAATTATTTGCTTTATTTTGAAATTTATTTGCATTTGTTGAATTTTCTTGGGATCTTTTGAGATTTATTTGAGTCTTTTGGAATTTATTTACATTTTTTGAAATTTATTTCGATCTTTTTTAAACTTATTTGCATGTTTTTAAATTTATTTGCGTTCTTTTGAAACTTATTGGTTTTTTAAAAAAAATTATTGCGTTTTTTAAAATTTTTTTGCATTATTTTGAAATTTACTTGTGTGTTTTTAGAATTTATTTGAAAATCTCATTAATGGGATTCCATTAATCGCGGGCAATTAAATGGTAGCAGGCCATTATTAATGGGATATCCTACCAATCATGGGATATGATTTAAAGAAAGGGCAAATTAGACATTTATGTATGAAAATGTGTGTGAGGGATCTTTGGCTGCATAACTTTTTTTTTTTTTTTTTTTTGTACTGTTTGCATGAAAGTCACACTTTGAGGGACCTCTTGCTGAATCCCCAAATTTTTTTTGGGGAAGCGGAACTCCTATTTCTTTGTGCGGTGCTTCATTGTTTGGTGCAGCAGGACTCTCCAATGAAAACCAAAATTTTCATGCGATTTTTTTCTCCGGAGAGAGGAAAGGGAGTTTGATTCCTCCTCTCCAACTTCCGTTCCGGCGGAAGAGGAAACCTATGTTTCTTCCTCACCGTCAAACCCAACTTAAGCTTTTTGAAAAAACTCCCAAGCTTCATGATAGTGTCACAGTCCCCTAGCCAGCAGCTTGACAGTCTGTGTCTCCAAATGAGAAAATAGCACACAGACATGCTAGAATACTCAAGGAATATTCAGGAAGGTTCCGGAAGCATTTGGAAAGTCCCTCGGGTCCAGAGCATTCTAGAGAACCTCAGAACACTAAAGAACCCTTGAGCATGCACTAGAACTTTCTAGAGACTTAGTGTGTGCAGATTACTTAGGAAGTCTTTAGACCCTCATATTTCTAGAAGGCTAATACTAGCCACACACTTGTACATAATTGTAACCACATGCTGCAAGGGCCTTGCCCTATATAAAGGGGTCATCACCCCTCATTTGTATACACAAGCCAAGTTTGAGCAATACAAGAGCATTCTTAGCATTCTCTCAAACTCTCTTGCTTTCTTTGTGCCCTTAAGTGTTCTAGTCTTGCTAGTAGTGTCCCAAACCCTTAGTGAGCAAGGTCAAGGCTGACATAGGCATACAAGAGTAAAGTCTCAAGCCTAAGCCCGCACGGTGTGCACTAAAGCTTGCAGCCCGTGACAATGTGGCATTGTTTCACCTTCTACATTCAACTAATGGAATAATCTTGATGAGTCACCTAATTTCAGCTGGACCATCAGTGAATGAGATTTCTTTAGCAATGGAATAACCGTACTTGTCACCATTTCTTTCTCATTTTCATTGTGCGTATGTGATCCAGGGAGTTGTTTTGTCAAGCACCCAATGGGCACTTGACTTCAAATAAGCTCATGGCTTAAAGCCGCTGCCTCTATCTTATTAACTCTTTTGCAATATTTTCTCCCATTCAATGGCCGCTCAACTTCCAATAAGCCCTTGGATTGGAGTTCAGATCCTCTAAGTCTCTTAAAGGGAATTCCCGAGTCGAACTTCCAAATGGGGCACACATATTGTAAATATGACCTGCTCAAAATGAATACCTTCACCGTGTATGAGAGACTTCCCCAAATTTTACTCCAATGAGAGTTGGACTCTTATTGGAGTAAAATTTGGGGATATCACTTAAACTGTGAGGATTGATTGAAGCCACTCTCCACTTTCTTTCACCCTCCTCTTTAGAAAACCTTAGCAGTTAGCACTGAGGGAAAAAAGCTGAGGGGAAAAAACTGAAAAAGAAAAAGCAAGTGGAAAGTACAAGAAACCAAAAAAAGTTCATCTCCTCCATCTAATCCAAGCGCAGGTCAAACTCCCAATGAGGGACACCAATTTCAATCATAAGCCATTATCAAATCTTGTGCAAAACAATGAAAATGCTAAGTAGAATAACAAATTGACAAAACACTCCAGTCCGTGAAGCCTTTGATTTTACATATTATGTTTCCTACCCAATTAAATTCATTGTGCACTGTTTGTGGCCGATGGCGCTTGGGAATCAACTAGAAGGCGTTTAATATTGGTGATGCTATACTTGGATTTCACCCTAGCTAACCGTATGCCTCGTTACCATGTTCTCCAAAGACTGAACTGCAGATCTCTTTCCCGAATTGAAAATGGGATATACCAAGTAGTTCAAAATCATTTGTTTAAAAAGGAGAAGAGAGAGCTGGAAGCAAAAAGAATGCAACGAAAGGCAGAGTACCGAAATGAAAATGGAAAGAACAACAATGCAATGAAAGGCAGAGTACCGAAATTAGACTGGATAGGAAAGCTACCGACTTTAGAGACCCAAGAGCTATTGCCATTAATCTTGTAGCTATGGAAACGGTGCCAACTAATAGATCTTTATCACCTATACCTGCCCAGATGAGGAGTAATGCAACAGTGATAGAGCTAAACAGAGCTATGGCGTCGGTGATCATGAATGCCCAGAAAGCAGGTCTCCTCCTTAAAACTGCCAAGCCTTTATCTGGGACATCACTACTATAACCGCCAGGTATGGAGAAAGCAGCAGCAAATGTCACTGTGATGATGAGCCCTGCTACCACTAAGATGGTTTTGGACAGCCTTGTATGACTCGATTCTAGGTGCCGTTATAATCTTTGCATGAGCGCTCTTTGCTTGCGTGTGTAGTTGTTGTTCACCCCTTGGTGCACCAGCTTGTATCAAGGCAGTACAAATTACAATCTGCAAGGTTAAAATATATTTAATGTTGTTGCATTTTGTGAATATTTAGACAAAGCTTGTTTCAATAACCAATAGCAACATTTGAACATGCTTCCATCTATACTTCAAGTTTCTTTCCTTGGGGAAAAACCCCGTTTTAGAGGGAAAAGGAGGTAAACACTCGAGTCATCGATTTTATATTGAAATAATAACAATTTGTAAATTATTTACAGATTCACCAAAAGAACTATGCCTTTTTTCTGTCTTGCATCTTTAGTGTGATGAACGCTTGTTAACATTTAAACTACGTTGGCATGAAACCATAATATTTCTTTTAAATGAAAACTTTTGAGATAAACCTTTACAGAGGAAGGGGGAGGGGTACTGTGTGCGTGTGATGTAAATGAAGATATTCTTTTCTGATACAGCCTTATGTGAGATGCATGTATGGGTCTAGCTTGACTTATTTAAGTTGTTGAGATGTTTGTGATTAGATTACAAACTAGAGTATTGGTATGGAATGAAATTTTATCAATTCCCAACCCACGTAATTTTCTAAAGATGTCACCCATCTAGGTTGTCCGCTGATGCAGCCAAGCGAACAAATTCTTGATGCTGGCCACATACAGGGACCTGGCAAGCCTCGCCAAGAAGCTTGGGCCAAATGGATCACATTGCCCTGCCTCTTCCCACCTTCATCTTCCTTCCCTGACCTTGGCCCCTAACCTGGTATATCTTTTCCCTTTGTAGGTTGAATATCGAAAGAAAAAGTCCTATATTAAAAGAAAATTAAGGAATCCCTCAATTGCAATCTTCCATGGTTGATTCCTTACGTGAGCAAACTAGATTCAAGCTTTGATACCACTGTAGTTCGGAGACCATTGCGGAAGCTTCGGATCTGAGTGCCACGAGTCCGCTACAACGCAAGAGGCACGAAAGAGGATGTTGTGTATTCGTCAAGAGGCCCGAGGAGATTTTCTAGAAATCCCTCCCACTCAAATCACTCCCTATTGTCCATAGGCTTAGGGATGGATGCCTGATAAATGAGCTAATGGGTGGATGGACTGGATCTCAATAATAGCCAAAAGAGAGAAGAAGATGGGGATTCTGGATCTGTGTTTCTTCTCCTCCACTGTATTCTCCTTATATAGCAATGGTGAAAAGAATCATTGAAGAGAGGCATAATGAGCTTTTCAATGGTATTTTCCATTCCCTCATTGAAGAAGAGGAAATGGAAGAGATGTTTTAGAGTGAGGGTCATTTTTCCTATATGTGGTTGGGGCCAAAGTTAGCCTGGCATTACCCGAGTAGCTCTTCACATCCCAGCCATCTTGCCTGTTGGTAGTTACCCAGTGGCTGGCACTAGGAAAAGGGTGCCTACTGCCTCTGCCAAGTCTAATGGAGGCCTGCTTTGCCCCAAGGCTGAGATCTCTGTCTCCAAGCAGAATTATGATGTACTTCTGGTTGCAGCTCATGGAGAGGATGCTAAGGTTGTTATTATTTGGACCATTTTGAGGAGGAACCATCGCCACCTCTCTTTCGCCCCATTCACCAAGCCCCCAAATATCATTCTTGCTGCTAAAGAATCCTTAAATGCCCAACCTTCCGAGGTTCCTCCCCATACAGAGGTAAAAGTAAACTCACATGGAGTTTGCATCCCTCCATTCCTCTCCTTCTGAAGTTAAATCCCCATCCAGCCAGGGAAAAACCCTGTGCTCCATCGATGGACGGCAGGGCATTATTGGGATTTTCCCCACCTCCCTTATTGGAGGGAACCAAACCCTCAAATTCTCTCTCAGGTTCAGTTCAAATTCAGGAGACTACACTAGACCTTCTGGTGCAGGCGGCCCAAACCTCTCACCTATCATTTTAGATGGATCCATTGCCCAGGCCCTTGCGACAAACCCCACCTCCATTGTCTCCCAGCCTCTGAACTCGGGTTTTCCACCTACTGCTGGCACCATACCCAGTCCAGGATCTAATTCTGGGATTCAATTTCCAGATGCTTCGCATTTGATTGCTAATCAACCCATCACTGGATCTCAAAAGGCTGCCAAAAGAATAAAACTTTCCTCCAATAAATCTTAAAGGCAGGTCCTTCCTATTGTCCGGTTCTGCATTTTGGTGTTTCATTTAGGGAGTATGTTTGTTTGTTTGTTTGTTTGTTTGTTTTTCTTTTTTTTTTTTGAAAAATACTAACAATTTAAATATATACAGAGACTTGGAAACTAGTAAAAGATCAAACAAACTATATATTTAAAGAAAAAAAGTAGACCCACATCCAATGATATGAAATATATAAATTTGAGACTTTGGGGTGAGCTACAATCCGTTCTCTATTCCCAAGAGACCAAAAAACCTTAATTTTTTTCCTAATGGAGTGCATTTTTCCTAATAAAATTGATTTTTTTTTTTAAATTGCACGGGATTTGGGCATATTTATTTTGGCAGATCTGGCCTAAACGAATTGAATGACTACTATGCTCTTGACATACAAAGTGAGCACCTCCAGGTCTCTTAAATATGCATTGACGATCAATATAATGTGGGAAAAAATATAGCTTTCTTGGCCTTCTGGCTAAGAAGTTGCAGACACAACCTGCAATAAAGTATAAAATGTTAATGAAAAGAAACGTCTTACCTTTCGGAATTTCATAGACAACTCTTTGTCAGACTCCGCAATTTCTAGAGCAGTCATGCCATTTTTGTTTATGGCCCTCATATCTACCCTCTCATCCTTTAAGAGAAGATTCAACGCAGAAACGTAGCGTTTGGTGACGGCCAAATGCAGCGGTGTATTCCCTTCATTATCTGGCTCATTTATGAGCTCCTCAAGATCATCTGATTTTAGGATATACTTCATCACCCCTAATTTCTCACTTTTAACAGCAACATGAAGAACATTTCTACCTTTTTTATCAGCTACCCCAACAGAATCCGGACAAAACCGTAGGAGCTCCTTAAGTACACCAACGTGGCCATTATAAGCAGCAACAAGAAATGGTGATCGCCCACCTTCATCCATGATATTGTTAGTGGAAATATCTGATTGTAGTAATACGTTAACCATCTCCAAGATACCAACGGATGCAGCATAATGAAGAGGAAGATTTGAGTAACTGTCTCTTTGTTCGATAAGAGATGGCAACTCTTGAATAAGTACTTTCACCACATCTAATATTAGAGAAAAGAAAAGAAGAATGATGTCATCTGTTTAATATTAAAATAAACACATATTTTTTTTTTTTTGGTGAACTTTGGAAAAACAAAATAAAGAATAAATGAGTAAGGTGAATAAAGGGATAAAACGTTTCCTACAATATGCATTGAATATGGTTCCCAGTTTCCTCAAAACTGATTTACTACAAGCATAAAACCAAAACTCCTCTCTTTCTGTACAAAATTTTTATCCTCACACATGCTGATTAGATTATCTCATTTGCTTCTAACAATGTCATCGACTTTTTGATATTTGCAAGTGTTCCCATAGATATTCTAACTAGCTTACAAACTACTTTTAAATGGACCACAAATTTAAAATTTCAGTTAATTTTGGCCAATTCACTAGCTAAACTAACCATCCATAAGAGTTGTCAGAGTGTTGACATCATCCTGGATCCAACACTGGGATCTATAATCAAGGAATTTGCTCCTCAGGTTATTGGACTCTGTCATTGAAGGCACTTTATCTTAGATCGATCTGGCCTGGATCCAAATCATCGTTTGTCTACATCCGAATCAGTTCTTTCATTTTCAGAGCCACCTCTTCACTGAGGAATATTGTCGAGTATTTTGGGTGCACTATAACTGTGTGGGGACATTTTCACAGTACCGAGATTGTTCTAGTTTCGGTAAAAGTAACAGCTGGGCGTGTCTTGGTCTCGGTTTCTTGTATCTCGGTAATAGTGCCAGAATATGTCCATGTCAATGTCATACTTGACCTCGGTATCGTTTTCAGTTCGGTCCGGTTAATTGAGATGAGTACTGAGGCCTGGTCAGTTACACCTGTACTCCTATGAAGACTCAGCCACGTTGCAAAACGTGTTGAGAGATAAGGGCAAGGACAGGATAAAGATAAGGAGTTATCTTTATCCGGTGGTTACGTCCACAATCCCTGAAAAACCAGGTCAGGACGAGAGTCATGAGATTCTCAGCCTACATACAAAGAACTAATCTGGAGATGGTATAGACATATACGCTAAAACTCTCCCCTTTTCTCTGCTGACTTAACCTTTGTTTAGTTACTAAACTGACTTAGGCATCGGAGTGCCTTTGGCTGAGCTCGGCTAGGGTCTCTGACCTTTGTTTTCCCTTTCCATTCCAGGTTCATGCATTTAATCTTTTCCAAAAAGCTTCACAGCAATCTTAACAAGTTCGTAACGATTTAGGCACTTACAATTGGCGCCATATGTGAGAAAGGATTAAATCAAATTCACAAATACCATGCCTCCAAAGTCTAGGAAGGGCAAAAAATCATCAAGGACCCTGCCACCACTTGTTGGAAGTAGGTGGGGCTCGTGGATAGATTTTTAAAACTTTTGACTGACTTGACTCAGGGATCAAGTACCCATAAGGTCATAAACCATATCCAGGATGCATTCCCTCCTTCTCATCAATCATGTACAGCAATAAAACCTATGTAAAAGATCGAAATCAGTAACACCATGCAACCAATTAATCCACAACAAATAGAAAAGTGGATTATACATTTGAAGCCCAGTAGTGCTCTAATGGAGGAGAAGACAATTATCTTGATCAAGAACTCTTCTTGAAGCAATTTAGGATCTCCAAGACCTTGTTGTCTTCCACGCTATGACCCTCTATCAGATCTCTTTTCTCAAGAAGATTGGTGGAAACTTCAAGAGAAAACCCAATTAGAAACTCCAAGGAACTAGAAGAGAAAGAGAGAGGTGATTGTGCAACAAATTGCACAAGAGGGGCTGGGCGTGCTCTCCAATAGGGTTGGACGGCCAGCCCCTGTTGTTTTCCCTATTTATAGCCTTTTGTAACTCCTCTTGTTACTAATTAATTAGAAGTCCTACTTCCAAAACAATTAGCAACTATTGCTATAGAAGTTTCACTTCCACAATAATTAGTAAGTATACTATTACTACTATTAGAAGCCCTACTTCAAATAGAAATAGTAACTTTCTAATTCCTTCCTCTTAGAGTTCAAGTAGGATTAGTATCTTTCTAATAACTTGGGTTAGCGTGGGGACCACTAGGAATTCCATAGAAAGCTGGCTCCAACTAGGACACCGCGACCCCACATCTCATGTGCAATCTGGGCCCACAATTAATTGCAAATAACACCACTATATAAATGCAATTGCACTCCAATCTTTGGAATCAATTACAAAGAAGACCCTAAACTTCCCAATTACCACAAGTAGGCCCCTCTATCAGTATCCATGGATAAATTGGATCAAATCTGTTCCTTCCAATCTTAGATCCACATCTTATTATCCTTGGGCCCCAATTAATCACAATGATCATCAGTACTATCCAATTAACTCTTAATGGAGATAGGTGCGCACTTACTAATGACAAATCCATTAATTGGCACAAGGGGATAATATAGATAGATTCCATCTTTACCATTAGATGTCCCATAGTCTTACTACCATGTACTTAAGACACCGAGGTGTTACCTACAGTTGGTCTCACTCATTGGTGACCATGGAATTAAATATCGGCCGATACCGAACCGATATCTCACTGAGATATCGGATTCAGTTAAATATCCCAAAAAAAATCCGATATCTCGGCCGAGATGAGATGATATCGCTGTGAACCGATATCTAGAAAATATCGGCCGAGATGATATAAAAAGGGTAAAAATCCTAATTTTTGTAACTTTTTCCCCATCTTCATCTTCTTTTCCTTTCTTCTCATTTCCTTACTACCCATAGCAGCAACCCTACTCCCTCTTGCATATTTTCAAATCCCACATTAATTTTTTGAATAAAATATTATCTAAGTAAGAGAAAATCAACCTAAAGCATTTTATTATGTGTTTTTTTTTTTAATTTTTTAGATGAAGTATAGAAATCATTAGGTTTGTCATTTGTGTTGTGTTCTTCATTTAGAAGTTAGATCTACGTACTTTCATCATTTCATGCTAGATCTACTCATACACATGATTTTGGACTTTTTTTTCCAATTTTTTTTTATTTTTGGATTTTTTAATATTTGAATTATTATATATCATTTTTTGGGGATTTCATCATAACTATGTTCTTTTAATGATTCATGAACATTGTATGGTGTATAAATGATTGATCTACATATTTTTATGCTAGATCTATATATTTAGGATTTTGAAAATGATTTTATAAAAAAAAAATTCTTAAAAATAATTGTTGTTACTTGTTAGAATATTTGTGATACCAAATGCTTATTAATAGTGTGTAGATGATAGATCTACATCTACTTATAATCATAAACATGATTTAGATTTTTATTTTAATTATTTTATTTTCGAATTTTTTAATATTTGAATTATAATATATCATTTTTTTGGGGCTTTCATCATAAATATGTTCTTTTAATGATTCATAATGATTGTATGGTGTGTAAATGATTAATCTACGTACTTTTATGGAGCATATCTTTTTAGCCAATATCGAAGAAATGATGATGATGATGATATTGAGTCAGGGCGACACTCCACTTGGAATTAAGCTGTCAATCTGTCATACACTCATACTCATCAATCTCTCTCTAATCTCTACTCTCTACTAGTCCCCTCTAATTTCAGGTGAACCATGAACCTTTTGATGCCCAAGTGCTTTATGATTTATCTATCTTACTAATATGTTTTTTATTTTAATGTGTCGTCTTCAGGGTCTTGAATTTCACAACTTATTTGATGATTGAGTTAGTATTAAATAATGATTGATATGTTATCTTTGTTTTCTTATATTTTACACTAATAAATTGATCATAAGCATAAATAATGGTTGCATTATATGAAATACTAAAGAAGACAGCGAACTGCGATACAGACAGGACTTATAACTTAAGGTGACCGAGATTTTGATTTATTGTTGTTACTAATGGAAAAAAATATTGTATTCGAACATTTTCTAATATTCTGGATTTTTTGGATATTTTTGTAAATTTTTTTGGATTAAAATAAAAATTCACACCGCGACGACCGCGACGGACCGATATCCGCGACCGATACCGATATCATATCGGTTTTTCGGCCCGGCCGATACCGCGACCGAGACTAAGATTTTAAACCATGTTGGTGACTTAAAGCAAATGAATAGATAGAAACTTGAATTCATCAATGTCTCAGGATTGAGAGCCTATTGCTAGGGAATTATGAGAGCAGACCTTAAACTCGAGACAATGTTCCATAAGCTGCTTCTCATGGTCCTTTAATACATCCAATATACCAGCACCATGATCCAGAATTTTATATTTTGATGATTGAGACAAATCACACTATCTCATAGTGATCAAAGTGTTGTAACCTTATTAGATGAGATGCCCAGTCTCAACACTGGTTGTGAAGATATTTAAGTATAAGATTTGTGACATATGTCTCATGTGTGTTGATCTCATCCATACACATATATCACTTCTAATATACTAATGGGACCCGGTTCAACTCATGAACTATTATGTCATATGTATTGGTCATGTGCATTAAGTAATGAAAACACCATTCATCTCATGAAAGGAAAGCATAATTTTATTGATAAATAAAGAAATTAATCAATTTATTATATCAACTGATGGATTGAGTCCATACAGTCGAGTACCACCACCAATATTCCCAATGCGATTACCACCGATCCCTCGCCAGAGGAGATTCGGGGCAAGATCTGGAGCGAAAATTTTTTCAACATGGCCTGAGATTCAGTCAGGTTCAACTTCAAGAGGGGTGACGGCACCTCCCCAGTAAGATGATCCTCTATTGGAGCGTCCTCGACAAGATGATCTTTTGCTGGAGTGTCCCTGACGAGATAATTCCCCAGTACCTACCAGATCACTTCAATCTCATCACCGGATCGATGGTGACGATGATAACAACCCACTCCTCACGGATATCAGGGCCCAAAACCTTGTTATCCAAGAAAAGGACGAGTTGATTCGTAAACTTCGGCAACAGCTCCAAGAAAGGGCCGCGACCCCGGTTCCACCCCCTTGGTCTCCTCTTATTGATCAGGATTTGAGGCACGTCTTG
Source organism: Umbellularia californica (assembly GCA_028538565.1). NCBI lineage: Eukaryota > Viridiplantae > Streptophyta > Magnoliopsida > Laurales > Lauraceae > Umbellularia > Umbellularia californica. The sequence continues at coordinate 27,552,256 of JAPQWN010000006.1, forward strand.
AATAACAAGAGGCGCGACTGAGCTTACGACGAGGGCTCGAGTAGCAGCCACTTGAATGATGCCTTCAAGGAGATGAGACAAAGACCAGTGGATAACGATGACTTGAGAGAATGGCTTGACCGACAAGTCAAGCAAACAGTTCGACAAAATATGGAGGTGGTCGGTTTCACCTGAGATCGGCTAAATACTTACGACACTGAAGATCTCAGTACATCCCCCTTTTCTCAGAAGATAAGGAACTTTTCTCTTCCTGAAAAGTTTAGTGTTCCAAGGTTCGTCCTTTATGATGGGACCTCAAATCCAGCAACACATCTTTAACATTTTACTCAGAGGATGTCGGTATGGGGTGATATAGGTCACCTAAACTATAGGGTTTTCTCTTCTAGTTTAGGAGACCTTCCCCTAAAGTGGTTCTGTGCACTTCCAGAGGGGTCAATTTCGAGTTGGCGGCAACTCCAGAATTCCTTCGTGGAGAAATTCCAGGTTCACAAGGTCATCCCCAAGACGGACGATGACTTAATGGCCATTAGAATGAGGCGAACTGAAAATATCACTCAGTTCGCTAAAAGGTTTTGGACTATATATAGCCAAGTCGAAGACGCCATAGATAGGGTGGCAATCAGGTCTTTTAAACAGGCTTTACAGCGAGGTAATGATCTTCAAAAGGACTTGGTTCGGTTCCCTGTGGTCACAGTGAAGGCATTGATGTCTAGGGTGAATCAGTTCATTGAGCAGGCGGAGGATGAAGCTCGAGCTCGTAAAAGCTTCGGCCTTTGGAAGGAAGATAAAGTCTCTAAGAAAGACAAGAAATCATCTCGGAAGGAGGAGGCAGACCGAAACAAGGCATCAACGAGCTCAGTAATGGTCTCGGCCTCCACCTCGGGGGGCGGAAAGAAGACCAAACCAGCTGCTGCCTCCTATAAGGCTGTGAACACGGTCTTTAAGGAGCCAATCTACAAGCTCCTTGGCAAGATCAAATCGCAGTCATACTTCAAGTGGCCGCAGCCAATGAAAGGAGATGCTTCTACCCAAGATCAGAACAAGTTCTGTGCCTATTACAAGCAAAATGGGCACAAAACTGAAGAGTGCATGGCCTTCAAGTCCCACCTTGAAAATCTCGTCAAGGATGGACACTTGAAGGAATTATATCAAAGAGGAAGGCAAAAATAACAACCGTGCTCATCAGCGCCAGAATGATGCTGATTAGGACAACGATGAGTCGGAGGGCATCATCAATGTCATTCACCTAGCTTCCGTACCTAAGGAGAGTAATCAAGATCGTGCTGAGGCTAGAAAGGCTGCACACAACAAGTAGGTGATGACAGCTGAGCTGGAGCCAGTTACGAAGAAAGCTCGAAAAGAGAAGCCCAAAATTTGGTTTTCGGATAAGGACTTAGAAGGGGTCCAGCTCCCACACAATTATCCTTTGGTCGTAACCTTGAAGTTAAAGAACTTCAAGGTACAAAGGATTCTTGTGGATCCCGGGAGTTCATCTGAGATCCTCTACTTCGACTGCTTTAAGAAGTTGGGTCTCAAAGAGGAAGACTTGCAGGAAGCAAAAACTCCTTTGGTGGGTTTCAGCTCGAAGCTGGTATATCCCAAGGGAAAAGCTTCCTTAAAAGTCCAAGTCGAAGGAGCTTCTATGCTAGTTAACTTCCTTATGGTGGATGTACCATCCACATATAATGCAATAATGGGGAGAACTTGGCTGCGCAACATGGAAGTCGTGCCTTCTACTCATCACTAAAAATTAAAGTTCATGTTAGAAAACGAGAACGGCAGAATTGAGGTGATCAGGGCCGGGGTGACCAACACATGACCAAGCAGTGCTTGATAGCAGTGGTACTAAGAGAAGCAGAACCAAAGCAGGTGCATATGGCCGAGCTTGACAAAGAAGCAGAACTCGAGGAAGTCGGTCAAGCTCCAGAACAAAAAAGCATTGAAGATCTGACGGAGATCCAGATCTATCCTAATGATCCTGAAAGATGTTTTCTGCGTGGAAATCAACTCGTTGAAGCTGAAAGGTTCGAGCTCTTAAACTTCTTGTTACAAAACAAGGAAGTTTTTGCGTGGACACCTTACGAGATGCCTGGTGTCAGCCCCGAGGTCTTCTGCCACAAATTGAATGTGGACCCAAAACACAAGCCTGTGGTTCAAAAAGCTCGGAGAAGTTCCACAAACCGAGGCCGTGGTCGAGGAGGTTGAAAAGCTACTAGAGGCTAAAGCGATCAGGGAAGTCCACTACCTGAATTGGTTGGCCAACACAGTTGTGGTCAAGAAAAAGAATGGAAAGTGGAGGGTCTGAGTTGATTTCATTGACCTCAACAAAGCTTGCCCTAAGGACAACTTTCCACTTCCGAAAATCGATCTGATGATTGATGCAATTGCCGGGCATGAAAGGATGAGTTTTCTCGATGCTTACTGAGGTTACCATTAAATTCCAATGTATGGGCCTGATGAAGAAAAAACCGCGTTCACAACACCTAGAGGCATCTATTGTTACAAAGTGATGCCATTTGTGTTAAAGAATGCTGGGGCAACCTATCAGAGGCTGGCAACTAGAATGTTCCAGGCCCAACTAGGAAAGACAATGGAAGTCTACATTGACGACACGATTGTTAAGTCTAAAAGGTCACATGACCACTTGGTAGACCTAAGTCCAATGTTTGACATTCTTAAAAGGTTTCAGCTTAAATTGAATGCATCCAAGTGTGCATTTGGTGTCGGCTCCGGTAAATTTCTAGGAAGCCTGGTCACCAGAAGAGGAATTGAAGCAAATCCAAACTAGATCTTGGCAATTTAGGGGATACAGAGTCCAACTACGGCGAAACAGGTTCAGAGGCACACTGGAATGGCTGCTACGTTGAATCATTTCATCAGCCGAGCTTCAGACAAATGCCGACCTTTTTTTTCAACTTCTGAAGAAAAGTTTGAAATTTCAGTGGACTTCGGAGTGCAACCGAGCTCTGCAAGAGCTCAAAACCTATTTAGCTTCACCACCCTTGTTGTCCACACCGAAATAAAGGGAAGTGCTCTATCTATATCAGACCGTCTCGGATCGCGCAGGAAGCTCGGTGCTCATCAGGGAAGAAGATAGGCAACAAAAGCCTATTTACTACCTAAGTAAAATCCTTCTTGATGCCGAGACCAGGTATTTACCATTGGAGAATCTTGCATTAGCACTTGTCAGTGCTTCTCGTAAACTTTTTCACTATTTCCAGACTTACGCTATAGTGGTTGTTACAGAACATCCACTTAACTCTCTTTTCAAAAAGGCAAAATTTTCTGGAAGAATCTCAAGATGGGCTGTCGAACTGGGGCATTACGATATCCAGTATCAACCCAGAACAGCAATCAAGGCCCAAGTTTCAGCAGACTTCATTGTGGAGATCGTCTCTCCTAGTTCAGCACCGAGCCAGCCTGATACCGAACTGTGGGGCAAGGAGGATATGGATGAAGTTACCGACACAAAAGAAGAACAATCTTAGAAGTAGTTTCTTGGTTCATCATGGAAGGTCTTCGTCGGCGGATCCTCAACCTTCAAAAGGGCTGGTGCTGGCATAGTCCTCCAATCTCCAGAGGGCCTAATCATCGAATAAGCCTTAACACTTGGCTTCAAGGCATCTAATAACGAAGCTGAGTACGAAGCATTGATTGCAGGGCTCAACAGTGCTAGAATCCGGGGGGCACGACAGTTGGTGGTCTTCCGTGACTCCTAATTGGTGACGAGCCAATTGAACGAAGACTACCAAGCTCGGGATGAAAGGATGGTGGCCTTTCTAGCTCAAGCAAAGCAGTTTTTTTCTCAGTTCGAGAGAATTGAAGTCAAACAGATCGGCAGAGATTCCAATTCTCATGCCGATGCTCTTGCCAACCTGGCCTCCGCTATTGAGGTTGGGAGAAAAAGAACTATCGAGGTAGAGACGTTGGAAAGACCAAGTATAGAGCTTCAAATGCCTCGGCAGGTTTTCTGTGTTGACCTTGGTCCGAGCTGGATGGACCCAATCATCTCTTATCTTAGGGATGATCAACTTCCTGAAGACAAGAATGAAGCTCACAAAATCAGGCTGAAAGCAGCTATGTTTTGGTTATCTCTGGATGGAAAGCTTTACAGGAAGTCCTATACCGGCCCTTACCTCCAGTGTGTTCACCCAAGCAAGATTGAAGACTTCCTTTATGAAATTCATGAAGGAATGTGCGGAAGCCACATTGGAGGTCGGTCACTGGCTTACCAACCTATAAGCCAAGGCTATTGGTGGCTTTACATGAAGAAGGATGCTCAACTATATGCCAAGAAATGTGAAAAATGCCAGAAGTTCTCACACTCCATCCATCAGCCAGCACAGGATCACTGCCGACGCCGAGATGAAAGTGCAATACACGCATCGGATCCAAGGATCAGGAGGTCTTTCCGCCATAATGCTCAGCTTCCGACCTCAAAGAGTTAGGGAACTCTAAGAAGTCAGAAGTTGGGGGCAATTGTGTGGGACGTTCCCGTAATACCGAGATTGTCTTAGCTTCGGTAGATGTACCGGCTAAACACATCCAGGTCTCGGTCTCCACCTCTCAGCAACAGTGCCCCGCGTCTTTGCAATAGTGCCAAGTGCGCCTATATCTGATCTTGGCATCATATTCACTTCGGTTCAGTTAACCGAGATGAGTGTCGATGCTCGGTCAGTTACAGTTGTACTCCAATTAAGAGTCGACCACGTTACAGAACGTGATTGACAGATAAGATAAATACCGGATAAGGATAAAGAGTTACCTTTATCCGATGGCCACGTCAGCAACCCCTGAAAGAGCGGGATCCACATCAATGAATGGTCCGATGGGACCCTCCGCCCAGCTACCTCCACGGATTCAAGGTATGGCCCGATGTGACTGTACCTTCAACTACCAGTATTGCCCGATGGGACTATACCTCCAACTAATATGGTCCGATGGGACTTCCACCTATATCTGTGCAAAGGATTGATCCAGGAGAGGTACGCTTACACGATCTTACCCAAACAAGTAATCTCATACTCACATACTCCAAACTCTACCTTTTTTCTCTGCCTGCTGATTGATGGAACGCGCTCCGAGGCGCCGTGGGGCGGCTACCGGGGTCGGCGGAACGTGGGAGTCCGTCGGGTCCGGCCCTTTCGCGCCCTGGTGGGCCTGAAGCGTGCATCAACATTTCTTTGTGTGGGTGTGCCAGATTTTCTATTTTACTTGGAATTGCAAGTGGTAATCCGGAGATCAACCTTCGCAAGTAAAAAGTAAATCAACTTCTTTCAAGTTTTCCATTGCACAAATATTTAAGAAAAGAGACATTTTCTTGGTTTGCCGTGAAAGGCAATTTTGTTTGGCATTTATAGCCGATTTACAATTCTCATCAATAATGAAAGACAAGAGTTGTGATTTTTGTCTCTTTTAGAAAAATACAAACTACAATGAAAAGCAAGAAAAAGAGGATCTAACTTCTCAGGAGATTGTGGGGGACTCGTTCAGATTGACGGTCGCAAGTCATGTATGGGCTTCGCCATCATCCATGCAGATGAGAACAGAGGATGCTCTTGATTCGCTTGGCTTGGCTATAACCTCAGGTTTTTAGAGGACAAAGACCAAGAGAAGGTCCTATGTCCAATAAAAAGCTAAGTAGACGGGCTGAAAAGCCACGTCTAAGCCATTGGAGGCAGCGGGAGAAGGCAAGGACCTTGTGGGGGGTGCCCCCCAAGGGACTTTTGTCACCTTGTAGTGGTGGCCGGTGCAGAACTTCAGTAGAGTTTTTCTCTCTTTTTCTTTCTCTGGATTCTTTCCGCTCTCTTCCAATCCGATCTCTTTTTTTCTGATCCTGATTTCAATGGAATGCTCTCCTATTTATAGGCTTTTGGTAGCCATTTAGGAGAGTTTATGGGCTTTAATGGCTTTAATGGGAGGAGTTACAAGATTTATTTCTTTGATTTTGTAACTCCTTTTTCCTTGAATCTGATTGGCCGATGGAGATTAAGGGCTTTTAATCATCTTAATTACCATAATGGGAGGAGTTTCATGGGTTAAATGCCATGAATCAATTGACTTGTAACTCCCAAATGCTTGCTTCTGATTGGGCCGTCCAAAGAAATGAATTAATGACTGCAATAAAGCTAGTCAATTAACCACATTAATTGGTCGCCGAGCAGTCGAAGAGTCGCGGGCCGTGCCGTGTCTTCTGGAATTCTTCTGGCGATGATCATCGATGGATCTTCATGCTGATCGACATCGGATGAACATGTAACTTCAGACAGTGATAGCTAAGAGCGGGCCGGTGACATCTGTCCTGTCGATTTTTCGATCGATTGGGCGGAAAGTACACTTTTTTGGTCGACCGGTTGGTGATCAATGTTGATTTTGATACTTTTGGAGGTTGACCCGTGATTTTGACGGATGTCGGCGGACATGAGTCAATTTCAAGCACTAAAAATCACATTTTCAGGAAACCACAGGGGCCAAAGTGCGCGAAACGCGAAAAAGGACGGAAAAACGGGTCACCGGCGAAAAATCCGGTGACCTGGACTTCCATGGTCGCCGGCGACCATGGCCCAGGGTCGCCAGGCTGCGACCCTGGGGGTTTTTCCCCTGTTTTTGGTCCGTTTTGTGGTTTTTTTCGTCGCCGTTTTCTTCTGTATTTTTCCTGACATTTCTTCTCATTTATTGGCTTGATTTTCCTGTAGAAAACCTGATGAGAATCCTTGCATTTTTAGAGTGCAAAGTTTCCAATTTTCCGGGAAAGCCGAAGACTTTGTCGCGTAGAGCTGCTGATTTTCCGCCAGAAGCTGAAACTTGGTCAAACGATGTCGGAATGACCTGAAATTTGAGGTGAAGCCTCCTGAGCAATAAATAAGACCAACCATAGGCTTTTGTTTGAGTTTTGAAGCCGTTTGGGGTCCCGTCGATGCTTCACTTGATTTTGCTGCGGGGAAAATGCCGAGCTTTGATATGTGGCCAAACGATGTCCGATTGACCTGAAATTTGACGGGGAGCCTATTGGAGTCATTTTGAGACGTTCCATGGGCTCCGTTTTGGATGTCATGGTCCCGGGTTGCTCCGCCGCCGGTAAGCTTGATTTTCTCTCGGAGCATCGAAACCTGGTCAAACGTTGTCAGAATAACCTGAAATTTGACGTGCAGCCTTTTGGAAGCATGTTGAAGCCACTCATGCACTTGGTTTGATGAGCGAAGGCTTCGGTGGTTCCCGCCGCCGGGAGGCTTGATTTTGCTGCTCGAGCATTGATGGAGGGTCAAACGTTGTCGGTTTGACTTGAAATTTGGCATGGAGCCCTTTTGAGACATGCTGGAGTCATCTGTAGGCTCTGATCGAAGTTTTGACGTCTCCGATGATGTCGCTGCCGAGAGCTCCCGTTTAGCTGTCGGAGAAGTGAAGTTAGGCCAAATGTTGTCGAAATGGCACGAAACTTCATGTGTACTCTTCTCTTGGCTATCTTGAAGGATCTTGCATTTTTGTTTGATTCTGACAAGATTTGATTTTTTGGAGAAATTGCATTGCCTATTTATGGCAGGTTGCGAATTCATGCAGCTTTCTTGATGTTGAAGAGGCAAAGTAACATTTTTGGTGTCGACACTGATCCTCCGTTCAGTGACTGCACTAACTCAGGCATCGGAGCGCCTTTGGCTGAGTGCAATCAGGGGCTCTGATCTTTGTCTTTCTTTTTCCCTATCAGGTTCCTGCATTTGGTCTTTTCTAAGAAGTTCTATATCCATCTAAACAAGTTTGTATAAAGTCCGTGTTAATTTAGGCACTTACAGTCGCGGTGTGAATTTTTTTTTAATCCAAAAAAATCTACAAAAAAAATCCAAAAAATCCAGAATATTAGAAAATGCTAGAAAATAATGTTTTTTTTTCCATTAGTAACAACAATAAATCAAAATATTGGTTACCTTAATTTATGAATCCTGTTTGTGTTTTAGTTCGCTGTCTTCTCCAATATTTCATATAATGCAACTATTATTTTGTCTCATGGTCAGTTTATTAGTGTAAAACATTTTAGTATTTACTATTTAGTATAAGCTATTAGTATTTACTATTTAGTATAAGCTATTAGTGTAACAATTATCTATACACTATTAATAAGCTATTAGTATTTACTATTTAGTATCATGAATACTCAAATAATTTTTTAAAAGTAAAAGATTTAAAAAAAAAAACATTTTTCTACACCCAAAATCATGATTATAAGTAGATTTAGCATGCAAGTATGTAGATCTAAGTGACAAACACAACACAAACCCAAAAATGACATGCCGATGATCTTTTCATTCCATTGTATGCTTTATCTAAAAATAAAAAATAAAAAACACATAATAGTAAAAATAAAGGAGTTAGGTTGACTTTCTCTTACTAAAGAAAATGATTTCTTCAAAAAATAGTGTTGGAATTTGGAAATATGTAAGAGAATGAGCTATGGAGACATTGTTGCTCTAAGGAGATGAGGGGAGAGGAGAAGAAAATGGGGGAATAGGGAAAAAGTTACAAAAAATTAGGGTTTTTGACCATTACTCAATCTCGGTCAATATTTTCAAAATATCGGCCGAGATATCAGTCAAACCAATATTTTGACAATATCGGGCGAGATTGGCCGATATTTTGGAGATATTTTGCCTGACTCAGTATCGCGGCAAAATATCGTCGCAGTATAGGTCGATACTAGTTCATATTGGCCGATATTTTAAACCTTCGAAACCATGGTTCAAAATCGCGATGTCGGCCAGGACAAAAAACCGATATCATATCGGTATCGGTTGCAATTATCGGTCTGTCATGGTCGTCGCGGTGTGAATTTTTTTAATAAAAAAATCGTAAAAATATCCAAAAAATCTAGAATATTAGAAAATGATGGAAAACAATATTTTTTTCCATTAGTAACAACAATAAATCAAAATATCGGTCACTTTAAGTCATGAGCCCCGTTTGTGTCGCTAACTTGCTGTCTTCTCCAGTATTTCATATAATGTAACCATTATTTTGGCTTATGATCAATTTATTAGTGTGAAAGATATGAAAATAAAGATAACACATCAATTATCATTTAATACTAACTCAATCATCGAATAAGTTGTGAAATTCAAAATCATGAAGATAACAAATTAAAATCTGAAACATGATAGTGAGATAGATAAATCATAAAGCAATTGGACATAAAAAAGTTTATGATTTACCTGAAATTAGGGGGGACTAGAGAGTAGAGAGAGAGATTGATGAGTATGTATGACACCCTAACTCCAAGTGGAGTGTTGCCCAGGCTTGATATCATCATCGTCGTTATTTTTTTGGTATAGGTCCCCAAGAAATGATTTATTATAATTCAAATTTTAAAAAATTTAAAAATTTAAAAAAAATTTAAAACCATGTGTATGAGTAGATCAATCATCTACATATTATTAATAAGCCATTAAAATAATTGTTCTCCTCTTATATGGATTTTGGCTAAACTTTATTCTAATTGGAGATGTGGTTCAATGAAATTGATTGATGTCTTAAAATTAATCAATTGATCAATTTGAATGTACACCCATTTTCTATTAAAATGAAACTTGTCCAAGGGCCCACATATCTTAATTTTCTATGGGTGGGCCCCACTGTGGAGCCCACCGTTTGACAAGGTCCATAAGGTACACACGTGATGGCCATTTAAAAAAAAAAGGTTAACATGTGGTGGCTAGCTGATGGAATCATGAATAAAAGATAACCCTAAAAGACTTTTCCCTTTTGTCGTTTCAGTTGGGGTCGGTCGGTGCATAGCAAAAAACAGAGGGAGGGAGAAGGAAAGAAAAGGAAGAAAAGGGAGAGGGAAAGAAGAGGAAGAGGAAAAATGAAAATGGAGAAGAGGGAAACGTCAAACGAGAATAAGACGAAAGAGAAAAGGAGGAGAACAGGAGGAAGAAGGAGAGGAAAGAGAAAAAAGAAGAGGAAGGAGAGGAAGAGGAGAAAGGCCTAACTAGTAGAGCACCGATCTGTAAGGTCCGCGACCTTACTGGGTTGGTTGGGTCCAATAGTAGGCTCATTGACCCATTTATTTAGCTATTATTATAATTACTTGTATTTTAGATATTAAAGTGGGTTTAGATCATGATCGAGTTTCTTTTAATGTTAGATTAGTTTCTGCGAAGTTTCGTGCAATTCCGAGTATGTTTGACCCCAGCAAGGGGGTTAGTTTGCAATTTAGGGTAAATTGAGTGTTTTTCCGAAAATTTCAATCGCCGTGACTTTTGGGTTCGTTGGAAAGGTCTCGTCGCGTTGACTGTTTTTGTCTCTTGGCTCATCGCGATCTGACGATTACAAACCCTTCAAGTGGTCCATTTTTTCACTGGACCTACTTAAGGGCAAATCAGTCTTTTTCCCCTCCCTCTCTTCTTAAACAGAGATTAACCCTAGTTCTTTATTCATCTCTACAACGAATGAAAGCTACAACAGCCCTTATTCTTCCTCTTTATCTCCTCAAACCCAGAACTCCCTCAGGAAGAGATTATCTCAAAGATCAGGACTGCTCACTTTCATCTCAATCTCTTCTCTCCATTGATCTTAGTTTGGTAAGGTTTCTCTTAACCTCATCCTTTCAATCAACTTCTCTTTTGGTTAGATTTAGGTTGTTCCTGATCCTTTCTTTCCCTTCCTTCTTCTTTGCGTGTTAGATTGCTTTTGAGCGGGTTAGATCGGTGGTTTTCGCGGTAGAAGGTTTCTCTTCGAGTTTTCCCCAATTTCCAATCTTCTTCTTGGTTGAGGCAAGTAGGTTTGGATTATATAATTGATCATGTGTGTATTCTCCTTATTGATTGGCTATGTTTTCTTATTAGATTACCTTAATTCCAAGCCTGTTTCGTTATTGATTGGGGTTATAGGCTAGATTGGGTTTTTGGGGGTTTTGGGCTAAATAAAAGATTGTAATTGGTAATTCTAGGTTGTGTTTAATTTGTTGGAGATGGTGGAAATGATGAATGTGATGATTGGGGGAGCATGATGACTCATTTTATGCAGGTTAGCCATGGATTGGCAGGAGGAAAAAGCGAGAAGAAACCATTTTTTCGGGATTCAGATTGCAGTGTCAATCGATCGAACCTGCAGTCTGATTGATCGGATGTGTTGTTAACTGAGACTAATTACAGTCTAATCGATCGGACATTTCTGTCAGATTGATCGGAGGGTAATTTTCTGACAGCACAGGAAAACTTCGGAGACTTGTAACTTTTAATCCGCCGTTGGATTTCTATATGTAATATACTGTTGGAAAGCTCTTGAGATGTAGAATCCAATGGTTCTAGTTTCATCACAATCGGAGGTTAGGAAGTGATGTAAATACTCAGATTATTATTTTAAATTATGTTTTATTGGAAATGAGACTAATAACTTAGGTTTGGTCTTAGATGTTGGAAACCATGTACCTACTCTCACTTGACCATTAATGGGGTTAAAATCGTACCACGTGGCTTGGTGTGCTTTGATGGGTTGTCTAGGTATTCGTGTATTACATATGGTTTAATAGAATGTATATGGAATTGTTCCAATAGATGCTTAACATGATTGTACACTAAGGAATTTCCCTAGAAGCATTGTTGATCCAATTTCCACACCTACTCCGCTAGAACATGTGGGATACAGGGATGACACCACTTGCTTAGGTTTGGATTGTAATTCCTCAATGACTTGTAAATTCTATCCGTTGATATTATTTCTTGTATACTCTATTGGCATAAAACATTTAACTAAGTATGAAATGTAAATTCTCGTAGAAGTAGGATATGAACCTGACTTATAGTGTATCGTAGGAAACCCGTGTCATATATTGATAAACAGGACCGGCTAGTATGGAAGGGATTATCAGGTGTTTGACTTGTCTTGTATTGTTTTTGAATGAGATCATCCCTATGATCATGTCGTGTGCATTGAGCTAGCTAGACTTACTTGTCTTGCTCTATTCTTGTGTCAACACTACTTTGTTTTATTGCATATCATGGTCATCTGCAGATTGGGGTTTATTGATGGGCCGGTTACTCGGACATCGGGTTGGGCAGTCGGCTTTGGACGGCGTTCATGGCGTTGAATAGCTGGAAGTGGGCTAGGACCGTGCTGCTATTCCCAGGACCAAGAGCTAGGATCCCACTAGAGCCAAACTTTGGTATCAGTAGTCTGGTCCAGATTGTTATTAATACCCCAGGAGGTGGCTTGGACATCGTCGGAGTCTCCCTCTTGTTTCTTGCATTGTATTGTTTGGATAATGGTTATTGCTAGATGATGTTAGGATTTCTGTCATTGTCTCACACTATTATTATTCATGCTTTATGCCTAGCTCTATTTTCCTTGTATTCACATGATATTACACTTGTCATTATTCTATACTTGATGCATGCCATGCCAGATTATACTTTGCTTATCTATTGCTCAACATATCGTTGACTCTGTTCCTTGATGTGCAGATACCCCAGGTGACTACTATGAGGAGTAGGCAGGTGAGGAGATCCCAGAGGATCTCTAACCAGCTGAGGAGGAACGGGAGTAGATTTTATTCATGGGGACATTAATTATATTTTATTCATTCTTTTTTTAGTTCTCGTTGGACCTTCACATTATTGACATCTTTCTATTGTTTTAAATGGCCTTGATTTTTGATTTGGCCATTGTAATAATTTAATACTTTGTGTAGTTTTATTTATTCCTTTTAACAACTTAACATTTAATGAGATTCATCATTCCATTGTCGATATTCCATATGCCTAAGATTTTATGAATTCTGTAAATTTAATTATGCTTGATGCTTGAAATATTATATCCTCACAGCAGACCTACGATTCTTGAGCCTAAAGGGTATTATATCCTCACAGCGGACCTGTTAATTTTGGAGTGGTAGAATAAGTTCCTTGCGAAATGTGAATCGACTTCTAATGAGATGATTGTTCAAATTAAAGCATGGGTCTTGGCCATGTGGTGGGCAGTGTGGAAAGCCATAAATGAATTCATATTTAAGCGTGTTGACATAGACCCTTTTAAAATAATAAAATATGCTAGTAGTCTGGTGGCTAGGTTGAAGATCCAAGTTCAGTCAATAAATCTCTCGGGAAAAATTATCGATCGCAGATTTTAGCCTGTATAAGGATATGGCCTTGGTTTTTACAGATGTCTCTTTCAGGAAATTTGATGGTAAATGTTGTTTCGGTTTTTCTATTTGGCTAAATGGTAATATTTTTCATGTAGGTTCAATGGAAGGTCCAAATGTCTCTTCCCCTAAAGACGATGAAACGAGAGCCATTCTTGCATCGCTTTTAAGGGTGAAGGAATGGGGCCTCAACAAGATTTTTGCTCAGTCAGATGTTCTTGAAGTTGTGCAGGCTATTAAAGGGATTTCTGATTGGTCTATAAATTCAATTCTGTTTGATATCAAGGCTACTTCTTGTTTTGATTTCATTGATTTTTCTCATATTCCTAGTGTGTTTAATCAGGTTCCCCATGAATGTGCTAAGATGGGTAATGTTTTGAGTTCGGGTCTTTATTGTAGGGGATCGTTTTTTTGTATGTTTGTTGTCGGGCCATGTGTCTTGGTTGTCTTAGGGTTGTCCTAGGTTTCTTTTTTCGTTTAATGAAGCTTCTCCCTTTTAAATAAAAATAAAAATAAAAAGGGTCCAGAGTAATTCTCTTGCAAAGAAGTCCGAGCAAGAGCGATCTTCTTTGTGGTAACGAAGGCATGAACAACGGTTGTCTTAATGCCGTGTTGAAGTGACGAAAGTCACTAATGGTAGCAAGGAATGGACAATTAATTCAATTATTCTATGATTTTGGTTTGTTTTCTTTTTTTCCTTACTAATAACTCAATCTTGTACCACAAACATAGTAAAAGAAAATCTTTAAAGTATAAGACTTTTTGGTTCATTTTCAAAAAAGTAGATGAATATTTGGATATTTAAAAAAAGTATTAAAGTTTTTCACAATTCTTTCAATCAAGTCCTCTCCCTAAATTTTGTTGAGAAATGACAAAAGCATGTTTCCTCTTATGAGAAGTTTTTATCTTTTTTTAACTTGTTTCCAACCAAAACTTCCTATTTTAATTTTGATAATCATTAACATTTAATGAATCTAGGATTTTAGTCATTCAGAATCCTTCTTTTCTAACAATTCATGCATAAAGGTAGTTTAAGTGGGCCTCACTAGGGCTCCACTTGGTCATTTGGATTGGACTTGGTTAATTCTCTTAAATGATTTAATAAGAAGAAATAATTTAAAAAGTAACATAAGAGCACTTTTGTCATTTCTTCACCTTTCTATGGAGAGGATTTGATTGAAAAAATTGTGGAAAACTTTTGTATTTTTTTTGAAATATTCAAATTTTTATATGCTTTTTTTAAATGAGCCGAAAGTTTTATATCTTTTCAAAGTTTTCCCCAAAAGAAAGAAAAAGAGAAAATAAAAGGAAACAGTGAGTAGCTTATGTTGTCCTGACCTATAGCTTGGTTGGGGATATGGGTGTGTATGTGTATCAATGCATTAGTACTAGTCTCCCATGTATGATACAAAACAAAAAACCAAAAAAAAAAAAAAAAGTACCCCCATGTTTAAAAGTTAGATATGTCAAGATAGCGGTGTTCATGGACGGGGCAGGTTGGTTTTAATGTTGCTCCATATTGACCCATTTAAAAATTGGCATGTTTACAAGTATACATAGGTGGACCTACATCCGCCCCAGGTTAATTTTAAAAATGCTATAATTTGAATGGGCTTCAATGTGTCCCATATGTATGTACTAAACAATTGCCCCACATCAAAACCTTGTTATTGCCCCCACATCACAAAACCTTATTGAAAACACCTCTCTTCTTTTTTGACATCTTCCTGCGAAGAGTACTAGATCTTTTTCACGCCTTGTTGCCGGTCCTCTCCTCTCATGGTCAGTCTCTTTCTCTCACCAAATAACTCTAATTGAATAAAGCAATCTGTCTCCCTTTTTAGATCTAGGAGAATTCTAATAACTTTATGCCTAAATTTGAATCCTTAATCTCCAAATCACAATTTCAATCACTAAATCCTAATTCAAACCTTAAGCCTTAAATCACCAAATCGGAGAATATCTATAGGTCTGAAGATGACCAAATCATCATTGGGTACACTTTAATCCTCAATTCATATATAAATCAGACATTAAGGCTCATATATTTGGATAACTTGAGTAACATTTAACTGGTAATTTTTCTTTCTTGCCGTGAACCTACAACCGACTATAGGGAATTATTTTTACAGTTGCAACCAAAATTTTTTAGATCCAAATAGAACCCTTTGGAAATCCAAATTGGGTAATTGGGTGCTCACCCAAATCACCGTTTCAGGGCATCCAAATACCTATGATTAACAGAACTGTTATATTGGGCTGTTTTAATGATGATGAATTGGGTAGTAGGAAGACGCTTCAATTGGGTATTGGAAAGATACTTAAATTGGGTAGCATTAATCCGGGCCAGGCTCTGTTTGACCCGGCCCATGACCTTCTTCTACTGTCACATCACACAGCCAAATTTTACTTCAACGGATGTTAGGCTATCATTAGATTGATTACTTGTCCCAAGGTTTTTCAATAGGTGGGCCATTCTTGAGAAGAAGCCTGATGAGGAACTCCGAGGATCCGGACTTAATTACTGGGGGAAGATGCTTTTCAACTACCTTGAATTTAAGGAGGTTTGACTTCGAAGGGACCGGACTGTTGGGATGGAGAATTTTCTCATGCAAGTGTGCTGAATTTACAGCTAGTAATTAAATATGAAGTCTCACAAATCTTTTATTTAGCTAAGTGGAGTTAGACAAGTTGGTGTATCAGCTAGCAGGGGTTTTGGCATCAGTTGATACTGCATCAAAACCATGTTTTGAGACCACTCTATTTCCTTCTTCATTCATGTTGCCGCTCAAAATTTCTTCTTTTCATTAATCAGCAACATATCAATTTCCTATCCAATTCAAGAAACTTCTATCTTGAGAATATACGAATTCTCAGACAATGTGAAATTCCTTAATTCTCCTTTCTAGTTGAACATCTATAAATTCTACCAAGAACGGAAGGGGCTCGAACTTCAGGAATTCCAAAAACCATTTATCGAGCGCTTTTGGGCTTGTTTCTTTGCTAGAATCTGACAAAATTGAGATGTTGGTTTATATATATGTATATATATATGATGTGATGTTTTGTCCCCCGACATACACAAATGCTATGTTTCCTTATGAGAATTTCTTAATGTCAATAACCTAAAAGGTCTCAAATAGCTCTAGCAGGATTTTAAAATTCTAACTTTACTTTTTGGTGGAGTTTCTAAATGTTCAAGTACAAAGCAACATCAAAGAATTCCACCGTGCCTGAAAACTCACAAATTCCTTAGATAATCAGTGATTTTCATTAAAAAAAAAAAAAAGGGCTCTTCACATAGCTGTAATCTTGGAATTCTTATGAAGAACCATGACATTTATAAATGTCAGCGATAAGCTATCACATCATGTTAAAAAAAGAATATTGATTGTATGATTGCTCTTAGACCTGATATTTGGAAAAATCAGCTGAAATTTAAATATTTTCCGCAGAGTTGTTTGTACAATAATAATGAGATATCGCACAGCCCTAGGATATCACATAAGATAATATGTGAAATTGCATGACCCTAGGATATCGCACAGGATAATATGTGATATTGCATGACTCTAGGATATCGCACAATACGTCGTGACTATGTGCAAAATCGCACAATCCTAGGATCATCACATGAAGGAAATACTTTAAACTTTGAACTCTCATGAGCAAATCCCAAGTGAGGATAGCTCTAGGACTATGTATATATCTCACTAAATTCTTGTGTCAAGTCCTTATATAACTAGCTCCCTACATTCTTGTCTCAAGTCCCACAAAAGGCCCTAAAAAGATGGGTCACTCGTTTCTATTTATATATTGTTAACATTTTGTTGTATACAAAGTAGTAGAGTCATTGTCATTCTTCTAGTAGAGACAAGACCGGCCACAGTAGTCGTCCCAAAGGGAAAGAGAAGTCTTTCTAAAGATTAAAGACCCCATTAATACCCACCGACATAGGTTAAACAAGTCTTTCTTTTCTGTCTCTTCCTTGTAAACCACCACTTACATTATAAAGGTTTTACTATTATTATGAAATGGAGGGATCTAACAAGAGAGGCTGTGGAAGATGGTGGATCATCGGATCGTAATATGAGAGCGTTTGTGGAGGAGATGAGAGAAGGTTGCTCGTCTTGATTGAATTTGTTTGGTTGTTAGTCAGGTAAACCCTATCTCATCTGTCTTCTAGGGTTGTTTGGACCGGATTGGATTCTGTACTGTTGCTGATAATGTGAGATGTTTTTGATAAAGTGATGGGTACTTTCAAATCGTGACAAATGAACGTAGTAGAAGGTTTTATTTTTTCACTCTCATTACTAAGGTAGAAATAGCACGTTGTGAGACTTCGGAGAATGAACACAAGAAGGATCCATCGTCTCATGGTAATGATTGACTTCAACGAGATAATTCATAATGGATTATTTTTTGTGAGGGACACCCTTTTTGGGGGTTTCAAATATAAACTTTTGTACTTGAAACACCCCCAAAAAGGGTGTCCCTCACCAAAAATGGTGAGGGATAAATGCACTTGAAGGTCCCCCTTTCATAATAGACTTTGATTGGATGTTTGATAATAGACTTTGCAAAGGGAGTTGAATTTCCAAATGTAAAGACACCTTTGGTGTGGTTGGAATCTAGAAATGATAGCGAAGAAAAATGGAATTAAGAAATTTCAAGAGACAACATATCACATCATATCTAGGAATTCCTAAACATCTACAAAAGAAATAGGCCCTAAATCTCACACAAGAGGAGGACGTTCATTTCCAATGTTTTAGTCTTTACTAGATGGGTCCACTATAATCTTGTCCTACATTTTTCCTAGCCTAGTATGTGTTAGATATATGAGTAGCAGGGTGTGACGTTGGAATGGTTCGAAGTCGATTATCTCTATTTTTGGCATAGTGAAATTAAAAAATCCAGTTCTAATTGGATTTATCTTGATTTTGCAAACCGTTTCAACTTAGTATAACATATGCTACAGCTTATCATAGCTCTCTCTCTCTCTCTCTCTCTATATATATATATATTGTGTGGGGTCGTTCCTTGAACACCGAGATTGGGCCCACTCCGCCAGGGAGGGAGAATTACGTGCCACTTCAGAACCGGACTTGATTTGTTATAGCACCAACCTTTACAGTTCGGCAGAAGGCTCGTCCTTGCCATGCAGCTCGGTAGACTTGCCCGCATTCCCCCGCATCCCCCTTCAGTTCGGTCCTACTCCAGTTCGGATGTATCAAACCTCGGACATCCTCACCTCGGTCTTGACCACCTATTTCGGACAAAGGGCACCGCCCGTCATCCCCGATAGAAACGTGGCGTAACGACCAAGAGACGTGGCGGAATGGTTTATGAGGCAACGAACACCAAGGAGAATGGGCGACGTTACGACTGTAATTAAGGGATAGACATTGACTGAGCGGTTATTTGAATTAAAGGAGCGGGATCGACTGAAACGGTTGCCCTGATTGAGGGAATCGCATCAGTTACGCCCTGATGCTTATCCACGATATTGGAATCTCACAATGGTATAAATTAGAGGACTTAGTCTCCTCCAAAGGTATGCAATACTCAACCCATCATTTACAGAGCCGTTACTCTGTCATTGAAACATCTCTACCCTACTGTCACGTTCTCACACTGACTTAGGCATCGGAGAACCTTGTGCTGCCCACAGCCAGGGTCTTTGACTGCTCTCTTCGTCTTCCTCCTTTCAGGTTCCACTGAAGGCATCATATCCTCTCTTCTAGTTGGTCTCGAGATCACCACCTTCGGTTTCGTGAAATTTCGTGCTCTTACATATATAATATGCCATCTGTGGGAAACGATACAGTAATCTTTACATTACTCAGAGATCTTTCCTTACACCATGCCTCCAAGAAGCAAGAGAGGTGGCAAGACAAAATCTGCAGAAGTGAGGGAGCACCCTGGGCCATCCCGGACAGTGTCTCGTCAAGAGAATATTGGCGAACGACAGGCAGTGGTGGAGAGTTATCATACCAGCTCTGTCTCACCTCTAATGGAGGAGACAAGGCCTCCTCCAGTAAACAACCCTTCACCACGTCAGCTTCGGAAGGGCCAAAGCTCGGTGGAGCACCAGGCCCACAATGACGATTCCCCCTCACTCGTGGATATTAGGACCCAGAACCTGATCATCCAAGAAAAGGATAGGCTAATCTATCAGCTCCAGCAGCAGCTCCAGGAAATGGAAAAGGCTTCTACGAACAATGTCTCACGTCCTATCGTGCACAATGATCTGCGGCAACACCTGAACCTCAAAAGGCGTTCCCGAGATCATGTCGAAGGCTCTGGCGATAGCTGTACCCAGAGAAAGCAAGGGCCCACATTAGACGACAAGGATGACATGAAGGAATGGCTTGCCCGGGAGGTCAAGCAGACGGTCCGACGCAACATGGAGGCGGTCGGATTCGCTCGCGACCAGCTGGACGTCGGTGACGCAGAGAACCTTGGAACGTCTCCTTTCTCTATGGAGATAAGGGAGTTTACTCTCCCGGAGAAGTTCGTCGTCCCACGGTTCGTCTTGTATGATGAAACCTCGGATTAAGGAGCGCATCTTCGGCATTTCACTCAAAGAATGTCGCTCTGGGGTGACCTCGGTTACCTTAACTGCAGAGTCTTTTCTTCCAGTCTTGGGGACCTCCCCTTAAGATGGTTCTGTGCACTCCCAGAAGAGTCGATCACAAGCTGGCGACAACTCCAAGGCTCTTTCTTGAAGAAATTCCAAGCACACAGAATCATCCCCAAGACCGACACTGACATTATGGCGCTCAAGATGAGGTAGAACGAGTCTCTTACTCAATTTGCCAAGAGATTCTGGACGATCTACAGTCAGATCGAAAACGCCACTGAAGAGGTGGCTATCAAATCGTTCCAGCAATCTCTACTTCCCGACAATGAGCTACGTAAGTACCTGATCTGGAACCCTGTAACTTCCATGAAAGCTCTCATGACCAGGGTAAATCGCTTCATAGAGCAAGAAGAAGACGATGCCCGAGCTCGGGAAAGCTTCGGCTTCACCCGAGAAGCAAAACTCTCCAAGAGGGAGAAATCGCCTCGGAGGGAGGATGTCGGTCACGGCCAAAAACCATCCAGTTCGGCGACACCTTCGTATACACCCTCCGGGGGTAGCAAGAAATTTAAGAAGGCTCCGCGAGCCAGAGAAGGACAGCAGCCCATCTCGGCATTCACTGCTGTCAACACAATTTTCAAGGAGCCAATCTATAGGATCCTTGGAAAAGTAAAGACGCGACCATACTTCCAGTGGCCGCAACCGATGAGGGGTGAACCGTCCACCCGCGATCAAAACAAATTCTGCTCCTATCATAAGCAGAACGGGCATATGACGGAAGATTGTTTGAGCCTCAAATCACATCTGGAGAAGCTCATTAAAGATGGGCACCTTCAGGAGTACGTGAAGGAAGGCCAAGCAGTTAACCGAGCTTAGCGCGAAGAGCGTGCTCCTCACCAAAATGACGGTCAGGATAGCGATGAGTCGGAAAGAATAATCAACGTCATTCATTTGGCGTCTACTCTGAAGGGAGGTGCTCCGAAAGAGAACGACCAAACTCACGCTGAGGCAAGGAAGGCTTCCCATGGCAAACAGGTTCTATCAGTCTAGCTTGAGCCAGCTACAAAAAGAGCTCGGAGGGACAGGCCGAAGATCTGGTTTGGAGAAAAGGGCTTGGAAGACGTCCAACTCCCTCAAATGACCCACTCATTGTGACCTTGAAGCTGAAGAATTGCAGAGTACAGAGGATTCTCGTCGACCCCTGCAGTTCATCCGAGATCCTCTACTACAATTGCTTCAAAAGATGGGTCTCAAAGAAGAAGATCTGCTGGAAGCGCGAACTCCCCTAGTGGGTTTCAGCGCAAAGCCCGTCTACCCTAAGGGGAAGATTCCCCTGAAAGTCCAAATCGAAGGAGCCACCGTCATGGCAGATTTCATTGTGGTGGATGCATCGTCTCCTTACAATGCCATCGTAAGGAGGACATGGCTGCATCAGATGGAGGCTGTACCCTCTACGTACCACCAAAAGATAAAGTTTCCCTTAGAAAATAAGGATGGCAAAATCGAGGTGGTGACGGTCAGAGGCGACCAGCAAATGGCTAAGTAATGTTTGATGGCCGTGGTCCCGGGAGAAGCAGAGCCACAGCAGGTTAACATGGCCGAACTTGAAGAAGAGCTGGAAAAGGTTGGCCGAGCTCCTGGGCTGAAAAGCATTGAAGATCTGACCTCGGTTAACATTGATCCTAGCGATCCCAAGAGATATTTCTTGCTCGGCAGTGAGCTCGTCGAGCCCGAGAAATCCGAACTCTTGAACTTCTTGATTGAAAACAAAGAAGTTTTTGCTTGGACCCCGAGCGAAATGCCTGGCATCGACCCTGAGGTCTTGTGCCATCATTTGAATGTGGATCCCAATCAGAAGCCGGTAGTGCAGAAAGCTCGAAGGACGGGGATTCCACAGACAGAAGCTGTGGCCGAAGAGGTGGACCAACTGCTGAAAACCAAGGCAATCAGGATAGTCCATTATCCAAAGCGGGTTGCCAATAACGTGGTGGTCAAGAAGAAAAATGGCAGCTGGCGAGTCTGTGTAGACTTCACCGACCTCAATAAGGCATGTCCCAAAGACTGCTTCCCTTTGCCAAAGATCGACCAGATGATCGACGCCACCACGGGCCACGAAAGGATGAGTTTTCTCGATGCTTATCGAGGATACCACCAGATCCCGATGTTCGGCCCCGACGAGGAGAAGACCGCATTCATAACCCCAAGAGGAATTTACTGCTATAAAGTAATGCCCTTTGGGTTAAAGAACGCGGGGGCGACCTACCAGAGACTCGTCACTACGATGTTTCAAACTCTTCTCGGCAAAACGGTGGAGGTCTACATCGACGATATGGTCGTCAAATCCAAACAGTCTCAGAATCACCTGGCAGACCTACGTCAGGTATTTGACATTCTGAGACGATATCGGCTCAAGCTGAATGCGGCCAAATGCGCGTTTGGGGTAGGCTCCGGTAAGTTCCTAGGGAGTCTCGTCACCAGACGAGGCATTGAAGCTAATCCAGACTAGATCGCGGCTATCCAAGCAGTACAGGGTCCTACCACTGCGAAACAAGTCCAAAAATTGACAGGCATGGCGGCCGCACTCAACTGCTTCATCAGCCGATCTTCGGACAAATGCAGGCCCTTCTTTCGGCTCCTCAAGAAGAATGCCTCATTCCAATGGACCGAAGAATGCGACCGAGCTCTACAGGAGCTCAAAGTCTACCTCTCCTCACCACCCCTGCTTTCGACTGCGAAAGAGGGATAAATTCTTTGCATATACCTGGTGGTCTCGGATCACGCAGTCAGTTCGGTGCTGGTAAGACAGGAGGACTCGCAGCAAAGGCCCATTTACTACACCAGCAAAATCCTTCTTAATGCCGAGACCAGATACTTGCAAATGGAGAAACTTGCGTTAGCTCACGTCAGTGCCTCCCGCAAACTCTCCCACTACTTCCAGGCACATACAATCATGGTTGTGACGGAATATCCGGTCCGACAACTTCTCAACAAGGCAGACTTCTCTGGAAGGGTGTCCAAGTGGGCCGTCGAACTGGGCCAGTACGATATCCAATATCAGCCTAGAACGACGATCAAAGCCTAAGTACTCGCTGACTTCATTGTGGAGTTCATCTTTTTTAGTTCGGCGCCGAGCCAACTCGAAACCGAAAAAACAACAATCTTGGAACCAGTTCCTCGATCAGGCATGGAAGGTTTTTGTCGATGGATCTTCGACCTCTAAAAGGGCTGGCGCTGGCTTGGTTTTTCAATCTCCAGAAGGATTGGTCATCGAGCAGGCCCTTACTCTTGATTTCAAGGCTACCAACAACGAAGCAGAGTACGAAGCGTTGATTGCAGGACTTGGTAGCGCTAAAACTCTGGGGAGACGGCATCTGGTCGTCTTCTGCGATTCACAGCTAGTGACGAGCCAGTTGAGCGGAGAATATCAGGCCCGTGACGAGAGGATGACGGCCTATCTTGCTCTTGCAAAACAACACCTCTCTCAGTTTGAAAGAGCAGAAGTCAAGCAGGTCGGCCGGGAGTTGAATTCTCATGCCGACGCCTTGGCCAATCTGGCATCCGCCGTAGAAGCCGGAAGGAAAAGAATCATTGAGGTAGAATCTTTAGAGAAACCGAGTATTCAGCTTCATACACCCCAGCGAGTACTCTGTGCTGATCTCGGCCCAAGTTGGATGGATCTAATCATCTCATACCTCAAGGACAATCAGCTTCCGGAAGACAGAACTACAGCTCACAAGATGAGGCTGAAATCTGCTAGGTTTTGGTTATCTCCAGAAGTCAAACTTTACCGGAAGTCTTTTACAGGCCCTTACCTTTAATGCATCCACCAAAGCAAAGTCGAGGACTTTCTCTACGAAATCCATGAAGGGATCTGTAGAAGCCACATTGGAGGTCAGTCACTAGCATACCGGGCTATCAGCCAGGGGTACTGGTGGCCATACATGCAGAAAGACGCTCAGGTATATGCAAGGAAGTGCGAGAAGTGTCAGAAATTTTCACATTCGCTTCATCAACCAGTGCAGGATTTGAGCCTGCTCTCCAGCCCTTGGCCATTCGCCCAATGGGGGTTGGACATCGTGGGACCTCTACACCGAGCTCCGGGAAATAAGAAGTGGCTAATTGTAGCTACTGATTATTTTACAAAGTGGATAGAAGCAGAACCGCTCTCCTCCACTGAACGAGACACCAAAAAATTCGTATGGAAGAACATCATCACCAGGTTCGGCATTTCTCGAATTTTGATCTCGGACAACAGGACACAGTTCAACTCCAACCTCTTCAAGAGCTTTTGCGAGGAGCTCGGCATCAGAAATCATTATTCCATGCCAGCCTACCCTCAGAGCAATGGTCAAGCTGAAATTTCTAACAAGGTGATCCTCGATGGCCTTAAGAAAAGACTCGACCGAGCTAAAGGGAGATGGGTGGAAGAACTTCCGAGTGTCCTATGGGCATATCGGACGACTCCAAGGCGTTCCACTTCGGTGACTCCTTTCTCCTTGGCCTATGGGACCGAAGCAGTGATACCTCTTGAAGTAGGACTTCCGACACTAAGGTCAGAACTCTTCGACCAAGGTCAAAATGAGATCAATCTTGGAAGAGAACTTGATTTGGCCGAAGAACGCAGAGAAGCTGCAGCCTACCAGCAGTAGTTGGCTAAAGGCTATAATCAAAAGGTCCGGGAAAGAAAGTTCTCCATTGGGGAATTAGTCTTGAAAAATGCACTGCCAACAGACAAAGACCCGAACGATGGCAAACTTGCACCGACCTGGCTCGGAACTTTCAAAATGGTCTCCTCTGCGGGTCTATCAGTATATAGACTGGAGGACATGGACGGTAACCAGGTGCCGCGGCCATGGAATGCCACTCACCTCAAAAAGTTCTATTTCTGACTTGTAATCGACTTTTCAAGCATCAATAAAGCTATTCTTTTGTTCCTTGATATTTCGATTTTTCACAAGTCATAGAGCCCAGCAAAATCCTCTTACAGTTCGGCAGAAGTGCCAAATCCTAGTTTCGGTTTATACACCAACTGGATGCGCCACGAGTCTGCCACAGAAGATCTCGGTATGCCTACCAGATCACAGGCAGGATTCCATACCTCAGCCACAGAAGATCTCGGTACATATACCAGATCACTGGCAAGGTGATGATTACACCATTGGTGAAGAACCAGTTGGTTATATCAGTAAAAATCTGGCCACAGGTAATCTTGGTATTCATACCAGATCACTGGCAGATACGAACTACACTACCGGTAAAGAACCGGCTAGTCATGTTCTAACTAAGTTGGAACTCGTGCTGAGACTAGCAAAAGCAGCACGGAGTTCGGACAAGATTTTTTACCGAATTTGCTCTCTTGGGTTCATGGTTCATTAGCTAAAGCAACTATATGGGCATATTTGGTAAACGTTTCCATTTCGGCAAAAAGTTGATAAGACATTGAAGTTTAAGAATGAGATAGAGACAATTTGATGCGAAGTCGGTTTTCATTACTTTTCAACTTATGACTACACTGAACGAGCATGGCTCGCAAACAAAAGGGAAAAAGGAAACTACAACGAAATACAAGAAGATGATCAGGAAACAGGGGCACCAGCTCCATCGCCTTCAATTTGGATGACCTTGGTCTCAGATTGAAGGGGCTCGACATCTGGAGCTTCGATCTCAACAGGAGGCACTTCGGGAGTAGGGGGTAAATCAGGCTCATTTGTCGAGCTTGGAAACTTGTCAGGGTTCAGGAAAGCCGGATGGTCGTTGGGGATTCCAGCCTTAACAAGGGCGGCCTTCCAGCCCATCTCCCAAGAATCATCCTTGATGCCGGCCACTTGGGCCGCATACTCGGTCCCAGCTTCCTGGAATCCTTCAAGTATGCATTGTTGGTGTCAGTCCGGATTCTGGATTCGGTCTCGGCCTTCTCCTTCTCAAGCTTGGCAATTTTCTTTTTAATCTCGGCCTCCCTGAGCTTCCCTGCTTCAATCTCAGCCTTTGCCTTGTCATGCTCAGAGAGAATCGCACGAGACGTCTCCTTGTACTCCTTTATTGTATCTCTGTTAGCTTCCAAGGACTTCTTATACTCTTCGGCCTTGGCCTCAACGGCAGCCTGGTTTTTCTTGGCTCGCTGGATCCTCCACACGGAGATGTGGCACTTTTGCACAATCTGCAGAAAGAACAGTTTCATATTACAGCTACCAAAATACAGCACAAAAGTGTGGAGAAAAAAGGTTAAACTTACGTTAAGGGCAGACTCCATCTGTGATACTAGAAGCATGACATCGTCAAGCTCATCATGCTTCTCTATGTCCTGGGGCAAAACGCAGGCATCCCCTAGCGTAGCCACCACTAATGGACTCCCGCCAAGACGATCTTCTACGGTCATTGGCCTCCCCAGCTGAAGCAGAAAACTCGGCTTCCACAGCGCCGCTATAGACCGTTGGATCGCCACTCTTTGGTCAACTCCCCTCTGCACTGATGGTGGGGCTGACTGACCCTTAGTTCTGGCCCTCTTCTCTCGGTGAACCTCTTCCAGTGCAGACTAGTCGGTACTAGCCGCGGAAGCACGAGCTGAAGAAGATGGAGGAGCAACAATGCCGGGCGTGCCAGAAGGAGGCCTGGAAGAAGAGGCAACAGTGCCAGGCGTGCCGGAAGGAGGCCTGGAAGAAGAAGCAACAGCACCTTGGGTCGCACCCCCGAAGGCCGCAGCCCGAAGATTCTGCAAAGGAGGCTTTAGGCGGTTCTTGTTTTTGTCCATTGGCTCTCTTTCTCCCGAACTGCTTGTTGGAGAACTCTCCTCCTCGCTATCTGAGCTGGATGTGGATGCTTCAGCAACAGTTGCAGCCCGTCCCTCAGTATCGGCTACAATTTGCTCTTGTTCTTCCTCGTTTTCCTCAACCTCGGCTACGGAAGCCTGACGATGGGTGAGGCTCTTCTTGTAAGTTCGGTACTTCGGCGCATAATCTAAAAGGGCGAAAGCTGCCCTCTCCTCATGCCCTCGGTACGTCTCTACAGACCGAAACCAGGCTTCGTTCTTCGCCCAGCCTACTCGTCTGGCCTCCCTTCTCCTTTCACGAGCACCTGCAAAATAGAAGGACATCAGTTCGGCTGTACAGAGAATAAGATGCAGCAGGAAATCAAAACCGAAGTAAAAAACAACTGTATTTACTTGGTGGTGTGCCGAGACGGCGAGGGATCCGGTTGAACCTCTGCGACATCGGCTCGTCATCACCAAACTCCCAGTTACCCGAGACGAGCAGGCGATCGTCCCCGGCGTATTTGTTCGAATCCTCTAAGGCACGAACGAATCCCGTTCGGCGCGACTTGACTCGGAGGTAAAAGCTACCTCTCGATTTGCACAGCTCATAGGCGTCCTCAATATCATGAACGCCTAGATTGATCTTTAAGATATTATTGAGCATGGCAGTGCCCATTATGATTTTGAAGCCGTTTGGCATCAACTGACAAGGACAGAGATGCCAAGCTCGGAGGCATTCCCTGAGCAAGGGATTTAGGGGAAACCGGACCCCGCCCTCTATAATGGCTACTAGGGGGAATGGCATCCAGCCATCGTAGAGGCTACCATCAATATAGGATTTGGGGTCAGGAACCTTAAGGAGGACATCCTCAGAAATCTGGTACCTGGCCCTAAGGTCTCTTAACGCACCCTCGGATTCTAACCAGTAACTATAGATACCCATTTTTCTAGAGAAAGAAGGGGCATAGGCGAAGAGCAGAGGGGAGAATGGAACCCTAGGTGCAGAAAAAAGCAAGACAAAGAAAAGAAGACTTACAAAGACAGAGGGCAAGGATGAAACTCGATTCCTACAGCACTCTTTGTCGATCGACGGTCTTTTCCGTGAAAAACTCTTTGGAAGAAACCTTTCTCTTTCACAGCAGAATGCAGAGTAAGGAAGAAGAAGAAATGATAAGAGGCGTCCTCCTATTTATAGTAAGGAGAAGGTGCATTCAATAAAGGCAACCCATCATGGCATCATCACGAAAAGCACAGCGTCGTTTTGAATTTCAAAAAAGACTGTGTTTGTGATTGATTAGCCGCCTTGCCGTTTTGAAAAGACTATGCATCCCGTGGGGAAACGACACGTGGTACCGTCAGCCTATTTCCCGCGCGCAGTCAAGGCGAGGCATTTAATATCACGGATAGCGAAGCGACATCGGATGAACATGAAGGGACAACGATCTGATCCGAAGTCCGATTCAAAAACTTTGAATCCAAGTAAATTCACAGTTCGGGTTTAATCTTACACTGCACTTCCCAAAAGAGGTCTCAAGTTCGGCGAAAGCTACAGTTCAACTGGTCACAACTCGGCTTGTAAGTTCGGCAAATATCCAGTTCGGCAGGGTTTCAGTTCGGCAAGATGCCAGTCCTTGTCAAGGTCACTTCTAAAAGTACCTTCCACATCATACATTCAAAGCAAGCACACAGAGAAAGAGAATAGAAGACAGAGAAGATTTGATTTTATATTAATTCGTTTTCATTACATGAAGTCTGATACAGTGAATCACTCGATTTCTCTCTTTCCTCACAAAATTTGTCTCTGAAATATGTGTTCTTCTTCTCCTAAAAGGCTCGTTCTTCACGGAAGAGCGACACCACGAGACGAGGCACAAGATCTCTTGCCCAGAATAAATCTGGCGTTATTTTCTGACATAGATGTCTTATCTCCTATCATCAAGAGATCAAGATCTATCTCAGGAGAGATAGCACAGTGGCCAGAAGCCGCAGGAGAGATAGCATAGTCAGAAGACGACCAGGGGCAGTTTCCTCCCGCTGAAGAGGAACCGGCCACAATCATCACACCAGACGAAGCTTCAGGCTCAGTTAGTTTGTAAAGGCGGACGTTATTCTCCCCACCAGCGAATGTTAACTCCATGGAGGCCAACCCTATCTTCCTCAGTCGAAAAGTCTAAACTTCTATGTCAGGAGTAAGGCATCCAGAAGAAGAAAGACCCTATTTATAGACCTGGGCCCTCTTTCCCAAGCACAGGAAATCAGCGCTCTCCCATTTACGAAGCATCGTTCAGTGCGCTAAATACGGTGAACGGATCCCTCTATTGACAAGCCACCATCCGAGCAGTGACACGTGGCGTCATCGTCTTGTATTCCTCCTCGATCGTACCACGGTACTTAATATCATTATAATATCTCGGGATGACGCGAAGGTATGGGGGGAAAGGGCAGGATGATGTCAGCGCAGTGTCATGGAGAGACGAGCTCCAACGAAGTCGAGTCGATTGGTCTTGCACATCTCTCTATTTATAGCTCCCGACTTCGGAGAGTTCTTTAACTCCCAAAGGACGAGAGCTAGGGGGCAATTGTGTGGGGTCGTTCCTTGAACTCCGAGATTGGGCCCACTCCGCCAGGGAGGGAGAATTACGTGCCACTTCAGAACCGGGCTTCATTTGCTATAGCACCAACCTTTACAGTTCGGTAGAAGGCTTGTCCTTGCCATGCAGCTCGGTAGACTTGCCCGCATTCCCCCGCATCCCCCTTCAGTTCGGTCATACTCTACTTCGGATGTATCAAACCTCGAACATCCTCACCTCGGTCTCGACTACCTATTTCAGACAAAGGGCACTGCCCATCATCCCCTATAGAAACGTGGCGTAACGACCAAGAGACGTGGCGGAATGGTTTATGAGGCAGCGAACACCAAGGAGAATGGGCGACGTTATGACTATAATTAAGGGATAGGCATTGACTGAGCGGTTATCTGAATTAAAGGAGCGGGATCGACTGAAACGATTGCCCTGATTGAGGGAATCGCATCAGTTACGCCCTGATGCTTATCCACGATATTGGAACCTTACAACGGTATAAATTAGAGGACTTAGTCTCCTCCAAAGGTATGCAATACTCAACCCATCATTTACAGAGCCGTTACTCTGTCATTGAAACATCTCTACCCTACTGTCACGTTCTCACACTGATTTAGGCATCAGAGAGCTTTGTGCTGCCCACAGCCAGGGTCTTTGACTGCTCTCTTCGTCTTCCTCCTTTCAGGTTCCACTGAAGGCATCATATCCTCTCTTCTAGTTGGTCTCGAAATCACCACCTCCGGGTTCGTGAAATTTCGTGCTCTTACATATTAATATGGGTCACTCTCGTTTCTATTTCTTTTTCACATTTTTTTTGTATATGAAGTAGATTCATTGTCATTCTACCGAGTACAGACAGACCAGTCGCACCAGCCTTCTCAGAGGGAAAGGGAAGTCTTTCTAAGGAGTGTTTATTTATTTATTTATTTTCGGTAGAAGAAGTCTTTCTAAAGAGTTAAAAGATTAAAGACCCATTTGAATATCCACCGACATAGGTTAAACAAAAAGTCTTTCTTTTCTGTCTTTTCCTTTTAAAGCACTTACATTATAAAGGTTTTACTATTATTATTATCATTATTATTGATTTTTCTAGTGTTTTTCATGCACTCAGCAGTCAATATATCAACAATAATACGAGTGTTTTAGTCTGGTCAAGTTAAAGAAGTCTTTCTTCTGTGTCTCTTCCTCGTAACCCTCTTATACAGTGAAGTGTTTTTTTTTTTTTTTTTTTTTTTTTTTTTTTTTTTTTGTACTTAGCTATAAATTAAAATAAATTAAGTGCATGTGTTAACTTGTAAATTTAGCTTTATACTGCTGCTAACGCAGGTGGTCCTACAATTACTTGCCATAACAGTGAAGGAAAAGATGCTCCTCTAATAGGGCTAACCTGAACGTGCATCAAGATGTAATGGATAGATTTGAATATAGATTAAGAGTATGATCAAGCTGATCAAATGATCGAACTCTTAATTTTAGACACTCAATTCTTGCAACAATGAGTTAACTAAACTTATTTTGATAAAAACAATGGTGGTTAATGGGTGTGAAAATTGTTGGGTACGTTCACATGATGCACACACAGGCAAATCACACACAAGAAATCAAGAGATCCATCTGGCTCATAGAGTGTTATGAGTCGGCCTGCACACTCTGAAACTTCATCTAGGTCCAATGCTGTACCTGCTCCAACATCCAGTCCCCAGTGGACCCATACAATGAGAACAAGATCTATGGTGGGGACATAAAAACCCAAAACACTGCTGACCTTGCCTCTTGCATTAACCGCTGCCCTTGCCCTTGGAACCAACGTGCTATACTCAGGCCCCTAAATCTGTTAACCGGAGGTGGTGCAAATCCTAGAGTTATAATTTGGATCTTAGGTACCGCAACACAATTTTAGATTTTTGCATAAACAATCTCATAATGAAGACAATCTCTAATGATAAAATTTCACAAGGAAGAAATTATATTAAACTCACTCTGAGATTTTGATATGTACAATGTCATATTTTAACTTAAGGACTAAGACTCTTACTCCTAATCAACCTAGAAAGCTACATACGAATCCAACAGAAAATATACATTTATTCCTAATTACAACTCTTCAATTAGAAACTACTAATAAATAAATAAACCCTAAACCCCCTTGGGACTTGATCACTCACATGTCACTCATTTTTATTTTTTATTTTTTATTTTTTATAGACATTGGGTACTTGAAGTGCCTCCTTGGTGTACAGGCACTTGATTCTTTCTTTGGTGGTTCCGGCTTTATAGGATGGAGTTTGTCATGTTTTACATTGTGAGCAAATGTTTATGTATGACTTGAAAAATATATGACTATCAAGGTAATCAAGTAGTGTGAAATTTCAAAGTAAAATATGTGGTGCATGAGCAATGTTCTTTCCAAATGCAAACTAATTTCACTTTGGACCCAAGATATGGAAATCAACAAGCTAGAGCCCATTCATTGATGGAATCATGCAATGTTAGAAATTCAAAAGTTTGCACAAGCATGTAAACCAATGTTTATGGAAAACAATGCTTACTTGAAAAGATTTAACTACTAGATCCAAGCAATACGCTTTCCATAAGCTCTCTAGCCTTCCTTAGCTAATTCCCCTTTCTTTGGCCTCAAAACACCTTAAAGAGTCTCTCAAAGTTCACACTCTTGGCCTTGGAATGTGCAAGAGCATTCATAAAAAAAATTTTCAAAGTTACCGTAGCAAAGTACTATAGCAATGGTCACTGTAGCAACATTACCATAGCAAAAAAATCTCTTTTTTTCAAAAATGATTTACCATTTTTTTTCTAGGGGGCCATGGAAATCATGCTTAGATTATGTTTAAATCAACTCAAAACTGTTTTTTCAAAACATGAACCTATCATGCTTAAAGTGATTTAACTATGAAATCATGGGCATGAATGATTAAAATCTAATTGACAATGCATTTAAGTTTAAAATCCAAAATATGCATGAAAAATTAAGTTTTTAAGACTATAAAATCATGCATGGGTAATTTCAAGATTTCAATATTTTCAAAATCAATACATGAATAAAAATTCAGATAATGCTTAAATGAACATGCATCCATCAAATTGCAACACACAAAATCCCTAACAATATCCCCCTTTGTAATATGATGGAAACAGAATAAGCATTGAGTTTTCACTTCAAATCCTCAACTGCCCCTGAATTGGATAGTTTTTGAAATCTCTAGGATGCTTCTTGAACTTGTGCTTTTGATCTTCTTTTTCTACTAGATCTTCTTCAATCTTCTTGATGCTTGAAATTCTTAATTCTTGGATCCTTTGGGCTTTCACTATTTTAGATTTCTCTACCCCTTACCAACATTTTCTCTTCATCTTCCATGCGTTTTCTCATCTTTAATCTTGCCAAACTTTCTCTCCCTCTTTGGCAGGTTTTGCATTTTACATTCTCTCCCCTTTTGACAAGCTATGCACATCTCTCATTGACATCGAATTGCAAAGGTACCTGTACACATGAGACAAGAAAAATACCTTTCAGTAGCACTTGTTAACGAAAAAAATTCTAAAGTGAAATGCACAACAGGCTAACATATGTGCCGAGTGACAATGCTTAATGCAAGTCCTAATATGATACAACAATGAAATCTAGACGAATAGAGGAGGGCATATAAGGGGGTAAAAACCAATCCAAGGTGAACTTGATCATGTTCAATATGTATAGTACTTCCTACAAAGACAACAATTTGACTATATGGTACAAGGAGAAGGTGGTGGGAGATAGAAAGTCAGCTTCAAAGAAAAGATTAGACAAATACCTATAAGCTCAATATGATCAAATTGTTAATTAATGTAACTATGAGCATTAGAAGTGGCAATCATGAACACTATGATGCTTATGGAATGGATTAAAAATATTTAACTATGAGGAATAATCCATTGTACATGAGGTCTATCACATCCACACAATATATAACTATGAAGACGTGACCATGGATGTGAGAAACACAAAACCCTACTAAGCATCATTCATGAACATTCATCACTTTAATAATTATAATTAACTAGAGAGCACACTGATTAAACAAGAGAAATTGGGTTTTTATAATATGACTTGATGATGCATACAATTTCCAAAATGTAGCATAAATTTTAAAATATATGAACTCAACATCCAAAGCACCCATCCATCACAAAAAATAGATATAACTATGAGGTACAAAGAATGGGTTTTGAAGAGTTTCATATGAACAAAATTACAAATATGAGAATGAAAAAATGTATAAGGAAAATATTACTAAGAGGGCATGCATAAATCAATATCATAACTATCCATCGCAGTCACACATCTAACTTTTAATACCATGTGATAGACAATCTGAAAATGCATTTCATTGATTTAACTATGAGTTGTGATGCAATTTCAGTAACTTCACAAATATGGATATGAAGCACATGGGCTAGAATATGATTGAGTTCCAATATAGTTTTTAAAGATATGACTATAGACATAACCATACATGGAACAATTTAACATTTGCATGGACATGATTATTACAATGTAACTATGTGCACAAGAAAGTATGAACATGAGGGGTATCATGGACTGTATATGTTACACAGGCCCAAGGCCCAAGGCCCATGGAAGTTTTAGCTATATCTCACGTGGAGAGATTTGTTGACACAGTTGTACATTAAGTAGCTTTCCTATCTTAGCTAGTTTATTAATAAGCTTTCCTATCTCTAGATGGATTGTAGTTTTCTTAGAACTAGAATAACTCTTGATGTAATACCTATATATAGTTGTGACTTCTCTCAAATAAAGGCACGACAATACATTTTAAGTATTGTTTTCAACAACCATGGCTCTCAAGGTTCTGTGTTCATGAATTTGTCATGGTATCAGAGCATGGTTCAAGGAAATTTGTTCTTCTATCTTACAAAGCATTAAGATCATAGTCAAATACATCCCACGTGCAAGGAAAACAGATCAGGGATCTGTCTGCGTCTCTGAAACAGCCAGCGGCACGCCCATCTTCAAAGTGGCCCACCCCGGATCATCACAACTTTTCCAGAAATCCATATAGCATTGGTCGCCTGTTTTTTGTAAGCCTCTTGGTGATTTTTCCAATATTTTTTGACACCTCCAGGTTGGTGTTTCTCTCCTTCTCAAAGTTTTCAAGGAATTTCATATTGTTTTCATCAAGACCATCCAGAATCTTGGATACTCAGTAGAATCAGTTCAAATTTGGTTCAGTAGAAGCCAAAATAGAGGGATATCTCAGATCTGTTGTCTGATCTAGGGCTTGATCCTTAAGTGGGGCCCACGCAGTGAAAAAAACCCCCCTGTCCAGTTCGTCTGGGCTATTTTTGTGACTAATTTATTGCTGATTTTGTTTCCTGTCTCTCTGCTTGGTTGGATTGTGATTCCTACACACATGGAAGACATCTTACATACTTTCTCTTGTTTGTAGCTAGTTCTTTCTCTGTTCAAATTGATTTGTTTCCAGTTTGGTTGCAATGGAGAAATCTGAGGTCACGTTGATTAAATTTACGGGAAATAATTACCCTGCATGGTCTTTCAAATTTCAAATATACCTAGAAGCGAAGGAATTGTGGGGATTTGTTTCTGGCACGGACCCTAAACCCACTGAGGATGAGAAGAAGATCCCCTATTGGCATACTAAAGATGCCAAAATCAAATCCTGGATTCTGGGATCAGTCGAGTCTCATCTAATATTGAATCTCAAGCCTTACCCCACTTCTAAAGCCATGTGGAGGTATTTGAAGAAAGTATACCATCAAGATAACTTCGCGCGACAATTCCATCTTGAATGTGCAATTGCTGAGTATACACAAGGGACCTTGTCGGTACAAGACTA
The DNA here is from genome assembly GCA_028538565.1 of Umbellularia californica. NCBI lineage: Eukaryota > Viridiplantae > Streptophyta > Magnoliopsida > Laurales > Lauraceae > Umbellularia > Umbellularia californica. The sequence goes on from JAPQWN010000006.1 coordinate 27,587,168, forward strand.
CTATTTAGGTTTCCATACACTGTGGTCGGAATACGATGGTATTAAGTATGCGGATGTGGCTGACAACGTGTTGACAGTAATCCAAGACCTTCAGGCCTCTAGTCAGCGAGATCAATTTTTGATGAAACTGCGGAATGAATATGAAAGTGTCTGATCTGCCCTGATGAATTGGACGCCTTTACCTTCATTGGATGTCTGCTTGAATGAACTCTTACACGAAGAACAACGCCTTCTGACCTCGGCTCATATTGCTCAACAAAAGACTGAAACCTATTCAGTCGCGTTCTTGGCAAATAAAATTTTTCAGCCACCACCTCGAGACTTGAGCAAAACCCAATACTACAGTTGTCAGAAATTTGGGCATCTTGCATCTCAATGTAAACAGAAAGTCTGCAGTTACTGTAAAAAGTCGGGACATATCATCTCTGAATATCGCTGCCTTCCACCATGTCCGTCGACGCATATCAGACTCCACAATATCCGGCTCCGCAATATCATAATCCACAGTCTCAGACTCCGCATGCGTATGTGACTTCCTCGGTTATGCCTGTTCCTACAGCTGCACCCCCACAGCCTGGGCCCTCATTGTCTCTCACTCCTGAATTGGTTCAACAAATGATTATCAATGCCCTATCTGCCTTTGGTCTCTCAGGTAAGTCACCTTCATCTTCTACTTGGTTCCTTGATTCAGGGGCGTCTAATCATATGACGTATTCCCAACCCCTCTCTCCAATATGACAAGTTACAATGGCCATTTTCAAATACAAACCGCTGACGACGAACATGTTCCCATTACTGCTATCGGAGATATCGCTGGTCCCATCCCATTGAGAAATGTTTATCTATGTCCTAATTTAACTTCCAACCTATTGTCAGTCGGTCAACTTGTTGAAAATAATTATAACATCTCCTTTTCTTCTTCTGGTTGTGTTGTGCAGGACCAGATGTCCGGGAAGGAGATTGCAAGGGGGCCTAAGTGTGGACGCTTGTTTTCGCTGGATTTTTCTAAAATTTCTAGGAATCAATTTGACAATAATGAGTTTTGTTTTTCTCTTAGAGATAATTGCCGGTTGTGGCATAATAGACTCGGACATCCTAATTCCAAGGCTTTGTCCCTTATGTTAAATTCTGGTTTCTTAAATAAATCTCTTGGTTTATCTTCTTATGTGCCTTTTGATTGTGCTACTTGTAAAATGGGAAAGAGCAAAACTCTTCCGTTTCCTCATTCCACTTCACACACCTCTCGGTGTTTTGATTTAATTCATAGTGATGTATGTGGAATTGCTCCAGCTCTTTCCCACGCTCACTATAAATATTTTGTGACTTTTATTGATGATTTCAGTCGGTTCACATGGGTTCACTTCCTGCATTCAAAATCTGATGTTTTTACTGTTTTTAAAATCTTTTTAGCTTATGTTGAGAATCAATTTTCCACCTGCATTAAAATCTTGCGATCTGATTCTGGTGGGAAATATGTGTCCTCCGATTTTCAACGGTTTTTGCAAAACAAAGGCATTATCTCTCAACACACTTGTCCTTATACTCCCCAGCATAATGGAATCGCTGAACGGAAAAATAAACATCTCCTTGATGTCACTCGTTCCCTTCTTCTGGAATCCTCGGTTCCTACTCGTTTTTGGGTTGAGGCACTGGCTACGGCAGCTCATCTTATCAATCGTCTGCCCTCAACCTCCATTGAGAATCAAAGCCCATATTACCGATTATACAAGACCTCTCCATCCTATGATGATCTGTATGTTTTTGGCTCCATTTGTTTTGTGCACTTGCCTCCCTCTGAGAGAACAAAACTAACGGCCCAATCAGCTCGATGTGTGTTTTTCGGTTATGCACCTTTCCAGAAAGGGTTTCTTTGTTATGATCCTCACATTCGTCGTTTACGCACCTCTAGGAATGTCGTTTTCTTTGAACATCAGTATTTTTTTCAAAAACACATTGATCCTCCTAACGACTCTTCTTTTGTGTCATTACCTGGTTTTTCTGATGACCCGTCAGTTGTTCGATTTAACCCTAAATTTGTGTATCACAGACGGAACAGTGTAACGCCTACCAAGGATCCCCCTCCTGATCTTCCTCTGGCACCCGGTCCACAACCGGCACCTGATCCCTCTGGGCATCCTTCACTGCGTCACTCCACTCGCATTTCGGTCCCACCAGCCCGTTATGGGTTCTCCCATACTTCCTTAATGGCCACATTGTCTTCCTCTTCCAATCCCCAGTCCTATTCTCAGACTGTGCAGGATCCAGGTTGGAACAAGGCTATGCAAGATGAATTGGATGCTTTAGCGCAAAATCATATGTGGGATATTGTCCCATCTCCTGTGGGTGTCAAACCTATTGGTTGTAAGTGGGTTTTTTCTCTCAAGTTAAAATCTGATGGCACGTTAGATCGATATAAGGCGCGTCTTGTCGCCCTTGGAAATCAGCAGGAATATGGCATTGATTATGATGAAACTTTTGCTCCGGTTGCCAAGATACCACCGTCAGCACTATTTTTGTTGTTGCTGCCTCTCAGTCTTGGCCTCTCTATCAAATAGATGTCAAAAATGCGTTTCTCCATGGTGATCTCAAAGAAGATGTTTATATGCGTCTACCTCAGGGCTGCTCATCTAGGAAGGGTATAGTTGCCAAACTTCGTCACTCCCTCTATGGTCTGAAACAAGCTCCTCGTGCCTGGTTTGAGAAATTTCAAGCTGCTCTTCTCCACTTGGATTTTCATCCAAGCCCGTATGATCCTTCTATGGTTTTACATCATGCTCCATCCAGGATCACTGTACTCCTTGTCTATGTTGATGACATTGTCATTACTCGTCCTAATGCCAATATGATTCAGAATCTCTAAGCGTCTCTTCAGGAGACATTTCACAGGAAGGATCTCGACCCCCTACACTATTTCCTCGGTCTTGAAGTTCATCAATCGCCTCAAGGTATCGTTCTCAATCAACACAAATACACTATTGATCTCATTGCCTTGGCTGGTCTTACTGCTTCCGCTTCAGTAGCCAGTTGAACTGAATGTCAAACTCAGTAAAGAGGAGGCTGACCTTCTTCTAGATCCTACCACATATCGCCAGTTAGTTGGTAGCTTGATCTACCTCACAATCACTCGCCCGGATATTTCCTATGCGGTCAACCTCATGAGTCAGTTCATGACTACTCCTCGTCATCTTCATATGGCTGTTGTTCGCCGCATCATTCGGTACCTTATTCGGACACCAACTCGCGGGTTGTTTTTTTCATCAAACAATCCTCTATCTCTCAAAGCTTATTCCGATGCTGATTGGGCTGGGTGTCCGGATACTCGCAGATCGACAACAGAATTGTGCATGTTTTTGGGTGATAGTCTGATTTCTTAGAAATGCAAGAAACATGAAAAAGTTTCCAAATCTTTTACCGAGGCTGAGTACCTAGCCATGTCTGCTGCGTGTTCCGAAATTCTTTGGCTACGCGGACTCGTTTCCGACATTGGTTTTCCAGCGGATGGTGCTACCCCCCTCTATGCAGATAATACAAGTGCTATTCGGATTACTGAAAATCCGATTTTTCATGAATGCACTAAGCACATCGAGGTTGACTGTCACTTCATCCGTGACGAACTTAAGTGCGGTGTCATTAGTCTTCCGCATGTCTCCACTGAGCTTCAACTTGCTGATATTCTTACTAAAGGCCTTCCACGACCACGTCATCAGTTCTTGGTTAGCAAATTGATGCTTGTTGATTCTCCCGCATCAATTTGAGGGGGGGTGTTACACAGGCCCAAGGCCCATGGAAGTTTTAGCTATATCTCACGTGGAGAGATTTGTTGACACAGTTGTACATTAAGTAGCTTTCCTATCTTAGCTAGTTTATTAATAAGCTTTCCTATCTCTAGATGGATTGTAGTTTTCTTAGAACTAGAATAACTCTTGATGTAATACCTATATATAGTTGTGACTTCTCTCAAATAAAGGCACGACAATACATTCTAAGTATTGTTTTCAACAACCATGGCTCTCAAGGTTCTGTGTTCATGAATTTGTCAGTATATAGATAAAAAAATGGGTCGCATATATATATATGTTTGTGTGTGTGTGTGTGTGTGAGAGAGAGAGAGAGAGAGAGAGAGAGAGAGAGAGAGAGACTATGAAGAACATGCCAAATGAGTTTAATACCAATCCATCTTGTAAGAACCTGATTTCTAATTACCATGATTAGTGCTAATCAATTATATTTAGTAGCTAGTGTTAATCAGGCCCACAACCCATGAAGGGATCTAGCCCAGTTCTTTAGATATCACGTGGATTGCTTGGGTCAATGACAGTGTACATAGTTGTGTATATTCTATTTTAGTCATTGTTTCTATAACTTTGAATTGTAATTGATACCCTTGCCTAGATTAGAGCCTTGATTAAGGCATGTAATGGTTATATATCGAGGAGGGATCTCCAAAGGGAAGGACACTGAAATTAATATAATCTCAATTGATATTTAGTCAAGTTTTGTCATGGTATCAGAGCTAAGCTCAAGAAACCCTTGTTTTTTTTATCTTACATAGTATCAAGGCAATAAGAATAGAGAGAAATCAATATCTCCTATTAAGAACGATAGATCAAGGATTTGTTTCGATAGTTTAGACACGTCCAGAAGACACTGCAGCAGTCTTTTTTTTCTTGTGGCCCATCTCAGATCATCAAAGCATCTTCAAAAACCTAGATAGACTTGGTCGCCTGGATTTTCTAAGGTTATTGGAGAACTTTCAGAATTTTTCAGAACCTCCAAGTTCGCTCTTTTCTTATTCTCGAGGTTTTCCAATTTTTAATACTGTTTTCATCTAGACCGTCCATAATCTTCGATACTCATTGGAATTTGATCATTCTTCTTCCATTAGAAGCCAGATTACGGTGCTTCCTTAGCTCTGTGATATGATTTTTGTCCAGCATCATCAGTGGGGCCCACATAGAGGATCTACAGCCACACCCAAGGTTATTACAGTTCTGTCTTGCTTGTTTTCTTTTCACTGCTTGGTCAAATCTTGGTTACTACACACAACAAAGTTGTTATACACTTTTAGACTTCATCTTTTCACTGTTGCTGGATTGTTTGCTATCTTTATCACTGTTTCAATCAGTTTTTTTGGCCAATATCAATTTGAGATGGCAAAATATGAAGTTACTTTGATCTGTTTCACTGGAAAGAACTACCCCGCTTGGTCCTTTCAATTCCAAATATACCTTAAAGCTAAGAAATTGTGGGGCTATATTTTTGGATCTGACCCTAAACCCACTGAAGATGAAAAGAAGATATCCCCGTGGCATACTAAAGATGCAGCAATAAAATCATGGATTCTAAGATCTGTCAAGCCACATCTGATAATAAACCTCAAACCATGTGGGGGTATCTGAAGAAAGTATACCATCAAGATAATTCTGCGAGTCAGTTTCATGTTGAATGTGTGATTGGTGAATATGCACCAGGAACCTTGTCGATCCAAGACTACTATTCGGGATTCCGTATGCTTTGGTCGGAATACGATAGTATTAAATATGCAGATGTAGTTGGAGATGTTTTGACCGTTATTCACGATCTTCAGGAGTCTACTCAAAGGGATCAATTTTTGATGAAACTACGCAGTGAATATGAAAGTGTTTGATCTGCCCTGATGAATCGGTCGCCATTACCTTCCTTGGATGTATGCTTAAATGAACTCCTACGCGAAGAACAACGCATTGCGACCTCGCCTCATATGGCTCAAGAAATGACTAAGACCTATTTAGTTGCATTCTCAGCCAATAAAACTTATCATCCTCCGCCTCGAGACTTGAGCAAAACACAATGTTACAGTTGTCAACGATTTGGGCACATTGCAATTCAATGCAAACAAAATGTGTACAGTTATTGTAAAAAGCCGGGCCATATCATTTCTGAATGTCTCCGCTACCCACAACGTCCATCTATACAGCATCAGACTCCACAGTATCAGACTCCACATGCTTATGTTTCTTTTTCAGTTATCCCACCCTCACAGCCTGGGTCCTCATCCTCTCTCACTTCTAAATTGGTTCAACAGATGATTGTCAATGCCCTCTCTGCTCTTGGTCTCTCAGGTAACTCATCTCCATCTTCTACTTGGTTTCCCAACTCTGAGGCGTCTAATCATATGATGTATTCCCGTGCCCTACTCTCCAATGTGACACGATACAATGGCAACCTCTAAATACAAACTGCTAATGGAGGCAATGTTCCCATTACTGCTCTCGGAGATATCCTTGGTCCCATCCCATTGAAAAATGTTTACCTTCGTCCCAATTTAACTTCAAACCTATTGTTAGTCAGGCAACTTGTTGGGAATAATTGTAATATATCTTTTTCTTCTTCTGGTTGTGTTGTGCAGGACTAGATGTCTGGGAAGGAGATCGCGAGGGAGCCTAAGTGTGGACCCTTGTCTCCGCTTGAATTTTCATCCGAACCAGTATGATCCTTCTATGTTTTTACATCATGCTCCGTCCGGGATTACTGTGCTACTTGTCTACGTTGATGACTTAGTCATTACTGGTCCAAATGCAAAATTGATTCAGGAACTCCACGCTTCTCTTAATAAGACATTTCACATACAGGATCTCGGCCCTTTAAACTATTTTCTTGGTCTTGAAGTTCATCAATTGACTAAAGGTATAGTTCTTAATCAGCACAAATACATTATTGATCTCATTGACCTGACTGGTCTTACTGCTTTAGCTCCAGTCGATACACTGGTCGAGCTGAATGTCAAACTTAGTCAAGAGGATTGTGACCTTCTTCCAGATCCTACCACATATCACCAGTTAGTTGGTAGTTTGATCTACCTCACGATCACTCATCCCGATATCTCTTATGTGATCAACCTAATGAGTTAGTTCATGACTGCTCCTCGTCACCTTCATATGGCCGCTGTTCACCTCATCATTCGGTATGTTATCCGTACACCAACTCGCAGGTTGTCTTTCCATCAGACAATCCTCTATCTCTCCAAAATTCTTTGGCTCCGAGGTCAATGAGTTTAAGCGCGATGTCATTAGCCTTTCGCATGTCTCCACTGAGCTTCAAATTGTTGATATTCTTACTAAAGGTCTCTCACGATCGCATCATCAATTCTTGGTTGCAAATTGATGCTCGTTGATTCTCCCACATCAATTTGAGGGGGGGGAGGTGTTAATCAGGCCCACAACCAATGAAGGGATTCAGCCCAGTTCTTAATATATCACGTGGATTGCTTGGGTCAATGACACAGTGTACATAGTTGTGTATATTCTATTTTAGTCATTGTATCTATAACTTAGAATTGTAATTGATACTATTGCCTAGATTAGAGCCTTGATTAAGGCATGTAATGGTTATATATTGAGGAGGGATCTCCAAATGAAAGCACACTCAAATTAATACAATCTCAGTTGATATTCTGTCAATTTTTGTAGTGAGTTTGTCAGCTAGCAATGTGTGATTAGAGGCTAATTGAGTATTTCTTAAGGTAATAATTAAGTTTGGGCTGATTTTGGAGATTTTCGAGGAGTGTTTGGTTTTTACCGAACTTAAGTTAGAATTTTCGAGATTTTCAAGGGTATTTTGCGAATTTCATAAAAATTACATCTTGAGCCCAAAAGTTAGGTCTTGACTTGCCCAACAACTTCCATGTACAGTCCAAACTTATTTGAAGTCCAGAAAGTCTAGTTTGACCCTTGGCACACTTTTCGAGGTGTTTATCGCAGTTCTGTAAATCGCACTTTCCGCTAGCGATCCTCGAAAAATCTGATCTTAGGCTTGTTACAAAGCCCTCCTCGTGATCTACGATTGTTCTTTTTGACCCAGTCCTACAGAGGACCCAATAGTCTTCATTTTCGCACCTAAAGTCATGCTAAATGGTGGTAAACTCACATGCTAACTTTAAAAAAAAAAAAAAAAAAAAATTCCCGGCAACCCCATTCTTCTCATTAATGCTCCCCACATACCCCACCAACCACCATCACTTCTCGTTTCTTCTCCCAATTCCATCGTCTAGCAAGAAAGCTCTCCCCTCTCTTCTCTCCTTCTTTTCCTTTCTTTCTCCTCCCATGGCAAGGTGGAGATCATTGACTTAGAAGCATTCTCTGCTTAATTTGACATCGCCAATCGTCTCCTAGCCTCCGACTATGCGATATACCTTGTTTTGGAGAAGATCCGCTGAGGACGGCCCCCTTGATCCATCACCTTTTTTTTTCTTTGGACTTTTTGCAGGTAGGCCCTCTCTCTTTCTTGAGTATTTCTTGATCTCAAACCCATTTACACCAATTGTCTTGGATTAATGGGGTTTGGGTTTGACTGTGCATGGGTTTTGTTTAGGGTGATTTTGGGGGGTTGTTTGGAAGGAAAGCTCTCTTGATTTTGAAGCTTGGATTGACCGTTGGTTAAGAGTTGGATTTATTCTTGATTAGAAGCAAGTGTCTAAACTAATTAGCATAATATGCTTGCGTTATCCTTGATTCAAATTAATCATGTTTATTTGAGTAGTGGTTCACATTAATCATGTTTATTTTGGTAAATGATTTCTTCTAAATATTGTTTCATGTCATTAGATTTATAGTGGCCATGCTAATCTTTTTTTTTTTTTAGAAACGGTAACAAATACTTTCATTAAAGAAAAAAGAGAATACAAAAAGAGAAATAGAAAGGAGGGTACAAAAGTGATGTACCCCAACCAACCAAGCTTACATAATAAAACCCTCCCAAGGAGCTACCCTGTCAGCCCCTTGTTTAGCCAAAGCATCAACCATAGAGTTGGCTGATCTTAGCTTGTGACGGAAAATACAGTGATAGAGGCAACCAACACCCGGATTTCATGAAAAATAAATTGAAACTTCCATGGATTGATCTTTGGATTTGACACCCAAGCGATTGCATTAGAAGAGTCGCTTTCCATTATAAAAGTCCCATGGAAATGCCTCGTAAGGATCGGAGAGCTTCCAGAATAGAGACAATTTTTGCTTCAAGTCACAGATGCCAATAGGCTTGGAAAATATAAAAAGAATATCACCATTACTATTGCGAAGAACACCCCCTACTCTTGCCGGTCTTAGCTTACCTCTTGTTGCACCATCGACATTGAACTTCAGCATGCCATGAGGGGGAGAAGACCAAAGAACCGCCTTCCTCTCCTTAATTGGGCCGCACCCCATACAAGAATCCCAATTAATAATGATTTCATTAAGAGTGAAATTAGAGAATTCCTTTCTAACTAGAGCCCATTTCGCAATTGTAAAGATAATTATAGAAATTAGCTCCGTTGTAGAAAAAGAGACGCCTTTGAAGATGCTTTCATTCTTTTCCTCTAGATAGACCATAAAATAGCAGACAACAGCATCCTCCAAAGAGTGTGAACACACCCAAAGAAACAATCCCCCATCCACGATTCTGCCATCTCTTCTTTGGATTACACTAAGCGACACGGCATCTACTAATGAAGTGCACCATACATCTGCTACGACCTCACAATGAAGAAAAAGACGGTCCACCGATTCCTCCTCTTTATTACACATGACACAAATATTTGAGATAGGACATTGACGTCACCCTTTCTCCTCAAATTGTCCACCGTCGAAATCTTTGCCGCTACAACTAACCAACAAAAAGCCTCCACCCAGAGAAAAGCCAAGCCCAACCAAACAAGGGAAGAAGAGACTGACTATTGAGGATTGGCCGCAATCTAGAGCCAAGTAAAATGCTTTCGTCAAAAATTCTCCAGAGAAGGAGGGTTTCTAAATCCTAGAATCATTAGAGTCCCTACATAAGAAAATGTTAGAAAGAAGACTTAACAACTCCCCATATTGAATCTCCTCATACTGACGTAGACTCCTCCTGAAAGACACTTCCCACAAGGTGCACCCCTCCCTCACCTCAAAACACTCAAATACTGCAGACTCCTTATTGGTCACCACCCTAAAGACCCTAGGGAACAAGTCACGTAAAGGTCCCACCCCAACTCAGTCATCCTACCAAAATCTAACATTCCTCCCATTTCCCACAACAAAACTCACTCCTTTAGCTAAGACTTTCCCCCACTCGGTAGACTCATCCCCGACTGATACAATAGCACCCGATAAAGCCGACCTACAATATCTTGGGCCTGGAACAGGCCACCACCCGCATCTATCCTCACCATACTTCACGGCTATGACTCTCATTCAAAGAGCTCCCCTCTCCTCCCCAAATCTTCACCACCATTTAGCCAATAAAGCCCCATTCTTCTTATCCAAACTACCAAGCCCCAAGCCCCCACTCTATTTGATTTAATCACCTCACTCTACTTCAACGAATGAATTTCTTTTTGTCATATTTCCACCACCGCCTTTGGCATCTTGAAAAGAGACATAATACGCTAGGAGATTAGATAAACATGATTTGATTAAAGTGATCCTACCAATAGATATATAATTCTTTTTTCATGAAGATAATTTCTTCTCAAACTTGTCAATAACCAGGTCCAAAGAACCTTAGATCTCAAATTTTCCCCAATCGAAAGACAAAGGCACAAAATAGGAAGCCTCCTTGATTTGCATCCAATCATGGTTGCCAAAGAATTAAAAATTTCCTCTAGACAACCAATGCCTGCCAACATACTTTTGGAAATGTTAACCTTCAACCTTGAGACCAACTGGAAACAATGGAATTGAGTTACATTGTGGCCATGTTAATCTTACTAAGTTAACCTCCAACCCTGAGACCAACCAAAAACAATGGAATTGAGTTACATTGTGGCCATTCTAATCTTACTTAATGGTAAGGATGAATAATTGATTTCAGTCCCAAAATGTAACTGAGTTACATGTTAATTTCTGTTAGAATTTCTGATTTTTTATCTTTGGGGATTTAATGGGCTCAATAACCAGTTTATTACTCAGTTAATTAATCAAAAATTTCAGTTTCAGTAGGCCCACTATGGGACCCACCCCCTGCCTGCATTGCAACTTGCTGCCGGCCAGCAGCCAGCAGCTGCTGCGCACGCACGCACGGGACCAGCCAACCCTTGTATTCATGGCTGGTGCGGCCAGTCACGTGATGGCCGGTGGGCCCTGTCCCGGGACACATGGAACCGAGTTTTTAAACCTTGATTTTAGACAAAATGAACCCTGTTTTCACCTCTTAACCCCCTTGAATGTAATTTAGTTTTTAAGGTGAAAATTCGTGACATTCTACCCCTTTCCAAACACAAATGATGGTGTTCAAAGAGTGAGCCATTGGTACCACCATAAATCCTTGAGGCCTAGTGATTGGAAATTATTGACATAGACCTCCTTTTTGGTGTACCCCGACCTTACCCGGTGTTGATTTTAACTCAATATTTAAATCTGAACAATTGAGAAGGCATATATGGCACGGTGACTCGTATTTTTCTCTGAACTTTGAGTTTGGATATTCTCACATTCCGAATGCATCAAGTGTGTGAAATTACACAATATACAACCCTTTTGCGTGTATAAACTTAGGAATCACCGTATTTACATGTCTAAGATTATTTATTTAAAATTAGACTTTTTCTACTATTATCATGTTTTCATACATTCTGTCGTACCTGGACCTACTCGGCCATAGTATTATATCCTACGGGGCTCCTTGGGAATTAGCATGTAGTATTTGCCTTGCTTGACCCTAGATATACTCGGATCCTTAGGCGGTTTCTTCGGTTGGTGTACGCACATTCAGTTGCCCTGCCCCTTCCAACTTACCCGGATTGCCTTGACTTTCCATCGTCCGTTCTGGGTTGTAATTAAACTTAACCTTTTGTCAAACTCGAATATTAATATTATGGGATGAGTTCCTTTCTGTCATCCGGTCTAATGATGCCATTGTACTATGATTTTTTTTTCTTTTAATGTTTGTTTCCTGAAATGGCCCCTGCAAGCTTCTGCCATAACGATCCTCGAGAATTGAGGACCCTGCAGAATCTTACATATCGGAATTCTGTGGGTGAAATCATGGCGTGCGGATCGAGTGTCCACTTATCCTCGTCATTCATGCGTTGTCGCAGCCCCATTAGCCCCTAATTGTTCCTTAATCCTATTTAGGGACTTGGGGTCGTGACACATCTAAAATAATCCAATATCGACAAACACAAATCTCCACCCTTACAAATGTGCTTATGAAGTTTAGATGATCATATAACAAAGAATTCTTCTATAAAGAACATTATCAAACTTTGCATTAAAAGGGTGTATAAGGTTAAAAGTACAATGCAAGCCAATTACATGATCCACAAGCCATAATCTTCAAGAATGTAACTATAAAGTGCAACAACCAACCCAATTTGCATTTACAAAGATATAACTAAAGGAGCTAAAGTGCAAATCGTTTGTAACTACACATATTTCCATCTAAAATTATATAACCAAAAGCACAGGGAAATAAGTACATGGAAAATGCTTTTATAGATATAACTTATGAAGCTTAGGACATTTTTCAACCATAAAATCTTCAAAACATTTAAATATCCAAAATCCACAACGAGCATGTAGAAAGTGATATTGAAGACTATAGCACACATACAAATTGGTTTTAAAAAAAAAAAGATTTTCCATTTGAAAAGATATAACTGAAAATCCATGGAAAATTCAAATCATTTGATTATTCACGATGATATGACTACAATGTCCAACAAATTAAAAGAATTTGATAAAGAAAACCATCAATTGATCATGAATAAGATATTTTACTAAGTAAAGGCTTTGAGACCATAATCAATTGATCATCAAGAGAATATTTTACTATGAAGCACAACATTAAAATGCATTTTAAGAGATATAATTATATGAGATCAAGATGCATATCAATCATGACCAACAAAAGAATCTAACTTTGAGGAATAGGTTTTTCAAGGCCTTAAGGGTGTTCTAGACATTTGACTTTAGGAATCCACTTAAGGTTTTGAGAGGGTTGTCCCTGGAGGTTTAATTTTGAAGTCCGACTAACACTTGGAGATTTAACTTGAGATATCTTAGGTTTAGACTTTTCACCAAGACTTTGAGATTTAAGTGTATTTAAGTGTTTTAACCTTGAATTGGTGATTAGTCTTTCAAGGTTGGTGAGTTATCTTTCTTTTACTCTTCTCATTTCTTTTCTTATTCCCTCCATCTTTTTGCCTTTTGAATCTCAAGTTTAACTTTTCTACTTTCTTCAAAAGTTCTTTCATTTGTTGAGTTAAGGGAGGTATGTTGAGAAGCTTCTTTTTTATAGATTCTTTTATAATTGATTTTACTTGTTTAACCTTTTGAGATTGTTCAACCTTTTGAGAATCTGTCTCAGGAGACTCATTTTTAATTGGTTTAACTTGTTTGAGCTTCTTAGAGTCTTCCCAGGTTTTAATAGTCTCACCATTCAAAAGACTTGATTTTACTTAATTAGACTCATAGAGGGTATGGGCATGATCTTCTCTTACTTTGTACTGAAACCTGAAATGCTCTTCGATACCACATTAATGACATGTAGTTTTGGGCAAGGATGAATGAGTATTAGAGAAGGAGGAACAACTTTTAACAATTACAGTTGAGGTCCTTGGGTCATGAGAAATATTCCTATCATCACCAAGGCCGGTTTAACTCTTTGAGATTTACCCAATTTTAGTAGATTTTCAAATTTCCCTTCACCTTGGGTATGCTTGTACTCAAACTTTTGTTTATACTTTTAAAGTTGAGTAACTTGATCTTTAAGGGATGAATTTTCGGTTCTTACTTTGATAAGTTCATCTTCAATTCCCTTACAGTTGTTTAAATTTTCATTAACTTCTATTAATTCTGATTTTTCCTTTTTAAGCTCATCACAATCTATCTTTAATTCTTTTATTTCATTTTGAGCATTAGATAGATTATTTTCAGAATTAGTCAACTTAGATTCTAATCCTTTAATTACTTCTTCTTGACTTCCAAGTTAATCTTTAGAAGAGGTTAATTTCTTTTTAAGATGATTTAAATTTAGCTTTAAATTCATTTTTCCTGTTGTCATAAAAATCATTTTTCTTGGCAAGGCTTTTACTATATTCAAACAATTCAAAGAAGGCCCTTTCATAATCCATATTATCATCATCTTCTTGTTTTTTTTACAATTGAGATTCATAATTTACAATGTTTGTATCTTCAATTGTTGGAGGAAGAGGGGTAGAAGGGGAATCTACATTTTCAAATAGAAGGGAATTCATTTTTATGATCTTCATTAATGTACAACACTAGGTTCTAACTCAACGTTTTTACACCTAATCAAGATCACCAAGGCTCTGATACCAATTGAAATTCTGGGATCCGAATCCAAAAGAGTAAGGTGAGCTTAATTTTATGCCAATTATGCCAAATTTTAACTTCTTTAAGCAATTAAGTACAAGTGATGAATATGAAGTTAACGTGTTGAAGCTATCATGATAAATAATCACCATAACACAACCATATATAGTGGTTCGGCCAAATGCCTACATCCACTCTTAGCTTGTGTTCCTACACCCCACTGATATTCCACTATAGATATTCTTTTCAAGGCTTAGCAATAATATCTACAATATGCTTTTCAATAGGTTAAGCAATAACCTCTACAAGATGGTTTTCAATATGCTAAAAAATAACCTTTACAAGATGATTTTCAATTAGGCAACCTATGAACCTCAAGGTTATCTCTCTAATTTGTGTCTACAATACACTCAAAAGAGATTAGAAACTGGGTACAAAAGAATGCCTCTAGAATAGGCTGATATATGAAAGTGAAAATCCAATTCAAAACAGACACTCAATTATGCAAAGATATGAGTTCAATGTGTATGCATGAAGCTTTCGATCAAATTTAAAAATGTAGCTCATGTATGTATTCCTAAAGCATTTGAAAGTGTAACTCATAAAGATATTTGATTGAAGTGAAAATACTAATCAAATGTTAAAATAACTTGGAAAATATATGACTACTAAGGTAATCTAGTAGTGTGAAATTTCAAACTGAAACATGTTATGCATGAGCAATGTTGTTTCCAAATGCAAACTAATTTAACTATGGGATTTTACCCGGCTTCTCTCTGGGCTCAGAGAGATTAGTCCAGCCCAAAGGGTTGGGAACCCTCCCTCCGTTGGCAAAAAAGAAAAAAGAGGGACACATGTCTCTAACCAGTGGCCAATCTAATGGTTGGACAACTGATTTTGCCTTTGAACTTCTTTGCATAACTAATATAATGAGTGCTAACATCTGATAAACGGATTGGATTTCTTTGCAAATCAAATTTAAACCATCCTCTCCCTCCCATCATTTAAGAATATGCATAGTTTTTTCAATTATGGCACCGGTCATTAATTGAAGCCCCTCTCCATTTTCTCTCGCCTCCTGTTCTGAACACCTTAGCACTGAGAAAAGGAAAACATTAAAAAGAAAAGGCAAGTGAAAAATACAACAGTCAAGACTGAAAAATAACATAGCAGAAAGAGTCTCATCCATCCAATCCAAGCACGACCCAAAACTTCCAATTAAGAGATGGCAAGTTTAATCATGAGACATCATCAAGCCAACCCATGAAAAGTCTGAAGTAGAATAAAAATTTGACAAAACTTACAAAATACTCCACTCTACAAGCTTTTGGTTTTACATGTAACATTTCCTAGTTCCAATCAAATTAAATTCCTTGTGCACCCCATTTGGCAGAAAATATCTATCAACGGCCGTAGGGAGGTGAGGCTGCAGATAGCGGCTGGGAATCAACCAGAAGGCGATAAATATTGGTGACACTATACTTGGATTTCCTTTCCATGTTCTCGAAGGACTGCACTGCAGATCGCCTTTTCAAATGAAAAATTGGATATACCAAGTAGTTTGAAATTACTTGTTTGAAGAGGAGAAGAGAAAACTGGAAGCAAAAAGAATGCAGTGCTAGGCAGAATACCAAAATGAAAATGGAAAGAACAACAAAGCAAAGCCATCTGGACACAACCAACCATAGACTGGATAGGAAAGCTAAGGTTAGAGACCCAAGAGCTATTGCCATTAATCTTGTGGCTATTGAAACGCTGCCAACTAATAGATCTTTATCACCAATGCCTGCCCAGATAAGGAGTAAAGAAACAATGATAGAGTTGAACAGAGCTACGGCGTCAGAGATCATGAATGCCCAGAAAGCAATTCTACTCCTTAAAACTGCCATGCCTATATGTAGGCCATCACTATTATAATTACCGGGTATGGTGAAAGCAGCAGCAAATGTCACTGTAATGATGAGCCCTGCTACTACTAAAATGATTTTGGACATAGCCCTGTAGGACTCGATTCTAGGTGCTGTTATATCCTCTGCATGTGCCCTATTTGCTTGAGTGTGCAGTAGTCGTTCACCCCTTCGTGCACCAGCTTGTATCAAGGCAGTACAAATTACAATCTGCATGGTGAAAACAATTTTAATGTTGTTGCACTAGGTGAACATTTAGACAAAAAGCTTATTTCAATCACCGCCAGAAACTTTTGAACATGCTTCCATCTATACTTTTAAGCTTCTTTCCTTAACGAAAAAGAAGGGTTTTTCTTTTTCTTTTTCTTTTTTGTTTTTTTTTTTTTTTTTCTATTAAGAACGCTTGTTAAAATTTAAACTGTTTTGGCCTGAAACCATACGATTTCTTTTAAATGAAAAGTTGTGACACAAACCTTTGCAGAGGAAGAGGGAGGTGTGCGTGTAGAGAGAGTTTTCTTTTCAGATACAATTTTTCATGAGATGCATGTATGGGTCTTGCCTAACTTATTTTAGTTGTTGAGATGTTTGTGATGAGATATGGTGGGGGTGGGATGAAATTTTATCCAATTCCCAACCAGTGTAGTCTTCTTAAGACGTTGGCCACATTTACCAAATTAATAGAAATTATTTTTTTCTTATTCTAATTTTTCAAAATAGGATAATCCTAGTTATTCTTGTACAGGTTTTTTTCTAAGACATTAAATCATATGACATTATCCTAATTTAAGCCCTAATGGCCCTTCAACAAGACTAGATGATTTTTTTATTCATTTAGCAATATAATAGGATTATTTTAATTTATCCTAAACAATTACGATAATTGTTATCAAAACAATAATAATTTGATTATTCACTTAAAATAATAGCAAATGTGGATCGGGTTCTTAAAACTAATACCAGGGGCAATGTAATCCCTTTGGCCCAAACTTGTGGTCCAGGAAAACTCGCACATAGTAAAGGGAGGGGGTCCCGGCATGTTTCGAGACCAACGCCCAAAAACAGCCATCACCCAGAGACGACCATTGCCTAGGGAATGTCGTTGCCCAAAAGCGACCATTGCCCAGAAGAGTTGGCATCGCCTAGATTGGGTTACGGCCCCAGAAGCAGCGGTAGTGGCCTATGTAAAGTCCTTGGCCAAGAAGAAAGGAAAAAGGGGCTGCCTTAAAGAGGAACTTCACCCAAAGGGACTAACATGGATATAAAAAGCGGCCGCCATGCTACATCGCTACGGCCGAAATATCGGCCGTCACATGGGCAGCCACGGCGATACCGCAGCGCGGGGAAGGGGGGGGGGGGTGTTTTACACCCCCCCTTTTGACGAAGTAGGGTTAAAAAACCATCTTTCTTCCTCTCTTACTGCTGTTCTTCCTCCTTTCTTCCTCCTAAGTGGTCCCAAGTGTCTCCTAGGTGGATTTCTTCAAGATTTCTTGCCACCAAATCACCGACATTCAACTATTCAAAGGATTTTAAAGATTCTAAACAAGAATCTTCATCTAGGTATGTGACTTTTTTTCAACTTTTGAGATTATCACTCTATAACTACTATGAATCACAACATAATGGCATCATTGTCTTGTTTTATTGTAGATCCATGCTTCCTTTTGATCTTGCATCCATATCTTTTTTTTTTTTTAATATTGTTATTTTTATTTTCGGATTTATGTTATTTAAAAAAAAAAACCATTATCACTTATGGAAAACTCATGAAACAACTTGAAAATAGCTTCATATTGTTAGATCTATGTTTCCCATAGATCATTCCAACATATATTGCTTGTTTTTCAATTTTTTTCCTTTTTTAATTTCAGATTTTTTTTATTTTTGTGAAAAAAAGTTATTTTTAGTAATTGAATGCCAATCAAATGTCTTGGAAAGGGCTCCTAGATTTTAGATCTATGTTTCTCATAGTTCATTCTAACATATATTGCTTGTTTTTCAATTTTTTTTCCTTTCTTCTATTTTCGGATTTTTTTATTTTTGTAAAAAAAAATATTTTTACTAATGGAATGCCAATTAAATGTCGAGAATGATTCTTAAGTGTTAGATATATGTTTCCTCTAACATGTTTTTTTGTTTTTTTAATTTTTAACATACTACTTGTTCATATTTATAGGTATTCAGTCTTCTATTGTGCATTTGTGTTTGCCAATTGATTTTTGAAAATGCCTCGTGATATTGATCCCGTATGGAGCTTTGGTGAGACAGTTGAAAACAACAGGTTGAAAATCAAATGCAAGTTTTGTCGGAAAGTGACCAATGGGGGGCATTACAAGATTCAAGCACCACTTGGGCCACATTTCTAGCAATGTTGCTGGCTATACCGAAGTACCAAGGGAAGTCAGGGAACAAATGAAAGTTTTGGTTGGCCAAAACAAAACTAAAAAAATAGAGATAAAAGAAAAGAGGCGGCAAGATGTTGATGCTGCCCATTATAATGTATTTAGGGATGAAGGTTTTGATGATGAAGATGCACAGATGGAGGTTGCACGCCGAGAGTCCATCATGGGTCACCAAGAAGAATATGAACGTCGTGCATTTGCTGGAAGCAGCAAATATTAAGACGCAGGGGGCTTATCCGTTGTGCCAAGCAGGGGCAAGGGCATTGCGGGTACCATGCGTAAGGCATTTAGCACCCGGGAACGATGTTGATGTAGAAATTATTTCTACTAGAAGAGCAATTCCTCCCCCCCCTATTGATCTCGAGCACATAGAAAAGAGGGGGCTAAACAACCAAATATATCAAGTGTTATAAAAGGGGTTATGAAGGGTGCAAGAGATAGGTTAGCCAAAGCTACAGCAAAATGGCTAATTCACAAGAACATACCACCTACAGCAATAGATTCCCCCTATTTCCAAAAAATTCTTGATGTTGCCGCCAAAGCTGGCCGGGGAATACAGTCGCCCTCTGTTTATGATGTAGGCACTAAATATCTCGAAGAAAAATATAAAGAAATAAAGGCATGGTTGGAGAACTTTAGGCCCACGTGGCAACAGAATGGGGTCACCATTATGTGTGATGGGTGGACCAGCAGCACACAAACACAATTAATAAACTTTTTGGTACAATCAGTTGCTGGGTGTGTCTTTGTGAAGTCCGGATGCATCTGAACATAGACGGGTAGCTAAATATATATACACTCTTATGGATAAGGTTGTAGATAGTGTGAGAGAGGAGAATATTGTACAGATTGTTATAGATAATGGGGCCAATTTCAAGGCAGCCGGTAAGATGTTGGAGAATAAAAGACCTCATCTATTTTGGACTCCATGTGCAGTACACTGTATAAATCTCATTATGGAAGATATTGGAAAAAGAAGAAAATTGTTGAAGTTATCAAGGCATGTAGAGGCATTATTGGATTTATTTATGATCATTCATGGCTTTTGAGCTTGATGAAGAGATTCACAAATAACCATGCCTTGATACGTCCAAGATCAACTAGGTTTCCTACCCATTTCATTGCGATGGAGAGCCTTGTAAGGTTTAGAATAGAGCTGATTCAGATGTTTGCATCAGAGGAATGGCTTCGTTCGAAATGGGGCAATGCAATAAGTGGTCCGGAATTTGAGATCCCCAACTTGATGAAGGACAATAAATTTTCGAAGAAAGTGTCTAATTTATTAAAGGTTTATGAGCCTTTAGTTAGAGTGTTGCGGCTTGTAGATGGTGACAAGCCAACAATGGGATATATATATATGAAACAATGGATCGGGCTAAGCAAGCTATCATGGAAAATGTTAGATATCATGATGAATATATAAAGATTATTGATGCCCTGTAGAACGACCAGCTGCACCATCCATTGCATGCTATAGGTACTCATTACTCAATAACACTATTTGATGCTTTTAAAGCAATCTAGCTCTCTTTGATTGATGTTTAATCAATTAATCATTTTGCATTTCAACTTGTTTTCAATATAGGTTCTTTACTTAATCCTGAATTCTACTACCCCAATGCCCAACAGCACAGCGATGCAATAGATACAGAGTTGAGGGTAGGATTAAGGCAAGTGTTGAAAAAATTGTTGGGAGTTGAAGATTCAATTGAAGCCATCCAAGAGGTGAGTTAGTTATTAAGATTTTAAATGACATATGTATATGCTTGAGATAGGTCTTAAACATGTATGGTTTATTGATTTATTCCAATTTTCACACTGTAGATATCTACATACACACAAAGGAGAGGAGGCTTCATTGACCCTCTTGCAATAAGGGCGATTGGAAAGATGCCACCTGATATGAACAAAAAACCCAATCACTCAGCCTATTAGGCTTTTGTTATTTATCTCTCAATTGATTGGAAATTGGAAGGACTTAAGGAATATCTAATTTTATTTGTTTACATTGAATTTCAGCTGATTGGTGGATGAATTTTGGAGAGGATACTCCAATTCTAAGGAAAGTGGCTATTCGCATCCTTAGTCAGGTTACAACTTCATCAAACTGTGAAAGGAATTGGAGCACTTTCTCCTTGATCCACACAAAGTCCAGGAATCGGCTTATCATCCAAAAACTCAAAAAGCTTGTATATTGTCATTACAATTTGAAGTTGGGAAACAGAATAAGAGAAAGGAGGGCAAGGGATGATCCGAGCTATTGTCCTATTAGTTTGGATCACATATTCAAAGAGGACGATCCCTTGCTCCCATGGATAGCCGAGATAGAGGATCCATTGCTAGATTCAAATTCGAGCTTTCAGGAGGAGGTTAGAGATTTGCTTGATGAAGATATGGGCGAGGCAGAGGGTGCCCCACTTATAGTTGGAGGAGAAGGCTCAAATGCACAGCCACAAGGCCTGCAACCACAACCTAAAGGGAAAGAATCTGCCCATGTTGTGTCATCTTCTGAGAGGACGAGTACCACCGTCTCTTCAAGTAGCCATAGTGGAGGAGATGGGGGAGATGGAGCAGGAGACACTAGTGGGACAGGTGCTACTAGTGAATACTACCAACATGATCAGGAAGATGTCATTCCTGTAGAGGAGGTACAAGACTTTCTGGAAAGAATGGAAGGAAACCGTGGTTATCAACGACGTCGGAGACTCTCACCATCTGTTCTTGGAGATAGTAATGAACAACGATATATGGGTGGAGGTGTTGGAGGACAACAAGCGGCATTATGGGCTGAATCGTGGAACCCTAGTTACAGTGGACAAGGACCCTCACAGTATTTTGACCATTTTCCATATGGTCAAGTACAAGGAGAAGAACAGTCTTCAACTTCGGGGTCCTACTCATATGGTGACTATGGTGAAACGCAATATGATAGATATTCACCTCCACCTCCTCCAAGTTCTTTTGATGCGGCTGCGGCTGCCTTCTTTGGATTTGTGGATCCCAATGCTCATCAATATCAAATTCCATATGGTGCCACTAGAAATGATAACACTGATGAGGATGAGGATAATCATAGCCCCTTGAATCTTGGTAGACATTCCTTTTGGTGGTGATTAAGGTCTTCCTATTTCCTTCACTAACTCTCTATTCTTTGTCATTTCTAAATTGGTGTTGAATGTTGAATTGTTGATTGTTGATCACTTCATAGTTCATTCACTTGATTAAATTTGAATCTTGAATGTTGAAGTATTGATATTTGATTGTTCAATGTTCACTAATGAGTATTGAGTAATGACTAATGACCTAACTCTTAAGTCTTATTAATTCTTATGCCTTTATTTCATGTTCTAGTTGTTTTTTATGAGCTTTCCATTACTTTTTAAGTTAGCATGACTAAGAAACATGAATACATGTGAAAAAACTAATCATTACTATTATTTTCTATTATACAACGATACAGGACCTCATGTATTAAGGGCACTGCTACGCCCCCTTTTCTTACTCACTTTTGCAAAATAACCACATTCTCTTTCATTTTACAATTTTCTGGATTTTCTGGAATTTTTTTAGATTTTTTTGGCGATTTTTTCAAATCGCACCGCTACGTATGCCCGCTACGCTACATATCACCTGCTTCATAGCGGTTTGGCGGCGAGCGTAGCGCTATTTTCATCCTTGGGGACTAACACTCGCTTGGCATACACAAAATCCTATAAATACCTACTCTCTCATTAAAGCATGTGGTCCAAAAATCTAGGAGAGGGAGATACTGTAGAGAGCACAGCTTGTGCTATTGATTTATCCAGGCAACACCCTCAGTCCATACTCTAGCCAAAGTACAGGAAGGGCCAGGAGAGGCTCATTGGGCTACCTTCAATCCAAATTCTTGTTATTGGTTTTGGGTAACATCAACGATTGTGTCTAGTCGACCAAGAGTATAGTACGTTCTAACCACACATTATAGTAAAATCAAAGCTAATAAAGCATAAACTGTTTGTGCAAGTGATTTATTATTCGTGAATATTTAGCTTACACAATCTGGTGAACCCGAAGTGAATTTTCTTCAACACCCAAAATACTCAACTAATGGCAAGATTAACTTTGCTCGACTCCTCAGGAGGATCAAGTAAGAAGTTAGCGCTCATTTTTAAAGAGGGGCACTCATTTT
Source organism: Umbellularia californica (assembly GCA_028538565.1). NCBI lineage: Eukaryota > Viridiplantae > Streptophyta > Magnoliopsida > Laurales > Lauraceae > Umbellularia > Umbellularia californica. Next base: position 27,609,912 of record JAPQWN010000006.1, read on the forward strand.
TGAGGTGGCAAAGTATCAGACAATACTCTGATCAAAGGCAACAAACAAAGAGGTGGTCAAGGAAGGACACTGAAAGGAAGGATGGTCCTATGCCCATATAAGGGCAGCTACTCTAAAAAAGACTTCATAGCCCAATGATTCGGGCGTTCCAATCCATGCCACTGCCCCTAAACGAAAACTATTATTTGAGTCAATGAACTATAGCTCTCGCCGGTAAAAGGACAGCAAGCTGTGGAGAATTGCTTGGACAAAATGGATCGTGACGTCCTACGAGTTTCACCCAAGAAGCTATTGCTAAGGTCATGGAAGTGTGAGCTGGAAAATGTAAGGGTGGATGATGCTCCTGGGCATAGATGAAAATAGCGGCCGCTACGAAGCGTGTAGCGGCCGATATATCGGCCGTGGAGGCCCAGGCTGCCACGCTAAATTGAAAAAAACAGTGTTCTGACAGCTACGCGAATGTAGCGGCCGCTACGGCCGCTTCGGGGCCGCTATGGGGTGAGAAAAAAATCCTACTTTTCAATTTTTTTTAAAATGCATAATAAGACTTATTTCTTTTCTTCTTCTCTCCAAATAACATTTCTACACAACTCTTTTACCCTTTTATGTTTAAAAGAACACCAAAAAGCACATGATCTCGCCGAATTGTAGTCGATACAAAGAGTTCTTCTCAATGATTCTTCTCTAAGTACATCCTATTAGACACCCCCTTTGGTAGATGCATTTTTTTCTCTAGGTACTCTTAAATCTTGACTTCATGACATAATTTTTTCTTTTATAAGCCTTTCATTAGTTTCTAAATTAGCATAACTAAGTAACATGAACACATGTAAAAAAATGATCATTACTATTATTTTTTATTTATACAGCGATACAGGACCTCATATAGTGAGGGGACCGCTACGCCCCCTTACCTTAGTTACTTTTGCAAAAAAAATACATTTTCTCTCATTTTTCAATATTCTAGATTTTCTAGAATTTTTTCATATTTTTTTGACGATTTTTTTAAATCGCACCACTACGCCCGCTACGTAGCGTTTTGGCGGCAGGCCGCTACGCCTGCCGCTACCGCTATTTTCATCCTTGCTCCTGGGTTTTGTGGATTCGCCAGAGTACAAAGTATAAAAAGGTTGGAAAATGCACACAAACCACAAACAAACTAGAAAATGGAAGAAGCTGGGTTTCTTCTAATTATTAATTTTTTTTTTGGGGAAACGTACGTAGTCTAGGAGAACCAGTGATTCCGGGTCAACACTAAGCTCTTGAATAGCCTAATGACTGCCAATACCCTAGGTACGAACCCTGTAGATTGACTGAGAACTCGCAGTATTTTAGGATCTAAATGGATCTGAAGTCCTTGAATACAGGTCCTCAAAGAAACCTCTTAACTATGTTTGTTCGAGGTATTTGGAAAGCTTAAACACCGAGAGAAAACTAACCTAATTGAGTTCGAAGACCAAAGCAAAGACCACAAAGGAGACAGCACATACACTCAAATGGGGCTTATAGACTTATTGCAAACATTAGTAAGGATTAGGCACTCTCGTCGAAAGGGCTCCAAGACTTGTAGCAACGAGGCCACAGAGGAGAAGGAAGCTCCAATGGTTTTCCAAGACTGATGCTAGAACTGTAAAGAGGGAAGGTACTAAATCCTATGATGTTCTAAGGCTAGGGAAAGGATCACTACAATGGAGAAAGTAGGCTTGTCCCAAGGGGTTGCAAGAACGACCCAAGGACGAAGATGCATACGCTGGAACCCAAGAGCATGCAAGAGTTGCAACCTAAGGTACTCAAACTCAATTCTACGGATTCCAAAACCAAGGCAAGGATCACAAAGGAGAAGAGCCAAAGGACTGGAACTCAAATCTTAGCAAAAGTTGCAGTGGGAGACGTGTGCCTGTGAAATGAGGGGTGTAGGGGGCTATTTATAGAATTTTAGAGGCAAGGTCCCAACCCGAACCCCACCCACAACAAAAAACAGAGAAGAGGCAAAAGTGAAACCTTGATGTGGGGTGTGTCCCTCGACAAGTTTTCAAGAATACACACCGTCACTTGGATCCGATTTTTTAAGCATTTTTTCTGACAGCTGAATCTTCAAACCACTATAACTTTTGATCTGACTTTCAGATTTTCACCCACAACATACCTCTGGAAAGCTCTTTTTGTGTAGATATCCATATAGTCTAAGGTCGTCCTGATCCTACCTATTTTAAGAGAGAGATGGCTACTCCATTTTTGGGAGACAGAAGAGTACCCAACTCAACATCTGAAAGGGTATATTTGGTGATCTTGGGCGAGGGAGTACATCCCCCTGCCCAAATCCCCCATTTTTCTCATCTTGAAATCTTCAAATGGCCATAACGTTTGATCCAACAATTGGATTTTTTTTCCCACAATACACCATTGGAAAGTTCTTTTCGAGTAGATTTCCTTGATCCGAGCTATATTGTGGGAGATCTGGTTTCCAAAAGGTTGTTGTTTCACTTTTGAAAGTGGGAAGATCGCTACATGCCCAACTTTGGCCAGAGAAAGGGTAATTTTGGGATGTTAGGCGAGGGAGTTCATCCCCATGCCCAGATCCACCAGTTTTTGCTTGAAATCTTTAGATTGTAATAACTTTCAATTCGACCGTCGGATTTTGATGCTTAACATACCATTGGAAAGCTCATTTCGAGTAGATATATGTAGAGTCCAAGATCATCCCGATTTGAGCTTGCATTGGATGGGATATGAGCTCCTCAATTTGGAAACCTCATTTTTGGGCTAGGCAAGATTGCGCCACGCCCATAAAATACCCCTAAAAAGTTATTCTTTGGAGATTGGGCATGAGAGTGCATCTCCAATACCGGTTTTCATCGGGGTACCCAATTTTGTTAATCTTTAAAAAAATTTCATGGAATTTCCCACCCACAAACAGATTTTGGTATTGTGCTCCTTTCTTGGTTTCTCGTGGTGCTCTGATCAAGATGAGGTTCGAACGATGCTTCTCGTTTTGGAATCTTGGACCTATTTTTCATGAATTTTTTTGTTTTGAGAAATCATTTTCCTTGACCCTTCATTTTCCGCAGAACCTTCATTTTTTCCATGGAATCCGTTTTCCTCACTTTAGAGTCTTCTTTTTTTTCCCTTCTGTCCTTTTCTTTATCAACTTTGTGTGTCTATAGGAAAGGGGACAAAACGCTAAGCTGTCGCTTGGAGGTGATGCACTGGGACGAGAATGAAGGGACAAGGCACCCTCCGCGAAGGGATGCCAGGCTATGCTCCATTGCATTTCACACGCCCCCGCAAGCATGCAAGGAGAGTTGGCGACACCAAGACTCAAGGAGAGGAAACTTGTCGACGGAAGAAGAGGACCATCTGGGATGTCAAAAATTCTAGCGACAACCAAAGGGGGAAAGCGACCCGTTGTCGTGGGTGAGAACTTGAGGGAAAATGAGTCCTTGTGTGGAAGAGAATGACATTGCCAGAACCCCTACCTCTCACGAACTCTTTCAATTAAGCTTCCTAATTATTTAAGGTCAGCAAGAAAATTAAAGGAAGGAAATAGCGCGAAAATGAGAAAAGGTTTGGTACCCACTGTGTGATAAAGAGGGAAGAATGCCAACTTAAAAGCGCAACCTTTGAAGTATAACAAAGGAGATAAGGTATCCTTGAGAAAGCGTAGGATGGATGTTGCCCCCACTTTGATGGGATGATACCTTCAAGAACACGCAAAGACACTACAAGGAGGAGAAAGGTCATGTGAGACAAGATTAGGGGTGAAAACTGGGTCAGGCTTCCCAGGCACGACACGACCCAACAAAAAAAAAAACCGTGCGTAGGCCGTGCCCAGCTTGTTGACCTAGCTGTGCGTTTTTTTCCTGAGGGTCGTGCTAGGCCAAGGTGCCTAGGTTGCGGCACAAAGCACGGCCTAACCCATTTCCAACGGTCTTCTTTTAAACAACACCCCCCCCCCCCCCACAACAAAAAAAAAAAAAAAAAACCGAACAAATAAGGGCTATTTTGTGTCGTTTTAAACACTTAGAAAGTCTATAAATACCTCCTCCCCTCTGATTTCTCAACACTCATATACTCTCTAAGGTCTCACACTCTCCCTACGTTTTCTAAGGCTCTAACATTTCAAGGATAACAAGTTCTCTCTCATAGTAGAGAGTTCTCTCTTACTTTCTCAGCAAAACTTCTCTATTAGCCCTCACTCTCTTAACGGTATTTATTAATTTAAAATTTTAATTTTATTTAGTAATAAAATACATAGTAATATTATATATTAAGTCTCATATTCTCCCCTTTCTTATATAAATTATCACAAAAAATACCTTATATATAATTATTTATTTAGTTTTTTCTTTTGTAAACTTTGTTTTTTAATAAAACTAGCGGGACCATCACAATCATTCAACATCAACTTCTCTGTAAATGAAGATCCTGGAAATTTGCCCCAGGATCGGATTCAAGGGGTAGAAGTAGAAAGTATCCCTAATTTGGTGGCCCAAGTTCTTCAACCAGAAAGAAAAGAAAAAGGAATTTTGTAGTCTGGCAATATTTTGAAACTCTTGAGCTCCCTAATGAAAAAGGCACAATGTAAATTTTGAAAAGATACAATTGTAAGTCAACAGGTGGCACTGGCCACCTCATTAGACATGTGAAATCATGTATGCCCAAACATACCGAAGGAGATGCCAATGTGGGACCGGGGGCGGTGGCGTCCAAACCCAACTTTCTCAAAGTTCTTCAACTGGTAGTTTAGAGTTTTTAATTATAGCCCCGCTAATGCTACATACCAACTTATAAAATTTATAATAATTAATCAATTACCATTTATTCTTGCTGAAAATCGATCATTTGAAGATTTTTTGAAGCAATCGTTTGCACTTGGATGGCAAAAGATTTCTAGAATCACTGCAAGAAATGATGCAATAAAAAATTTTCAAAGAAAAAGCGAATTTAAAAGCCACTTTTCAAAAAATACAGGAAAAGTGGCATTAACTTCAGATTTATGAACCTCCAAACAAATTTGTGGGGTACATTTCAGCCATTTCACATTATATTGATAATGATTGGATTACGCAAAAGAGAATAATCTCGTTCTCTTTACTTGAGTTCCCACACACTGGTGCTAGGATAAGGTCCACTATGCTTGAAAAAATCGGAGAGTTTAATATTGAAAATAAAATAATTTCTTTTAACTTTAGATAATGCAAGCGCCAACAATGTCTCAATAGATATACTAAAATCTGCACTTCAACTTAAGTTAAATGGAATTATCTTTCACGATAGATGTGCATGTCACATCTTCAATCTTATCGTACAAGAAGGCCTAAAAGTTATTAAGCCTACATTAGAAGCTATTAAATACATAGTAGGTTATATATTTTCATCTCCCACAAGAAAACAATGGTGGACAGAGATATTTAAAAGTCTGAATAAAGCATAGATGGAACTTTACTTATATAATGTTAAAAGAAGCTTGTGGTTATAAAAATGCACTCAATCAATTTTTTCAACTATATTTAGCAAATCAAAATACTTTTATACCCGAAGAAAAATGACAACTTCTTGAAATAATAAAAAAAAAATTTAGAAGTTTTTCATGATGCAACCTTATTTTTTTTCTGGGGTATATTATCCCACATCAACTTAAGCTTTGACCCATTTTTATGAAATTAGTCTTTCTTTTGAAAGATAAAAGATGTATCGGTTTTCCAGATGATGTGTGAAAAATGGAGAAAATTTTCACAATATTGGAAAATTGCTCCTTTTTTTTTTAGAATGGTGACTATATATTACAATAAAAATAAATAAAAAAACTATGCAGTATGAGAGAACTACACTGGTCACAAAGAGCCCTCACCAAAAAAACAAAGGGGAAGCATCTAAATAAAAAAAGAGCCAGAGCCCCAAGTGGCAAAACAAACGAAAATGACAAAACAGCTTAAGGAGGGACAGGAATTATCAAAGAAGGCTTAATTACTCTTTGGCAAGTAGGTCCACCTCCGTATTGGCTGATCTCAAATGTGATGAAAGGACACGTTCAAATCTCCCAACAACTGAAGCACCTTTTCTATAATGTCTGCAAGGTACCAAGGTGGGGAAAAAAGACAGGGTCGTCCATTGGATAACACAAGAAGAATTTCCTTCTACAAGGAGACCCTGAGGTAGTAGACGGGACACTTCCGGCAGACCTATATTCAATGCTAGGAGTTCTGCTTTGTTAATTGAACAAAAACCTGCTAGGCCAGGGTAAGACAGAATTATGTTCCCATCTTCGTCAAGGATAAGACCACCAACACCTGCCATGCCCGGATTACAAATAGCGCTCCCATCAAAATTAAGCTTCAAAGCTCCATATGGAGGTGGGTTCCATCTTGGATAGATGCGCCTCAAAATTGGGCGAGAAAGGCCATTACATCCCAATTGAGAAGAATGGTATTTGTCAAAATACCTTTAAATAGTGGCAAATGAGAGACCCAAAGGGACACATGGTTAGAATCCATTTTAATGGCAGTCTATATATATCATTATTTAAAGGTATTTGTCAAAATACCTTTAAATAGTGTCAAAATACCTTCAATATATGGATTACAACAAAAATGGGCATGCACAAAATGTGGAAATCACAGAGTCATTATGTTACCTTGGTTAGCACAGCCCCGGATCTTCGATCGAATAGACCAACCTCTCAGATGAGGTTGATCGAATCCAACAAAGGGACTCCACACAAAACAACAATCACAGCCATGAACTCATGGGAATAACTCATGTTAATTGAATTGATTAATAAAGCATAAGCATTACAATAAGGAGCTTCTCTATATATAGAGTAGCATTGTTCCTAAATAAGCAATAAAGGAAATATCTAATCCTAATCCTAATCAACATATAAATTGGAAAGGAAATCTTCCTAAACAATTAAGCGACCTACTAATCTAGAAACAAGCAAATAAAGCAACACTACTAATTCTAGGAAATCAGGAAATGTCATGTGGACCCCATCAGCTGAGACCATTAAGGCTTGCGGGCCCTGTTCTTGGATCGGGACTGGACTGCATCAATTCTCCCTAGCTTGAAAGAACTCGACTCCGGCGAGTTGACAATTTGATAATGCCGGAAAGAATTCGACCACAAGTCCAGAAAATGTCCTCCTAGGTCGAAAATCAAGCACACAAACTACCATCTTTTCTTTGGATCTGCATTCGCATGACATAGCTTGGAAGCTTGATGCGATCTTTTCCTCCATGTAGAAGTACGTTGAAGGTGTCTTCTCTGCTGATGTATGAAGTGAATTCGGATGCGTGATTTGATTATTAGATGCTTCAGGTGTTGCCTTGGTACCAACAAATCATGAACATTGACTATCCATTGTGGCTCCCCGAAAATGAAGTCAATGTGAGGAACTTCAATAACTTGATCTTCTTGTGAATCCACTAGGACAATTGATTTGATTTCCGATGATGCAACTAGATTTTCTGGAAGTGCCATGACAATGAGACCTACCGGACGTTCAATCTTTTTGCTAACCCGGTAAGAGTCTTCAATATTTGCTTGACCTTGTACTTCCTCAACCCTTTGCAGCAATTGAGTGACACTACCTTGATCAATATTGTTTGTACCAACGAAATCAGCTTTGCTATGAAATTACTCTTCGATGTTATCCTTGATGTCTTCTGTACTTACTAGTGGTTCATCTGTTGAAGGTGATGATGTAGATGAAGATGGGGCTATTGAATTCATTCGAATGAGTCTAATCCCTATTCCATTCCATGAAAAGGTATATGTATTCACCTATTTATCATTATGCACTTTTCGATCAAAAAGCCATGGGCGTCCAAAAATAATATGAGCAATATTCATATTAATCACATCACACCAAATTTGTCCTCCTAATTGCCAATCTTGAATGATACCAAACATTTGAGTCACAAGGATGACATGACCATTAGACCATGTGACCTAGTAGGGCTTAGGAAGGTTCTCAGTTGGTAAATTAAGTTTGGCAATAGCCTCGTGTGCAACAAAATTTATTGCACAACCATTGTCAATAATGACATTAACTGACCTGTCTTTAACTCTTACCCGTGTGTGAAATATCTGAGCCCGTCTCCATTCATCTTCTTCCTTTTCATTTGTATTGAGGAGTCGGCGAATGACAATAGTGGGATTGCCTTCTCCTGCAAAGTCTCTCCACAACATGGGCTCCTGGTCTTTGAGACTTTCTTTCTTCAGGCTTACATTGTTGCATGTGAGATCTTCTAAGCATATGCTCAACACAGAAAGCTTCTAAGTATGCTTCCTAACTAGTTTTGCAAAAAATCATATTCTCCAAGATGTTTAGTCGCAAACCTCGGATATAACGAACCAAATCATGTACCTCATCTTCCTCGAGTTCACATATATCTTGTAACTCTCGAAATTGGCGGGTATATTCATCAACCATCAGATTTTCTTGCTTCAAATTGAGAAATTCCTCAAAATAGAACTCATTCTTGAAATACCAATTGCCATATTTCACTCATACTGAATTCTTTGAATTTCAATGGTGTCCAAAAATTCTCATGATGACTTGGATGCAAAGATATTGAAATTTAACTTCTCTAAAATGGACTTTTTTTCCTTTTTGTTTTTCCTTCTTTTTTTCTTTTTTTCTCTTTAAGTTAAGTGGCTGGGTTGGGTCTAGGCTCAGATCAGGCCCAGACTACAGGTCAAGCCCAAAACTCAAGCCTAGTGTAGTGCTGCCAATCAGAGGTCACGTGTGAAGAGGAGCTGCTGCCTCGGGTCTCATGCCAGAAGAAAAAATAACAAAGGGTTGTCCTCTTACCTGCTCGACTTGAAGAATGAAAGAGGGAACACAGGGGCTGGTCTGGGCGATGCAGCAAATGGTGATGGATCTTGGAGAAGGGCTCGTTGTCGGTGCAAGGTATGCTCCTAACTTAGATCTCCTTTTCTTCTCTGTTCCTTTTTTTTTTTTTTTCCTGATGAGTGGGTTTTTTCGAACGAAGGTGGGTGGCTGCAGGGGTGTGAGTGTGAGAAGAGGAACAGTGGTTTGGGTTTAGGATTTGGAGAAGTGTTCGGGATTTCCAGAAAGGGGGTAATGGAATTAGGATGAGATTTGGGCAAGTGGTGGCACTGGGAGTCTTCGGCCGTGGCTAGGTTAAGGGAATTGGAGGGTTGATTTCGGGATGGGGTTTGGGAGACAGGAGGTTGAGAGATGGTTCAGGGACAATGTAGGGTTAGGTTTGATTGTGGTGGAAGGTGGCTACGGCGACCGAATGTGGCTGGAGGGGTGGTTTCTGTGCGCAGTGGTCTTGGGTTTGACGGGAAGGCGTGGTTGGGTTGGATTGGGAGATGGATCGGTTCAGAGATGGGTTTAGGTTTTGATTAAGGGTCGGGGAAGTAGTCGGGATGGGCCTGGTTTGGGAATTTGGCCAGATGGGATGGGACAGCCGGCAAGGGAAGGATTTTGACGGTGGGAATGGATGAGAAGAAGGGGTGGGTTGGGGAGATCGATGGGGGAAGGGATGATGGACGATGATGAACTGGGGAAGACAGTTGTTTTCCCAGTTATCGGATCTCGGCTCTGATACCAATTTGGCGTAGCCCCGGATCTTCGATCGAATAGACCAACCTCTCAGATGAGGTTGATCGAATCCAACAAAGGGATTCCACACAAAACAACAATCACAGCAATGAACTCATGGGAATAACTTACGTTAATTGAATTGATTAATAAAGCATAAGCATTACAATAAGGAGCTCCTCTATATATAGAGTAGCATTGTTCCTAAATAAGCAGTAAAGGAAATAGCAATCAAGGAAATATCTAATCCTAATCCTAATCAACATAAAAATTAGAAAGGAAATCTTCCTAAACAATTAAGCGACCAACTAATCTAGAAATAAGCAAATAAAGCAACACTACTACTAATCTAGGAAATCAGGAAACGTCATGTGGACCCCATCAGCCAGGGCCATTAAGACTTGCGGGTCTTGGTCTTGGATCGGGACTAGACGGCCTCATTGGTCCGACAACTAGTCAAGATGGAAAGACTGATGAAGATGTCAAATATAGGATAAAAGCGGAATGGTCAAAGTAGAGACTTGCTTTTGGAGTGCTTTGTGCTTGGCGCATAACAAGATTAAAGGGAAGAATTTAAAAGACAACTATTAGACTAGCTTTAACCTATGGAGCAGAATGTTGACCAATCAAGAAGTAACACATGCACAAAATGAAAGCAGCAGTGATGAGAATGTTGAGATAGATGAGCGGAAAAACTAAGAAAGATAAAATCAGAAATGAGCACTTTCGGGAGCATTTAGGGGTAGCATCAATCAGTGATATACATAATAAGAAACCTGTTTGAGATGTAGATGTGGATGTGGGGTGAAATTAGGAAAGATGGAATTAGAAAGGAGTGATTTCAAGAGTATTTAGGGGTAGCATCAATAGTGATAAAAAAAATAAAATAAAATAAAAATCATTTGAGATGGTTTAAACCCAAAGCAACGCCGGTAAGGAAAAGTTTTTCTACGTAAGTAGATGACCCACCAAGGGGAAGGGTAAGCCAAAAAGGAGGATGGAAGTGGTAAAAAACAAATCTAAAGAAGTGCAACCCATCGAAGGATTTGGCTCAGGATAAATCGGAATGGAGAAGCATAATTCATGAAGTCGACCCAACATAGTTAGGACAAGGCTTTGGTGATAATGATGATGTAGATGTGGATGTGTGGTGAAATTAGGAAAGATGGAATTAGAAATGAGTGATTTCAAGAGTATTTAGGGGTAGCATCAATAGTGATAAAAAAATAAAATAAAATAAAAATCATTTGAGATGGTTTAAACCCAAAGCAACGCCGGTAAGGAAAAGTTTTTCTATGCAAGTAGATGACCCACCAAGGGGAAGGGTAAGCCAAAAAGGAGGATGGAAGTGGTAAAAACAAATCTAAAGAAGTGCAACCCATCGAAGGATTTGGCTCAGGATAAATCGGAATGGAGAAGCATAATTCATGAAGTCAACCCAACATAGTTAGGACAAGGCTTTAGTGATAATGATGATGTAAGAAGACACTTGTTTTCATTTCTTGATTTCTACTTACTAGTAACAAAGGCAGACCTTTTGATTGGGGTTCAGAAGTTTTCATAATTTTTGATGACTCTCTCCACTTTTTTTTTTTAATATTAACAATTCTTTGATGACTCTCCTCACGTTGAAAAAGAGACAACACAATTTCTAAAGAAGGTATAGAATTTAAGGCCAAGATATTTGCCCTAACAGAGTCATATTCAGGATACGTTTCTCTAAGGAGGTCATAGATATACTTGTGTTCAATATACTCTCTCCACTCAACTAATATTGGAGGAGGCTAATAGTGGCTCAATTCTTCCCAAATAACCTTTACAGGACAAAAAAAAAAAAAGTAATTTCTAACAATCTGTTTGCCTTGTTGGAATTTGAACATTTCCATTTGCAGCTCAAATTCTAGCATAGTTTTTCTTTTGAGGATGAGAGGTTGCCACGCCATCCCAAATATCCTCTACAGATTTGGAATAGATAAATGTCCTCGAAATAGAATGTTCCATAAACTGAATCCAGGACACAACCACACTATATTCGTCCTCCTAATCACAATATGTTGGATCATTTCCTACAGGTGGTTTAATTTTTCATTGACATACAAAAGCATTCTTTCAGCATCAAGGGTAATTTTAGCAGACTGAGACCATTCAAGATAGTTGGTCCCATTGAAATCTACTGTTGTTAATTTAAAGGAGTTTCCTATCGTGTTTGTGATTTTCCCATTGGTTTGGAATTGTGGATAACATCAACTCCACTCTTGAACACCACTACTGGTTTCACTGTCTTCTGCCATAGGGTGCAAGAATCTTCAAACCACTTCAATAAATTTAAAATACTCAACTGTTGGATACTTAAAAAAATAATAACACTATAGAGAGCACTATAAGAGACTAAAAAAAGGCTGCCCGGCTAAACTAATAATTCCCAGCCGAAGCACTGTTGGAGATTCTGAAGGTTGCTTGGTTGAACAAATACTCCTGGCCGAACCCAAATAGGGCAACAAAAAAAAACACTGTTGAACAAGATAGCTATAGAATAGTAATTGCACCTCCGCAAGACTGGTTTGCAGCCAAATGGGGAAGACTCAGCAGCCTTTCTGGTATTACTCCGTGCTGAATGTAGGTGTTTCCGAACAAGATCAGCAATATGGCAGGAGTGAAGTCTTGACGGACAGGGGAGTCTTCAATTGCTGCCTAGCAGGGACTACTCCACTGTTGAATAAGGCTGATGTCGAACAAGGACAACAATACTACTGCTTTGATAATGGCTCGAACTGCTGATGTTGATCAAAGACAGCAGGGGAGTCTACACTTGCTCTAGCAGGGACTACTACACTGTTAAATAGGGTTGCTGTCGAACAAGGACAACAATACTACTGCTTTGATAATGGCTCGAACTACCAATGTTGATTAATGGCTCGAACAAGAACTGCTGTCTATATGGCTATTTCCTCTTCAGATCTCCTCATGAAAAGATCTGTAACAACATAAAGCATAGCAGAACTCTCACAGATTCTTGCTATGGAATTGGATTTCCATAAGAATGCAAACCCTAAGAGATCCCCTTTACCCTAAGAATCCTGCTCTATGCCAACTTGAAATTTCGAGAAATGAAGAAATAGAGAGATTTTATGTAGAGGGAAGGAGATGAAGTAGATAAGGTCCTGAGAGAGAGAGAGAGAGAGAGAGAGAGAGAGAGAGAGAGAAACTCCACAAAGGGGGTTGGGCAAATCCCTCACAGGATTCAACGCACAGAACCACTTTCAACCAAGTGGCACCAACAACCGCAGGAAAAGCCAAAACAATTCTTTATTGAATAATGAAAGCTGTCTCTCCAGAAGATGGAGTATATATTTATAGGAAGGGTTGGACATCCTTTTTCCTAGTAAGAGTTTGCTTCCTTAAACTTTAAAAAATTAAATCATTAATGGAAACTTAATCTCCTAAAACAAATCATATCAAACTAATTTTTTTAATTTAAAGACTCCTAAAAAAATCGCAATTAAGACTCGTAATCAACTTAAATTCCTACAATAAATTGGGTAGACCTATTCAACCTGTGGGCTTGGCCAACAATTGGATCATTGATCTAGCCTGCATAAAAAACGGAGGGATTCGTATGTTACAAGTTGCTTATGAATCCCCCTTTGCCTTTTATAATTATCATACTTATGAATCCCCCTTTGCCTTTTATAATTATCATAATCATATTGAAATTATAGCAGTGCCATTATAAGGCCGAAAGATGGGAAAAGAAAAAACCTTATACAAAATAACATAAAAATCAAATTTGGGACTAAACAATTAAATTCCCAATATGGGCAAAGGCAAAAGCTAAGAGTGTTTAGGGCTTGATGGCATGGAGTCTAAGTCAGACTTGAGTGTTTCGGTTACAGTTATGATCCTACTAGCTTTAGAGGTTGAATAGGGGCTTAGATAAAAGTGCAAGGATGATAGGCTTTGAGGGGTTTTGATCAATCAACAAGAATGAAATGTAGTGACCATAGGAATTCCTCTAACTTTGTAGAAATGTCAATGAATCATCCCATTAAATCAGCAGTTTGGATGCAAATACTGGTTTATCTGAAAGTGGGGCGTCTACAGAGATGATGTTAGATGTTATCATGTTTTTTTTTGTTAAATGGTAAATTTGTATTAAAGAAAGGAAAGGAAAAGGGAAAAAGCCCCCAAAACAGAAAAGAAGAACAAAGGAGCAAGATCAAAACAGCGAAACAGGACCACAAAAGGCCACAAAACAGAAAAATAGAAACAGAAAAGAAAATAAAAAAAAATACCGCAGCGACTGGCCAAGCCTAACAAACGGACCAGGAAGGAGAGCATCACCTAATGAAACCAGAGAACAGAGAGAGCAAAAGGAAACCACTGTACATCACCCAGCAGGCCGCCAGCTGAAGAGAGCCCCTGCACAACTGCACTGCACAGCACACTCCTGCACTACAACACAGCACTGCACTGCACTACACAGCAGCCCTACAATTCTCTCGGCAGAGGAGATCCAAGTATCCAACACAGGGACAAAACCAGGGCAGAGAGAGAGAGGCTACAGGAGTCCAAGAAGAACTAGAACTCTGAGGAGGTGCAAAAGAACTCCAGGAGAGCTTCAAGCTGGGGAGAAAAATCAAGAGCAGATTAAGGAAGAATGCCCAGGGCGACCAAAATTGGGTGGGGATGCAGCTCGATGACAGAAGACACCATTCCTTTTAAATTGTCCAAGAAGATCACTTTAGCTCTCTGAAGGGATGGAATCTTAGAGTTATGCTTAGAGTTGTTACGGAGAGACCATAAGACAAAGATAGCGTGGATAGCTGCAGCACATTTTCTTCCTTGGATATCTCCACCTGGATTCAAGGCCGACCAGATAGAAGAAAGAGAGAGAGAGGGGGAAGGAAGGGCCCTCTGAGAGAAAGCAACCAAATCCAGAAGTTTGATGTTAGATGTTATCATGTGTGTGTAGAGAATGGGAGTGATTGAGCGAGAAATGATCTATGTTAATCACTACATAAGAGCTTGCATGCAGAGAACTTCTGGTGACCTACTTGAGGTCTACATTTGCTTGATTCAAGCAACTCATATCAATCCCCCAAATGAACAATACATTAAAAGAAAAAAAAAAAAAAAAAAAAAGAGAGATTCATTACCATGTTTAAGTCTCATTTTTGACATATTGATGAATCCAAAAACGAATAATCAACTTAGAATGAAACTTAGTGAGTGTATATCTTGCGATATGAATGGATTGCTTCAATGAAAGGTGGGCCCATGTGGATCAATTTAATTCATGCTCATGGGAGTTTACCGTGCAGACATTAATACAAACACGCTTTCACATGGGAGTTAACTCATTTGTATATATACTTTCATATGTATTGATGATTTATCTAATATAGGTGAAAATACATTGCCTAAAAATTGCAAACTAAACGTGCAATAAAGTCTACAACTTTAATGAAAAGAAATGTCTTACCTTTCGGAATTTCATAGTCAACTCTTTGTCAGACTCAGCAATATCTAGAGCAGTCATGCCATTGTTGTTCATGGCCCTTGTATCTACCTCCTTATCCTTTAAGAGAAGATTCAACACGGAAATGTGGCGTTTAATGATGGCCAAATGCAGTGGTGTATTCCCTTCATTATCTGGCTCATTTATAAGCTCCTTATGATCGTATAATTTTAGGATATACCTGATCACTTCCAATTTTCCACTTTTAACAGCAACATGAAGAACATTTCTGCCTTTTTTATCAGCTACCTCAGCAGAATCTGGACAAAACTGTAGGAGCTCCATAATTACACCAACATGGCCATTCTTAGCAGCAACAAGAAATGGTGTTCGCCCATCTTCATCCATGATATAGTTAGCGGAAATATTTGATTGTAGGAATATACGAACCATCTCCAAGTTACCCAGGGATGCAGCATAATGAAGAGGAGTGTTCGAGTAACTGTCTCTTCGTTCGGTGAGACACGGCCACTCTTGAATAAGCACTTTCACCACATCTGATTCGGTGAGACACGGCCACTCTTGAATAAGCACTTTCACCACATCTGATATTAGAAGAAAGAAAAAAAATAATAATGATGTTATCTGTTGAATATTAAAATAATCAAATTTTTTTGGTGAACTATGGAAAAGAAAAATAAAGTTCGAATGACAAAGGCAAATAAAGGGTATAACATTTCCTACAACATAAATGGATTATACTTGACAATTTCCTCAAAACTGGTTTAATATAAGCATAAAACTAAAAATCCTCTCTTCCTTGCAAAAATTTTTATATTCACATATGCCGATTAGATACTCCATGGTCATCAACTTTTAATAATTATAAGTGTGCTCATAGAAATCCTGACTAGCTTACAACCAACATTTAAATGGATCACAATTTTAGAATTTTGGCCTATTCACGAGATAAACTAACCCTCCATAAAATTGTCAAAGTGTTAAGATCATCCCAGATCCACCCATTCAAGAAATTTAACAAAGAAGCAAAGGGCCTGTTTGTTTGCATGATGGTTGGAATGAAATAAAATTAAGGGTCAAATCAAGAGAAAAAGAAAAAAGAGGGAGTTGAGAGTAAAAGCACAAAATGACGAAAAAGCTACTCTTAAAAGGAACCAAATGACAAAAAAGGTACTCTTAAAAGGCAATAAGTAACAAAAGAAGGAGGAGTAACTTTTTCTCATTTTGTGCTTTTACTCTCAACTCCATTCTCTTTCTTTCTCTAGGTGTGACCCTAAATTTTATTTCATTCCAGCCCTCAAGCAAGCAAACAGGCCCTTAAGGTTCATAACCAAGTTGGTATTTCATTAGAAAGTACTAGAAAATATATATCTTCTTCATTCCTTCCTCTCATTGTGAATCATAGGAGTAAGGTTTCTGCAATAACTACGCATCGATAAGGAAGGTTTCAAAGATCAGATATGAAAACAATTGCACCAGAAAATGCTCACTATAGTATGAGCAGATAACTATCAGTTTGGGTTGAGTGATGGAGAACACTGAGATCCCTAAATAGGAACTCTGCATGATAGAAGGTTTAGTTTTATCAAGAGTGTGTATATAGCTGCCTGCTTAGGAATGCCCAGTTTGTATTGAAGTATGGCACACACCTTGCTATTAAACTTATGGCTTGATAATGGCAGTAATCCTAATTAATCTTTTAACTTATGGGCTGTTTGTTCAAATAGAATAGATAGAAATTCATGGTCAAATAAGCTTCATTGAAGGATTATTAAAGAGGTGAGGGGAGAAGAGTATGATGTCAGGGGTGAAAGAAAAAAGGTCAAGATGCAGATAGGACCTTGACTTTCCTATGATTTGAATTACTGGGGTCCTGGCTGGGCAATCATTTTCCATCTTGCTTGATTCAATTTTCATCAAAGGGAAGGTTATTTAATGGTAATTTTTTGGATTTTCGCCTTTGGTCCTTCATGACCACTTATCAATTGCATGAAACAAACAAGTCTAAGAGTTTGAGCTATTATCCACAACAACCACAAGGTTGTGCTTCATGATCACCTAGTTCAAGCAGGAGTGTGTTTCTAATAATGTTAGGATGTGGAGAATCCAACGTTGTTATCAATATATAGGAGTTTTCTCCTCGGGTTATTGGACACTATAATTTAAGGAACTTACAATAGATTGCTATGGCCTGGATCCGAATCACCATTTTGGGCATGTTTCTTTAGAAGAATTCATAGAATTCAAATCCTCCTCTCCACTGGAGAATTTTGAAATGCTAAGGAAGTTCGAATTCTAAAAATTCCAAAGGATATGAATGACTTTTCAGGTGGTTGGAATTCATAATTATAGCAAAGAAACACTGCATCCAGAAATGCCAAGGGGACAACCATCACGTAATGGTCAAAAATTCCTAACACGGATGAATTACCATCAGGAATTCTATTAAAACAACATTGCATGCACGAAGATCGTTCACAACTAACCTATCCGAGCAGTTCTCCAATTGGTATCAAAACCATGTGTTCACTCAGGAATTTTGTCGAGAATTGCATGCACAAGGATAATTCACTAAAACCAAACCAGAAAAGAGAAGCTCTCTATCTATGCATTCTTTGTACCCCGAGCCACATCTGTGAAATACGAGGTTCTGAATAAGTAAATGGCCTTTCAAAGGCATCTCACCAGACCTCCCAACAACACCAACAAGGAATTCAAGGTCAGAAAGATTAGGTTGAAGGTTCGCAGAAAGCCATCTGGGCTAATAGAAAAGCTGGTGTATTTGGATTCCTCAAGTGGGTTTTCTTAAAGCTGTGATTTTGATGAGTCGTTTGGCGGTATCTTCTGAGGATCTTCTCAACCTTCCAAGGCTCTACTTGAACATATGTTGGTGGTTTTTGGTTAGGATGGCTTCAAATTTTGAGGCCAACTTTCACAAGGATCAAAATAGTGGTTATAGTGGGCATTGCGGTCAGTGACCAAAATGCTATGTAGCGGGCAATACATAGCATTTACGGTGATACATAGTGGCATAGCAGTGTGAATTTCTTAAGTGCTACAAAAAATTTAAATATTGTAACAACCAATCTTGTGTGTTTTTAGTGATTTGGAACCATCTAAGGGTAGAGACAACTGTAGCAACTGCTATGGCTGATTATGCGGCCGCTACGCTATTTTTGAACCATGGACTCTGCTTTTAATGTTCAATACTTTTATCGAGAAGAATTCAAAGATGGAATAGTTGTAAGGTTCCAATGGGAGTCGGAGGTGGAGGAGAAAGTTGCTTGTTTTGTGGGTTATAAGTAGCATTTTTCTTTCTATTTGGCAAGGAGATGATTGCAGATGGTTTGGCATGCAACAAAGGAACAAAGGAAGGGGACAGACAACCAACACACTCATGGCTAACTGGTGCTAGACCTTAGTGTCAGACATATGCCCAAGGATTGATCCCAAGGTCTTCACGGCTGAAGTATCACTCTTGACCAGTAGTCCAATCTAAGCAAGAAAAAATAAATAAATAGATAAAAAAGGATTAATAGATGGAGAAAAGGATCTTTTCCTTTTCTTTTCTTTTTTTTTTTTTTCCTTTTTTTCTCCTTTTTACCCCAGCCAACGGTGTTGGGACCCAAGAGAAGCCCACATAAGTGGGAATGAAAGCTCACAAAGTGGGAAGAGAAGCCCATGCAAGTGACGAGAGTAGTATACCCAGAGATTGATCCCTAGGAAGCCAGGTAACAAACAATGGCTGCCAACCAACTGAGCAACCCTTAGTTGTCCAAGTGGAGCAGGTTGTAGAAGCATTTAGGCTTTCTTTTTTCCAGAATTCTGTAAGCTCTTGTTAAGAAACATGTCCTAAGAAGCATTTAAGCCTAGCATATTAAAAAATACATATATAAATTTAATAATCGTGATAGATGGGTTTTTTCTATGGATAAGTAGTGATGGATCGCTAAGGTAATGATGAATGGATATCCATTTCCCATATTCTTTCTGTTTTATTGTCCTAAAAAAAAGGTGATTTGATGCTATTTTTGAAATTTCACCTTATCTTCATTTTTTTTACCATTCATGGTTGCAATCCTATGCATTCAATAAGTAATTTGATGTAAACAAACATACCCTTAAAAATACAAGTTGTTGGAGTGGAACTTGCTACTCATCTCCTCTCAAAATAAATGCTCATGTGTAGGTGTATCTCTTATCTTTATGTTAAAAGGAGTTGATCATTCTAAAAGATTGATCCTTTAGTGACAATTATTATGCATAGCTGCATAGAAACACAAGACACCCTAGTGGTAAGGGTGGGTGTGTCCTCTCACACAGCTGCTAAGCTAAGGGATACATCCTTGAGCAGGTAGCAGTGGAACCAACCACTATTGGAGTAAATTTCAGACATCACAATCAGTGGTCATCGCCGCCAACCGCTATTGGAGTAAATTTCAGACATCACAATCGGTGGTCATCGCCGCCTTTCATCAGTTTACCCTACTCAAACTCGCTACCCACTTCAACAACCCTATGGCCCTACCCCTCTTTCTAGAATTTGCTCCCAACGCAGTTTTGTTGATACTCATTTATCTTTCACCAGCGTTGGATTGAATCTGCTAATGCATAATCAAGGTTTAAGATATTGTAAATCTCTTTTTCCCAAATATTGTACATGATTGGATCTTTCATCTATGTCTGCTTGTCGGTGAAAGCTTCCTCATAAATATATGTTTGTTGAGCTCCAATTTGTTATGCAGTGTCAAGCCAAGCTCAAGCTTGGTGTAGGTTGGCATGATTTAGTTTGTCAAGCTAGCGCAGTCCGTATTTGCATTCGAGCAATAGATCAATCTCCCGAAGGATTGATCGAATCCAAGATGGATTTCAGCCGCTAGGGCATAAGCAAAACCATGAAACCAAACATGGAACTCACGATAAACTCATAAATCTTTTATTAATTGAAAGTAAGCATGTCTGCTACAATGAAGGGCTCCTCTATATATATATATATATATATATATATATATAGTGTATTAGGAGTTCTAAATAAGAAAGCTACCAATTCTAATCGAATAAAAAAACAAGAAATAATTCCCTAATTAAACTTAAGATATAATTAGAATGCCATAGTAACTTCTCGGCCAATTGTGCCGGTGGAATGAACCCAATGGATTGGGTAGGATGACTGGGTCCATCATGTGGGCTCAAGGCTTTTTAACCTCTCGTACTGCATCAACTCTCCCTCACTTGAAAAAACTCCACTACTATGAGTTGACAGCTTGATAATACGGGAGAGAATCCGACCACAAGTTCAGGAAAGGTCCTCTGGGGTCGAAAATCAATCGCACAAACTTCATAATGTTCTTGTGTTCTGCATTTGCATTGTGTGTCTTGCAAGCTTCATGTAGTCTTTTCCTCCATTTAAAAGTAGATGGGAGGTGTCGCTTCTTCTGATGTCTGCATTCAGCTCAGATGTGCGCTCTCCTTTTTTTTTTTTTTTTTTTTGAAATGGTAACTTGTATTGAAAGAAAAAGGAGCATTATAAAAGAGCTTTACAGTATAAAAGAGTTATACTGAGAAGCGACCGGGCAGAAGCCCCCAAAAAACAGCCACTTCCCAAAAGGAGGGGAAACAAAAAAAAAAAAAACAAGGAGAAGGGAAAGGAGAATCAAATCAAGTTGAAGTGATTTTCCTCCAATTGTACATAATTGCATTAAAAGGTAAGCCCCAAAAATCTGGGAGATAGGAGACCCACGAGGCAACGCAGAATTTCAATCTAAGGATTAAGTCTTCTTGGGAGGAAGACCCTTCAAAGCACCTTATGTTTCTCTCTTTCCAGATAGTCCAGATGCAAGCCAAGAAAGAGAGGCGCCACATGATCTTCCCTTTGGGGGCGTTAATCGGGCTAGCCCACTGCTGGAACAGGTCTGGTAAGGACTGTGGCATGACCCAACTACAATTGAACTCCTCCAGGATCGCTGACCAAAGCGCTTTCGTCTGCTTGCAATAGAGCAAAAGATGGTCAACTGATTCCCCGTCCGCTAAACAGCAGGGGCAAGCGTCAACAAGGAGCAAATGTCTGCGGCGAAGATTATCCATTGTTAAGATTTTTTTCTGAAGGGCAAGCCAGGCGAAAGCAATGACTCTTGGAGGGGCCTTAATCTTCCATAATGATAACCAACTTTGAGAAGCGTTTAAATTGGTTGATAAGGCGGAGAAGAAGGAAGAGACCGAAAAAGAACCATCACAAGAAAGGATTCAAACCCTACTATCATCCCATTCTCTAGAGCCGTCTATGCCATTACCTCTAGAAGATCAAAGAGGTTAGCTTCTTCATCCTCGGAAAGATTCCTTCGGGAGATAGGCCACCACGATTGATTGTTAGTGCTTGTGTCAAGATAATAAGTAATCTTAGCATTGCGGTTTTGGGCACATCTATAGAGATTAGGGAACTAAAGCATTAAAGGGGTCGCACCCACCCAAACATCATGGCAGAAGGAAATTTGCTCTCCATTGCCAACACGGTAGCAGATGGATTGGGTGTAAGAAGCCTTGGAACTATATATCCCTTTCCAGAAATTTGAGCACCTTCGCGGAGGAGTAGAGAGATCCCAACCATTTCTACTCACTTTATATTTGGCTATCAGGATGCTTTTCCAAAGGCCTTGTGAGTCATCTCCTAGTCTCCAAAGCCATTTACCCAGTAAAGCCTGATTCATGATCCTTAAAGGTCTTATTCCAAGACATCCAGAGTCTTTAAGGGAGCAGACTGTTTTCCAATTGACAAGGTGGAATTTTTTAGAATCTTCCATGCCTTACCAAAGGAAGTCTCTTTGAAGCTTTTTTCAATGCGGTCAATGATTGCAGCGAGGCACTTGAGGATGGACATATAGTAGATAGGAAGGTTGGCCAGTGCGAATTGGATCAACGCAATTCTTCCTCCCAAGGATAAATACTTAGATTTCCAGGAAGAAAGCTTTTTCTCAATCCTTTCAAGCACTGGATTCCAAACAGAATTAGGGACTCTGTCCAAGCATAGGGGAAGGCCAAGGTAGGTGGATGGGAAGGAGTCAGCTCTGCACCCCATAATAGTAGCATAGTGTTGGAGGGAGATGTCTTCAATTGAAACTCCAAGGATGGAGCTCTTTGAGAAGTTTATCCTGAGACCTAAGACAGCTTCAAAGCATCTGAGAATGGCAACCATATTTTTTATTTGGTCCTCATCAGTATCGCAGAAAAGGAGGGTGTCATATGCATATTGGAGGTAGGAGACCGAAGGAGCATTATGAGAAGGCTTGAAACCGTGTATCAGATTGCAGTCTTTTGCTTTGGATAGCATACTACTGAGGGCTTCTTCAATAATGACGAATAGAAACGCTAACAAGGGGTCCCCCTGTCGTAAGCCCCTCTCAGCTGGAAAGAAACCCTTCGGTGAGCCATTGATAAGAATGGAGAAGGTAGCAGAAGAGATGCATTCTTTGATCCAAGTCCTCCATTTTGATCCGAAGCCCATTCTGCGCATCAAGTATAGGAGGAAATCGCAGTCCACCATATCGAAGGCCTTTTCCAAATCAAGTTTGCAAATGATGCCGGGAAGTTTTTCCTTGCATCTAGAGTGGATGCATTCATTGGCAACAAGAACCCCATCTAAGATCTATCTGCCTTGAACAAAGGCGCCTTGAGATAGAGATATGATGGAAGGGAGGATCTTTTGGAGTCTAGAAGCTAGCACTTTAGCCATGATTTTGTAGATACTGCCTAAGAGGCTTATTGGCCTGAAGTCCTTAATACTATCAGCTCCTGTCTTCTTTGGAATAAGGGCGATGAAAGAGGCACCAATCGATGTAGACAACCTTCTCCTAGCGTGAAATTCCTTCATGAAGGCCATAATGTCAACACGGAGGAGGTCCCAGAATTTATGGAAGAACGACAATGGGAAGCCATCTGGGGCCTGGAGCTTTGTCACTGGCAAGATTAAAGACCGCTGCTTTGACTTCTTCCTCTTTAAACTCTTCTTCCAACCAAGTCGCATTCTCTTCACTGATGGTGGAGAAATGGAGATCGACTAAGGAAGGCTTGCTAGTACCATCTTTTTTGTACAGGCTTTGAAAGAAACTGAGAATGTGGCTAGTAATTTCATCTCTATCCTTTAATCTATTGCCATTGGCCAGTAAGTAAATGATCTTGTTACCCCTCATTCTGGTCGTGGCTATACTGTGGAAAATTTTGATGTGTGCTTTTCTCATGAGAGACTGCAATTGTAAAATCTGTCATATCTGAGTACAATCTTCAAAGCTTTCATCGTTGATCCCTGAAGATGAAGTCAATGTCAGGAACTTCAACAACTTGGATCTCTTGTGAAACCCCTGAAACGATTGATTTAATTTCCGATGACCTAATGGGATTCTCTGGAAGGGGCATTACAATCAAATCTACCGGATATTCTACTAGAACTTTCTTTCACCTACCGCCACCTCGACAACACTCTTCCGCAAGCCAACACTTCGACGAAGGTCCGCCTAGCATTCCTAGCAATGGCCGTCATAACCTGTTCTTTTGCAACACATCGACATGTGACGCTCACACAACGACACTCCCAGGGGAGACCTCCACAAGTAGTAGTGCCGATGTGGCATCAAGTGCACCTAATACAGCATGACAAACGGCCTACTGTGTCAACCCGCCAAGCCCTCTGGACTATTGGGGAGCCTTTTGGTGTTTTCAAACTTCCGCAAGCAACTTCAACTTAATTTCCTATCACTTGTTTTTGTTCTCTTGCTTTACTTCAGTTCCTGTAATCTAGGACTCCGTCCTACTTTGTGTTCTGCTTTCAACCTTCAATAAACATCATCCCTTCTAGCAAAAAAAAAAGATCTACCGGATATTCACTTTCCTTGCTAACTCGATCAAAGTCTTCAATGTTTGCTTGAACTTGTTCTTCTTCTACCTTTTGTGGCTCTTGATTAATACTATCTTGATCATCTTGCACTTGTTATGAATTTTCCATGAGATCAGCGTTGCCTTGATCAATATTGTGTGTACCCACGAAATCAACTTTGCCATAAAATTTCTCTTCGATGTCATCTTTGATGTCTGCTGGCTTCACTTGTGGTGCAGTCATGACTTCTGTTCAATTGTTTGCTCTTTCGGGGTTATCGATGTCATTGGAATGAGCATAACCCTTATTACATTCCACAAAAAGGTATATATGTTTGCCTCTTTATCATAGTACACTTTTCGATCAAAAAGCCATGGGCACCCAAAAATAATATGAGCAATATTCATATGGATCACATCACACCAAATTTTTTCCTCATAATGGCCCATCTTGAATGATACCTAACATCTATGAGTCAGAGGGATAACATGACCATTAGTCCATTTGACTTGGTGGGGCTTAGGAAGCTTCTCAATTGGCCAAAGAAGTTCGTCAATGACCTCTTGCGTGACAAAATTCATTGCACTACCATTGTCAATAATTAAATTAGTGGATTTTTCTTCGACTGTTACCCGCATGTGAAATTTCTTAGCCTGTCTCCATTCTTCTTCTCCCTACTCATTTGTATGAAGGAGTCGGTGATTGACAATAGTTGGATTATCTTCTCCTAAAAAAAGTCTCTCCACAACATGAGCTTTTTGTCGACATTGTTGCATGTAAGACCTTCGAAGCATACGCTCAGCACGGATGGCTTCTAAGTATGCATCTTGATTGGTTTTGCAATAATTCATATTTTCCAAGATGTCCGGTCTTAAGCCTTGGACATGACGAGCTAAATCATGTATCTCATCTTCCTCCAATTTGCATTCATCATGCAACTCTCGAAATGGGCGAGTATAGTCTTCAACCATTAAGTCTTCGTGCTTCAAATGAAGAAATTGCTCAAAGTAGAACTCATTCTCAATATACCAATCTCTATATATAAGTTTATACCAAATTCTTTGAATTTCAATTGAGTTCCCAAAAATTTTCATATTGACTTGAGGCAAGAAGAACTGAAAAATAAGTGCTTGGCTAGTCTCAAGTCAGGTCTGCTTGATTTGATTGTAGGATGGCTTAGTTGAAAACCCTTTTCTATTGTTTTTCTGCCGCTGGTGGGCTGGGTCGGGTTCAGACTCAAATCAGGCCAAAACTGGAAAACCCAAGTTCTATTTGTCCCAAAAGGAGGCACGTGTGAAGTCTTCTTGACATTCTGCCTTGGGTCTCACGTAGGAAAAGAAATAAGAGAGGTTTTGGGGCCTCTTACCTACTCCACTTGGAGAAAATAAGGGAGTGGTTGGGCGATGGAGATGGAGCAGAAGACGATGGCTGTTGTTCGGTCGCTGCTGCTGTTCGCTACTTGCGGAGGTGGAGGCGAGGCTTTCCGGACGTTGACAACTGATGGTGATGAGTTGGAAAACCTCGCCAGTGCCAAGTATGCTCTTGAAACTCTTTTTCCCTTGTCGGTCTCCTCTCTCTCTCTCTCTCTCTCTCTGTGGTTCTGGGAGGTCGAAGGAGTGGGGTGTAAGGCTCGAGGAAGGAGGAATGGAGGAGATGGTCTCTCTCTCTCTCTGTGGTTCTGGGAGGTCGAAGGAGTGGGGTGTAAGGCTCGAGGAAGGAGGAATGGAGGAGATGGGGTTCCGTGGTGCAAGGGATGGGAGATGTAGTTGGGTCGGCTATGTTGGGTTGGTTGGAATTAAGGTCTGGGTTTTGGAGTTCGGATCGGAAAGGCCAAGATCTATGTGGGTGTTGGTGGTTGGAATAGGGTTTGGAAAAGGGTTTCAGAAGTGGGGAAGGTGGGTCAAGATGGGAATAGGGTTTTGGATGGGAAGTATGGGTCGAGATGGTGTTGGAGGTTTAGGGTTTAGTAGGGTTTGGGGTTTCGACTGGTTGGGGGGGTTTGTATTAAGATGGAGGGTTTTGTGGGTCGATAAGGTTTGGTGGTGGGTTTCAGTGGGTGGAGGATGGCGTCAGTGGATTGGAAGTTAGGATTTTAGGGGTGAGGATGTTCGGTGGTGATGATGGAGGCTGGCTTAAGGATGGGTTTTGGTTTCAGTGAGCTGGGAAGGTTTGTTGTGCGTAGTTTCCAGGAATGACTAACGTCTCCCCGGCGACCGATCTTCGGCTCTGATACTAAATTGGCGCAGCCCGGATCCACAATCAAGCAATAGATCAAAATCCCGAAGGATTGATCGAATCCAAGATGGATTCTAGCCACTAATGCACAAGCAAAACCATGAAACCAAACATGGAACTCACGATGAACTCAAAAATCTTTTATTGATTGAAAGTGAGCATGTCTACTACAATGAAGGGCTCCTCTATATATATCGCATTAGGAGTTCTAAATAAGAAAGCTTCCAATTCTAATCAAATAACAAAATAAGAAATAATTCCCTAATTAGACTTAAGATATAATTAGAATGCCACAATAGCTTCCCAACCAATTGGGCTTGTGGGCTAAACCCAATGGACTGGGTTGGGTGGCTAGGTTCATCACGTGGGCCTAGGGCTCTTTTAACCTTCCATACTGCATCACAAGCTCAACAGAGCAGGGCTTGATTATTGTTCAACGCAAGCTTAGCTCCTTTATACTCCAAATTTGTAACATCAAACAAAATTACGAGTTATAAATTAATAGTTAGTGAAAAAATCATACTAGAAAGCATATAAGGATAGAAATCAAACAAAGGTATGAGCTATTAATTAATAGTTGGTGAAAAATCATACCAGAAAGCCTACAAGGATAGGAATCCAGATCCTATGACCATAGGATTCAGAGAATTCCTTGAGCGGGCCCACAAATAGATGTGGAGTAACAACAGTGGAGAAAGTGATTAAAGGTTTGTTTCTTAAGCAAAATTCAGGGAATTCATGTATAAAGAATGCGTAAATTCTCCAAAATTTGTCCCATGGTTGGAATTCCTAAATCCACCTGGAGTTTTGAGAACTCCAAAGACTATTTGAGACTTTTCAGGTGGATGGGATTTGGAACTTTAGCAAAGAAATATGGCATTTTTAAATGTCAAAGACGACAAGCCACCATGCCATGTTGTTGGATTTCCAACATCACAAAATTCCTGTCAGAAAGGGCACCTTTCTCTAAGGGGTTGTTTCGTAAATTTACTTGTATAATAGGAGGAAGTTAAATGTCATACCATTGAAAATTAGTGGTGGTTTGAAAATAGGGCTAACTTTTTAATTAAATGAAAAAAGTGTTTGGATGGTGTTGTGGTAAAGGAAAGGTGACCTTTTTATTTTTATATCTTTGCAAAACTACATTTTTGTACAATACCGTATAAGCACCGCCAATCATGTGCTCAATAGGACCATGGCACCCACTCGGCCACTCTATTGATATGAAATTTTATCATATATCCTTGGAGGGTATGGGATTTAACTTTAACGGTCTAGATTTTCTTTAAGTGGGCCCGACGATGGAGTCCCAGGCCGGTTCGCTACTTCCTGACATGAAGTTAATCACATTTCCATCATGCACTTAATCGAATGGTGGGACCTACCTCTATTGAAATGAATCTGTAGGATATAACATTAAAGGAGATAGTATTCATTTTGAACTATTCTAAATTATAATTATGTGGGCCCCACAATGGAATCCTGAGACCTGTAAGTTAATATATAATAGCTTCAACAAAGGATCTAGACTTGTCTTCATTACCACTGATCAACTCCTATCTACTTAGCTAAAATTGTAAAATGTATCAAAGGAGGAGATGATATTCATTTGGAACGGTTAAGATTATCATTATGTGGGGCCCATGATGCATATTCCTGGTATGTGTTACACGGTTTTGTTTAAAGATATGGAATAGTATTCAACGCGGTACCTTCTTTCCTTATGGAGAAATACGAACAGTGGGCGATGACTTCACTTTAATTCTAAATAAGGGCTGCCAAACATGATACGATAAAAAATTTGACCATTTCATCTTTACCTCATAAACTAGTAATTTACCAAACAACCCCTAAAAGAATTCATAGAATTTATGTATGAAGAGTTTGTAAATTCCCCAAAAGTTGTCCCTTGGGTGGATCTATTAAAACCTCCTCTTGGGTGGAGGATTTGCAAATGCCAATGATTTTGGAAATATGAGACTTTTCAAGTGGCTGGAATTTGGGATACCAGTAAAGAAACATGACATTTTCAAATGCCAAGGGCACAGACAAACATCACATCATGTCTCTAAATTCCCAACATCACAAATTCTAGTAAGAAATTCTTTTAAAGAAACCGGCCCTAAAAGTAGTTTAGACTTTATATGCGGCCCCATTAATAAATCCATATGCACTAAGAGCTCTTCGAGTCCTACGCTCGTAAAATTCATCATCGGAATTTGCCGAATGAAGACTTGGAGGTTCTTTGAGCGAGTGTTGGAGCACTCCTCCAAAATCCAAACTACTCCAAATGGCTGCCCAACTTTGTTTTATCATGAAATAAAATTTTCACTAGAATGTGAGAAAGTGATTTTGAATGGTTTGGATTTGAAAGGATGGTTTCACGTAAGGATTTAGAGTGATGGATTCATAGACTCAATGAACTTCACCCTCTTATGGTTTTGTACTTGCAAGATAAAGTAGGGCTGTCAAGTAGTCGAGCCAGCTCAATTGTGAAGTTGGTTTGGAGTTCAAGCAATGCACCTTTATAATTCAAGCCCAAGTTAAGGTTCATTCACTTGACTTGAATGAGCTTAATTAGTGGTCAGCTCAAACTTACTAGATTAACATTATATATGATCACCGATGGGTTTATGTCTTGTATTCAGGTTAATTGGATTGGTCCACGGGATTAGCAAGGGACCAGGTTCAGGGTCAAGAGCATTTTGGTAAATGTACCGGGCTCTCTTACGGTTAAAAAGGAGCAGATGTAATTTCTAACCCTAGACTGTGAAGAGAGTCAAGATGTGGGCACTTGGCACTCTTGTTGCACAAACCACGTAAATCCTCGTATGTCTCTTATGTGAATTGATTATCGGTCACAGGTTTCATGCTTAAATCCTCGTATGTCTCTTATGTGAAATCGCAGGTTTCACGCTACTGCATGTACACATACAACAATTGGTAACAGAGCCTTGGTTATGAGCGTGATCAATTTGTCCTTGAACATTTTGAGTCACCTATTCACTTTAAAAAGATTGGGAGGCTAAAACAAAAAATCATTGTTTAGGGTTTTCTATTGGTATAAACGGTGGAGGGAGACAGGCCGTCTCTGGTTCTCAGGGAATCCGTAATTCTCAATTCGATCTGCTTCAGATCAAAAGATAGAGGATTTTAATAAAACTAAAAATAAAAATTTGAGCAAGGGTTTTGCTTCACAGTCGATGTAGATTCCACGGATGGAATCTCGAGGAGAATGGCTCGGTGTTCTTTGGCGTTGGAAGAACAGAGTTCTCTCAGTCTTCGGAAAAACATTTTGTGTTTTCTCTTTTGGATCGCCGTACGTAATTGATCGGCAAGCCGCAAATGGGTCTCTCTCGGTTTTTTCGCATCATAGCAAACAAGGAGGTCGGTCTTGTTTCATGTAGTCTTGGAGGAGAGGAAAGACAAACCTCTCATGTTCTTTGAGAGAGAGTGCTGCTCGCGCGCATTATAGAAGGAGAGAAGGTTTTGTGAGAAAGAAAGTGCTTTGGAAGGTTCAATTGCCGAGACGAGACAGTGTCTCTAACACAGAGTTTGGGGACGGTGGCAAGAATACTTCAGTGTTTCTGTTGCACAACAGAAACAGCAGAAAAGGGGAAAGGGGGGCTTTCATACCTTGTCTCGGTTTGCGGACCGAACAGAGAGGAGCAGCGCCCGATCGCCGCCGGCAGATGTCGCTGGACACGCGTCGCCGTCCGGTTAAGCACCTCCGCCACCGATCTTCCTGCAGTGTACACGTTAACTGAGTTCGATTTCCGGCGGCGGAAGCAGCACCGTAGCCGGCTAGAAAATATCCAAATAAGAGTTTATTACAGAGGTGTTCTTTCACCCGTGATGAGCCATAGAAGTAACACGCCTTTCTGGGGCCGTTCGATCTAGATTAGTATGCTCTGCCAGTAGGGATGGCAACGGGGCTGATTGGAATTGAGGTTCCCCCGCCAGTCGCTCCCGCCCCGAACCTCGGGATAATTGATATGCCCTGTCCCCGCCCCGCCCCTCAATTGTAAGAACTTAGATGGAGGAGTAACTAGAAGTTTGCCTTACCACTAGACCAAACTTCATTTTTTGTAATGTTTTACCTTATTTAAAATATATTAATATAT
This sequence comes from Umbellularia californica, assembly GCA_028538565.1. NCBI lineage: Eukaryota > Viridiplantae > Streptophyta > Magnoliopsida > Laurales > Lauraceae > Umbellularia > Umbellularia californica. The sequence goes on from JAPQWN010000006.1 coordinate 27,640,187, forward strand.
TCTAAATTGTTACACACATATATATAGAGTAGGGCTCTCCCAAGCTGCAGCTTAACTTATCCTAGGTTGGAATATGGCTGGTCTCACAAATTAAACTTGATTATATCTGTTTTTTGCGTAATGGAACTGAAAAATCCAATTCTTATTGGATTTATCTTGATTTTTGAGATGATCATCATCTAAAAAACAGCATAATCAACTTTGATTTTGTGGGACCAGCCATGTTTTAGCTTAGAATAAGCTAAGCTGCAGCTTAGGAGAGCTGACCCCATATATATATATATATATATATATATATATATATATATATGGGAAGTGCTCCTATGAGAGATACTCTCACCAACTTGGTGAGAGATGGGTGGGGGCCCTCACATTTAAGTTGGGGGTCCTTGCATTTAAGTTGGTGAGAGTGGATATGGAAGTGAGGGCCCCCACCCATCTCTCACCAAGTTGGTGAGAGTGTCTCTCATAGGAGCACTTCCCTACATATATATACACACATATACATATATACATACACATACATATACATATATATATATATATATATATATATATATATAAACTTATTTAATGGCGGGACGGGGTAGGGTAACAGGGCGGAGCGGGGCGGGGAAAAGAGCAAACCCATCCCCACCCCGCCCCGCCTCCGAGGCACAATTTTATTCCCCGTCCCCACCCCACCTAAGGATCGGGCAAGGCGGGGCGGGGCAAAATTGCCACCCCTACCTGCCGGTGCTAGGGTTCAATCTAGATTCGTATTGGACACGGCTGATCGAATTCCTTAGCTGCATGCGTGCGCCACGTCATTCGTGCCGGTATTTCGTGCCATAGATTTTGTATCATTCTTAATTTTTAGAATTAAAAGATTAAAAATTCTTACATAAAAAAATTTTAAAACATACACACAAAGAAGAGCAAAACACATAGATTTAAGTATTTCGGTCAAACACAATATACTCCACTGAGAAAAGAATCGTTTAGATCTTTTTTACTTGAAGGTCTTTCAATAGAATTACCTATGAAACCTTTACACCTTTTGTAGATAATAAAAAATTGAAAAAATAAAAAGACTACATTTTTTATATTTACACTAAAGAAAAGGAAAAAGATTATATTTGTAGTCCGCTAATGTATTCATGTTTGGATCATAATCTTCAATTTCTATCATCTCTTGCCTTTTTTTTGTCAGCCAAATACCAGTTTTGTAGACAAATACATCACTCCATTCGTTTCTTCCGCTAATTTCTTCCTCATGTCATTCACCACATGTCCAAACTACACTAAAAGCACGTTCTAATGCTATAAAGGACATTTGAGTTATTAGTAGATCACGAGCCAATGCAGATATTACGGGAAATTTACTTTCATATGCTTTCCACCGAGCTAAAATGTTAAAATCAGATGCATCCTGCATCTCGATTACACATCACTACATCTCAATTTCTAGCTTAATTATATTTATGTTACTTAATAGGGATTAGCAATGATAGTCTTTTTCTATAAATTAGATATAGTTTGTATGCTCGATGGTCTTTTTGAGATTCATAGGATTGTTAGGGGTCTAGTTGGACTTCTTAAAATTAGTTAGTTAACTAGAGGCCCCTATTTGCAATTTCTAAGTTCTAAGAGGGTTATTCTTGGATAATTGTGCAAATAGACATAAGATACCCTGAATGCCCATAGCCTTATCTCTAACTAAGCGAACCAAGGGAGGGTAATTTAGTCAATTGACCTAACCCAAACTTATATAACCAAACCCAGCCCCTCAACCCACGCCATTTCCATCTATCTCATTTCCATCTCTTCATCTTCCCTCTTCTTCTCATTTCAATTTCCCTCCATCTCTCTCTTCTTCTTCCATCGAAGAGAATTCCTAGATCTAGGGTCTTCTCCACTGAGAGATCAAGAGATCCTTGAAGCTCCAACTATTTCCAAGCTAGAAGACTTACCTCATCATCTAGATCTTCTTCTTCTCTACAATCTAAGGTGAATTTCTTTCCCTAGATCGATTTCCTTGTAGACCCACCTCTTTCTCTTAGAATTCTCTCTTTTTATGCATTTTCTCCATGGGGAGTGAGTGTAGGAAGCTTAAATCTGTAGAGATCTGGGATTTGAGTGGCTGTTAAGATTATTGGAGACCTTAGAGCTTAAATCTAGGAGTATTTGGCTTGAATATTGAAGATCAAGCTAGGAAAGCCTTGTTGGAAACCAAAGGAAAGTGCAATATACACTTTAGCATAGAATGCATGCCTTCTTTCTTAAATTTTGCTATGAATGATGAATTGGATGATGGATGTGTAGATTTCTCTTTCTTTAAGATCTATTTTGTGGTTTTGGCCATTGATGGATGGCAATTCCTCATTTGGAAGATCAATAGCTCATTGATGATGGTATGACAGTGTTTCATTGAGTTTTTGTGTATGGGGGCGACTTTGTATGGATTTGGGACAAAATTGATGAATTCTTGATGGAGATTGGTTGGATCTCAAAATTCTGGATTTTAGAAATCTATGTGTACTCGATTGACTGGCCATAAACTTGGACAACCGGCGACACTGTAGACTCCCAAAATAACTGAGAGATGGTCTGTTAGTTCTATAACATGACCATAGTGTAGTCGGTCGACAGACCATGTACTACAGTGCATATCTGAGACCACATGATAGACTAGTTCCCATGAAACTCTATTTAGCCGATCGACTGGCCTCTGACCTGGTCAACCAGCACACTGCAGAGATTTCATAATCAAGGCCTAGCTATGGGGTCAGTACATTGAACCTCCTACGTACTAGGTTGACCGGTCATGTACCTGGTCGATCGAGTACACTATGTAATTGAGAGCAGACAATTAGACCCTGATTGACTTCCCAGTGTAGTCGCCCAACCGACCATTTAGGATATCGACCGGCCACATTGCAAACAGCGCCTTCCAAATATTAATCTTTTATATTGTGACCTATTATGGACCCCATTGACCTCCATGTTGACCCCTATTGAGGTGCCAAACATGAGTCAAGGGCTGGGCTTTACTTGACCCATGTGGCCACCCAAGTAGGGTCATGGCCTATGAAATGGAATCCGGTACTGTCTTTAAAAGTGGTTTTAGATGCCTTATAACTTTAGAGAACCGAATATACTTCTCTTAACATCTTAGATTGCCTTTAATGATTGAATTGGTTGAAGTGGACCTTGGACCCGAATGCCTAAGGCCTCCATCAGTTAGTATCAGAGAGACGAAGAGCCGAATGATCCACGGTTGGCCCGTGTTGATTACCCCTATCTAGCCCTCCTCCGAAAAAGAAACGAAAAGAAGAAGAAGAAGAAGAAGAAAAAAAAAAAAAAAAACCAATTCCGTCAAACAATTCCGGAGTCCCAACCCATCTTCGCCCACAACCAGACTCTCACCCATCCACTCGCCCAAAACCCGAGACCCTTCTCATTCAATTCCACCGGAGAACCCATTGTCTCTGCACTGCCGCAAGCCAACCAAATCACTGCCGCAAATCCTTGTTTCCCGAAACATGCTCACGCCCGATATCCCCATTCCACCGAAACCAAAACCCGACACACCCCACTGCCGATATAACCCAACAACATCCACTCCACATAGATCAATGTCCTTCCCAAAACCCCAATCCCGCCTAAACTCCTTTCCAACCCATAAATCCAACAAGTTCGCCCAACCACAACTCCACCCAACAACTAAATCATACCCAAACAAAGCCCCTCGAGAAAAAAAGCCATGCATTGAAAACCCCAACCATAAGAGGCAAAAAAGATAGTGAAGAAGAAGAGGAGACTAAGAAGAGAGTGTATCTGGCCTCACTGTCCTACTACATCTACTGCTACTTTATCGACTTTGTTGCCACGATCAAATGAGCATCACCATCATCTTGCGGTCATCGTCTGCAAGTCAGTAAAGATAACCGAAGCCACTTTGCGTATTTCGACCTTAGCAGAAAGGAGAAAGAGGAATGGAACTTTTAACCCATCTCTATTCTTTGTCCAGTACGAAGGCCAAGAGGAAGCAACACAAGTCCCTCCTGTGACACGTGCCCGTCAAGTCCCTAGAATAGGTGACTTAGTACAAATTTCTATTCCAGGTTTGTTTCGGGTCACGGTTCAACCTAACCCAACCCAATAGTAGTCAGGAACCCAAAAAAAAAAAAAAAAAACATTATCTCCGCATTACCAAAATTTGGTCCACAATAGATTTGAATGGTTAAAATTTTATTTTCACGATATCAGAGTCATCCGCTGTCAGATTTCAAATCTATTTACACGTAGCGTGGTCGTGGAGAGCAAATTTACAAAAAAGGTCAATCTATTCACACACCCAATATGAAATTCCATATTAGCAAATTCCACAATGCACTTCAAAGAGTCAAATATGCACCTCAATATGGCATATGGCAATTTGGGAATGAAGCTTATTTTCGGAAATTTCTTGATTTGAAACAAGGAGAATTATTTGTTCTTGACTATGGTGACATGTTTTCATGGCTCCCAAACAAGTGTGGATTAGAAGATGATGAGGCACACGACTTGTTTAGTTTCATTAGAGGCTTGAGACCAGATATAGTGTAAAAAATGAATAACTGCACGAACATTCATGAGACATATTGGGAAGTAATTCGTGTGGAGAGGATGCTTAAAAGGTCTCATCTAGCAAAAGTTATGCCCCAAAAAGAAAAGTCGCCATACATAATAGATCGTATTGAGGAACCTGTGCTAGCGGATATACAAACTGATTAGTCAGAGCTAAACACAAAAGATTCCACATCTACATTTGGCTTTGAAATTTCTCCTATAAGTAGTAATAACCCCGAACTGCAAACACCAAATGATGAAGAGTAAGTTGTTGATATTCCCCATATACACTCTCAAAATTTATTTATTTTTGGATTAACAATGGAAATCGGAAGATCAAGAATGGCTAGTAAAAGATTGCGATTTGATGGTGTGGATTCCACGTACATGTAACGTCCCCATCGGTTCACTGCGCCTCCAAACACACTCCGACCGTCAAATCAAAGGATATGTCATGTTTAGCATTTTCAAGATCTGTGTACAAGCTATCATCCAACTAATAGAAAGTTCATTCGATTGATTTTCGATCTATGTGGACAGTTACCAAAGTCGAGGTCTAGTTATTTCCAGCCCGGGGAGAATGACGCAGCATAGACCTCATGGGCACATGTGTAGGGCCCACGTAGATTTATGAATTTATTTTTATGTTATTAGTTTCTTTAAATATTGTAATTAGGATTAAGTTTTCATTTTATTTAGTTTCCTATATTAATTAGATTTCTTAGGCCCTAAGTTATCTTTCTTATTTATATGGCATTGTAGTGAAGAATTATTCAGATGATTAATTGAATTGTGGATTTTCCCATTAAAGTGCGTTCTTTTTATCGTCTCTACGAAAACTTGTTATTGTGTCTTGGACACGTGCTTTGGCACTCACTGTATTTTGAGCACTTCCCATGCAAGCCCTTACCCTAAGGTCTGCATCAATGGACTGTATCCTCAAATTGCACTAAAACATTACTCTAATTCCAAAAACAAGTTTAATACCCTCGTAACTCTCTAACAATCACTAAACACACTTGATTATACTAAAAAACAAAATTATAAGCATGCCAACATACCCTTAATTACACTGATACGAGCATAATAAGGGGCGACACCTTAAAACCAAGGCTCTAATATCAATTGTTGTAAGTGTGCATATTGAAATGTGAAACCTACGATGGAACAAAAACACCCACACAATAGAGACGCATGAGATTTACGTGACATGGATGAGCTCAATTAATGGATGGACTTCGTGAACTCACTAGATTAACGTTCTATATGATGCCAACTCAAAATCCTAGCTTTACTCCTCAATATACACACCAGAAAAGAGAAGAAAGAAAGAGAAAAAAAAAGAGACCCGCAAGAGAACGACGAGCTCTACTCATCTGTTATCAAGCCTTGACTTTACGACTCAAGTTCTAATCATGTGGTAGGCACTCACCTAAATGCCCTCGAAGGACTGCTGCGTGGAGAGGCGTACGGTCGTGGGGGCCACTATAATAATCCTGCGAAATGGCCGACCCCTTGATTTTCGCCAATAGTTTAAGCACGCAGCCAAGTGCCCCTTCTTCTGCAGCCAGATAAAGTGGAGACGCTCCAGCAGCATTCACCAAAGCCACCAATTCTGGGTACACTCTTATCAATAACTCCACAAAGCTGTGGTCACGGCTCGAAGCTGCCTCATGCAAGGCCGTGTTGAGCCCCCTGTTTCTCTTTCTCAGCATCTCTTCCGTTAGGTCATTCTTCTGAGCGCACTTGATGAGTTCGTCTGCCACAAGGACATCTCCATACCTTGCCGCGACGTGCAGTGCTGTGTCGCCTTTTGAGTTCTCCTCCAGAAGGAGCAATGGGCAGAGGTCGCCGATACGAGCAGCAAAATTGGAGTGGCCATGTCTTGCGGCGATGTGAAGGGCTGTGTTCTTGTTGGGGGTTGTAGTGAGGAGCAACTGGCCGTTGTTTGTATCTGAAATATGGCTGAGAAGATCAACTCTTCCTGATTTTGCTATTTTGTATAGAGTTGCATCCATGGTGAGATGGATACGGGTTATCTGGTTTGTGTGTAATTGTGGTTATTACATTTAGTCGGACCGCGGACTCATATCAGTTTTAGTACTTGTCCTGGCTCCCCGATTTGTTTGCTGTCCAGCCCCTTCCCATCAATAAATAAGAAAGAGAAATCCTGAGAAAGAAGAAGGAATCCACGTTCTTGGAACTTTCCAAGCAGGAAGCCTTTACCTGCTTGCAAATGAGGGCCCATTGCAAAATTTCCACGTAAGAACTCGTTGGATTCGTGACAAGGACAGATTTCTCCACCGTCCACAATCATGCGACCCAAAAGTCCCGCATGCTGACCCGAAGGTGAAAATAAATCTCACACCGTTCACATTAGTGGGACCCCTACAGAAATCTACTTAATAAAATATTATAAAAGTCTCATCTATCTTATCCACAATGACACCCACGTATTTAAAATCTGAAGCGTTAATTAAGAAGATGTTTTTTTATACAAAGGCCCCTACATTTTTATAAAACCTCAAAAGGCCCGTACAAGTTTATAGTCATGAGACCATTTAAATTTGTGGCCCTTCTTTAAAATCTTTGGATGTGATTTTTCCTCAAATCCTATTCCATGCTTAGGATTTTTTTCTCCGTTTTTCTCTCTCTCATGCAAGAACATTTCCATCTCTCATGTTGTTTGATGGATATGTCGTGTGATGAAGTGGTCAACGGGCAGTTTCCTGGTTATGTCTTTTCCATTCGAGGCGTTTGTTTTGTTTACTTTATAGGATTGTTAGAAACGAGATAGTAGATCGTTTGGATTTTTCTTGAGGGTGAATTGGTCAAAATGTGGGTAAATGGAAGGAGATGGTGGAAGCAACTCATAACACAAGGGCTTTTTGAGGTTCCATAAAAATATAGGGGCCTTTTTGTAAAAGAACTCTAAACAAACTTATCTCTCTCTTGAGTTATTTGAAAGTTTTCAATGTATTATATTTTGGGCCCACGTAAGATTTATCAAGTGTAATATGTTTGAATAAATCACAACAAAAATGCTTGTGTTTTATCTACAGATGGGCCACCCATTTAAAATCTAATTCCAGATGCGGTAAGATTTGAATCTAATCTGTTAGCGATTTCTTTTTAAAAATAAAAACACAAATCTCGCTCTAATTTGAATCTCATAACTGTTACGCTCTAGATTTTGCCCAAATAGCTAAAGACATCTAATGTAGTTACAACGGACCTTATAAACTTTGTTGCTTGTCCAATTCGATAAGGGTGCGCTGTAAGGATTAGCCACGTTAATAATACTAGGCTCACCTAATGCTGAAAAATGCTTGACTTTAAGTCATGTAAAATGCAGTCGAAATAAAAACTTTAATAAAAGCCCTTTTTATGGCTTTCGATCAAAGTAAAACACTTTTTATATATTAAAGCAAACGGGGAGGTGGATTGTGGGGCGTGTCACCTCAGTACCGAATTATTCTCTTTTCATAAAAATACAAAAGAAAAAAAATGGAGGGAGCCTTTGCCTTTCAAATGGGGCCTTCTCAATCTCCCCTTCTCAATCTCTTCAAATTTCCTAAAATCTCTCCATCCCCTTCAATTTGCCCTAAAAAGTCTCTCATTTAGATTAGCACCATATCATCTCACCTCTTCTCCCATGAATGCTTCCTATTTGAAGAAGGAAACTTCCTTAAAAGATGGGATGGTAGCGATTGGATCACATGAAGTAGGGCAAACCATAAAAAGGGCTTTTATTAAAGTTTTTATTTCGACTGCATTTTACATCACTTAAAGTCAAGCATTTTGCAGCGTTAGGTGAACCTAGGATTATTAACTTGGCTAATCCTTACAGCGCACCCTGATCGAATTGGACAAGCAACAAAGTTTATAAGGTCCGTTGTAACTACATTAGATGTCTTTAGCTATTTGGGCAAAAACTAGAGTGTAACAGTTATGAGATTCAAATTAGAGCGAGATTTGTGTTTTTATTAAAGAAGCTAACAGATTAGATTCAAATCTTACCGCATCTGGCATTAGATTTTAAATGGGTGGCCTGTCTGTAGATGAAACACAAGCATTTTTTGTTGTGATTTATTCAAACGTATTACACTTGAAAAATCTTAGTGTGGGCCCAAAATATAATATAGTGAAAATTTTCAAATAACTCAAGAGAGAGATAAGTTTGTTTAGAGTTCTTTTTCAAAAAGGCCCCTATATTTTTGTGGAACCTCAAAAAGCCCTTGTATTGTGAGTTTTTATGAAAACCTCTCTGACGATCAAACTGTACAAAGCCTAACTGCTTCCACCATCTCCTTCCATTTACCCACATTTTGACCAATTTACCCTCAAGGAAAATCCAAACGATCTCCTATCTCGTTTCTAACAATTATATATATTAAAACAAATGGAAAGGTTGGCTGTGAGGCATGCCACCTCAGCACCCAATTATTCTCTTTCCAGAAAAATACAAAAGAAAAAAAAAGGGAGGGAGCCTTTGCCTTTCAAGTGGGGCCTTCTCAATCTCCCCTTCTCAATCTCCTCAAATCTCCTAAAATCTCTCCATCCCCTCTAATCTTCCCTAAAAAATCTCTCATTTAGATTAGCACCATATCATCTCACCTCTTCTCCCACGACATGCTTCCAATTTGAAGAAGGAAACTTCCTTAAAAGATGGGATGGTAGCGATTGGATCACATGAAGCAAGGCAAACCATATTCCAAAATCTTTGTCTTCCTTAGACTTTTGACTCGCTTGTGGAAATGGATGAGATGGTGAGATCTTACTTATATCCCTACCACATTACAAATGATGTGCAGGACCCCATGCTCAATCCATGCCTTTCACGTGGGGCTTTCTCAATCTCCTCAAATCTCCAAATCCTATCTAATTCCCAACTCACACCAGATTTTAATTCCAATTCCAGCCACACGTGTGTTGCTCTCTCTCTCTCTCTCTCTCTCTCTCTCTCTCTCTCTCTCTCTCTCTCTCTCAAATTTATAAATGACCCCTGGGCCTTGTTGCTTGAAGATAAAACATTTGCTTTTTTATATTTATAAAAAACTACATTTATCAATCACGGGCCTATTTATGTACAAAAATCACCATCTACTTTCTCTTACTTTTGATAATTTTATAAAAAGAAAACAAATTGGAAGAAACTCAAATGTAGAAATATAAAATAGTGTTTTTTCTCTTTTTCTCTCTTCCCTTCACTTTCTTTATTAGTGAAACTTCATACCACGTTCTGTGGATGTACCCAACATCTACCAATCCAAATAAAAAATAATTGCAATTAATCCACACCTTCTAAATTATGGGCCACACCGTGGATGAGTAGCTACTCCTCATTCACTGGTACTTTTGATTTTTACTAATCAGGTTTGATCTCCAACTGCATCCCTAGGATGAAGAGAAATGAGCAGGTGTATCCCCACCAGAACTCTATAGTGGACTCATTTATCTCAATCCAAAAGATTATATTTAACATTGGATACTATTTCATGTATACTATTTCTCTGTGCTGAAGAAAAATAAGATTGATGGGGTTAAGCATGGGGCGGTGTTGCTAGAGCTAATAGTATAAGGGTTCTAGCTTTTGGTCAGATCTGGATTTACTGGGCCGTTGGATCGGCTGTGTACCGATCCGAATGGATTTTTTTTAGAAAATACAAAATTCCATTCTCACGAGGAAATAAATATCTGCATAAACTAGAATCCTCTTGTTGCACAAACAAGTCCAAATGGAGAGGCTTTGTTTTACTGGGCTTTGAAATTATCAATGGGTAACAAAAACTTGAATGCATTTCTTATTACTAATATTATATATATTAACAAAATCCGCTTTTCTATATCTTCTTTAGTAATTATTGTTGTTATTATTATTTTTATGTTGTTGTTGAATGGATTTTTTTTAGCTTTATCTTTGTAATAATTTATTGTTGATGTTGACCACTTGTATTTGTGATTGAAGATGTGTTGACTGTTTTTATATAAATATGCATGGATATATGCTTATATGTTTATAATTAATTTTGATATCTCATAAATTCAAAATGTAATATGTTACTTTTTGCCCCGAGCTAAGCACGGGGTGTTGTTGCCACAATTTTTTACATATAAATTTTTATAATAACACTAGCCATAAATTTTTTATGGAGAAAAAACATAGAGTGCTTTAAGGTGCCATGTCATTACATGCCACAATATTTTTTTTCAAAAAAAAAATCTCTTTATCTATACCATCTATCTCTTAAAGTCTCTCAATCAATATCCCCTAAAATCTCTCTATTTTGCTATCTCTCTCAACACCATCTATCTTCCATTTTCTCAATATTGTCATTTTTTATTTTAATATTTGGGGCCCACCTTTCAACAATTCACATTGATAAATTTTTTATGAAAATATCATTTTCTTTTAGTTTCCAAATAGAGCTCTACTCTATTCAAAGATTGTCACATGTGACCGAAAATTAGACTCGACCTTTTGGTAGACCACTTCATGTATGGGCTTGTGATAAAAATATTTTTAGGTCGAAGTTTTTTTGGTTGAATCTTATAGGCATCCTTTTCTGGTCTGATTATATGGACATATGACTCTAGATTTGGCCCACCATAAATTACACTTCTATGGGCTCACATGGATTCATAATTAAGAGATATATACATTGATCCAAGGTGGGCCAATTATTACTGGGATCAAATAACTCTTGCCTGTGGTTTTAAAATCTCATAATTTATGGCTTTTAAAGTTAAGATGTTTATATATTTTTTAAAAATTCTATAACTAAAAAACGGTTTGATCAATTCTAAAATGGTATTGGTTATACTTTAAAGGGGTAGAGCGGAAACTTGTGCAGAGGGATTGAAATGACCATTGGCCTATGTAAAAATAAAAAAATGGTGCATTTGTGCAATGAGAGGATTGCACATTTTTATGATTTTCTTTGTTAACAATATTATGTTGTTTGGTGTGATGTATTTTCCTTACATAGAGAAAAAAATGAATCATTTTTCCTTAATAGAGAGGACTTTGATTTTCTACGAAAATTCAAAATTCCATTTTCATGAGGAAATAAAAAATTCTATAAACTAGAATCCTCTTGTTGCACAAACAAGTCCAAATGGAGAGGCTTTGTTTTACCGGGCTTTGAAATTATCAATGGGTAACAAAAACTTGAATGCATTTCTTATTACTAATATTATATATATTAACAAAATTCGCTTTTCTATATCTTCTTTAGTAATCATTGCTGTTATTATTATTTTTATGCTATTGTTGAATGAATTTCTTTGCGTTATCTTTGTAATAGTTTATTGTTGATGTTGACCACTTGTATTTGTAATTGAAGATGTGTTGACTGTTTTTATATAAATATGCATGAATATATTCTTATATGTTTATAATTAATTTTGATATCTCATAAATTCAAAATGTAATATCTTATTTTTTTCCCTGGGCTAAGCACGAGGCGTTGTTGCTAGTTTTCTTTAAAATGGCCATATCGTAAGCCTTCCTATATTTAAAAGATAGGAAGTCGATCAGGGTCCCACTTTTGGAAGTCTAATTGTCTGTATAAGCGAAACAGATGTGGATTAGATACCACACACAAATTTTGAATTGATTTCTTGCTTAACATTAAGAAAAAAAACCAAAATGTACGTATCTGCTGATATTTAGAGTCATTTCATTGGTGACTTTTAGCCACACATGAAAAACTCAATGAGGCACTATATTTTTATAAGAGATTTCAAATTCGAACCAAGTCTTCTCTCGAATCCAAACTACTCTTCTAATCTTTAATACTCACCGTCCCTACAATCTTTAATAGATAATGTTGATAATACAATGAATCCTTTGATATTTGAAACTAAACCGTAAATATGTAATCCTAATCGTCTCTACAATCTCTAATTGATCATGTTGATAACACAAAGAATCCCTAAATCTTTGAAAATAAATTGCGAACATTTGGTAAAAAGAGAGAATATAATGCTTTGCTAGTGATTACCATCTGTGGAGGCATTCATTGTATGGATTGATGAAGATGATGAGATGGTGAGGTCTAAATGATGCATGGACTAGGAATGACGCCTTAGAGATAGGATCATGGCTGATCTGTTCGTAAAATTGCTACAGGGCCATAGCTTTGTCATCAAGAAGAATTTCAATATGAGATAAAATGACCATAGCTTTATCATTAGAAAGAATCCCAATTTCTATGAAACACAAGGAGCAACTTAAAATTAAAATTTCTCTCATACTATCTCTATCTTATTTCAACATACCAAACAAATATAAAAGTAACAAACATCTTTAAGCACATGACAAAAAGACTATTTGAGAAAACTAATTGAAAAAAGAAACAAAATTGAATGAACTTGAGGGAGAGTCTTTCTCATTTGCATGATAACAAGACAAAATAGAGGGGAATTTATCCCGCTTTCCTTTGATAAGATTGGAGTTGTTGTTAAATTATATGGTCTCAATCCAGTGGATAATGTAATAAATTGATTTAGTTCTTTATTTATCAATATAATCATACTTTTCTTTCATGAGATGAATGGTGTTTTATTACTTACCTGCACATAACCAATATGAATGACATGATGGTTCATGAGATGAACCGGAGCCCACGGGTATATTAGATGTGACATATATCACAAATTCTATACTTAAATAGATTCACAAATTCTATACAAGGTTGCAGCACTTTGATCACTATGAGATACTGTGATTTGTCTCAATCAACAGAGTGTAAGACTCTGGATCATCATGCTGGTACATTGGATGTATTGAAGGACCATGAGAAGCACCTTATGAAACATCGTCTTTACTTTAAGGTCTGCTCGATCTCATAATTCCCTAGCAATAGCCTCATAATCTTGAGACATTAATGAACTCAAGTTTCTGTCTACTCATTTTCTTTGAGTCACCAATGAGTGAGGTCAATTGTAGGTCAACACCTCAGTGTCTCGGGTACGTAGTAGTAGGACTGTGAGAACATTTAATGGTCAAGATGGAATCTATCCTCATTATCCTCTTGTGCCAATTAATGGATTTACATTAGTAAGTGCGCACCCATCCCAATTAAGGGTTAATTGGATCGGTACTGATTATCATTATAATTGATTGGGTCTTAAGGATAATAAGATATGGATCTAAATTGGTGGACATGTCTCATTGATCCATGGATATAAATGGAGGGGCCTCCTTGTGGTCATAGGGAAATTTAAGGTCTTCTTGTAATTTATTTCTAAGACTGGAGTTCAGTTGCATATATGTAGTGGAGTTATTTGAAATTAACCGTGGGCCCGGATTGCAAATGAGATGTGGGGTCAGGGTGTCCTAGTTGGAGCCAACTTTCTATGGAATCCCTAGTGGTTCCCATGCTGGCCCAAGATTAAATCATTACTAATTCTAGTGAAACTCAAAAGGAAAAGAAATAGAAAGTTACTAAATATTATAGAAGTGAGACTTCTAATAATAATTAGAAAGAAGATAGTTACTAATTATTTTGGAAGTGAGACTTCTAATAATAATTAGTAAGAGGAGGTTGCTCATGCTATAAAAGGGGAGGCTTTGGACGTCCAACCCATCCTATTGCACATACCGGAATTCACGCCCAGCCCTAGTGTGTGCAAGTGTTGCACGCCCCTCCTCTTTCTCTCTTTTCTAGTTTCTCCTCTAGGTTTTCCTTAGAGCTTCTAGTTGGTTTTTCTTGGAGATCCCACCATTCTCCTTGAGGAAAGAGATTTGAAGCGGGTTATAGCGTGGAAGACAACAAGGTCTTGGAAATCCTAATTTGCTACAAAGAAGAGTTCTTAATCAAGCAAGTTGCCAACTTCTCCATTAGAGCACAACCAAATTCTAAAGGTATAATCTACTTCCTTGTATGTTGTGGATTTATTGTGGTTACATGGTGATGCTATATTCTATCTTAGAGATAGTTTTTTTTACTGATCATTATTGATGAGATTGAGGACTTGGATCCTGAATGTGGTTTATGGCCTTATCGGTACTTGATTCATGAGTCAAGTGGGTCAAAAGTTTTTGAAACCTATCCACGAGGCTCACCTACTTCAAACAATTGGTATCCGAGCCATATCTCATCTCTAATCATGTCAGATCAATTTTCTAGATCTAATCTTTACATGAGATGCGAAGAGGAGAGACGTAGGGCTATGTAAGGATCAAAGTACATTGGGTTTGCTTACTTTTTGTAGTAGATCCATGTTTGGAATGTCACAAAAGGGTTTAACTATGATGGAAGGATGGTAGGAAGCTATTAGAGGGCATTTGGAATCATTAGAAGAAGTTTGGGATCAGTTGGAGCCGTTTTTTAAAAACCCAATTTTTGGGGGTTCGTCTGGTCAGCTAGCTGACTGCAAACAGGAAGTTTCAATTTTTTTTATCCGTATTTCTTTTGGCATCTTATCTTTCCACTATAGTTTGGCAGCTTGGTTTTGTGAGTTTTATGGTTGAATGAGATACTAACTTGCAGGTTATGTTGTCCTCTCTATATGGCCCACAAGTCTTTTACTTTCTCTTTATGGTTGTTGGTTTATTTGAGGCTAAGTGTAAAAGGCATCATGGTTTCTTTGGTTTCCCGTGAAAGGGTAAGGCATGGTGAATTTCCCGTAAGCCCTTTTATTTCCATTACTAGATTACCATGTAAGTCTCATCATAGAGGCATAGGAATTTATGTAATTTTCTAATTTTGTAAATTCTGGCGGTGTCTGAGAGAAGAAGGAAAGTGAAGTTAGACTCCTAATCAAAGAGTTTGAAGATTACCAAAAGTATTTGGAGATGCCCAAAGAGTTTGAGGAATCCTAGAGTTTTGGAAAGTTTAAGAAGTTCAATAAGTCTATTCCGCTTGAGCCATGTGGAGGAGATGACTCGTTTCTATTTTTATCACTTTCTATTTATGGATGATTGCTTTTATAGAATGTTTCCAAATCTGATCTAAATATAGTAATTACCAAAATTAGTCAAATCAAATTAATTTTTGGAAAGAGTTTTAATTTTAAAAACTGGACTTTCCTTAAATATAACTTGACTTGGAACCAGTAATTGGTCATTTCATGAGATGATATTTACATATGTGGGCCCATAGACCTTAAAAGAAAATCCTCAATTCTAAAATATTAAGTGGGAGCGGGGCATTTAAATTGAGAAATCCCCATGGTTTTCCACCATAGGTCCATTGTAAGGAAAGTATTAGCCTCGTGCCATCTTTAGAATGACTGTTCCCATCGGAGGGCTTTTATTTGTCTAGTTACTAGATATGGATCTCCCTAGGATAGTGTTGGTGAGAAGTGGTGGGTTGTTACACAATGCTAGTTGTTGGGTCACACTTAACTAAAATAGTTATGTAAGATCCCCAAGGATTTGCCTCATGTATTTGAGAAACCAAAGTTAATCGGGAGTCGTATATTATTTGGTATGAGATACCTAGACAATAATGAATGATGAGGATAATTTTAATCCTAATTTTGACCAACTTTGATCCGCACCAATCTAGGTGGTATTCGCCCTCCCTAAGGAGGCATATCCTAAGGGATTGGAATTCTGATGTATTCTGAAAGTGGTTATGAGGATTCTCATATAAATTTAGTAGAATACTAAACCCTAATGTCATTTATATTCTTTGAATATATGGTTATGTGCTACAGTTTATTCAGCATGAATTCATCTACTTTCAATCCACTTGATTGGAAAAGGAACCTGGATATTGTCCTTATTGCTTCAGAATACAAATATGTTCTTACCACATCCTACCCTGAGGAGTCTGGGCCAGATGAACCACAGGACCAGAAAGACCTTTACTCCAAATGAACCAAAGACGATGAGATTGCCAGGTGATATATGCAGGCATCCATGTCTAGTGTTTTACAACACCAACATCAATCCTATAAGACTGCATCCGATATTATACCAAACTTAAATGAGATGTTTGCAGACCAGGGGAGGCCTGCTAGGCAGGCTGCTATGAGGGTGCTCATAAGCACTAAGATGGCTGAGGGACCTCCAATACATGACCACATGCTGAAAATGATGGACTCATTGAATGAGTTAGATGTATTGGGTGCTGCAATTGATGCAGAATCTAAGATTGACATGATCCTCGAGTCACTATCAGATTCATTCAACTATTTCAAGGTCAATTATAATATGACTAAAATGAATCTGACCCTAGCTGAGCTGTCTAGCCAGCTGGTAGTGATGGAGGGCATTATCAAGAAGCCAACTTCCCTCATGACAGAAAAGTCATTTACCAGGTCTAAGTCGAAAGGCAAAGGCAGGAAAGGCAAGAAGAAATCGGTCCCCAAGGGTCTTAAGGTGGAGAATGGACCTGCTGGTGGTGTGGCCAAGGCTAAGGGTATGGGTGTTGGAAGTAGGTTGGCCTTGTGGATAGGTTTCAAAAACTTTTGACTCACTTGACGCAGGGATCAAGTATCCATAAGGCTACCAAACCCAATTCAGGATCCAAGAACCTCAAACTCATGATCAAGATCAGAAAACACAATCTCTAGGATAGTAAATAGCAACACCATGCGACCAAAATAAATCCACAACATACAAGGAAGTAGATTATACATTTGGAGCTTGATAGTGCTCTAATGGAGAAGAAGACAATTATCTTGAACAGAAACTCTTCTTGTAGCCAATTAAGGATCTCCACGACCTTATTGTCTTCCACGCTATGACCCGTTTCAGATCTCTTTTCTCAAGGAGAATGGTGGAATTTCTAAGAGAATCAACTAGAAGCTCTAAGGAAACTAGAAAAAGAAGAGAAAGGAGGGAGTGCAATTCTTGCACTATTGGACGTGAATTCCAAGGTGGACGTCCAAGGGGTTTGGTTCCCCTATTTATAGCCCTATGCAACCTCCTCTTACTAATTAAAATAGAAGTCTCACTTCCATAACTATTCTCTTTCTAATTATTATTAGAAGTCTCACTTCCATAACAATTAGTAATGATCTAATAATTGGGCTAGCGTGGGGGCCACTAGGGATTCCATAGAAAGCTGGCTCCAACTGGGACACCTCGACCCCACATCTCATGTGCAATTCGAGCTCACAATTAATTACAAATAACTCCACTATATAAATGTAATTGCACTCCAGTCTTAGGAATAAATCATAAAGAAGACCCTAAACTTCCCTATTACCCCAAGTAGGCACCTCCGTCTATATCCATGGATCAATTGGACTTGTCCACCAAATCAGATCCATATCTTATTATTCGGGAGACCCAATTAATTATACTGCTCATTAGTATCATCCAATTAAATGTTAATTGAGATGGTACGCACTTACTAATAATAAATCCATTAATTGGCACAAGGGGATAATGTAGATAGATTCCATCTTGACAATTAAATGTTCCTACAGTCCTACTACCACGTACCTAAGACACCGAGGTGTTGACCTACAGTTGGCTTCACTATTGCTTACTCAAAGCAAATAAATAGACAAAAACTTAAGTTCATTAATATCTCAGGATTAAGAGCTTATTGCTAGGGAATTATGAGAGCAGACATTAAAGTAAAGATAGTGTTTCATAATGTGCTTCTCATTCCTTCAATACATCCAATGTACCAGCATCATGATCCAGAATCTTACATTCTGATGATTGAGACAAATCACACTATCTAATAGTGATCAAGGCGCTGCAACCTTATTAGATGAGATGTCCAATCTCATCACCGGTTGTGAATCAATTTAAGTATAGGACTTGTGATATATGTCTCCCATATGTGGATCTCATCCACACACGTGTCACATCTAATATACTTGTGGGCTCCGGTTCATCTCATGAACCACCATGTCATTCGTATTAGTTATGTGCAAGAAAGTAATAAAACACCATTCATCTCATGCAAGTAAAAATGATTATATTGATAAATAATCAAATAAATCAATTTATTACATCATCCACTGGATTGAGACCATATAATCTAACAATCTCCCACTTGGGCTCAATGCCAGTAGAGATTGCATCTCATGTCCATTCCGTCTACATGCTGTTCAAAGACTTTTGTGGTTAAAGACTTAGTAAAGGGATCTCCTAGATTATCCACAGATGCTATCTTGGTGATGGCAATATCACCTCTCTGCACAATTTCTCTGACAAAGTGGTACTTCCTCTGTACGTGCATTTGGCTCTTATGGCTCCTGGGTTCTTTAGACTGAGCGACTGCCCCGCTGCTGTCACATTAAGCAGTGAGCGGCTGTTGTAAGACCCCGACCCGAGTGACTCGATTAGTACTAATTAAGTTGTGTGTTAGTGCTAAGATTGATTAATGGTTTTGACTAGGCTTGGATAAGTATAGTTCTTTTATAACTTTGGGGAATTTTGGTGTCCTGTGTTTAGTGGGACCCTTTGGGGGTTTCCTTTTTGATAGTCTTGCTTGCTTTTGGAGGTTACTTGATTTTCCCCTAATTCTTGTCTCGACCCCGTTTTACTTATGTTGTCGATCCTTACAACTTTCATGTTGATCCCGAAGCCGTCCGGAACCCCGAAACCCGATTTTCTTGCATTGAGGGCAAAACAGTCATTATACATGAAATCTGTACCCAAAAGTCGATATCCCCAAAACCCGCGAAACATATACTTTTTGGAAACTAGATATTTCGGTGATCACTTTTCTCTTCTTCGTCGTTTTCGTCCGAGGTCTCGATAGTAGTGATTTCAGCCCAAAGAGTTTGTTAGTGGTGGAGCCCACACCCATGGTCTTTAAATAGAGAACCCTTCTCTTCCATTTACTCTTTTCCAGCACAAGCACAAACCTAGGGTTTTCCATTTTCTCTTCTTCTTTCATTGCTTCTCCATTGCCCAAATCCCCACCAATCTTGCATCTTTTGAGAAATGGAGATCACCACCCTCTTCCCCTCCTTGCAAGCTTCTCTTTAATACCATTTGTGGAAGGATCTACTATATTCAAGACCCTCATTGAGCTCACCTTATCCATTTGAAGAACCTACAAGTAAGCTTCCTCCCTAATCTCTTAGATTCATGTTCTTCTAGTCTTAGGAGAGCTTTATCTTCATTGTTGAGAGTTATCTCTTCTTGTTTCTTGGTTTGACCCATTTTAGGGTTTGGATTTAGGGGTTTTGTGTAGATAACATTCTTGGCTTGGAGGAAGAGGATAATAGCTTGATTTCTTGCTTTGAGACCTTGAGGCAAGTGGATTGAATGGATAGTTTAGCTTTTAATGATTTTTATGATAAAGGTGTTTGAATTATTACTTCATTAATGCCTTGTTTTATTTGCATTCAATGAAGTTAAATGCTTTGAATGGGGTTGGTAAGCCTCTTTATTGTCTTAAAACATGATTTCTAGCTTTTGGTTTCATCTATTGTCTTTAAATCATGGATTGTAGCCTTTGAGTTTATCTTTTGTACAATGCCTAAGTGAATCCTTGTGATGATGGATGTCTTCTTTCTCTTGGGGATTGCATGAGTGTAAAAAAAAAAAATGGAGAGATTTGATGATGGTTGGGTAATGATTGAAGGGAGTTGAGAGCCTCCCATTATGTTGTAGGAAAGAGGCTCAAAATAGGTTTTGAGAGAAGGGAAGAATGGAAGAGCAGAACCGTCCCGAACTCAGTTCTGGACAGTTCGCTTGAGCGAACTTGACAGTTCGCTCGAGCGAACTTGACAGTTCGCTAGAGCGAACTTGACAGTTCGCTCGAGCGAACTGCCCAGGAAAGGGTTCGTGCCATTCCAGAGAGCTGTTCGCTCGTGTGAACCCAGTGTCCGCTTGAGCGAACTCTTCCAGCAGCCATCCAGAGAGTGGTTGGGTCGAGCGTACTAATCGTTCGCTCATGCCATCCTGAACTGGGCAGGTCCGCTCGAGCGAACATATGTCCGCTCGAGCGAACCCTCCCAGAAACCATTCCAGAGGCTCATTCGCTCGAGCGAACTGTAATGTCCACTCGAGCGATGGTTGCTGTTGCACAAGGGATGTGTTTGGAGCTGAAGTGAAACATTTTCATGGATTGTGAAAGGTTCATTGGAAGCCTTGTTGTGTCAAGAGAACTATAGGGTGATGTATGGAGCCCGGATGAGAACGAAACCATTATCACAAGCATTCATTGGAGTTTTGGAGACTTTCAAGTGTATAAGGAGCCGGAATGCCCTCAACCCAAGGAGTACCAAGTTTTATTAAATAGACATTCGGGATCCCTATGCACTTGAATCAACTTCGAACCTTGATACTCATCCCGATATTTCGAAAGTTTATTTCACTCTTTTATTTCCGAAATTTACGAGTTATGATTTGTCAACCCCGAAAGCACGGAACTGTATTTGTAGCCTTGTGCTAGCCCCGATGCGCATGAGCCGATACTGAAATGATGATTGTGCCTTGAGCACCCCGTCTTGCCCGCTTATAGCCTTGCACTGGATTTGTTTTATACCTCTCTCGATTTATGTGATTTGACCTATGAGTCGGCACCACTAAGCTTGGATAACCTTGTCGGTCCGATCTACCGACTTTGAGATCCCTTCCCGTCCCACCAGCTGCAGCTTGGATCCCGATACCCGGTTTATTAACTGTGGTCTCGTCCCGATACCCGGCTCGCTCCCGTGGTTCCCGATATCCGGTTCGCTACCGTGATTCCCGATACCCGGTTTGCTACCGCGGTCCCGTCCCGTATTATTGTATATGTATATGTAACTTGGTTGCACCTCCTCACTTTGGTGACTGAGGTCAACATCCGTTACTCACGTCACTTCGGTGATAGAGGATTTAGCTTTTTGTGGATGCCATCTTGATTGTTTCCCGATTTCCTTGGTTACCTTACATGTTTTATTACTACATATGTGTTTTCAATGAAATGATTCATTTACTTTTGAAAGTCATTGTTTAAACAGGTTTACATGTTTTCCAAGGTAAAGGTTTTATTATTAAATGTTCATATCTTTTCATCTACATGCCAGACCGTCGTGTCTGACCCTTTGCTTTGGTACTTAGGTCCCGTTGTCGGTTATCCCGAGGAGGAGCCAGTGGAGGCGGTCGGAGAACCGCAACCGCTAGTTGACCGACGATGTTATGTAAACATCGTGCTGCCGAGATGCGAAACATTTTGGGGGTTGTTTGGGTAGTTTTCTGGCGGTTATTGTTTTGTCTATATTGGCCTTTGTTGGCCTTTATTCTTTTTGGGAATTGTAATTAAATGCTATATGTTCCAACCTTAACAGCATTTTGGGTTACGCTTTAGAACATTGCTCATTTTGATACTTGTTATTTCAATGCAAACAGTCTTGTTACTATGGAAATGATTTATATGCTTGATTTGCCATACGCTTCCGCAATTATACTAAATGGTTATGTGTGCTGGAAAATCCTCACCGCGGACACCTGTGGGAAATCACGTGCACGGGAAATGTGTGTTCTTTTATTAACCCGTGTACGCTTGATCATAAACATATTTTTAATTATTGTCATCACTCCATATGATCGTATTCACATCACATTAGCTCCCGATCCCGGATTTGGTCCTCGAACCCGGTCTGGGGTCGCGACAGACTGGTATCAGAGCGAGACGTGTTTCAGGCAATTAAAAGAAACTAGAAATCCTAAGGACGTGGCGAGGATTCGTTAGATCTTCTGTTAGTTAGAATCGCGTGAGCAATGTGTGACCCTATTCTTGATTATTATCTGCTAACAACTTATTTTGCAGCATCATGCCACCTCGTAAGCGACCTGTAAATGGCAATCCCACCGCAAGCAACAGTGATTATACAGGACCTGTTGAGAATACATGGCTAGTTGGGGAAGATGGAATTGAAAATGCAATGCCAAATCAGTTCCAACAGATGATGCAAGCCATGCTTGACCAGCAGCGTCAGGCTAATGAGAATCAGACTAGACTTCAAGAACTAATGCTAAAGAAGGATGATGATCATGCCAGAGAGTTGGCAGAGATGCAGAGGCAGTTGTTGGAGGTGCTACAGAGGAGACCCGAACCAGTTCAACCTCAACCTGCTATTGTCATCAACCAGAGGGAGCATGACCCCAATGCTTTATTTGAGAGATTTAGAAAGAGGGCACCCAAGGATTTTGTTGGCTCAGAAGATCCTTTGACTGCAGATGATTGGCTGGACCATACGGAGAACATCTTCGAAGTCTTCAGATGCACAGGGGGTGAGAGAGTAAAGCTGGCAACGTCCCTATTCACCGGGTTGGCAGATATCTGGTGGAAAATTGTAAGGGAAGAGTATAGGACAATGGCTGACACAGTTGCATGGCAGAATTTCAAGATACAGTTTCGTGACAAGTATGTACCCACGCACATCAGGAGGCAGAAGGCAGTAGAGTTTCAACAGCTTGTCTAAGGCAATACGACCGTTCAAGAATACCTTACTAAGTTTGAGAGGTTGTCAAGATATGCACCCGAATTAGTGGACACGGTGGAGAAGAAGATAACCAAGTTCCTTGAAGGACTTCATCCCATCATCGAGCGAGATGCTACGGGAGTCATACCACTGGTCACTTTTGAAGAGGCGATCAAGAGGGCCTACAAGTTCGAGAACTTCCACCACATGGTCCTTAAATCTCAAGGCAAAGGACAAGGGCAACCCCAGCAGCAGAATCACCAGCAATGGAATCAGCAGAACAAGAGGTAGAGGCAAGACCAGAATGTGCAACTCGTTTGCATCCACTGTGGCAAAAACCATGAGAGTGCCCAATGTCGTACCATCACCGGAGCATGCTTTAGATGTGGTTCCATGACCCATCAAATGAGGGATTGTCCGAGACAAAACAGGTAGAATCAGCAGCCTCAAGGAGCACCGCGTCCAGCACCGCCACAGAATGCACTGGTAGAGCAGAATCAGGCAAGGCCACTCCAGCAATACGCACCGCAACAGTATAGACCCCAGCAGCAGCAGCAGCAGGCCCGTCAACAGGGACAGCAACACAATCAGCGTCCCCCGCAACAAAACAGAAACATCCCTCAAGGAAGGCAGCAGTAAGCACCTATCAGGCCACAACAGAGAGGACAAGTGTATGCGGTCAACAGAGCTGATGCAGAGGCAGCATGCAATGTTGTGGAAGGTACACTTCTTGTCAGTGGGATAGAAGCTAGAATATTATTTGACCCTGGCTCCACGCATTCTTTTATATCCCATGCATTTTCTAGATCGATTGATGTGCATGGTAGAGATCTGGATTACATTTTGACTGTAGCTACACCAGTAGGGAAACAAGTTGTGTGTACTAGTTATTACCCTAGTTGTACAGTCCGGATAGGAGAGGTTGTGTTAACCGCAGATCTTATTCTATTAGAGATGAAGGATTTTGATGTCATCCTAGGGATGGATTGGCTGGCAGGGTACCATGCCACAATGGATTGTTTCCATAAGACCCTTACCTTCAAGTTGGATGAGACACCAGCAGGGCTGTTATTCCAGGGAGAGAGGAGAAATCCTTGTGCAGGGCTTGTCTCAGCGTTAAAGGCTGATAGACTTTTGAGAAGTGGTTGTGAAGCCTATTTGGCGTTTATCACGGAGGATAAACGGTCCCAAGGGGTGGAGGAGATTCCTATTGTTTGGGAGTTCCCGAATGTATTTCCGGAGGAGATTCCGGGATTACCACCCATGAGAGAAATTGATTTCACCATTGAGTTGTTACCGGGAACCGTTCCGATATCTATTGCACCATATAGAATGGCTCCGGCGGAATTAGGAGAGCTGAAGATACAATTGCAAGAGTTGTTGGACAGGTTTTGTGAGGCCTAGTATTTCACCGTGGGGAGCTCCGGTTTTGTTTGTTAAGAAGAAGGATGGTTCGATGAGAATGTGTATTGACTACCGGAGATTGAACCAAGTGACCATCAAGAACAAATATCCATTGCCAAGGATAGATGAACTGTTTGATCAGTTGCAAGGTGCCTCGTACTTTTCGAAGATTGATTTGAGATCCGGTTATCATCAGCTGAGAGTCAGAGAATCAGATGTGTTGAAGACAGCTTTCCGGACAAGATATGGCCACTATGAGTTTCTAGTGATGCCATTTGGGTTGACCAATGCACCGGCAGTGTTCATGGCATTGATGAACAAGATATTTGCACAGTATCTGGACCAGTTTGTAGTGATGTTTATTGATGATATTTTGGTGTACTCCAAGACCAGAGAAGAGCATGAAGAGCATCTGAGGATAGCATTGCAGCTTTTGAGAGAGAACCAGTTATATGCGAAGCTCAACAAGTGTGAATTTTGGCTAGAGCAAGTCGCATTTTTGGGACATATTATCTCCAATGAAGGATTATCAGTAGACCAGTCCAAGATTAAGGCAGTAGTGGAGTGGGAAAGACCGAAGAATGTGTCAGAAATCAGAAGTTTTCTTGGTTTGGCAGGCTATTACCGGAGGTTTGTACAAGGGTTTTCGTCGATTGCAGCACCGTTGACGAAGTTAACAAGGAAG
This sequence comes from Umbellularia californica, assembly GCA_028538565.1. Lineage (NCBI taxonomy): Eukaryota > Viridiplantae > Streptophyta > Magnoliopsida > Laurales > Lauraceae > Umbellularia > Umbellularia californica. The sequence continues at coordinate 27,665,211 of JAPQWN010000006.1, forward strand.
AATGTGCCTTATGTGTGGACAGACCAGTGTGAAGCTAGTTTCCAAGAACTGAAGAAGAGATTAATCACCGCACCAGTCCTTACTTTGCCATCCGGAAGCGGCGGTTTTACCATCTTTACCGACGCTTCGAACATTGGACTCGGTTGTGTGTTGATGCAAGAAGGAAGAGTTGTAGCATATGGGTCCCGGCAGTTGAAAGATCACGAGAAGAATTATGCGACCCATGACCTTGAGTTGGCAGCGGTCCTCTTTGCATTGAAGATGTGGAGACATTACCTCTATGGAGAGAAGTTTGAGGTCCATTCGGATCACCGCAGCCTACAGTACCTATTTTCTCAGAAGGAGTTGAACATGAGGCAAAGGAGATGGATGGAGTATATCAAAGACTATGATTTTCCAATCAAGTATCACCCGGGGAAAGCGAATGTAGTTGCCGATGCTTTGAGTAGAAAGTCAGTGGGCATGGCAAATTTGAGTGGTACTTGTATTTTTGATCAGTTTGAGGAGTTGAAGATAGACATGTAGCCACTGAGGAAGGGTGCCATAATTGCCAATATGTCAGTGTCAGAGCCTTCGTTCATCCAGAAGATTAAGGACAGTCAGTTGCAGGATCCAGAGTTGGCCAAGATTACAGATCATATAGCAGAACGTCCTGATTTTCGTATTGTTGACGGAGTCCTTTACTATCGTAACCGTTTGTGTGTGCCCAACATCGAAGACTTGAGGAATGACATCATGGCAGAAGCTCACAATACGAAGTATTCCATGCACCTAGGCAGCACAAAGATGTATCAGAACTTGAAGGGTAGATTTTGGTGGAACAACATGAAGAGGGAGATTGCAACGTTTGTAACTCGTTGTATGGCGTGTCAGTTGATAAAGGCAGAGCATCAGAGGCCTCCAGGATTGTTGCAGCCATTAGAGATCCCGGAATGGAAGTGGGAGCACATTACCATGGACTTTATTTCGGGACTACCGAGGACTAGCAGAGGCAATGATACGATATGGGTGATTGTGGATAGACTCACCAAGTCAGCTCATTTTATCCCCATGAGGACAGGGAAGAAGATGCATATGTTACCCCTAGCGGAGTTATTTGTCAACGAGATCGTCAGTAGACATGGACAGCTAGTTTCCATTACTTCCAACAGAGACAGCAGATTCGTCTCGAGCTTTTGGAAGACCCTACATGAGTCTATGGGTACGAAGCTACAGTTTAGCATAACTTATCACCCTCAAACAGATGGTCAGTCAGATAGGACGATTCAGACTCTTGAGGATATGCTCCGTGCTTGTGTGTTAGACTTCAGGACCCAATGGGATGAGACTCTACCGTTGTGTGAGTTTGCTTACAACAACAGCTACCATTCTAGCATTGGGATGGCGCCTTTTGAGGCTCGTATGGCAGAAGGTGTAGGACACCCGTTTGTTGGAAAGAAGTTGGCACCCGTAGTTTCCACGGGCCGACTATAGTGAGTGAGACCACTGACAAAGTGAGACAGATCCAAGAATGTTTGAAAGTAGCCCGGAGTAGACAGAAAAGCTATGCAGACTCTCACAGTAGGGATCTACAGTTCAAAGAAGGAGATAAGGTTTTCTTGAAAGTGTCGCCCACCCGAGGAACATTGAGGTTTGGGCAGAAAGGCAAGTTGTCACGGAGGTACATTGGACCGTACGATATCATAAGTAAGATCGGTGATGTGGCATATAGATTAGCCTTACCACCCGAGTTGTAAGACCCCGACCCGAGTGACCTCGATTAGTGCTAATTAAGTTATGTGTTAGTGCTAAGCTTGATTAGTGGTTTTGACTAAGCTTGGATTAGTATAGTTCTTGATAGCTTTGGGGAATTCTTTTTAGTGTCTTGTGTTTGGTGGGGCCCTTTGGGGGTTTCCTTTTTGATAGTCTTGCTTACATTTGGAGATTACTTGATATTCCCCTAATTCTTGTCTTGATCCCGTCTTACTTATTTTATCGATCCTTACAACTTTCCTGTTGAGCTCGTGACCGTCCGGAACCTCGAAACCCGATCTTCTTGCTTTGAGGGCAAAACAGTCTTTTCACATGAAATCTGTACCCAAAAGTCGATATCCCCAAAACCCGCGAAACATATACTTTTTGGAAACTAGATATTTCGGCGATCACTTTTCTCTTCTTCGTCGATTTCGTCCGAGGTCCCGAGATTAGTGCTTTCAGCCTCCAAAGATTTCCTAGAGATGGGACCCACACCCCACTTGTATATAAGGAGATCCTTCTCTTTCATTTCCCCTTTTTCCAGCCTTAGAGCAATAAGAGTCTAGGGTTTCCTTCCCTTCCCTTTCTCCTTGCTTCTTCACCACCAAATCCCTATCAAATCTTGCACCAATCAAGAGATGAACTCCATCTTCTTCTTCCTCATTACTAGAGCTATACATTGATGCCATTTTTGGAGGAATCCATCCACCTCAAGACCCTCATTGAACTTGTTTGGTGATTTTGGAAAGCTTCCTAGTAAGTCCTCCTCCCAATCTCTTTGTTTTGTGTTTCTCCTATCTTTAGAGAAGCTCCATTTCCTTTATTGTGAGCTCTCTCTTCTTGTTTCATGGTTGACCCATTTTAGGGTTTGTTTTTTTGGGGGTTTTTGGTGTAGCTTGGTATTTGGCTTGGAAGTACGGATTAGAGCATGGATTTCTTGATTAGAGACCTTGAGGCAAGTGGATGTTTAGTTTTAAAGTGATTTCCATGATCAAATATTTGGATTTATTGTATCATTTATGATGAGTTTTTTTTTTTTTTTTTTTTTACTTGCATTCAATGTGGTTTTAATGTTTTAAAGAGGGGTTGTTGAGCCCATTTATTGTCTTGAAATATGATCGATAGCCTTTGTTTTATCTTGTGCTTAAAAACTTGAATGAATCTATGTAATTGTGGTTATGTCTTTCTCTTTTGATTGAATGAGAAAATGTATGAATGAATGAATCATTGGTGGAGGTTGTGAGAAGTTTTGATGGAGTTTGAAGAGGATGTTGAGGTGCTTACATGCCCTCTTTGGTGCATGATAGAACCTCAAGAAATGTGGATTTGTAAGAGAAGGAGAATGGAGAAAAGAGCTGTCCACGAAACCAGTTCTGGACGGTTCGCTCGAGCGAACTTGACACATCGCTCGAGCGAACTGCCCATGAGAGGGTTCGTGCCATTCCAGAGAGTTGTTCGCTCGTGCGAACCCCATGTCCGCTCGAGCGAACTCCTCCAGCAACCATCCAGTGAATGGTTGGCTCGAGCGCACAATTCGTTCGCTCGTGCCATCCTAAACTGGGCAGGTCCGCTCGAGCGAACCTTTGTCCGCTCGAGCGAACCCTCCCAGAAAGCCATTCCAGAGAGCACATCGCTCGAGCGAACTCCATGACCGCTCGAGCGACGTGTACTGTTCATCTGGGGCCACTTTGGAAGCAAAGAACAAATATCCTAACTATGGAGGGAGGTTGGTTAACGCCCCCATCATGATGAGAAGACTCATAACTGTCGTCGAAGCTCGGTTGAGAAAGAAACCATAATCGCATGAATTCATTGGAGTTGGAAATTCTCAAGTGCCTAAGGAACCCGGGATGTCTTCAAATCAAAGGAGTACCAAGTAATTTCTAATAGGCAAATGGGATCTCTATTCACTTGAATTAGCTTTTAACCCCCGGCACTGTTTTTACATTTCGAAAAGTTATTTTACTGTTTATTCCCGAAAACATTGAAAGTATACTTGTACTGTTTTACTAGTTTTGATATACATGACATACCTGATATGATAGCTGTGCCTTGAGCACCCACGTCTTGTCCGATTATAGTCTTGTACTTGATTATTTTTACACATGTCTTGATTTCCATGTTTTGACCTATGAGTCGGCACCACTAAGCTTGGATACCTTGTTAGTCTGATCTACTGACTAGGTGATCCCCCTCTTGTCCCGCCAGCTGCAGTTTGGATCTTGCTACCCGGTTATTTAACCGTGGTCTTGTCCTGATACCGCAGATTGCTACTGTGGTTCCTGATGCCCGGCTCGCTACCGTGGTCATGTCTTGTATATAGTATATATGTATATGTATTTCGTTGTACCCCCTCACTTCGGTGACTGAGGTCAACGCCTTGACTTGCTTCACAACGTCTTCCATGTGTCGATGTTGAAGAAGTACGTCCCTGATCCTTCACATGTACTCCGGCATGAGCCGTTGGAAATCAGAGAAGATACTACCTATGTCGAGAAGCCCATCTAGATCATAGACTCGAAAGAGCAAGAGTTGAGGACACGGACTATTCAGTGGGTGAAAGTACTTTGGGAGAATCACGGGCCGGAAGAGGCAACGTGGGAATTGCGAGATCAAGTGCAGAAGAAGTATCCGCATCTCCTACCCGAGGTGAGTTTTATATTTCATTTGGAGGACCAAATGCCCTAAGGGGTGGAGGATGTAAGACCCCGACCCGAGTGACTCGATTAGTACTAATTAAGTTGTGTGTTAGTGCTAAGCTTGATTAATGGTTTTGACTAGGCTTGGATAAGTATAGTTCTTTTATAGCTTTGGGGAATTTTGGTGTCCTGTGTTTAGTGGGACCCTTTGGGGGTTTCCTTTTTGATAGTCTTGCTTGCTTTTGGAGGTTACTTGATTTTCCCCTAATTCTTGTCTCGACCCCGTTTTACTTATGTTGTCGATCCTTACAACTTTCATGTTGATCCCGAAGCCGTCCGGAACCCCGAAACTCGATTTTCTTGCATTGAGGGCAAAACAGTCATTATACATGAAATCTGTACCCAAAAGTCGATATCCCCAAAACCCGCGAAACATATACTTTTTGGAAACTAGATATTTCGGTGATCACTTTTCTCTTCTTCGTCGTTTTCGTCCGAGGTCTCGATAGTAGTGATTTCAGCCCAAAGAGTTTGTTAGTGGTGGAGCCCACACCCATGGTCTTTAAATAGAGAACCCTTCTCTTCCATTTACTCTTTTCCAGCACAAGCACAAACCTAGGGTTTTCCCTTTTCTCTTCTTCTTTCATTGCTTCTCCATTGCCCAAATCCCCACCTACCTTGCATCTTTTGAGAAATGGAGATCACCACCCTCTTCCCCTCCTTGCAAGCTTCTCTTTAATACCATTTGTGGAAGGATCTACTATACTCAAGACCCTCATTGAGCTCACCTTATCCATTTGAAGAACCTACAAGTAAGCTTCCTCCCTAATCTCTTAGATTCATGTTCTTCTAGTCTTAGGAGAGCTCTATCTTCATTGTTGAGAGTTATCTCTTCTTGTTTCTTGGTTTGACCCATTTTAGGGTTTGGATTTAGGGGTTTTGTGTAGATAGCATTCTTGGCTTGGAGGAAGAGGATAATAGCTTGATTTCTTGCTTTGAGACCTTGAGGCAAGTGGATTGAATGGATAGTTTAGCTTTTAATGATTTTTATGATAAAGGTGTTTGAATTATTACTTCATTAATGCCTTATTTTATTTGCATTCAATGATGTTAAATGCTTTGAATGGGGTTGGTAAGCCTCTTTATTGTCTTGAAATATGATTTCTAGCTTTTGGTTTCATCTATTGTCTTTAAATCATGGATTGTAGCCTTTGAGTTTATCTTTTGTACAATGCCTAAGTGAATCCTTGTGATGATGGATGTCTTCTTTCTCTTGGGGATTGCATGAGTGTAAAAAGAAAAATGGAGAGATTTGATGATGGTTGGGTAATGATTGAAGGGAGTTGAGAGCCTCCCATTATGTTGTAGGAAAGAGGCTCAAAATGGGTTTTGAGAGAAGGGAAGAATGGAAGAGCAGAACCGTCCCGAACTCAGTTCTGGACAGTTCGCTTGAGCGAACTTGACACTTCGCTCGAGCGAACTGCCCAGGAAAGGGTTCGTGCCATTCCAGAGAGCTGTTCGCTCGTGCGAACCCAGTGTCCGCTCGAGCGAACTCTTCCAGCAGCCATCCAGAGAGTGGTTGGGTCGAGCGCACTAATCGTTCGCTCGTGCCATCCTAAACTGGGCAGGTCCGCTCGAGCGAACATATTTCCGCTCGAGCGAACCCTCCCAGAAACCATTCCAGAGGCTCATCCGCTCGAGCGAACTGTAATGTCCGCTCGAGCGATGGTTGCTGTTGCACAGGGGATGTGTTTGGAGCTGAAGTGAAACATTTTCATGGATTGTGAAATGTTCATTGGGAGCCTTGTTGTGTCAAGAGAACTATAGGGTGATGTATGGAGCCCGGATGAGAACGAAACCATTATCACAAGCATTCATTGGAGTTTTGGAGACTTTCAAGTGTATAAGGAGCCGGAATGCCCTCAACCCAAGGAGTACCAAGTTTTATTAAATAGACATCCGGGATCCCTATGCACTTGAATCAACTTCGAACCTTGATACTCATCCCGATATTTCGAAAGTTTATTTCACTCTTTTATTTCCGAAATTTACGAGTTACGATTTGTCAAACCCGAAAGCACGGAACTGTATTTGTAGCCTTGTGCTAGCCCCGATGCGCATGAGCCGATACTGAAATGATGATTGTGCCTTGAGCACCCCGTCTTGCCCGCTTATAGCCTTGCACTGGATTTGTTTTATACCTGTCTCGATTTATGTGATTTGACGTATGAGTCGGCACCACTAAGCTTGGATAACCTTGTCGGTCCGATCTACCGACTTGGAGATCCCTTCCCGTCCCGCCAGCTGTAGCTTGGATCCCGATACCCGGTTTATTAACTGTGGTCCCGTCCCGATACCCGGCTCGCTCCCGTGGTTCCCGATATCCGGTTCGCTACCGTGATTCCCGATACCCGGTTTGCTACCGCGGTCCCGTCCCGTATTATTGTATATGTATATGTAACTTGGTTGCACCTCCTCACTTTGGTGACTGAGGTCAACACCCGTTACTCACATCACTTCGGTGATAGAGGATTTAGCTTTTTGTGGATGCCATCTTGATTGTTTCCCGATTTCCTTGGTTAACTTACATGTTTTATTACTGCATATGTGTTTTCAATGAAATGATTCATTTACTTTTGAAAGTCATTATTTAAACAGGTTTACATGTTTTCCAAGGTAAAGGTTTTTATTATTAAATGTTTATATCTTTTCATCTACATGCCAGACCGTCGTGTCTGACCCTTTGCTTTGGTACTCAGGTCCCGTTGTCGGTTATCCCGAGGAGGAGCCAGAGGAGGCGGTCGGAGAACCGCAACCGCTAGTTGACCGACGATGTTATGTAAACATCGTGCTGCCGAGATGCGAAACATTTTGGGGGTTGTTTGGGTAGTTTTCTGGCGGTTATTGTTTTGTCTATATTGGCCTTTGTTGGCCTTTATTCTTTTTGTGAATTGTAATTAAATGTTATATGTTCCAACCTTAACAGCATTGTGGGTTACGCTTTAGAACATTGCTCATTTTTATACTTGTTATTTCAATGCAAACAGTCTTGTTACTATGGAAATGATTTATATGCTTGATTTGTCATACGCTTCCGCAATTATACTAAATGGTTATGTGTGTTGGAAAATCCTCACCGCGGATACCTGTGGGAAATCACGTGCACGGGAAATGTGTGTTCTTTTATTAACCCGTGTATGCTTGATCATAAACATATTTTTAATTATTGTCATCACTCCATATGATCGTATTCACATCACATTAGCTCCCGATCCCGGATTTGGTCCCCGAACCCGGTCCGGGGTCGCGACAGTTGTCGAGCCAAAGGTACCACTCCAAGTTCCTGAAGGAATCTTTTGAGCCATATTATTTCCTTAGCTGCTTCACAAGCCGCTACATATTCAGCCTTCGAGGTGAAATCAACGGTACATTCCTATTTAATACTCCTCTAGCTGATAGCTCCGCCGCCAAGCATAAATACATATTTAGAGGTTGATTTCCTAGAATCCTTATCTGACATGAAGTCAAAATCTGTGTATCTGACTGGAATCAGCTCATCATTGTCGTAAACCAACATGTAATCTCTAGTCCTTCTCAAGTATTTGAGAATGCACTTTACAGTAGTCTAATGGTCAGGTCCTGGGTTAGACTGATATTTGCTGACTAGGCCCACTGCATGACAGATATCTAATCTAGAATAAAGCATAGCATACATGAGGCTACCAATAGTTGAAGCGTATGATATCACTCTCATCTGCTCCTTTTCCTCTGGTGTCTTGGGACACTGATCCTTGAAAAGGTGCACTCCATGCCTAAAAGGTGTGATACCCTTCTTGGGGTCTTGCATAGAAAACCGTACCAGTACCTTATCTATGTACGTAGCTTGGGATAAGCCAATCATCCTATTTTTCTGGTCTCGATGAAGTTTGATCCCTAGGATGTAGCTAGCTTCCCCCAGTCCTTCATATCAAAAGTTTTGGCTAACCAAAATTTTACTGTTGACAACATTCCTATGTCTCTCCCAAGGAAAAGGATGTCATTGACATGTAAAACTAGAAAAACTACCCTTCCTCGTTCACTTTTTATATACACACATGACTCATCCGAGTTTTGACAAAAACCAAAATGACTTGATTGCCTGGTCAAAACGGATGTTCCAACTCCGGGATGCCTGCTTCAGTCCATAAATGGACTTCTACAGCTTGCAAACTCTTTCCTCTTGGTTTTTAGCTACAAAACCGTTTGGCTGCATCATATAGATGTCTTCCTCAAGATGGCCGTTGAGAAATGCCGTCTTGACATCCATTTTCCAAATCTTTTAATCGAGATGAGCCCAAATTGATAAGAGCATCCGGATGGACTTGAGCACGGCTACCAGCGATAAGGTTTCCTCATAATCGATACCTTCTTTCTGTGCATACCCTTTCGCAACAAGCTTGGCCTTAAAAGTTTCAATTCTTCTATCTGGTCCTCACTTTCTCTTTTAGATCCACTTGCACCCAATAGGTTTAATATTGGCAGGCAAGTCCATAAGTGTCCATACCTGATTGAAGTACGTGGACTCCATTTCAGCTTTTATAGCTTTTTCCCAACGTCCTGAATCTATGTCATTGATTGCTTCATCATAGTTATAGGGATCTTGTTCCAATTCTTCCGGGATTGTCTCGTAAGACTCTCCCAAAAACGAGAACTTATCAAGGGGCCTGACAATTCTCCCATTATGACGAGGCACTAGTATAACTACTGGGTCAGGTATGGGTGGATTCTCTACAAGTTCGGTCGTACTTGGATTTGGAATTGATTGCTCTTGAATTTCTTCTAAGATAACATTCTCTAAAAATTTTCGGTCAATCATATAATCTTCCTCCAGAAAAATTGCATTGGCACTGACAAGTACTTTATGCTCTCTGGGATTATAGAATAGCCAACCTTTAATTCCTTTAGGATATCCTACAAAAGTGCATATTTCCGACTTCGATTCCAACTTAACTGTCTTAACCTTCAGCACATGTGCCGGACAACCCTAAATATGTAAATTTTGTAGACTAGGCTTTCGCCCGAACTACAACTCTTGGGGAGTCCTGAGTACAGACTTAGATGGTACGAGGTATGTACATTACAGTATCCAAGGCATATCCCCAAAAGGATATAGGTAATCGTGAGAAACTGACCATAGACTTGATCATATCTAAAAGAATCCGGTTCCTTTTTTTTGCTACTCCATTCTGTTGAGGCATGCCAGGAGCAGACAACTGGGATAGAATCCCGTTCTCTGATAAGTATCCCATAAATTCAGCAGAGAGATATTCCCCTCCTTGATCTGATCGAAGAGTCTTAATACTTTTACCTAATTGCTTTTCTACTACCACTCGAAACTCTTTGAACTTTTCAAAATCCTCAAACTTACGGTGCATAAGGTATATATATCTATATCTCGAGTAATCATCTGTGAAAGTGATGAAGTACTCATATCCTCATCTGGCTCTGACATTTATGGGTCCACACACACCAGTATGCACTAATTCTAATAAATCTTTGGCCCTATTGCTCTTGGATGAAAAAGGGTATTTTGGTCATTTTGCTTTCCAGACAGGACTCACAGACATGCATTGGTTCTACAACTAATGAAGGCGGGATACCATCTTTCACTAGCCTGTCAATCCTATTTAGGTTTATATGACTTAGCCTCAAGTGCCAAAGTTTTTTCGATTAGATGAAGGTGACTTCCTCTTTAATGATGGTCTATTAATTATTTCGGTATCATGTATCTCATACATTATGGGAGTTATCAAATAAAGTCCATTGGTTACCTTACCAGAACATATAAAAGTACCGTTCCTCTTTATGACAACTTCAGTACCAAAAGTAACAAAATAACTTTTATTCACCAAACTAGAAACTAAAATTGAATTCCGCCGTGAAGACAATACATAAAATGTATATGAAAAAACCAATTTAATATTTGAAAATAACAAAATTACTACTCCCACTGAAACCGCCTTTGCCTTAGTATTTGATCCCAAGTTAACAATGATTTCTCCGCCACTAAACCTCCTGGCTTCTCAGAACCCCTGCAACGAATTACAAATGTGATTAGTTGCACCGGAGTCAACACACCAGGATTCTGAAATACTAGTTGCATAACTAACTTCAGAAATAAGTGACTCAATCATATCTGATGTCTTTTTCTTAGACAGAAAATCAGGACAGTTCTTGTTCCAATGTCCTATCATACCACAATGAAAACACTTTCCTTTTGCTCCCGTACACTTAGCCTTTGCCACACCACTAGTAGCACCATTCTCCACCTTAGGACCCTTGGGGATTGATTTCTTTTTGCCTTTCCGGCCCTTGCCTTTCGGCTTGGACCTGGCAATTGACTTTTCTGTCATCAGGGCAAGTGGCTTCTTCTTCATGATGCTCTCAGTTTCTACCAGTTGGCTAGACAGCTCAGCTAAATTTAGATTCATCTTATTCATATTGTAATTAATCTTGAAATGGTTGAATGAATTTGGTAGCGACTTGAGGATCATGTCGATCTGCGATTCTGCATCAATCGCAGCACCCAGTACTTCTAGCTCATTCAATGAATCCATCATCTTAAGCATGTGTTCCTGTACTGGATTTCCCTCAGCCATCTTAGTGCTCATCAGCACCCTCATAGCTGCCTGTCTAGCAGGCCTCCCTTGGTCCCCAAACATATCCTTTAAGTTTGATATGATATTGAATGCAGTCTTACAGGATTGATGTTGGTGTTCTAAAACATTAAACATAGATGCCTGCATATAGCACTTGGCCATCTCATCATCTTTAATCCATTTGGTGTAAAGATCCTTCTGGTCCTATGATGCATCTGGCTCAGGCTCTTCAGGGCAGGGTGTGGTAAGGATATATTTGAATCCTGAAGCAGTCTGGACAACATCCAGGTTCCTTTTCCAGTCCATGTAGTTGGATCCTACCAACTTATTCTGGTTAAGGATGGTCACAAGTGGATTGAAAGAATTTGAATTCATCATAAAAAACTGTAGCATATAACCATACATTCAATTAAAGATTATAAATGACATTAGGGTTTAGCATTCTACCAAATTTATGTGGGAATTCTTATAACCGCTAAATTAAGAATACATCGGAATCCAATCCCTTAGGGTATGCTTCCTTGGGGAGTGAATATTCCACCTAGATTGGTGCGGATCAAAGTTAGTCAAAATTAGGATTAAGACTGACTATCCATGATCCCCATCATTCATTATTATCTAGGTATCTCATACCAAATAATGTATGACTCCCGATTAGATTTGGTTTCTAAAATACATGAGGTAAATCATTGGGGATACTAAGTTAAGTGTGACCCACCAACTAGCATTGCGTGACAACCGTTGTAAGCAACTCCTCCTTGGGGAGTGGGCCCCCACCCCGTCTCACTAACACTATCCATAAGAGATCCATATCTAGTAACCAGACAAATAAAAGCCCTCCGTAGGGAATGACCATTCTCAAGATGGCGCGAACCTGATACTTTCCTTACAATGGACCTATGGTGGAAAATCATGGGGATTTCTTAATTTAAATGCCCCGCTCCCATTTAATATTTTAGAATTAAGGATTTCCTTTTTAGGTATTAGGGCCTACATATATAATAATCAAATCATCTCATGATATGACCAATGATTGGTTCCAAGTCAAGTTAAATTTAAGAAAAGTCTAGTTTTTAATATTAGTGTTACCAATGGGTCCACCAACACTAATTAGAACTCTTTCCAAAATTAATTTGATTTGACCAATTTTGGTAACTACTATGTTTGGATCAGATTTAGAAACATTCTATAAACACAACCATCCATAAATAGAAAGTACAAAAATAGAAACTATTCCTCTCCTCTACGTATGTCGCGACCCTGGACCGGGTTCGGGGACCAAATCCGGGATCGAGACTAATTGTGATGTGATGGGCATATGATCACATGGAGTGATGACAATAATTAAAAATATGTTTAACACCCAAGCGTACACGGGTTAATAAAAGGACACACATTACTCGTGCACGTGATTTCCCACAGGTGTCCGCGGTGAGGATATTCCCACACACATAACCATTTAGTATAATTGCAGAAGCGTATGGCAAATCAAACATGTAAATCATTTCCATAAAACATAAGACTTGTTGCATTTATATAACAAGTATCAGAATGAGCAATGCTCTAAAGCGTAACCCAAAATACTGTTAAGGTTGGAAAATATAACTTTTAATTACAATTCCCAAAAAGAATAAAGGCCAACAAAGGCCAATATGGACAAAACAATAACCACCAGGAGACTATCTAAACAACCCAAAATGTTTCGCATCTCGGTAGCCCGATGTTTACATAACATCGTCAGTACGCCACTCAACTAGCGGTTGCGGTTCTCCGACCGCCTCCTCTGGCTCCTCCTCGGGATAACCGACCACGGGACCTGAGTACCAAAGCAAAGAGTCAGACACGACGGTCTAGCAGGTAGATGAAAAGATATAAACATTTAATAACAAAAACCTTTATCTTGGAAAACAAGTAAACCTGTTTAAACAATGACTTTCAAAAGTAAACGAATCATTTCATTGAAAACACATATGCAGTAATAAAACATGTAAGGTAACCAAGGAAATCGGGAATAATCAAGATGGCATCCACAAAAGCTAAATCCTCTATCACCGAAGTGACATGAGCAACGGGTGTTGACCTCAGTCACCGAAGTGAGGAGGTACAACCAATTTACATATACATATACAATAATACGGGACGGGACCGCGGTAGCAAACTGGGTATCGGGAATCACGGTAGCGAACTGGATATCGAGAACCACGGGAGCGAGCCGGGTATCGGCATGAGACCACAGTTAATAAACCGGGTATTGGGATCCAAGCTGCAGCTGGTGGGACGGGAAGGGATCTCCAAGTCGGTAGATCAGACCGATAAGGTTATCCAAGCTTAGTGGTGCCGACTCATAGGTTAAATCACATAAATCGAGACAGGTATAAAACAAATCCAGTGTAAGGCTATAAGCAGGCGAGATGGGGTGCTCAGGGCACAATCATCATTTCAGCATCGGGTCATGCGCATCGGGGCTAGTACAAGGCTACAAATACAATTCCGTGCTTTCGGGATTCATAAATCGTAACTCGTAAATTTCGGAAATAAAAGAGTGAAATAAACTTTCGAAATATCGGGATGAGTATCAAGGTTCGAAGTTGATTCAAGTGCATAGGGATCCCGAATGTCTATATAATAAAACTTGGTACTCCTTGGGTTGAGGGCATTCCGGCTCCTTATACACTTGGAAGTCTCCAAAACTCCAATGAATGCTTCTGATAATGGTTTCATTCTCATCCGGGCTCCATACATCACCCTATAGTTCTTTTGACACAACAAGGCTCCCAATGAACCTTTCACAATCCATGAAAATGTTTCACTTCAGCTCCAAACACATCCCTTGTGCAGCAGCAACAATCGCTCGAGCGGACATTACAGTTCGCTCGAGCGGATGAGCCTCTGGAAATGGTTTCTGAGAGGGTTCGCTCGAGCGGACATATGTTCGTTCGAGCGGACCTGCCCAGTTCAGGATGGCACGAGCGAATGATTTGTGCGCTCGACTCACTGGATGACTGCTGGAAGAGTTCACTCGAGCGGACACTGGGTTCGCAAGAGCGAACAACTCTCTGGAATGGCACGAACCCTTTCCTGGGCAGTTCGCTCGAGCGAAGTGTCAAGTTCGCTCGAGCGAACTGTCCAGAATTGAGTTCGGGACGGTTCTGCTCTCCCATTCTTCCCTTCTCTCAAAACCCATTTGAGCCTCTTTCCTACAACATAATAGGAGGCTCTCAACTCCCTTCAATCACTACTCAACCATCATCCAATCTCTCCATTTTTACATTCATGCAATTACCAAGAGAAGGAAACAACCATCATCACAAGGATTCACTCAGACATTGTACAAAAGATGAACTCAAAGGCTACAATCCATGATTTAAAGACAATAGATGAAACCAAAAGCTAGAAATCATGTTCCAAGGCAATAAAGAGGCTTACCAACCCCTTTCAAAGCATTTAATATCATTGAATGCAAATAGAAACAAGGCATTAATGAAGTAATAATTCAAACACATTTATCATAAAAATCAATGCAAGCTAAACTATCCATTCAATCCACTTGTCTTAAGGTCTCAATGCAAGAAATCAAGCTATTATTCTCTTCCTCCAAGCCAAGAATGCTATCTACACAAAACCCCCAAATCCAAACCCTAAAATGGGTCAAACCAAGAAACAAGAAGAGATGACTCTCAACAAAGAAGATAGAGCTCTCCTAAGACTAGAAGAACATGAATCTAAGAGAATAGGGAGGAAGCTTACTTGTAGGTTCTTCAAATGGATAAGGTTAGCTCAAAGAGGGTGTTGAGTTGAGTAGATCCTTCCACAAATGGTATTAAAGAGAAGCTTGCAAGGCGGGGAAGAGGGTGGTGATCTCCATTCCTCAAAAGATGCAAGGTTGGTGGGGATTTGGGCAATGGAGAAGCAAGGAAAGAAGAAGGAGAAGATGAGACCCTAGGTCTCTTGTGCTTGAGCTGGAAAAGAGAAATGGAAGAGGAGGGTTCTCTATTTAAAGACCATGGGTGTGGGCTCCACCACTAACAAACCCTTTGGGCTGAAATCACTACTATCAAGACCTCGGGCGAAAATGACGAAGAAGAGAAAAGTGATCACCGAAATATCTAGTTTCCAAAAAGTATATGTTTTGCGGGTTTTGGGGATATCGACTTTTGGGTACAGATTTCATGTATAATGACTGTTTTGCCCTCAATGCATGAAAAATCGGGTTTCGGGGTTCCAGACGGTTACGGGATCAACATGAAAGTTGTAGGGATTAACAAGATGAGTAAAACGGGATAGAAATACAATTCATCGGAATACGAATAATCCCCCAACACTAGTAAAACTACCCAAAAAGGGAACCCTCAAAGGGTCCCACCAACACAAAGTACTAAAACTCTCCCAAAACAATAAAAGAGTTATTCTAGTCCAAGCTTAGTAAAAAAAAATCCCTAATCGAGCTTAGCACTAATACGCGACGTAATTAGCACTAATCGAGGTCACTCGGGTCGGGGTCTTACAACGTAGCCCAAGCGGAATACACTTCTTAACCTTTCCAAAACTTTGGAATTCCTCAAACTCTTTGGGAATTTCCAAAACTCTTTTGGTAATCTTCAAACTCTTTGATTAGCAGTCCAACTTCACTTACCTTCTTTGTTTCAGACATCGGCATAAGTTACAAAAATAGAAAATTACATAAATTCCTATGCCTTGACAATGAGACTTACATGGTAATCTAAACATGGAAATAAATGGGCTATAGGAAAAATTCACCATGCCTTGCCCTTTCACTGGAAACCAAGGAAAACCATGATGCCCTGTACACTTATCCTTAAATAAACCAATAACTATAAAAAGAAAGTAAGAGTCTTGTGGGCCATATGGAGAGGACATGAACCTACAAAGTTAGTATCATATACACAATAGGGACTAGGGTTAGGAAGCCACCATCCATTATCTCATGATGAACAAACCCGGATAGCTACACAAAAAAAAAAAAAAAACTGCCTCTAGCAGGGCCGGGGCCACGGGTAAAAGTCTGGCCGCCGGTAAAGGTGTTTTTTGACCGCCGATAAAAGTTTGTTTTGGCCGCCGGTAAAAGTCGACCATTCAACTCGGGGTTTTTACAAAAAAACTGCAATTTTGCCCGAACTTGTCCCTTCTTGTGCATTCAGAAAACATAATATATACATAAAAACACCAAAACTGATCCTTACATAGCCCTATGTCTACCCTCTTCGCATCTCATGCAAAGATTAGATCTAGACAACTGATCTAACAAGATTAGAGATGAGGTATGGCTCTGATACCAATGTTGGGAGTAGGTGGGCCTCGTGGATAGGTTTTAAAAACTTTTGACCCACTTGAAGTAGGGATCAAGTATCCATAAGGCTACGAAACCTAATCCGGGATCCGAGAACCTCAAACTCATGATCAAGATCAGTAAACACTATCTCTAGGATAGTAAATAGCAACACCAAACAACCAAAATAAATCCATAACATACAATGAAGTAGATTATACCTTTGGAGCTCGGTAGTACTCTAATGAAGAAGAAGATAATTATCTTGAATCAGAACTCTTCTTGTAGCGAATTAAGGATCACCAAGACCTTATTGTCTTCCACGCTATGACCCGTTTCAGATCTCTTTTCTCAAGGAGAATGGAGGAATCTCCAAGAGAATCAACTAGAAGCTCTAAGGAAACTAGAAGAAAAAGAGAAAGGAGGGAGTGCAACTCTTGCACTATTGGGCATGAATTACAAGGTGGACATCCAAAGGGTTTGGTTCCCCTATTTATAGCCCTATGCAACCTCCTCTTACTAATTAAAATAGAAATCTCACTTCCATAAGAATTAGTAACTATCTTCTTTCTAATTATTATTAAAAGTCTCACTTCCATAACAATTAGTAATGATCTAATAATTGGGCTAGTGTGGGGGCCACTAGAGATTCCATAGAAAGCTGGCTCCAACTGGGACATCCCGACCCCACCATCTTATGTGCAATCCGAGCCTACAATTAATTACAAATAACTCCACTATATAAATGCAATTGCGCTCCAGTCTCAGAAATAAATTACAAAGAAGATCCTAAACTTCCCTATTACCACAAGTAAGCCCCTCCATCTATCTCCATGGATTTATTAGACTAGTCCACTAAATTAGATCCATATCTTATTATCCTTAAGACCCAATTAATTATAGTGATCATTAGTACCATCCAATTAACTCTTAATTGAGATGGGTGTGCACTTACTAATGATAAATCCATTAATTGGCACAAGGGGATAATGTAGATAGATTCCACCTTGACAATTGAATGTTCCCACAGTCCTACTACCACGTACCTAAGACACCGAGGTGTTGACCTACAGTTGGCCTCACTCATTGGTGACTCAAAGCAAATGCATAGACAAAAACTTGAGTTCATTAATGTCTCAGGATTAAGAGCCTATTGCTAGGGAATTATGAGAGCAGATCTTAAAGTAAAGACAATGTTTTATAAGGTACTTCTCATAGTCCTTCAATACATCCAATGTACCAGCATGATGATCCAGAGTCTTACACTCTGATGATTGAGACAAATCACAATATCTCATAATGATCAAAGTGCTGTAACCTTGTTAGATGAGAAGCCTAATCTCATCACCGATTGTGAATCTATTTAAGTATAGGATTTGTGATATATGTCTCCTATATGTGGATCTCATCTATACACATATATCATATCTAATATATATACTCGTGGGCTCAGGTTCATCTCATGAATCATCATGTCATTCATATTAGTTATATGCAAGAAAGTAATAAAACACCATCCATCTCATGAAAGTAAAGTATGATTATATTGATAAATAATGAAATAAATCAATTTATTACATCATCCACTGGATTGAGATCATATAATCTAACAATGAGAGCAAAGGGAAAGTGTTTCTACTGTGATATGACAGGACATTGGAAGAGGAATTGTCTTGATTTTCTGTCTAAGAAAAAGACCACAGGTTTGATTGAGTTATTTGTTTCTGAAGTTAGTTTTGCAACTAGTACTTCAGAATCCTGGTGTGTTGACTCCAGTGCAACTAATCACATCTGTAATTCTTTGCAGGGGTTCCGGGAAACTAGGAGGCTTAGTGGCGGCGAAATCATTATTAATCTAGGATCTGAAGCCAAGGCAGAAGTGGTGTCAGTGGGAGTAGTAACTTTGTTATTTTCAGATATTAAATTGGTTTTGCTAGATACATTTTATCTACCGTCTTTGTGGTGGAATTTAATTTCAGTTTCTAGTTTGGTGAATAAAAGTTATTCTATTACTTTTGGTACTGAAGTTGTCATAAAGAGGAACAGTACTTTTATGTGTTATGGTAAGGTAATCAATGGACTTTATTTGTTAACTCCCATAATATATGAGATACATGACACCAAAATAATTAATATACTATCATTAAAAAGGAAGTCACCTTCATCTAATCCAATGAAACTTTGGCACCTGAGGCTAGGTTATATTAACTTAAATAGGATTGACAGGCTAGTTAAAGATGATATCTTTCCTTCATTTGTGATAGAACCAATCCCTGTCTGCGAGTCCTGTTTGGAAGGCAAAATGACCAAAAGACCGTTTTCATCCAAGGGTAATAGGGCCAGAGATTTATTAGAGTTACTACATACTAATGTGTGTGGACCTATAAATGTTAGAGTTAGAGGAGGATATGAGTATTTTATCACTTTCACTGATGGACCCGAAAAGAGGGGGAATCTTCCGTCCTCTCCCTCCGCACCCCGGGGGCTGACCTGGGTCTCGGCGGAGGAGGGAAGATCTCGGGCATCGACATTTTTTGTACGGGTATGCCAGATTTACTTTCTACTTGGAATTTGGAATGGTGAAATCCGGAGATTCACCTTCACAAGTGGAAAGGAAATCAATCCTTTTTTCTAACTTTTCAAATTGCATTAATATTAAGAAAAGAGACAAGTTTGTTTTTTTTTTTTAGAATGCCTTGCATTAATATTAAGAAAAGAGACAAGTTTGTTTTTTTCTAGAATGCCGTAAGAGGCGTTTTTGTTTGTTTGCCGTAAAAGGTTGTTTTGCCGTGAAAGGCGATTTTACAAAACTCATCAAATATGAAAGATAAGAATTGTGATTTCATTTTGTCTCTTTAAGAAATACAAACTACAATAGAAAAGTGAGAAAAGGGATCTAACTTCTCAGGAGATTGTGCGGACACGTTGAGATCGACGGTCTCAAGTCATGTATGGGCTTCGCCATCGTCCTTCAAATGAGAACATGTGATGCTTTGATTCTTTGGCTTGGCTCCTAACCTTAGTTTTTTAAAGGACAAGGACCAAGAGAAGGTCCTATATCCAATGAAAAATCGAGTAAATGGGCTGAAAAGCCGCGTTTAGGCCATGTTGGAGGAGGAGGTGAGCTTGGGGGGGTGGCCCCCCAAGGGACGTTGATCACCTTGTGGTGCTTTCGGGAGCAAAGTAGCAGGACTTCGTTTCTCTCTTGGATTTTCTGGATTTTCAGAGCTTGCACTTGGGATCTATTTTCATCATGCTTTCTTCTTGGAATGGACCTCCTTTTATAGACTTTTGGTAGCCATGAGGTGTTTATTGGCATTGATGGCCATGATGAAAGAATTGATGAGGAGTTACAAGTTGATTTTGTAACTCCTTTTTCAAGGCTTGTGATTGACCGATGAAGGTAGTGGGCATTTAATCACCTTTATGCTTCATGATGATGCGAGTTTCATGGGTTTAATGCCATGATTACTTGGATTTGTAACTCCCAGATGCTTGAATCTGATTGGGCCGTCCAAAATAATGAGTTAATGACCGCATTAAGTTGTCATAAACGGGTCAATTAACGTCATTAAGTGGTCGCCAAGGTATGTGAAGAGTCGCGGGCCGCGCTGCGCCTTTTGAGATTCTTCTTCCGATCATCACAGGTGGATCCACGCACTGTTTGATGTCGGATTGCGATGCAATTTCAAACATTGATTGATGTTGGCGGGCCGGTGACATCTGTCTTGTCGATTTCACGACCGGTCGGACAGAAAGTGCACTTTCTTGGTCAGCTGGTTGGCGATCTTGAGGCGATCGGTGATGATTTCATGCTTTTGACGGCGGATCCGAGATGTCGACGAAGATCAGTGGTTTTGAAGCACCAAACATTGCATTTTCAGAAAATCACAGAGGCCGGAATACCCGAAACGCTAAAAGAATCGGAAAACGGACGATTTGGCGCAAAATCCGGCGACCCGGATTTCCAGGGTCGCCGGGCGACCATGCACCCAGGGTCGCCGGTGACCTTGGGCCAAGGTCGCCGGCGACCATAGGGCTTAGGCCCGTTTGGTCGCCGAGCGTCGTTTTCGGCCGTTTTTTCGTCCCTTTTTTCTTCTGTATTTTTCTTGACATTTTTCCTCAATTATTGACTTGATTTTCTTGAAGAAATCTTGACGAGAACCCTCGCGAAATCGGAGCACAAAGTTTCCTATTTTTCGGGAAAGCCGAAGACTTTGTAGCCGATTTTCCGTCAAGCGTCGAAACTAGGTCAAACGATGTCGGAATGACCTGAAAATTGAGTTGAAGCTTCTTGAGCAGTGGATAGGACCAACCATAGGCTTTTATTTGAGTTTTGAAGCCGTTTGGGGTCCCATCGATGCTTCACTTGATTTTGCTGCGGGGAAAATGCCGAGCTTTGATATGTGGTCAAACGATGTCCGATTGACTTGAAATTTGACGGGGAGCCTATTGTAGTCATTTTGAGACGTTCCATGGGCTCTGTTTTGGATGTCATGGTCCTGGGTTGCTCTGCCGCCGGTAGGCTTGATTTTCTCTCGAAGCATCGAAACCTGGTCAAACGTTGTCGGAATGACCTGAAATTTGACGTGCAGCCTTTTGGAAGCATGTTGAAGCCACTCATGTATTTTGTTTGATGAGTGATGGCTTCGGTGGTTGCCGCCGCCGAGAGGCTTGATTTTACTGCTCGAGCATTGATGGAGGGTCAAACGTTGTCGGTTTGACTTGAAATTTGGCATGGAGCCCTTTGGAGACATTCTGGAGTCATCCGCAGGCTTTGATCAAAGTTTTGGTGTCTTTTATGATGTCGCCGCCGGGAGCGCTTGTTTAGCTGTCGGAGCGGTGAAGTTGGGCCAAACGATGTCGGAATGACCCGAAACCTCAGGTGTACCCCTCTTTTAGCTGTCTTGAAGGATCTCTCAGTTTCTGTCTGATTCTGACAAAATCTGATGCTTGAAGTAGCCTTGCTTATTTTTAGCAGGATGCAGCTTCTGGAGGCTTCTCGATGTTGAGGAGACATATTGACTTTTTTGGTGTCAACATTCACCAATGATTACTCAAGATATATATATACATATACCTTATGCACTGCATGTCTGAGGCTATTGAAAAGTTCAAAGAGTTTCAAGTGGAAGCAGAAAAGCAATTAGGTAAAAGTATCAAGACTCTTCGATTAGATCGAGGAGGGGAATATCTCTTTGCTGAATTTATGGGATACTATCAGAGAATGTGATTCTATTTCGATTGTTTGCTCCTGATATGATTCAACAGAACGAAGTAGCAGAAAGAAGGAACCAGACTCTTTTAGAAATGATCAGGTCTATGTTGAGTTTCTCAGGGTTACCTTTATCATTTTGGGGATATGCTTTGGATACTGCAACGTACATACTAAACCTCGTTCCATCCAAGTCTGTACCTAAGACTCCCCGGGAGTTGTGGTCTAGGCAAAAGCCTAATCTACAACATTTACATATTTGGGGCTGTCCGGCACATGTGCAGAAGGTGAAGACGGATAAGTTGGAATCGAAGTCGGAAATATGCACTTTTATAGGGCATCTCAAAGGAACTAAAGGTTGGTTATTTTATAATCTCAGAGAACAGAAAGTACTTATCAGCACCAATGCGGTTTTTCTAAAGTAAGATTATATGATTGAATGGAAATCTTTAGAAAATGTTATCTTGGAAGAAATTTAATAGAAATCAATTCCAAATCCTAGAATGACCGAGCGTGAAGAAAATCCGCCCATACCTTACCAAGTAGTTACACCAGTGTCTCGTTGTAGTGGGAGAATTGTCAGGCCCCCTGACAGGTTCTCGTTTTGTGAGAGTCTTACGAGACAATCTCGGAAGAACTGGAACAAGATCCTCATAACTATGATGAAGCAATCAATGACATAGATTCGGGACCTTGGGAAGAAGCTATGAAAGCTGAGTGGGGTCCATGTACTCCAATTAGGTCTGGACACTTGTGAACTTGGCTGCCAAGATTAAACTTATTGGGTGCAAGTGGGTCTACAAGAGAAAGAGAGGACCAAATGGAAGAGTTGAGACTTTTAAGGCTATGCTTATTACGAAAGGGTATACTAAAAAAGAAGGTATTGATTATGAGGAAACCTTATCACCGGTAGCTATGCCAAAGTCCATTCGGATACTCTTATCCATTGCGACTCATCTCGATTACGAGATTTGGAAAATGGATGTCAAGAAGGCGTTTCTTGACGGCCATCTTGAGGAAGACATCTATATGATGCAGCCAGATGGTTTTGTAGCTAATAATCAAATAAAAAAGAGTTTGGAAATTGCAAAAGTCCATTTATGGATTGAAGTAGGCAACCTGGAGTTGGAACATCCGTTTTGACAGGCAATCAAGTCATTTGGTTTTTGTCAGAATCTGGATGAGTCATGTGCGTACATGAAAAGTGAAGGAGGTAGGGTAGTTTTTCTGGTACTATATGTTGATAACATCCTTCTCCTTGGGAGTGACATAGGAATGTTGTCAATAGTAAAAGTTTGGTTGGCTAAGACTTTTGATATGAAGGACTTCGGAGAAGCTTGCTAAATCCTAGGGATCAAACTCCATCGAGACTAGAAAAATATGATGATTGGCTTATCCCAAGTTGCGTACATAGATAAGATGCTGGTACAGTTTGCTATGTGATGAGCTCACAAAAGATACACTTTCATAGCATTATTTTATGATTTTTCAAAGATAAAAGAACTCAAAACACTATATTTAATAGAAAAATAATAAATTTCCTCTCCATCATGCATTGCTCATATCTTTCCATTATAGATGGCCATTTGTATGTATGCATTTATATGAGTTCCAATAGCCTCCATACAAAATATGTTCGAAAATACTCTCAATTATGTTAATTTCTCTTTCTAGGTGTTAATTGAAGATTAATTTGAAGATTAAAGTTAAGATTCAAGAGTTAAAGAGAGTAAGGATAAGTTTGGAAGATAATTGGGTGAAGAAATGACAAAGTTAGGCAATTTCTAACATGGGAATCACATTCATATGTTCATATTTTTATTCTTGTGAAGTCCCACATTGGAAAGAAACCAAAATAGAGTAAGGCAAATGTTGCTATATAAAGAAGGGAGCTCTAAGTATTACACACATAAGAAAGGAGAGCCTCCTCCTCTTTACTTAATCTATTCATGTAATTGAGAGCAATTGTAGAGAGAAAGTGAGAAAAGCTTTGTACAATTTGAATATTTGTAATGAAAGCTTTGTCTTCTCCAATGGGTAACTAATCACTTTGATTGAATCTTCTAAATGAAGTTAAGTTAATACTATTCCTTTTGCTTATGTGATGGACAGCGACATTCGGCGCCGGGATACTACCGGGGTCGGCGGGCGCGGGAGCCCGTTGGGTACGACCCTTTCGCGCCCGCGGGGGGCCGAAGGCGTGTATCAACATTTTTTTTGGGTGGGTGTGCCAGATTTTCTATTTTACTTGGAATTGCAAGTGGTGATCCGGAGATCGACCTTCACAAGTAAAAAGGAAATCAACTTCTTTCAAGTTTTCCATTGCACATATATTTAAAAAAAAGAGACATTTTTTTTTATTTGCCGTGAAAGGCGATGTTTTGGCATTTATAGCCGATTTTGTGGCGTTTATAGCCGATTTTGGCATTTATAGCCGATTTTGGCGTTTATAGTCGATTTACAATTCTTATCAATAATGAAAGACAAGAGTTGTGTTTTTTTGTCTCTTTAGAAAAATACAAACTACAATGAAAAGCAAGAAAAAGAGGATCTAACTTCTCAGGAGATTGTGGGGGACTCGTTCAGATTGACGGTCGCAAGCCATGTGTGGGCTTTGCCATCATCCATGCAGATGAGAACAGTGGATGCTCTTGATTCGCTTGGCTTGGCTATAACCTCAGATTTTTAGAGGACAAAGACCAAGAGGAGGTACTATGTCCAATAAAAAGCTAAGTAGACGGGATGAAAAGCCACGTCTAAGCCATTTGGAAGCAGGAGGAGAAGGCGAAGGACCTTGGGGGGGAGGTACCCCCCAAGGGACTTTTGTCACCTTGTAGTGGTGGCCGGTGCAGAACTTCAGCAGAGTTTTTCTCTCTTTTTCTTTCTCTGGATTTTCTGTGTTTGATCCGCTTGGATTCGATTCTCTTCTGGATACGAGCTCTGGATTCTTTCCGATCTGGATTTCAATGGAATGTTCTCCTATTTATAGGCTTTTGGTAGCCATTTAGGAGAGCTTTTATGGGCTTTAATTGCACTTAAGCCGCATAAATGGAGGAGTTACAGGGTTTAATTCCTTTATTTCGTAATTCCTGGATCTTGGCTTCTGATTCGCCGGTGGAGATTGAGGGCATTTAATCGCCTTTGATCGCCATGATGGGAGGAGTTTCATGGGTTAAATGCCATAAATCAATTGACTTGTAACTCCCAAATGCTTGCTTCTGATTGGGCAATCCAATAGAATGAGTTAATGACTGCCATAAAGCTAGCCAATTAACCACATTAATTGGTCGCCGAGCAGTCGAAGAGTCGCGGGCCGTGCCGTGTCTTCTGGAATTCTTCTGGCGATGATCATCGATGGATCTTCATGCTGATCGACATCGGATGAACATGTAACTTCAGACATTGATAGCTAAGAGCGGGCCGGTGGCATCTGTCCTGTCGATTTTTCGATCGATCGGGCGGAAAGCACACTTTTTTGGTCGACCGGTTGGCGATCAATGTTGATTTTGATACTTTTGGAGGTTGACCCATGATTTTGACGGATGTCGGAGGATTTGGCGCCTCAAAAGTATGAATTTTGGAAAGTCCCAGGGGTTGGAAGCTTTGAATCGCGAAAAACGACGGAAAACGGAGCTCCCGGGGCGAAACCGGAGATCCCCTTCGGAGCCCGTTTTGCGGTCGTTTTGAGGTCTTTTTCCTTCGTTTTTTCTTCTGTATTTTTCTTTGACATTTTTGCTCATTTGTTGGCCTTATTCCCTTGTAGAAAAATTGATGAGAATTCTTGCAATTTGGGTTGCAAAGTTTCCAATTTTCCAGGAAAGCCGAAGACTTTGTCGCGCAGGGTTGCCGATTTTCCGTCAGAAGCTGAAACTGGGTCAAACGATGTCCGAATGACCTGAAATTTGAGGTGGAGCCTCCTGAGCAATAAAAAAGACCAACCATAGGCTTTTGTTTGAGTTTTGAAGCAGTATGGGGTCCCGTCGCCAGTAGGCTTGATTCTGCCGCGAGGTAGATGTCGCGCTTTGATGTGCGGTCAACCGATGTCCGATTGACTTGAAATTTGACAGGGAACCTATTGGAGTCATTTTGAGATGATCCACAGGCTCTGTCTTGGAAACCATGGTCCCGGGGAGCTCCGCCGCCGAGAGGCCTGATTTGGCTTCCGAGAGTCAAAGTCTGGTCAAATGTTGTCGAAATGACCTGAAACTTGACGTGTAGCCCTTTGTAAGCATTTTGAAGCTGCCCATGTGCTCTGTTTGATGAGTAATGGTTTCGGTGGTTTTCGCCGCCGAGAGGCTTGATCTAGCTGCTTGAGGGTTGATGTAGGGTCAAACGTTGTCGGTTTGATTTGAAACTTGACGTGGAGCCTTTTGGATGCATTTTGAGATCATCCACAGGTTCTGATCGGGAATTTGATGTCTCCAATGCTGTCGCCGCTGAGAGCTCCTGTTTAGCTGTCAGAGAAGTGAAGTTAGGCCAAATGTTGTCGAAATGGCCCGAAACTTCATGTGTACTATTCTCTTGGCTATATTGAAGGATCTTGTAGTTTTTGTTTGATTCTGACAAGATTTGGTTTTTTGGAAGCGGCATTGCCTATTTTGGTAGGCTGCGGCTTCATGTGGCTTGAAGAGGCAAAGTGACATTTTTAGTGCCAACAAATGCCCCCTCGAGGTACAACGATGAGTTGCTTAACCTTTGTAGTCGATGTGCCTCGAAGAGAATCTTGAAGGAGAGTCTCTGTCTTGACCAAGAGTCTTTGAGCATTTCTTTTTATTTTTTTTTTTTTTATTTTTTTTTTTTTTTTGTAGAGTGGCCTTTTGAGCTTCCGGGGGAATTTTATGGTAGTGAAAGGAAACACACACCATCTCGAGGCAAAGTTTTGAAGATGACATCAGGGATGTGGATTTGGGTTTTTGTTTTTGACCTTGTGACCTAACAAGCTGTATGTGGCAGGTTACGGGGTCGGGTTTTGGTTTTGACCTTGTGACCCAACAAGCTGTATGTGGCAAGTTGGGGGATCATGATTTGGTTTTTGGTTTTGGTCTTGTGACCTAACAAGCTGTATGTGGCAGGTTAGGGGACCAGGATTTGATTTTTGGTTTTGGTCTTGTGACCTAACAAGCTGTATGTGGCAGGTTAGGGGACCAGGATTTGATTTTTGGTGAAATGTCAATTTCAAGATTTTTGCTCAATTTGGTATATGAGGCTGGATGGTTTGATTTTTGGAAGCTCATGGGGCTCGCAATTCTTCTTCTTTTTTTTTTTTTTTGGTGCCCCCATGCAGGAAGAGTTGAAGGGTTTCTTCGCGAGCACAGATGCCATTTGTTCTGACATTGCACTGCGGAGAGATCTTGCTGTTTACCTCACTTTTTGGCTAGGTGAGGCTATTTTTGCTGGAGGAGATGGAACACACATCAGGCTGCATTGTATTTTTCCGGCTTGTCAGATGGCGTTTGGAGAGCGGCTTGCTTTGGTGCCTGCTCTTTACTCCTACTTGTGTACCGAACTGCAGGCTGCTGCTTTTTTGGTTCGGCTTGGGCTCCCTATGAATAGGGTATTTTCAGCCCATATCTTTTATTCGTGGTTTGTATACCACTGTCCTGGCTTCCACCAGCTGGGTGCTGCACAGGATGATGATCCTCTGATGATTCGATTGGCTAAGGGAAAAGCCGTATCCGAATCACTTTTGTTTGCCCGCATGAGGATCCGACGGTTCAGGGACGTCGAGATGGGGCAGTCTTCAGTTAAGCTTTCTCCGGAATTGCGGAAGAAGGCTTTTGATTTTGGTGCCTCCCGAGACTCTACTAGAGCAGGGTCGGGAAGGCATTACTCTTTGACCAATGCAGAGAAGGAGTGGCTTTTCAGCATACGAGTCGGCACGATGGTGTACCATAGATATCTTTTCGTCGACATCCAGCCGTATGTACCTTCTCGCTTTGCACTTCAGTTGGGCTTCTCTCAAGGCGTTGTTGGAGCTCCTTCGAGTATGGTGAAGCGTTTTGGAGGTTTGCAGGATGGCAGAAATGCATGGGCTTTTTATAGTACTGAAGACACTACTACCACGATTTCTTATCCTGAGCTGTCGACTTTCCAAACTGCCGGCTTCATGAAGTGGTTCGCGGAGAGCTTTTTGGCATATCGGGGGCTTTCCAAGAAGGAGCTTGATGTAAAGCTGTCTTCGGGGAAAGGTACTGGAAAGTCGGATGGCGTCCGGCGAGAGGAAGTTTGGGCCTTCCTTTCTGGAGAGAAGCACAAGATAGGCTTTCTCGGTGACCAGGGCGTCATTGGTTCTGAAGCTGTTCGGGAAGTACCTGATGAGGCTTTGGAGTAGCTAGAACAGGAGGAAGTTGAGCTCGACGCTTGGATGCAAGCGGCACAGAGGCGAGCTTCCGTGGAGTCTACTAGCAAGAGCAGACCATCCAGTGAGGAGTCAAGTGGGAGACCTGACTCTGACAGTGGGGCAGGATCTTCTAGGAAGCGAGCCCACAGAAGTAAGAGGAAGAGGAGTCAGCGTCACACGGGGCGGGACGAAGACTCTCCTGATGTGGAAGTCCCTCTCACTGTCAATGAGGAGGTGCCAGGGGAAGCTGACGAACCTCCGGAGAAGAGGATTCGGGAAGAAGAGACCATCGGTGAAGGTATGATTCTTCCTTTTTCTTTTTCTGCTTCTTTCATAGGGCTTTCCATGTTCTGATTTGTTTTCTCACCCTACTGCTGCTTTTTTTTTTAGCAGAGGATGAAGACTTGGCGATGCCTGAGGTTCCGACCGATGAGGCGGTGATGGAGCCGGTTATGGCATCTGAAGAAGAACCGAGGGACTCTGGAATGATTGCAGAATCTCCAATTGGTATAACTTCTTTCGCTTTCTCTTTTTTTTTTTTTTTTTGCCTGCGACTTGATTTGCTAACATTTTTCTTGTCAGCTGACTTGCCACAGGATTCCGATGACTTTGAACCATCAATGGACGCAAATGTTGATGATGCTTCCGATGAGTTCATGGAGGAAGAGAGTGTTCGGCCAGTCGTCGAAGAAGGTACTTTGTAGTGATGACCCTGATGATTTTTTTTTAACAGGATCATATTCATACCTTTTTGTGTTTCATTTGCAGGTTTTGAAGTGACAGAAGAGAGTCCATCGCTTTCTTCAGAACCAGAGCGAGGGATGCCGAGGTCGATCCGGAGGTAGAGACTCCTACAACCAGTTCTGACGCGATAGAGGAGATACCTCGTGCTGAGATTCCTTCTCCAGTGGCTCCAAGTGGAAAGAGTTCTTTTGTTACTCTTCCAATGGGACATGACATGAGCAGCCGATCAACGGAGAAGGGTGAATCTTCATCCAGTTCGTCTCTTCAATTTGCGAAGAAGGTGCTGGCTCGGGTTTTGAGTTCTTGGATCGAGACTCTCTTTTCTGGACACCTGGATGTCGGATTTGGCATGATCCCACATGTACAGGAGATTCTCACTGATGCCGAAGAGGTTGGTCTGGATGTCACAGGTGCCAGGGCGATCGTTGATAGGATCATTGCACTGGGTGACAAGTGGTTTGAGACCATGGATTTCCCTGACGACCAATTCTTCAAGGAGATGTTCTTGGACCCTGCTGATAAGGCTAAGTCTGACCTGAATGAGGCTACACAAAGCAAGAAGCAGCTAGTTCGGGAGAAGAACTTGGAAGAGCTAGCCATCATCGGATTGAGGCATGACCTTAACGTCCTTGATAGGGAAGTTGAGGAGGCCAGGAAACGTCTTGAGCATTTGAAGGCGCAAGTCGCTGCCAAGTGGGATGCTATAACAGAGGCTCGTGACAGGGAGAGCGCTCTGATTCGCAGGGTTGCAGATGCCGGTCAAGTTCTCGAGAGGAGGACTCTAGAAAACGAACAATGGCAAACTGCTGGGGAAAAGCTTCCCGGTGTAAAAGAAGGGTTACGGCATTCGCCAGCATCTCATGGCAAGTTCCTGAAGAAGCGTGCCTTGGAAACTCTGACGGCTGAGGCCAAAAGTTTGCTTGAGGAGCTGAAACTTTGGTGGAGACCATTTTTGGCTGAGCTCCTGATTTTTTTTTTTTTTATAGCAGAAACTATTCTTTCTTTTGGTACCACATGTATATATATATTTTTTTGGTACGTTTTTTTTGCAGTGCTTGTGAACACTTTTTTTTTGGTACCACATGTATTTTTGGTACTCTTTGCAAGTACTCATTCTACAAAAATTACTTTTTTTTCCCTACGCTCATTTAAATCTTTTTGTGATGAAAGTAATTGCTAAATGGGATTTGATCAAAAGCTTTGTCATTTTGTGAAAATCTTTTGTCAAATGATTGTTTTGGTAGGGGAAACGAATTTGGCATGAAAGCCGGATTTTTGTGGCATTTACAGCCAGTTTGGTGGCATTGATAGCCAATTTGTGGCATTTATAGCCGGTTTGGTGGCATTGATAGCCGGGTTTTTTGAAAGCCAAGTTTTGGTTTGTCGGCGTGAAAGCCAATTTTTTGTGGCATTGATAGCCGGTTTGTGGCATTTATAGCCGGTTTTGACAAGAGAGTCAGGTTTTTTTTTTGTGTGGCATTTATAGCCGATTTGGTGGCATTGATAGCCGGTTTTGGCAAAAGAGCCAGGTTTTTGGTTTTCAAAAATGCAAGTATCGACTAAGAGTCGCCTCGCTGCTGAATGGTCTTGCAAGTATCGATGGAATGTCGCATCCTTGCTCATTCGGTTGCGAGTATCGATGAAATTTCACCTCCTCGCGGATTTGGGTGCAAGTATCGATGGAATGCCGCATCCTTGCTTTTCAAAAATTTTGTTTTGCGGGTACTGACTTGATGTCGTTTTCCCCTTGATTTTTGAAATTTGCGGTTTTTTCGAACCTTTGGGTTGTGGATATCAACTGATATGTTGGGTCTCCACGGTTTTAGGTTTTTTCGAACCCCTTTTTTTTGAAATTTGGGTTGTGGATATCAACCGATATGTTGCATCTCCACAGTTTTTTTTTTGTTTGGGTTTGCAAGTATCGACGAAATGTCGCTTCCCTGCGAGTTTGGAAGTGTTGAACGTGGTTCGTATTCTTCCGATGGGTGCGAGTATCGACTAAGCGTCGCTTCCCCATGGTTTTTTCTTGAAAAACCATTTTTTTTGTTTAAAGACACGAGGGTGGTAAATTTTGACCTAAAACCATTTGGTGGTAAAAGGCAGGGTGGACTAGGGTAGAAATCCCTGAATCCGGATTTTCATTTCAAACCATGAATTTTGGGTTCAAGGATCGAAAATTTTGGTCAAGTCAGGGAGGGGCTCCTAAACTTGGATTTTTTTTTTTGAACAATGAAACGATGAAAGTAAGCATTGTTTTTTTAGTTTCTTTAGAAATTTTGACATTTTGATATGAAAATTCTAAAGGAGTGGGTTTGATGAGCAAGGACCTGAAAATAGGCTTTTGCCGTGCAGGCATTGCTCTTACCCAGTTGGGTAAGTCTTCAAGGGTAGTACCGCTTTAAGAACTTGCCATTGATGGGCAGCATACACCTGTCGCCTTCCATGTTGGAGAAGACCTTGTCGATGACGTAGGGTCCCTCCCATTTTGGCTCAAACTTGCCTTTGGACTTGTGAGCGAAGACCATTGGTCTTTTTACCGCAAGAACCAAGTCACCCTTTTTGTAGGCGTGTTGCCTGACCTTTTTGTCAAAAGATCCTGCCATGCGTGCTTGGTAAAGTTCAATGCTTTGTCGAGCTTCGAGCCGTCTCTCGTCGAGATTGTCCAACTCATGGAGTCGCAATTTGACATTGCTTTCTTGAGTCATGTCATTTTGTAGAGATACCCTCAGAGAAGGAATTTGTACCTCTAGGGGCACGACAGCTTCGCATCCATAGACCAAGGAGAATGGTGTACTATGGGTTGGTCCTCGAACGGTGGTTCGATAGGCCCACAAGGCTTCAGACATCTTGTCGCTCCAGTCTCTTTTGTGACTAGAGACCATTTTCTTGAGGATTTTGCAGAGTGTCTTGTTGAAGGCTTCTGCTAATCCGTTTGCTGCCGGATTGTATGGAGTCGAAGGACAGCTTTGAATTTTGTATTTGTCGCAGAACCTGTAGAATCGATGATCCCGGAATTGTGGTCCGTTATCATGGACGAATCTTTTAGGTATGCCGAAACGACAAATGATGTTGGTGCGTAGGAATTGAAGGACTGATGAGGTCTTCATTTCGTTGAACGCAAATGCTTCTGACCACTTGGAAAAATAATCCGTTGCGGCGAAGATGAAGCGATGACCTTTGCTTGAAGGGGGAGAAATAGGACCTATGATGTCCATACCCCAGGCTTCGAAAGGCAACGAGATTGCTGTAGGGTGTAGCCATTCCGGAGGCATGTGAATATAATCTTCGTGAACTTGGCATAGCTGGCAGTGTTTGGCAAATTGCATTGCATCGGCTACCATGGTAGGCCAATAGTAACCTAACCTTTTTATCTGATCATAGAGCTTAGGACCTGCCTGATGGGCTCCACAAAGACCAGGATGAACTTCTTTAAGTGTTTCTTCGGCCTCTTGTTGTGACAAGCAGCATAGAAGTACTCCGTTGAAGGATTTCCTGTAGAGGATTTTTGAAGTAATATCCAAATGAAAGTTTGGGGCTCGCCTTTGGATGCTTACCCGTTCTTTTGGATCTTCAGGTAGGATTCCGAACATAGTGTAATCAATGAACGGATCCCTCCAGTCGCCGATTGAAGGTTGAAGGATAGAGATCCGACTTCCAACCACTCGGTGGCATTCAGCAACTGCTTGGTGTGTGTTAAGAGGAGGGAGGATCCTTCTCTCGCACACTGTGATTTGCATGTTTTCCCCTTCCTGGATCGCCATTGATGCGGCAAGTCCGGCCAGGGCATCTGCACGGATGTTTTCACCTCTACGAATGTGGGTGATGTGACAGATGTCAAACTTTTACAGAAGCGATTGTGCCTTGTTGTAATAAGGCAGCAGATCGGGCTTCCTGACTTCATATATCTGATTCATCTGGTTGACGATCAGTTGAGAGTCTCCAAAGACTTCCAGCATAGTGATACCGGATTCGATGGCGAGTTCCAATCCTAGGATCAGAGCTTGGTATTCAGCTGCATTGTTTGTGCATGGTTCCAGTAGCGAGAAAGCGTGTGGAATCATGTATTTGTCGGGGCTAACAAAGAGGATGCCAACTCCCGAGATCAGCTTTCTTTTTTCATTTGTCCTGGTTGCACCGTCAAAGTACATGTCCCAGGAGGCATTTGGTGAGAAAGTCTCCACGTTGTAGACAGGTTCGTCTGGGAGATCATCTCTGAGTGGAGAATCTTTAGGCAATGGATGCTCTGCGAGAAAGTCTGCTAGAGCTTGGCCTTTGATTGCTTTTTGTGGTACATACCTAATATCAAATTGTGACAAGAGGATGGACCATTTTGCCAGTCGGGCATTGAGAGAACCTGCCTTTGTGACAAAGACCTTCAAGAGGTTGATCCTCTAGACCAGGTAAACTGTGTTGGAAAGCAGATAGTGACGTAGCTTTTGTACGGCGAACATCACTGCAAGGCATTCCTTTTCGACTGGAGAGTAGCGATGCTCTGCACCTACTAGCATGCGGCTGAGGTAGTATAGAGCAGTTTCTTTTCTTTCATCATTTTCTTGTGCAAGCAGAGCACCCAGAGAGTGATCAAGGGCTCTTGTGTACAAGATGAATGGTTTCCCAGTGGTAAGAGCAGCTAACACTGGAGGTTTGGTTAGGTATGACTTGATATCTTGAAATGCGGCTTCACAGTCAGCATCCCAGACAAAGTTTACACCCTTTTTCATCAATCGAGAGAATGGACGACACTTCCCCGAAAGATCGGAGATGAACCGTCTGATGTAGGCCAATCTCCCTTGAAGCCCTTTTAGTTCCCTTAAGGTTCTTGGAGGGGGAATTTCTAGAATAGCCTTGACTTTGATGGGGTCAAGTTCTATTCCGGCTTTCCGAACTAGGAATCCAAGGAACTTACTCGACGAGACGCCGAAGAAGCATTTCAGAGGATTCATCTGCAGTTTATGTTTGCGAAGTCGGAGGAAGACTTCTCGAAGATCTTTGAGATGGTCTTCTTTTCTTTTGCTTTTGACGGCGAGGTCATCAACGTAACATTCGACCGTCTTGTGTTGCATATCTTGGAATATTTTCATCATAGCCCTCTGATATGTGGCACCAGCATTTTTCAGACCAAATGGCATGACAGTATAGCAATATACGCCAAATGGAGTCCGAAATGATGTGTGTTTTTCATCCTCGGGATGCATCTTTATCTGATTGTAACCAGAGAAGCCATCCATGAATGTCATTCGCTCGAATCCGCAGGTATTGTCAATCATCACCTCCGGTATGGGGAGCGGGAATTCATTTTTAGGGCAAGCGCCATTCAGGTCTCTATAGTTAATACAGACCCTGATCTGCCCAGTTTTCTTTGTCACGGGGACAATGTTGGCCAACCATTCTGGATGTTGTTCCTCACGGATGAAGCTGATGCTTTTGAGCTTTTGAACTTCTTGTTCAATTTTATCCATCACATCTGGACGGAATCTTCTTTGGCCTTGTTTGACAGGCTTGATTTCTTCTTGAAGATTGAGTTTGTGGACTGCTACTTTGGGGTCTAAACCAGGCATTTCAGCGTAGGACCATGCAAAGCAATCAACGAACTCACGAAGAAAAGCGATATACTCGGGTAACTCATCATCCTTTATATTCTTGCTTATGAATACAGGACGTGGGTTATCTGGTGTTCCCAAGTCTATCTTTTCAACAGGATCTTCTGTTAGAAGGTTCTAAGGTGGTTCCTCCACAATATTTTCGGAGGCTTCCAGCTCAACGAAACCTTCTGGGATTCCAAGGGCATTTGTAGACCGAGGGTTTGTTCCTTTCCTCGGGTCTTCTTGATTGGTGATCTTCTCAAGGCTTGCTATGAGATGGTCCCAATCGCCTGTTGAAACTGGGTCGAAGTAAGGTACTTCTTTTGGAGACGAGGGCTCTTCTGGGTCAGAATAGCACAAGTCTGTATTATCGGACGATTCCTCTTTATCATCAGAGAAATCGTACCAATTGGATGAGCTTCCTGGATCTTTGTCAGGTAACTTTTTAAAGAGATATCCAGGGAGATCGATGTCTTCATGGACTTGAGATGTTGAGGCTTTGTCGGTAAAATGACTTTTAATCTTTTGTGTCAACTGTCTCAGAGGAGTGTCGGGATCATACCCTAACCCAAATGAAGACTTTTCTACATGACCGTAGAGTCTCCAATCTTCCAGCTGGCTTTTGGTCAAGGCGGGCCCCAATGGCGTGAGAATACCGCGTCTTTCTCCCAAACCGACTGGGTTTTGAGCTTCATAGCCCATTTTCTTCATAATTGCTTGTGCCACAGGACTATATAGAGATAGCTGAGGCATACCTTCATTTTGGAAAGGTTCCAGCATGGAGTTTGATGAAGAAGCGTCCGATCTATGGAAGAAGATCGGCCTTTTCTTTGGTGATGTTGCCGGAACAACAAAGGAAGCATACGTAGGATCTTCTACGTCAGCAGGTGTCTTCATCGGAGTGAGAGCAGGCTGAACTTGTTGAGTGTCAGCTTGGCTTGACGAGGTGTCGTCTTCTGGCTCTGAGTCCGAATCCGTGTCTTGCTTGATAGACATGAAAGAGACAACAAATTTGCCCCCAGGCTTTTGCTTTGCCTTCTTCACTCTGGTTGTGATGACCAAAGGTTTTGAAGATTTGAGGGAGATGACGATGGGAGGTTGACTGCTCTCTTCGGATTTACCGGAGTGTTTGTTTTCTTCCGGTGATTTTTGAGGAGCCTTGCCTTTATCTTTCTGGAGATTTTCAGCAAAGGGTGCTATTTCCTCTTTTTCTTCTTTTTCGCCTTCATACATTTGGGAGTCTGCGAAGTGGACTTCTGTCACGACCCC
Organism: Umbellularia californica; assembly: GCA_028538565.1. NCBI lineage: Eukaryota > Viridiplantae > Streptophyta > Magnoliopsida > Laurales > Lauraceae > Umbellularia > Umbellularia californica. The sequence goes on from JAPQWN010000006.1 coordinate 27,700,659, forward strand.
AAACCCGGGGTCCGTGAATTGAGAGTTATGTTTCTCCCAAGATCCGCGTGTGTGAGGATTACAAATTCATTCCAACACACTCTGAATATTTAGCGGAAGCTTTTATGGTGTTGCGACTCGGAGTCCGTGGCCATTGGATTCCGCACCGCACTTAACCCAAGCATATACTCATCTTATCAATGATCCATCTCAGACTGGAATAAACTATCACAATAAAAGTACAGAGCTGACAGTAACAGGATATTACATTCCCATATATGTTCAAGTTACAATTAACAATGTATATTAATTACAATCCCAAGCAAAAAGGCTAATAAAAGCCATACAAGAAAACAAGCTAATGATCACTACCCAGATGTGACGTAAAACCGATGTCAAGCTCAATGTCTACATGACATAGCCGACAAACAACCTGTAAGCTCATGGCTCCACCGCCAACACGTACACTCATCTCGGGTGAAGAAATCTGAACCTGAGTACCAAAGTAGTGGGTCAGACACGACGGTCTGGCAGGTGGGTGAAAAGATATAACAATATACTGAATGGTAAAACATGAAATAAATCATACTGTCTGATCAAAATTGTACATAATAAAATGTATCGGAAATCATGAGTATCTGACGAAATCATGTATTCATATAAAACGGGTATGAAACACGGATATTAGGCAAAGCATGTATTCCTTTAAAGCATGTATAAAACATGAACATTTTACAAATCGGGAACTCATTTAAAACGTGTATAAACAATAAACATTTTACAAATCGGGTACTCATTTAAAGCATGTACAAACAATAAACATTTTACAAATCGGGTACTCATTTGAAGCATGTACAAACAATAAACATTTTTCAAATCGGGTATTCATGTGAAACATGTACAAATACTGGACATTTCACAAATCGGGAATTCATTTAAAAATGTGTATAAACAATAAACATCTTTCAAATCGGGTACTCATTTAAAGCGTGTATAAACAATAAACATTTTTCAAATCGGGTACTCATTTAAAGCATGTACAAACAATAAACATTTTACAAATCGGGTACTCATTTAAAGCATGTACGAACAATATACATTTTTCAAATCGGGGACTCATTTAAAACATGTATAAACAATAAGCATTTCACAAATCGGAGACTCATTTAAAACATGTATAAACAATAAACATTTCCCTAATCGGGAACTCTTTTAAAACATGGATAAACAATAAACATTTCCCAAATCGGGGACTCATTTAAAACATGTAGAATTAATGCATCCTTTATTAAGAAAAGACATGATCAATATAAAACAGTACGGGTAACAAGGATCAGGAACTATCAAGATGGCAACCACACAAAGCTAAATCCTCTATCACCGAAGTGACTAGAGTATCGGGCGTTGACCTCGGTCACCGAAGTGAGGAGGTACAACAAAATTCACATATACATATACAATAATACGGGACGGGACCACGGTGGCAAACCGGGTATCGGGAATCACGGTAGCGAACCGGATATCGGGAACCACGGGAGCGAGCCGGGTATCGGGACGGGACCACGGTTAATAAACCGGGTATCGGGATCCATGCTGCAGCTGGCGGGACAAGTGGGGAATCTCCAAGTCAGTGGATCAGACTGACAAGGTTATCCAAGCTTAGTGGTGCCGACTCATAGGTTATATGCAAGTAAACAAACAAATACATGTATGCATGTTCTCTTTTAGCTCATGGGCTCGCACTACAAAGCTCTGGCCCCCTATTGCCTCAAGGTTTTACTCTCATGGGTCATATACAAGAAATCAAATCCAATAAATACATATGACGGGACGGGGTGCTCATAAGCACAAAAGCATATCTGTATTAGTCGGGCCTGTACGGGCTAGCAACAATGTTAAAAACATAACTTTCAATACTGTCGGGCAAGTCTAGTCATAAAACACGAGATTTTAAGTGTACAAGTGAAATTCGGTCAAAATAAAGCATGAATGGATTTCTCATATTCTCCGGGCCAAGTGTTGAAAGTCCAAGATTTGAATCAATGTAACTAGGGTCCCGTATGTTACGTTTGACATACATTTGGTACTCTTTAAGAATTGAAAACATTCCGGGGCCTTATATACATTAACAAATCTAAAAGACCTAAACAACACAGTCATGGTGATGGAATTTCTTCTTCTGTACAGTTCCTCACTCTCCTCCAATATAGTTCCCTATGGTTCTTCAAGAAGAAAACAATACAATTGCTGTCGGTCAGCTCCTCGGTTGGCTGTCGGTCAGCCGAACTGGGATGTCGGCTAGCCGACGGCTGACCGGCGCTGACTGTCAGCTCTACACACATCAGGAAGTTTGTTGCTCTCTGGAAAATGAACCGAAAGATCTGTCGGTTGGCTCTCGGTCGACCGAACTAGGGAGTTCGGTCAGCCGACAGCTGACCGACAGATTTCCTGATGGAAATCTGCTCTCTGGAATTGGAACCGAGAGGGTTTCGGTCCACCTCGGTTGGCTGTCGGTTAACCGACGGGCTGACCGACAGCTAACCGACGTTACTGCGGACACAGAATTCTGAAGCTGTTTTCAGTCCCTTCTTTCTCCAAACACTCCTCATTTTCAAGGGTCAGATCCCTGTAATAAAGTGAGTTAAAAGATCCTCCATTTCAAGCAATCAAAACTCCATTCTCAACACTTCAAATTCCCCATTCAACTACATCCATTCTTCCATCAAATCATCCATTCCATTCACATTCAACCAAAAGAAATCCATCACATGAAACAAGTCAAAACTTAATACAATCAAGATACCATTTTCAAGAATACAATATACTAGAAAGATACACTAAAGAGTGTATTTCAAATCTCAATAAAAGCATGTCATGAAGTAAAGCATAAGTAATGAAAATCATTAATGAAAGCTACACATTTGTATAAAACATGATCAATGAAAATAAATCATTTCATCCACTTGCCTTGGGTCCAACGCTAATCAAATCAACCACCAATCACTTCTCCAAGCTATAAATCACCAATCTAAACAAAACCCCCAAAAGAAACCCATCTTAGAACCCTAAAATGGCAAAACCAAATCAAAACAAAAGGAAAGCCTCCAATAATCAAAACAAAGCTTCTTAAAGGCTAGGAAAACACAAATCCAAAAGATTACAAGGATTCCTTACTTGGAAGTTCTTCAAAAAGCAAGAGGTTGCTCAAAGGAAATCTTGAAAAGCTTGGTTTTCTTAAAAAATGGTGTCAATGGATAGCTCTTGAGATGAGGATGAAAATGGTGGAGTCTAATCTTGGTTTGGCATTGTTTGGTGGTGCTATGAGATGGAGGAAACAAGAAAGAGATGGAGAAAGCCATGGCTGCTGGGGCTGCTCCTCTCTTAGAAATTAGGTCAAGGAAGAAGAGAAGAGAAGAGGTGGGTTCCTCTTATAACAAAGGGGAGATGGGTCCCACAACTTAAAACATTTGCCGGGCTAAAAACATGCATTTCGGGACCTCAAATCGATTCGACGAAGAAGACAAAGTTGTTCGTTGAAATAACTACTTTCCAAAAAGTATATTTTCCCCAATTTCTGGAATTCTCGAAATTTATGGACAGATTTAGTGAAAATTGTCATTTTTGCCCTTTTTCTCGAAAAACGCAATTTCTGAGTATTTATTCAAGATGGTCAAAACATGAAAGTTGTTTGTAACAACAAAATGGGTCAAAAGGAATAAAATTTGGAATTTTTAGAAACCAAATATAAATTCTCACAAAAATACAATTTACAAGGGTCGGGTCAAAACAAAGTCAACGTCTTTTAAAATTCTCCAAAGTTATGAAAAATCTATTCAAACTCAAAAACTCAACCAAACAATCACTAAACCCATCGAGAAAACCAAATCACGATTAAAACCACACTAAACCAAGAAATTAAGGGTCGGGTTCTCACATCCTCCCCCCCTTAGAACATTTGGTCCTCCAAATGAACTAAACAAATCCAAAACAAGTGGGGATATTAATCCGCACTTCGAAAACAAAATCACAAATCAAAACTCCAAAACGGTCCTCTCGAAAACATCTGAACTCGCTGGGTCACCCTCGTGGTAGAACCCCTTGGTCAACTATCAACGGTCGTCAAACATTCTTCCACTGGCTCGAATCCGTCACTGTCCTCAATCTGACTGCTCAAGGAATTCGCCAACTCTAACTCCTTCTAAGTTCAACCAAGTCTCTTGTTTCTAAACACCTTGATACTGAAAATTCTTGGAACCATTTTGTCGACTTCATCGCAACTATCGAAGCTAGGGTTTCACATCCACTGCACAATCTTCAAGGTTAACTCTTGCTAGCTTTAATTCTTTCTGCTCGTTGCTCTTGATCCTCTGTACAATATTCGGTCTCTGACACTAACATGTTTGCCCCTTCACTATGCTTTAGTATTTGGAGCTCCGTGCTCACTCTTGCAACTGCTCTGCCAAGTCTACCTTTCCTAATAAAATCCAAAATAACTGATTTCCTGCTCCGTATATCTGTACATTGAAATCCGATGCTCCTCGTGTCGATAAAATCTGCAAGGATCTTCGTTGTTGGGCGATCGAGTAGAGATTCTTCTTGTAGTCAACTCCTTCATTAGTTGCCGAAATCCAACTCCAAAAGCTTCTAACCACACAATGACACATCCTGCTGGGTCTACTCCACCATATGGCTGCACTTGTTGAAAACCCTAAAATAATTCTCTGACAAACCTCATCAAATTCTAGGAATCTCTAATTCTGGACATCTCCTTGGAGCTCTACTAATTGAAAACTTGTCTCTAAACATCTGTACTGTTCTTGTACAACTGCCAATGTCGGTCCAAGAGGACGAAGATTCTGACTCACTCCGATGTACCGTAACTCTATCTCTGTCGTAGAACACTGCACCTAGTGTCATTCTTCTCCAGGTCTTCTAACCGGACTTGTCCGTAGGCTATGATTCTCCCGTTGTATCTGTACTCTACCCAAACTGATATTCCAAAAGTCCGTAAAGTTTGCAAGATCTCCTCTATCATAAGACCAGGTAACAATCCATTCTGTACACAGCTCTCTACACCATAGCTGAAAGTTTTCTTCCTATCATTTAACCACACACTGATGCATCCTGCTGAGTCAACTTCACCATCATTCTAGAATTATTAAAAATCTTCTAGCACTTCTCCGCCAAGAGTTCATCAAATTCGAGAAATTTCTTGCTTTTGGTAACCACTTGAATCTCTATCAACTGAAAATCATCTCAAACTTCCTGAAATCCACCATTTGTCTAGTTTCTGTAGCCTTTTGGTTTAGGAAAATATTCCAGATTTATCCAAAATCCACACTTACTTGCCTGGCACACCATCTGACAGTACACGATCAACTGAAATTGGGTCTCAATATGCTGTTCACATTCCTTGTTGACTAACAACTGCTCACAAACTCCTTTGCTAGCTCCATCTGTAACATCGAAAAGCTGGGAATTCTGCCAAAGTCCTCCGAGATCCACATGCTAAAACCACCAAACTCTAACTCTCTGGCGCGAAAACAAGAAAAAAGCACTGAATGTGGGTGTGGAGACATTAAATCCTCCCCCACTAGAAAAGAATTTGGTCCCCCAAATTCCCTAGCAAGAACAAAAAGGAAGAGACAAGAAGGGTCTCCCCCACTAGAAAGAAAACAAATCCGAAGCAAAACAGAATGGCATCTAGCCAAAACAAGACAAAAAATTTAACGGTTTCCTCACCACACGTCTTAAAGTTCCTAGAGTGTTTTATTTCCTAGAAACTTGCCCGCTCTGATACCAGTCTGTCACTGCCCGTCCGAGAAGGATGTTGTAGCATGAAGGGGTTTTTATTGCATACACAGTGACTTCAAAGATAAGATCACCGATTTGCAATTTGAACCTGATTTTGCCGATAGGCCTTTGAGTACTCCCATCGTATCCAAAGATAGATACAGATGTGTGGCTTAGCTTGCTGGGTGGGATGCCCAACTCTTCGAGAGCCGAAGTGGAGATGAGGTTGAGTGCAGAAGCTGGGTCGACCTGAACTCTGTGTATAGGCATTTCCTTGATGTACCCTGTGAAGTACAGGGGTCGGTTGTGCCTTGCTTCGCCAAGTAGGAGGTCGTCCTTTGTGAAGGCGATGGTTGCACTGGCTGCTTTTTGCACTGAGAGGCATTCAATGCATGATCCCTCAGTTTTCTTTTCTCCCTTTGAGGAAGTTTCAGAGTTTTTGACCTGGTAGTCCATTTCAATTTGGAGGACTTGCGGGGCATGTTTGTCGACATCCTCATTCAATTTTTGTAATTCTGAGATGAGATTATCACGAGTGCGTGGAGACATTCGTAATAAATCCAGGATGTGCAGTCGTGCAGGTATGTGTTTGAAGTACTCGATCAAATCATACTTGAAAGCCTCCTTAGGGCCTGCATGTTCATCATTGTTGCCACTGGGGGCGCTTACAAGATCTTTTCCCGAAGGATTTACATAAGTAAAGGAAGATTGGTTGTAATTTTTGTGGTAGTCCCGGCCCGAGCGGGTGCCTCTACCAACTTCGAGAGCTTCTTGAGAAGGGTCTTCGCTTGGAAGATTGTCCTCAGGATCAAGAGGCTGTCGTTTCTCATTTACTGAGGATGCATCTGCAGTAGAATTGCCATCCTCAGTGATTGTGTTGCATGGAGCATTTTCTGGGAGCGAGTCCTGAACAGCATCCAGCAGCTTTTCTTCTTCATTGACCCATACATCATCCCAAGTTGGGTTTTCTTCATGATGATGAGTCGGGAAGAGCGTGAGTTCTGAAGTCACAGTCTCAGGGGACGAAGCCTGAGAGGGTGTCATCTCTGTGAAAGTCACGCGAGACGAGGTAGCCCCAGAAGATATGGTGCTAGGTGTCGCCGGTGTGTAAGTGATCTCATCAGATGATGCATCGGAAGAGCTATAATCCCGAATTATCACATTACAGGCAGCTCTTAAAGGAGACGTTGTCTGCTCGGAGTCAGACTCATCCTCAGATGTAAGAGGATCGTCTACCCAGCAATTTTCTCCATTTTCATGAGTTGAGGGAGGAGGTACCTGGTGGGCTTCAGGGACTTCCGGCTCTGGATTGTGAGGAATCTCATTGACGCGGTCTTGCTCTTGTTCTAGAGCGAGATGTTGCAAGATCCTCGCATATTCTTCAAGATCAGGCATGGGAGCCAAATCTTCTTCTTCGTCTGCTCTTTATGGCTCAACATGGTTGATTTCCACTGGAGCAACGACGGGTGCTGGCTCAACAGCATTTTCTTGTACAGCCTCTTGGTCTTCCTCATCATCAGACCAGGATCCTTGTGGCTGTAAGGGGTTATATCAGATTACTGGCATAAGGTGAGTTTTAGGAACCCATTCTTCGTCGGAGAGATACTCTCCTGTTTCAAGAGATTCCTCCCACTCGCCGGTGTAGTTGGGCTCGAATCCATCGTCGGTGTCGCTGGACTCGTATCCATCAATGGAGAATCCAACTACCGAGTTGCAAGAGTATGATGCCCCCTACATAGCTTCTTTTTTGAATTGAGGTGGCATGAAATCACTGAGAGTGAAGTTTCTTACCGCCTTTGAAGTCTCTGGAAGGGACGTTTCTGTTGGCTCGAGTGAAGTGGTAGAGGAGGCCTCTACCTTTTCATTGACTTCTTGTTTTGGCTGGGTCTTCTCTTGCCGTTTGAGCCTGAGGAGATGTTTCCTAGCCTGCCTTCGCTGTTGAGCTGTCGGCTTTGTTTTTACGATCTCCCAGTTTTCATCTTCCAGGAGATCGGGATGTACCCATATGGGTTGTCCGTCTGGTGTCGGGTAAGGAACCAACACTTCGGATGTTTGAATTCTTTTTATCACCTTGAAGGAAGTAGTGATCTTCTCTTCTGGTGATTTTGGTGTTTGTCCACGTGACACCATGTTGACGGAGGCAGACCCATAGTTTTTGTCAAAGGTGATGACTCCATTTTTCCACATCTCGTTTATCTTCTCTCTCACAACAAAGCATTGATTGAGAGGATGCGAGACCATCTGGTGGTATGGACAATACCGAGGATCGTTGGTTTTGCCAACATCGCCCGGTCTTTTGGGTTCAGGCAAGGTGAGCTTGCCGTTTGCCACGAGAGCCCCGAAGATTTCGTCAACATCTTCATCGAACGGGTATTTCTTTTCTACTCGCTCTTTGAAGGCATCAGAGAGTTCAGGTCTCTTACCTGCAACTCTGTTTTCAGCTTTCTTTGGTTGCTGAGGAGCTGACTTGGTTTGCACATTGAGGACCTCTTTTTTCTTTGGTTTAGAGGTTACAATGGCGGTTGGCTCTTTTCTTGATGACTTCTGACTGTTGAGGTCTTTAATCACCGTTTCAGCTTCCATAGAAGCTTCCAGGAGTTCTCCCAGGTTTTTTGATTTGTTGCCGATGATCATGGAGCGGATTCTAGCTCTCATGTTGTTTCGGCAGATGTCGACTAGCGACGCTTGTGGCAGTACATCTGATCATTTGTACGCCATTGCTTTCCACTTGTGAATGAAGTCGTATGTTGACTCATTCTCCCCCTGCTTCAGGCTACAAAGCTGAGCCATAGTAGCGGGATGATCCTCACCTTTGAAGTGAGTCAGGAAGCGTGTCTCTAGCATGGCCCAATTTTGGATGGAGTCCTCCGGAAGAGTGGAGTACCAATCGAAGGCCGTACCTTTTAGGGTACTTGCAAAGAGGCGAATCTTGAGTGCATCTTGATCCGCGATAGCTCCTGTCAAAATCTTGAAGTGGATGACGTGCTGTCTGGCTGATCCTTTCCCTGTATATGTTTGGAGAGTAAGATGTTTGGATTTTGTGGGGAACGGGACCGAGTCCATCCATAAAGGATATGGTGGCTTGATCCCATGCTCCTTGAGTATATCCTCTTCTTTTTCTTTGGCGAGGATACTGTCTACGTCCTTTTTGGTAAGGGCGCGTGACTCATTTTCTTCTCCATTTACCTCTTCATCTTGAGGATTCAGAGGAAGTTCATTGTTCTCCTGATTTTGAAAGGCGAGGAGAAGATTTTCTATCAGAGTTTCAATCCTCTGCTGGCCTCGTTCCAACTGCTGGATGCGTGTGATCGCATCATCTTGAGGTGGATTGCGAGGTGGTGGCTCAGAATTTGTGGCCAGGACGTTCATCCCTCGTGATTCAAACGAAGAAACTGTCCTGGTGACTGAGCTGGGGCTCATTCTTTTTGATGAAGAGCTTGAGGAAGGATCGCTCTGCCGTCCTTGGCTTGAAGGAGCAGGGGATTCTTCGTGATGTCTTCGTGTCCTGGAGACGCTACGAGTCACCGGACGTCGGACATGGATTCTGGATGCTAACTTTTGGCGTCTTCTAGTTTTTCCAACCATATGGACAGCAGCAACTTGGTCGGGTCTTTCTTTTTGGACCCATTTTTGAGAGACTTGAAGTGTAGTGAAGGAAACCGCGATTCAGATCTGAAACTTCTCCTATAGAGACAACTATGGCTGATGCAAAGTATGAAATAAGCTTGTCATAAAATGACTGTTGTCTCCGACCTACCAAGTGCAATGACCTAAATGCCCCTCTATGTAACATCCTCAATCGAGTCAGGTTATCCGATGTACTATCAACCTTCTCGATTAAATCTTAAACCTTAGAACTTCATATCCTTGAATTAATCATCATCCTGATATTATTCTCTTGATCCAGGGAGCGACCCACAAGTTCAATATCAATATGGAACATCCATATACTAAGATCTTAGATTTTGATGATCAATCGGATAATTCTAAGGGGACAATCAATCCATCAGTAGATGGCATAGATTCTATATTGCATTTGCATGTCCCAACTGATCGAGCCCGAGTACCTAACTCACAGAGCTGTTGACCCATGAAAAGAATCTCACCCATAGTGAATTAAAGCACAAGAACTTGACTTCGTCAGTTCATCCACAAATGCTCAAGATTAAGAGCACCGGTCACTTAGTAGCATGAGGTGATTTGATCTCTCTCTGTGATAGTACTATTATAGAGATCACACCTACAATGGTCCTGTTCAATGCATGACACATGCACTAATGAGATAGATCCGGGAAAGCCCTCCCTTGACTTAGGTATGTCACCCTATATAGGAGAGTATCTCATTATAACTTATACCAAGATGAAGTGCCCAACTCCATCTTTCAGTTATGAACAAATCTGTTGTTTCCAATATCCATGAATCAGACCTATCTGTGTGAAGCCACTTCACACCTGATTCAATTATTAGAAAACAATGGGCCTTACACACAACCATACATATACACATGTTTAAAGAGAAAGAATCATCCCAATATATATAACCAATAAATATCCAGTAACAGAGAGAAAAAAGCAGCTAGTGGGCTTTAGGGCATACACCAATCCCAACAAACTCCCACTTGCACTAAAGATCACTACTTCCTAACCTAACTCCCATAGACTCAACATGAGAAGTAAAGACTTTCTCAGTAAGAGTCTTAGTAAATGGGTCTGCTAAGTTATTAGCTGAGGCAATCTGCTCCACAACTATTTCTCCATTCTGAACGAATTCTCGAATCAAGTGGTACTTTCTCTGAATGTGCTTGCCTTTCTTGTGATTCCGGGGCTCTTTACACTGTGCTATCGCACCTGTGTTGTCGCAGTGCATGACAATCGGTTTTTCTGCTGCAGAAACAACTCCTAATTCCAAAAGGAATTTTCTGAGCCATACTGCTTCCTTTGCAGCTTCCGCTGCCGGCACATACTCTGTTTCCATGGTAGAGTCAGCAATACAATCTTGCTTAACACTTCTCCATGAAATAGCCCCTCCCGATAGAGTAAAAACATATCCTGAGGTTGACTTTCTGGCATCCGTATCTGATTGGAAATCTGAGTCTGTATACGCCAAAGGCGTTAAATCATCTGCTCGATAAGTCAACATATAATCTTTCATTCTCCGAAGATACTTGAATATATGTTTCACAGCTGTCCAATGCATAGGTCCAGGGTTTGACTGATATCTGCTAACCATGCCGACGGCAAAGCAAATATCTGGTCTAGTACATAACATTGCATACATGAGACTTCCAACAGCTGATGCATATGGAACTCTCTTCATGTTCTCTATCTCATCAGGTGTCTTAGGACATTGATCTCGAGATAGTGGTAGTCCATGTCTAGAAGGTAGCAAGCCCTTCTTGGAGTCATGCATGTTAAACTTGACCAATATCTTCTCAATATATGAAGATTGGGATAAGGCTAACATCTTATTCTTGCGATTTCGCAGGAGCTTGATCCCTAAGATGTAGCATGCCTCACCCAAATCCTTCATCTGAAATTGAGATGATAACCAAACCTTTGTGGATGATAGTGCACCTACATCGTTTCCAATGAGCAATATGTCATCTACATATAGGACCAAAAATATGACTGCATTACCACTTCCTTTCTTATACACACATGGTTCATCAATGTTTTGATTAAAGCCAAAAGATTTGACTGCCTGATCAAACTTGATGTTCCATGCTCTAGATGCTTGCTTAAGTCCATAAATGGACTTCTTAAGTTTACAGACCATGTTCTCTTGGCTACTAGCAATGAAACCTTCTGGTTGCATCATATAGATGCATTCGTCAAGACTTCCATTAAGAAAAGCTGTCTTGACATCCATTTGCCATATCTCGTAGTCATAATGACATGCGATGGCTAAGAGAATCCTTATGGACTTGAGCATAGCCACTGGTGAAAAGGTTTCCTCATAATCGATACCCTCTTTCTGAGTATATCCTTTCGCCACCAGTCTTGCTTTGAAGGTTTCCACCTTCCCGTCCACTCCTCTCTTCCTCTTGTAAATCCACTTGCATCCTATGGGTTTGATCCCTTCAGGTGCATTTACAAGTTCCCAGACTTGATTGGAATACAGGGAATCCAATTCAGATTTCATTGCTTGCTGCCACATGTCAGCATCTATATCCGTTACTGCTTCATCGTAACTAGTAGGATCCTCAACCATATCCTCAGAGTCTGTCTTTAAAGACACTCCTAGATATCTATCTGGTTGTCTAGGAATTCTCCCACTACGACGAGGCTCCGGAGTATTTAAAGGAATATCCGGTCCATCTACTGTTGCTGGATCTGGTACAGATGTTATAGGGGATTCAGGAAGAATCTCCTCAAGAGTTTCTGTACTACTAAGCTCTTGATGCATCATATAATCATCCTCTAAGTATCTAGCATGAGTGCTGATGAGCACTTTTTGCTCCTTTGGATGATAAAAGATGCCACCTCTTGTTCCCTTAGGATACCCAATGAAGTAGCACATTTCCGATCTGGGTTCTAGCTTGGTAGCTTTATCATTCAGTACATAAGCTGGACAACCCCAAATGTGGATATGTCTTAACCTAGGTTTTCGACCTGTCCACATTTCTTGCGGTGTCCTAGGTACTGACTTAGATGGTACCAGATTTAAAATGTATGCTGCTGCTTCTAAGGCATATCCCCAAAAAGATATAGGTAGGGTTGCATGACTCATCATGGACCTTACCATATCAAGAAGAGTACGGTTTCTTCTCTCTGCTACACCATTTTGCTGGGGTGTACCCGGTGCAGACAATTGAGACACAATCCCTTGTTGGGTGAGGTACTCCTTGAACTCACCTAGGAGGTATTCGCCACCTCGATCAGATCGAAGGGCTTTGATATGTTTCCCTAGTTGTAACTCCGCTTCAGCCTTGAATTGTTTGAACTTATCAAACGCCTCAGACTTGCGTCGCATCAAATAGACATATCCATACCTAGAGTAATCATCGGTGAAGGTGATGTAATACTCATATCCTCCTCTTGCTAGTTTGTTCATAGGACCACACACATCAGTGTGAACCAATTCTAACAACTCATTTGATCTTAGTCCCTTTCCAGAGAATGACCTTTTGGTCATCTTTCCCTTGAGACATGATTCGCACTGAGGAAAAGGTTCGAAATCTAATGAGCTCAAGGGCCCATCTTTTACCAACCTCTGAATCCGTTTTAGGTTAATGTGATCCAAACGTAAGTGCCAAAGATAGGTGTCATTGGTTGAAGATACCTTCCTCTTAAGGGAAGTAGAACTTTCTAGTTGTACATTATGCAGTGTGGGAGCAATAGGATTTATATAAAATAAGTTATCATGTATTCTACCGGAACATATAATATTTCCATCTCTACTGATATCAACACCAGAATGGAAAGAAACTGAATAATTAAATTCAATAAGTCTAGAAACAGAAATTAAATTCTTCCTCATGTCCGGAACATAGAAAACATTATTTAAAATCAAAATCCTATCATTAGAAAAATGTAGAGAAACATTTCCCACTGCAACCGCCCAAACTTTAGCTCCAGTTCCAACTCTAAAGGCAAACTCCCCTTTCTCAATTTTCTGCATTATCTGAAACCCCTGCAACGAATTGCAGATATGATTAGTGGCTCCAGAGTCTACTATCCACGAGTCAGTAGAATCAACCACTAAACAAGTTTCAATGAAATAAGAAAAAGATGTACCTTTATTAACCGAGCCTTTGAGCTTGGGACAATCTTTCTTCCAATGACCTTTGAGGCCACATTTGAAGCATTTCCCTTTGGGCTTATCATCTGTACCCTTGTCCTTTCTATTACCAGCATTGCCCTTTTTCTGTCCCTTTCCCTTGATCTTCTTCTTCTTCATCTTCTTCCCTTTCGGGTTCAGATGAGAGGAAGACTGGAAAAAATGGGCTTGGGCCTTGGGCTTCATGATGGCCTCTGCCGCCTGGAGTTCCTTCATTAACTCCGCAAGGGTCATGTCCATCTTGCTCATATTGAAATTGAGCTTGAACTGATTGAAGGAATCCGGCAGAGTTTCTAGAATCATATCGGTTTGACTCTCTCCATCAATCTCAGCCCCTAGAATCTCAGCTACATTGAAACAATCCATCATCTTGAGCATATGATCTCTGACAGGTGTTCCTTCAGCCATTCTAGTATTCATGATGGTCCTTATAGCAGCTTGCCTAGCTGGCCTGCTCTTGTCTGCGAACATTTCTGACAAGGACATCATGATTTCGTAGGCTGTGTCCATATTCTCGTGCTGTGTTTGCAACACGTTGGACATGGAAGCGAGCATGTAGCATTTAGCCATGTTGTTCGCTTTCTTCCACTTCCTTTCAGCCTCTAACTGGTCTTCAGTAGAATTGGGATCAATTTCAGGACAATTTTCTACCAAGACATACTTGTACTCCTCAGCAGTGAGTACTATGTCAAGATTTCTCTTCCAATCTACGTAATTAGGGCCGGTCAACTTGTTCTCACGAAGAATACTCATCAACGGGCTAAAAGAATCTTTACCCATCTCTCTCTGGATATAAAATGGTTTATAATTAGACAGGCAGTATATATGTAACATGCATATGGTGCTTGTTATAAAAGGAAAAACATGCACAAAACTTTTTACATTATTTCAACCCTAAACATAATGTATTAGTGTTTCAACCTCCTCATAAACCCTCCATCGAAAGGATGGCTGAGCCTACAGTAACGTTGAATTAAGCTCTTCTTATTTGGATTATCACTATCTGGATACATATCCAGTGACAGTCCAATCACTGATTGGTTTGACCTCATAAGACAAATAACTTTAACTCCTTGAAGAGATTATTACCGCCTTATGTCAAGTGTATAACCATCTCTTATGAAAAATTCCCAGAATGTCCAAATCTAGAAGTGAGCTTTGGTAAAGAACTCCACCGAAGGGATGGCCGCTCCCACCAACACTTCATTGACATTCTATAGAAGTGATCTTTAGTAAAGAACTCCACCGAAGGGATGGCCGCTCCTACTAATACCTCATTACGAATATTCATTTTAGTTCACCCACTAACCCATCGAAGTGGTCTTTAGTAAAGAACTCCACCGAAGGGATGGCCGCTCCCACTAACACTTCTAATGAGATTAATATGAACCGAGAATGGAAAGTCGTGGGGTTTTTCCTAAACCCCTCTCCCACTTGATAATTTATCACTAGGGTTTATAAACTATCTTTACTTCGTTTTCTCAAAAGCTCTTTTTTAAAACTAGCAAACTTGGTTAATTAAATTCATGACTCAATGACTCAAGTCATCTTGAAAGTAAATAACCTTTGCATTAAAACATTTGAGAAAAACCCTTAATAGAATCAAAAACCTAATTAGGGTTTTGGGGAACCCTTAGGTAGCATCTAATTAGATTTTGAGTTTAGTCTATTTTGGAAACAAAGGGTACCAACCCTATCCAATTTTAAACCTTAGACAATTAGAAGGTGCTGGTCTAAGTCCCGTTTAAAACCAATTGACCAAACAAAAACATACTAATTTAAGAAAGATGCCATTTTTAGATCCTAATGGTGGCCATGTTTCTAGGTGACAATTATAACAATTATATAAAGCATTCAACCATGCATTCCATATATAAAAGCAAATAAAAGTATGCAATCCTTGATGGCTCCCTGTCCTTAGGATTTCAAATCCTAATTGAATTAGGACTCCTCATGCATCTAGAAGTCTTGACTCCTTCATCTCCAAGGATTCCAATTTCTTGCAACCTTCTTGTCTTGAAACTTTCCTTTTCATGCTTGTGTCCATAAATAAATTTATACAAGCAAACCCATGAAAAACAAAACAAAAATTACATTGGAGATTCCTATGCTTTTCAAAAAAGCTTACATCAAGACTAGTTGGAATAAAATTAATGAAAACTTTACAACTTCCTATGATTGCTAACCGCGCAATCGTACACTTTCCAACTAATTAAAACAAACATCCAAATCCACATAACATACATGCGAACCATCAATGATGCTAATTATGGCTGCAACCAAATAGGTTAGTGCATAATGTACAACATGATTCAGATCTGGAAAAATTAATTCCAGCCATCCAAACATAACCAGCATACAAAAATACAGCACTAATACAAATCTGAAATAAATTTCAGCAGGGTGCCACCATGCCCCTTCTAATCTAGGATTAATTAATCACATCATGGGATCATGATTTCGCATGGAGTGGCTCTGATACCACTGAAGGAAACCGCGATTCAGATCTGAAACTTCTCCTATAGAGACAACTATGGCTGATGCAAAGTATGAAATAAGCTTGTCATAAAATGACTGTTGTCTCCGACCTACCAAGTGCAATGACCTAAATGCCCCTCTATGTAACATCCTCAATCGAGTCAGGTTATCTGATGTACTATCAACCTTCTCGATTAAATCTTAAACCTTAGAACTTCATATCCTTGAATTAATCATCATCCTGATATTATTCTCTTGATCCAGGGAGCGACCCACAAGTTCAATATCAATATGGAACATCCATTTACTAAGATCTTAGATTTTGATGATCAATCGGATAATTCTAAGGGGACAATCAATCCATCAGTAGATGGCATAGATTCTATATTGCATTTGCATGTCCCAACTGATCGAGCCCGAGTACCTAACTCACAGAGCTGTTGACCCATGAAAAGAATCTCACCCATAGTGAATTAAAGCACAAGAACTTGACTTCGTCAGTTCATCCACAAATGCTTAAGATTAAGAGCACCGGTCACTTAGTAGCATGAGGTGATTTGATCTCTCTCTGTGATAGTACTATTATAGAGATCACACCTACAATGGTCCTGTTCAATGCATGACACATGCACTAATGAGATAGATCCGGGAAAGCCCTCCCTTGACTTAGGTATGTCACCCTATATAGGAGAGTATCTCATTATAACTTATACCAAGATGAAGTGCCCAACTCCATCTTTCAGTTATGAACAAATCTGTTGTTTCCAATATCCATGAATCAGACCTATCTGTGTGAAGCCACTTCACACCTGATTCAATTATTAGAAAACAATGGGCCTTACACACAACCATACATATACACATGTTTAAAGAGAAAGAATCATCCCAATATATATATAACCAATAAATATCCAGTAACAGAGAGAAAAAAGCAGCTAGTGGGCTTTAGGGCATACACCAATCCCAACATGTAGGAGGCTGAGTCCTTTGCTTCTCTAGTCTCTTTTGTCGGTACGACGCACGGCGGCGTACACGACGAGCAGCTTGAGCTTCGGTCAGCTCTGGCTGGGCTTTGACGATGAAGGATGTGCTCCCTCAGGCGCAGCAGCCGAGCCTGTCTTCTTTGTAGCTAGGCAAGGACAGGATCCGGACCCGGTCCTTTGCCTGTTGCAGCGAAGCTTTGAATTTTTCAAGTTCGGCCCCTGTAGAGATAAAGGGTCGAATCGAAGGAGTGTAGGCCTTAGCAAGTGCTTGTAGAGGCCTGGTGATGCATGATCTGATTTTGGACCTGTAGGAACAAGCCGGCTCATGCTGGGTTGACTTGGGAGTTAGGTTGGAGATAGGTCTCTCCTCTTTCATGTAGGCAAGAGGGTAGAACGGGTTCTCCTTGAGTGGGGCCAGGTATGCTGGCTTGGTGGATGTTTAAGACCTTCTTTGTTTTGGTGAAGGTCTTGGAGACCAAGTCTTGGGATAGGTCTAGTTGTTTGTGGGTCGAGGCTTCGCGGGGGTGCCGCGGGCTTCGGGCTTTTGGGCGCTCGCCTTTGGTGTCACGGGAGTGACACGTTGAGAGGCGATCTTCTTCTTTTTAGCAGGCGCAGCTTGTTCTTCGGGAAGTGGGAATGGTCCCAGCGTCCCAAAGAAGATAGTCCGGGGAGTCGAGGTCGACCTGGAGTTCGGAGAGTTGCCGAGGGAGTTGACGCTTCGGCAGCTGACAAGGCGCTTATGAGTGCGCGCGCTTTGCTTCTGTTGAAGCATGAGTTGGTGCTTGTTCTCATCGAAGATAATGGTTAAGGCTGCCATTGTTAGTTTCGAAAAAGTTCTGAAACAAGACCACATCCATTAGTAATCACAAGAATATAATGATCATAAATGGGAATTTCTATGGTTGTCTTTTCAAATCGCTCAAGGGATATGACCCAAGCGACATGAAGAAGGCAAAAAGCCATAGATGGTACAATTGTTCTGACAGCAAGTATGGTGAGCCCAGAATGAGCATTCCAGTGACTGCTAGAAGCAATTGTAAACCTAAATTCAACTTATCGAGAAGCAGGGCTTGCTCGAGGTAAGACAAATATAAGGTTGGAGTTACAAATGTGCCGGTCGCAAATACAGTAGACCCTGAAAGGACGTACCAGTATTGCTAGGCACAAATGTTGGAAATCGCATCCATGAGATGTGATTCTTTTTTTTTTTTTTGAAATGTCAAGATTGGATTCATCAAAGAGAGCAGATGGTATTCCGATCCGAATACGGGCTCAACGATTTCCGCGAGCACCAGTACCCAGAAGGGAAGGAACCACAATTTCTCGAATCTGAATCTAAAATGACGAGAGTTTTTTTTTTTTTTTTTGAAGATTTTTTATTTTAAGATTTTTTATTTTTTTAAATCTTTTTTTTTATTTTTTTATTTTTATTTTATTTATATTTTTTTTCTTTAAGATTTTTTTTGAAAATCTTTTTTTTTATTTTTTATTATTTTTTTATTTTGATTTTGATTTTTTTTTTGTTTAAGATTTTTTTTTGAAAATCTTTTCATTTTTATTTTTATTTTTTTTATTTTTAATTTTGATTTTTTTTGTTTAAGATTTTTTTTTGAAAATCTTTTTTTTATTTTTTTTTATTTTTTGATTTTTTTTAATTTTTTAAGATTTAAAGACGAGAGAGTACACATAGGCCTCCTAACCCGGTCTTATGAAACCTCAATTGATAGAATTGCCCCCAGGTAAGGGTAGGATTACTTAATGAACCCGTTTGGAGGACCCTTGCCTAGAACAGTCAAGCTGTCTCCACACTCTGGACAAGGCTTTTCTTGAATCAATCGTGATCAAAGAACGCAATTGGTTTAACCTTAGTGGTCTATGTCTTTTTATTTATTTATTTAATTTTTTTTTAGATCCCTGACAGACTCATCGAAGAGAAACGATGGCCCAATCCCCGATCCGAACACGGGCTCAACAATTTCCGCGAGCACACATGCCCAGAAGAGAAAGGATCAAAGTTTCTCAATTTTGAATCCAAAACGAGAAATTTGATTTTTTTTTATTTTTTATTTATCCCTGACAGATTCATCGAAGAGAAACGATGGCCCAAATCCCATTTCGAACAAGCTCAACGATTTCCGCGAGCACACGAACCATAGGAGAGGATCAAAGTTTCTCAATTTTGAATCCAAAACGAGAAATTTGATTTCTTTTTATTTTTATTTTTTTTTTTTGAAAAGAGAAAGAGTGGAAATAAATTCGAAGAATTAGAAATTTCCAAAAAATCCCATCTCATTTTTTTTAGATGCGAAATCCAACATAGGCCACCAACTAGAAAGTAGCCAAGGAATCTGGAGAAAAAGTATAAGCAAAGAGCAAAAATATGGTATGCAAATATTTCATTTCCAAAGCATCGTGTTCTCAAATGAACGAGTCCCACCGGGTGTGCCAGCTTGATGGACAGCGACATTCGGCGCCGGGATGCTACCGGGGTCGGCGGGCGTGGGAGCCCGTTGGGTACGACCCTTTCACGCCCGCGGGGGGCCGAAGGCGTGTATCAACATTTTTTTTGGGTGGGTGTGCCAGATTTTCTATTTTACTTGGAATTGCAAGTGGTGATCCGGAGATCGACCTTCACAAGTAAAAAGGAAATCAACTTCTTTCAAGTTTTCCATTGCACATATATTTAAAAAAAAGAGACATTTTTTTTTATTTGCCGTGAAAGGCGATGTTTTGGCATTTATAGCCGATTTTGTGGCGTTTATAGCCGATTTTGGCATTTATAGCCGATTTTGGCGTTTATAGTCGATTTACAATTCTTATCAATAATGAAAGACAAGAGTTGTGTTTTTTTGTCTCTTTAGAAAAATACAAACTACAATGAAAAGCAAGAAAAAGAGGATCTAACTTCTCAGGAGATTGTGGGGGACTCGTTCAGATTGACGGTCGCAAGCCATGTGTGGGCTTCGCCATCATCCATGCAGATGAGAACAGTGGATGCTCTTGATTCGCTTGGCTTGGCTATAACCTCAGATTTTTAGAGGACAAAGACCAAGAGGAGGTCCTATGTCCAATAAAAAGCTAAGTAGACGAGCTGAAAAGCCACGTCTAAGCCATTTGGAAGCAGGAGGAGAAGGCGAAGGACCTTGGGGGGGAGGTACCCCCCAAGGGACTTTTGTCACCTTGTAGTGGTGGCCGGTGCAGAACTTCAGCAGAGTTTTTCTCTCTTTTTCTTTCTCTGGATTTTCTGTGTTTGATCGTCTGGATTCGATTCTCTTCTGGATACGAGCTCTGGATTCTTTCCGATCTGGATTTCAATGGAATGCTCTCCTATTTATAGGCTTTTGGTAGCCATTTAGGAGAGCTTTTATGGGCTTTAATTGCACTTAAGCCGCATAAATGGAGGAGTTACAGGGTTTAATTCCTTTATTTCGTAACTCCTGGATCTTGGCTTCTGATTCGCCGGTGGAGATTGAGGGCATTTAATCGCCTTTGATCGCCATGATGGGAGGAGTTTTATGGGTTAAATGCCATGAATCAATTGACTTTGTAACTCCCAAATGCTTGCTTCTGATTGGGCCGTCCAATAGAATGAGTTAATGACTGCCATAAAGCTAGCCAATTAACCACATTAATTGGTCCCCAAGCAGTCGAAGAGTCGCGGGCCGTGCCGTGTCTTCTGGAATTCTTCTGGCGATGATCATCGATGGATCTTCATGCTGATCGACATCGGATGAACATGTAACTTCAGACATTGATAGCTAAGAGCGGGCCGGTGACATCTGTCCTGTCGATTTTTCGATCGATCGGGCGGAAAGCACACTTTTTTGGTCGACCGGTTGGCGATCAATGTTGATTTTGACACTTTTGGAGGTTGACCCGTGATTTTGACGGATGTCGGAGGATTTGGCGCCTCAAAAGTATGAATTTTGGAAAGTCCCAGGGGTTGGAAGCTTCGAATCGCGAAAAACGACGGAAAACGGAGCTCCCGGGGCGAAACCGGAGATTTCGGGCTTCCAGGGCGCAAGGGCCTGAGACCTTGGGCCAGGGTCGCGGGGGTCTGCGACCCTGAGGGAATTTTCCCCTTCGGAGCCCGTTTTGCGGTCGTTTTGAGGTCTTTTTCCTTCGTTTTTTCTTCTGTATTTTTCTTTGACATTTTTGCTCATTTTTTGGCCTTATTCCCTTGTAGAAAAATTGATGAGAATCCTTGCAATTTGGGTTGCAAAGTTTCCAATTTTCCAGGAAAGCCGAAGACTTTGTCGCGCAGGGTTGCCGATTTTCCGTCAGAAGCTGAAACTGGGTCAAACGATGTCCTAATGACCTGAAATTTGAGGTGGAGCCTCCTGAACAATAAATAAGACCAACCATAGGCTTTTGTTTGAGTTTTGAAGCCGTATGGGGTCCCGTCGCCAGTAGGCTTGATTCTGCCGCGAGGTAGATGTCGCGCTTTGATGTGCTGTCAACCGATGTCCGATTGACTTGAAATTTGACAGGGAACCTATTGGAGTCATTTTGAGATGATCCACAGGCTCTGTCTTGGAAACCATGGTCCCGGGGAGCTCCGCCGCCGAGAGGCCTGATTTGGCTTCCGAGAGTCAAAGTCTGGTCAAATGTTGTCGAAATGACCTGAAACTTGACGTGTAGCCCTTTGTAAGCATTTTGAAGCTGCCCATGTGCTCTGTTTGATGAGTAATGGTTTCGGTGGTTTTCGCCGCCGAGAGGCTTGATCTAGTTGCTTGAGGGTTGATGTAGGGTCAAACGTTGTCGGTTTGACTTGGAACTTGACGTGGAGCCTTTTGGATGCATTTTGAGATCATCCACAGGCTCTGATCGGGAATTTGATGTCTCCGATGCTGTCGCCGCCGAGAGCTCCTGTTTAGCTGTCGGAGAAGTGAAGTTAGGCCAAATGTTGTCGAAATGGCCCGAAACTTCATGTGTACTCTTCTCTTGGCTATCTTGAAGGATCTTGCAGTTTTTGTTTGATTCTGACAAGATTTGGTTTTTTGGAAGCAGCATTGCCTATTTTGGTAGGCTGCGGCTTCATGTGGCTTGAAGAGGCAAAGTGACATTTTTAGTGCCAACATTATGCTCTTAATTCCCTTTGTTTTTGTGCTTAACATGCTAGAATAGATTTTTCTTCATTGCAATATGCTACCTTCCATGCTTATTTTCTATCTTAGCATTCTTTTTACTATCTATGCTTAGGTTTGATAAATCATGCTTAGGAGTTAATATCTTTTGATGGTTTATACTTACTTTTAATAAATAGTCATTATGAATCTTTCTTTTATGAATGAAAGAAAGTCTTAGCTATTAGATTGTTAATTTTTGTCTCAGAGCTTTAAAGTTATATTTTCCAAATCTAAGCGTTGATTTGTCATTAGATTTGAGTATTTGTTTGGGAAAATAAAAGAGCATTAGTGTTGGATTAATGTCACTTAGTGGATTCTAGATGATTCAATCTATTAATTAGTATTGCTTGTTGCTTATTTTACTTACTTTAGCTTGATTGTAGTCACATTCCCACACACTTAGTCACTTATTTTAATTCTCACACTCCATTTCTTTATCCACACCATCATATCCATTAGCTTATTTGTTCTTACCTTCTATGTGTTTGTTTTTATTCCCCTTTTGATTTTACACTATTTTAGCACACTTATTTTTATCTCCATCCATTCATTCCCCATCTTACTTACTAGTTATTAGCTCATTTCCATGAATGTTTCTATTTTCTTTTTATTTTAATCTTTCACTTGTTGTTTTCACATACTTACTCATTTGATCTATCTAATATTGTTCATTTGTTCTTGTTATTAACCTTGTTAGTTTTCTTTTGTCATTAACTTTGTTACTAACTTGTTACTAACCTTGTTATCACTTGAGTTCTTCTATTTCTACTTACTTCTCTTTGTTATCTAGTTTTTTGGTTTTCTTTTAGTTTGCATTTTTTATTTCTCTTGTTACTATCTTGTTTCTTGTTTTTATTGTTTTTGTTATCTCCATTTACATTTGTTAGCTATATTTGAGTTGATACTCGTTTTTATTGATCATTGTTATTTTCCTTATAACGATCCTCGTGGGAACAATATTCGGACTTCCATAGTCTATATTACTTGAGACAACCGTATCCTTGCGGGAATCGGCATCACTATGCAGGATTCCAAGAATGGTATCACACCTTTCTGACATGGAATGCACTTTTCCAAGGATTAGTGGCTCAAGACACTTGAGGAAAGGGAGCAGATGAGAGCAATATCATACGCTTCGGTTGTTGATAGCCTTATGTATGCTATGCTTTGTACTAGACAGGAAATCTATCATGCAGTGGAACTAATCAGCAAATATCAGTCTAACCCAGGTCTTGAGCATTAGACTACTGTAAAATGTATTCTCAAATACTTAAGAATGACTAGAGGTTACAAGTTGATTTACAGCAGTGATGAGTTGATTCCAGTCGATTACAAAGATACTGACTTCATGTCAAATAAGGATTGAAGGATATCAACCTCTGGGTATATGTTTATACTATAGCAGCTTGTGAAGTAGCTAAGGAAGCAGTGTGGCTCAAAAGATTCCTTCTGGAACTTGGAGTGGTACTTTGGCACGACAGCTGCTCATAGTTTATTGTGACAGCAGTGAGGCAATCGCTTAGTCCAAAGAACCCAGGAGCCATAAGAGCCAAAAGCACCTACAGAGGCAGTATCACTTGGTCAGAGAGATTGTGCATAGATGTGATATTGCCATCACCAAGATAGCATCTGCGGACAATCTTGTAAATCCCTTTACTAAGCCTTTGACCACCAAAGTCCTTGAGCAGCATGTAGACGGGATGGGCATGAGATGCAACCCAGACTGGCATTAAGCGCAAGTGGGAAATTGTTAGATTATATGGTCTTAATCCAGTGGATGATGTAATAAATTAATTTATTTCTTTATTTATCAATTTAATCATGTTTACCTTTCATGAGATGAATGGTGTTTTATTACTTACCTGCACATAACCAATATGAATGACATGATGGTTCATGAGATGAACCGGAGCACACGAGTATAAATATTAGATATGATACATGTGTGTAGATAAGATCCACATATAGGAGATATATATCACAAATTCTATATTTAAATAGATTCACAACCGGTGATGAGATTGGGCATTTCATCTGACAAGGTTGCAACACTTTGATTACTATGAGATATTGTGATTTGTCTCAATCATCAGAATGTAAGACTTTGGATCATCATGCTAGTACATTGGATGTATAGAAGGTCCATGAGAAGCACCTTATGAAACACTGTCTTTACTTTAAGGTTTGCTATTAAAATTCCCTAGCAATAGGCTCATAATCCTGGGACATTAATGAGCTAAAGTTTCTTTCTATTCATTTGCTTTGAGTCACTAATGAGTGAGGTACGTCAACACCTTGGTATCTTTGGTACATGGTAGTAGGACTATGGGAACATTCAATGGTCAAGATTGAATTTATCCTCATTATCCTCTTGTGTCAATTAATGGATTTTGAAAGTACAGGCTAGGGCCAATGACTAAGTCCTAGAGGGGGGGTGAATAGGACCGAGGCTAAACAATTGCCATTTTTAAATTTCTAATCCTGTTTATAATCAAAACAGAATAAAGAACAAGACAAGCATAGCAGGAGTATAAATGAAACAGAAACTGTAGAACATTCAGAAGAGAAATGGACACAGAGATTTATAGTGGTTCGGTCACACAGACCTACATCCACTCTCAAGGGTCACACAGACCCTTGGTTCCACAATCATGAATCAAACTACACAAGTTCTGATTCTACCTCATATTTGATACAGAGGTTCAATCACACAGATCTACTCCTCCTTACAGCAATGTGGTGAGTATAATCACACAGATCTACACACCTACCACATTATACATATATTGTAGAAATTTGAAGAAGGGTGAACACTTGCCTTGATGATGGTTGAAGTGTTCTATGGAGCTCTGACCGCAGTCCAAGCTTGCACCTCTTGTTGACCTCTTGGTGTTGAGAAGAATGCCTCCAATGTGTTACACAACCAGGGTTAAGAGGATTTGGATTCTAGGGTTACACAAATGAGTCTCTCATGGTGTAAACTACCCTAGAGGATGGACTCGCTAATAGGACACTCATCCAAGAGCTAATGGAGCTCTAGGGATTACCTAAATCAAGCACATGAGTGCTTTGGAAGGGATTTGGGAGCCTTCAATCGATGGGAAGAAGGTAGCAAGCAAGGCTTTACCCTAAGGTCCTTAAACTGCACAGAAAACGAGGCTACAAATTTATAGAAAAATCCCAACGGATACATTTTATGGTTAGCCTTTGAAACTGGCGGCTAGCCCCTTTTGAAATGCACTGAAGCAACGGATATATTTTTGAAAGCGGTCAGCCCACGGTTAGCCGCGGGTGTTTTTGGCGGTTAGCCGTGAGGTAACCGCAAGCAGATCTGCAAAAAGTTGCTCTCTGGAAAGCAAACCGTAATACCTACGGTTGCTTGCGGTTAGCCGTAAGATTAGAAGCAGTTAGCCGTAAGGTAACCGTAAGGGTAACCGAAAGTCCTGACAGAAGAAAAGTTTGCTTTCTGGAAAGGTGACCGTAGGACTTACGGTTGCCTAGAGGTTAGCCGCAAAAGGTCTCTGCGGTTAACCGCAAGGTGACCGTGGGGCTAACCGAAGAGAAACAACTTTCTGGAAAGGTGACCGTAGGACTCACGGTTGCCTGGCGGTTAGCCGCAAAGGGATTCTGCGGTTAACCGCAAGGTGACCGTAAGGTCACCGAAACCTTGAAATCCAGGATAGGTTGTAGCTGAAGAAGGATAGGGATTTTCCAAGGGTTCTATAAGTTGGTCCTGGATTGAACTACCTGAAGGGGATGGTGAACACACACATGGAGTTCTTCCTAGATGAATCCATGTCTTCCAAGACTTGATCTTCTGCCTTCAAACTTGATCTTCCTTGTGAAACTAGAGAGGCAATGTCTTGGATTCTTTGACACGGAATTGACAATACAAAAACCAGTGCACATTGGAATGTGGCACTAACAATCTCCCCCTTTGTCAATTACGGGGCAAAACACCTATTCTAGATTGAATTACAACAATTGGACTCAAATACAAGTAAGAAAAACAGTACATGATCTTAACACAGAATATAACCATTAAAACTCAAAGACTCATGACTCTAGAAGCTTCCCTTAAGATGCACCTGCACAGAGCATTGAAAAATACATTCTATGGTGGGATTGCTACTCCCCCTGAATTGTTAGTCGCAAAAAAATCATAGATAGAGTGTTCTCTACACTCTCCCCCTTAAGATAACCTCTCCAATTTACAAGATTCAATCCATGTATTCTCCCCCTTTTTGTCAGGAATTGACAAAGGGAGCAAGCGGCAATTAGGACAAGAAAGGCATCAAATAACACAAATTACCACCAAGCATACAACAAGAGAAAGAACCACAGATCACCATTGAAATAGATAGCAAGATAGATGACAAGTAGATGTATATGAAAATGCAGTAAAAAGCAGTAGCCATCCATATAGTAAACATCAGAAAAAAAGTTAAGTTAATCAGCCAAATTTAGTAGCCATCCAAAAGTATATGAAAATAACCATAAGAAGGGAAGAGAGCCACAAAGACACCACCAAAAATAACAATAACCAATAAAAACACAAGTGGCCTCCAGAAGAAAGTGCAACGAAGCTAGTCAGAAGGAGGCGGCGGAGAAGGTGGCATGGCATCCATATCATTGGAGCGGCAGGCTTTAGAAATTCCACTGAGATATTTGAGCGTCTTCTTCAGCAGCTTCGCGATCTTATTCTGATTACGCTCGAATGCATACATCCGCTCAGTAATAGACCGGGGAACAGGAGAGGGAGGAACCTGCTGAGAAGAAGAGGGTGGTGCTGAACCAAGCTGCTGATGACCTGTAGGACTAGGCTGCTGAGAAGGGTCGACCCCGGCAGGAGGTGGGGCTTGCCCGGCCTCTACATTCGGAGAAAGGTTCATCTGAATAAGATTGGCATGACCAAACGGGGTATGGGAGAGTGGTGTCTCAGAGGGTCGAATGATACCGATAGATCGAGCTAATTCAAACATGAGAAAGCCAAAGGGGATAGCAGTCTTTGAAGCAGCGGATGAGTGAAAACGGACAATGGCTCGACAGATGAGAGAGGGGAGACAGATCCGTTCACCGGAGACCACCTTGGACAAAAGATTTACCATGAATGTGGTCAACTCAGTTTGATTGCCTTTGCGGGGGTAGACATTAAATGTGAAAAGGTGGTGTAAAAGCCGATATTTGGGAATCAAAGAGTTCAAAGGAAGAAAATTTTTTCGATCCCAAACCGCGGGATGGCCACAAAGGATGGTGGTGGCATTGGCCTTCGCAGCTTCTGTAAGAGTATCAGCAACAGAAGTGAGACCATTCTCAGTCAAGGGTATATTGATGACTGAAGAAATATATTCAGGGTCAATTGTAACCGAGTCTCTGTTCTTAAGAGCAATGGAGAATTTGCAAGAGTCAACGGAGGACTCTGCTGAGGTGATGGAAGCAAACATCCCATAGACTAGGGATGGATAGGCCTTATCGCCCCAATCTAATAGGTTTTCCCATCCTACTTGGGCAAGAATGGCAGCAGTCTGATGAGGGCCAACGACCTTGCGCAGAGTGCGCCTTTCAACCATGATGGATCTGGATTTTAGAGACGCCAACAATTTGGCATTTGGCTTTAACTGTGCAGGGGGCTGCTGTGGAGGAGGAGAAGGAGATGGAGAACAGAAGATTAACAGAGGGAGAAAAAGCCCTAAATGAAACACACCGAAAGAGACCAGACGAAGACAGTAGAAAAACCACAATGTTAACATCAAATAGAAAGCACAAAAATAAAAACATTAACGAAAATGAAAAAGAAAAGGATGGAGTTTACCTTGCAAACGAGAGGGGAAGAGAGGACCAGTCAGAGAGGAGAAGAGGAAGAGACAGGGGGAAGAGACGCAGAACAAAAGAAAAACGAAGGGCTGCGAGAATATAAGTTGCAGCCCGAGAAATCCGGTTAGCCGCTACCCTTTTTTTTTATATTATTATTTTATATAAAACCAAATCACACATAACAAGATGGAGTGATTATCTAATGGTGCACACACCAAGAGATTTTCTCATATTCTCAAATTTAGAAACATCCAAAGGTTTTGTCAAAATGTCAGCAAGTTGATTTTCTGTAGGGATATGCTCTAAAATTATGATTGCCTCTTCAACTAATTCTCTAATGAAGTGATGTCTGATGTCTATATGCTTAGTTCTAGAGTGTTGAACAGGATTTTTGGAGATATTGATAGCACTAGTATTATCACAGTACAAATTCATACTGCTTTGATCAATACCATAGTCTTTAAGCATTTGTTTCATCCAAAGCATTTGAGTACAACCACTGCCAGCTGCTATATATTCTGCCTCAGCTGTAGATAATGAAATAGAAGATTGTTTTTTACTGTGCTAAGAACCTAGACAATTTCCTAGGTAGAAACACCCTCCACTAGTTGATTTTCTATCATCCACATTTCCAGCCCAATCGGCATCTGAGTATCCAGCAATGCAAATAGGAGAATCATACGGATACCATAGACCATATCCTGAAGTCCCTGACACATACCTAATGATTCTCTTAACAGCTTTCAAATGAGCTTCTTTGGGATCAGATTGATATCTAGCACAAGCTCCTACACTAAAAGCAATATCCGGTCTGCTAGCTGTAAGATATAATAGGCTGCCTATCATGCTTCTATACATACTCGGATCAATACTCTTTCCACTAGATTCTTTAGATAATTTGAGTGTTGTACTCATGGGAGTATTCATGTGTTTGGCTGACTCTAAACCAAACCTCTTGACCAATTCTTTTGCATACTTGGTTTGGGATATAAACATCCCATCAGACACTTGTTTAACTTGTAATCCTAGAAAGAAGTTAAGTTCACCAACCATGCTCATTTCAAATTCAGATTTCATAAGATCAGCAAACCTTTCGGTTAACACATTATGAGTAGAACCAAAAACAATATCATCAACATAAATTTGAGCAATCAATATGGTGTCATTTGTTCTTTGAATAAACAGAGTTTTGTCAACACTACCCCTTTCAAAATTATGATTAATTAGGAATTGAGTGAGCATTTCATACCAAGCTCTAGGGGTTTGTTTGAGACCATAGAGAGCCTTCTTAAGATAGTACACATGATTTGGCTGTTTGGGATCTTCAAAACCTTTAGGTTGCTCAACATAAACTTCTTCTTCTAAAACTCCATTCAAAAAGGCACTTTTGACATCCATTTGATATAATTTAAATTTCAAGGAACAAGCAATGGCAAACAAAATTCTAATGGATTCAAGCCTAGCAACAGGAGCAAATGTTTCTTCAAAGTCTATTCCTTCAATTTGAGAGTAACCTTGGGCAACTAACCTAGCCTTGTTTCTAACTATAGTACCATTTTCATCATGTTTATTTTTGAAGATCCATTTGGTACCTATAATGTTTTTGTCATTAGACCTAGGCACTAATTCCCAAACTTCATTCCTAACAAACTGATTTAGCTCTTCTTGCATAGCATTTATCCAACAATCATCAGAGAAAGCTTCATCAACAGATTTTAGTTCAATGGTAGAGGTAAAGCAAAGAAAGCTAACAATGTTTTCAAGTTGTCTTCTAGTCTTGACACCAAGTAAGGGATCTCC
Source organism: Umbellularia californica (assembly GCA_028538565.1). Taxonomy (NCBI): domain Eukaryota; kingdom Viridiplantae; phylum Streptophyta; class Magnoliopsida; order Laurales; family Lauraceae; genus Umbellularia; species Umbellularia californica. The sequence goes on from JAPQWN010000006.1 coordinate 27,730,415, forward strand.
TAGAATTTGGTTCATAGGATGATTCTTCACATTAACCAAATCCTTAGAGTCTTGAGACTTATCCAGGTTTGCAGTAGAAACATTTATCTCATCATCATCAGGGTCTTCTTGATTGCAGGAATCCTTTAGTTTGTCATCAATGACAACATTTACAGATTCTTGTATGGTTCTAGTGTTGGTGTTTAAAACTCTATAAGCACGACTGTTTTGAGAATAGCCAACAAAGATGCCTTCATCACTTTTGGAATCAAACTTGCTCAAGTGATCTCTATTCTTAAGAATATAACATTTGCTACCAAAAATTTTAAAGTAGCTAATGTTTGGCTTCTTCTCATGCCATAGTTCATAAGGAGTTTTATCCAATCCAGTTCTTAAGTAAACCCTGTTAATGATGTAACAAGCTGTATTTACTGCTTCAGCCCATAGATTTCTAGGAACATTCTTTCCATGAAGCATAACTGTGGCCATCTCTTGTAAGACTCTATTCTTTCTTTCAGCAACTCCATTTTGTTGAGGAGTTTTAGGGGCAGAAAATTCATGGTGAATTCCATACTTATCACAATATTTTTCAAATCTGGAATTTTCAAATTCTCCACCATGATCACTTCTTATTCTAGCAATTGCTCTTCCTTTTTCAACTTGGGTTCTTTTCACAATCTTTTTGAATTCAGTATATGCATCTGATTTTTCTCTCAAAAAGGCAACCCAAGTGAATCTAGAATAATCATCTACAATAACAAGAAAGTATTTTCTGCCACCCCTATTCTCTTTCTTAGTTGGACCAACTAGATCCATGTGAAGAAGCTCTAAGGGTCTAGAAGTCTTCAGAGACTTGGTCTTTTTGTGAGATGCTCTAATTTGCTTCCCTTTTTGGCATTCTCCATAAATGGTTTTTGACTTCCTGCTGATTTTTGGAAGACCCTTTACATAATTGTTCAGTTTGGACAAATCTCTATGGTTTACATGTCCAAGTCTTTGATGCCACAGTTAAGCTTCATTAAGATGAGCGATGTAACAAGATGAGCTGAAAGATTCCTTTTGGTCACCAACAACATAGCAATTTTCTTGATTTCTAAAACCTCTTAGAATAACTTTTCCATTTTTAGAAATCTCACAACCATGACTAGTAAAATGACAGCATGATTTTTATCACAAATTTGAGAAATGCTAAGAAGGTTATGCTTCAAGTCATCAACACATAAAACATCTTCTAAGTGAGATAAGGTTAGAACATTTAAAGTGCCTTTTCCAATCACTTTAGCTACATTGCCATCACCAAAAGTAACAATTCCACCATCATATTCACTTAATTTAGAGAAGAGTGTTTTATCTCCAGTCATGTGTCTAGAACATCCTCTATCCAAATACCACAAGGATTGATCTCCAGCTCTAAGGGCTGTGTAGACTAATAAGCTTTTAGGCACCCATTTGCACTTATGAGATTTTGACTTATTCAAATCATGTTGATGAAAGGATTTCTTAGAATTTCTTTTAGCATGATTATTGAATTGAATTCTAAGATGATCAATCTGTTTCATAAGTTCATTCAATTTTTGTGGAACAGTGAGATTCTTATGATACCGGGATTTCCTTAGTTCATTTTTATAGGACTGTCTTTTGACTTGTTTCATTTTACATTCATATTTGACATGTCCTTTTCTTCCACAAGAATGACATATGACTTCGAAGATGTTTAAATTACTTGAGGAGGCTTCTCCTTTTACAAACTTAGTAGAGACATTAGGATTACATTTGGCTTCTTTGTTGTATCAAAGCCCAGTTTTGTCTCTTTGATATTTTCCCATCCCAAATAATCTTTCGAACTTTTCTTCTCCATGAGTGAAAGAATACTCATACTTTTCTTTGTACCAACTCAAATTGGTGACTTCATTCTTCAAACGAGAAATCAATTCTTTTAGATTTTCAGTCTCATCTTTCTCTCTTGTAAGCTTTCTTATGTAGTCACTAGCAATTTGAAATTTGGAATCAATTTCATGAAGATCATTGGTCAAAATTTTATTTTCATTATTCAACGTTTCAACTTTGGCTTTTAACATTTTGATCTTAATTCCTTGTTTGCTCATAGTTCTAATTAGTTTACAGCTCTCCTCATAGAGTTGATCATAGGTTTCTTGAAGATCTTCCTCATCAATGTCATTATCTGGGGTGTCTTTTTCAGATTCAGTTTCATCCTCAGATTTATCAATATAAGATCTTTCAGAATTTTCATTCATCTCAACTGATGGATCACAAACACTTCTGGCCATCAAGACATTATAGTTTCCGGTCTCATCTTGGTGAGATTCATCTGATTCTGATTCAGATTTAGATGAGTCATCATCCCATGTTGCCACAAGTGTCTTTTTCTTTCTATCCATTTGACACTCAGATGAGATATGACCATACTTTTGACAGTTATAACATTTCACCTTTCTATGTTGACTCTTAGAGGAGGAGCTGATTTTGTTTTTACCTTTATCAAAGGATTTGAAATTGGAATTCTTCTTCTTAAATTGTTTCAGAAATCTCTTAGCAAGTAAGGCAACATCTTCATTATCACTTTCTTTCTCATTATCAGATTCTTCTTTAGAAGGGGATGGTTGAGATATCTTTAAAGCAATAGATTTCTTGTCTTTGGATTTAGTAGAAGAATTATTCAATTTCATTTCAAAGGTTCTAAGATTGCCAGATAATTCCTCTACTTTCATATTTTCAGGGTCATTATATTCTTCTATAGACGTAACTTTAGGGTGAAATCTTTCGGGTAGAGACCTCAGGATTTTGCTACAAACTTTGCCTTCAGGAATTTTTTCACCCAGAGACCACATTTCATTTACAATGACCATTAACTTAGTTCGAAACTCATCGAACACTTCATCTTCCCTCATTTTTAAAGATTCGAATTGGGAAGTCAACATTTGAAGCTTGGCTCTTTTAACAATAGTAGTTCCTTCATAGTTTGTTTCTAAAAGATCCCAAGCTTGTTTAGCTGTGACACATGTCATAATCTTTTTGTATTCTTCAGCTGTCATGGCACATGATATGGCATTCAATGCCTTCGCATCACTATCTTTCAAAGCCTTTTGATCAGGTGACCATCTTACCTTTGCAAGAGGCTGAACAGTGTCATCTTCAGCTGTGGTGGTAGGATGAGACCATCCATCCTCTACAGCATCCCAAACAGATGAACCAAGGGATCTGATGAAGATGGTCATCCGGGCTTTCCAAAAAGCATAGTTTGTACCATCAAACAAAGGAGGTCTGTTTACTGCACTACCTTCTAGGTTAGACATCAGCACTAGACTAAGAAAACGATCTACTCCAGGTTGTTAAGCCTTTATGGGAGTAACCTTTCTCTGATACCAACTGAAAGTACAGGCTAGGGCCAATGACTAAGTCCTAGAGGGGGGGTGAATAGGACTGAGGCTAAACAATTGCCATTTTTAAATTTCTAATCCTGTTTATAATCAAAACAGAATAAAGAACAAGACAAGCATAGCAGGAGTATAAATGAAACAAAAACTGTAGAACATTCAGAAGAGAAATGGACACAGAGATTTATAGTGGTTCGGTCACACAGACCTACATCCACTCTCAAGGGTCACGCAGACCCTTGGTTCCACTATCATGAATCAAACTACACAAGTTCTGATTCTACCTCATATTTGATATAGAGGTTCAATCACATAGATCTACTCCTCCTTACAGCAATGTGGTGAGTATAATCACACAGATCTACACACCTACCACATTATACATATATTGTAGAAATTTGAAGAAGGGTGAACACTTGCCTTGATGATGGTTGAAGTGTTCTATGGAGCTTTGACCGCAGTCCAAGCTTGCACCTCTTGTTGACCTCTTGGTGTTGAGAAGAATGCCTCCAATGTGTTGCACAACCAGGGTTAAGAAGATTTGGATTCTAGGGTTACACAAATGAGTCTCTCATGGTGTAAACTACCCTAGAGGATGGACTCCCTAATAGGACACTCATCCAAGAGCTAATGGAGCTCTAGGGTTTACCTAAATCAAGCACATGAGTGCTTTGGAAGGGATTTGGGAGCCTTCAATCGATGGGAAGAAGGTAGCAAGCAAGGCTTTACCCTAAGGTCCTTAAACTGCACAGAAAACGAGGCTACAGATTTATAGAAAAATCCCAACGGATACATTTTACGGTTAGCCTCTAAAACTGGCGGCTAGCCCCTTTTGAAATGCACTGAAGCAACGGATATATTTTTGAAAGCGGTCAGCCCACGGTTAGCCGCGGGTGTTTTTGGCGGTTAGCCGTGAGGTAACCGCAAACAGATCTGCAAAAAGTTGCTCTCTGGAAAGCAAACCGTAATACCTACGGTTGCTTGCGGTTAGCCGTAAGACTGTAAGCGGTTAGCCATAAGGTAACCGTAAGGGTAACCGAAAGTCCTGACAGAAGAAAAGTTTGCTTTCTGGAAAGGTGACCGTAGGACTTACGGTTGCCTGGAGGTTAGCCGCAAAGGGTCTCTGCGGTTAACCGCAAGGTGACCGCAGGGCTGACCGAAGAGAAACAACTTTCGGGAAAGGTGACCGTAGGACTCACGATTGCCTGCGGTTAGCCGCAAAGGGATTCTGCGGTTAACCGCAAGGTGACCGTAAGGTCACCGAAACCTTGAAATCCAGGATAGGTTGTAGCTGAAGAAGGATAGGGATTTTCCAAGGGTTCTATAAGTTGGTCCTGGATTGAACTACCTGAAGGGGATGGTGAACACACACATGGAGTTCTTCCTAGATGAATCCATGTCTTCCAAGACTTGATCTTCTGCCTTCAAACTTGATCTTCCTTGTGAAACTAGAGAGGCAATGTCTTGAATTCTTTGACACGGAATTGACAATACAAAAACCAGTGCACATTGGAATGTGGCACTAACAGATTTATCATTGGTAAGTGCGCACTCATCCCAATTAAGAGTTAATTGGATCGGTACTGATGATCACTATAATTGATTGGGTTTCAAGGATAATAAGATATGGATCTAAATTGGCGGACATGTCCAATTGATCCATGGATATAGATGGAGGGGCCTACTTGTGGTCATATGGAAGTTTATGGTCTTTTTGTAATTTATTCATAAGACTGGAGTTTAGTTGCAGATATATAGTGGAGTTATTTGCAATTAACTGTGGGCCCGAATTGCATATGAGATGTGGGGTCAGGGTATCTCACTTGGAGCCAGCTTTTTATGGAATCCCTAGTGGTCCCAACGCTAACCCAAGATTAGATCATTACTAATTTTACTTGAACTCAAAAGGAAAGGAAATAAAAAGTTACTAATTGTTATGAAAGTGAGACTTCTAATAATAATAATTAGAAAGAAGATAGTTACTAATTATTTTTGAAGTGAGACTTTTAATAATAATTAGTAAAAGGAGGTTGCTCATGCTATAAAAAGAGGAGGCTTTGGACGTCCAACCCATCCTATTACACATACCGCAATTCACGCCTAGCCCTAGTGTTTGCAAGTTTTGCATGCCACTCCTTTTTCTCTCTTTCCTAGTTTCTCCTCTGGGTTTTCCTTAGAGCTTCTAGTTGGTTTCTGTTGGAGATCCCACAATTTTCCTTGAGGAAAGGGATTTGAAGCGTGTTATAGCATGGAAGACAACAAGGTCTTGGAGATCCTAACTTGCTACAAAGAAGAGTTCTTAATCATGCAAGTTGCTAACTTCTCCATTAGAGCACAACCAAGTTCCAAAGGTAAAATCTACTTCTTTATATGTTGTGGATTTATTGTGATTGCATGGTGATGCTATATTCTATCTTAGAGATAGTTTTTTATTGATTATGGTTGATGAGATTGAGGACTTGGATCCTAGATGTGGTTTATGGCCTTATGGGTACTTGATCCTTGAGTCAAGTTGGTCAAAAGTTTTTGAAACCTATCCAGGAGACCCACCTACTTCCAACAATTGCATAGAGAATAAAAATGAGTGAGAAAGTACGCATGATTCCACTGTGTCAGCACAAGATAATATCTTAGCCATCCAAAGATATGGGGCCTTGTTTTCATCAATGCCGATAGTGGCCTTATTTCTTCCACCACTAATGTGCAGGCTGCTTACTAGAAAGCAGTAGCTATAAAGGATCTTTGTCATATAATGAAAATCTCTCTTTAGACCAGACCATATGCTGGTTATGTGCAGTCTAGTTCTAGGGGAGACATTTGGGGCTACCTTTGATCAGTCTACTTCTTCGTACTCCCCACCCAGATCCAATTTGATAATTCTCTAACTATTGATTTGCTCACTGTTGAACTTCCAAAAAGAAAAAAATTCCGAAGACAACTTTAAAGATATTGGATCAAGGGTTTTAAAGAGAGAAGTGTCAAACTGGTTATGATCTAGTTAGAATCACGAAGAAGTATCAAATTGGATTTCTAAGAATTTTAGTAATATATTTCTTAAACTACATTAACATGCAAACACGAAGGAAGAAGTGCCGTATCCAGAATTTAAATTCTGAACAACTGAGTGAGAACTGACACTCCTTACCACTTAGATAAGGAGCCATTCTGAATTGCATGTTAAGATTTAAGTCTCTTCAAGTGGACGGCTGTACAAAACTTAATTGTTAAGCTATCGAGATTGGTGCTAGCGGGTCCGGTGGACTAAATGACATTAAAGCGTGGCGCGTGACTTTTGCTCGCTAACGGGTCCGGTGGACTAAATGACATTAAAGCATGGCGCGTGACTTTTACTCGCTAACGCAAAAACTGATATGAGAATCCTACGTACGCCTCTCTATGAAGAACGTGTGGGCCCCAATTTTTAGAATCTTGGACCGTTTTAAGTTAAGTTTGTTCATGAGCTGAGTTGGGTTGGCTTTCATGTGAGACTTGCCCATTTAGATATTAGTTCTATTTGGCCCATCATAAAAAACCAGACGGGACTTAAAAATAATAATCACACATGGTCTATCTAGAGCTAGAAGCACCTCCCGACTTTCTATAATAGAAGGAGGGAAACCAAACAAAGGAGGTCATCTATTGAAAATCCAAGTAAAATGAATGCCCTCTTACATGGTATTTTCATATTTTGCTTCAATATATATACAATCATATGATGGGTCCAATTCCTATGAGAATGAAATCAGGTACATCCCATAGAAGGGTAGGGCATTCATCTCGAATATGATGAATTTCAATAGGCAGGCCCCACATAGAGTTCCAGTACTCTTTTCCCTGAGTGGAAGCGTGAGAAAGTCAAGGGATCCGGACTCCTTGCCATGATACATCACACTTAATTAAGGGAGAAGATTATTTTCAATTGTTTGAATTTAAGGAGGGGAGGGAGACACTGAAAGGACCGGATTGTAGAGATTCTCTCCATTCCAATATGCAGAGGATCGATCCAGGCTCTTCATCCTCTCTATCTTGGAATATTGCGAACAGTTTCCCCTTTGAAGCAATGAGAAGTTTGGGCCTGTTTGGCTTCATTATGGGAATTTTTTTTTTCGGAAATGAATGGTGACAAACTTCTTTGGCGGGTATTTTGTGAGTGAGAAAATCTGTTGCATTGGGCTGAGTAGAGAGCAGGGGCGGACCCAAGCACATTCACATGGGGGCGGACGCACCTGTTGGACTTCGGTCCGCTTCTAAAGCCAGCGAAAATCCGGGCTCAGCTTCGAAAATTTACATTAAAGATCCTACATCTGACCCTCAAACCATGTGAAAATTCTGGGTAATTTTTTTCCAAATCACAGTTGCCAGTTTCGGCCTGCACCCTTCAAATGAAAATTCTTGATCTATCTGCAACTGCCACAGAACATGCTATTCTATTGCCTTGTCCATTTATGTTGCCAATCAAAATCTTGTTCCTTGCATTATCAGCGTGAGATCCATTTCCTATTCAGTCAAACATTGGACCACAAGCAAATTACTGATGCATGAAACGCATTTCAAAATATCGAAAGTTGACGTTGAAGGACATACAGCAGGCAATAAGGATAGTGATGTTGATGGGCCCCAAACAATATCCAGCTCAGCTCGAATTTTAATCTTTAGGTCCCAGCTTGGCCCAAGCCCGAATTGGGCCATAAGTGCCTAGCCCGAGCCCAGCACACATAAAATTAGGTGATTCCAAACCCGGGTGGCTAGTGTTTTATAAAATAAAGGGACTTCCATTAACTGCGTCAAGCTGCATCTTAGCTGACTGAGATGTGTGTACCTGTGTGATACTGCATGCTTTCCAATCCCATTTTCAACAAACATGCATTATTTCCTTTCTTGCGTGTGGGCCTCTCTTATGAGTCCCAATTACCCGAAGCCCCCTTGGATGGAAAGGACCAGCATTGGAACGACTTGAATCTAGGGGGAGTTTTTGCCATGGATGTTCCATATGATTTACTTTGTCAGGGGGTAGGTGCTCTGAAATTCAGGGTAATTTCAAGTTTGTAAATTGTAATGAGCATGGCTCTTTCACATATCCGGATAAAATGTCTGTACGTGAACCTTCCTGTATGCGAACATTCGAGTAAATTTCCACGAATCTGAGAAGATGGTCACTCATTTCTGTTTTACCTGCTAAGTCTTGATATTTTGCCGTACGCAAGAAATAATTCTAACCACCAACCGGGCCCACCATCCCCTTCCAAGTCCTAAGGGGAAAGAGAGGACTTTCAAGACCCCCGCCACGTCTCGGGCAAGAAGTCTTTTGTGAAAGGTATTTTCCTTGTAATGGTACCATGACTTCAATCCACTGGTACCTCAATCTACAACCATTGCTTGTTGCACCCACCGACAGGCCTCGGGCAAGAAGTCTTTGTTTTAAGGTTTTTTGTTGCATTGGTAATTTTTTTTTCTTTTTTTTTTTTTTTTTCGGTTGGGAGAAATTTCATAGTTGGAGAAATTGTACCAATTGGAAGAGCTTCCTGGATCCTTGACAGGTGACTCTTCAAAGAGATATCTAGGGAGATCAACATCTCTATGGACATGAGATGTTGAGGTTTGGTCAGTGTAGCGACCCTGGATTAGGCCGTCGGCCTAATCCGGGATTGAGACTAATGATGATGATATACGAATGAATGATTCATGCCATAAAACATACTATGCATACACGGGTCTATAAAGAATAAGATACTACCCATGCACGTGATTTCCCACAGGTATCCGCGGTGAGGATCTCACGCCATTTCACAATATTTTATTTAGGTGCGGAAGTGTGTAGCAAATCAAGTATACAATTCGTTAATAGTAATAAGGTTGAGAACACATGTATAACAAGTATCAGAATGAGCAATGAACATTAGCATATTCCTATAAGTAAATATTAATGTTTATACAAAATATTAGTTGATTAACATTTCTTAAAAATAGAGGTCAACAAAGGCCAATACAATCCAAAATAATCTCCCAAAAGAAAGTCATATCCACAATTTCCAAAATGTAACGTATCTCGAGGCAACCGAATGTCTAGACGACATCATCGGCGCGCCACTCAACTAAACGTTGCGGTTCACCGACCGCCTCCTCTAGCTCTGTCTTAGAATAAACAATGTCTGGACCTGAGTACTAAAGAAATGAATCAGACACGATGGTTTGGCAGGTGGGTGAAAAGATATAACAATATAATAATAATTGAATTTACCTTAGAAAACATTTAAAACCTGTTTAAACAATAATTTCCATGGAAGAAATAAATCATTTATTCAAAAACATATATGCAATGTAAAACAAGTAAAGGTAGCCAAGGAATCGGGAAACAAGAAAGATGGCAACCACACAAAGCTAAGTCCTTTATCACCGAAGTGACAAGAGCATATCGAGGCGTTGATCTCAGTCACTGAAATGAGGAGATTCAACGAAAATATACATATACATATAATAATACGGGACGGGACCGCAGTAGCAAACCGAGTATCGGGAATCACGGTAGTGAGCCGGATATTGGGAACCACGGGAGCGAGCCGGGTATCGGGACGGGACCACGGTAATAAACCGGGCATCGGGATCCAAACTGCAGCTGGCGGGACAGGGAGGGGGACTTTCAAGTCAGTGGATCAAACCAACAGGGTTGTCCAAGCTTAGTGGTCCGACTCATAGGTCATATGCAAGCAATCGGGACATGTATAAATACATATGATGCGATTGTGTAAACGGGCGGGACGGGGTGCTCAAGGCAAAAATGTCATTTCAATGTCGGGTAATGTGTATCGGGCTAGCATAATGCATACAAGTACAATTTCAGTGTTTTCAGGAATGATAATCGAAATCATGAATTTCGGGGAGAATAGAAGTACAATTTAACTTTCAAAATTTCGGAACAAATATCGGGCTTCAAGACTAGTTCAAGGTGAATAGGGGTCCCGTATATCAATTTCAGTATAAACTTGGTACTCCTTGAATTTGGAGACATTCCGGGCTCCTAATACACCTTAGAAATTTGAAAACTTCAAATGAATCTTCATGATGTGGTTTCTTTCTCAAACGAGCTTCATATCTTGATATAATTCTTCCCATCACAAAATGGCTCCTAACAAATCTATTATAATCATTTAAACATTTCATTTCTACCCCAAACATATCCCTATGTGAACAGTACCCATCAAGTCGGCTCGAGCGGTGAGCTCTCTGGAATGACTTTCTGGGCGGGTTCGCTCGAGCAAGGTTGGGTTCGCTCGAGCGGACCTGTCCAGTTCAGGTTGGCTCAAGCGAAACAACAGTTCACTCAAGCTAACCATTCTCTGGATGGAATTCTGGGAGGGTACGCTCGGGCGAGATAAGGTTCGCTTGAGCGAACTGTCATCTAGAAGGGTTCGATCGAGCGACCTATCAAGTTCGCTCGAGTGAACTGTCCAGACCAGATTCCGCGACAGTTCTGCTCCTTCCTTTTTCCTTTTCTTACAAACTCTTTGGAGCCTCATTCTCACATCAAAATGAGAGGGTTAAAACCTCCTTAAAAACTTTTCCCAAACCTCCATCAATCTTCCAAGGAAAATCTATCCAATCACCTCCATTCTCATCACATTCAATCACAAAAGAAAAGGAAGAAATCCAACAACCACAAAGGTTCATTTGAGCCATATTCAAGAGATAAATAAAGGACTATAAACCACATTTCCAGGACAATAAATGAGCTAACCAAAATTCTTTCATGAGCATTTATTTCACAATCAATGCAAGATAAACTAACATGAATAGAAATAACAAAATCTATCATATTTTTTCACAAATACCATTTAATACTCAAATACCCATTCATCCACTTGCCTTTGGTCCAAGCTTAGTCAAATCAAGCTCTAAACACCCTTTCTCAAAAATCACCTACAACATATCAAAAACACCTCCAAAAGCAAACCCTAAAATGGTCAAAATAATGAACAAGAAGAAGAAAGCTTGTAGCAAAGAAGATAGAGGTTCTCTAGGTCTAGAAAGACTCATATTCAAGAGATGGAAAGAGAAGCTTACAAGATGGTTCTCCAATGGTAAGGTTAGGCTCAAAGAAGATCTTGGAATGGTTAGTTTCCTCCACAAAGGATATTAAAAGGAAGCTCTAGGAGTGAGGAAGAAGAAGATGACCTCCATTTCTCAAAAGATGCAAGGTTAGTAGTGATTTGGGAGATGGAAGAGCAATGAGAAGAAGAGAAAGAGAGAAAAACCCTAGATTGGATATCTTTTGAGCTGGAATAAGAAAGGGAAAAGGGAAGAATAGCCTTCTCTTTATACAAGTAGAGAGTGGGCTCCACCACTAAGAATTCTCATTAGGTTGAAATCAAGACTTTCGGGACTTCGAACGAATTCAACAAAGAAGGGAAAAATGATCGTCGAAATATCTATTTTCTAAAAAGTATATATTTCAAGGGTATCGGGGATATTAAACTTTGTGTCCAGCTTTGATGCAAAAAGACTGTTTTGCCCCTGAAGTTGGGAAAGTCGGATTTTCGGGTTTCGAATGGGGACAGAGTGTCATGCCCCCAAAACCGGGATCCGATCTCGGGGACGCGAGTATGGGGAATTTGTATTTCCCCTCCCAGGATCCGCGTGTGTGAGGATGACAAAATTCACAACACATCAAAATATTTCGCGGAAGCTCTACAAGACGTTACGACCCGGAATCCGTATCCATCGGGTTCCGTGTCGTACTCGATCTGTCAGCATAAGATTATCATAAACATATTTTAACTCAGACTGGAACGATTCATAATATCAAGATATACAGAGCTGACAGTAACAGGATAGTCATTACCCAAACATATTCAAGTTACAAATTAACGAGTGCATTTATTACAATTCCCAAGAAAAAGGCTAACAAAAGCCGTACAAAATAACAAGCTAAAACAATACTACCCAAGAGTGTAATGCAACTCCGGAGTCAAGCAAGACGTCGACATGACATCGCTGACACAACAACCTGCAAAGCTCGTGGCTCAACAACCCTCTGCACAGGAACTAGCTCGAAACAAGGACCTGCTATCTAGAACACCAAAGTAGTAGAATATCAGACACGACGGTCTGACAGGTGATCAAAATAGGCAAGAGCATAAACAAAAATAAAGTTTAAAGGAAACAATAGCTAAAACACTGGATTGAACTTGAAACAGATTTACAAGATTTAAAAACGATGCATGGACAACATGCTTATCAAGAAATCACGAGTACATGCACGGTATACGAAACAAGACATGAATACATATAATATCATGATTAGTAAATCCACACGAGCCCATCATTTCTCTATCATACATGACGACAAGAGCAAGCAGGCACGACAAGCACGACACACAAGACACGATCCCACATATACGAGGAATTTCCGGCAGCAGAACCGGAACACGAACACGCACGATGTGTCATTCAAGACACGACTAGTCTGCAGACAGTCCACATGTTTAAGGACCCTCAGATAGTGGATCAAGCTAAAAGGGCAGTCCAAGCTCAGTGGTACTCACTTATATCATGAATGCACAAAACATAGCGATACACGTTCGAGAACACGACAAAACAAGAGGGAAATCATTTAACGAGCATGACACGACGAGACTAGCAAAATAGCATAATATAAATGCTTATCAAACTTAAGAAATGATTCCCGTTTTTCATTCTTCAAACACGTCTTGAAACGAGCTTATACTTGAAATTCAAACGAATGCACGATGATGCACGAAGCATCAAAATAAGAGTTTTGGTTCTTGAAATAATTCTTCAAACAAAATTGTACTTGAAATTCAAGGCGAGTACACGATGATGTACGTAACATCAAAACAGAAGTTCAAACACGAAATCTATCAAGTTTAGGCTAAAGACCATTCATTGACCCTTGTGGAGTTGAAACCCAAATGTCGGAGTTTTAACAAGATTTGGTGCCCCAGAAGTTATAGTACATTTTGGAATTTCAAGTGCACAAAGTCAATAAAAAGGTCTAAAACCTAGTCTAGTTTTCATTCCCGCAAAAATCCTTCAAAACAGTTCTTTTTGTAACTGACGGACTGGTTCCAGCATCTCTACCGGTAGAACTTCCGGTTTAAGCGGTTCTACCGGTAGAAATTCCGGTAGAACCACCTCTACCGGTAAAAGTACCGGTTGGAGCGCTTCTACCGGTAGAACTTCCGGTAGAACTAAGGGTTCACAGTTTTTCACACTTCTTTGCCAAAATTCAAGCCATTTCTACCGGTAGAACTTCCGGTAGAACTTCCGGTAGAACTAAGAGTTCACAGTTTTTCACACTTCTTTTCCTTCTTCTCTTCCATATTTTTACCACCTACACTCCCAAGCCTACAAGCTTTCCAAGGGATGATTTCCACACAAAAATCCACTCCCATTTCAAACAAAACTTCAAAAATCACAAACCCATTTACATTCAAATCATGTATTTCTAACTTATAAAGTATTGAATTCACAAATAAACCACTCATTCTATAAAAAAAAAACATCAAGACATTTTCAAGTATAAAATCATAAAAACTAACAAGATCAAACATGATTCTAAGAGCTTGCAAAATCATGGCTAACAAGACAAATGAAGAAGCCAAAACTCATGAATTGAAAGAATATAGCATAACTTGCATTATGAAATTAACATAGAAAACATGTCTTAATGAAATATTGAAACCATAATGAAACATAAAGCAATAAACATGAGAAATCCTATAAAGATCACTTGCCTGAATCCAATGCCAAGGAGAACTCCACAAAACTCAACCAAAGAGAAGATCCACGAAATCTACACAAAAGCCCCAAAATAGAACACATAAAAATCACCATTTTTTGTCATCACAAACCCCCATTTCGAAAATGGGTTTGAAAACATAGAAAACAAGTTCTAAATGAACTAAAAGAACACCAATGAAAGAATGGAGGAAAGTACCAACCTTGAGCTAGCTGAACAATAAGAAGGGAGGTTGGAGATGATGAATAGTGAAATGGTTTGGCTCCAAAAACACTCCAAACGAAGCTTGAGAAGAGAGGAAGAGATTAACGGAGTTGGATCGGGGATTGGAGCTCTTTTGCTAGTTGATTTCAAGGGAAAAAGATCAAGAAAAGAGTCTTCTCCTCACCTCCACTCTAGGGCAAGGACCGGTGCAGGAAAAATGGGGAAAAAGAATGGAGGAGGGGGAAGAAGCGGATATATATAGTGTCTGGAAGGTGGGTCCCAATGCAGTTGAACTTGAAACGATTAAAACATGGTCTTGTGGACCCCGGATGAAATCGACGAAGAAGAACAAAACGATCGTCGAAAAATCTAGTTTTCAAAAAGTATATTTTCCCCAATTTCTGGAATTTTCGAAATTTATGGACAGATTTAGTGAAATTTGTCATTTTTGCCCCTTTTTCTCGAAAAACGTGATTCCTGAGCCTCAAACCCAAATGGATAAGACATGAAAGCTGTTTATAACAATAAAATGAGTCAAAAGGAATAAAAATTGGAATTTTTAGAAACCAAGAATAAATTTTCACAAAAATACAATTTACAAGGGTCGGGTCAAAACAAAGTCAACGGTCTTTTAAAACTTTCCAAAGTTTTGAAAAATCTATTAAAACTCAAAAATAAAGTCAAATCAACTCTAATCTTGTTTAAAAAGATAAATCATGATTAAAACAATGCTAAACCTAAAAATTGAGGGTCGGGGTCTTACACAGAGTCAACTCGAAAGTTGTAGGGATTAACAAGATGATTAAAATGGGGTTGAAATACAAATGATTGGAATCTCACATAATCTCCCAAGTACTAGTAAGGTTACAAAAAGGAACCTCCAAAGGGTCCTACTAATCACGAAGGCACTCAAAATTCCCCCAAACTATAAAAAAAGCTATTCTATTCTCAGCTTAACCAAAATTCACTAATCAAGCTTAGAGCTAACTCATGACTTAATTAACAATAATCAAGGTCACTCGGGTTGGGGTCTTACAGTCAGCAAATCGACTTTCAGCCTTTGTGTTAACTGTCTCAGGGGAGTATCAGGAAGGGTGTGAGTTCTGATGTCACAGTTTCAGGAGACAAAGTCTGAAAGGGTGATATCTCAATGTGGGAAGAAGTAGTTCTAAAAGATATACTACCAAATGTGGTCTGAGACTAAGCGGCTTCAGGAAACGAGGCTTCGGAGGAACTATCATCCCGAACTATCACATTGAAGGCCGCTTTGATAGGAGACATCCCCAGAATGGACTGTTGAGAGTCGGACTCATCCTCGAATGTAAGAGGATCATATATCCAGCAGTTTTCTCCATTTTCAGGAGTTAAGGGAGAAGGTACTTGTGGTCTTCAGGGACTTCCGGTTCTAGATTATGATTCTGAAGAAGTTCATTGATGTGATCTTTCTCTTGTTTTATGGTAAGCCGCTGCAAGATCCTTGCATACTCTTCAAGATCAGGCATGGGAGCCAAATCTTCTTCTTCGTCTGTTCCTTGTGGTTCAACATGGTTCAGTTCCACTAGAGTAATGGCAGGTGCTGGGTCAACAACATTTTCTTAAACAGCCTCTTGGTCTTTTTCATCATCAGACCAAGATCCTTGTGGCTGTAAGGGGTTATATTAGATTACTGGCTTGAGGTGAGTTTCAGGAACCCATTCTTCATCGGAGAGGTATTCTCCTATTTTAAAGGGTTCCTCCCACTCATCGGTGTCACTGGACTTGTATCCCGCCTTTGAAGTCTCTGGAAGGTACTTTTCTGTGACCCCCAGTGAAGCGGTAGAAGAAGTCTCTGCCTCTTCATGGACTTCTTCTTTTGGCTGAGGCTTCTCCTGCCTTTTGAGCTTGAGGAGTTGTCTCCTAGCTTGCCTTCGTTGTTGAGCCGTCGGCTTTGTTTTGACCATCTCCCAGTTTTCATCTTTCAGGAGATCAGGATGCACCCATAAGAGTCGCCCATCTAATGTTGGGTAGGGAACCAACTCTTGGGATGCTTGAGTTCCTTTTACCACCTTGAAAGAAGTATTGATCTTTTTCTTTGGTGACTTCATTGCTTGCCCATATGACACCATATTGACGGAGGCAGACCTGGAGTCTTTGTCAAAGGTGATGACTACATTTTTCCACATCTCGTTGATCTATTCTCTCACAACGAAGCATTGATTGAGAGGATGCGAGATCATTTGGTGGTATAGACAGTACCAAGGATCAATGGTTTTCCCAACATCTCCTGGTCTTTTGGCGTCAGGCAAGGTGAGTTTGCCGTTTTCTACAAGATCCTTGAAGATTTCATCCACATCTTCATCGAATGGTTGTTTCTTTTATACTCGCTATTTGAAGGCATCAGGAGTTCGAGTTTCTTACTTACAACTTTGTTTTTAGCTTTCTTTAGTGGCTGAGGAGCTGACTTGTGTTGACACCAAAAAAGTCACTATGTCTCCTCCACATCAAGAAGCCTCGTGAAGCTGCATCCTGCTACAAAACAAGCAAGGCTACTTCAAGCATCAGATTTTGTCAGAATCAGTCAGAAACTGAAAGATCCTTCAAGACTGCTAAAAGAGGAGTACACCTGAGGTTTCGGGCCATTCCGACATCGTTTGGCCCAACTTCACTGCTCCGATAGCTAAACAAGCGCTCCCGGCGGCGACATCATCAAAGACACCAAAACTTTGATCAGAGCCTAAGGATGACTCCAGAATGTCTCCAAAGGGCTCCATGCAAAATTTCAAGTCAAACCGACAACGTTTGACCCTCCATCAACGCTCGAGCAGCAAAATCAAGCCTCTCGACGGTGAGAACCACAGAAGCCATTACTCATCAAACAAAGTACATGAGTGGCTTCAACATGCCTCCAAAGGGCTGCACGTCGAATTTCAGGTCATTCCGACAACGTTTGACCAGGTTTCGATACTCCAAGAGAAAATCAAGCCTACCGGCGGCGGAGCAACCCGAGACCATGACATCCAAAACGGAGCTGATGGAACGTCTCAAAATGACTCCAATAGGCTCCTCGTCAAATTTCAGGTTAATTGGACATCGTTTGACCACATATCAAAGCTCGGCATTTTCCCCGCAGTAAAATCAAGTCAAGCATCGATGCGATCCCAAACAGCTTCAAAACTCAAATAAAAGCTCATGGTTGGTCCTATCCACTGCTCAAGAAGCTTCACCTCAATTTTCAGGTCATTTCGACATCATTTGACCTAGTTTCGACTCTTGACGGAAAATCGGCTACAAAGTCTTCGGCTTTCCCGAAAAATGGGAAACTTTGTGCTCCGATCTCGTGCGGGTTCTCGTCAAGATTTCTCCAAGAAAATCAAGTCAATAATTGAGGAAAAATGTCGAGAAAAATACAGAAGAAAGAAGGAACAAAAAAGATGAAAAAACGGCCGAAAATGACGCTCGGCGACCAAACGGGCCAAAGCCCTATGGTCGCCGGCGACCCTGGGTGCATGGTCGCCCGATGACCCTGCAAATCCGGGTCGCTGGATTTTGCACAAAATTGCCCGTTTTTCGATGTTTTTCGCGTTTCGAGCATTCCTGCCTCTGTGATTTTCTGAAAATCCAATGTTTGATGCTTGAAAACGACTGATCTTCACCGACATCTTGGATCCGCAGTTAAAAGCATTAAATCATCACCGATCGCCTCAAGATCGCCAACCGGCTGACCAAGAAAGTGCACTTTCTGTCCGACCGATCGTGAAATCAACAAGACAGATGTCACCGGCCCACCAACATCAACCAATGTTTGAAATTGCATCGCGATCCAGCATCAAACAATGTGTGAATCCACCTGTGATGATCGCAAGAAGAATCTCAAAAGACGCAGCGCGGCCTGCGACTCTTCACATGCCTTGGCGACCACTTAATGACGTTAATTGACCCGTTTATGACAACTTAATGCGGTCATTAACTCATTATTTTGGACGGCCCAATCAGATTCAAGCATTTGGGAGTTACAAATCCAAGCAATCATGAGATTTAACCCATGAAACTCCCATCATCATGAAGCTTAAAGGGAATTAAATGCCCACTACCTTCATCGGCCAATCACAAGCCATGAAAAAGGAGTTACAAAATCAACTTGTAACTCCTCATCAATTCTCTCATCATGGCTATTAATGCCCATAATCACCTCATGGCTACCAAAAGCCTAAAAAAGAGGTGAGTTCCAAAAGAGAAAAAAAGAATCCCAAGTGCAATCCCAAGCTCTGAAAATCCAGAAAATCTAAGAGAAAGACGAAGTCCTGCTGCTTTGCTCCCGGAAGCACCACAAGGTAATCAACATCCCTTGGGGGTCCACCCCCCCAAGGTCTCCTCCTTCTCCAACATGGCCTAAACGCGGCTTTTCAGCCCGTTTAATTGGTTTTTCATTGGATATAGGACCTCCTCTTGGTCCTTGTCCTTTAAAAAACCGAGGTTAGGAGCCAAGCCAAAGAATCAAAGCATCACATGTTCTCATTTGAAGGACGATGGCGAAGTCCATACATGACTTGCGACCGTCGATCTCAACGTGCCCCCACAATCTCCTGAGAAGTTAGATCCCTTTTCTTACTTTTCTATTGTAGTTTGTATTTCTTAAAGAGACAAAAAGAAATCACAATTCTTGTCTTTCATATTTGATGAGTTTTGTAAAATCGCCTTTCACGGCAAACAAACAAAAACGCCTCCTACGGCATTCTCAAAAAACAAACTTGTCTCTTTTCTTAATATTTATGCAATTTGAAAAGTTAGAAAAAAGGATTGATTTCCTTTCCACTTGTGAAGGTGAATCTCGGATCATCACCATTCCAAATTCCAAGTAGAAAGTAAATCTGGCATACCCGTACAAAAATGTTGATACCCGCTATTTTCCCTCCTCCGCCGAGACCCAGGTCAGCCCCCGGGGTGCGGAAGGAGAGGATGGAAGATTCCGAGGGTCCATCAAGTTGGCATACCCGGTGGGACTCGTTGACTTGAGAACGTGATGCTTTGATCCCTTGGCTCCTTTCTAGTTGGTGGCCTATGTTGCATTTTGCATCTAAAAAAAAAAAAACATGAGATGGGATTTTAATTGTTCTTTCTCACTTCAAAAAAAAAAAAAAAAAATCTGATATCTTTTTCTTAAAAACTCAACTTTGAGAAATTTTGATCTTTCCCTCTTCGAACTTGATAGCTCACAGAAATGTTCGCAGCTATAGTTCATATCGGGGATTGGGCCATCTTTTGTCTTTGATGAGTCCAATTGGGATTTCAAGAAAAAAACACCTTTATTTCAAATTCTTTAAAAAAAAAAAGTGATCTCTCTTTCTCAAGATTCAACTTTGAGAAATTTTGATCCTCTCCTTTTTGAACTTGATAGCTCACAGAAATGTTCGCAGCTATCGTTCATATCGGGGATTGTGCCATCTTTTCTCTTTGATGAGTCCAATTGGGATTTCAAAAAAATTATAATTTCAAAAAAAAAATCAGTTTTCTTTCTTTTGGGCTCAAAATTGAGAAATCTTGGTTCTTTCCCTTTCGGATTTAACGCTCGCAGAAATGTTGAGTTGTGGTTCGGATTGGAACACCACTTGTTCTCTTTAATGAGTTCATTAGAAATCTTTCAAAAAAAAAAAAAAAAAAACACTAAGGTTGCATCAATTGCGCTCTTTGACTAAAGTGGATTCAAGAAAAGCCTTGTCAGAGTGTGGAGACAACTAGACTGTTCGAGGCAAGGGTCCTCCAAACGGGTTCATTAAGTAATCCTACCCTTACCTGGGGGCTAATCTATCTACTAAGGTTTCATAAGATCAAATTGGAAACCTATGTGCATTTTTCAAAAAAAAGAAAAAGAAAAAAAAAAGAAAGAAAAAATTTCCCGTCATTTTTGAGTTCAGAATTGAGAAATCTTGGTTCTTTCCATTTCGGATTTAACGCTCTCAGAAATGTTGAGTTGTGGTTCGGATTGGAACGCCATTTGCTCTCTTTGATGAATTTAATCTTGACCTTTCAAAAAAAAAAAAAAAACTTCCGTCAATATTGGATTCACATTTGAGAAATTCTGGTTCCTTTCTCTTTCGGATTTAACGCTCGTAGAAATGTTGAGTTGTGGTTCGAATTGGAATACCATTTGCTCTCTTTGATGAATTTAATCTTGACCTTTCAAAAAAAAAAAAAAAAACTTCCATCGATACTGGATTCACATTTGAGAAATTCTGGTCCCTTTCTCTTTCGGATTTAACGCTCGCAGAAATGTTGAGCTGTGGTTCGGATTGGAATACCAGTTGCTCTCCTTTATGAACCCAAATTTGACCTTTTAAAAAAAATCCCATCTCGTGTCCTTCCCAAGGATGCGATTTGTAACATTTGTGCCTAGCGGTGCTAGTACGCCCTTTCGGGTCTATTGTATTCGCGACCGACATATTTGTATCTCCAACCTTATATTATTTTACGTCGAGTGAGCCTTGCTTCTCGGTAATTTGAATTAAGGTCTACAATTGCTTCTAGCAGTCACTGGAACGCTCACTCTGAGCCTACCATACTTGCATTTTAGAACAATTGTATCCTCTATGGCTTTTTACCTTCTTCATCGTCCTTGGGTTGGGCCATGTCCCCTCAAGTGATTTGAAAAGACAAAACCATAGTTGTTCTCCATTTATGATCACCATATTCTTGTGATTACTAATGGATTTGGTCTTGTTTCAGAAGTTTTCCAAAACTAACAATGGCAGCTTCATTGAACATCACTTTCGATGAGAACAAGTACCAGCTTATGCTTCAAGGCAAACAGAACAAGCATAAGCGCCCTGCCAGTTGCCGAAGCGTCATCTCCCTCGACAACTCTCCAAACACCGGGTCAGCTTCAACTCCCCGGACCATCGTCTTCGGGTCGCTGGGACCATTTCCACTCCCCGTAGAAGACACTGTACCTGGCAAGAAGCAGAAAACTGCCCCACAACGTGTCACTAAAATGGTACTAAGGGCGAACACCAAGAAGCCTGAAGCCCGTGGCATTTCCACGAACCCTCAACCCACAAGAAACCAGGTTTACCCTAAAACCTGGTCCCCGAGATCTTCACCAAAGCAACGGAGGTCCCGAACATCTACAAAGCCAGCATACCTAGCCCCTCTCAAGGAGAATCGGTTCTACCCTCTCTCTTACATGAAAGAGGAGAAACCTACCCTCCACCTAAAGAACAAACAAAATCATCATGAGCCGGCTTGCTCCTACAAACCCAAAATCAAATCCTGCATCGTTAGGCCTACGCAAAAACATGTTGAAGCCGACACTCCCGTGAGTCGACCCTTCATCTCAACAGGGGCCAAGCTCACAAAATTCAAGTCTTCATTGCGACAGACAAAGGACCGCGTTCAGATTCTATCCTTGCCTAGCTTCAAAGAAGACAAACTCGGCTGTTGTGCCCGAGGGACTGCATCCTTCATCGCCAGAGCCCAGCCAGAGCTGACTGAAGCTCAAATTGCTCGTCGTATGCGTCGCCGTGCAGCATATCGACAAAAAAGACATGAGAAACAAAGAACCCAGCGTTCTAATCTCAATGTCTCAAACAAATGGGTTGAAAAAGAAAGAGCCGACCAATTCGTTACTGTTCATATGGTTGGCAAAACCAGAAAACGCCAGAAGTCAGTAACCAAAATCAGTGTTAGACGTCCGGTGACTCGCAGCGTCTCCCGGACACGAACACATCTAGAAGAATCCTCCACTCCTCTAAGCCAAGGACACCGGAGTAATCACTCCTCAGATTCTTCATCCAGAAGAATGAGCCTCAACTCAGTCACCAGGACGATTTCTTCGTTCGAATCCCGAGGGATGAACGTCTTGGCTACAAGTTCTCTGCCGCCTCCACAGCATGATGATGTAACTGCACGCATCTAGCAGTTGGAGCAAGGACAACAGAGAATTGAGGCTTTGATGGAAAACCTTATTCTCACTCTACAACATCCACCACCTAACAATGAAACCCCTCTGAATCATGAAGATGATGAGGGCAATGCAGAAAACAATGAGTCTCGCGCCCTTACCAAAAAGGACGTGGACGATATCCTCGCAAAAGTAAAAGAAGAGGATACATTGAAGGAACATGGGATCAAGCCACCCTACCCTTTACGGATGGACTCGGTTCCGTTCCCTGCAAAATTCAAGCAACTTACTCTCCAGACATATACTGGGAAAGGTTCAGCCAGACAGCATGTCATCCATTTCAAGATCCTAACGGGAGCCATTGCGGATGAAGATGCCCTCAAGATTCGCATCTTTGCAAGTACCCTAAAAGGTACATCCTTTGATTGGTACTCCACTCTGCCGGAGAACTCCATCTAGAACTGGGTTATGCTAGAGACACGCTTCCTGACCCACTTCCAAGGTGAGGATCATCCTGTTACTATGGCTTAACTCTGCAGCCTAAAACAGGGAGAGAATGAGTCAACATACGACTTCATTCACAAATGGAAGGCAATGGCGTACAAATGCTCAGATGTACTGCCACAAGCGTCGCTAGTCGACATCTGCCGTAACAATATGAGAACAAAAATTCGCTCCATGATCATCGGCAACAAATCAAAGAACCTGGGAGAACTCCTCGAAGCTTCCATGGAAGCTGAAATGGTGATCAAAGACATCAACAGTCAGAAATCATCAAAGAAAGAGCCGACTGCTGTCACAACCTCGAAACCAAAGAAAAATGAGGTTCTCAATGTGCAGATTAAGTCAGCTCCTCAGCAGCCAAAGAAACCTGAAAACAAAACTGCAGGTAAAAGACCTGAACTCTCTGATGCCTTCAAAGAACGTGTGGAAAAGAAATATCCGTTCGCTGAAGATGTTGAAGAAATCTTTGAGGCTCTCCTAGCAAATGGCAAACTCATTTTGCCAGACCCCAAAAGACCGGGAGATGTTGCAAAACCAATGATCCCCGATACTGTCCATACCATTAGATGATCTCATATCCTCTCAATCAATGCTTCGTTGTAAGAGAGAAGATCAATGAGATGTGGAAAAACAGAGTCATAACCTTTGATTAAAACTATGGCCCCGCCTCTGTCAACATGGTGTCATGTCGGCAAACTTCAAAGTCACTGAAGGAGAAGATCACTACTTCATTCAAGGTGATTAAAATGGCTCAAACGTCCCAAGAGTTGGTTTCCTATCCAACACCAGATGGACAACCTATATGGGTGCATCCCGATCTCCTAGAAGATGAAAATTGGGAGATCGTCAAAACAAAGCCGACCGCTCAGCAGCGAAGGCAAGCCAAGAGGCAACTCCGCAAGCTCAAACAGCAGCAGAAGTCTCAACCACAACAAGAAGTCCTTGAAAAGGCAGAAACCTCTTCCACTGCTTCATTAGGAACGACGGAAGAATCTCTTCCCGAAACTTGAAAGGCGGTAAGAAAGTTCACCCTTGATGATTTCATGCCACTTCTATACAAAAATGAAAATGTGCAGGGGGCATCATACTCTTGCAACTCGGTAGTTGGATTCTCCATGAATGGATACGAGTCTAGTGATACTGCCGGTGATATCGATGAGTGGGAAGAATCCCTTGAAACAGGAGAATACCTCTCCGACGAGGAATGGATTCCCGAGTCTCATCTTATGCCAGTAATCCGGTATAACCCATTACAGCCACAAGGATCCTGGTCCGATGATGAAGAAGACCAGGACCCTATTCAAGAAAATGCTGTCGATCCAGCGCCAGCCAATGCTCCGGTGGAACCCAACATTGGTGAACCACGAGGAGCGGGTGACGAAGAAGATTTGGCTCCTATGCCTGATCTTGAGGAATATGCAAGAATCTTGCAACATCTTGCCATAAAGCAGGAGCAGGATCGCGTTAATGATCTTCGTCATAATCCAGAACCAGAATTCCCTGAAAATCAAAGGGAACTTCTTCCCTTAACTCCTGAAAATGGAGAAAACAGTTGGATCGATGATCCTCTTACATCTGAGGATGAGTCCGATTCCCAACAGTCTGCACTGAGGGCATCTCCTGTCCGGATGACCTGCAATGCGATAGCTCAAGACAATAGTGCCTCTGAAGCTTCCGAAGACACGTACACCCCAACCGGTAATGTATCATCTGGAGCTACATCTTCTCAGGTGACTTCCACTAAGCTATCATCCTCTCAGCCCTCGTCTCCTGAAACTGTGACATCGGAACTCAAGCCTCTCCCGGTTGATCATCCCGAAGAAACTCCTGCCAATGAAATCTTCTTCAATGAAAGCCCAGTCGATTGGTCCCAGATACCCAATCTCACAGACGATGTCTGGACTAATACAGAAAGGTTGTCGGATGCTGTTCAGGACTTGTTCCTACAAATTGCTCCGTGCAACACAATCACCGAAGATGCCAATGCTGCTACAGAGATGTCTTCAGCAAATAACAAAGATCGACCCCTTGATCCTGAGAGTGATCTTCCAAAAGAAGACCCTTCTCTAGAAGCTCCTGAAGTTGGTAGAGTTACCAGTTCTGGCCGGGATTACCACAAAAATTACAATCAACCCTCTTCTTCTTATGTAAATGCTTCGGGATAACAAGTTGTAAGCGCCCCAGTGGCAATATTAATGAAAATGCAGGCCAAAAGGAGGCTTTCAAGTACGACTTGATTGAGCACTTCAAACACATACCTGCACGTTTGCACATCCTTGACTTATTACAAATGTCTCCACAAACTCGTGATAGTCTCATTTCAGAATGACAAAGGCTGAATGCGGATGTCGACAAACACGCCCCACAAGTCCTACAAATTGAAATGGACTACAGGGTCAAAAAATCAAATACTCCCCCAAAGGGAGAAAAGAAGAAAACTGAGGGATCAAGCAATGAATGCCTCTCGGTACAAAAAGCAGCAAGTGCAACAATTGCCTTCGATAAGGATGACCTCCTGCTAGGCGAGACAAAGCACAACCGACCCTTGTACTTTACGAGGTATGTCAAAGAAATGCCAGTACACAGAGTTCAGATCGATCCAGGTTCTGCACTCAACCTTATTTCTACTTTGGCACTCGAAGAGCTGGGCATCCCACCTAGCAAGCTGAGTCACACATCTGTATCCATCTTTGGATATGACGGCAGCACTCAAAGGCTTATCGGCAAAATCAGGTTCAAATTGCAAATATCGGTGATCTTATTTCTGAAATCACTATGTATGCAATAAGGACCCCTTCATGCTACAATATACTCCTTGGACGCCCCTAGATACATGACAATGGTGTCGTCCCTTCAACTCTACATCAGTGCATCAAGTTCGTTGGCAACGATGGCTTGATATATCGAGTGTTTGCAGACAAAAAGCCCTTCAAAGGCAGAGATGTCCATTTTACAGATGCTCAAATGTATAAAGATGGAAAAGAAGAACAGGAGGAAAAAACAATTCACTTTACCGACAGTCTCCAGAAAGATAAAGGCAAGGCTCCTCAGCAATCACCAGAGGTAAACAAACCCTCCACCAAACTCGAAGTAAGCGGTCAAGCTCCCTTCGTGGTCTCCTTCAAATCTCCAAAGCCTTTGGTAATCACTACCAAAGTAGAGAAGACAAAACAAAAGGCTGGGGGCAAGTTCACTGTCTCCTTTGTGTCTATTATGCATGACACAGACTCGGAGTCAGAGTCAGAAGATGACACAACATCAAGCCAAGTTGATACTCTGCGAGATCAGCCCGCTCTCACTCCATTGGAGACACCTGTAGACATAGAAGACCCTACGTCTGCTTCCTTTGTTATTCCAGCATCACCATGTAGGAAGCTTTTGGGGACTCTCAACTGATCGTCAACCAGATGAATCAGAAATATGAAGTCAGGAAGCCTGATTTGCTACCTTACTACAATAAGGCGCAGTCGCTTCGACAAAAATTCAACATCTGTCACATCACCCACATCCTCAGAGGTGAAAACATCCGTGCAGATGCCCTGGCTGGACTCGCTGCATCCATGGCAATCCAAGAAGGGGAAAACATGCAAGTCACAGTGTGTCAAAGAAGGATTCTCCCTCCTCTCAACACACACTAAGCAGTTGTTGAATCCACCAAGTCGTTGGAAGTCGGATGTCCATCCTCAAACCTCCGATTGGCGACTGGAGAGATCCGTTCATTGATTACATCATGTTCGGAATCCTACCTGAAGATCCAAAAGAGCGGGTAAGCATCCAAAGATAAGCCCCGAACTTTCATTTGGATATACCTTCAAAAGCACTTTACAGAAAATCCTTCAACGGAGTACTCCTACGCTGCTTGTCACAACAAGAGGCTTAGGAAACTCTCAAAGAAGTGCATGCTGGTTTTGTGGAGCTCATCAGGCTGGCCCTAAGCTCTACAACCAGATAAAAAGGCTAGGTTATTATTGGCCTACCATGGTAGCTGATGCAATGCAATTTGCCAAGCTCTGCCAAAAATGCCAGATTCATGGAGATTATGTCCACATGCCTCCAGAATGGCTACATCCAACAGCAATCTCATGGCCTTTTGAAGCCTGGGGTATGGACATCATAGGTCCTATTTCTCCCCCACCAAGCAAAGGTCATCGCTTCATCTTCCCCGCTACGGATTATTTCTCCAAGTGGTCAGAAGCATTTGCGCTCAGCGAAATGAAGACTTCATTAGTCCTTCAGTTCTTGCGCACCAATATTATTTGTCGCTTCGGCATACCTAAAAGATTCGTCCATGATAATGGACCGCAATTTCGGGATCACAGATTCTACCGGTTCTGCGACAAGTACAAAATCCAAAGTTGTCCTTTGACTCCATATAATCCAGCAGCGAACAGACTAGTAGAAGCCTTCAACAAGACACTCTGCAAAATTCTCAAGAAAATGGTCTCTAGTCACAAAAGAGACTGGGACGACAAACTACCAGAAGCTTTGTGGGCCTATCAAACCACCGTTCGAGGACCAACTCATAGTACACCATTCTCCTTGGTCTATGGATGCGAAGTTGTTGTCCCTTTGGAAGTACAAATTCCTTCCTTAAGGGTATCTTTACAAAATGACATGACGCAAGAAAGCAATGTCAAATTGAGACTCCAAGAGCTGGATAATCTCGATGAAACACGACTCAAAGCTCTACCAAGCATTAAGTTGTACCAAGCGCGCATGGCAGGATCTTTCGACAAGAAGGTCAGGCAATGCGTCTACAAAAAGGGTGACTTGGTTCTTACAGTAAAAAGACCCATAGTCTTTGCCCACAATTCCAACGGCAAATTTGAACTAAAATGGGAGGGACCCTTCGTCATCGACAAAAGTCTTCTCCAACGGTGCATACGCTCTTCTAAACATGGAAGGAGACAGATGTATGCTACCCATCAACGGCAAGTTCTTAAAGCGGTACTACCCTTGAAGACTTCCTCAAACGGGTCAGAGCGATATCTTCATGGCCAAAGCCTATTTCCAGGTACTTGCTCGTCAAACCCATCCCCTTTTGAAATTTTCATCTTAATGTTGAAATTTCCAAAAAGAAAAAATCTTTCAAAACAATGCTTACTTTCATCGTTTCATTGTTCAAAAAAAAAAAAATCCAATAATCCAAAGTTTAGGAGCCTCTTCCCAGACTTGACCAAAATTTTCGATCCTTGAATCCAAAATTCTTGGTTTGAATCAAAAACCAGGACTCAGGAATTTTCACCCTAGTCTGCCTCGGCTTTTACAACCAAAATGGTTTTAAGTCAAAATTTATGACCCTTGTGTCGCTAAACAAAAAAAAAATTGGTTTTTTTTTAAACCGCGGGGAAGCGACATTTAGTCGATACTCGCAAAATCCAAAAACCGGAAGGATACGAACCCCATTCGATACTTCCAAAAACCCAAAAAACCGGAAGGATGCGAACCCCATTCGATACTTCCAAAGCCAAAAAAAAGAAAAACCCGCAAGGAAGCGAACCCCATTTGATACTTACAAAACCTAAAAATTTAAAAATTGCGGAGACGCAACATCCCCGTTGATATCCACAACCCAAATTTCAAAAAAATCGTGGAGAAGCAACATACCAGTTGATATCCACAACCAAAATTTCAAATGGTTCGAGAAAACCTCAAATTTCAAAAATCGCGGGGAAACGATACCAAGTCAGTACCCATGAAAACCAAAAGTTTTGGGAAAGACAGGGAAGCGGCGCTTAGTCGATACTTGCACCCCAATTCGTGAGGAAGCGACATTCCATCGATACTTGCAAGACCATTCAGTGGGGAGGCGACATTTAGTCGATACCTGCATTTTGAAAACTAAAAGAATTCGGCTATAAATGCCAAAATCGGCTATAGACGCCAAAATTCGGCTATAAATACCAAAATCGGCTATAAACGCCAAAATTCGGCTATAAACGCCAAAATCCGGCTATAAACGCCAAAATCGGCTTTCATGCCAACAAAACAAAAACTTGGTTTTCAAAAAAAAAAAACGGCTTTCATGCCATCTTAAAATTCGGCTCCTATGCCATTCCAAAAATCGGCTTTCACGCCATCCAAAAACCTTGGCTCTCATGCCACAAACAAAAAAACCTTGGCTTTCATGCCACAAACAAAATTTTGGCTTTCATGCCACAAACAAAAACTTTGGCTTTCATGCTACAAAAAAAAAAAAAAAAAACTTTGGTTCTAATGCCATCTCAAAATTTTTGGCTCCCATGCCGCAAAACAAATTTTGGCTCTTACGCCACAAAATTAGGTTTCCATGCTACCAAAATTTTGGTTTTCAAGTTATAAAAAACCAGGCTTTTTACCACAAAATTGGCTTTCATGCCCAAAACAACTCTTTGACAAAAGATTTTCACAAAATGACAATCTTTTGATCAAATTCTTAAACAAACATTCCCATCAACTTTTGCTCAAATTTGTTTTCATCAAAAAATGATTTAAGTGAAAAGAATGGGATACAAAAAATATAGTACCAAAACTGTTTATACATAGAGGTACCAAAAAAAAAAAAAAGAAGGAAAAAGAGTTTGTTGCAACTCAGGAGCTCAATCCGGCATGGTCTTCAACCAAAGTTTCAACTTTTCAAGCAGACCCTTGGCCTTAACTTCCAAAGTTTTTAGGTCACGGTTCTTCAGAATGTTTCCATAAAATGCGGCCGAGCACCGTGACCCATCTGCAGCACGAGGAAGTTCTTCCCAGAGGACCTGCCACTGCTCATGCTCCTGAGTCTTCCTCCGGACATTACCTTCAGCTTCCTCAAACTGGTGACTGCCTGTATCATAGCATCGATTTCGGCCTCCTCCTCTTCCAGCTGTCTCAAGACCTCACTAGGAATCCCTTGTGCAGCTTCTGATCTGATGATGTCCTGCTCATTGAGAAAGCCTATCTTATGCTTCTCTCCAGAAAGGAAGGCCAAAACTTCCTCCCGACGGACACCATCCGATTTGCCAAGACCTTTCTCAGGAGATTGCTTGACATCGAGCTCTTTCTTGGAAACCCCCCGGTACACTGAAAAGCTCTCTACGAACCACTTTGTGAAGCCAGCAGTCCGGAAAGTGGGCAGCTCAGGATAGGAAATCATGGCGGTAGTGTCCTCAGCACTGTAAAAAGCCCATGCATTTCTCCCATCATGCAGACCTCCAAAACGCTTCACCATGCTCGAAGGCGCTCCGACAACGCCTTGAGAGAAGCCAAGCTGCAATGCAAAACGCAAAGGGACATACGGCTGGATATCGACGAAAAGATGTCTGCGGTACACCATCGTACCAACCCGTATGTTGAAGAGACATCTCTTCTCCGCGTCCGTCAAAGCATAGTGTCTTCCCGACCCTGCCCTGGTCGAATCACGGGAGACACCAAAGTCAAAAGCCTTCTTCCGCAAACCCGGAGAAAGCTTCACCGAAGACTGCCCAATCTCGACGTCCCTAAATCGTCGGATCCTCAAACGGGCAAACAAAAGTGATTCGGGAATGGCTGTCCCTCTAGCCAAACAAATCATAAAGGGATCTTCGTCCTGTACAACTCCCAAACGATGGAAGCTAGGACAGTGGTATACATACCACAAATAGAAGATGTGGGCAGAAAATACCCTGTTCATGGGAAGCCCAAGCCGAACTAGGAAAGCAACAGCCTGCAGTTCGGTACACAAATAGGAGTAAAGAGCAGGTACCAAAGCCAGCCGCTCTTCAAATGCCATCTGACAAGTCGGAAAAATACAGTGCGGCCTGATGTGCGTTCCATCTCCTCCAGCAAAAACAGCCTCAC
Source organism: Umbellularia californica (assembly GCA_028538565.1). Classification (NCBI taxonomy): domain Eukaryota; kingdom Viridiplantae; phylum Streptophyta; class Magnoliopsida; order Laurales; family Lauraceae; genus Umbellularia; species Umbellularia californica. The sequence goes on from JAPQWN010000006.1 coordinate 27,760,923, forward strand.
CTAGCCAGTAAGTGAGGTAAAACGCGAGATCTCTCCGCAGCGCAATGTCAGGACAAATGGCATCCGTGCTTGCGAAGAACTTCTTCAAATCTTCTCGCATAGCGGCGATCTTCTTCAAACTTGATGTTTTAGCCCTAGCATCTTGGGCCATGCCTTCAGAAGACTCCCCGCTGTCAAAAAAGTTGGAGCTGCAACTTCTCCAACTGCTGCATCTAACTTTCGAGCCCTCCTTCTCCTTCAAAAAATCATAGAAGGCGACGAGCTGAAAGTACATAAGCCTAAACTCCTCAGATTGCTCCTCAAGGACGCTGTCAATAGGCATAAACTCCTCATAGAGTTTGCCGAGGATAGGCAATCCGGTGATGGCGCTCAGTTCCTTCAAAGAAAAACCAATCTCACCATTCGTCACAATGAAGGTGTTGGTTTGTGGAAGGAATGACTCCAGCATGGCCATGAAAGCCTCATCGGAGAAAACGACGGTTTGCCGAAAAGCGCGAACCGCATCAAAAATCTCTGCCTCCCGCAGAACGGCCAATCCTCAGGGTGTGATCAGTCCATGACTCCCAGCTCGAGTCAGCACTGAAACGGCCACGAAGTCGAAAAGGCTTCACCCAATTGCTGCCGTCATCCCGAAAAATGCCAAGGCCCTCCGGTCTCAAATCAACCGATGGATGATCAGAACCTTGGTAGCCACTGGCTGGCATCAACATGTCCATACGGACAGGCGATTTCTCTGCAAAACCGGAAGGTCCGCCAACAAAAACCCCGGTCTTGATCACACTGGTCCTCTTCACCCAGCTCGGAGGATCTTCCCTCTTAGGGCACGTGGGAGAAAGGCTCAGGATCGAGATGGTCCGATCAAAAGACGACCGGGTAGAAATAGTTCTCTCCTCACCATCTGCTGTGTAAGAGAACTGAAAACATCTCCTTTGGTATGTCAAGTCGTCAGGGACTGCATCACCGAAGAAGAAGGTAGGCTTGAGCACAACGCTCTGATCGTCCGTAACCCAAGGACGACCTCTTACCATGATCTTGTAGAATTCCTCATCTTTGAGAGCGATCAATCGCTGTCTCATCTCATCACGATTGAGGGAATCTCACTCTTCCAAGTTCTTCTCAACAAACTGGACATTCTCCCAAGCCTGCAGAACGGCTGCATTGGAAGATCTAGCAGACCGACGAGGTGCATCAGTAATAGGACCTTTACCCTTGTTCATTCTAGAAGAACTACCTGCAAAAGATGGAAGAGAAAAGATCAATCAACATCAAAATGACAGAATTCCGCTACAAAAATTCTAGCATAATTTTGACATGGTTCCGGGGCAATTCCAAAGAAAAGGAAAATACTCCGAAAAAGACAGGAAGCTCAACATCGCTGCGAGCTCATAGTCAGTTGAGAATTCCCAAAGAAGGTTCGAACTCAACATCGCTGCGAGAACAAGCCAATCTCATCAAACTTCCGCAAAATCTTGAAAAGAGCTCAACATTGCTGCGAGCTTCAGAATAAAAAAATTGCAAACGTCCTCAAAATCCAGCAAGACCGAGAAAGAGCTCAACATCACTGTGAGCTCAAAATCCCAATACTTGTAAAATATACACGGTGAAAAAAAAAAAGAAGAGAAAACCGTGAAAAGAAGAGAAAAAAACCAAAAAGAAGAAGAAGCACGAAAAAAAAAGGAAAACGTGCTTGAAGAAAAAAAAAGAAAAGAAAAGAAAAAGAAGAAGAAGAAGAGAAGAAAAAAAAATGAAGAAGCTACTTCTACAATGGAGATTCTTGTGGAGGAAGAAAACTTACTTGAAGCCATTGATGGAGAAGAAGAAGAAAAGCTTGAAGATCCTTGAAGAAGAAAAATGCACTTCTACTCTTGGAGAGCACTCTTGAAGATTTCTGGCAAAAAGAAAGCAATGGAGCAAAAGAAACAACCCTCTTGCTTTTATAGAAGAAAGCAAGCCAAATGAGGAAATAAAGAGAAAAGAAAGGAGGTAAGTACTAAAATTTAGCTACTTTCCCAAAAAGAAAGATATTTTGAGAAAACCTTTCCACAAAAGGAGGAAACTTGAGAAATTCTCTCCAAGTAAGGATATTTTTTGATATTCTCTATACAAAAGAGATATTTTTAGATATTCTCTACAAAAATGACACCATATGAGATCTAGGCCTTCTCCAAAGCCTAAGGTCCCATGGGTTAGCCCATATGAGCCAGGTTTGACCACCTAGGCACTAAAAATGGCTTTTAGTCAAAATATTCCTCTTACCAAGAGCAAAAAAAAAAAAAAAAAAAAGAAGAAGAAAAAGAGCAAAAAAGTCCCATGCCTCTTTGGAGTTGATGGGACCATTCAAAAAAGAAAAAGAAAAAAAGAGACAAGAAAGCCTCATGAATTTCCAAAAACCAAACCATCCAACATCATGAACCAAATTGAGCCAAAATCTTGAAATTGACATTTCACAAAACCAAATTCCGGTCCCCTAGCTCGCCACATACAGCTTGTCAGGTCACAAGACCAAAACCAAAATCAAAATCCAAACCAAACCAAAACCAAAAACCCAAATCTGACCCCCCAACCTGCCACATACAGCTTGTTGGGTCACAAGGTCAAAATCAAAATCAAACCCCGACCCCTTAACCTGCCACATACAGCTTGTTAGGTCACAAGGTCAAAAACAAAACTCAAAATCCAAATATCTCATGTCATTTTCAAAACTTTGCCTTGAAATTGTGTGTGATCCCCCTCACTACCATAAAATTCCCCCAGAAACTCAGAAGGCTATCCAAAAAAAAAAAAAAAAAAAAAGCTCAAGACTCTTGGTCAAGTTGGAATCTCTCCTCCAAGTTTCTCTTCGAGGCACATCGACTCCAAAAGCTACTCGTCGCTGTACCTCGAGGGGGCATTTGTTGACACAAAAAAAGTCACTATGTCTCCTCCACATCAAGAAGCATCGTGAAGCTGCATCCTGCTACAAAACAGGCAAGGCTACTTCAAGCATCAGATTTTGTCAGAATCAGACAGAAACTGAGAGATCCTTCAAGACAGCTAAAAGAGGGGTACACCTGAGGTTTCGGGCCATTCGACATCGTTTGGCCCAACTTCACTGCTCCGACAGCTAAACAAGCGCTCCCGGCGGCGACATCATCAAAGACACCAAAACTTTGATCAGAGCCTACGGATGACTCCAAAATGTCTCCAAAGGGCTCCATGCTAGATTTCAAGTCAAACCGACAACGTTTGACCCTCCATCAACGTTCGAGCAGCAAAATCAAGCCTCCCAACGGCGGGAACCACAGAAGCCATCACTCATCAAACAAAGTACATGAGTGGCTTCAACATGCCTCCAAAGGTCTGCACGTCGAATTTCAGGTCATTCCGACAACGTTTGACCAGGTTTCGATGCTCCGAGAGAAAATCAAGCCTACCGGCGGCGGAGCAACCCGGGACCATGACATCCAAAATGGAGCTCATGGAACATCTCAAAATGACTCGAATAGGCTCCTCGTCAAATTTCAGGTCAATCAGACATCGTTTGACTACATATCAAAGCTCGGCATTTTCCCCGCAGCAAAATCAAGTCAAGCATCGATGGGACCCCAAACGGCTTCAAAACTCAAATAAAAGCTCATGGTTGGTCCTATCCACTGCTCAAGAAGCTTCACCTCAATTTTCAGGTTATTTCGACATCGTTTGACTTAGTTTCGACTCTTGACGGAAAATCGGCTACAAAGTCTTCGGCTTTCCCGAAAAATGGGAAACTTTGTGCTCCAATTTCGCGCGGGTTCTCGTCAAGATTTCTCCAAGAAAATCAAATCAATAATTGAGGAAAAATGTCAAGAAAAATACAAAAGAAAGAAGGAACGAAAAAGACGAAAAAACGGCCGAAAACGACGCTCGGCGACCAAACGAACCAAAGCCCTATGGTCGCCGGCGACCCTGGGTGCATGGTCACCTGGCGACCCTGCAAATTCGGGTCGCCGGATTTTGCACCAAATTGCCCGTTTTTCGATTTTTTTCGCGTTTTGAGCATTCCTGCCTCTGTGATTTTCTGAAAATCCAATGTTTGATGCTTGAAAACGACTGATCTTCACAGACACCTTGGATCCGCCGTCAAAAGTATGAAATCGTCACCGATCGCCTCAAGATTGCCAACCGGCTGACCAAGAAAGTGCACTTTCTGTTCGACCGATCGTGAAATCAACAAGACAGATGTCACCCGCCCACCAACATCAACCAATGTTTGAAATTGCATCGCGATCCAGCATCAAACAATGTGTGGATCCACCTGTGATGATCGCAAGAAGAATCTCAAAAGACGCAGCGCGGCCGCGACTCTTCACATTCCTTGGCGACCACTTAATGACGTTAATTGACCCGTTTATGACAACTTAATGCGGTTATTAACTCATTATTTTGGACTGTCTAATCAGATTCAAGCATTTGGGAGTTACAAATCCAAGCAATCATGGCATTTAACCCATGAAACTCCCATCATCATGAAGCTTAAAGGGAATTAAATGCCCACTACCTTCATCGGCCAATCACAAGCCATGAAAAAGGAGTTACAAAATCAACTTGTAACTCCTCATCAATTCTCTTATCATGGCTATTAATGCCCGTAATCACCTCATGGCTACCAAAAGCCTATAAAAAGAGGTGAGTTCCAAAAGAGAAAAAAAGAATCCCAAGTGCAATCCCAAGCTCTGAAAATCCAGAAAATCTAAGAGAAAGACGAAGTCCTGCTGCTTTGCTCCTGGAAGCACCACAAGGTGATCAACGTCCCTTGGGGGGCCACCCCCCCAAGGTCTCCTCCTTCTCCAACATGGCCTAAACGCGGCTTTTCAGCCCGTTTACTTGGTTTTTCATTGGATATAGGACCTCCTCTTGGTCCTTGTCCTTTAAAAAACCGAGGTTAGGAGCCAAGCCAAAGAATCAAAGCATCACATGTTCTCATTTGAAGGACAATGGCGAAGTCCATACATGACTTGCGACCGTCGATCTCAATGTGTCCCCACAATCTCCTGAGAAGTTAGATCCCTTTTCTTACTTTTCTATTGTAGTTTGTATTTCTTAAAGAGACAAAAAGAAATCACAATTCTTGTCTTTCATATTTGATGAGTTTTGTAAAATCGCCTTTCACGGTAAACAAACAAAAACGCCTCCTACGGCATTCTCAAAAAACAAACTTGTCTCTTTTCTTAATATTTATGCAATTTGAAAAGTTAGAAAAAAGGATTGATTTCCTTTCCACTTGTGAAGGTGAATTTCCGAATCATCACCATTCCAAATTCCAAGTAGAAAGTAAATCTGGCATACCCGTACAAAAATGTTGATACCCGCGATTTTCCCTCCTCCGCCGAGACCCAGGTCAGCCCCCGGGGTGCGGAAGGAGAGGACGAAAGATTCCGAGGGTCCATCAACTTGGTTTGCACATTATGTTGACACTAAAAAAGTCACTTTGCCTCCTCAACATTAAGAAGCCACATGAAGCTACATCATATTACGAACTGGCAATGCTACTTCAAGCATCAGATCTTTTCAGAATCAAACAAAAACTGCAAGATCCTTTAAGACAGCCAAAAGAGGGGTATACATGAAGTTTCAGGCCATTCCAACATCATTTGGCCTAACTTCACTCATTCGACAGCTAAACAGGCGCTCCCAGCGGCGACGGTATCGAAGACATCAAAACTTCGATTAGAGCCTACGGATGGTTCCAAAATACCTCCAAAAGGCTCCTTATCAAAATTCAAGTCAAATCGACAACGTTTGACCCTCTATCAACCCTCGAGCAACAAAATCAAGCCTCTCGGCGGTGAGAACCACCGAGACCATCACTCATCAAACAAAGTACATGAGTGGCTTCAACATGCTTTCAAAGGGCTATATGTCGAATTTATGGTCATTCCGACAACGTTTGACCAGACTTCGACGCTCCAAAACAAATTCAAGCCTACCGGCAGCAGAGCACCCCAGGACCATGACATCCAAATTGGAGATAATGTATCATCTCAAAATGACTCCAATAGGCTCCCTGTCAAATTTCAGGACAATTGGACATCGGTTGACCGCACATCAAAGCTCGACATCTTCCTCGCGGAAAAATCAAGTCTAGCAGCGAAGGGACCCCAAACGGCTTCAAAACTCAAATAAAAGCCCATGGTTGGTCCTATTTACTTCCCAAGAGGCTTCACCTCAAATTTCGGGTCATTCCGACATCGTTTGACCTAGTTTCGACTATTGACGGAAAATCGGCTACTAAGTCTTCGACTTTTCCAAAAAAAATGGGAAACCTTTTGCTCTGGTTTATGCGGATTCTCGTCAAGTTGTCTCCAGGAAAATCAAGTCAATAATTGAGGAAAAATATCAAGAAAAATACAGGAGAAAAAAGGAACGAAAAAGACCAAGAAACGGCCGGGAAACGACAACCAAAAGGGGACAAAAACCCATGGTCGTCGGCGACCTTGCCCCATGGTCGCCGGCGACCCTAGGTGCATGGTCCCCGGCGACCTTGGAAATCCGGTTTACCGGATTTCCGCTGGGCGGCCCATTTTCTGATCCTCTTCCCGTTTTGGGAGTTCCAGCCCCTGTGATTTTCCAAAATTCCAATTCTTGATGCTTGAAAATGACTGATCTTTGCCAACATCTCGGATCTGCCGTTAAGAGCATGAAATCATCATTGATCGCTCCAAGATCGCCAACCGGCCGACCAAGAAAGTATACTTTCTCTCCGACCGATCGAGAAATCGACAAGACAGATGTCACCGGCCCACTGACATCAATCAATGTCTGAAATTACATTGCCATCTGACATCAAATAACATGTGGATCCATCGGCGATCGTCACAAGAAGAATTCCAAAAGACGCGGTGTGGCCCGCGACCCTTCAAATGCCCTGGCGACCACTTGATGATGTTAATTGACTCGTTTTTTGACAACTTAATGCGGTCATTAACCCATTATTTCGGACGGCCCAATCAGAAGCAAGTAAATGGGAGTTACAAGTCCAAGCAATCATTGCATTAAAGCCATGAAACTCCCCTCATCATGGAGATTAAAGGTGATTAAATGACCATCATTCTCCATCGGCTAATCACAAGCCAAGAAAAAGGAGTTACAAAATCAAGAAATAAAAACTTGTAACTCCTCCCATCATGGAGTATCAAAGCCATCAATGCTATCAATGCTCATAAACCCACCTTATGGCCACCAAAAGGCTATAAAAAGGGGCTCATTCCAAGAAGAAGACCCTGGAAAAAATCCAAGAAATTCACACACACAGAGGGCTACACAGACACAGAGAGAGTCAAAAAATCCTGAAGAAACTTTGCTGCAATGCCACAAGGTGATCGAAGTCCCTTGGGGGGCCACCCCCCCAAGGCAAAGCTCTTCCTCTCCTTCTATCCAACATGGCCTAAACGTGGCTTTTCAGCCCGTTTACTCGGTTTTTTATTGGATATAGGACCTCCCCTAGGTCTTTGTCCTCTAAAAATTTGAGGTTAGAGCCAAGCCAAAAGAGTCAAAGTATCATGCGTTCTTATCTGAAGGACGATGGCGAAGTCCATATATGACTTGCGATCGTCGATCTGAACGAGTTCCCACAATCTCCTGAGAAGTTAGATCCCTTTTTTTTCTTTTCTATTGTATTTTGTATTTTTTAAAGAGACAAAAGATCACAATTCTTGTCTTTCATTATTGATGAGATTTGTAAATTGCCTTTTACGGCAAAATCGCCTTTCACGGTAAAAATCGCCTTTTATGGCCAAATCGCCTTTCACGGCACCAAATCGCATTTCACAACAAACAAACAAAAAATCGCCTCCTACAGCATTCAAAAATCTTGTCTCTTTTCTTAAATATTTATGCAATTTGAAAAGTTAGAAAAAAAGGATTGATTTCCTTTCTACTTGTGATGGTGAATCTCCGGATCACTACTTCAGATTCCAAGTAGAATAGAAAATTTGGTATACCTGTACAACAAATGTTAATATCTGCTTTTCTCCTCCGCCAGACCCTGGCAGCCCCCGGGGCGGAAGGAGAGGACGAAAGCCGGGTCCATCACATTAAGGACCTCATTCTTCTTTGGTTTTGAGATCGCAATGGCGGTTGGTTCCTTTCTTGACGACTTCTGACTGTTGAGGTCTTTGATAACCGCTTTACCCTCCATGGAAGCTTCTAGGAGTTCTCCTAGGTTTTATGACTTGTTGCCGATGATCATGGAGCGGATTCTCGCTCTCATGTTATTACGGTAGATGTCGACTAGCGACGCTTGTGGTAGCACATCTGACCTTTTAAATGCCATTGCTTTCCACTTGTGAATGGAGTCGTATGTCGACTCATTCTCCCCCTATGTTAGGTTGCAGAGTTGAGCCATAGTAGAAGGATGGTTCTCACCTTTGAAGTGAGTCGGAAGCATGTCTCTAGCATGACCCAGTTTTGGATGGAGTCCTCCAGCAGAGTGGAGTACCAATCAAAGGCCGTACTTTTCGGGTGCTTGAGAAGAGACGGATCTTGAGGGCATCTTGATCTGCGATAGCTCTCGTCAGGATCTTGAAGTGGATGACTGTTAGAAACGAGTAGAAACCAAGATCTCTAGATATTGCGTACAGATTACTGCGGAAATAACTATGTAAGAGTAGGATTAAAATCATACCTGCGAGATCTCTCTAATTTAATCTCGATTTCACAGTAACTTAAAAACCTCAAGATCTTTAACTGTATTCCTATATGCTCAAACTAGCACCAGGGAGTGGGACTCTTCTGCGAATTCTCTTTGCTCTACCAAAACCGAGATTTCTCTCTTCTTATTCTTGTATAAATAACCTAGAGAGCAGTAATGCATATTTATAGGCTACAATAGGAACCTTAAGAAACAAATAAGGATAGGCTCCTTATGGAAATAAGAAACCCTAATTCGACCCAAATTAGAATCCTAGTTCCATAAATTACAATTCAGTCCACTAAAGAATTATAATTGCACTCCAATCCTTATTCTCAAAATTATATTTCAAGCTTCTTGTTATTAAATGCTTATTAATCTCCCAACGTTAAGATTTCAAATATCCATCGATTAAATAATTACTGACGTCTATATTTAATCGATATCTTTATAATTTGTTGAGACCTTACTCTTAACTTATTTGATATGTCGGACACAAAGTTCACCTGCAGGGCTTGACATAATAAAAAAGCGGATATCATCAATCCTTATCACAGGACGTGGATTCCGTCAATGAACTAATATCCACCATACACGCAGTGTAGTCATCCAATTTACTGAGATTGTCGACCCATAAAAGATCTCACTCCTTCGTAAATCAAAATGCCAAACACTAAATGTATGTGTCTATTATTTATGTCGGAATTAAGAGTACAAGTGATGAGTTCACAAAAATACATTTTCATAGTATTATTTTATGAATTTTGAAAGATAAAAGAACTCAAAACACTATTTTTAGTAGAAAAACAATAAATTTCTTCCCCATCATGCTTTGCTCATATCTTTCCATTATAGACGGTCATTTGTATGCATTTATATAACTTCTAATGGCTCCATACAAAATATGTTCAAAAATACTCTCAATTATGTTGACTTCTTTTCGTAGGTGTTAATTGAAGATTAATTTGAAGATTAAAGTTGAGATTCAAGAGTTAAAGAGAGTAAGGATAAGTTTGGAAGACAATTGGATGAAGAAATGACAAAGTTAGGCCAATAAGAAGAAGAAAAATGAAAGACCTGGGTTGGTATTTTGACCATATCTTTTTACTCGGTGTCCGATTGAGGTGATCTCAGAAGCATTGGAAAGCTTGTTCTAAGATCTACAAATCATATTTCACAACATTTTTCCCAATTCGGATGTTTCGGGGGTCAAAATCGCACATCAATCTGGGACCTGTTTTCTAACATGGGATCACATTCATATGTTCATATTTCCATACTTGTGAAGTCCCACATTGGAAAGAAACCAAAATAGAGCAAGGCAAATGTATCTATATAAGGAGGGGAGCTCTAAGCATTAGAGACACAAGCAAGGAGAGCCTCCTCCTCTTTACTTAAGCTTTTCATGTAATTGAGAGCAAATTGTAGAGAGAAAGTGAGGAAAGCCTTGTAAAATTTGAAGATTTGTAATGAAAGCTTTATCTTCTTCAATGGGTGGCTAATCACTTGATTGGATCTTCTGGATGAAGCTAAGTTAATACTATTCCTTTTGCTTATGCTCTTAATTTCCTTTATTTATGTGCTTAACATGCTAGAATAGATTTTTCTTTATTACAATGTGCTACCTTCCATGCTTATTTTATTTCTTAGCATTCTTTTTACTATCTATGCTTAGGTTTGATAAATCATGCTTAGGAGTTAATATCTTTTGATGGTTTATGCTTACTTTTGATAGATAGTCATTAGGAATCTTTTCTTTTATGAAGGGAAGAAAATCTTAGCTATTAGATTGTTAATTTCTATCTTTGAGTTTTAAAGTTATATTTTCCAAATCTAAGCATTGATTTGTCATTAGATTTGAGTCTTTGTTTGGGAAAAGATAAGAGCATTAGTATTGGATTAGTGTTACTTAGTGGATTCTAGATGATTCAATCTATCAATTAGTGTTGTTTCTTGCTTATTTTACTCACTTTAGTTAGATTCTATTTACATTCTCACACATTTATTCACTTATGTTAATTCTCACACTCCATTTATCTATTCACACCATCAATTTCACCTTTGATTTTACACTATTAGCACATTTCTTTTTATGTCTATCCACTCATTTTCTATCTTGTTCTCATTATTAGTTAGTTTTCATGGATGCTTTTAGTTTCTTTTTATCTTGATCTTGCACTTATTTTCACACACTTATTCACTTGATCTATCTAGCATTTCTTTATTGTTCTTGTATTAACCTTATCATTTTGTTTTTGTTATTCACTTTGTTATTCTTGTTACTAATCTTGTCCTAGGTTTGTTCTTACTTGAGTTTTTCTATTAACATCTCTTTGTTATTTACTTTCTTGTTTTCTTTTAGTTTGCATTCTTTTCTTTCCATTGTTATTATTTTGATTTGTATTTCCATTGTTTTTGTTATCTCCATTTGCATTTGTTAGCTATATTTGAATTGAAAATCCTTTTCATTGATCATTGTTATTTTCTTTGTAACGATCCTCGTGGGAACGATAATCGGACTTCCATAGTCTATATTACTTGAGACAACCGTATACTTGCGGGAATTGGCAAACAAGTTTTTGGCGCCGTTGCCGAGGATCGGCGTACATAGAAATACTTGATTTTAAGGATTTTCAACTTTCATATAGCTTAGTTGCATTTTTATTCTTTCTTTTAGTTTTCATTGCGGATTCTATACATTTTCTTTGTTTGTATTTTCAGAGATTCCGCGATTGGAGCAAGGAAAGAAGAAAAGAGCAACCAAAGAATTCTAACTTAGGAATTTAAATTGCTTTCTTAGAAACTCTTGTATTAGGATTCATTTCAAGTTTGTAATAATTTTTTTTTTAAAAGTTCATTTAAGTATTCAAAGTATTGTAATAATTAAGAAGGAGGACGGTTGGACGATACCGTCGCAGCCCCCCAAGTTCGTACACCGAAATTGGTGTCGGTGGCTTGGGTCGACTTCAACCGATCTTCCCCCAATTTAGTTTGGGAGGTGCATATTTTGATACACCCACGCATCCCCCGTTAGTGGGTCAATTTTGTTGGTTGTTTGATTGTTTAATTGCTTTGTAGTGCTTAATCATTTTAAAATACACAAAGTAATTTGGAAAGCACACACTTAGTAAGGGCAATCATACCCCCAACAAGATAAGGATTGGATTTCATCACCATTTCCTTGCCCATAGGAACTCATTTTCCTCACTACTTAGGAATTCTTAGCCTTTAATAAAATTTGAGTAGAAACGTGACCATAGGACACGAGCTCATTAGGAGAAGACCATCAAAGGTTGTACCATTTGCGCTCCTTGACGGAAATCGGTGCCTAGAATAGCCTTGTCCCTTAAGGGAGACAGTTCATCTGTTCTAGGAGTTTGGTATTTAAGCGGAACCTTTGCCACGTGCATCGTGATCCCACCAATCCCCTGGGGGCTTGCCTGGCCGACTACGTTTCATAGGACCGGATTGGAGGCCTAGGTGTACTCTTCACAGTTAGGAGCTGTCTAGCTTAATCTTAGGTAGCCTTAGTTAAGCATAGTTTGGTTTAAAAATAAAAAATAAAAAAAAAAAAAAAAAAGAAGATCACTTTGTTTTGCTTGTTTGTGTTTAAGCATTAATCCTCCTTCATCTGAGCGGACCATCATTTTTGGAGTTGATAGGTAGTTTATGCATAATTGGTTACGTATACAGGGTCGTTTAGAGAGCTTCAATTTATTTGATATCCCTGTGGAGAATTTTACGGACCCCATTGCCATTGAGGAAATGGCTGACGGAAACCCACAAACCCAACCCATGACTCTTAGGGAATACATGTACCCAACCCGATCTACCCAGCCCTCATGCATCATCATACCTGCCACAAATGCCTCATTTGAGCTGAAATCCGGCTTAATCCAGATGTTACCAATTTTCCGAGGGGTGGAAAATGAGAACCCATATCAGCATGTGAGAGAGTTTGAGGAAATCTGTGGAACCATGAAGTATAACCATATGTTTGAAGAGGCCCTTAAGATTAGGTTGTTTCCGTTCTCGCTGAAGGAGAAGGCAAAAGCATGGCTTTATGCCTTACAGGCTAATTCCATAAACACATGGGAGGGACTAGTCGAGGCCTTTTATAAAAAGTTTTATTCAAAACAGAAAACGGCCTTCATTAGACATACCCTGAACAGCTTCCACCAACTGGAGGGAGAAACCATGTATGAGTACATGGAAAGGTTCAAAGACTTATTGTTGCAATGCCCATATCACGGATTCGAAAAGATCCAGCTAGTCCAAATCCTTTATGAAGGACTAAACTATCCCACTAAGACCATGGTGGAGTCTTTCTGCAACGGAGTATTCACCCAAAAGACAGCTGACCAAGCTTGGACATACCTTGAGGAGGTAGCTGAGAACACTCTCCAATGGGAACCTATCAGAGAGGATCCCAAAAGACCCATTGTTGCAGAAAGAAGGGGCATACATAGAGTGGAACCCAAATTCGAGGCCGAAGCCAAGTTGGCCACGTTGACTAAGAGATTAGAAGCCCTTGAAATGAACCAAACCTGTCAGCAGACCACCTCAAAGACCCTGGAATCAATAAAGATGAGCCAAGCAGTTAGTGATCCTACTGCCCCACCCTGCACTAATTGTGGAGATTTTACCCATCCTGGATCCCAATGTAGAGCATTGTTTGGTCAAAGTCAAAGTGAGAGTATGGAGGAGGTGAGTGCACTTTACCAGAATACTAGATATGAGCGGCCGAGGTATGATCCATATTCTAATACATACAATCCTGGTTGGAAGGATAATCCTAATTTTTCATGGACCAAAGGACAACACCAAGAAAACCCTTCTCAGCCAATGGCCCAGCATATGCCACCTCCGGGATACCAAAAGCCTCAAGTACCCCAAGTGTCACAGGGACCACCAATGGTCCAAGGTTATCAGAATCTTAATTCTCAGAATCAGCAGATAACTTCTCTAGAGGACACAATGAAAATGTTGGCCCAAAATACCCTCCAATTCCAGCAAAGCACTACTCAGAATTTGAATGCTAATACCCAGTCCATTGCCAAGCTGGAATACACTGTCAGCCAGTTGGCCAGGTCATTAGCTCAAAGAGACAAGGGTACCTTTCCAAGTCAGCCCGAAGCCAATCCCAAAGGCCAAACTTCAACAGGCCAGTTTGTTGTCCATGATGACAAGGGCAAAGTCCATGAGCAAATCAATGTAGTGCATGCAGTTACCACACGTAGAATGGCTGCAAGGGAGGTTGACACACCAGAAGAGGACCCTAGGCAATCTGAACGGACCCAAGTGAGGAGGAAGCATGTAGTTTTGGAAAAAGAACCCGAGGAACCAAAGAAGGACCCAGAGCCTACTAAGGAACCTGAAAAACCAATAGGAACTGCCTCACAGAGTGAGAATGAGCCCCCTCCTAAAACCTTTGTTCCCAAGGCCCCATACCCTCAGAGGCTAGGTAAAATGAAAAATGATGTCCAGTTGGATAAAATCCTTGAAGTGTTCAAGCAAGTGAGAATTAACATTCCACTGTTAGAAGCCATCCAACAGATCCCGACTTATGCCAAAGTCTTCAAAGATTTATGCACATTCAAGAGAACAACCAATGTACCCAAAAAGGCCTTTTTAGCCCAGCAATGCAGTTCCATCATTACCACTTCAACCCCAATCAAATACAAGGACCCTGGGTGTCCTACAATTTCTTGTCAAATAGGGGATCATCACATAGAACAAGCTTTGTTGGACTTGGGTACGAGTGTCAATCTGCTCCCGTATTCGATATACGAGGAGTTAGGTTTGGGGGATCTGAAACCGACAAAGGTGACCTTACAACTAGCTGATGCTTCAGTTAGGTACCCCAAAGGTGTTGTTGAAGATGTTTTGATCAAGGTAGGTGAGTTTGTTTTCCCGGTGGACTTTGTAGTCCTTGATACCCGACCACCAATTGGAAATATCGTGAAAATCCCGGTAATTTTAGGGAGACCATTCCTTGCCACTTCCGATGCCCTGATTAATTGTCGAAATGGTGTGATGCACCTATCGTTTGGGAATATGACAGTCCAAATAAACATTTTCAACGTTGGCAAGCAACCCAGAGATGAGAGTGATTCTGAAATTTGTGAGGTGAGTTACCTAGAGGAGCTTATTGAGAGTGTAGGATCACAGTTAGTTTGTGAGGACCCACTAGAGGCTTGTCTTGCATATTTTGGAGGTAACATTGATGTTGAGAAAAGCATTAAAGAAGTAAATGCGTTACTGGATTCTGCCCCTGCATTTGAGAGGAGTCAATGGCAACCTAAGCCAGAGATCTTGATTCCATCGGCTGCCCCACCTGTTCCATCAATTAAAGAACCACCCAAGCTCGACCTAAAACCACTACCTGACACCCTCAAGTATGTGTTTTTGGGCCCAGCTGAGACCCTCCCTGTCATTATAGCCTCAGGCCTGGAAGAAGTCCAGGAACAACAATTGATTGAGATCCTGAAGGATCACAAAAAGGCTATAGGTTGGACGATTGCAGATATAAAAGGAATAAGCCCATTTGTGGTTCAACATCGGATCCATTTGGAAGAAAATGCAAAAACTTCAAGAGAACCACAGAGGCGTCTTAATCCATCAATGAAGGATGTCGTAAGAGTGGAGGTTCTGAAACTGTTGGATTCAGGTATCATTTACCCTATTTCGGACAGCTCATGGGTGAGCCCAATCCATGTTGTGCCCAAAAAGTCTGGGATAACTGTTGTAAAGAATGAGGGGAACGAGTTAGTGCCCACAAGGACCCAGACAAGCTGGCGAGTGTGCATTGACTATAGAAAGTTGAACTCAGCCACCCGTAAAGACCATTTTCCCCTCCCATTTATGGACCAGATGCTTGAGAGACTAGCTGGTCATGCCTTTTATTGTTTCCTTGATGGATACTCCGGCTATAATCAGATACCCATAGCACCCGAGGACCAGGACAAGACAACTTTTACATGTCCTTTCGGTACATTTGCCTACCGGCGCACGCCTTTTGGGTTGTGCAATGCACCTGCGACATTTCAAAGGTGTATGATGAGCATATTTTCGGACATGGTCGAGCGATTCTTAGAGGTGTTTATGGACGATTTTTCGGTCCACGGGAGTAGTTTCCAAGAATGTTTGCATCACCTGAACCTTGTTTTAGTGAGATGTCAAGAGAAGAATCTTGTTTTGAATTGGGAAAAGTGTCATTTCATGGTAAAAAGAGGAATTGTCCTGGGCCATGTTATTTCTGAGAATGGTATCGAGGTTGACAAGGCCAAAATTGATCTCATTTCCAACCTGCCACCGCCAAAAACGGTGAAGGATATCAGATCTTTCTTGGGCCATGCAGGTTTTTATAGACGGTTCATTAAGAATTTTAGCAAGATAGCTGCACCCTTGAGCAATCTGTTATCTAAGGATGTATCTTTTGTCTTCAACAAACCTTGCCTACAAGCATTTGAGCAATTGAAACAGGAGTTGACCTCTACCCCGATAATAAAGTCACCTAATTGGACAATTCCCTTCGAACTCATGTGTGACGCTTCTGACCATGCTCTTGGGGCTGTGCTAGGACAGAGAGTGAACCAATCGCCCCATGTCATTTATTATGCCAGTCGGACCTTGAATGACGCTCAGCTGAATTACACAACCACAGAGAAAGAGCTGTTAGCTGTCGTCTTTGCCCTGGAGAAGTTTAGACCCTACCTGATTGGGTCTAAGGTCATAGTTTACACCGATCATTCGGCCCTTAGGTACCTGTTGATGAAAAAAGATGTGAAAGCCCGTCTGATTAGGTGGATTCTC
Source organism: Umbellularia californica (assembly GCA_028538565.1). Lineage (NCBI taxonomy): Eukaryota > Viridiplantae > Streptophyta > Magnoliopsida > Laurales > Lauraceae > Umbellularia > Umbellularia californica. The sequence continues at coordinate 27,777,385 of JAPQWN010000006.1, forward strand.
TTGTTACAAGAGTTTGACCTTGAGATTCCGGACAAGAAAGGTTCTGAAAATGTTGTAGCTGACCATCTCTCCCGATTACCTACGGAAATCGAGCATGAGAGCATCCCTTGGTTTGCGGATATTGTTAACTACCTGGTCACTGGACAGATGCCCGATCACTGGTCCAAACAGGATAGGTCCAAGTTTTTGTCTGAGGTTAAGCATTTCTTCTTTGATGACCCATACCTGTTCAAGTACTGTCCAGATCAGATCATTAGGAGATGCATTTCGGAAAAGGACTATTTAAGTGTGATATCCTTCTGCCATGACCACGCTTGTGGTGGGCATTTTAGTTCTAAGAAGACTGCTGCAAAGGTGTTGCAGTGCGGATTTTACTGGCCCACCCTTTTCAAGGATTGTCACACGTTTTGTTTGCACTGTGAGCGTTGCCAGAAATTAGGCAGAATTACGCGGAGGAACATGATGCCCTTAAATCCGATGCTTATTGTGGAAATTTTTTATGTCTGGGGCATAGACTCCATGGGTCCATTTCCGAGTTCCTTCGGCAACTTATACATTTTGCTTGCTGTAGATTATGTCTCCAAATGGATAGAGGCGATTCCAACCAGAACAAATGATCGTCACGTGGTTATTAAATTTATTAAAGAAAACATCTTTTCTAGATTTGGTACCCCCAGGGCGATTATCAGTGATGGTGGGAGTCATTTTTGTAATAGCACCTTCGAGAATCTGATGAAAAAATATTCTATCACTCATAAGGTTGCTACTCCATATCACCCACAGACTAGCGGACAGGTGGAAGTGTCCAATAGGCAAATAAAGCAAATTTTGGAAAAGACAGTCAATCCTACCCGGAAAGATTGGTCTTTAAGATTGACAGACGCTTTATGGGCTTATCGAACTGCTTATAAGACCCCGATCGGAATGTCTCCATATCGATTGGTCTTTGGGAAAGCATGTCACCTGCCGGTAGAATTGGAGCATAGTGCTTACTGGGCCATCAAAATGTTCAATTTTGATTTAGCTAAAGCCGGTAACCTACGCAAGCTGCATCTCAATGAGTTGGAGGAACTTAGAAATGACGCCTATGAGAATGCCAAGATTTATAAGGATCGGATGAAGAGAAACCACGATCAATCTATCTTGAGGAAATCCTTTGAACCGGGCATGAGAGTTCTTCTGTATAATTCTCGCCTGCATCTTTTTCCAGGAAAACTAAGATCACGTTGGACTGGACCATTCATTGTGCGTACTGTCTATTTTCATGGGGCAGTTGAGATTGAGAACCCCAAGAATGGGGATGTTTTTAAAGTGAATGGTCAGAGGTTAAAACCTTTTCTAGAGCTTAAGGACAAGGATGTTGAAGAGACTCTTGTTCAGGACCCTGTGTATGTTGCATAAGTAATTTTCAGGGTCATGTCGGGCTGACAAAGTGAAACTTAGCGTTGGTTGGTAGGCAGCCCAATATTCATTTTTGCATCAACCCATGGTAAGGCGTTCCGTTTTTTTTATTTTTTATTTTTTATTTTTTTACTTGTCCATTTATCATTTCACATTGCATATCATTGAGGACAATGTTTGATTTAGGTTTGGGGGTGTGGTACTACATTGCACACATGTATTTGCCTGTAAATATTTAAAAAAAAAAAAAAACTTTATTTTTAATTTAAAAAAAAAAAGAAAAGAAAAATTAAAAAAAAAATTCCATAGGATTTTAGCTTGTTAATAAATTTCGAAATCTTAGTTTACCATACTATCCAAATTCAAACAAAAAAAAAAAAAGTGTCACAAAATCAAGTCTTGGAAAAAATTATTGCACATTTAGCCACATGAGTGTAGTCCAAGTGAAGAGTGGGCACATCTGAGTGACCCTGACAAATTACTAGTGGAGACTTAACCAATTGAGTGTAGAGCCTTTCTATTCCTCCATGGTAAGGACTCTTCTGCGCTAATTCCGAGTAGAATGAAGAGCTACTCAAACTCGTAGTTTTCGGCACATTTCTTTTATCTCATTAGTGCCTATTTCTTTCCAACCATTGAGGGTATTACCAAAATTGCGAACTAACCTTGACTTGTAGCTTGTGAGCACCTTTCTAGACCTGGTAAAGTGATGATAGGCAATCTAAAATTAAAACCCCATGGCCATTAAAAACCTACCCATAAAAACATTTCCATAGTAACCCTTTTTGAGCCATTATCCTTTATACATTTTTCCTTAAAAATTCCCAAAGCTTCTTTACCCAAATAAAAAGCCTTCAACCCATTGTTTTTGAGAAGTGTAAGAAAAAGATGAGGAAAGAAGGAAGTGTGCATTGTTGATACTTCACATGATCTATCCAAGGAAAAAGTCTTCTCGAAAAAAAAAAAAAGAAAAAGAAAGAAAACAAAAAAAAAAAAAAGAAAGAAAAAAAAAAGAAAAAAAAAGAGAGAGAAAAAAAAAAAAAAAGGTGACGTCGATTCGAAGAAAAATCCCTCAAAGAAAACTTAAGACCTTTCATTCTTATAAACTCCAAAACCTCATTTTCCATCTTTTACCAAACCCTTTCCCCTAACCCCATTACAACCAATAAAAGACCTATTGGATTTCAGGAAAAGTTAGGATGTTCAACAAGTGAGAAGTTGAGTGAGCATTTTCACCCTCAGTTAAATGGTTGTTCTTTCCATGAGATAAATTCTCCAAAAATTCCACATTTTCAAAAAAAATGTGAGTCCTTTTGCTTTGCCAATACTCACATATAGAGTGATAAGTCAGAAAATCTTCGCAATTTTATTTCCGAGAGTATGACTGTGAGGCTGAAGTCAAAACGAATGGATTTAGCAGGTGATCAAAGTTGTGTTTTCTCAAAACCCAAAACCGCACAAGTGTTGGCTAAACTTACTCAAATACACTACGAGACTTGAGCATCATGGAAAGATTTTTGACAATTGGATAGTATTCTAAACTTGCTCTCATTTTTATTAGCTTGCTAAAAACCCGAGGATATAAATAAAAAGAATTTTGTGGGATTTATTCGCTGAAAACCCTCACGAGACAAAACTCGTCCACTAGGGGAAACTTAGGGGTTTAAATGGCTTGTTGCATGAGCTAAGTGCAACCGCGATTCCTACGAAAGTGAGTTAGGACTTTTTATCGTTTTCTGCATATAGTTAGTTTTCTTTTATTTTGCTTGGGACTAGCAAAATGTAGGTTTGGGGGTGTGATGAGTTCACAAAAATACATTTTCATAGTATTATTTTATGAATTTTGAAAGATAAAAGAACTCAAAACACTATTTTTAGTAGAAAAACAATAAATTTCTTCCCCATCATGCTTTGCTCATATCTTTCCATTATAGATGGTCATTTTATGCATTTATATAACTTCTAATGGCTCCATACAAAATATGTTCAAAAATACTCTCAATTATGTTGACTTCTTTTTGTAGGTGTTAATTGAAGATTAATTTGAAGATTAAAGTTGAGATTCAAGAGTTAAAGAGAGTAAGGATAAGTTTGGAAGACAATTGGATGAAGAAATGACAAAGTTAAGCCAATAATAAGAAGAAAAATGAAAGACCTGGGTTGTTATTTTGACCATATCTTTTTACTCGGGTGTCCGATTGAGGTGATCTCAGAAGCATTGGAAAGCTTGTTCTAAGATCTACAAATCATATTTCACAACATTTTTCCCAATTCGGATGTTTCGGGGGTCAAAATCGCACATCAATCTGGGACCTGTTTTCTAACATGGGATCACATTCATATGTTCATATTTCCATACTTGTGAAGTCCCACATTGGAAAGAAACCAAAATAGAGGAAGGCAAATGTATCTATATAAGGAGGGGAGCTCTAAGCATTAGAGACACAAGCAAGGAGAGCCTCCTCCTCTTTACTTAAGCTTTTCATGTAATTGAGAGCAAATTGTAGAGAGAAAGTGAGGAAAGCCTTGTAAAATTTGAAGATTTGTAATGAAAGCTTTATCTTCTTCAATGGGTGGCTAATCACTTGATTGGATCTTCTGGATGAAGCTAAGTTAATACTATTCCTTTTGCTTATGCTCTTAATTTCCTTTATTTATGTGCTTAACATGCTAGAATAGATTTTTCTTTATTGCAATGTGCTACCTTCCATGCTTATTTTATTTCTTAGCATTCTTTTTACTATCTATGCTTAGGTTTGATAAATCATGCTTAGGAGTTAATATCTTTTGATGGTTTATGCTTACTTTTGATAGATAGTCATTAGGAATCTTTTCTTTTATGAAGGGAAGAAAATCTTAGCTATTAGATTGTTAATTTCTATCTTTGAGTTTTAAAGTTATATTTTCCAAATCTAAGCATTGATTTGTCATTAGATTTGAGTCTTTGTTTGGGAAAAGATAAGAGCATTAGTATTGGATTAGTGTTACTTAGTGGATTCTAGATGATTCAATCTATCAATTAGTGTTGTTTCTTGCTTATTTTACTCACTTTAGTTAGATTCTATTCACATTCTCACACATTTATTCACTTATGTTAATTCTCACACTCCATTTATCTATTCACACCATCAATTTCACCTTTGATTTTACACTATTAGCACATTTCTTTTTATGTCTATCCACTCATTTTCTATCTTGTTCTCATTATTAGTTAGTTTTCATGGATGCTTTTAGTTTCTTTTTATCTTGATCTTGCACTTATTTTCACACACTTATTCACTTGATCTATCTAGCATTTCTTCATTGTTCTTGTATTAACCTTATCATTTTGTTTTTGTTATTCACTTTGTTATTCTTGTTACTAATCTTGTCCTAGGTTTGTTCTTACTTGAGTTTTTCTATTAACATCTCTTTGTTATTTAGTTTCTTGATTTCTTTTAGTTTGCATTCTTTTCTTTCCATTGTTATTATTTTGATTTGTATTTCCATTGTTTTTGTTATCTCCATTTGCATTTGTTAGCTATATTTGAATTGAAAATCCTTTTCATTGATCATTGTTATTTTCTTTGTAACGATCCTCGTGGGAACGATAATCGGACTTCCATAGTCTATATTACTTGAGACAACCGTATACTTGCGGGAATTGGCAAACAAGTTTTTGGATGTATGTGTCTATTATTTATGTCGGAATTAAGAGTACAAGCACTCATAATAACCATTTGGATGTTCATCATCTTATATAGTTAGTATAAAGACAATAAACCCAAAAACCGGTCTTGTTCAATAGACATAAAGTATACTAGCATGATGGGTTGAAACTATATCGTCTCCAGCAGCCAAGACAAGCCTGCTAAAACATTATGCTACAATCGAACCGATGGCGTGTCCAAATCCATCTAGATTGTGAACAACAACTTATATTCTATAAGAACCGAGAAATAGGTCTTCCGTGTGCAAGTAGAACTCTACACACCAACTTGTTCACTTTATAGAATAAAAGACACTCACATGCATAATAATTAACAATGCAACCATTTGCTCATACAAAATCTCTGTTAGATGAGAAGACAAAATATACTAAAAAATAACCAGTCAAAGAAAAATACATAAAAGTATGTTTTTAGTATAAATTCCCAATAATGACGTGCTGTTTGGCTGATCCTTTCCCCGTATATGATTGGAGAGTAAGATGCTTGAACTTTGTAGATAATAGGACTGAGTCTATCCATAAAGGATACGGTGGCTTGATCCCATGCTCCTTGAGTGTATCCTCTTCTCTTGCTTTGGCATGGATGTTGTCCACGTCCTTTTTGGTAAGGGCGCGTGACTCATTGTCTTCTACATTTTCATCTTTATCTTGATGATTCAGAGGAGGTTCATTATTTTCTTGGCGAGAAGAAGGTTCTCCATCAGAGTCTCAATCCTTTACTGACCTTGCTCCAATTGTTAGATGCATGCGATTGCATCATCTTGAGGTGGGTTCCAGGGTGGCTCAGAATTTGTAGCCAGGACATTCATCCCTCAGGATTCGAACGAAGAAATCGTCCTGGTGACTGAGTTAGGGCTCATTCTTTTGGATGAAGAGCTCGAGGAAGGATTACTCCACTGTCTTTGGCTTGAAGGAGTAGGGGATTCTTCCGGATGCCTTCGTGTTCGAGAGACGCTGCGAGTCACCGGCCGTCAGACATGAAGTTTGGTTGCTAACTTCTGGTGTCTTCTGGTTTTTCCAACCATATGGACAATAGCAACCTGGTCGGGTCTTTCCTTTTTGACACATTTTTTAGAGACCTGAAGTGTAGGATGCTAGGTCCCCTGCTTCTCTAGTCTCTTTTGTTGATATGACATGCGGCGGTGTATACGATGAGCAATTTGAGCTTCGGTCATCTCTGGCTGGGTTTTAGCGATGAAAGATGAACTCTTTCAAGCGCAGCAGCTGAGCCTGTCTTCTTTAAAGCTAGGCATGGACATCATCTGAACTCGGTCCTTTGAATCTTTCGAGTTCGGCCCCTATAGAGATGAAGGGCCGAATCGAAGGAGTGTAAGCCTTGGCAGATTCTTGCAAAGGCCTTGTGATGCACGATTTGATTTTGGGCTTATAGGAACAAGCCGGCTCGTGCTGGTTTGACTTTTTTGTTAGGTGGGAGACGGGTTTCTCCTCCATTTAGGTGAGAGGGTAGAATCGGTTCCCCTTGAGTGGGGCCAGGTACGCTGGCTTGGTGGATGCTTGGGACCTTCTTTGTTTTGGTGAAGGTTTTAGGGACCAAGTCTTGGGATAGACTTGGCTGCTTGTAGGTAGAGGCCTTGCGGGGGTGCTGTGGGCTTCAGGTTTCGTGACATTCGCCTTTGGTGTCATAGTAATGACACGTTGAGAGGCGATTTTCTGGTTTTTAACAATTGTAGTCTCTTCTACTAGAAGTGGGAATGTCCCAGTGTCCTGAAAACGATGGTCCAGGGAGTAAAGGTCAACCCGGTTTTTAGAGAGTTACCAAGAGAGATGATGCTTCGACAGCAGCAGGGCGCTTGTGAGTGCGCGTGTTTTGCTTCTGTTGAAGCATGAGTTGGTACTTGCTTTCGTCGAAAGTAATGGTCAAAGAAGCTGGCATTGTTAGTTTCAAAAATTTTCTGAAACAAGACCACATCCATTAGTAATCATAAGAATATAATGATCATAAATGGGAAAACTATGGTCTTGTCTTTTCAAATCGCTAAGGGGACATGGTCCGACCCAAGCAACATAAAGAAGGCAAAAGGCCATAAAAGGTACAATTGTTCTGATTGCAAGTATGGTAGGCTTAGAATGGGCGTTCCAATGACTGCTAGAGGCAATTGTAACCTTAATTCAAATCACTAAGAAACAAGGCTCACTCAAGGTAAGATGAATATAAGGTTGGAGGTACAAATGTGTTGGTCGTAAATACAGTAGACCCGAAAGGGCGTACTAGCACCGCTAGGCACAAATGTTGGAGAGAACAAGTGTGTCGGTCGTGAATACAGTAGACCCAAAAGGGAGTACTGGCACCGCTAAGCACAAATGTTGGAAACTGCATCCATGGAATGGACACAAGACCGGATTTTTTGAAAGGCCAAGATCGGATTCATTAAAAAGAGCAAATGGTGTTTCGATCCGAAAGCCGACTCAAACATTTCTGCGAGCTTCGTTCCGAAAGGGAAGGGACCAAGATTTCTCGAATCTGAACCCAAAAGTGACTGAACTTTGGAAGGTCAAAATTGAATTCACCAAAGAGAGAAGAGAGCAAATTGTGTTCCGATACGGAAGCTGACTCAAACATTCCTGGGAGCTTTGTTCCGAAAGGGAAGGGAGCAAGATTTCTAAAATCTGAACCCAAAAGTGACGGGAGTTTTTTTCTTTTTAAAGGTATTTTTTTTAAGACTTCTCTTTTTCTCTTTTTTTTTTTGAAATAAAAATCTAAAGATTGAAGAGTACACCCAGGCTTCCTAATTCGGTCTTATGAAACCTCAATTGATAGATTAGCCCCCAGGTAAGGGTAAGATTACTTAATGAACCCGTTTGAAGGACCCTTGCATAGAACAGTCTAGCTGTCTCCACACTTTGAACAAGGCTTTTCTTGAATCAATCGTGGTTAAAGAACGCAACTGGTGCGAACTTTAGTGATCTTTGCCTCTTTTATTTTTATGGAAGATCTCTAACGGACTCATCGAAAAGAAACGATGGTCCATTCCCTGATACGAACGATAGTGTCAAACATTTCTGTGGGCTATCGAGTTAGAAGGGGAAAGGATCAAGGTTTCTCAATGTTGAATCCAAAAATGGGAAATTTGAAATTTTTTTTTTTGGAAGATCCCTAATGGAGCTCATCGAAGAGAAACGATGGCCCATTCCCCAATATTAACGATAGTGTCAAACATTTCTGCGAGCTATCAAGTTCGAAGAGGAAAGGATCAAGGTTTCTCAAAGTTGAATCCAAAAATGATAAATCTGAAAAAAAAATTTCGGAAGATCCCTAACATAATCTTCAAAGAGAAACGATGGCCCATTCCCCAATACGAACGATAGCGTCAAATATTTCTGCGAGCTATCGAGTTTGAAGGAGAAAGGATCAAGGTTTCTCAAAGTTGAATCCAAAAATGAGAAATCTGAAAATTTTTGTTGTTTTTTATTTTTAGAAGATCCTTAATGGACTCATCGAAGAGAAACAATGGCCATTCCCCGATACGAACGATAGCGTCAAACATTTCTGCTAGCTATATAGTTCAAAAGGGAAAGGAGCAAGGTTTCTCAAAGTTGATTCCAAAAAGAGAAATCTGAATTTTTTTGTTTTGAAAAAAGAAAAGAGTGGAAATAAATTCAAAGATAGAATTAGAAATTTCCAAAAATTCTTTTTTCATTTTTCCTTAAATACAAAATCCAACATAGGCCACCAACTAAAAAGGAGCCAAGGAATCTAGAGAAGAAGTATAAGTAAAAATATGATATGCAAACATTTTTTTTTAAGCATAATGTTCTCAAATGAAGGAGTTCCACAGGGTGTACTAGCTTGATGGACTTGCTTTTCCGCGCATGGCACTACCGGGGTTAGCGGACGTGTGAGTCCATGGGGTCCGACGCTTTTGCGATCGGTGGTGAAATACGAGAATCAATATTTTTTTGTACGGGTATGCCAGATTTTCTACTCTACTTGGAATTGACAAGTGGTGGTCTGTAGATCGACCTTCACAAGTAGAAAGGGAAATCAAATTTTTTTCTAGTTTTCTATTGCATATATATTTAAGAAAAGAGACATGGTTTGTGTGCCGTGAAAGGCAATGTTTGATGTGAAAGGCGGTTTCTTGCCGTGAAAGGCGATTTTTGTTGTAAAAGGAGATTTAAAATTCTTATCAATAATGAAAGACAAGAGTTGTGATTTTTATTTATGTCTCTTCAGAAAAATAAAAAGTACAATGAAAAGCAAAAAAAGGGGATCTAACTTCTCAGGAGATTATGGGACTTGTTCAGATTGACGGTCGCAAGCCATGTGTGGACTTTGCCATCATCCTTTAGTTAAGAACAGAGGGTGCTCTTGATTCACTTGGCTCGGCTTAAACCTCAGATTTTTAGAGGATAAAGATTAAGAGAAGGTCCTGTATCCAATAAAAAGCCGAGTAGACGAGCTGAAAAGCCACATCTAAGCCATCGAAATAAAAGGAGAAGGCCTTGGGGGGATTGCCCCCATGGGACTTTTGGTCACCTTGTAGTGGTGGTCGGTGCTAGACTTCTTCAACAGAGGAAAGATTGTTGTAGCAACTTTGGCAGAGTTTTCTCTTGCGTATTTTCCGGATTCCGTTGATTCGATCCATTTCTCTTGGAATGACGCATAGGCCTTTGGTAGCCATTAGGTCGGTTTATGAGCCTTAAATGAATTAAAGCAACATAATGGAAGGAGTTACAATTTTTAATTCATCATTTTTGTAACTCTTTTTTCTTGGCTTCTGATTGGCCGGTGAAGAATTAAAAGCCTTTAATCACCTTTAAGCTCTATGATGGAAGGAGTTACACGGTTTAGTGTCACGTTTGTAACTCCCATTTGCTCGCTTCTGATTAGGCCGTCCGAAATAATAAGTTAATGACCATATTAATTTGTCATAAAACGGGTCATTTAACTGCATTAAGTGGTCGTTGAGGTGCTTAAAGAGGCGCGGGTCGTGCCGCATCTTTAGGAATTCTTCTTGTGATCCGCCGATGGATCTTCATGCTGGTCGATGTCGGATGACCATGCAACTTCAGACATTGATTGCTACTAGTGGCCCGGTGCCATCTGTCCTGTTGATTTCTCGATCGATCGAGCAGAAAGTGTGCTTTATTGCTCAGTCGATTGGCGATTTCGAAGCAATCAATGATGATTTCATGATTTCGACGGCGGGTCCATGATGTTGACGAAGATCAATGGATTCTGAGCCTCAAAAGTCAGAATTTTGGAAAACCACAGGGGCCGGACATCTCAAAATGTAAAAAGGGAACGAAAAAATAGTCATTTGGCAAAAATCTGGCGACACCAGCTACCATGCACCCAGAGTCGCCGGGACCATGGGGATTTTTATCCCTTTTGGTCTCTGATTTTCGACCGTCTTTCCAGTTTTTTTGATTTTTTTTCTTTGGTATTTTCCTCACATTTTTGTACATGTATTGGCCTAATTTCCTAGTAGAAAACTTGATGAGAAGCCTTGCATATTGGAGAGCAAAATTCCTGATTTTCCGGAAAAGCCGAAGACTGTCACGTAGAGTTGCCGATTTGCCGTCAGAAGCCAAAACTGGGTCAAACGATGTCGTAATGACCTGAAATTTGAGGTGAAGCCTCCTAAGCAATAAATAAGACCAACCATAGGCTTTTGCTTGAGTTTTGAAGCCGTATGGGGTCCTGTCGCTAGTAGACTTGATTTTGTTACGAGGAAGATGCCACGTTTTGACGTATGGTCAACCGATGCATGATTGACCTGAAATTTGACAGGGAACCTATTGGAGTCATTTTTAGACAATCCATTAGCTCCGATTTGGAAATCATGGTCCCGGGGAGCTCTGCAGCCAGGAGACCTGATTTGTCTTCCAAGAGTCAAAGTCTGGTCAAATGATGTCGAAATGACCTAAAATTTGATATGTAGCCCTTTGGAAGCATTTTGAAGTCACCCATGTGCTTTGTTTGATGAGTGATGGCCTCGGAGGTTTTTGCCGCTGGGAGGCTTGATTTTGCTGCTCGAGGGTTAATGCAGGGTCAAATGTTGTTGGTTTAACTTGAAACTTGACATGAGCCTTTTGGAGATATTCTGAGACCATCCATAGGCTCGGATCGAAGATCTAATGTCTTCGACGCTTTCGACGCTGGGGACACTTGTTCAGCTCTGGAGGAGTGAAGTTACGCTAAATAATGCAAAAATGGTCCGAAACTTTATGTGTACTCTTCCTTTGGTTGTTTTGAAGAATCTTGCAGCTTTTGTTTGATTCTGAAAAGATTTGACACTTGAAGTAGCATTGCTTGTTTGTGGTAGGATGCGGATTCATGTAGATTTTTGATGTTGAAGACGCAAAGTGACATTTTTGGTGTCAACAAAGGTTTGATCGATCGAGTGCTCTGTCCGATCGATCGGATCTGTGTCAGGCTCACGAGAAAATGTTATGTTTGGGTTTGTTTGATGGCAAATTCCTCTCCAATGTTTACTGGTTTTAGGGGATTACTGTGATGTGTTTGGGATCCTCAGTTTGAGATTAGCCTGTTATTTAGACTTACGTAAATACCATTTGGGTCACGTAGTATCTTACTAACATACGGCTCAGTACCTTGTATGACCCTCAATGGATTCTAGTGAATTAGAGTCCAGCCCATCTCTAATGGAAAACCATTAATTGGGTCTATGCACCATAAGTTATGAAGAGATGTGTTGACCTTTTACCAACTAGAGGTTCTTGTAGTATTATTGGGTTCATGACCATATGTTTGACCTTAGGATTGGTTTGTGGTTATTCCTTGATCGTCAGGTTTGCATGCATGATTGAGATTGATGTTGGTTTGTTAGTTGCATACCCTATGTTGATTGGATGTGCACCGTGATGTGGCTTGGTGTTGGATTGGGTTATGTGGAGATTTGTTCGGATGATGTTTTGATGTGTGATTGTGGTTTGTTGTGCAGCCAGTTCTTCACTTTGACTAAGTTCACTAGGTCTATTCTACTATGATATGTATATGAATGTATATCTCTTAGGGTCATATTAGAATGACTGCAGCTGTATTAGGACATGTGATCATCGATGTGCGCGAACACTTATATCTGATTCATTTGTTTGACCGGTATTCCAGACTTTTCGATCGGTTTATGATCACCACGTGATTAGATGGGTTTTCCCGCTTAGTTAGGGTTGACCATTCAAAACAATGGCTATGCTTCTGCTTTGACTATGGTATTACTCATTGTGCTTAGATTTAGACATATGTTACTTTTTTTTCGATCCTCGGTATATTGTCATTATCTTATGATCTTACCCGTCTTTACTCATTTTTGTTCTTGTATTTTCTTTACAAATTGTGCTTTCGTACTTATTGTTTCCTTTTATTATTGGTGCATAGGTACCAGTTCCTACCCTACCGAGGAGACAGAGGAGAGTCAAACGTTTCAAGCGTTTGGGCTAGTTGATGAACCCGAGTGGAGTGCCGGAGATGGCTTCAGAGTCGTCTGAGTCTGTGCAGGAGAGACAAACATCATAGGTTTCTTTGTTATTCAATTTTCATATTTCATTTTATTTAGTTGCATTTAGAATTATTCGGCAAACTTGAACATTAATTTTTAGACTAGTTATGTGTTGGTTCTGGTTATGGATATTTGATACCAATTGGACAATGCTTCCGCATATTTGATTTATGATTTATTATGACTCACCATGGTTTGAAATTTTATGGGTCCATATTTGGAAGCTTGTGTTGGATTAAATAGAGATAATTTATATTTATTCTTATTTCTCATGTCATCCCCTGGTTATATTTTGGGGGATGTGACATTGGTGGTATTGAAAAAGATCCGTAGATGTTTTGAGATTTCTTTGGGTTTGAATAATTTATTCAAAAGTTTGTTAGTGGTTGTGCGATGTCATGATGAGACTAGCTAGTTTGTTGTACTGTAAAGTTGGACACCTTCCTTCTTTGTATTTAGGATTGATTACCCATTGGGGTGCACTCCAGGTTTAAAGTAGTGTGGAAGTTCGAACGGCTATCCATGTGGAAAAGGTACTATTTGTTGTCAGGAGGGAGGATCACTCTAATTTAGATGTCTTTGTCTAATTTGCTAGTTTATTATATCTCTATTGGTAAAGCATGTTGTGGCGAGGTATATATAAGTTAGATCATTTGATTGGGAATTTCTTGTGGGATGTGCAAAATGATAAAAGGAAATTGCATTTTTTAAAGTGGACACTATTGGGAAACCCAAAGTTGTGGGTGTTTTGCAGTTCGGTAGTTTAGAGGCAAAAGATCTGGCTTTGTTACTGAGACAATTATAAAGATTTGGGGAGGAAAGAGAGGCTCTGTAGAGAAAAGTTATTATTAAAAAATATGGGGAGGATGAATGGGGTTAGAATCCCAGGAAAGTTCCTAGTTATAGGATGTCCAATATGTGGGGGAATATTTTGACATTTGGTGTTGTTTCTTCTTTTTGGGGGATTCTTTGAGAGGGCTGGGCTTTAAAATTAGGGAAGGGAGTCGTGTCCTTTTATTGGGAGGATGATTGGTTAGGGGTGGGTGCACCGTCCCTTTCCTTTCCTTTGTTATTTAGAGTAGTTGTCAATTAATTATCTTTGGCTAAGGATTGTTATGTGGGTGAGGGAGGCTTTGTGTCTCGGGTTGTGTCTTTTAGGAGGAAGTTATGTCAGTTGGAGGATTCGGAGTATGAGTCCATTTTAGTCCTTCTTGTTAAAGTTTTTTTATGCTAGGATGAGCCAGATGCTAGCATTTAGAAGCCTAGCCCTTTAAGTGCCTTCTGTTGTAGTTCTTTTCTCCGAGCTTCAAATGATTCATTGGTATTTGGACTCTCTTGTTCTTTGCTCTAGTTGAGATTGGCTCTCCCTAAACTTGAGGTCTTTTGCTGACTTGTTGTGTCCGAGTGGTATGTATGGCAAACAATCTTAGGAGGGGCTTCTCTTCAAAAGATACTTTTGATATAGGTGTCCTTTGTGGAAACAAGAGGGAGACAATTGATCTCTTGTTCTTGCATTGTGATTTTTTTTCTTTCTTGTGGTGCCGGGTTATAGGTTGGAGCGGTTTCTTCTAGTGTTCTCATGAATGAATGTCGGGTATAATAAAGGCATGGAGGATGGCTCCTTTTTCACGGCGTGGTTTGGTGATTTTAAGGGTTGTCCCTTTTGTTATTCTATATTTCATTTGGAAAGAGAGGAATACTAAAGTTTTTAAGGTTCTTCTGCATTCAAAGGAGGAAGTACTTTCTTTGGTTTATGTCCAAAGGAGAGTGTTTGAAAGTTTGAGTATTGACGGCATTTTCCACAATGGAGAGGTATATTTCAATTACAGGAGGTAGGAGTGTAAAATGGCAGTTTGGGCCACTTTGTTGGGGTATGCCTTGAAGTTTAACATAAATGGGGCTGTGACAGGAAAACCTAGGCGAGCAGGTGGTGAAGGGGTGCTTCACAATGAGGTTGGGGTGGTGTTAGTCTGGTTCTCAGAAAATGTTGGGATTATGGAGTTTAATGGGAAAAGGTTGTGGCAAATCTTGAAGCTCTTCAGATCTTTGTGTGGGCCTCTTTTCAAGCTCTTTTAGTGGTGGAAAGTGATTTCCTTTCTGCCATCTCTTGGATGTCTTCCCTTGCTGCCATGCCTTAGAGGTTCTATTTCTACTTATGAAAGTTTAGGGGGGCTACTAGAATGGATTACTAGTTCTAATTTAACCAATCAGACAATATAGAACTAGCTATCTACCAATTAGACACCATAAGAAGGTAGACACAATATTTAGCGTGGAAACCCTATCCAGGGAGAAAAACCACGAACTAGAAATCAAGAGTTCACGAACAGTTACAAGATATACTCACAAGCTTCTTTACCTCAGTCAGTACCTCGACCTAAGGATTGTAATTGTTCTTGCAAAGAACCCACTGACACAACAATTACCATGCTCTGTTCTCCTTAATTGATCTCCTCGTACCATGCCAGTTAAGATGAACTATCTTTTAGCAAAAAGGTAGAAGCAACAATGACCTTCTAAAGCAGCCCCTTAGAACGATCTCTTAATGGCTCTAGAGAATAATCTCTCTCTAAAATATCTTTGACTCAGATTAATGAGAGTGGTTGTTTCTAGGGTTGAGAATAACTCCCTATATATAGCCCCAAATTCGTGCCTTAGACTTAGTGTACAAATAGGACTCAAATTGGGAAAGATAGCCTCAAAGGGAAACTAATTCGGATCAAAATAGGAGACTTTTCCAAAATTCTGCCCTGTCTGATCGATCGAACCACCCAAATAAATGGGCATTATAACAGTCCGATCACTTGGACTGGGGCTCCGATCGATCGGGCCTAGGGGATTTCGCCCGGTCTTCTCTTTTCTTCTATTCTTCACTTCCGCTCTTCCAGCGACACCACCACAGTCCATTCTAAAATAAATTAGAAAATACAACTCAATGGACTCAGAGTTGTGTCCAACCCATGAATTAGCCAACACAAAAATACTAACAATCTCCACCTTTGACAATTCATGGACAAAACTCCCTAGAACAATACAAATAATCTACCCAAGAGAAAAAAACTCAAAATACATTGAATTGTCAACCAAAAAAAAGGCAATTGTAGATCTTTGCTTGTTTTCTCCCCCTAGCTTCAATATTCTCCCCCTTTTTGTCCATAATTGACAAACAATTTTCTTTAAATAGCTTCTGTCAATCTGGATTCTGTAGCTCCCCCTTAATATTGACTCCCCCTCAAGATGATCTTTGTATCAGCACTGAGGTGGGGGATTGATCTAGCAGATTAGGGTGATGAAGCTTTGGTACACACACTTGCATATTCAGACATTTCAGCAAAGTGTGTACCAACACAGATGGAAGGTCTTCTTTCTTGACCTAGACAACTTTGTTTTTCATAGGTGATTCATCCTTCTGCCTTTTCCATTGCTTTTGGTTTGGCGACTTTCACAGCTTATTACAATGGGGCCAAATGTGTCCTTTAATTCCACTGTGATGACAAGTGGGAATTCGTTCAGGATGTGACACATTATTTTTCTTGATAGCTGTGTTTGTAACATGAACAACAGGATTAGTAACAACTGAATTTTGAACAAAATAGTTAGTACCTTTGGCTTGTGATGTAGATGCCCCGTCAGCGTAGCCAATGCGATGCATATTAGTCTTTGCCTTTTGACTGCACAGGATGTCATCAAGTTTTTTAGAACCTATATTCATCCTGTTTAGGGAAGCCTTGCTTGTATCCAACTCAGAAAGAACCATCTTGAGTCTTCCTTGTAAGTTGGTATTTTCAGCTTTCAAGGTCTTCATATCATGATTAATCAAATCATACTTATGTGCTTCAGCAGTCAATTTATGTGCCAACTTGTTATTTTTCGCCTCTACGTGACTCACTTTTGTAAGAGCTTCGGACAATTCAACTTTTAATGAAGTAGTCTGCTCCTCAGATTCTTTCTAGCTTGTAGCCACTTTTTTATTCATCTTTAGCAACTTCATGGTATTTGCAAACAATATTTTATATTCAGCTTGCTAATCATGTTTTGTCTCTAACTCACTGACATCTTGATGAGTCCCATCATCTGAACTGGTGGAGTAGCAGAAACTGAATTTGCCATGAATGCCATGAATTTTTCTGTGCTAGCTTCAGGCTTCACAGACTCAGATTTTTTATCATCTTCATCAGAAGTATCATCATTTGAAGTCAAATTGAAAGCCTTCTTTCTTGGCTTTTTGTTAGCATAGTCACTAGTAATGTGTCCATAACCATAACACTCAAAACATTGAATCCCTTTAGAAGATTTCTTCTTTACAAAATTTTTAGGGACTTTCAGATCACTTTTTTTCCCCTTCATAAACGCCTGAAATTGCTTCATAAACTGAACAGCAACTTAGGGATCAATCTCCTCATAGTCAGAATCAGAATCACTAGCAATTTTCTTGAATGATTCTTTGGAGGCTCTCAAAGCAATACCTTTGGATTTTGATTTTCCATTAGTCCTTAGGTTTGCTTCAAAAGTCAGATGTTTGCCAACTAATTCCTCAACTTTGAGAATATTCAGAATTTTATTCTCTTATATGGCCACAACCTTTGCATCAAACCTTCCTAGAAGAGACCGCAAATTTTTTTCACAATTTTATTTTCAGGAATTGGCTCTCCCAAAGTAAAGGTATCATTCACAATTGCATTCAGCTTCGAATTAAACTCATCAAAAGTTTTTTCATCTTCTATCTTTATGGTTTCGAAAGCTGTATACAATTTCTGAAGTTTCGATTGTTTGACAATGTTAGTCCCTTCATGCACAGTTTGTAGAATATCCTAAACTTCTTTTGCAGTAGTGTATGTAGAAATTCCATGAAACTCAAACATGCTAACTCCATTATAAATAGCATTCAAAGCCCTAGAGTTGCAAGTAGCTGCCAATTCGTCATCCTTTGTCCACTGTTCTTCAAATTTAAAACTGTTTATGCCATTAGTAGTGACAACGGGCAAGGAATAGCCTTTCACAATAGATTTTCATACATTCAGATCTATGGCTTTTACAAAGGCAATCATTCTGGCTTTCCAATAAGCATAATTAGAACCATCCAGCAAAGGAGGCTTATTGGTCGAAGTGCCTTCACGGTAGGTATCCATTCTAGCAAACTATGGATCAACACAGTAAAATAGTGTAACCTGCTCTGATACCAATTGAAAGTTTTGGAGGGCTACCTGAATGGATTACTAGTTCTAATTTAACCAATCAATGCAGTGGAAATAACCAATCAAAGAATATGGAATGAGCTATCTACCAATCACACACCACAAGAAGGCAGACACAATATTCAGCGTGGAAACCCTATCCAGGGAGAAAAACCACGAACTAGAAATCGAGAGTTCACGAACAGTTACAAGATATACTCATAAGCTCCTTTACCTGAGCCTGTACCTCGACCTAAGGACTGTAGTTGTTCTTGCAAAGAATCCACTAACACGACATCCATCGTGCCCCGTTCTCCTTACTTAATCTCCTCGCACTTTGCCAGTCAAGATGAACTATCTTCTACAAGAAAGGCAGAAGCAACAGTGACCTTCTAGAGCAGCCCTTCAGAACGATCTCTCAATAGCTTTAGAGAATAATCTCTCTCTAAGATATCTCTGACTCGGATTAATGAGAGTGGTCATTTCTAGGGTTGAGAGTAACACCTATATATAGCCCCAAATTCGTGCCTTAGACATAGTGCACAAATAGGACTCAAATTGGGAAACATAGCCTCAAAGGGAACTAATTCGGATGAAAATAGGAGACTTTCCCAAAATTCTGTGCCTGTCCGATCAATCAGACAGTGCATTTGATCGATCGGACCACCCAAATAACTGGGCACAATAACAGTCCGATGGATCGGATTGAGGCTTTGATCGATCGAGCCTGGGGGATTTCGCTCGGTCTTCTTTTTACTTCTATTCTTCGCTTCAGCTCTTCCAGCCACACCACCACAGTCCATTCTAAAATAAATTATAAAACACAACTCAATGGACCCAGAGTTTTGTCCAACCCATGAATTAGCCAACAGAAAAATACTAACAACTCCAATGAAATCAAATCCATTGTCTACAATCCATGTCAACTTTAAGCATGTAAGGTGAGAGGCCAATGATTTTGCAATACCTTGGCAAAACAAGGAGGGGATAGATCATCCAATTTATTACCTTTCACTTTGTAATGTTCGGTCTTATCCTTTTTAATAGATCTCTTTTATATCATTGCCTCTTCCCTATCCTTATGATAGGGTGGTTTTGGTTTGGCTGTAACCATTTCATCTTCTAATAGAGGAATTGTCCGATGATACAGACATGTGGTATTTTGACCAAGAAGAACCCTCATCTCCAAAAGAAGTACCCTACTTCGACCCAGTTTTAACTTGCGATTGGGACCATCTCATGGCAAGCCTTGAGAAGATTACCGATCAAGAAGACCTATGGACAGAAACCAAGCATTGGTCTGAAAATGCCCTTGAAACTCCAGAAGGTTTCATTGAGTTGGAAGCCTTCGAAAATATTGTGAAGGAACCACCTTCAAACCTTCCAATAGAAGATTCTATTCAAAAGATAGACTTGGGAACACCAGATAACCCACGTCCTGTATTCATAAGTAAGAATATAAAGGATGATGAGTTACTTGAGTGTATCGCTTTTCTTCGTGAGTTTGTCGATTGTTTTTCATGGTCTTATGCTGAAATGCCTAGTTTAGACCCCAAAATAGCAGTCCACAAGCTCAATCTACAAAAAGAAATTAAGCTTGTCAAACAAGGCCAAAGAAGATTCTGTCTAGACGTGATGGATATTGAAGAAGAAGTTCAAAAACTAAAAAGCGTGGGCTTCATCCATGAGAAACAACATCCTGAATGGTTGGCCAACATTGTCACTGTGACAAAGAAAAATGGGCAGATCAGGGTTTGTATTGATTATAGAGACCTGAATGGTGCTTGCCCTATAGATGAATTCCAACTCTCCATATCGGAGGTGATAATTGATAGTACCTGCGGATTCGAGTGAATGACATTCATGGATGGCTTCTCTGGCTACAATTAGATAAAGATGCATCCCGAGGATGAAAAACACACACCATTTCAGACTCCATTTGGCGTGTATTGCTACACTGTCATGCCATTTAGTCTGAAAAATGATGGTCCCACATATTAGAGGACTATGATGAAGATATTCCAAGATATGTAGCACAAGACGGTTGAATGTTATGTTGCTGATGTCGTTGTCAACAGCAAAAGAAAAGAAGACCATCTGAAAGACCTTCGAGAAGTCTTCCTCCGACTTCGCAAGCTCAAACTGTAAATGAATCCTCTGAAGTGCTTCTTCGGCATCTCGTCGGGTAAGTTCCTTGGATTCCTAGTTCGGAAAGTTGGAATAGAACATGACCCCATCAAAGTCAAGGCTATTCTAGAAATGCCCTCTCCAAAAACCTTAAAAGAACTAAAAGGACTTCAAGGAAGATTGGCATGCATCAGACGGTTTATCTCCAATCTCTCGGGGAAGTGCCGTCCTTTCTCTCGGTTAATGAAGAAAGGTGTGAACTTTGTTTAGGATGCTGAATGTGAAGGTGCATTTCAACATATGAAGTCATAGCTGACCAAACCTCTAGTATTGGCTGCCCCTACCACTGGAAAACAATTCATCTTGTACACAAGAGCCCTCGACTATTCTTTGGGTGCTCTGCTCGTATAAGAGAATAATGAAGGAAAAGAAGCTTCTCTATACTACCTCAGCTGTATGTTCGTAGGTACGGAGCATCGCTACTCTCCAGTCGATAAACAATGCCTTGCAGTAATGTTTGTCATGCAAAAGCTATGTCACTACCTTCTTTCCAACATAGTCTTGATGGAACGCGCTCCGAGGCGCCGTCTGGGGCGGCTACCGGGGTCGGCGGAACGTGGGAGTCCGTCGGGTCCGACCCTTTCGCGCCCTGGCGGGCCCTGAAGCGTGCATCAACATTTTTTTGTGTGGGTGTGCCAGATTTTCTATTTTACTTGGAATTGCAAGTGGTAATCCGGAGATCAACCTTCGCAAGTAAAAAGGAAATCAACTTCTTTCAAGTTTTCCATTGCACAAATATTTAAGAAAAGAGACATTTTCTTAATTTGCCGTGAAAGGCGATTTTGTTTGGCATTTATAGCCGATTTTGGCGTTTATAGCCGATTTACAATTCTTATCAATAATGAAAGACAAGGGTTGTGATTTTTGTCTCTTTAGAAAAATACAAATTACAATGAAAAGCAAGAAAAGGAAGATCTAACTTTTCAGGAGATTGTGGGGGACTCGTTCAGATTGACGCTCGCAAGCCATGTATGGGCTTCGCCATCATCCATGCAGATGAGAACAGAAGATGCTCTTGATTCGCTTGGCTTGGCTATAACCTCAGGTTTTTAGAGGACAAAGACCAAGAGAAGGTCCTATGTCCAATAAAAAGCTAAGTAGACGGGCTGAAAAGCCACGTCTAAGCCATTGGAGGCAGCAGGAGAAGGCAAGGACCTTGGGGGGGGGGGGTGCCCCCCAAGGGACTTTTGTCACCTTGTAGTGGTGGCCGGCGCAGAACTTCAGCAGAGTTTTTCTCTCTTTTTCTTTCTCTCAGATCTCTTTCTGATCTTTTTTTCTGATCCTCTGATTTTCTCCTCTTTTTTCTGATCTTCCGATCTTTTTCCGATCTTTTTCCGATTTTTAATTTCAATGGAATGCTCTCCTATTTATAGGCTTTTGGTAGCCATTTAGGAAGGTTTATGAGCCTTAATGGCTTTAATGGGAGGAGTTACAAGATTTATTTCTTGATTTTGTAACTCCTTTTTCCTTGAATCTGATTGGCCGATGGAGATTAAGGGCTTTTAATCACCTTAATTACCATAATGGGAGGAGTTTCATGGTTTAAATGCCATGAATCAATTGACTTGTAACTCCCAAATGCTTGCTTCTGATTGGGCCGTCCAAAGAAATGAATTAATGACTGCAATAAAGCTAGTCAATTAACCACATTAATTGGTCGCCGAGCAGTCGAAGAGTCGCGGGCCATGCCGTGTCTTCTGGAATTCTTCTGGCGATGATCATCGATGGATCTACATGCTGATCGACATCGGATGAACATGTAACTTCAGACATTGATAGCTAAGAGTGGGCCGGTGACATCTGTCTTGTCGATTTCACGATCGGTCGGACAGAAAGTGCACTTTCTTGGTCGACCGGTCGGCGATCTTGGAGCGATCAATGATGATTTTATGCTTTTGACGGCGGATCCGAGATTTTGAAGGATGTCGTCGGATATGAGTCAATTTCAAGCACTAAAAATCACATTTTCAGGGAACCACAGGGGCCAAAGTGCGCGAAACGCGAAAAAAGACGGAAAAACGGGTCACCGGCGGAAAATCCGGTGACCCGGACCTCCATGGTCGCCGGCGACCATGGACCGGCGACCATGGGCCATGGTCGCAGGGGCCTGCGACCATGGGCCATGGTCGCAGGGGTCTGCGACCCTGGGGGATTTTTCCCCTTCGGAGCCCGTTTTGCGGTCGTTTTGAGGTCTTTTTCGTCGCCGTTTTCTTCTGTATTTTTCTTGACATTTCTTCTCATTTATTGGCTTGATTTCCCTGTAGAAAACCTGATGAGAATCCTTGCATTTTTAGAGTGCAAAGTTTCCAATTTTCCGGGAAAGCCGAAGACTTTGTCGCGTAGAGCTGCTGATTTTCCGCCAGAAGTCGAAACTTGGTCAAACGATGTCGGAATGACCTGAAATTTGAGGTGAAGCCTCCTGAGCAATAAATAAGACCAACCATAGGCTTTTGTTTGAGTTTTGAAGCCGTTTGGGGTCCCGTCGATGCTTCACTTGATTTTGCTGCGGGGAAAATGCCGAGCTTTGATGTGCGGTCAAACGATGTCCGATTGACCTGAAATTTGACGGGGAGCCTATTGGAGTCATTTTGAGACGTTCCATGGGCTCCGTTTTGGATGTCATGGTCCCGGGTTGCTCCGCCGCCGGTAGGCTTGATTTTCTCTCGGAGCATCGAAACCTGGTCAAACGTTTTCGGAATGACCTGAAATTTGACGTGCAGCCTTTTGGAAGCATGTTGAAGCCACTCATGCACTTGGTTTGATGAGCGAAGGATTCGGTGGTTCCCGCCGCCGGGAGGCTTGATTTTGCTGCTCGAGCATTGATGGAGGGTCAAACGTTGTCGGTTTGACTTGAAATTTGGCATAGAGCCCTTTTGAGACATGCTGGAGTCATCTGTAGGCTCTGATCGAAGTTTTGACGTCTCCGATGATGTCGCCGCCGGGAGCGCCATTTTAGCTGTCGGAGAAGTGAAGTTAGGCCAAATGTTGTCGAAATGGCCCGAAACTTCATGTGTACTCTTCTCTTGGCTATCTTGAAGGATCTTGCAGTTTTTGTTTGATTCTGACAAGATTTGAATTTTTGGAGAAATTGCATTGCCTATTTATGGCAAGTTGCGACTTCATGCAGCTTTCTTGATTTGAAGAGGCAAAGTGACATTTTTGGTGTCAACAAATGCCCCCTCGAGGTACAGCGACGAGTTGCTTGACTTTTGTAGTCGATGTGCCTCGAAGAGATTTTTGAAGGAGAGCTTGTGTCTTGACCAAGAGTCTTTGAGCAATCTTTCCTTTGGTAGAGTAGCCTTTGAGCTTCCAGGGGAATTTTATGGTAGTGAGGGGAATCACACACCATCTCGAGGCAAAGTTTTGAAGATGACATCAGGGATATGGATTTGGGTTTTTGTTTTTGATCTTGTGACCTAACCAGCTATATATGGCAGGTTAGGGGATCGGGTTTTGGTTTTGACCTTGTGACCCAACAAGCTGTATGTGGCAAGTTGGGGGATCATGATTTGGTTTTTGGTTTTGGTCTTGTGACCTAACAGGCTGTATGTGGCAAGTTAGGGGACCAGGATTTGGTTTTTGGTCACTCTTCGGGACTGTGTGGGTCCATTGGAGTGGTTTGGATTTTTGTGAAATGTCAATTTCAAGATTTTGGCTCAATTTGGTATATGAGGCTGGATGGTTTGATTTTTGGAAGCTCATGGGGCTTGGAATTTTTTGTATGGTTCAATCAACTCAAAAGAGGCATGGAACCATTTTTGTATGCTCTTGGGAAGAGGGATTTTTTCTGACTAAAAGCCCATTTTTTTTTTTTTTTTTTTTTTTTTTTTTTTTTTAGTGCCTAGGTGGTCAAACCTGGCTCATATGGGCTAGCCCATGGGACCTTAAGCTTTTTAGGATGGCTTAGATCTCATGTGGGGCCATTTTTGTAAAGAATATCTAAAGATATCTCATTTGGATAGAGAATATCTAAAAATATCTTTATGGGAGAGAATCTCTCATATTCCCTTAATTTGGGAGAGAATATCTCAAGGTATCTTTCTTTTTGGGAAAGAATCTTCAATATCCTTTTTTGTTGGAAAGAATCTCTCATTTGATTGATTTTGGGAGGAAATCTCTCAAAGACATCTTTCTTTTTGGGAAAGAATCTTTCTAATTCCTTCTCTTTTGGTAAGGTTACTTAATTAGTAACACTTACCTTTCTTCTTTGTTTCCTTCTTTGATTTGCTCTCTCCTATAAAAGTAAAGGAAGGTAAGATCTCTTGCTCTTATTGCTTTCTTTTGCAACAATCTCAAGAGAGCTCCAAGACCAAGAGTGCTTCTTCTTCAAGGATCTTCAAGCTTTTTCCTTCTTTTTCTCCATCAATGGCTTCAAGTAAGTTTTCTCTCTTTTTCTTTCAAGAAAACTCCATGTAGAGAATAGGATGGTAAAAAGAAGAAAGTTTCTCTCTTTTTTTTTTCCTTCTTTTTTTTTTTCTTTTCTTTTTCTTTTCTTTCTATTCTTCTTCTTTTTTTTTTCTTTTCTTTTCCACGTGATTTCTCTTTTTTTTTTTTTTTCTCTTTTTTTTTGTGGGCCGTACGGACAGATCCGTACGGATCTGGTCCGTACGGCCACGTGGCCTATTTTTTTTTTTTTTTTTTTTTTTTTTTTTTTTTTTTTTGCTGTTTTCTTTCTTCTCTTTTTTTTTGTTTGAGAAAGTTTTTTTTTTTTTTTTCTTTTCTTTCTCCCCTTTTTTCGAGAAAGTTTCTTCTCTTTTTTTTTTTTTTTTTTTTTTTTTTTTTGCTCATCATGATAATGCGTTTTTTGTGCAAATCTAGATGTTCATGCATGTACTATTTGTAGATTGAGCATGATAGGATACCTGAAAATCTTTGCAAATTTGGGAATTTGGAGCTTGCAGTGATGTTGAGCCCTTCTTGACTTTGCGGAGATTTTGAGGTTTCGAAAGTTTGGAGTCTCGGAGCTCGCAGCGATGTTGAGCCCATCTTCAAACTTTCTATTTCCGTCGGGGTATTTCCTTTTTTCTTTGGAATTGCCCCGGGGTCATGCCAAAATTTCGCCAGATTTTTGGTGGGACAAAGTGATCCTTTTTTCTTTTTAGCGAAATCTTGTCATTTTGATGACGATCTTTTTCTTTTCCAACCTTTGCAGGTGGTTCCTCCAGAACGAACAAGGGTAAAGAGCCTGCTACAAGCGTACCTCGTCGATCCGCCAGATCTTCTAATGTGGCCGTTCAGCAGGCCTGGGAGAAGGTATGATTCTTCCTTTTTCTTTTTTTTTTTGCTTCTTTCATGGGGCTTTCCATGTTCTGATTTGTTTTCTCACCCTGCTGCTGCTTCCTTTTTTTTTTAGCAGAGGATGAAGACTTGCTGATGCCTGAGGTTCCGACCGATGAGGCAGTGATGGAGCCGGTTATGGCATCTGAAGAAGAACCGAGGGACTCTGGAATGATTCCAGAATCTCCAATTGGTATAACTTCTTTCGCTTTCTCCTTTTTTTTTTTTTGCCTGCGACTTGATTTGCTAACATTTTTTCTTGTCAGCTGACTTGCCACAGGATTCCGATGACTTTGAACCATCAATGGACGCAAATGTTGATGATGCTTCCGATGATTTCATGGAGGAAGAGAGTGTTCCGCCAGTCGTCGAAGAAGGTACTTTGTAGTGATGACCCTGATGATTTTTTTTAACAGGATCATATTCATACCTTTTTGTGTTTCATTTGCAGGTTTTGAAGTGACAGAGGAGAGTACTCTGATTCGCAGGGTTGCAGATGCCGGTCAAGTTCTTGAGAGGAGGACTCTAGAGAACGAGCAATGGCAAACTGCTGGGGAAGAGCTTCCCGGTGTAAAAGAAGGGTTACGGCATTCGCCAGCATCTCATGGCAAGTTCCTGAAGAAGCGTGCCTTGGAAACTCTGACGGCTGATGCCAAAAGTTTGCTTGAGGAGCTGAAGCTTTGGCTGGAGACCATTTTTGGCTGAGCTCCTGATTTTTTGTAGCAGAAACTATTCTTCTTTTTGGTACCACATGTATTTTTTTGGTACTTTTTTTTTTTTTTTTTTTTAGTGCTTGTGAACACTTTCTTTTTTTTTTTTTTGCTTTGGTACCACATGTATTTTTTGGTACCTTTTTTTTTTGTTTTTTTTTTTTTTGTTTTCCCTACGCTCACTCAAATCTTTTTGTGATGAAAGCAATTGCTAAATGCGATTTGATCAAAAGCTTTGTCATTTTGTGAAAATCTTTTGTCAAATAATTGTTTTGGCATGGGAAACGAATTTGGCATGAAAGCCGGATTTTTGTGGCATTTGCAGCCAGTTTTGACATGAGAGTCAGGTTTTTTTTTTGTGTGGCATTTATAGCCGATTTTTGAGATGGCATAAGAGCCAAAAATTTTGTTCGTGGCATGGGAGCCAATTTTGAGATGGCATGGAAGCCGAAATTTTATGGCGTAAAAGCCAAAATTTGGGTTGGCATGGAAGCCGAAATTTTATGGCGTAAAAGCCAAAATTTGGGTTGGCATGGAAGCCGGTGTTTGTTTTGTGGCATCTATAGCCAGTTTGGTGGCATTGATAGCCAATTTGTGGCATTTATAGCCGGTTTGGTGGCATTGATAGCCAATTTGTGGCATTTATAGCCGGTTTGGTGGCATTGATAGCCATTTTTTGAAAGCCAAGTTTTGGTTTGTCGGCGTGAAAGCCAATTTTTGTGGCATTGATAGCCGGTTTGTGGCATTTATAGCCGGTTTTTTGGCAAAAGAGCCAGGTTTTGGCATTTATAGCCAGATTTTTTGGCTTTCAAAATGCAGGTATCGACTAAATGTCGCCTCCCCGCTGAATGGTCTTGCAAGTATCGATGGAATGTCGCTTCCTTGCTCATTCGGTTTTGCGAGTATTGATGGAATGTCACTTCCTCGCGGGTTGGGTTTTGCAAGTATCGATGGAATGTCGCTTCCTTGCGAATTGGGGTGCAAATATCGACTAAGCGTCGCTTCCCTGCTTTTCCCAAGACTTTTTGGTTTTGCGGGTACTGACTTGATGTCGTTTCTCCGCGATTTTTGAAATTTGAGGTTTTCTCGAACCATTTGTAATTTTGGGTTGTGGATAGCAACTGGTATGTTGCATCTCCATGATTTTTGAAATTGGGTTGTGGATATCAACTGGTTTGTTGCTTCTCCACGGTTTTTGGATTTTGCAAGTATCGACAAAATGTCGCTTCCCTGCGATTTTGGGTGCAAGTATCGATGGAATGTCGCATCCTTGCTTTTTTTCAAAATTTTTGTTTTGCGGGTACTGACTTTGATGTCGTTTCCCCACGATTTTTGAAAAACCATTTTTTTTTGTTTAAAGACACGAGGGTCGTAAATTTTGACCTGGAACCATTTGGCGGTAAAAGGTAAGGTGGACTAGGGTAGAAATCCCTGAATCCGGATTTTTGTTTCAAACCATGAATTTTGGTTCAAGGATCGAAAGTTTTGGTTAAGTCAGGGAGAGGCTCCTAAACTTGGATTTTTTGTTTTTGAACAATGAAACGATGAAAGTAAGCATTGTTTTTGAATCTCTAGAAATTTTGACATTTGATATGAAAATTCTAAAGAGAGTGGGTTTGACGAGCGAGTACCTGAGAACAGGTTTTGGCCATACAGGCATTGCTCTTACCCAGTTGGGTAAGTCTTCAAGGGTAGTACCGCTTCAAGAACTTGCCGTTGATAGGCAGCATACATCTGTCGCCTTCCATGTTTAGGAGGGCATATGCGCCGTTGGAGAAGACTTTGTCGATGACGTAGGGTCCCTCCCATTTTGGTTCAAACTTGCCTTTGGACTTGTGAGCGAAGACCATTGGTCTTTTTACCGCAAGAACCAAGTCACCCTTTTTGTAGGCGCGTTGCCGGACCCTTTTGTCAAAAGATCCTGCCATGCGTGCTTGGTAAAGTTCAATGCTTTGTCGAGCTTCGAGCCGTTTCTCATCGAGATTGTCCAGCTCATGAAGTCGTAATTTCGCATTGCTTTCTTGAGTCATGTCATTTTGTAGAGATACCCTCAGAGAAGGAATTTGTACCTCTAGGGGCACGACAGCTTCGCATCCATAGACCAAGGAGAATGGTGTGCTATGGGTTGGTCCTCGAACGGTGGTTCGATAGGCCCACAAAGCTTCAGACAGTTTATCGCTCCAGTCTCTTTTGTGACTAGAGACCATTTTCTTTAGGATTTTGCAGAGTGTCTTGTTGAAGGCTTCTGCTAATCCGTTTGCTGCCGGATTGTATGGAGTCGAAGGACAGCTTTGGATTTTGTATTTGTCGCAAAACCTGTAGAATCGATGATCCCGGAATTGTGGTCCGTTATCATGGACGAATCTCTTGGGTATGCCGAAACGACAAATGATGTTGGTGCGCAGGAACTGAAGAACTGATGAGGTCTTCATTTCGTTGAACGGAAATGCTTCTGACCACTTGGAGAAATAATCCGTTGCGGCGAAGATGAAGCGATGACCTTTGCTTGAAGGGGGAGAGATAGGACCTATGATGTCCATGCCCCATGCTTCGAAAGGCCATGAGATTGCTGTAGGATGCAGCCATTCCGGAGGCATGTGAATGTAATCTCCGTGAACTTGGCATAGCTGGCAGCGTTTGGCAAATTGCATTGCATCAGCAACCATGGTAGGCCAATAGTAACCTAACCTTTTTATCTGATCATAGAGCTTAGGACCTGCCTGATGGGCTCCACAAAGACCAGCATGAACTTCTTTAAGTGTTTCTTCGGCCTCTTGTTGTGACAAGCAGCGTAGAAGTACTCCGTTGAAGGATTTCCTGTAGAGGATTTTTGAAGGAATATCCAAATGAAAGTTTGGGGCTCGCCTTTGTATGCTTACCCGTTCTTTTGGATCTTCAGGTAGGATTCCGAACATAGTGTAATCAATGAACGGATCCCTCCAGTCGTCGATTGAAGGTTGAAGGATAGAGATCCGACTTCCAACCACTCGGTGGCATTCGGCAACTGCTTGGTGTGTGTTAAGAGGAGGGAGGATCCTTCTCTCGCACACTGTAATTTGCATGTTTTCCCCTTCCTGGATCGCCATTGATGCGGCAAGTCCGGCCAGGGCATCTGCACGGATATTTTCACCTCTACGAATGTGGGTGATGTTGCAGATGTCAAACTTTTGCAGAAGCGATTGTGCCTTGTTGTAATAAGGCAGCAGATCGGGCTTCCTGACTTCATATTTCTGATTCATCTGGTTGACGATCAGTTGAGAGTCTCCAAAGACTTCCAGCATAGTGATACCGGATTCGATGGCGAGTTCCAATCCTAGGATCAGAGCTTGGTATTCAGCTGCATTGTTTGTGCATGGTTCCAGTAGCGAGAAAGCGTGTGGAATCATGCATTTGTCGGGGCTAACAAAGAGGATGCCAACTCCCGAGATCAGCTTTCTGTTTTCATTTGTCCTGGTTGCACCGTCAAAGTACATGTCCCAGGAGGCATTTGGTGAGGAAGTCTCCACGTTGTAGACAGGTTCGTCTGGGAGATCATCTCTGAGTGGTGAATCTTTAGGCAATGGATGCTCTGCGAGGAAATCTGCTAGAGCTTGGCCTTTGATTGCTTTTTGTGGCACATACCTAATATCAAATTGTGACAAGAGGATGGACCATTTTGCCAGTCGGGCATTGAGAGAACCGGCCTTCGTGACAAGGACCTTCAAGAGGTTGATCCTCGAGACCAGGTAGACTGTGTTGGAAAGCAAGTAGTGACGTAGCTTTTGTACGGCGAACATCACTGCAAGGCATTCTTTTTCGACTGGAGAGTAGCGATGCTCTGCACCTACTAGCATGCGGCTGAGGTAGTATAGAGCAGCTTCTTTTCCCTCACCATTCTCTTGTGCAAGCAAAGCGCCTACAGAATGATCAAGAGCTCTTGTGTACAAGATGAATGGTTTTCCATTGGTAGGGGCAGCTAACACTGGAGGTTTGGTCAGGTATGACTTGATATCTTGAAATGCGGCTTCGCAGTCGGTATCCCAGACAAAGTCTACACCTTTTTTCATCAATCGAGAGAATGGACGGCATTTCCCCGAAAGATTGGAGATGAACCGTCTGATGTAGGCCAATCTCCCTTAAAGCCCTTTTAGTTCCCTTAGGGTTCTTGGAGAGGGCATCTCTAGAATAGCCTTGACTTTTATGGGGTCAAGTTCTATTCCAGCTTTCCGAACAAGGAATCCGAGAAACTTACCCGACGAGACGCCGAAGAAGCATTTTAGAGGATTCATCCGCAGTTTGTGTTTGCGAAGTCGGAGGAAGACTTCCCGAAGATCTTTGAGATGGTCTTCTTTTCTTCTGCTTTTGACGGCGAGGTCATCAACGTAACATTCGACCGTCTTGTACTGCATATCTTGGAATATTTTCATCATAGCCCTCTGATATGTGGCACCAGCATTTTTCAGACCAAATGGCATGACAGTGTAGCAATACACGCCAAATGGAGTCCGAAATGAAGTGTGTTTTTCATCCTCGGGATGCATCTTTATCTGATTGTAACCAGAGAAGCCATCCATGAATGTCATTCGCTCGAATCCGCAGGTATTATCAATCATCACCTCCGGTATGGGGAGCGGGAATTCATCTTTAGGGCAAGCGCCATTCAAGTCTCTATAGTCAATACAGACCCTGATCTGCCCATTTTTCTTTGTCACGGGGACAATGTTGGCCAACCATTCTGGATGTTGTTCCTCACGGATGAAGCCAACGCTTTTGAGTTTTTGAACTTCTTGTTCAATTTTATCCATCACATCTGGACGGAATCTTCTTTGGCCTTGTTTGACAGGCTTGACGTCTTCTTGAAGATTGAGTTTGTGGATTGCTACTTTGGGGTCTAAACCAGGCATTTCAGCATAGGACCATGCAAAGCAATCAACGAACTCACGAAGAAAAGCGATATACTCGGGTAACTCATCATCCTTTATATTCTTGCTTATGAATACAGGACGTGGGTTATCAGGTGTTCCCAAGTTTATCTTTTGAACAGGATCTTCTGTCGGAGGGTTCGAAGGTGGTTCCTCCACAATATTTTCGGAGGCTTCCAACTCAACGAAACCTTCTGGAGTTTCAACTGCATTACCAGACCAAGGCTCTGTTCCTTTCCATGGATTTTCTTGATTGGTGATCTCCTCAAGGCTTGCTATGAGATAGTCCCAATCGCCTGTTGAGTCTGGTATTTCTTTTGGAGACGAGGGTTCTTCTAGGTCAGAATAGCACAAGTCTGTATTATCGGGCGATTCCTCTTCATCATCAGAGAAATCGTACAAATTGGATGAGCTTCCTGGATCTTTGTCAGGTAACTCTTTAAAGAGATTTCCAGGGAGATCGATGTCTTCGTGGACTTGAGATGTTGAGGCTTGGTCGGTAAAACGACTTTTAAGCTTTTGTGTCAACTGTCTCAGAGGAGTGTCAGGATCATACCCTAACCCATATGAAGACTTTTCTACATGACCGTAGAGTCTCCAATCTTCCAGCTGGCTTTTGGTCAAGGCGGGCTCCAATGGCATGAGAATACCGCGTTTTTCTCCCAAACCGACTGGGTTTTGAGCGTCAAAGCCCATTTTCTTCATGATAGCTTGTGCCACAGGACTATATAGAGATAGCTGAGGCATACCTTCATTTTGAAAAGGTTCCAGCATGGAGTTTGATGAAGAAGCGTCCGATCTATGGAAGAAGATCGGCCTTTGCTTTGGTGATGTTGCCGGAACAACAAAGGTAGCTGACGTAGGATCTTCTACATCAGCAGGTGTCTCCATCGGAGTGAGAGCAGGCTGAACTTGCTGAGTGTCAGCTTGGCTTGACGATGCATCGTCTTCTGGCTCTGAGTCCGAGTCTGTGTCTTGCATGATAGACACGAGAGAGACAACAAATTTGCCCCCAGGCTTTTGTTTCGCCTTCTTCACTTTAGTCATGATGACCAAAGGTTTTGAATTCTTGAGGGAGATAACGAAGGGAGATTGACTACTCTCTTCTAATTTGCCGGAGGGTTTGTTTTCTTCCGGTGATTTTTGAGGAGCCTTGCCTTTATCTTTCTGGAGATTTTCAGCAGGGGGTGCTATTTCCTCTTCTTCTTTTTCTCCTTCATACATTTGGGAGTCTGCGAAGTGGACTTCTTTACCTTTGAAGGGTTTCCTGTCCGCAAAGACTCGATGTACCATGCCGTCGTCGCCGACAAACTTGATGCATTGATGTAGAGTTGAAGGGACAACACCGTTCTCGTGTATCCAAGGACGTCCGAGAAGGATGTTGTAGCATGAGGGGGTTTTTATTGCATACACAGTGACCTCAGAGATAAGATCACCGATTTGCAATTTGAACCTGATTTTGCCGATAGGCCTTTGAGTGCTCCCATCGTATCCAAAGATAGATACAGATGTGTGGCTTAGCTTGCTGGGTGGGATGCCCAACTCTTCAAGAGCCGAAGTGGAGATAAGGTTGAGTGCAGAACCTGGGTCGATCTGAACTCTATGTATCGGCATTTCTTTGATGTACCCTGTGAAGTACAGGGGTTGGTTGTGCCTTGCTTCGCCAAGTAGGAGGTCTTCCTTAGTGAAGGCGATGGTTGCACTGGCTGCCTTTTGAACCGAGAGGCATTGGATGCATGATCCCTCAGTTTTCTTTTCTCCCTTTGAGGAAGTTTCAGAGTTTTTGACCCGGTAGTCCATTTCAATTTGGAGGACTTGCGGGGCATGTTTGTCGACATCCTCATTCAGTTTTTGTAATTCTGAGATGAGATTATCACGAGTGCGTGGAGACATTCGTAATAAATCCAGGATGTGAAGACGTGCAGGTATGTGTTTGAAGTGCTCAACCAAGTCATACTTGAAAGCCTCCTTAGGGCCTGCATGTTCATTGTTTTTGCCACTGGGGGCGCTTACAACATCTTTTCCCGAAGGATTTACATAAGTAAAGGAAGATTGGTTGTAATTCTTGTGGTAGTCCCGGCCAGAGCGGGTGCCTCTACCAACTTCGAGAGCTTCTTGAGAAGGATCTTCGTTTGGAAGATTGTCTTCAGGATCAAGAGGCTGTCGTTTTTCATCTACTGGGGATGTATCTGCAGCAGAGTTTCCATCCTCAGTGATTGTGTTGCACGGAGCATTTTCCGGGAGCAAGTCCTGAACAGCATCCAGCAGCTTTTCTTCTTCGTTGACCCATCCATCACCCCAAGTTGGGTTTTCTTCATGATGATGAGTCGGGAAGAATGTGTATTCTGAAGTCACAGTCTCAGGAGAAGAAACCTGAGAGGGTGTCATCTCTGTGAAAGTCACGTGAGACGAGGTAGCTCCAGAGGATACATTGCTAGGCGTCGTCGGAGTGTAGGTAATCTCATCAGACGACGCTTCAGAAGAGCTATAGTCCTGATATATTACATTACAAGAAGCTCTGATAGGAGATGTTGCCTGCTCGGAGTCAGACTCATCCTCGGATGTAAGAGGATCATCTATCCAGTAATATTCTCCATTTTCAGGAGTTAAGGGTGGATGTACCTGATTATCTTCAGGGACCTCAGGCTCTGGGTTGCGAGGAGGCTCGTTAACACGATCTTGCTCTTGTTCTAGAGCGAGACGCTGCAAGATCCTTGCATATTCTTCAAGATCAGGCATGGGAGCCAGATCCTCTTCTTCGTCTTCTCCGTGTGGCTCAACATAGTTGATTTCCACTGGAGCAATGACAGGTGCTGGGTTAACAGCATCTTCTTGTGCAGCCTCTTGGTCTTCTTCATCATCAGACCAGGATCCTTGTGGTTGCAAGGGGTTATACCAGATTACTGGCATAAGGTGAGTTTCAGGAACCCATTCTTCGTCGGAGAGATACTCTCCTGTTTCAAGAGATTCCTCCCACTCGCCGGTGTAGTTGGGCTCGAATCCATCGTCGGTGTCGCTGGACTCGTATCCATCAATGGAGAATCCAACTACCGAGTTGCAAGAGTATAATGCCCCCTGCATGGCTTCTTTTTTGAATTGAGGTGGCATGAAATCACTGAGAGTGAAGTTTCTTACCGCCTTTGAAGTCCCTGGAAGGGACGTTTCTGTTGCCCCAAGTGAGGTGGTAGAGGAGGCCTCTGCCTTTTCAGGGACTTCTTGTTTTGGCTGGGTCTTCTCTTGCGTTTGAGCCTGAGGAGATGTTTCCTAGCCTGCCTTCGCTGTTGAGCGGTCGGCTTTGTTTTGACGATCTCCCAATTTTCATCTTCGAGGAGATCGGGATGTACCCATATGGGTTGTCCGTCTGGTGTCGGGAAAGGAACCAGCTTCTCGGACACTTGAATTTTGTTTATCACCATGAAGGAAGTAGTGATCTTCTTCTTCGGTGATTTTGGTGTTTGTCCACATGACACCATGTTGACGGAGGCAGTCCCATAGTTTTTGTCAAAGGTGATGACTCCGTTTTTCCACATCTCGTTTATCTTCTCTCTCACAACAAAGCATTGATTGAGAGGATGCGAGACCATCTGGTGGTATGGACAGTACCGAGGATCATTGGTTTTGCCAACGTCTCCAGGTCTTTTGGGCTCTGGCAAAATGAGTTTGCCATTTGCTAGGAGAGCCTCAAAGATTTCTTCAACGTCTTCATCGAACAGATATTTCTTTTCTACGCGTTCTTTGAAGGCATCAGAGAGTTCAGGCCTTTTACCTGCAGTTTTGTTTTCAGCTTTCTTTGGCTGCTGAGGAGCTGACTTGGTTTGCACATTGAGGACCTCTTTCTTCTTTGGTTTAGAGGTTGCAACAGCAGTCGGCTCTTTCTTTGAAGATTTCTGACTGTTGAGGTCTTTGATCACCGTTTCAGCTTCCATGGAAGCTTCGAGGAGTTCCCCCAGGTTCTTTGATTTGTTGCCGATGATCATGGAGCGGATTTTAGCTCTCATGTTGTTTCGGCAGATGTCGACTAGCGACGCTTGTGGCAGTACATCTGAGCATTTGTACGCCATTGCTTTCCACTTGTGAATGAAGTCATAAGTTGACTCATTCTCTCCCTGTTTTAGGCTGCAGAGATGAGCCATAGTAACAGGATGATCCTCACCTTGGAAGTGGGTCAGGAAGCGTGTCTCCAGCATAGCCCAGTTCTGAATGGAGTTCTCCGGCAGAGTGGAGTACCAATCGAAGGCCGTACCTTTTAGGGTACTTGCAAAGAGGCGAATCTTGAGTGCATCTTGATCCGCGATAGCTCCCGTCAAGATCTTGAAGTGGATGACGTGTTGTCTGGCCGATCCTTTCCCCGTATATGTTTGGAGAGTAGGATGTTTGAATTTTGTGGGGAACGGGACCGAGTCCATCCATAAAGGATATGGTGGCTTGATCCCATGCTCTTTGAGTATATCCTCTTCTTTAGCTTTGGCGAGGATACTGTCTACGTCCTTTTTGGTAAGGGCGCGTGACTCATTTTCTTCACAATTCTCCTCGTTATTGTTATGATTCGGAGGAGGCTCATTGTTCACCTGATTTTGGACGACAAGGAGAATGTTTTCCATCAGAGTTTCAATCCTCTGCTGGCCTTGTTCCAACTGCTGGATGCGTGTGAGCGCATCATCTCGAGGTGGATTCTGAGGTGGTGGCTCAGAACTTGTAGCCAAGACGTTCATCCCTCGGGATTCGAACGAAGAAATCGTCCTGGTGACCGAGCTGGGGCTCATTCTTTTTGATGAAGAGCTTGATGAAGGATTACTCTCCCGTCCTTGGCTTGAAGGGGCAGGAGATTCTTCGGAATGTCTTTGTGTCCTGGTGATGCTACGGGTCACCGGACGTCGGACATGGATTTTTGATGCTGACCTTTGGCGTCTTCTGGTTTTTCCAACCATATGGACGGCAGCAACTTGGTCGGGTCTTTCTTTTTCGACCCATTTGTGGGAGACTTGAAGTGTAGGAGGCTGGGTCCGTTGCTTCTCTAGTCTCTTTTGTCGATATGACGCACGGCGGCGTGCTCGACGAGCGATTTGAGCTTCAGTCAGCTCTGGCTGGGCTCTGACGATGAAGGATGTGCTCCCTCGGGCGCAGCAGCCGAGCTTGTCTTCTTTGTGGTTGGGCAAGGACAGGATGCGGACCCGGTCCTTTGCCTGTTGCAGCGAAGCTTTAAACCTTTCGAGTTCGGCCCCTGTAGAGATGAAGGGTCGAACTGAAGGAGTGTAGGCCTTAGCAGGTGCTTGGAGAGGCCTGGTGATGCGTGATCTGATTTTGGGCCTGTGGGAGCAAGCCGGTTCATGCTGGGTTGACTTGGGAGTCAAGTTGGAGATGGGTCTCTCCTCTTTCATGTAGGCAAGAGGGTAGAACTGGTTCTCCTTGAGTGGGGCCAGGTATGCTGGCTTGGTGGATGTTTGAGACCTTCTTTGTTTTGGGGAAGGTCTTGGAGACCAAGTCTTGGGATAGACCTGGTTGTTTGTTGGTCGAGGCTTCGCGGGGGTGCCGCGGGCTTCGGGCTTTCGGGCGCTCGCCTTTGGTGTCACGGGAGTGACACGTTGAGAGGCGATCTTCTGCTTTTTAGCAGGCGCAGCTTGTTCTTCGGGAAGTGGGAATGGTCCCAGTGTCCCGAAGACGATGGTCCGGGGAGTCGAGGTCGACCCGGAGTTCAGAGAGTTGCCGAGGGAGTTGACGCTTCGGCAGCTGGCAGGGCGCTTGTAAGTGCGCTCGGTTTGCTTCTGTTGAAGCATGAGTTGGTGCTTGTTCTCATCGAAGATAATGGTTAAGGCTGCCATTGTTAGTTTCGAAAAAGTTCTGAAACAAGACCACATCCATTAGTAATCACAAGAATATAATGATCATAAATGGGAATTTCTATGGTTGTCTTTTCAAATCGCTCAAGGGATATGACCCAAGCGACATGAAGAAGGCAAAAAGCCATAGATGGTACAATTGTTCTGACAGCGAACATGGTAGGCTCGAAATGAGCGTTCCAATGACTGCTAGAAGTAATTGTATACCTAAATTCGACTTATCGAGAAGCGGAGCTTGCTCGAGATAAGAAGAATATAAGGTAGGAGTTACAAATGTGCCGGTCACAGATACAGTAGACCCTGAAAGGGCGTACCAGTATTGCTATGCACAAATGTTGGAGATCGCATCCATGAGATGGGATTCTTTGTTTTTTGAAATGTCAAGATTGGATTCATCAAAGAGAGCAGATGATATTCCGATCCGAATACGGGCTCAACGATTTCCGTGAGCGCCAGTACCCAGAAGGGAAGGAACCACAATTTCTCGGATCTGAATCTAAAATGACGAGAGTTTTTTTTTGAAGATTTTTTTTTTTTTAGATTTTCATTTTTTTTTTTTTTAAACAAAATCTTTTTTTTTTGTTTAAGATTTTTTTTTTGAAAATCTTTTTTTTTTATTTTTTATTTTTTTATTTTTTTTTATTTTGATTTTTTTATTTTTTTAAGATTTTTTTTTTTTTGAAAATCTTTTTTTTTATTTTTATATTTTTTTTAATTTTTTAATATTTAAAGACGAGAGAGTACACATAGGCCTCCTAACCCGGTCTTATGAAACCTCAATTGATAGAATTGCCCCCAGGTAAGGGTAGGATTACTTAATGAACCCGTTTGGAGGACCCTTGCCTAGAACAGTCAAGCTGTCTCCACACTCTGGACAAGGCTTTTCTTGAATCAATCGTGATCAAAGAACGCAATTGGTTTAACCTTAGTGGTCTATGTCTTTTTTTTAAAAATCCCAAATAGACTCATCGAAGAGAAACGATGGCCCAAAACCTTAGTCGAACGGGCTCAACATTTCTGCAAGCACCAAAGAACGATAGGATAGGATCAAAGCTTCTCAATTTTGAATCAGAACTGAGAAAACTGATTTTTTGATTTTTTTTTCTTTGAAATCTCTAATGAACTCATCGAAGAGAAACGATGGCCCAAAACCTTAGTCGAACGGGCTCAACATTTCTGCAAGCACCAAAGAACGATAGGATAGGATCAAAGTTTCTCAATTTTGAATCCAAACTAAGAAAACTGATTTTTTTTTTATTTTTATTTTTTTTAATATATTTTTTTTTTTTGAAATCTCTAATGAACTCATCGAAGAGAAACGATGGCCCAAAACCTTAGTCGAACGGGCTCAACATTTCTGCAAGCACCAAAGAACGATAGGATAGGATCAAAGTTTCTCAATTTTGAATTCAAACTAAGAAAACTGATTTTTTTTTTTTTGAAAAGAGAAAGAATGGAAACAAACTCAAAGAAATAGAAATTTCCAAAAAATTCCATCTTATTTTTTTTGGGTGCAAAATCCAACATAGGCCACCAGCTAGAAAGTAGCCAAGGAATCCGGAAAAGAAGTATAAGCATAGACCAAAAAGTATGATATGCAAATATTTCATTTCCAAGCACCGTGTTCTCAAATGAATGAGTCCCACCGGGTGTGCCAGCTTGATGGAACGCGCTCCGAGGCGCCGTCTGGGGCGGCTACCGGGGTCGGCGGAACGTGGGAGTCCGTCGGGTCCGACCCTTTCGCGCCCTGGCGGGCCCTGAAGCGTGCATCAACATTTTTTTGTGTGGGTGTGCCAGATTTTCTATTTTACTTGGAATTGCAAGTGGTAATCCGGAGATCAACCTTCGCAAGTAAAAAGGAAATCAACTTCTTTCAAGTTTTCCATTGCACAAATATTTAAGAAAAGAGACATTTTCTTAATTTGCCGTGAAAGGCGATTTTGTTTGGCATTTATAGCCGATTTTGGCGTTTATAGCCGATTTACAATTCTTATCAATAATGAAAGACAAGAGTTGTGATTTTTGTCTCTTTAGAAAAATACAAATTACAATGAAAAGCAAGAAAAGGAAGATCTAACTTTTCAGGAGATTGTGGGGGACTCGTTCAGATTGACGCTCGCAAGCCATGTATGGGCTTCGCCATCATCCATGCAGATGAGAACAGAAGATGCTCTTGATTCGCTTGGCTTGGCTATAACCTCAGGTTTTTAGAGGACAAAGACCAAGAGAAGGTCCTATGTCCAATAAAAAACTAAGTAGACGGGCTGAAAAGCCACGTCTAAGCCATTGGAGGCAGCAGGAGAAGGCAAGGACCTTGGGGGGGGGGTGCCCCTCAAGGGACTTTTGTCACCTTGTAGTGGTGGCCGGCGCAGAACTTCAGCAGAGTTTTTCTCTCTTTTTCTTTCTCTCAGATCTCTTTCTGATCTTTTTTTCTGATCCTCTGATTTTCTCCTCTTTTTTCTGATCTTCCGATCTTTTTCCGATCTTTTTCCGATTTTTAATTTCAATGGAATGCTCTCCTATTTATAGGCTTTTGGTAGCCATTTAGGAGGGTTTATGAGCCTTAATGGCTTTAATGGGAGGAGTTACAAGATTTATTTCTTGATTTTGTAACTCCTTTTTCCTTGAATCTGATTGGCCGATGGAGATTAAGGGCTTTTAATCACCTTAATTACCATAATGGGAGGAGTTTCATGGTTTAAATGCCATGAATCAATTGACTTGTAACTCCCAAATGCTTGCTTCTGATTGGGCCGTCCAAAGAAATGAATTAATGACTGCAATAAAGCTAGTCAATTAACCACATTAATTGGTCGCCGAGCAGTCGAAGAGTCGCGGGCCATGCCGTGTCTTCTGGAATTCTTCTGGCGATGATCATCGATGGATCTACA
The DNA here is from genome assembly GCA_028538565.1 of Umbellularia californica. NCBI lineage: Eukaryota > Viridiplantae > Streptophyta > Magnoliopsida > Laurales > Lauraceae > Umbellularia > Umbellularia californica. The sequence continues at coordinate 27,816,956 of JAPQWN010000006.1, forward strand.
TGCTGATCGACATCGGATGAACATGTAACTTCAGACATTGATAGCTAAGAGTGGGCCGGTGACATCTGTCTTGTCGATTTCACGATCGGTCGGACAGAAAGTGCACTTTCTTGGTCGACCGGTCGGCGATCTTGGAGCGATCAATGATGATTTTATGCTTTTGACGGCGGATCCGAGATTTTGACGGATGTCGTCGGATATGAGTCAATTTCAAGCACTAAAAATCACATTTTCAGGGAACCACAGGGGCCAAAGTGCGCGAAATGCGAAAAAAGACGGAAAAACGGGTCACCGGCGGAAAATCCGGTGACCCGGACCTCCATGGTCGCCGGCGACCATGGACCGGCAACCATGGGCCATGGTCGCAGGGGCCTGCGACCATGGGCCATGGTCGCAGGGGTCTGCGACCCTGGGGGATTTTTCCCCTTCGGAGCCCGTTTTGCGGTCGTTTTGAGGTCTTTTTCGTCGCCGTTTTCTTCTGTATTTTTCTTGACATTTCTTCTCATTTATTGGTTTGATTTTCCTGTAGAAAACCTGATGAGAATCCTTGCATTTTTAGAGTGCAAAGTTTCCAATTTTCCGGGAAAGCCGAAGACTTTGTCGCGTAGAGCTGCTGATTTTCCGCCAGAAGTCGAAACTTGGTCAAACGATGTCGGAATGACCTGAAATTTGAGGTGAAGCCTCCTGAGCAATAAATAAGACCAACCATAGGCTTTTGTTTGAGTTTTGAAGCCGTTTGGGGTCCCGTCGATGCTTCACTTGATTTTGCTGCGGGGAAAATGCCGAGCTTTGATGTGCGGTCAAACGATGTCCGATTGACCTGAAATTTGACGGGGAGCCTATTGGAGTCATTTTGAGACGTTCCATGGGCTCCGTTTTGGATGTCATGGTCCCGGGTTGCTCCGCCGCCGGTAGGCTTGATTTTCTCTCGGAGCATCGAAACCTGGTCAAACGTTTTCGGAATGACCTGAAATTTGACGTGCAGCCTTTTGGAAGCATGTTGAAGCCACTCATGCACTTGGTTTGATGAGCGAAGGATTCGGTGGTTCCCGCCGCCGGGAGGCTTGATTTTGCTGCTCGAGCATTGATGGAGGGTCAAACGTTGTCGGTTTGACTTGAAATTTGGCATAGAGCCCTTTTGAGACATGCTGGAGTCATCTGTAGGCTCTGATCGAAGTTTTGACGTCTCCGATGATGTCGCCGCCGGGAGCGCCATTTTAGCTGTCGGAGAAGTGAAGTTAGGCCAAATGTTGTCGAAATGGCCCGAAACTTCATGTGTACTCTTCTCTTGGCTATCTTGAAGGATCTTGCAGTTTTTGTTTGATTCTGACAAGATTTGAATTTTTGGAGAAATTACATTGCCTATTTATGGCAAGTTGCGACTTCATGCAGCTTTCTTGATTTGAAGAGGCAAAGTGACATTTTTGGTGTCAACAAGTCTACCTGATTTCGAGGATCAACCTCTTGAAGGTCCTTGTCACAAAAGCAGGTTCTCTCAATTCTCGATTGGCAAAATGGTCCATCCTCCTATCACAATTTGATATTAGGTATGTACCACAAAAAAGCAATCAAAGGCCAAGCTTTAGCAGATTTTCTCGCAGAGCATCCATTGCCTAAAGATTTTCCACTCAGAGATGATTTCCCGGAAGAGCCTGTCTACAACGTGGAGACTTTCTCACCAAATGCCTCCTAGGACATGTACTTTAATGGTGCAACCTAGATAAATGAAAAAAGAAAGCTGATCTCGAGAGTTGGCATCCTTTTTGCTAGTCCCAACAATATATGATTCTACATGCTTTCTTACTACTGGAACCATGCTCAAACAATACAGCTGAATACTAAGCTCTGATCGTAGGATTGGAACTCGTCCTCGAATCCGTCATCACCACTCTGGAAGTCTTTGGGGACTCACAACTGATCATCAACCACATGAATCAGAAATATGAAGTCGGGAAACCTGATCTGTTGCCTTATTACAACAAGGCAATATCGCTTCGGCAAAAGTTTAACATCTGTCACATCACCCACATCCTCAGAGGTGAGAACATCTGTGCAGATGTCTTGGCCAGACTTGCCACATCTATGACGATCCAGGAAGGGGAAAACATGCAAATTACTATGTATGAAAGAAGGATACTCCCTCCTCTAAACACACACCAACCAGTTGCTGAATGCCACCGAGTGGTTGGAAGTCCCTCTATCCTCAGACCTCTAATCGGCGACTGGAGGGATCTGTTCATCGATTACACCATGTTCAGAATCCTACCTGAAGATCCAAAAGAACGGGTAAGCGTTCAAAGACGAGCCCCAAACTTTCATATGAGGTAAATATAACATGCATATCAAACGAGTAAGATTGGCAAGATAGATCATATGAGGTCAAGTAAGGAAATCTAGGCATACATGATGTATGAGTAAATAAGGAATCAAAGATGACAAGTGTATAGACATACATAATTATATGGTAAAACCACATGAGCTATATTCTCCCACATAAGCATGTAAACATAGTCACATGAGAGCATGGCATAACATAACATAAACATGAGGTACCACTAGGAGGCATAGGGCCCGATACTCCATCGTGGACCTAAGGTACCGGTCAACCCCCATAGAAATACTATCTGCAGAGGTCTATAAAAATAACTAAACCCACACCCAGCTGGATCCAACTGGGCTAAGGTTGAAGCTAAGTGGTGCCGATTCAAGGGATAGAGTGTACATCAAATATCATGGTGTGACATAGCGTGAGTATAAATATATACAAATGTAAACATTGACAAGTACATACGATAATCATAAGTGTGTAACATGACATATCATATGAACATACATAGATATATAATGCATAAGGAAACATATGACGTAAAACAACAAGGGCACATGAGCTAAGCAAATAGACACGAGATAGCATGTACATATCATGCAAGAGTACTATAAACGGAAATGAAATGCATGCATAAGGATTATATATGGAAGCAAGGATGCATTACAAGTCAATCCTAAGGTTTTGAAATACTCGTGGGCTTCACCGTCCAACAATGTGTAGGCTTAAGATTTCCAACAAAATTGGGCTACAAAAGAACCCTTGGCGTTACATAAATTGGGATGCCAAATACCTTAAGATAACACTTTTGGTTCGGGGTAAAAGAAGACCAAGAACGAGTTTCCATGAGAGTGTATGTGTGCTCAAACAACATCCTCTAACATTAGAAATCCATTGGGCTTAAATTAAAGTTAAATGATCCAATACTAAGGTCCAAAACTAGGTCCATAACCACCTAAAAATCATATTAAGTTGATTCCAACATGACCACACTTAGTTCACCTAAGTACAATGCGGGTAGCATGAGTTATGGGGCTAAATTCGTTGGCTTAAACCTCCTCTAACTTTCATAACATCTGATCATAAAGTTATATGGACCAATGAATTCTACATTCCAAGAGCTTTCCAACGATATGTAGAACTTCAAAATTGGACATACAGATAAAAAGTTATGGCCTTTCGAAAATCTGTAAACTCGGTGAAGAATCTGTACAAATTCGATTGGCCACATTCTTGACTGAATTTATGACCTGAAATTTGGCATAAACTATGAATTCTATGCTTGAAAACTCTATCTTTGGAGTGGGTTCCTTCCCCAACCTCTCACAACCTTGCAAACTCATTTCATATGCACAAAAGGAGTCTCCAATACCCACTCCAAACCATCAAATACATTCCCAATCAAAATAGAACCCAAAAACAAGTTATTACTACACCCATTTACAAATTTTAAATCAAATTAGAACAATAGACAACATGAACTGAAATTGGGTAATCTAACATGAGATCCATTACAAGAATCATAAATAGAGAAAAACATGCACATTTTATTTATAAATGTTTACCTGCCTTAGGTGCTTGCAACACAAATTTATAGAAATCCAAGCTATATCCACTCAAAACCGAGCTCTAACCAAAAGCCCCCAAAATTGAACCTCAACCAAGCTCCTACAATGGTAAAAATTGAAGAAAGAACTACAAAATCAACAAGTATTCACTACTAAAAACCTTTAATAATTGCTTTGAACAATAAGGAGTGATTCGGGAAAAGTTTTGCTTACCTATAGAGTGGAATGGAAGAAGAAGAAAAAATGAGAGCTTGAAGATGATGAAACTTGTAGAAAATGGGTTCTTGTTTGAGGAAGATGAAGGAAAACACTCTCAAACCTCTCTATTTGGTGTTTGGTAGCAAAGAAAATGATGAAGAATGGGTAGGAAATAGAACCCTAGGTGCCTCTTGCTAATGGAGATGGAATGAAATGAAAGAGATGGGGTTTAGGGTTTTAAATAGCCTTTAATACTAAGAAGTTCTAGTATTTGAAGGAAAGTCCGAAAATATAATGAAGATTTATAATATAGAGCTTTTGGCTTCTAAATGGGTCTAATTGAGCTCAAATGAGTTCGGTCAAAATATAGAAATTGAAGAATGACTCATGATCTATGAGATGCACCCAAAAGCTTTGGAAAATAGAAAACACACACGCGGAACCTAATAAACCCAAAATACCCAATAGTCATAATGCTAGCTAGTCAATGGTCAAACCCCATTCTAATCTACCTAATCAAGCCCAAATACATTCAAAACATACATTAGGCATCTAATTAAGATCAATTAGACACTAAACATGATTAGAGTGGGGTCAAGATATTACACTCCTTGAGAACACGATCAGCATCTGTAACCTGGCGAATCAAGTGCCTCTCCCTGGCACGAGCCTCTGCTAAAACAACCCACTTGGGAGCGACTTGCGCCTCTAATTACTCAAGGCATCGCCTGGCTTCAAGGACCTCCCTATCGAGGCATTCAATGTCATGCCTCAGCTCAATGATAACCAACTCGGTGATGTTCCTTTTTCGGACAAACTGATTCCTATTCTGCATGGTCTCATCCATTTTAGACTTCGCTTTGTTTAGCGGGGTCCTGAAGCATTTCGTTGTAGAAGATATCGTTAGGAAAATCCTTGGTCTCGGACCACTTGTCACCCAGCGCAATGATCCTGTTAATAATCGCCCTGGCACTTGTGACATCCAGACCTCTTTGACATCGGCAAGAATCTCCTGGACATGCTTGACCACGTCAAATCCGACATCCATGTAACCAGAAAGGAGAGTCTCAATCCACGAGCTCAAAACCCGCGCCAGCACTTTCGCAAACTGAAGGGATGGCCCAGATGAAGATTCACCCTGCTCCATCGGTTGGCTGCCCTTGTCGTGCCCTGTTGGAAGAGTAATAAGAAAACTCTTTCCAATTGGAGCCACTGGGGAAGGAATCTTAGAACGAGGTCTCACATCTGTCGTGTCAGAACTGGTGGTAGAAGCCCCTACCTCTGGCCCAACCTCTGGCAACCCTTGCTTTGGTTCTGAAGAAGGCAATGTGATCTCTCCTGTTACTTCAAAGCCTGCCAATGAAACATAAAAAGTATGAATACGATCCTATTGAGAAAGTCTTTATCATTAGGGTTATTACTACAAAGTACCTTATTCGACGACTGGCGGAGTACTCTCTGCCTCTATGAACTCATTCGAAGCATTGCCAAAAGTTGCATCCATGGATGGTTCATGTCATGACCCCGGACCGGGTTTACGGCCCAATCCGGGATCGGGACTGAGTGAGTGATGATGGAATGATGACGATAAATGATGTGAGTATGTTTAGAACCCAAAGCGTGCACGGGTAAATAAAGAAACACCTATTGCCCGTGCATGTTATTTCCCACAGGTGTCCGCGGTGATGATATCTCAACAATTGTGAATGTTTTTGTTAAATGCGGAAGCATGTAATTCATTTTCATGATAATAAGGCTGGTTGCATTGAATAACAAGTATCAGAATGAGCAATGATCATGAGCGTAACCCAAAAGTATTGTTAGAGTTTAAACAAAAATCATTTAGTTACATTCCCAAAATTAGAGGCCAACAAGGCCAATATAAACAAAATAATATCCACCAAAATAATAGCTAATAACACCCCCAAAATGATACGCATCTCTCGAGGCAACTGGATGTTTAAACAACATCATCGGCGTGCCACTCGACTAACTACTGCCGTTCTCCGACCGCCTCATCGTGCTCCTCCTCGGGGAAACCAACAACGGGACCTGAGTACCAAAGAAATGGATCAGACACGACGGTCTGGCAGGTGGATGAAAGGATATAAACATTCGGTATTAAAAGCATTTACCTTGGAAAATATTTAAACTTGTTTAACAATAACTTTCATGAAAAGGTAAATCATTTATTCAAACATGTATGCAATGTAAAATAAGTAAAGGTACCAAGGAAACAGGAACAAACAAGGTGGCATCCACAAGAAGCTAAATCCTCTATCACCGAAGTGACAAGAGTATAACGGGGCGTTGACCTCAGTCACCGAAGTGAGGAAGTGCAACAAAATTTACATATACATATATAATAATACGGGACGGGACCACGGTAGCAAACCGGGTATCGGGAATCACGGTAGCGAACCGGATATCGGGACGGGTCCATGGTTAATAAACCGAGTATCGGGATCCAAGCTGTAGCTGGCGGGACGGGAGGGGATCTCCAAGTCGGTAGATCAGACCGACAAGGTCATCCAAGCTTAGTGGTGCCGACTCATAGGTTAAATCACATAAATCGGGACATGTATAAAACACACTTGATGCAATAGTATGAACGGGCGGGACGGGGTGCTCGAAGGCACAAATATCCTTTTATATCGGGCAAGGCATGGCCGGGCTAGCAAAATGCGAAGTACAGTCCAATGTTTTCGGGAATGAACATACAAACTTCGGAAACAAAGTAATGCAATTAGCCTTTCGAGATTCTAGGATAAACATCGGGGTTCAAAACTAATTCGAGGTGGATATGGGTCCCGTATGTCGTTTTTCAGTAAACACTTGGTACTCTTCAAGCTTGGAGACATTCTGGGCTCCTTATATACCTTGGCGATTTTCCAAGACTTCAATGGATCTTTGTGATGTGATCCTTTCTCAAATGGGCTTCTTATATTATCTGTACATTTCCCATTACATTAGGGCTCCCAACCAACCTCTCTCAAACCTACAAGCATTTCACTTTTGTTTAAAACATGTCCCCAGGTGAGCAGTATCCATCGCTCGAGCGGACGTTGTAGTTCGCTAGAGCTAAATGATCTCTGGAATGGTTTCTGGGAGGGTTCGCTCAAGCGGACCAGCGATCCCTCGAGCGGACCTGCCCAGTTTAGGCTGGCTTGAGCGAATTATCAGTTCGCTCGAACTAACCATTCTCTGGATGGGTTGCTGGGAAAGTTCACTCGAGCGGACCAGGGTTCGCTCGAGCAGACTGTTCTCTGGAATGGAACGAGTCCCTTTCTGGGCAGCTCGCTTGAGCGAAGTGTCAGTTCGCTCGAGCGAACTGTCCAGAACCAGTTTCGGAAACAGTTCTGCTCTGCCTGTCTTCTCTTCCTACAAACCCATTTTTGAGGTTCCATTCTACACCATTAGAGGGCATATAAGCACCTCAATACCATCTTCAAATTCCCATCAAAACTCCTCACAGCATCCACCAATAATCCATACATTCATCTTCATTCTTTTCCACACTCAATCACAAAGAGAAGAGAAGAATCACAACCACAATGGTTCATTAAAGTCTTGAACAAGAGGTAGAACAAAAAGCTATAAACCACATTTTCAAGATCATAATGAGCTTACCAACCACCTTCAAGAACATTTATTTCACATTAAATGCAAGAAAATAAATCATTAATAGAGATACAAAATCAATCAAGCTTGCATGAAAACCATTCAAAACTCAAAACATCTAATCATTCCACTTGCCTTGGGGTCTCTAATCAAGAAAATAAGCCGAAATCAATCTCTCTCTCAAGAACCTAACAAGCATAACAAAAAACCCCAAAAGACAAACCCTAAAATGGTCAAACAAGGAACAAGAGGTGAGAGCTCTCAATAATGAAAATAGAGCTCTCCAAAGACCAGGAGAACACAAGAAGGAAGCTTACTTGTAGGTTCTCCAAATAGACAAGGTGAGCTCAAAGAGGGTCTTGAAATGAGTAGATTCTTCCAAAAATGGTATTAAGGAGAAGCTTGCAAGGAGGGGAAGAAAATGGTGATCTCCATTTCTCAAAAGATGCAAGGTTGGTGGTGATTTGGTAGTGGAAAAGCAAGAAGAAAAGAGAAAAGGGAAAAGAGCCCTAGCTTGTTGGGTTTGTGCTGGAAAAAGGGTGAATGGAAGAGAAGGGTCTCTTTATAAAGCAAATGGGAGTGGGCTCCACCACTAGGGATCTTTGGAGGCTGAAATCACTACTATCGGGTCCTCGAACGAAATCGACGAAGAAGAGAAAAGTGATCACCGACATATCTAGTTTCCAAAAATTATATTTTTCGCGGGTTTTGGGGATATCAAATTTTGGGTACAGATTTAGTGTACAATGACTGTTTTGCCCTCAATACTAGGAAACTCGGGTTTCGGGGTTCCGGACGGTTACGGGGTCAACGTGGAAGTTGTAGGGATTAATGGGACAAGTAAAACGGGGTAGAAATACAAATCACCGGAATCTCGGATAATTCCCAAATCAACGTAAAGCTATAAAAAGGGACCCCCAAAGAGTCCTACAAATCACAAGGACTCCCCAAAATCCCACAAAGCATAGCAAAGCTATTCGAATCCAGACTTAGTCAAATCTACTAATCAAGCTTAGCACTAACACGCGACTTAATTAGTACTAATCGTGTACACTCAGGTCGGGGTCTTACAGTTCAAAGTCATCAGAATCTTGTGGTGAGTCATTTGACAAAAAAAAAGCAATATGTTAGCAGACGATGGCACAAACAAAAAATAAAAAAATAAAAAAAACAAAGAAGTCATGCCAGGTGGAGATTCTGGAATCACTCCAGAGTCCCTCGACTCTTCTTTAGATGTCGCAATCGGATCCATCACCGCCTCATCGGCCCGAACCTCAGGCATCGCTAAGCCACCATCCTTTACTAAAAATGGGGGAGAAAGCAAATCAAAACATGAAAATCTCCATAAAAGAAACGAAAAGAGAAAGAGGAAGAATCATACCTTCATTAATGGTCTCCTTTTCTCGGCTCCTCTTTTCTGGAGGCTCGTTAGCATCCCCTGACACCTCCTCATTAATGGTAAGAGGGACTTCCAAATTAGGAGAATCTTCTTGCCGCCCCATGCTACGATGTTGTCCTCTCTTCCTCTTGCCCCTGTGGGTCGGTTTGCTCGAAGAACCTACCCCACTGTCAAAGTCAGGTTTCTCACTTGACCCCTCACTGGAAGGTCTGTTCCTGCCAGTAGACTCCACTAAAGCTCGCCTTTACTCCGCTTACATCCAAGCGTCGAACTCGGCTTCCTTCTTTTCTTTCAAAAAATCATAGAAGGTGACAAGTTGAAAGTACAAAAGCCAAAACTCCTTAGACCGCTCCTCAAGGACGTTGTCGATAGGCATGAACTCCTCACAGAGTTCGCCAAGGATAGGCAACCCAGTGATGGCACTTAGGTCCTTCAGAGAAAACCCAATGTCACCATTCGTGACAACGAAGGTGTTGGTTTGCGGAAGGAACAACTCCAACATAGCCATGAAGGCCTTGTCAGAAAAGATCATGGTCTCCCTAAAAGTACGGACCGCTAAAAAATCCCTACTTCCTTCAAGATGGTGCCACCAGTCAGCAGGATGCGATCAGTACATAACTCCCAATTTGAGTTAGCACTGAAACGACCACGAAGTTGAAAAGGCTTCACCCAATTGCTGCTGTCACCGCTAAAAATACCATGGCCCATCGGTCTCAAATCGACCGACGGATGATTAGAACCTTGGTAGCCACTGGCCGGCATCAACATGTCCATACGGGCAGGTGACTTCTCCACATATCCGGAAGGACTGCCAACAAAACCCTGGTCTTGATCACATTGGTCCTGTTCACCCAGCTTGGAGGATCTTCCCTCTTAGAGCATGTCGAAGAAAGGCTCATGATCAAGATAGTACAATCAAAAGTCGACCGGGTAGCAACAGTCTGCTCCTCACCATCAGCTGTATAAGAAAACTGAAAACATCTCCTCTAGTATGTCATGTTGTCATGGACTGCATCACCAAAGAGAAAGGTAGGCTTGGGCACAGCGCTTTGTCATCTATGACCCAAGGACGATTGTTACCATGTGTCGGACGTGAATTTTGATCCCCCAGGGGAGGGAAGTCGCCATTCAACTATATGAGATATTAAAGAGTTTACATCGAAAATGAGGATTCCGACTACCCTCAAAATCAATGGATCACGATTGCCAGTTACGATTAATGCCGTAGCACCGTCCTTCGACGAAAGTTGAAACAGAGTGGGAGAAACTGGGATGGGTTCTTCTCTCATCTAATGTGTCGCCAGCGACACACAACGGTTGTCTTGTTACTTAATTTGGGTCTTTCAATTTGGGTCGAATTACGGGTCTCAAAATAGGGTCATAGTGAACTTGGCAAGGGAAATCAAAATTCAGGGCCATGCAGACTAATTGAAATTAAATCCAAGTATTCTAGGATGTGAATGAAATAAAATGGAAATAAACTAAGAAACTAGGGGGGAAGGTGCCAAATATTTAGAAGAGGATCAACCCCGTTCCTGAATATTTCCTTTAATGTCCTTTGACAACCTACTGTTTAAAGGTTGATTCTTCGAATCAAAAGAACGATGCAAACGGAACTTCGAGTTATGATTTCTATGGGTTTGCGTGCGATACGCAAGTGATAGAAGTGCATCGCCGTTGATGGGCTGGAAGTAAGTAAAAAATGGCTGATGATGGGCTGAGGTTGATTGAGGGTGGCCTATGATGGGCCGAAAGTAAATAAATTGATATTGAGGGTCGCCGATGATGGGCCAAAAGCAAATATAATGATATTGGGGTGTGTGAAATCAATTGTCTCGTCTCGTCATTCTCGTTAATTCATGTTATCGGAATCAGCCTTCATTCCCTTTAATCATTCAGTTCAAATGAATATTTGGCACTGGAGGTGGAGGAAAAGAGAAGAAAATATTTTTGGGGTTAATTTGTTGGTTTTATAGTTTTTTCTTTTCTTTTCTTTTTTTTTAATAATTGGGGCTAGAAGGGCCTATCAAGGGGATTTCCTACTCGGATTTAATCTAATCAATTCATTTCCCTAAATGGATCTCTACCCTATCCTAAGGTCCTGACCGCCCTCATCCGCTCTCCTGGTGCAGAGAGAGTGAGACCTAAGTTATTAGAATGAAAGAAACTATTAGTAGTCTAACTTGGCTAGGAGGAGGCCTAGATCTGGGTCTAGGGTCTGACCTGGTCAGCCTAAAAGACTATTTAAGTTCTAGTTCCAATTTATTAATATTTTTGGGTTTGTTATATCTTTTACTTTATTTTTTGGTCTTTTGGATTTTTTTATTTTCATGTTTTGTTGTTTATTTATAGGGCCTAAAATTCTAAACTAATTTGTCTAATCCTAATGAAAGGGGAAAAGAGAATGAATAAATTTCTAATTTTTTTAATTTATTTTTTTAATTGCCCTAAATACTCTAGGATTTCCTAAATATGGTTCTCTAACCCTAGTGAGAGGGGAGGAGAGAAAAGAATTCAATTATTTGACCTAATTATTTCTAATTAATACAATGGCTAAAGTTCTAATTTTAATTTTTACTTTTTATTATTATTATTATTGTTGTTGTTTTTTTGTTTCTATTTTTTCTGTTTTTTTGTTGTTTTTTTGTTGTTTGTTTTTTGTGTTTTTTGTTGTGTTTTTTGGGGAGTTATGCAATCCTAAGTTTCATGTGATAGGGCATAAATATTCGGGGTGATAAAATAAATACCAAAATAAAGAAATGCAACTAGTTATGTGATGAGGGGCATGTTATAATGCATGAGCATGTTTAACACATAAACTGGAGATAGTTTGAAACAAATAAAGATCTTTTACAGGAAATTAAGCTAGATGCATGGGCAGGTTTGAATGCACGGACATGTTATATAAAAAGGGAATACCTAATAGTTAGGTAATTAAATTCACAATCTAGATAGTGCAATAAAATAAAACCAAATGAATAAAATAAGATAAAGATGGGTTATGTTGCATGGGCATGTTAAATGCATAGACAAGTTTGATACTGTCTAGGAATAATTTAAAGAGGATAAACAATAAGAAGTGTGTGTGTGGATGTAGGTGACAGAGAGGGAAGGGGAGTGTACCTGCATAGGGGAGGCGTCCGGTGGCTTGAGGAGGAAGATGAAGGCTCTGCGGGCATCTGGGGGCTGCTACTGCGTGCGTCTGGCGGAGGAAGATGGAGCAGAGGGAGAGAAATAGAGGGATAAGGGGTGAGGGTGATGGAGAGATGGGCGCAAGGATGGATGGGAGAGAGTGGTGCGTGTGACAAATTGGGGGAGATGAGCGCAGAGATGGAGGGGAGATAGATCGGTCTGCTTGAGAGAGGAGAGACACAGAGAGATGGGAGAGATGAGAGAGATCCGTGTCCCGGTGGGTTCTGCGTGTGGGGGTTCTTATGCGTTCGTGAGATGGAGATCTATGCCTGTAGAGAGATAGGGATGAGGGAGTTAAGGATAGAGAAGGAGATAGATCTCAGGGAGAGGGGAGAGTCTAGATGTCGTGGACTCTCCTCTCCCATGCAGCTGATGGGCCAGGCGGGCCAGGTCGGGTTGAGGGTTCGGTCCAGTTAGGTTTTGGATTTGGATTGGAGTTTTAGTTCAGGTGGGTCAGGTCAATTTTAGGTTGGGTTGAGTTGGGTCAGGTCCAATCTTGAGGGGTTTGGTTCGGGTCGATTGGGTTCAGATTAGATGGGTTGCGCCCAGTTTGGTAGATTGGAACAGGCTATCATTGCCGGGGCCCAAGCTTCGTGGATTTTGATCCGCTCGCTGGATTTCGACGTTCTACATATCGTCAAAAAGGTCTCGGCAAGTAGGTCACAATGAACTGACTTTCGAGGTGATCAGAGGTCTAGAAATGGTAGGTGATTTTTCATGCAGGCGCTTTTGGAGTGTGGGGCCCGCTGCCATGATTTTTCAAACCGCCCGTCTGATCTCGGAGTTCTACATATGGACGGAAAACCCTTGAGTAGATTCTAACGAGCCAACTTTTGGGGTGATCAGGGGTCTAGAGATGATAGGTCATGTTTCAAGGGGCACCTCGGGGAGTACGGGACCTGCTGTCGCTATTTTAGATCAAGCTGTCGGATCTTGGAGTTCTACATATGGACAGAAAGCCCTCGACGAGCAAATCGCAATGAGAAAATTCCTAGAGCGATCAGAGGCCTGGAAATGATAGGTGATCTTTGACTCGGGGTTTAATCAGAGCATCATTGAGTAGAATGGATTGAATCACCCCTCATAGGGTGCCGAAATGAGGTGTCTACACCATGATCTTGTAAAACTCCTCACCCTTGAAGGCGATCAATCGCTGCCTCACCTCATCTTTGTTGAGGGAATCACACTCTTCCAAGTTTCTCTCCATATACTTGTTGACGCTAAAAAAATGTCACTTTGCCTCCTCAACATTAAGAAGCTACATGAAGCCGCATCCTACCACAAACAGGCAATGCAACTTCAAGCATCAAATCTTATCAGAATCAGACAAAAATTGTAAGATCCTTCAAAGCAGCCAAAAGAAGAGTACAAATGAAGTTTCGAGCCATTCCAACATCATTTGGCCTAACTTCACTCCTCTGGCAGCTGAACAAGCGCCCTTGATGGCGACAGCGTCGAAGACATTAGATCTTCGATTAGAGCCTATGGTTGGTCCCAAAATACCTCCAAAGGCTCCGTGTCAAATTTCAAGTCAAACAGACAACGTTTGACCCTCCATCAACCCTCTAGCAGTAAAATCAAGCCTCTCGGAGCGAGAACCACCGAGGTCAGCACTTATCAAATAGAGCACATGGGTGACTTCAACATGCTTCCAGAGGGCTACACGTCAAATTTCAGGTCATTCCGACGACGTTTGACCCGACTTTGATGCTCCAAAACAAAATCAAGCCTTCCAGCGGCGGAGCTTCCCGGGACCATGACATCCAAATCGGAGATAATGGATCGTCTCAAAAAGTTTCCAATAGGCTCCCTGTCAAATTTTAGGTCAATCGGACATCGGTCTACCGCACATCAAAGCGTGACATCTCCCTCACGGCAAAACCAAGTCTATTGGCGACAGGACCCCACACGGCATCAAAACTCAAACAAAAGCATGTGGTTGGTCCTATCTACTGCCCAGGAGGCTTTACCTCAAATTTCAAGTCATTCCGACATCGTTTGGCCTTGTTTTGACTTCTGACGGAAAATCGGCAACAAAGTCTTCGGCTTTTCCAGAAAATAGGAAACTTTGTTCCGATTTGCACGTCTTCTCTTCAGGTTTTCTTCAGGAGAATCAAGTCAATAAATGGGGAAAAATTTCAAAAAAATACAAGAGAAAAAAGGATAAAAAAGATCGAGAAATGGCCGAAAAACGGCGACCAAAAATAGGAAAAATCCACATGGTCGACGGCGGCGACCTTGCCCATGGTCGCCGGCGACCCTGGAAATCCGGGTGGTCTTGTATTCTCTCAATCAATGCTTCGTTGTGAGAGAGAAGATCAACGAGATATGGAAAAACGCAGTCATCACCTTCGACAAAAACTATGGGTCTGCCTCTGTCAACAAGGTGTCATGTGGACAAACTTCAAAGTCACCAAAGGAGAAAATCACTACTTCCTTTAAGGTGATAAAAATGACTCAAACGTCCCGAGAGTTGGTTCCTTATCCAACACCAGACGGATTGCCTATATGGGTGTATCCCGATCTCCTTAAAGATGAAAATTGGGAGATCATCAAAACAAAGTCGGCTGCACAACAGCAAAGGCAAGCAAGGAGACAACTCCGTAAGCTTAGACAGCAAGAGAAAGCTCAACCAAAATAAGAAGTCCCTGAAAAGGCAGAGACCTGTCTACTGCTTCACTGGGGGCAACAGAAGAGTCCGTTCCCAAGACTTCAAGGGTGGCAAGAAAATTCAACCTTTGTGATTTCATGCCACCACAGCTAAGAAATGAAGCTACGCAGGGGGCATCATATTCTTGCAACTCGGTAATTGGATTCTCCATGGATGGATACGAGTCCAGTGACACCGATGAGTGGGAGGAATCCCTTGAAATAGGAGAATACCTCTCCGATGAAGAACGGATTCCTGAATCTCACCTTATACCAGTAATCTGGTATAATCCCTTATAGCCACAAGAATCCTGGTCCGATGATCAAGAAGACCAAGAGGCTGTTCAAGAAAATGCTGTCGATCCAGCACTTGCCAATTCTCCAGTGGAACCCAACATTGATGAACCACAAAGACAAGACGAAGAAGAAGATTTGGCTCCTATGCCTGCTCTTGAAGAATATGTAAGGATCTTGCAGCATCTCGCCATAGAACAAGAACAAGATCTCATCAGCAATCTTCATTGCGATCAAAATCCAGTGCCGGAAGTCCTTGAAAATCAACAGGTACCTCCTCCCTTAACTCCTGAAAATGGCAAAAACTGCTGGATTGATGATCCTCTTACATCCGAGGATGAATCCTACTCCCAACAGTCTATTAAGGGCATCTCCTATTGGGGCAACCTGCAATGCGATAGCTCAGGATGATAGTTGTAAGACCTCGACCTGAGTGACTCGATTAGTACTAATTAAGTTGTGTGTTAGTGCTAATCTTGATTATTGGTTTTGACTAGACTTGGATTAGTATAGTTCTCTTATTGCTTTGGGGGAATTTTTGTGTCTTGTGTTTAGTGGGACCCTTTGGGGGTTTCCTTTTTTATAGTCTTCCTTACTTTTGGAAGTTACTTGATTTTCCCCTAATTCTTGTCTTGATCCTGTTTTACTTATTTTGCCGATCCTTACAACTTTCATGTTGAGCCCATACCCGTCCGGAACCCCGAAACCCGATTTTCTTGTATTTAGGGCAAAACAGTCTTTTTACACTAAATCTGTACCCAAAGTCAATATCCCTAAAACCCATTGTTGACACCAAAAAAGTCACTATGTCTCCTCAACATCAAAAAGCCCCGTAAAGCCGCATCCTGCTACAAAACAGGCAAGGCTACTTCAAGCATCAGATTTTGTCAGAATCAGACAGAAACTGAGAGATCCTTCAAGACAGCTAAAAGAGGGGTACACCTGAGGTTTCAGGCCATTCCGACAGCGTTTGGCCTAATTTCACTGCTCCGATAGCTAATCAAGTGCTCCCGGTGGCGACATCATCAAAGACACCAAAACTTTGATCAGAGCCTACGGATGACTCCAGAATGTCTCCAAAGGGCTCCATGCCAAATTTCAAGTCAAACCGACAACGTTTGACCCTCCATCAATTCTCGAGCAGTAAAATCAAGCCTCCCGGCGGCGGAAATCACCGAAGCCACTACTTATCAAACCAAATACATGAATGGCTTCAACATGCTTCCAAAAGGCTGCACGTCAATTTTCAGGTCATTCCGACAACGTTTGACCAGGTTTCGATGCTCCGAGAGAAAATCAAGCCTACCGGCGGCGGAGCAACCCGGGACCATGACATCCAAAACGAAGCCCATGGAACGTCTCAAAATGACTCCAATAGGCTCCCCGTCAAATTTCAGGTCAATCGTACATCGTTTGACCACATATCAAAGCTTGGCATTTTCCCCGCAGCAAAATCAAGTGAAGCATCGATGGGACACTAAACGGATTAAAAACTCAAATAAAAGCCCATGGTTGGTCCTATCCACTGCTCAAGAAGCTTCACCTCAATTTTCAGGTCATTCCGACGTCGTTTGACCTAGTTTCGACTCTTGACGGAAAATCGGCTACAAAGCCTTCGGCTTTCCCGAAAAATGGGAAACTTTGTGCTCCGATTTCGTGCGGATTCTCATCAAGTTTTCTCCAAGAAAATGAAGTCAATAATTGAGGAAAATTGTCAAGAAAAATACAGAAGAAAAAAGGAACGAAAAAGACGCAAAATCGGCCGAAAACGGAGCTCGGCAACCAAAGGGCAAAAAACCCTAAGGTCGCCTGCGACCCTGGGTGCATGGTCGCCCAGCGACCCTGCAAATCCGGGTCGCCGGATTTTGCACCAAAGTGTCCCTTTTTCGATTCTTTTCGCGTTTCGGGTGTTCCAGCCTCTGTGATTTTCGGAAAATGCAATGTTTGATGCTTGAAAATGACTGATCTTCGTCGACATCTCAGATCCGCCGTCAAAAGCATGAAATCATCACTGATCGCCTCAAGATCGCCAACCGGCTGACCAAGAAAGTGCACTTTCTGTCCGACCGATCGGGAAATCGACAAGACAGATGTCACCGGCCCGCCAACATCAATCAATGTCTGAAATTGCATCGCAATCAGACATAAAAAATGCATGGATCCACCTGTGATGATTGCAAGAAGAATTTCAAAAGGCGCAGCGCGGCCCGCGACTCTCCACATGCCTTGGCGACCACTTAATGACGTTAATTGACCCGTTTATGACAACTTAATGCGGTCATTAGCTCATTATTTTGGACGGCCCAATCAGATTCAAGCATTTGGGAGTTACAAATCCAAGTAATCATGGCATTAAACCCATGAAACTCCCATCATCATGAAGCATAAGGTTGATTAAATGCCCACTACCTTCATCGGCCAATCACAAGCCTTGAAAAAGGAGTTACAAAATCAACTTCTAACTCCTCATCAATGCTCTCATCATGGCTATCAATGCCCATAACCATCCCATGGCTACCAAAAGCCTATAAAAGGAGATCCATTTCCAAGAGAAAGGGGATCATCGAAGAGATCGACATCTATCGACTTGAAGTTCTACACTTTTCCCAAAGAAATCCAGACGAAGTCCTGCTGCTCTGCTGCAAAATACACCATAAGGTGATCAACGTCCCTTGGGGGGCCACCCCCCCAAGGTCACCTCATTCTCCAACATGGCCTAAACGCGGCTTTTCAACCCGTTTACTCGGTTTTTCATTGGATATAGGACCTCCTCTTGGTCCTTGTCCATTAAAAAACTGAGGTTAGTAGCCAAGCCAAAGAATCAAAGCATCACATGTTCTCATTTGAAGGACGATGGCGAAGCCCATACATGACTTGCGACCGTCGATCTCAACGTGTCCCCACAATCTCCTGAGAAGTTAGATCCCTTTTCTTACTTTTCTATTGTAGTTTGTATTTCTTAAAGAGAAAAAAAGAAATCACAATTCTTGTCTTTCACATTTGATGAGTTTTGTAAAATCGCCTTTCACGGCAAAATTGCCTTTTACGGAAAACAAACAAAAACGCCTCCTACGGCATTAAAAAAAAAACAAACTTGTCTCTTTTCTTAATATTAATGCAATTTGAAAAGTTAGAAAAAAGGATTGATTTCCTTTCCACTTGTGAAGGTGAATCTCCGGATTATCACCATTCCAAATTCCAAGTAGAAAGTAAATCTGGCATACCCGTACAAAAATGTTGATGCCCGAGATCTTCCCTCCTCCGCCGAGACCCAGGTCAGCCCCCGGGGTGCGGAGGGAAAGGACGGAAGATTCCCTCCTTTTTCGGGTCCATCACCCGTAAAACATATACTTTTTAGAAACTAGATATTTCGACGATCAGTTTCCTCTTCTTCGTCGATTTCGTCCGAGGTCCCGAGATTAGTGATTTCAGCCTCCAAAGTTCATAAGTGGTGGGGCCCATTCCCAATTGCTTTAAATAGAGACTCTTCTCCCTCATTTTTCCTTTTTCCAGTACAAGAGCAACTAAGACCTAGGGTTCCATCCCTTTTTCTTTTCTTCTTGCTTCTCCACCATCAAAGCACCACCCACCTTGCTCCAACCAAGAAATGGAAGTCATCATCTTCTTCCTCTCTTCTATAGCTTTCCATTGATACTACTTTTGAAGGGAGACCTCCACTCTAAGATCTTCTTTGAGCTAATCTTGCTCATTTGAAGAGTTTCCTTGTAAGTCTTCCCTCCTAATCTCTTATATTTGTATTCTCCTAGTCATAGAGGAGCTCCATTTGTATTATTGTGAGTTTCTTCTTCTTGTTTCATGGTTTGACCCATTTTGGGGTTTGGATTTGGGGGTTTTTGTGTAGATTACATTCTTGGCTTGGAAGAGGTGTTTAGAGACTTGATTTCTTGTTAGAGAACCTTGAGGCAAGTGGATGTTTTAGTTTTCAATGATTTCCATGATCGACATGTTTGGATTTATTGTCTCATTAATGATGGATTTTACTTGCATTCAATATGATTTTAATGCTTTTGAAAAGGGTTGTTGAGCCATTTATTGTCTTGAAATATGATTGATAGCTTTGTTATCTTGTGTTTAAAACTTGAATGAATTTATGTAGTTGTGGTTATATCTTTCTCCTTTTGAATGAATGTGGGAATGAATGAATGGATGGATGGATTTTTGTGGAGGTTGTGAGAAGTTTTGATGGGGTTTTGAAGAGGATGTTGAGGTGCTTACATGCCCTCTTTTGTGTATGATGGAACCTCAAGAAGTGAGGATTTGTAAGAGAAGGAGAATGGACAAAAGAGCTGTTCACGAAACCAATTCTGGACAGTTCGCTCGAGCGAACTTGACACTTTGCTCGAGCTGTTCGCTCGTGCGAACCCAGTGTCCGCTCGAGCGAACTCCTCTAGCAACCATCCAGTGAATGGTTGGCTTGAGCGCACAATTCGTTCGCTCGTGCCATCCTGAACTGGGCAGGTCCGCTCGAGCGAACCTTTGTCCGCTCGAGCGAACCCTCCTAGAAGGCCATACCAGAGAGCACTTCGCACGAGCGAACTCCATGTCCGCTCGAGCGATGTGTTCTGTCATCTGGGGCCACTTTGGAAGCTAAAATGAAATATCCTAGCTATGGAGGGATGTTGGTTAACATCTCTATCGTGATGAGAAGACTTATAACCGCTGTTTGGAGATCGGTTGAGAAAGAAACCATAATCGCATGAATTCATTGGAGTTGGAAATTCTCAAGTGCCTAAGGAACCCGGGATGTCTTCCAATCAAAGGAGTACCAAGTAATTTCTAATAGGCAAACGGGATCCCTATCCACTTGAATTAGCTTTTAACCCCGACACTATCCTTACATTTCGAAAGATTGCTTCACCGTTTATTTCTGTAAACATTGAAAGTATACTTGTGCGGTTTTACTAGTCTTGACACACATGCCTGACCTGATATGATAGTTGTGCTTTGAGCACCCACGTCTTGCCCGATTTTAGTTATGTACTTGATTTATCTTATACATGTCTTGATTCCCATGTTTTGACCTATGAGTCGGCACCACTAAGCTTGGATACCTTGTTAGTCTGATCCACTGACTAGGTAATCCCCCTCTTGTCCCGCCAGCTGCAGTTTGGATCTTGCTATCCGGTTATTTAACCGTGGTTTTGTCCTGATGCCGCAGATTGCTACTGTGGTTCCTGATGCCCGGCTCGCTACCGTGGTCATGTCTTGTATATAGTATATGTGTATATGTATTTTGTTGTACCCCCTCACTTCGGTGACTGAGGTCAACGCCTTGACTTGCTTGCTCTATCACTTCGGTGATAGAGGATTTAGCTTTGTGTGGTTGCCACCTTACTTGTTTCCGATTTCCTTGGTTACCTTGACTTGTTTTACCTTGCACATATGTTTTTAACCAAATGATGCTTTTACTTATGAAAGTATTGTTTAGACAGGTTTAATGTTTTCCAAGGTAAATGTTTTATCATTAATTGTTTATACCCTTTATCCACCTGCCAGACCGTCGTGTCTGACCCTTTGCTTTGGTACTCAGGTCCCGTTGTTGGTCTCCCTGAGGAGGAGCCAGAGGAGGCGGTCGGAGAACCGCAACACCTAGTGGAGTGGCACGCCGATGATGTTGTCTAGACATCCGGTTGCTTCGAGAGTTGCGTGACATTTTGGGGACGTTAGAAATATATTTTAGTGATTATTGTTTTGTCTATATTGGCCTTTGTTGGCCTCTATTTTTGGGAATTGTAAGTAAATGATATATGTTCTAACTTTAACAGTATTTTGGGTTACGCTATAGAACATTGCTCATTCTGATACTTGTTATTTAAATGCAAACAGTCTTGTTATTATGGAAATGATTTACATGCTTGATTTGCTATACGCTTCCGCAATTTTATAAAACGGTTATGTGTGTTGGAAAAATCCTCACCGTGGACACCTGTGGGAAATCACGTGCACGGGTAATGTGCATTCTTTTATTAACCCGTGTACGCGTGATCAAAAACATGTCCTTATTTATTGTCATCACTCCATATGATCGCATGTTCATTACTTAGTCCCAATCCCGGACTTGGTCCCTAAGCCCGGCCGGGGTCGCGATAGACTGGTATCAGAGCAAGACGTGTTTCAAGCAATTAAAAGAAACTAGAAATCCTAAGGACGTGGCGAGGATTCGTTAGATCTTTCGTTAGCTAGAACCGCGTGAGCATTGTGTGACCCTATTCTTGATTTTTATGTGCTAACAACTTATTTTGCAGCATCATACCACCTCATAAGCGCCCGGTAAATGGTAATCCCACCGCGAGCAACAGTGATTATACCGGTCCAGTTGAGGGTACAGGGCCAGTTGGAGAAGATAGAACTGAAAATCCAATGCCAAATCAGTTCTAACAGATGATGCAAGCCATGCTTGACCAGCAGCGTCAGGCTAATGAAAACCAAACCAGATTGCAAGAACAAATGCTCAAGAAAGATGAAGACCATGCTAGGGAATTGGCAAAAATGAAGAGACAATTGTTGGAGGTACTACAGAGGAGACCCGAACCAGTTCAACCTCAACCTGCTATTGTCATCAATCAGAGGGAGGATGACCCCAATGTACTGTTTGAGAGGTTCAGAAAGAGAGGTCCAAAGGAGTTTGTTGGGACAGAAGACCCCTTAGCTGCAGATGATTGGCTAGAGCATACAGAGAATATATTTGAGGTCTTCAGATGTCATGGGGGTGAGAAAGTACAACTTGCAGCATCACTTTTCACCAGTTTGTCAGATAATTCGTGGAAGACGGTGAGGGAGGAGTACAGGACGATGCTAGACGCAGTGGCTTGGGCAAACTTCAAGAGGCAATTCAGAGACAAATATGTGCCTGCCCATGTCAAGAGGCAGAAAGCAGTGGAGTTCCAGCAGCTAGTCCAAGGCAGTATGACAGTGCTAGAGTACCTCACCAAGTTCGAGAGGTTATCACGGTACGCTCTGGAGTTGGTGGACACGGTGGAAAAGAAAATAGCTAAATTCTTAGAAGGACTTCACCCTATCATTGAGAGGGATGCCACCGGTGTAGTACCACCTCTCACCTTCGAGGAAGCTGTCAAGAGAGCATACAAGTTTGAGAATTTCCACCACAAGATCCTTAAGGTCCAAGGCAAGGGACAGGGGCAGCCCCAACAGTAGCACAACCAGCAGAGGAACCAGCATAACAAAAGGCAGAGGCAAGACACTGTGCAGCTTGTTTGCATTCATTGTGGGAAGAACCATGATAGTGCCCAATGTCATACAGCCTCGGGAGCACGCTTTACATGTGGCTCCATGGATCACCAGATGAGGAACTGTCCAAGACAGAATAGGCAGAATCAGTAGCAGCAACAAGGAGCACCGCGTCAGGCACCGCCATAGAATGCACTAGTGGTACAGAATCAAGCAAGGCCACTCCAGCAACAGGCACCACAGCAACAGTATAGACCCCAGCAGCAATAGCAACAGGCCCGTCAGCAAGGGCAGCAGCAGAATCAGCGTCCTGCGCAGCAGAACAGAAATGCACCTCAAGGAAGGCAGCAGCAAGCACCTATTAGGCCACAGCAGCGAGGGCAAGTGTATGAGGTCAACAGGGCTGACGCAGAAGCAGCGGGTGATGTTGTGGAAGGTACACTTCTTGTTAGTGGGATAGAAGCTAATATATTATTTGACCCTGGCTCCACACATTCTTTTTTTATCCCATGCATTTTCTAGATTGATTGATGTGCATGGTAGAGATCTTGAGTACATTTTGGCTGTAGCTACCCCAGTAGGTAAACAAGTTGTGTGTACTAGCTATTACCCTAGTTGTACAGTATAGATAGGAGAAGTTGTGTTACCCGCAGATCTTATTCCGTTGGAGATGAAGGATTTTGATGTCATCCTAGGGATGGATTGGCTGGTAGGGTACCATGCCACAATGGATTGTTTCCATAAGACCCTTACCTTCAAGTTGAATGAGACACTAGCAGGGGTGTTATTCCAGGGAGAGAGGAGAAATCCTCGTGCAGGGTTTGTCTCAGCGTTGAAGGCTGATAGACTTTTGAGAAGTGGATGTGAAGCCTATTTGGCATTTATCACGGAGGATAAATGGTTCCAAGGGGTGGAGGAGATCCCTATTGTTTGAGAGTTCCCGGATGTATTTCCGGAGGAGATTCCAGGTTTACCACCCATGAGAGAAATTGATTTCACTATTGAGTTGTTACCGGGGACCGCTCCGATATCTATTGCACCTTATAGAATGGCTCCGGCGGAATTAGGAGAGTTGAAGATTCAATTGCAAGAATTGTTGGACAAAGGTTTTGTTAGACCGAGCATTTCGCCGTGGGGAGCTCCAGTTTTGTTTGTTAAGAAGAAGGACGGTTCCATGAGAATGTGTATCGACTACCGGAGATTGAACCAAGTGACCATCAAGAACAAGTATCCACTGCCAAGGATAGATGAACTGTTTGATCAGTTACAAGGTGCCTCGTACTTTTCGAAGATTGATTTGAGATCCGGTTACCATCAGCTGAGAGTTAGAGAATCAGATGTGTTGAAAACAGCTTTCCGGACAAGATATGGCCACTATGAGTTTCTAGTGATGCCATTTGGGTTGACAAATGCACCGGTAGTATTCATGGCTTTGATGAACAAGATCTTTGCGCAGTATCTGGACCAGTTTGCAGTGGTGTTTATTGATGATATTCTGGTGTACTCCAAGACCAGAGAGGAGCATGAAGAACATCTGAGGATAGTGTTGCAGCTTTTGAGAGAGAACCAGCTGTATACGAAGCTCAACAAGTGTGAATTTTGGTTAGAGCAAGTCGCATTTTTGGGACATATTATCTCCAAAGAAGGTTTGTCAGTAGACCCGTCCAAGATTGAGGCAGTAGTGGAGTGGGAAAGACCGAAGAATGTGTCAGAAATTAGGAGTTTTCTTGGTTTGGCAGGGTATTACCGGAGGTTTGTACAAGGGTTTTCGTCGATTGCAGCACCGTTGACGAAGTTAACAAGGAAGAATGTACCGTATGTGTGGACAGATCAGTGTGAAGCTAGTTTCCAAGAGTTGAAGAAGAGATTAACCACCGCACCAGTCCTTACTTTGCCATCCGGAAGCGGCGGTTTTACCATCTTTACCGATGCTTCGAACATTGGACTTGGTTGTGTGCAGATGCAAGAAGGAAAGGTTGTGGCATATGGGTCCCGGCAGTTGAAAGATCACGAGAAGAACTATGCGACCCATGACCTTGAGTTGGCAGCGGTCGTCTTTGCATTGAAGATGTGGAGACATTACCTCTGCGGAGAGAAGTTTGAGGTTCATTCTGACCACCGCAGCCTACAATATCTGTTTTCTCAAAAGGAATTGAATCTGAGGCAGAGGAGATGGATGGAGTATATCAAAGACTATGATTTTCCGATCAAATATCACCCGGGGAAAGCGAATGTAGTTGCCGATGCCTTGAGTAGAAAATCAGTGGGCATGGCCAATTTGAGTGGTACTTGTATTTTTTATCAGTTTGAGGAGTTAAAAATAGACATGTAGCCACTGAGGAAGGGTACCATAATGGCCAATATGTCAGTGTCAGAGCCTTCATTCATCCAGAAGATTAAGGACAGTCAGTTGCAGGATCCAGAGTTGGCCAAGATTACAGAACATATAGCAGAATGCCCTGATTTTCGTATTGTTGATGGAGTTCTTTACTACCGTGATCGTTTGTGTGTGCCTAACATAGAGGATTTGAGGAACGACGTTATAGCAGAAGCTCACAGTACGAAGTATTCCATGCACCCGGGCAGCACCGAGATGTATCAGAACTTGAAGAGCAGATTTTGGTGGAACAACATGAAGAGGGAGATTGCAGCGTTTGTATCTCGTTGCATGACGTGTCAGTTGATAAAGGCAGAACATCAGAAGCCTCCAGGTTTGTTGCAGCCATTAGAGATCCCGGAGTGGAAGTGGGAGCACATTACCATTGATTTTATTTCGAGACTACCGAGGATTAGTAGAGGCAATGATGCGATATGGGTTATTGTGGACAGACTCACCAAGTCAGCTCATTTTATTCCCATGAGGACAGGAACGAAGATGCACATGTTGCCCCTGGCAGAGTTGCTCGTTAATGAGATTGTCAGTAGACATGGACAGCCAGTTTCCATCACATCCGACAGAGACAGCAGATTCATCTTGAGATTTTGGAAGACCCTACATGAGTCTATGGGTACGAGACTACAGTTCAGCACAGCTTATCACCCTCAGATAGATGGTCAGTCAAAGAGGACAATTCAGACTCTTGAGGATATGCTCCGAGCTTGTGTGTTAGACTTTAAGACTCAATGGGATGAGACTCTACCGTTGTGTGAGTTTGCTTACAACAACAACTACCACTCGAGCATTGGAATGACGCCTTTTGAGACTTTGTATGGCAGAAGGTGTAGGACACCTGTTTGGGTGGTGCCGGATCGACAACATTTTCTTGAACAGGGTCCTGGTCTTCTTCATCATCAGACCAGGATCCTTGTGGCTGTAATGGGTTATATCAGATTACTGGCATAAGATGAGACTCGGGAATCCATTCCTCGTCGGAGAGGTATTCTCTTGTTTCAAGGGATTCTTCCCACTCATCGATATCACTGGCAGTATCACTGGACTCGTATCCATTCATGGAGAATCCAACTACCGAGTTGCAAGAGTATGATGCCCCCTGCACATTTTCATTTTTGTATAGAGGTGGCATGAAATCATCAAGGGTGAATTTTCTCACCGCCTTTGAAGTTTTGGGAAGAGATTCTTCCGTCGTCCTTAGTGAAGCAGTGGAAGAAGTTTCTGCCTTTTCAAGGACTTCTTGTTTTGGTTGAGACTTCTGCTGCTGTTTGAGCTCACGGAGCTGTCTCTTGGCTTGCCTTTGCTGATGGGCGGTCGGCTTTGTTTTCACGATCTCCCAATTTTCATTTTCTAGGAGATCGTGATGTACCCATATAGGTCGTCCATCTGATGTTGGATAGGGAACCAATTCTTGGGACGCTTGAGTCATTTTTATCACCTTGAATGAAGTAGTGATCTTCTCCTTCGGTGATTCTGAAGTTTGCTGACATGACACCATGTTGACAGAGGCGGGGCCATAGTTTTTATCAAAGGTTATGACTCCATTTTTCCACATCTCATTGATCTTTTCTCTCACAACGAAGCATTGATTGAGAGGATGTGAGATCATCTGATGGTATGGACAGTATCGGGGATCATTGGTTTTGCCAACATCTCCCGGTCTTTTGGGTTCTGGCAAAATGAGTTTGCCATTTGCTAGGAGAGCCTCAAAGATTTCTTCAACATCTTCATCGAACGGATATTTCTTTTCTACACGTTCTTCGAAGGCATCAGAGAGTTCAGGTCTTTTACCCGCAGTTTTGTTTTCAGGTTTCTTTGGCTGCTGAGGAGCTGATTTAGTCTGCACATTGAGAATCTCCTTTTTCTTTGGTTTTGAGGTTGTAACAGCAGTTGGCTCTTTCTTTGATGATTTCTGACTGTTGAGGTCTTTGATTACCATTTCAGCTTCCATGGAAGCTTCGAGAAGTTCTCCTAGATTCTTTGATTTGTTGCTGATGATCATTGAGCGAATTTTTTCTCTCATATTATTACGGCAGATGTCGACTAGCGACGCTTGTGATAGTACATCTGAGCATTTATACGCCATTGCCTTCCACTTGTGAATGAAGTCGTATGTTGACTCATTCTCTCCCTATTTTAAGCTGTAGAGTTGAGCCATAGTAACAGGATGGTCCTCACCCTGGAAGTGGGTCAGGAAACGTGTCTGCAGCATAGCCCAGTTCTGAATGTAGTTCTCCGGCAGAGTGGAGTACCAATCAAAGGCTGTACCTTTTAGGGTACTTGCAAAGAGGCGAATCTTGAGGGCATCTTGATCCGCAATGGCTCCCATCAGGATCTTGAAATGGATGACATGCTGTCTGGCCGAACCTTTCCCCGTATATGTCTGGAGAGTAGGTTGCTTGAATTTTGCACGGAACGGAACCGAGTCCATCCATAGAGGGTAGGGTGGCTGGATCCCATGTTCCTTCAATGTATCCTCTTCTTTTGCTTTTGCGAGGATATCGTCCACGTCCTTTTTGGTAAGGGTGCGTGACTCATTGTTTTCTGCATTGCCCTCGTCATCTTCATGATTCGGAGGGGTTTCATTGTTAGGTGGTGGACGCTGTAAAGTGAGAATAAGGTTTTCCATTAGAGCCTCAATTCTCTGTTGTCCTTGCTCCAACTGATGGATGCGTGCCGTTACATCATCATGTTATGGAGGCGGCTCAGAACTTGTAGCTAAGATGTTCATCCCTCATGATTCGAACGAAGAAATCGTCCTGGTGACTGAGCTGGGGCTCATTCTTCTGCATGAAGAATCTAAGGAGTGATTACTCTGGTGTCCTTGTCTTAGAGGAGTGGAGGATTCTTCTAGGTGTGTTCGTGTCCGGGAGACACTGCGAGTCACTGGATGCCTAACACTGATTTTGGTCGCTGACTTCTGGCGTTTTCTGGTTTTGCCAACCATATGAACAGCAACGACTTGGTCGGGTCTTTCTTTTTCGACCCATTTTTTTGAGACATGGAGGGTAGAATGCTGGGTTCTTTGTTTCTCAAGTCTCTTTTGTCGATATGCCGCGCGGCGACGTATACGATGAGCAATTTGAGCTTCAGTCAGCTATGGCTGGGCTTTGGCGATGAAGGATGTAGTCCCTCGTGCGCAGCAGCCGAGTTTGTCTTCTTTGAAGCTTGGCAAGGACAGAATCTGGACGCTGTCCTTTGTCTGTCGCAGTGAAGATTTGAATTTTGCGAGCTCGGCCCCTGTTGAGATGAAGGGTCGACTCACGGGAGTGCAGGCTTCAGCATAATTTTGCATAAGCCTAACGATGCAGGATTTGATTTTGGGCTTGTAGGAGCAAGCCGGCTCATGATGATTTTGTTTGTTTTTTGGGTGGAGGGTAGGTTTCTTCTCTTTCATGTAAGAGAGAGGGTATAACCGATTCTCCTTGAGAGGGGCCAGGTATGCTGGCTTTGCAGATGTTCGGGACCTCCGTTGCTTTGGTGAAGATCTCGGGGACCAGGTTTTGGGGTAAACCTGGTTTCTTGTGGGTTGAGGCTTTGTGGGAACGCCACGGGCTTCAGGCTTCTTGTTGTTCGCCCTTGGTGCCATTTTAGTGACACGTTGCGGGGCGGTTTTCTGCTTCTTGGCAGGTACAGTGTCTTCTGCGGGGAGTGGGAATGGTCCCAGCGACCCGAAGACGATGGTCCGGGGAGTTGAAGTTGACCCGGTGTTTGGAGAGTTGTCGAGGGAGATGACGCTTCGGCAACTGGCAGGGCGGTTATGCTTGTTTTGGTTGTCTTGAAGCATAAGCTGGTACTTGTTCTCATCGAAAGTGATGGTTAATGAAGCTGCCATTGTTAGTTTTGGAAAACTTCTGAAACAAGACCAAATCCATTAGTAATCACAAGAATATGGTGATCATAAATGGGGATCAACTATGGTTTTGTCTTTTCAAATCACTTGGGGGGACATGGCCCAACCTAAGGACGATGAAGAAGGCAAAAAACCATAGAGGATACAATTGTTCTAAAATGCAAGTATGGTAGGCTCAGAGTGAGCGTTTCAGTGACTGCTAGAAGCAATTGTAAACCTTAATTCAAATTACCGAGAAGCAAGGCTCGCTCGAGGTAAAATGATATAAGGTTGGAGATACAAATGTGTCAGTCGCGAATACAGTAGACCCGAAAGGGCGTACTAGCACTGCTAGGCACAAATGTTACAAATTGCATCCTTGGGAAGGACACGAGATGGGATTTTTTTAAAAGGTCAAATTTGGGTTCATAAAGGAGAGCAACTGGTATTCCAATCCGAACCACAACTCAACATTACTGCGAGCGTTAAATCCGAAAGAGAAAGGGACCAGAATTTCTCAAATGTGAATCCAGTATTGACGGAAGTTTTTTTTTTTTGAAAGGTCAAGATTAAATTCATCAAAGATAGCAAATGGTATTCCAATCCGAACCACAACTCAGCATTTCTGCGAGCGTTAAATCCGAAAGGGAAAGAACCAAGATTTCTAAATTCTGAACTAAAAAATGACGGGAAATTTTTCTTTCTTTTTTGTTTTCTTTTTTTTTTTTTTTTGAAAAATGCACATAGGTTTCCAATTCGATCTTATGAAACCTTAGTAGATAGATTAGCCCCCAGGTAAGGGTAGGATTACTTAATGCATCCGTTTGGAGGACCCTTGCCTTGAACAGTCTAGCTGTCTCCACACTCTGGACAAGGCTTTTCTTGAATCCACTTTAGTCAAAGAGCGCAATTGATGCAACC
Organism: Umbellularia californica; assembly: GCA_028538565.1. Classification (NCBI taxonomy): domain Eukaryota; kingdom Viridiplantae; phylum Streptophyta; class Magnoliopsida; order Laurales; family Lauraceae; genus Umbellularia; species Umbellularia californica. The sequence goes on from JAPQWN010000006.1 coordinate 27,846,557, forward strand.
TTGGTGTTTTTTTTTTGAAAGATTTCTAATGAACTCATCAAAGAGAACAAGTGGTGTTCCAATCCGAACCACAACTCAACATTTCTGCGAGCGTTAAATCCGAAAGGGAAAGAACCAAGATTTCTCAATTTTGAGCCCAAAAGAAAGAAAACTGATTTTTTTTTTTGAAATTATAATTTTTCTTTTTTGAAATCCCAATTGGACTCATCAAATAGAAAAGATGGCCCAATCCCCGATATGAATGATAGCTACGAACATTTCTGTGAGCTATCACGTTTAAAGAGGAGAGGATCAAAATTTCTCAAAGTTGAATCTTGAGAAAGAGAGATCATTTTTTTTTGAAAGAGTTTGAAATGAAGGTGTTTTTTTTTTTTTTTTGAAATCCCAATTGGACTCATCAAAGAGAAAAGATGGCCCAGTCCCCAATATGAACGATAGCTGCGAACATTTCTGTGAGCTATCAAGTTCGAAGAGGGAAAGATCAAAATTTCTCAAAGTTGAGTTTTTAAGAAAAAAAGAAAATATTTTTTTTTTTGAAGTGAGAAAGAACAATTGAAATCCCATCTCATATTTTTTTTTTTTTTAGATGCAAGATGCAACATAGGCCACCAACTAGAAAGGAGCCAAGGAATCAAAGCATCACGTTCTCAAGTCAACGTGTCCCACCGGGTATGCCAACTTGATGGACCCTCGGAAATCTTCCGTCCTCTCCCTCCGCATCCCGGGGGCTGACCTGGGTCTCGGCGGAGGAGGGAAAATCGCGGGTATCAACATTTTTTGTACGGGTATGCCGGATTTACTTTCTACTTGGAATTTGGAATGGTGATAATCCGGAGATTCACCTTCACAAGTGGAAAGGAAATCAATCCTTTTTTCTAACTTTTCAAATTGCATAAATATTAAGAAAAGAGACAAGTTTGTTTTTGAGAACGCCGTAGAAGGCGTTTTTTTGTTTGTTTGCCGTGAAAGGCGATTTTACAAAACTCATCAAATATGAAAGAAAAGAATTGTGATTTTTTTTTGTCTCTTTAAGAAATACAAACTACAATAGAAAAGTAAGAAAAGGGACCTAACTTCTAAGGAGATTGAGGGACACGTTGAGATCGACGGTCGCAAGTCATGTATGGCTTCGCCATCGTCCTTCAAATGACAACATTTGATGCTTTGATTCTTTGGCTTGGCTCCTAACCTCGGTTTTTTAAAGGACAAGTACCAAGAGGAGGTCCTATATCCAATGAAAAATCAAGTAAACGGGCTGAAAAGCCGCGTTTAGGCCATGTTGGAGAAGGATGAAACCTTGGGGGGGGGGGGGGGGGGGGGGGGGGGGTGGTCCCCCAAGGGATGTTGATCACCTTGTGGTGCTTCTGGGAGCAAAGTGGCAGGACTTCGTCTCTCTCTTGGATTTTCTGGATTTTCAGAGTTTGCACTTGGGATCTATTTTCATCATTATGCATTCTTCTTGGAATGGACCTCCTTTTATAGGCTTTTGGTAGCCATGAGGTGTTTATTGGCATTGATGGCCATGATGAAAGAATTGATGAGGAGTTACAAATTGATTTTCTAACTCCTTTTTCATGGCTTGTGATTGGCCGATGAAGGTAGTGGGCTTTTAATTCCCTTTAAGCTTCATGATGATGGGAGTTTCATGGTTTTAATGCCATGATTGCTTGGATTTGTAACTCACAAATGCTTGAATCTGATTGGGCCGTCCAAAATAATGAGTTAATGACCGCATTAAGTTGTCATAAACGGGTCAATTAACGTCATTAAGTGGTCGCCAAGGCATGTGAAGAGTCGCGGGCCGCGCTGCGCCTTTTGAGATTCTTCTTGCGATCATCACAGGTGGATCCACGCATTGTTTGATGTCGGATTGCAGTGCAATTTCAAACATTGATTGATGTTGGTGGGCCGGTGACATCTGTCTTGTCGATTTCACGATCGGTCGGACAGAAAGTGCACTTTCTTGGTCAGCCGGTTGGCGATCTTGAGGCGATCGGTGATGATTTCATGCTTTTGACGGCGGATCCAAGATGTCAGTGAAGATCAGTCATTTTCAAGCATCAAACATTGGATTTTCAGAAAATCACAGAGGCAGGAACACCCGAAACGCGAAGAGAATCGAAAAGCGGGCAATTTGGTGTAAAATCCGGCAACCCGGATTTGCAGGGTCGCCGGCGACCCTGGGCCAGGGTCGCAGGCGACCATAGGGCTTTGGCCCGTTTGGGTCGTTTTCGGCCGTTTTTTTGTCTTTTTCGTTCCGTTTTTCTTCTGTATTTTTCTTGACATTCTTCCTTAATTATTGACTTGATTTTCTTGGAGAAAACTTGACGATAACCCATGCGAAATCGGAGCACAAAGTTTCCCATTTTTCGGGAAAGCTGAAGACTTTGTAGCCGATTTTCCGTCAAGAGTCGAAACTAGGTCAAACGATGTCGGAATGACCTGAAAATTGAGGTGAAGCTTCTTGAGTAGTGGATAGGACCAACCATGAGCTTTTATTTGGGTTTTGAAGCCATTTGAGGTCCCATCGATGCTTGACTTGATTTTGCTGTGGGGAAAATGTCGAGCTTTGATATGTGGTCAAACGATGTCCGATTAACCTGAAATTTGACGAGGAGCCTCTTGGAGTCATTTTGAGACGTTCCATGGGCTCCGTTTTGGATGTCATGGTCCCGGGTTACTCCGCCGCCGGTAGGCTTGATTTTCTCTCGGAGCATCGAAACTGGTCAAACGTTGTCGGACTGACCTGAAATTCGACGTGCAACCCTTTGGAGGCATGTTGAAGCCACTTATGTACTTTGTTTGATGAGTGATGGCTTCGGTGGCTCCCACCGCCGGGAGGCTTGATTTAGCTGCTCGAGCGTTGATGGAAGGTCAAACATTGTCGGTTTGACTTGAAATTTGGCATGGAGCCCTTGGGAGACATCTGGAGTCATCCGTAGGCTCTGATCAAAGTTTTGGTGTCTTTGATGATGTCGCTGCCAGGAGCGCTTGTTTAGCTGTCGGAGCAGTGAAGTTGGGCCAAACGATGTCGGAATGGTCCGAAACCTCAGGCGTACCCCTCTTTTAGCTGTCTTGAAGGATCTCTCAGTTTCTGTTTGATTCTGACAAAATCTGATTCTTGAAGTAGCCTTGCCTGTTTTGTAGCAGGATGCAGCTTCACGAGGGTTCTTGATGTTGAGGAGACATAGTGACTTTTTTGGTGTCAACATTGTGTAGAGAATATCTAAAAATATCCTTATTTGGAGAGAATCTCTCAAGTCTCCTTCTTTTGTGGAAAGACTTTCTCAAAATATCTTTCTTTTGGGAAAGTAGCTAAATTTTAGCACTTACCTCCTTTCTTTTCTCCTTGTTTCCTCTTTTGATTTGCCCTCTTCTATAAAAGCAAGAGGGGTTGGATCTTTGGCTCCATTGCTTTCTTTGTTTGCAAGAATCTCCAAGGGTGCTCCAAGATCAAGAAGTGCTTTTTCTTCTCCAAGGATCTCCAAGCTTTTTCTTCTTCTTCTCCATCAATGGCTTTAAGTAAGTTTTCTTCCTCCACAAGAAACTCCATTGTAGAAGTAACTTCTTTTTTTTTTTTCTCTCTTTTTCTTCTTTTTTTTCTTTTCCAAGCACGTTTTTTCCTTTTTTTTTTCGTGCTTCTTTTTTTTCTTTCTTTTTTTTTCTCACGGTTGTTTTCCCCGTTTTTTTTACCATGTTTTCCTTTTTTTTTTCACAGTTTGTTTCTTCTTTTTTTTCCACCGTGTTTTCCTTTTTTTTTTTCATGGTTTTTGTCTCTTTCTCTTTTTTGTTTGTTTTTTTTTTCACACGATGATATTTTTTTTTTCACCGTGGTTTTTCTCTTCTTTTTTTTTCTTGGCTGTACTGCCACGTGGCAGTGGGCCACGGCCTGTGGGGCCAAAAATTTTTTTTCTTTCTTTTTTTTTTCTTTCCTTTTTTGTTCGTTCACGATGATAATGAGGTTATGCAATTTCAATATGTTCATGCATTTTTTTTATGCATCAAGATAAAAGGCTAGAGTCTCTAGGTCAAGCCAACATGATTTTTGACTTAGACAAAGTTTGATTGGTTTTGACCAAATTGAGTTGCAATTGGTCAAACTTTGGTCAAGGTTTTCCTAGCATCTAATGCATGATGATATTCTTTGATGCATGATGTTTTGGTAAATGGACTTGGAAGCATGATGATGCATACCTGAAAATCTTTTGCAAGTATTGGGGTTTGGAGCTCGCAGCGATGTTGAGCTCTTTCTCGGTCTTGCTGGATTTTGAGGAACTTTACAATTTTTGGATTTTGGAGCTCGCAGCAATGTTGAGCTCTTTTCCAAATTTTGCAGAAACTTGATGAGACTGGCTCGTTCTCGCAGCAATGTTGAGTTCGAACCTTCTTTGAGAATTTTCCACTGACTATGAGCTCGCAGCGATGTTGAGCTCATCTTCAGGCTTCTTGTCTTTTTCGGAGTATTTCCCTTTTCTTCGGAATTGCCCCGGAACCATGTCAAAATTTCGCTAGAATTTTTTTGTGGCAGAACTTTGTCATTTTGATGATGATTGATCTTTTCTTTTCCAGCTTTTGCAGGTAGTTCTTCCAGAACGAACAAGGGTAAAGGTCCTGTTACTGATGCACCTCGTCGGTCTGCCAGATCTTCTAATGCGGCCGTTCAGCAGGCTTGGGAGAAGGTCCAGTTTGTCGAGAAGAACTTGGAAGAGTGTGATTCCCTCAATCGTGATGAGATGAGACAGCGATTGATCGCTCTCAAAGATGAGGAATTCTACATGATCGTGGTAAGCAGTCGTCCTTGGGTTACGGACGATAAGAGTATTGTGCCCAAGCCTACCTTCTTCTTCAGTGATGTAGTCCCTGACGACTTGACATACCAAAGGAGATGTTTTTAGTTCTCTTACACAGGAGATGGTGAGGAGAGAACTATTTCCACCCGGTCGACTTTTGATCTGACCATCTCAATCTTGAGCCTTTCTCCCACGTGCCCTAAGAGGGAAGATGCTCCGAGCTGGGAGAAGAGGACCAGTGTGATTAAGACCGGGGTTTTTGTTGGCGGCCCTTCCGGTTTTGCAGAGAAGTCGCCTGTCCGTATGGACATGTTGATGCCAGCCAGTGGCTACCAAGGTTTTGATCATCCATTGGTCGATTTGGGACCGGTGGGTCTCGGCATTTTTGGGGGTGACAACAGCAATTGGGTGAAGCCTTTTCGACTTCGTGGCCATTTCAGTGCTGACTCGAGCTGGGAATCATGGACTGGTCACACCCTGAAGATTGGCGAGGCTGTTCTGCGGGAGGCCGAGATTTTTTATGCGGTTCGCACTTTTCGGCAAACCGTCGTTTTTTCTGATGAGGCTTTCATGGCCATGCTGGAGTCATTCCTTCCACAAACCAACACCTTCATTGTGACGAAAGGTGAGATTGGTTTTTCTTTGAAGGAATTGAGCTCCATCACCGGGTTGCCTATCCTCGGCAAACTCTACGAAGAGTTTATGCCTATTGACAGCGTCCTCGAGGAGGAGTCTGAGGAGTTCGGGCTTGTATACTTTCAGCTCGTCGCCTTCTATGATTTTTTGAAGGAGAAGGAGGGCTCGAAAGTTAGGTGCAGCAGTTGGAAGAGTTGCAACTCCAACTTTTTTGAAAGCGCGGAGTCTTCTGATGGCATGGCCCAGGATGATAGGGCTAAAGCATTGAGTTTAAAGAAGATCGCTGCTATGCGAGAAGATTTAAAGAAGTTTTTCGCAAGCACAGATGCCATTTGGTCCGACATTGCATTGCGAAGAGATCTCGCTATTTACCTCACTTATTGGCTGGGTGAGGCTGTTTTTGCCGGAGGAGATGGAACGCACATCAGGCCGCACTGTATTTTTCCAGCTTGTCAGATGGTGTTTGGAGAGCGGCTGGCTTTGACTCCTACTTGTGCACCGAACTGCAGGCTGCTGCTTTCCTGGTTCTAGTTGGGCTCCCTATGAACAGGGTATTTTCTGCCCACATCTTCAATTCGTGGTATGTATACCACTGTCCTAGCCTCCATTGGTTGGGAGTTGCACAGGACGAAGATCCCTTTATGATTCATTTGGCTATAGGGACAGCCGTTTCCGAATCGCTTTTGTCTGCCCGTTTGAGGATCCGACGATTTAGGGACGTCGAGATTGGGCAGTTTTCAGTGAAGCTTTCTCCGGGTTTGCGGAAGAAGGCTTTCTACTTTGGTGTCTCCTATGACTCGACCAGGGCAAGGTCGGGAAGGCATTATGCTTTGACAAACGCGGAGAAGAGATGGCTCTTCAATATACGGGTTGGTACGATGGTGTACCGCAGACATCTTTCGTCGATATCCAGTCGTATGTCCCTTCGCGTTTTGTATTGCAGCTTGGCTTCTCTCAAGGCATTGTTGGAGCGCCTTCAAGCATGGTGAAGCGCTTTGGAGGTTTACAGGATGGGAGAAATGCATGGACTTTTTACAGTGTTGAGGACACGACCGCCATGATTCCCTATCCTGAGCTGCCCACCTTCCGGACTGCCGGCTTCACGAAGTGGTTCATGGAGAGCTTCTCAGTGTACCGGGGGCTTTCCAAGAAAGAGATCGATGTCAAGCAATCTCCTGGGAAAGGTCTTGGCAAATCAGATGGTGTCCGTCGAGAGGAAGTTTTGGCCTTCCTTTCTGGAGAGAAGCATAAGATAGGCCTTCTCAATGAGCAGGACGTCATCAGATCAGAAGCTGCACAAGGGATTCCTGGTGAAGTCTTGAGACAGCTGGCGGAGGAGGAGGCCGAGATCGATGCTATGATACAAGCAGAGCATACGAAGGCTTCCATGGAGTCTACTGAGAAAAGTAGGCCATCCAATGAGGACTCTTGTGAGAGGCCTGATAGTGGGGCAGGATCGTCGAGTAGATTGACCCGCCGAGGCAAGAGGAGGAGAGGACAACACCATAACATGAGACGGGACGATAGTCCTTCTGATCTTGAAGTGCCTCTCACCATTGCTGAGGAGGTGTCTGAGGATGCTGACGAGCCTTCGGAGAAGAGGAGCAGAGAAGAGGAGACAGCTGGTATGATCCTCTTTCTTTCTTTTGCCACTTCTTTTCTTTTATGAGAGATTTTTTTGTTTTGATCCACTGCTTTCTTTCTTTTGGCGGAGGATGATGACTCGGTGATGCCCGAGATTCCGGCCGATGAGGCAATGACGGATCCAGTCGTGGCATATGAGGAAAATCCCAAGGACTCTGGAGTGGTTCCAGAACCTTCACCTGGTATGATTGTTTTGGCTTCTTCTTTTTCTTCTTTTTGTTTGTGTTGTCATTTGCCAACATGTAGCTTTTGTTTTCTTGTTAGCTGTCTTACCAGAGGATTTTGATGATTTCGAGCCATCTATGGACTCAACTTTTGACGATGCTTCGGATGAGCTCAGAGAGGCAGAGAGTACTCCGCCGATTGTCGAAGAAGGTATTTTGTAATAATAATCTTGATATTGATTTTTTTTGACAAGATTATATTCATACCTTTTTGTTTTTTCCTTGGCAGATTGTGGAGTAGCAGAAGAAGTTCCTCCGTCTTCCTTAGAGCCAGAACATGGGATACATGCGGCTGATCCAGGAGTAGGGGCTTCTTCTTCCTTCAACGAGTCAGCTTCTTCGGTTGGAAATAGTTTATTGATTACTCTTCCAATGGAGCATGACATGGGCAGTTGGGCGCCGGAGCATGGCGAATCCTCATTTGCGCTACACCTTCAGTATGCAAAGAAGGTGTTGAAGACTGTTTTGAGCTCATGGGTTGAGACTCTCTCTTCAGGTCACTTGGAATCTGGCTTTAGCATGATCAAGCATGTACAGGACATTCTTGCTGATAGCGAAGAAGTCGGTCTGGACATCGCAAGCGCCAAGGATTTTGTTGACGAAATCATCACCTTGGGGAACAAATGGACTGAGACCAAGAGTTTCCCAGATGGTGACTTCTTTGATGAGATGTTTGTGAAACCTTCCAGCAAAGTCAAAGCTGAGCTGACTGAGGTCACGAAGACTCGGAAGCAGTTTGTTCGGGAGAAGAACGTTACCGAGTTATTCATCATGGGGCTGAAGCAAGACTTGGACCGCCTTAATAAGGAGATTGTCGAGGCTAGGTAGCGTCTGGAGCTTTTGGAGGAAGAAGCTGCCGCCAAATGGACCGCCATTGTGGAGGCTCGTGAAAAGGAGGGGACTTTCATTCGCCAGGTTGAGGAAGCTGAAGGTAATGTCTGGAGGAAGACTCAGGAGTATGAGCAATGGCAGGTCCTTTGGAAATAACTTCCTCGTGCTGCAGATGGGTCGCGGCGTTCGGCCGCATTTTATGGGAACATTTTGAAGAAGCGTGGCCTGACAACTTTGGAAGCTAAGGCCAAGGGTCTGCTTGAGGAGTTGAACCTTTAGTTGAAGACCATGCTAGATTGAGCTCCTGAGTTGTAACAAAATCTTGTTTCTTCTTCTCTTTTTTTGGTACCTCCATGTATAAATAATTTTGGTACTATATCTTTGTATCCCCTTATTTTCACTTAAATCATTTTTTGATGAAAACAAATTTGAGTAAAAGCCGATGGGAATGTTTGTTCAAGAATTTGATCAAAAGGTTGTCATTTTGTGAAAATCTTTTGTCAAAGGATTGTTTTGGGCATGAAAGCCAATTTTTTGGAAAAAATCCTGGTTTTGGATGGCTTGAAAACCGAATTTTAGGTGGCATGGAAGCCTAATTTTGTGGCTTAAGAGCCAAAATTTGTTTTGCGGCATGAGAGCCAAAAATTTTGAAATGGCATTAGAGCCAAAAGTTTTTGAGATGGCATGAAAGCCGAATTTTGGAATGGCATAGAAGTCGAATTTTATTTTGTGGCATGGAAGCAAAATTTGTTTGTGGCACAAGAGCCAAAAATTTGTTTGTGGCATGAGAGCCAAGGTTTTTTTTTTTTGTTTGTGGCATGAGAGCCAATTTTTTGGAATGGCATAGGAGCCGAGTTTTAAGATGGCATGAAAGCCGATTTTTGGAATGGCATAGGAGCCGAGTTTTGTTTTATTGTTTGTTTATTTTGTTTTGGCATAGGAGCTAGATTTTTGAAAACCAAGTTTTATTTTATTGGTATGAAAGCCGATGGCGTTTATAGCCGATTTTGGCGTTTATAGCCGAGTTTTCGCGTTTATAGCCGATTTTGGCATTTATAGCCGATTTTGGTGTTTATAGCCGGGCTTTGGCGTTTATAGCCGAGTTTGGCATTTATAGTTAAGTTTTGGCGTTTATAGCCGATTTTGGCATTTATAGCCGATTTTGGCGTTTATAGCCGTGCTTTGGCGTTTATGGCCGAGCTTTGGCGTTTATAGCCGAGCTTTGGCTTTTATAGTCGAGTTTTGGCATTTATATCTAATTTTGGTTTTCAAAATGCAGGTATCGACTAAATGTCACCTCCCCGCTGAATGGTCTTGCAAGTATCGATGGAATGTCGCTTCCTTGCTCATTCGGTTTGCGAGTATTAATGGAATGTCACTTCCTCGCGGGCTGGGTTTGCGAGTATCGACTAAGCGTCGCTTCCTTGCTTTTCCCAAAACTTTTGGTTTTGCGGGTACTGACTTGATGTCGTTTCTCCGCGATTTTTGAAATTTGGGGTTTTTTGAACCATTTGAAATTTGGGTTATGGATATCAATTGGAATATTGCATCTCCACGATTTTGAAATTCGAGGTTTTGCAAGCATCGAATGGGTTCGATTCCTTGCGATTTTTGGGTTTTTTTGGAAGTATCGAATGGGGTTCGCATCCTTCCGGTTTTTGGGTTTTGGAAGTATCGAATGGGGTTCGCATCCTTCCGGTTTTTGGGTTTTGGAAGTATCTAATGGGGTTCGCATCCTTTCGGTTTTTGGATTTTGGAAGTATCGAATGGGGTTCGTATCCTTCCCCTTTTTTGGGTTTTGGAAGTATCTAATGGGGTTCGCATCCTTTCGGTTTTTGGATTTTGGAAGTATCGAATGGGGGTCGCATCCTTCTAGTTTTTGGGTTTTGGAAGTATCGAATAGGATTCGCATCCTTCCGGTTTTTGGGTTTTGGAAGTATCGAATGGGGTTCGTATCCTTTCGATTTTTGGGTTTTGGAAGTATCTAATGGGGTTCGCATCCTTTCGGGTTTTGGATTTTGGAAGTATCGAATGGGGTTCGTATCCTTCCGGTTTTTTGGGTTTTGTGAGTATCGACTAAGTGTTGCTTCCCCGCGATTTCTAAAAAACCATTTTTTGTTTAAAAACACGAGGGTCATAAATTTTGACTTAAAACCATTTTGGTTGTAAAAGCCGAGGCGGACTAAGGTGGAAATTCCTGAGTCCTGGTTTTTGTTTCAAACCGAGAATTTTGGGTTCAAGGATCGAAAATTTTGGTCAAGTCTGGGAAGAGGCTCTTAAACTTGGATTTTTGGATTTTGATTTTTTTTTTTGAACAATGAAACGCTGGAAGTAAGCATTTTTTAGAGAGAGTTTTTTTTTTTTTTTTTGGAAACTTCAACATAAAGATGAAAATTTCAAAAGGGGTGGGTTTGACGAGCAAGTACCTTGGAAATAGGCTTTGGCCGTGTAGATATCGCTCTGACCCGTTTGAGGAAGTCTTCAAGGGTAGTACCGCTTTAAGAACTTGTCGTTGATGGGTAGCATACATCTGTCTCCTTCCATGTTTAGAAGAGCGTATGCACCGTTGGAGAAGACTTTGTCAATGACGAAGGGCCCCTCCCATTTTGGTTCAAATTTGCCTTTAGAATTATGGGCAAAGATTATGGGTCTTTTTACTGCAAGAACCAAGTCACCCTTTTTGTAGGCGCGTTGCCTGACCTTCTTGTCGAAAGATCCTGCCATGTGTGCTTGGTGCAACTCAATGCTTTGTAGAGCTTCGAGTCGTCTTTCATCGAGATTATCCAGTTCTTGGAGTCTCAATTTGACATTGCTTTCTTGCGTCATGTCATTTTGCAGAGACACCCTTAAGGAAGGAATTTGTACTTCCAAAGGGACAACAGCTTCGCATCCATAGACCAAGGAGAATGGTGTACTATGGGTTGGTCCTCGAACGGTGGTTCGATAGGCCCACAAAGCTTCTGGTAGTTTGTCGCCCCAGTCTCTTTTGTGACTAGAGACCATTTTCTTGAGAATTTTGCAGAGTGTCTTGTTGAAGGCTTCTGCTAGTCCGTTCGCTGCTGGATTATATGGAGTCGAAGGACAACTTTGAATTTTGTACTTGTCGCAGAACCTGTAGAATCTGTGATCTCGGAATTGTGGTCCGTTATCATGGACGAATCTTTTAGGTATGCCGAAGCGACAAATAATGTTGGTGCGCAAGAACTGAAGGACTGATGAGGTCTTCATTTCTCTGAGCGCAAATGCTTCTGACCACTTGGAGAAATAATCCGTAGCGGCGAAGATGAAGCAATGACCTTTGCTTGATGGGGGAGAGATAGGACCTATGATGTCCGTACCCCAGGCTTCGAAAGGCCATGAGATTGTTGTTGGATGTAGCCATTCTTGAGGCATGTGGACATAATCTCCATGAATTTGACATTTTTTGCAGCGCTTGGCAAATTGGATTGCATCAGCTACCATGGTAGGCCAATAATAACCTAGTCTTTTTATCTGGTTGTAGAGCTTAGGACCAGCATGATGGGCTCCACAAAGACCAGAATGTACTTCTTTGAGAGTTTCTTCTGCCTCTTGTTGTGATAAGCAACGTACGAGTACTCCGTTAAAGGATTTTCTGTAAAGTGCTTTTGAAGGTATATCCAAATGAAAGTTCGGGGCTCGTCTTTGGATACTTACCCGCTCTTTTGCATCTTCAGGTAGGATTCCGAACATGATATAGTCAATGAACGGATCTCTCCAGTCACCGATCGAAGGTTTGAGGATGGACATCCGACTTCCAACCACTTGGTGGCATTCAGCAACTGCTTGTTGTGTGTTAAGAGGAGGGAGAATCCTTCTTTGACATACTATAACTTGCATGTTTTCCCCTTCTTGGATTGCCATGGATACGGCAAGTCCAGCCAGGGCATCTGCGCGAATATTTTCACCTCTAAGGATGTGGGTGATGTGACAGATGTTGAATTTTTGTCAAAGCGACTGCGCCCTATTGTAGTAAGGTAGCAAATCAGGCTTCCTGACTTCAAATTTCTGATTCATCTGGTTGACAATCAATTGAGAGTCTCCAAAAGCTTCCAGCATGGTGATGCCGGATTCAAGGGCGAGTTCCAATCCTACAATCAGGGCTTGGTACTCAGCTGCATTGTTTGAACATGGTTCCAGTAACGAAAAAGCGTGTGGAATCATGTTTTTGTCGGGGTTGACAAAGAGGATGCCAGTTCCCGATATTTCCTTTCCTTTTCCATTTGTCCTGGTTGCACCGTCAAAGTACATGTCCCAGGAAGCATTTGATAAGGAAGTTTCCACACTGTAGACAAATTCGTCTGGGAGATCTTCCCTGAGTGGAGACTATTTAGGCAATGGATGCTCTGCGAGGAAGTCTGCTAGAGCTTGGCCTTTGATTGCTTTTTGTGGTACATACCTAATATCAAACTGTGATAGATGGATGGACCATTTTGCTAATCGGGCATTGAGAGAACCTGCTTTTGTGACAAGGACCTTTAGGAGGTTGATCCTCGAAATCAGGTAGACTATATTGGACAGCAGGTAGTGACGTAGCTTTTGTACGGCAAACATCACTGCAAGGCATTCTTTTTCGACTGGGGAGTAGCGATACTCTGTACCTACCAACATGCGGCTAAGGTAATATAGAGCAGCTTCTTTTCTGTCGTCGTTTTCTTGTGCAAGCAGAGCACCCAAAGAGTGGTCAAGAGCTCTTGTGTACAAGATGAATGGTTTTCCAGTTGTGGGGGTAGCCAGCACTGGAGGTTTGCTGAGGTATGCTTTGATGTCTTGAAATGCATTTTCACATTCAGCATCCCAGACAAAGTTCACACCTTTCTTCATCAAGCGAGAGAATGGACGGCACTTCCCTAATAAATTGGAGATGAACCGTCGAATGTATGCCAATCTTCCTTGAAGCCCTTTTAGTTCTCTTAAGGTTCTTGGATATGGTATTTCCAGGATAGCCTTGACTTTAGTGGAGTCAAGTTCTATTCCAGCTTTCCGTACTATGAATCCAAGGAACTTACCCAATGAGACACCGAAAAAGCATTTTAGTGGATTCATCCGCAATTTGTGTTTGCGAAGTCGGAGGAAGACTTCTCGAAGATCGTCGAGATGGTCTTCTTTTCTTTTACTTTTGATGGCGAGGTCGTCAACATAGCATTCGACCGTCTTGTGCTGTATATCTTGGAATATTTTCATCATAGCCCTTTGATATGTTGCACCTGCATTTTTCAGACCAAATGGCATGACAGTGTAGCAATACACGCCAAATGGAGTCCGAAATGATGTATGCCTTTCATCTTCAGGATGCATCTTTATCTGATTGTAGCCAGAGAATCCATCCATGAATGTCATTCGCTCGAACCCATGGTGTTGTCAATCATCACCTCTGGTATGGGGAGCGAGAATTCATCTTTAGGGCATGCATTATTCAGGTCTCTATAGTCGATACAAACCCTTATTTGCCCATTTTTCTTTGTCACAGGGATGATGTTGGCTAACCATTCAGGATGCTGTTCCTCACGGATGAAGCCAACGTTTTTGAGTTTCTGAACTTCTTGTTCGATTTTGTCCATCACGTCGGGACGGAATCTTCTTTGGCCTTGTTTGACAGGCTTTATTTCTTTTTGCAAGTTGAGCTTGTGGACTGCTACTTTGGGATCTAAGCCAGGCATTGCAGCATAAGACCATGCAAAGCAATCAACGAACTTGCGAAGAAAAGAGATATACTCGGGTAACTCATCATCCTTTATATTCTTGCTTATGAATACATGACGTGGGTTATCAGGTGTTCCCAAGTCTATCTTTTGAATAGGATCTTCTGTCGGAATTTTTGAAGGTGGTTCTTCCACAATATTTTCAGAGGCTTCCAACTCAACAAGACCTTCTGGAGTGCCAGAGGCATTTTCAGGCTTAGGCTCTGTTTCTGTCCATGGATCTTCTTGATCAGTGTCCTTCTCAAGATTAGCAATGAGATGGTCCCGATCATTTGCTAGAACTGGGTTGAAGTAAGGTACTTCTTTTGGAGACGATGGTTCTTCTGGGTCAGAAAACCGTGCGTCTATGTCATCAGGCAATTCCTCTTTATTATCAGAGAAATCATACCAATTGGAGGAGCATTCTGGATCTTTGACGAGTAATTCCTCAAAAAGATATTCTGGGAGATCAATGTCTTCGTCGACATGAGATGTTGAGGCTTGGTCGGTAAAGCGACTTTGCAGCAATGGTGTCAACTGTCTCATAGGAGTGGTAGGATCATACCCCAACCCATATGAAGATTACCTTTATGAATGTGGATTTTCCAATCTTCTGATTGACTTTTGGTCAGGGTGGGTTCCAATGGTGTGAGAATACCACGGCCACCTCCCAAACCAGTCGGATTTTGAGCATCGTAGCCCATTTTCTTCATGATAGCTTGTGCCATTGGACTATACAGGGATAGCTGAGGCATACCTTCGTTTTGGAAAGGTTCAAGCAGAGAGTTGAGTGGATATGCTCCCGATCTGTGGAAGAAGATTGTTTTTTCTTCTGGTGAAGTTGCCGGGATAACAAAGGAAGTAGACGTAAGGTCTTCTATGTCAGCAAGTGTCTCCAATGGAGTGAGAGTGGGCTGATCTCGCTGAGTATCAGCTTGGCTTGACGCTGTGTCATCTTCTGGCTCTAACTCCGAGTCTGTGTCATGCATAATAGACACAAAGGAGACAGTGAACTTGTCCCCAACCTTTTGTTTTGTCTTCTTTACTTTGGTAGTGATTATCAAAGGCTTTGGAGATTTGAAGGAGACGACGAAGGGAGCTTGACTGCTTACTTCGAGTTTGGTGGAAGGTTTGGTTACCTCTGATGATTGCTGAGGAGCCTTGCCTTTATCTTTCTGGAGATTGTCGGCAAAGTGAATTGTTTCTTCCTCATGTTCTTCTTTTCTATCTTTATACATTTGAGCATCTGCAAAATGGACATCTCTGCCTTTGAAGGGCTTTTTGTCTGCAAACACTCGATGTATCAAGCCGTCGTTGCCAACGAACTTGATGCACTGATGTAGAGTGGAAGGGACGACACCATTGTCATGTGACCAGGGGCGTCCAAGGAGTATATTGTAGCATGAAGGGGTCCTTATTGCATACATGGTGACTTCAGAAATAAGATCACCGATTTACAATTAGAACCTGATTTTGCCGATAGGCCTTTGAGCGCTCCCGTCATATCCAAAGATGGATACGGACGTGTGACTCAGCTTGCTAGGTGGGATGCCTAGCTTTTCGAGTGCCGAAGTAGAGATGAGGTTGAGTACAGAACCTGGATCGATCTGAACTCTGTGTATTGTCATTTCTTTGACATACAAGGGTCGATTGTGCTTTGTCTCGCCTAGGAGGAGATCATCCTTGTCGAAGGCAATTGTTGCACTTGCTGCTTTTGTGCCGAGAGGCATTCATTGCTTGATCCCTCAGTTTTATTCTTTTCTCCCTTTGAGGGAGTATTTGATTTTTTGACCCTATAGTCCATTTCAATTTGTAGGACTTGTGGGGCATGCTTGTTGACATCCGCATTCAGCCTTTGTAATTCTGAAATGAGACTATCACGAGTTTGTGGAGACATTCGTAATAGTCAAGGATGTGCAGACGTGCAGGTATGTGTTTGAAGTGCTCAATCAAGTCATACTTGAAAGCCTCCCTCGGGCCTGCATTTTCATTATTATTGCCACTTGGGGCGCTTACAACTTGCTTGCCCGAAGGATTTACATAAGAAGAAGAAGGTTGGTTGTAATTTTTGTGGTAATCTCGGCCAGAACGGGTACCTCTACCAACTTCAAGAGCTTCTAGAGAAGGGTCTTCTTTTGGAAGATCACTCTCAGGATCAAGAGGTCGGTCCTTGTCATTTGCTAAAGACGTCTCTGTAGCAGCATTGGCGTCTTCAGTGATTGTGTTGCACAGAGAAATTTCCGGGAACAAGTCCTGAACAGCATCCGACAACCTTTCTTTATTAGTCCAAACATCGTCTATAAGATCGGGTATCTGGGACTAATCGACTGGGTTTTCATTGAAGAAGATTTTATTAGCGGGAGAGGCTTGAGTTCCGATGTCACAACTTCAAGAGACGAGGGCTGAGAGGATGATATCTCAGTGGAAATCACCTGAGAAGATGTAGCTCCGGAAGATACGCTACCGGTTGGGGAGTAAGTGTCTTCGGAAGCTTCAGAGGCACTATCGTCCTGAGCTATCGCATTGCAGGTCATCCGGACAGAAGATGCCCCCAGTCAGACTGTTGGGAATCGGACTCATCCTCGGATGTAAGAGGATCATCAATCCAACTGTTTTCTCCATTTTCAGAAGTTGAGGGAGAAAGTTCCCGTTGATTTTCAGGGACTTCAGGTTCTGGATCATGACAAAGATCATTGATGCGATCCTGCTCCGGCTCTATGGCAAGATGTTGCAAGATTCTCGCATATTCTTCAAGATTAGGCATAGGAGCCAAATCTTCTTCGTCATCTGCTCCTTGTGGTTCACCAATTTTGGGTTCCACTAGAGCATTGGCTGGTGCCAGGTCAACAACATTTTCTTGAACATCGTCCTGATCTTCTTCATCATCAGACCAAGATCCTTGTGGCTGTAATGGGTTATACCAGATTACTGGCATAAGATGAGACTCGGGAATCCATTCCTCGTCGGAGAGGTATTCTCCTGTTTCAAGGGATTCTTCCCACTCATCGATATCAGTTTCAGTATCACTGGACTCGTATCCATCCATGGGGAATCCAACTACCGAGTTACAAGAGTATGATGCCCGCTGTACAGTTTCATTTTTGTATAGAGGTGGCATGAAATCATCAAGGGTGAATTTTCTTACCGCCTTTGAAGCTTTGGGAAGGGATTCTTCCGTCACCCCTAGTGAAGCAGTGGAAGTGGTTTCTGCCTTTTCAAGGATTTCTTGTTTTGGTTGAGACTTCTGCTGCTGTTTGAGCTTACGAAGTTGTCTCTTCGCTTGCCTTCGCTGCTGAGCGGTCGGCTTTGTTTTGACGATCTCCCAATTTTCATCATCTAGGAGATGGGGATGCACCCATATAGGTTGTCCATCTGGTGTTGGATAGGGAACCAACTCTTGGGATGCTTGATCCATTTTAATTACCTTGAATGAAGTAGTGATCTTCTTCTTTGGTGACTTTGAAGTTTGCCCACATAACACCATGTTGACAGAGACGAAGCTGTAGTTTTTGTCAAAGGTTATGACTCCGTTTTTCCACATCTCGTTGATCTTCTCTCTCACAACGAAGCATTGATTGAGAGGATGTGAGATCATCTGATGGTATGGACAGTATCGGGGATCATTGGTTTTGCCAACATCTCCCGGTCTTTTGGGCTCCGGGAAAGTGAGTTTGCCATTTGTTAGGAGAGCCTCAAAGATTTCTTCAACATCTTCATCGAACGGATATTTCTTTTCTACATGTTCTTTGAAGGCATTGGAGAGTTCAGGCCTTTTACCTGTAGCTTTGTTTTTAGCTTTCTTTGGCTGCTGAGGAGCTGACTTAGTCTGCACATTGAGAACCTCCTTTTTCTTTGGTTTTGAGGTCGTAATGGGAGTCGGCTCTTTCTTTGATGATTTCTGACTGTTGAGGTCTTTGATCACCATTTCAGCTTCCATGGAAGCTTTGAGGAGTTCTCCCAGGTTCTTTGATTTGTTGCCAATGATCATGGAGTGAATCCTTGCTCTCATATTGTTACGGCAGATGTCGACTAGCGACTCTTGTGGCAGTACATCTGAGCATTTGTATGCCATTGCTTTCCACTTGTGAATGAAGTCGTATATTGACTCATTCTCTCCCCGTTTTAGGCCGCAGAGCTGAGCCATAGTAACAAGATGGTCCTCACCTTGGAAGTGGGTCAGGAAGCGTGTCTCCAACATAGCCCAGTTTTGGATGGAGTTCTCCGGCAGAGTGGAGTACCAATCAAAGGCTGTACCTTTTAGGGTACTTACAAAGAGGCGAATCTTGAGGGCATCTTGATCCGCAATGGCTCCTGTTAAGATCTTGAAGTGGATGACATGCTGTCTGGCTGAACCTTTCCCCGTATATGTTTGGAGAGTAGGTTGTTTGAATTTTGCAGGGAATGGAACCGAGTCCATCCATAGAGGATAGGGTGGCTTGATCCCATGTTCCTTTAATGTATCCTCTTCTTTTGCTTTTGCGAGGATGTCGTCTACGTCCTTTTTGGTTAGGGCGGGTGACTCGTTGTTTTCTGCATTGCCCTCATCATCTTCATGATTCGGAGGGCCTTGGTTGTTAGGTGGTGGACGTTGTAGAGTGAGAAGCAGGTTTTCCATCAGAGCTTCAATTCTCTGTTGTCCTTGTTCCAACTGCTGGATGCGTACGGTTACGTCATCATGTGGTGGAGGCTGCTCAGAACTTGTAGCCAAGACGTTCATCCCTCAGGATTCGAACGAAGAAATTATCCTGGTGACTGAGCTGGGGCTCATTCTTCTGGATGAAGAATCTGAGGAGTGGTTACTCTGGTGTCCTTGGCTTGGAGGAGTGGAGGACTCTTCCAGATGTGTTCGTGTCCGAGCGACGCTGCGAGTCACTGGACGCCTAACACTGATTTTAGTTGCTGACTTCTGGCGTTTTCTTGTTTTGCCAACCATATGGACAGCAACGAATTGGTCGGGTCTTTCTTTTTTGACCCATTTATTTGAGACATGGAGAGTAGAATGCTAGGTTCTTTGTTTCTCAAGTCTCTTTTGTCGATATG
Source organism: Umbellularia californica (assembly GCA_028538565.1). Lineage (NCBI taxonomy): Eukaryota > Viridiplantae > Streptophyta > Magnoliopsida > Laurales > Lauraceae > Umbellularia > Umbellularia californica. The sequence continues at coordinate 27,865,421 of JAPQWN010000006.1, forward strand.
CCGCGCGGCGACGCATACGACGAGCAATTTGAGCTTCAATCAGCTCTGGCTGGGCTCTGGCGATGAAGGATGTAGTCCCCCGTGCACAGCGACCGAGTTTGCCTTCTTTAAAGTTGGGCAAGGACAGAATCTGGACGCGGTCCTTTGCCTGTCGCAGTGAAGACTTGAATTTTGCAAGCTCGGCCCTTGTTGAGATGAAGGGTCGACTCGCAGGAGTGCAGGCTTCAGCATGTTTTTGTGGAGGCCTAATGATGCAGGATTTGATTTTGGGCTTGTAGGAGCAAGCCGGCTCATGCTAATTTTGTTTATTCTTTGGGCGGAGGGTAGGTTTCTCCTCTTTCATGTAAGAGAGAGGGTAGAACCGATTCTCCTTGAGAGGGGCCAGGTATGCTGGCTTTGCATATGTTCGGGACCTCCGTTGCTTTAGTGAAGATCTCGGGGACCGGGTTTTGGGGCAAACCTGGTTTCTTGTGGGTTGAGGATTCGTGGGAGCACCACGGGCTTCAGGCTTCTTGATGTTCGCCCTTGGTGCCATGTTAGTGACACGTTGCGGGGCGATTTTCTGCTTCTTGGCAGGTACAGTTTCTTATGCAGGGAGTGGGAATGGTCCTAGTGACCCGAAGATGATGGTCCGGGGAGTTGAAGTTTACCCGGTGTTTGGAGAGTTGTCGAGGGAGATGACACTTCGGCAACTGGCAGGGCGCTTATGCTTGTTTTGCTTGTCTTGTACTTGTTCTCATCGAAAGTGATGGTTAATGAAGCTGCCATTGTTAGTTTTGGAAAACTTCTAAAACAAGACCAAATCCATTAGTAATCACAAGAATATGGTGATTATAAATGGAGAACAACTATGATTTTGTCTTTTCAAATCACTTAAGGGGACATGGCCCAGCCCAAGCAAGATGAAGAAAGCAAAAAGCCATAGAGGATACAATTGTTCTAAAATGCAAGTATGGTAGGCTCAGGGTGAGTGTACCAGTGACTGCTAGAAGCAATTGTAGACCTTAATTCAAATTAGCGAGAAGCAAAGCTCACTCGAGATAAAATGATATAAGGTTGGAGATACAAATGTGTCGGTCACGAATACAGTAGACCCAAAAGGGCGTACTAGCCCCGCTAGGCACAAATGTTGCAAATCGAATCCTTGGGAAGGACACGAGATGGGATTTTTTGAAGGTCAAATTTGGGTTCATAAAGGAGAGCAAATGGTGTTCCAATCCGAACAAAGGCTCAACATTTCTGCGAGCGCTAAATCCAGAAGGGAAGGAACCAGAATTTCTCGGATGTGAATCCAGTAATGACGGAAATTTTTTTTTTGAAGGGCCAAGATTGAATTCATCAAAGAGAGCAAATGGTGTTCCATTCCGAACAAAGGCTCAACATTTCTGCGAGCGCTAAATCCGAAAGGGAAGGAACCAGAATTTCTCGGATGTGAATCCAGTAATGACGGAAGTTTTGTTTTTTTTTTTGAAGGGTCAAGATTGAATTCATCAAAGAGAGCAAATGGTGTTCCAATCCGAACAAAGGCTCAACATTTCTGCGAGCGCTAAATCCAAAAAGGAAGGAACCAAGATTTCTCAACTCTGAACTCAAAAGTGATGGAAGTTTTTTTTTTTAAAAAGATTTTTTTTTGAAGATTTTTTTTGAAAAAGTGTTTTTTTTTTTTTTTTTGAAGATTTTTTTTTGAAGATGCACATAGGTTTCCGATTCGATCTTATGAAACCTTAGTAGATAGATCAGTCCCCATGTAAGGGTAAGATTACTTAATGAACCCATTTGAAGGACCCTTGCCTCAAACAGTCTAGCTGTCTCCACACTCTGGACAAGGTTTTTCTTAAATCCCCTTTGGTCAAAGAACGCAATTGGTGGAACCTTAGTGTTTTTTTTTTTTTTTTTGAACTCTTTTTGAAAGATTTCTAATGAACTCATCCAAGAGAGCGAATGGTGTTCCAATCCGAACAAAGGCTCAACATTTCTGCGAGCGCTAAATCCGAAAAGGAAAAACCAAAGTTTCTCAAATTTGAATTCAAAAGAGAGAAAACTGACTTTTTTTTGAAGATGTTTTTTTTTTTTTTTTTTTTGAAATCTCAATTGGACTTATCAAAGAGAAAAGATTGCCCAATCCCCGATATGAATGATAGCTGCAAACATATCTGTGATCTATCAAGTTCGAAAAGGAAAGGATCAGAGTTTCTCAAAGTTGAATCTTAAGAAAGAAAGATCATTTTTTTTAAGGAATTTGAAATGAAGTTTTTTTTTTTTTTTTAAATCCCAATTGGACTCATCAAAGAGAAAAGATGGCCCAATCCCTGATATGAACGATAGCTACAAACAGTTCTGTGAGCTATCAAGTTCGAAGAGGAGAGGATCAAAATTTTTCAAAGTTGAATCTTGAGAAAGAGAGATCATTTTTTTTTGAAAGAATTTGAAATGAAGTTTTTTTTTTTTTGAAAACCCAATTGGACTCATCAAAGAGAAAACATGGCCCAATCCCCGATATGAACGATAGTTGCAACATTACTGTGAGCTATCAAGTTCGAAGAGGAGAGGATCAAAATTTTTCAAAGTTGAATCTTGAGAAAGAGAGATCATTTTTTTTTTGAAAGAATTTGAAATGAAGTTTTTTTTTTTTTTAATTCCCAATTGGACTCATCAAAGAGAAAAGATGGCCCAATCCCCGATATGAACGATAGCTGCAAACATTTCTATGAGCTATCAAGTTCGAAGAGGAGAGGATCAAAATTTCTCAAAGTTGACTCTTAGAAAAGAAATCAAAAATTTTTTTGAAATGAGAAAGAATAACAAGAATCCCATCTCATGTTTTTTTAGATGCAAGATACAACATAGGCCACCAACTAGAAAGGAGCCAAGGAATCAAAGCATCACGTTCTCAAGTCAACATGTCCCACCGGGTGTGCCAACTTGATGGACCCTCGGAGTTTCCGTCCTCTCCTTCCGCACCCCGGGGGCTAGCCTGGTCTCGGCGGAGGAGGGAAACAGCGGGTATCAACTTTTTTTGTACAGGTATGCCAGATTTACTTTCTACTTGGAATTCGGAATAGTGATGATCCGGAGATTCACCTTCACAAGTGGAAAGGAAATCAATCATTTTTTCTAACTTTCTCAAATTACATAAATATTAAGAAAAGAGACAAGTTTGTTTTTGAGAATGCCGTAGGAGGCGTTTTTTTTGTTTGTTTGCCGTGGAAGGCGATTTTGCCGTGAAAGGCGATTTTACAAAAATCATCAAATATGAAAGACAAGAATTGTGATTTATTTTTGTCTCTTTAAAAAATAAAAACTACAATAGAAAAGGAAGAAAAGGAATCTAACTTCTCAGGAGATTGTGAGGACACGTTGAGATCGACGGTCGCAAGTCATGTATGGACTTCGCGATCGTCCTTCAAATGAGAATGATTGATGCTTTGATTCTTCGGCTTGGCTCCAACCTCAATTTTTTAAAGGACAAGGACCAAGAGGAGGTCCTATACCCAATGAAAAACCGAGTAAACGGGCTGAAAAGCCGCGTTTAGGCCATGTTGTAGAAGGAGGGGACCTTGGGGGGGTGGCCCCCCAAGGGACTTTGATCACCTTGTGGTGTTTTTTGCGGCAGAGCAGCAGGACTTCGTCTGGATTTCTTCGGAAGAATGCATGCAAGTGCAGAATTTCAAGTCGATGTGTATATCGATTCCTTTTTTTTTCCCTTTTGGACCTCATTTTATAGGCTTTTGGTAGTCATGAGGTGATTATGGGCATTTTTGGCCATAATGAGATAATTGATGAGGAGTTACAAGTTTTTATTCTTTGATTTTGTAACTCCTTCTTTTTGGCTTGTGATTGGCCGATGAAGGATAGTGGGCATTTAATTGCCTTTAATCTTCATGATGATGGGAGTTTCATGGGTTTAATGCCATGATTGCTTGGATTTGTAACTCCCAAATACTTAAATCTGATTGGGCCGTCCAAAATAATGAGTTAATGGCCGCATTAAGTTGTCATAAACGGGTCAATTAACGACATTAAGTGTTTGCCGGAGCATGTGAAGAGTCGCAGGCCGCACCGCGTCTTTTGAGATTCTTCTTGTGATCATCACAGGTGGATCCACACATTGTTTGATGTCGGATTGCGATGTAATTTCAGCCATTGATTGATGTCGGTGGGCCGGTGACATCTGTCTTGTCGATTTAACGATCGATCGGACAGAAAGTGTACTTTCTTGGTCAGCCGGTTGGCAATCTTGGAGCGATCGGTGATGATTTCATGCTTTTGACGGCGGATCCGAGTTTTCGGTGAAGATCAGTGGTTTTCAAGCATCAAAGATTGGATTTACAGAAAATCACAGAGGCAGGAACACTCGAAACGCGAAAAGGATCAGAAAACGGGCCCTCCGGCGAGAAATCCGGTGACCTGGATTTGCAGGGTGCATGGTCGCCGGCGACCTTAGGCCAGGGTCGCCTGCGACCATGGGCCAAGGTCGCCGGCGACCATAGGGATTTGGCCCTTTTGGTCGCCGAGCTTCGTTTTTGGCCGTTTTTCCGTCTTTTTTGTTCCTTCTTTCTTCTGTATTTTTCTTGACATTTTTCCTCAATTATTGACTTGATTTTCTTGGAGAAAACTTGACGAGAACCCGCGCGAAACCGGAGCGCAAAGTTTCCCATTTTTCGGGAAAGCTGAAGACTTTGTAGCCGATTTTCCGTCAAGAGTCGAAACTAGGTCAAACGATGTCGGAATGACCTGAAAATTGAGGTGAAGCTTCTTGAGCAATGCATAGGACCAGCCATGGGATTTTATTTGAGTTTTGAACCCATTTGGGGTCCCATCGATGCTTTACTTGATTTTGCTGCGGGGAAAATGCCGAGCTTTGATATGTGGTCAAACGATGTCCGATTGACCTTAAATTTGACAGGGAGCCTATTGGAGTCATTTTGAGACAATCCATTAGCTCCAACTTGGATGTCATGGTCCCGGGGTGCTCCGCCGCCGGTAGGCTTGATTTTCTTTCGGAGCATCGAAACCTTGTCAAACGTTGTCGGAATGACCTGAAATTCGACGTGCAGCCTTTTGGAAGCATGTTGAAGCCACTTATGTGTTCTGTTTGATGAGTGATGGCCTCGGTGGTTCCCGCTGAAAGTTCCGGATCCGAACCCTAGAGAGGGGGTGAATAAGGTGAGCTACAAATTGATTGCCAATCATGCCAATTTTAAACTACTTTAAAACAATTAGCCACTTGTGATGATTAACAAATAAAATGCGGAAACTAAACAACAACAATCACCACAAAAGCAATCACCACAACACAAGATTTATAGTGGTTCGGCCAATGTGCCTACATCCACTACCGGCTTGTGAATCTACACCCCACTGGATTTCCACTATTTATGCTTTTACAAAAGGCTAAGCAATAACCCTTACAATGATGTTTTTAAGGCTAAACAACAACCTAAATATGTGCTTTTCTAGGATAAGCAATAACCTTTACAATTTGCTTTTCTTAGGCTTAGCAATAACCTTTCATACAAATAGTTTTTCTTTCTCAAGAACGTGTTTAAACACTAGGAGAGAAATACATTAAGCACAATATATATTGCCTCTAAAATAAGCGAATGAGAAAGTGAAAATCAACTCACACAACACACTATAAATTGCAAAGATGAATGCGCATGATGTGTGTGTGTGTGAAAACTTCAATCAAGTTGAAAATGAAAGCTCAATCAGTTTATGCTTTGAAGCAATTGAAAATTTAATGCACATAAAATGATTTGATTGAAGTGATATGCAAATCACATGAACAAAGTACAAACTTGCTGAAGATATGAAAATCCAAAGCTTGCAAGCTGTATGAAATTAATTATGTCTAACAATGTGATGCATGTGATATGTTGTTTTCAAAATCAAAGTAATTCAACTAAAGTTTTAAAGATTGAAAACAACAAAGAAGATTCATACAAGTTAGTGAAACATGTTATAACATAAATTGAAGATTTTGATAAAACATGTCTAAAAAGTTTTCTACCACAAACTTGATTTGAATCAAGGTGAAGAATCCAATAACTTAAATCAAAGATTAAGAGAGGAATGGATTCACCACATCATAGTTAATATGCTAAAAATCATTTACCAATAATTTAGACAATGCATAAAAACATATGATTAGGAAAAGTCAAAGCTTACTTGGTGATTGAACTTCATTAATCCAAGCTTAGCTTTACTTAATAATCCTTTGGCCTTCTTAGTTGATTCCCTTTGATTTGCCTTAGTACACCTCAAAAATGGCTTCCAGAATCATCTCTTTTGGCCTTGGAATGAACTTCATTTTATAGAAATATTGGCCCAACGGCTATATGTCGGTTAGCCGACATCCAGGGGTCGGTTAACCGACACCCTCAACGGTCACAGGCCCAACGGTCATAATTTTGAAATTTTGCTAACCAAAAGGCATGGTTCGGTTAGCCGACATGTTCGGTTAACCAAGGCCTGACTGACACTCTAACCAACAGTGAAAACAGGGTCAGAATACATCTCTCTGGAATTCTAACCGAGAGAGCTTCGGTTAGGTTCTGAAGCAACATCGGTTAACCGAGCCTTGACCGACATGCTGACCGACGTGAAAAATAAATGACAATGCATCTTTCTGGAAATCTGACCGACAAGATGTTCGGTTAGTCTAACTTCTATGGTCGGTTAACAGACACTTAACCGACACACAAACCGACAACTGAAACACCATTCAGAAAAGCTAACCGAGTGAGTTCGGTTAGGCTTCGGTTCAAGGTCGATTAGCCGACACCGGACCGACAGACTGACCGACAGTATGGTCAGACTGTTTTCTGAAGATCTGAGTTTACAAGGAAAAATCTAACTTTTGAAAACTTTTGAAACACAGAATGAAAAGGTGTTTGAGACAAGGTTTTATCAAGAAGAAAGCTTTTCAAAATAAGACTAAAATCAACCAAAAGGTTTAAAACAGAGTTTGAGCAAGTTGATTTAAAATCCTGTGATTTTCAAGATAAACCTGTGAGAAATGATATGAGATGATCATGATGCAAATGTTGGACATCAAATTACAAACACAACTTAGGGTCTAACACCCGCTGCCGGGAGGCTTGATTTTGCTGCTCAAGCGTCGATGGAGGGTCAAACGTTGTCGTTTTGACTTGAAATTTGGCATGAAGCCCTTTGGAGACATCCTGGAGTCATCCATAGGCTCTGATCAAAGTTTTGGCGTCTTTGATGATGTCGCCACCAAGAGCACTTGTTTAGCTGTCGGAGAAGTGAAGTTAGGCCAAACGATGTCGGAATGGCCCGGAACCTTAGGTGTACCCCTCTTTTGGCTGTCTTGAAGGATCTTTCAGTTTTTGTCTGATTCTGACAAGATCTGATGCTTGAAGTAGCTTTGCCTGTTTTGTAGCAGGATGCAGCTTCACGAGGCTTCTTGATGTGGAGGAGACATAGTGACTTTTTTGGTTTCAACAGCGTTACGGCCCGCAACTCTTCAAGTGCCCTGGAAACCACTTAATGCTGTTAATTGACTTGTTTTATGACTACTTAATGTGGTCATTAACTCATTATTTTGGATGGCCCAATTAAAACCAAGGAAACGGGAGTAACAAATCAAAGCAATCATGGCATTAAAACCATGAATCTCCTCTCATCATGGAGATTAAAGGCTATTAAATGCCCATCATTCTCCATCGGCCAATCAAAGGCCAAGAAAAAGGAGTTACAAAACAAATGAATTAAAACTTGTAACTTCTCTCCATCAATGCCATCAATGCTCATAAACCACCCCATGGCTACCAAAAGCCTATAAAAGGGGGGTCATTCCAAGAAATCCAGGATCGATCTGGAAAATCCAACAACAATTTACACATGGAGGGCTACACTATTAGATTGTATGGGCTCAACCCATCAGTTGATGTGATAAATTGATTAATTTCTTTATTTATCAATAAAATCATACTTTACTTTCATGAGATGAATGTAATTTTATTACTTTATGCACACGACCAATACATATGACATAATGGTTCATGAGTTGAACCGGGTCCCATTAGTATATTAGATGTGATATATGTATACGGATGAGATCCACACACGGGAGATAGTGTGTGGATCTCATACTTAAAACATCAATGTCACAAATCTTATACTTAAAATATCTTCACAACCAGTGATGAGACTGGGCATCTCATCTGATAAGGTTGCAGCACTTTGATCACTATGAGATAGTGTGATTTGTCTCGATCATCAGAATGTAAGATTCTGAATCATGGTGCTCGTACATTGGATGTATTAAAGGACCATGAGAAGCACCTTATGGAATCCCGTCTCAATAAATAAGGTATGCTCTCATAAATCCCTAGCAATAGGCTCTCAATCCTGAGACATTGATGAACTCAAGTTTCTATCTATTCATTTGCTTTGAGTCACCAATGAGTGAGGCCAATTGTAGGTCAACACCTCGGTGTCTTGGGTATGTGGTAGTAGGACTGTGGGAACGTTGAATATTCAAGATGGAATCTATCTCTATTATCCCCTTGTGCCACTTATGGATTTGTCATTAGTAAGTGCGCACCCATCTCGATTAAGAGTTAATTGGATGGTACTGATAATCACAGTGATTAATTGGGGCTCAAGGATAATAAGATGTGGAACTAAGATTGGAAGAGACAGATTTATTCCAATTGATCCATGGATATTGATAGATGGGCCTACTTGTGGTAATTGGGAAGTTTAGTGTCTTCATTGTAATTTATTCCTAAGACTGGAGTACAATTGCATTTATATAGTGGTGCTATTTGCAATTAACTGTGGCCCCGGATTGCACATGAGATGTGGGGTCGCGTGTCCCAGTTGAAGCAAGCTTTCTATGGAATCCCTTGTGGTCCCCACGCTAGCCCAAGTTATTAGAAAGATACTAATCCTACTTGAACTCTAAAAGGAAGGAATTAGAAAGTTACTATTTCTATTTGGAGTAGGACTTCTAATAGTGGTAATAGTATACTTACTAATTGTTGAGGAAGTGTGACTTCTGTTTCAATTAGGAAAAGAGGAGCTTTGAGAGGTTATGAAAGGGGATTAATCCCACTTGGACGTCCATAAGTTTTGGAGTCAAAACGTGCAGCCCTTTTGTGCAATTGTTGCACTCCTCTCTTCCTCTTCTAGTTCCTTAGAGTTTCGAGTTGGGTTTTCTCTTAGAGATTCCACCAATCTTCTTGAGAAGAGAGATCTGATTCGGGTCATAGCGTGGAAGGCTAAGAGGTGTTGGAGATTCTGATCTTAGTTTGTAGAAAAGTTCTAAATCAACGAAAGTCATCAACTTCTTCATTAGAGCACAACCGAGCTCCTAAGGTATAATCTGCTTCGTTGTATGTTGTAGATTTTTATGGATGCTTGTTCGCTTCTGTTTTATCTTTTAGATAGTTTTATTTACTGATCATGATGGCTGAGACTGAGGGTTATGCATCCTGGATTGGGTTTTTGGCCTGATGGGTACTTGATCCCTGTATCAAGTGGGTTAAAAGTTTTGAAAATCTATCAACGAGGCCCACCTACTTCCAACATACACAAACACAGAGAGAACCAGAAAATCCTGAAGAAACTCTGCTGTAACACCACAAGGTGATCGAAGTCCCTTGGGGGGTCACCCCACCAAGGTCCCTCTCCTTCTATCCATTATGGCCTAGACGCATTTTTTCAGCCTACCTACTCCGTTTTTTTATTGGATATAAGACCTCTCTTCGGTCTTTATCCTCTAAATATATGAAGTCCAAGCCAAGCTAAGAAAATCAAAGTATCATATGTTCTCATCTGAAGGACGATGGCTAAGTCCATACATGACTTGCGACCGTCGATCTGAACGAGTCTCTGCAATCTCCTGAGAAGTTAGAATTCATTTTCTTTCTTTTCTATTGTATTTTGTATTTTTCCAAAGAGACAAAAAAATCATAATTTTCTTGTCTTCCATTATTTTGATAAGACTTGTCTTCTCTCCATCAATGTCATCAATGCCATCAATGCTCATAAACCAACCATGGCTACCAAAAGCCTATAAAAGGGGGTTATTCCAAGAAATCCAGGATCGATCCGGAAAATCCAACAGCAATTTACACATAGAGGGCTAGAGAGCCAGAAAATCCTGAAGAAACTCTGCTGCAACACCACAAGGTGATCAAAGTCCTTTCGGGGGCCACCCCCTAAGGTCCATTGCCTTCTACCCAACATGGCCTAGACGCTTTTTTTTAGCCCGTTTACTCGGTTTTTTATTGGATATAAGACCTCTCTTAGGTCTTTATCCTCTAAAAATCTGAAGTCCAAGCCAAGCTAAGAAAATCAAAGCATCATACGTTCTCATCTAAAGGACGATGGCGAAGTCCATACATGACTTTCGACTGTCGATCTGAACGAGTCTCCGCAATCTCCTGAGAAGTTAGAATTCCTTTTCTTTCTTTTCTATTGTATTTTTTATTTTTCCAAAGAGACAAAAAAATCATAATTTTCTGGTCTTTCATTATTGATAAGATTTGTACATCGCCTTTCACGGCAAAAAAACCGCCTTTCACCGCAAAAATCGCTCTATTGTATTTTGTATTTTTCCAAAGAGACAAAAAAATCAAAATTTTCTTGTTTTTCATTATTGATAAGATTTGTACATCACCTTTCACTGCAAAAAACCGCCTTTCACGGCAAAAATCGCCTTTTACGACATTCAAAATCTTGTTTCTTTTCTTAAATATATGTGCAATTTGGAAAGTTAGAAAAAAGATTGATTTCATTTCTACTTGTGAAGGTAGATCTCCGGATCACCATCTCTAAATTCGAAGTAGAATAGAAAATCTGGCATACTCGTACAAAAATGTTGATGCCTGCTTTCCTTCCACTCCGCCGACCTCTCAGTAGCCCCGGGATGGACGGAGGTGAGAGTGGAAACCAAAAAGCCGGGTCCATCAATACTGACCTTCTCCCAGGCCTGCTGAATGGCAGCATTGGAAGATCTAGTAGATCGGCTAGGTGTGCTAGTAACAGGCCCCTTACCCTTGTCAATTCTGGAAGAACCACTTGCAAAGGTTGGAAAAGGAAAAAGATCAATCATCAAATTGACAGAATTTTCCTAAAAAAAATCTGGCAAAAATTTGGCATGATTCCGGGGCAATTCCGTAGCAAAGGGAAACACCCCGAAAGAGATAGAAAGCTTGAAGATGGGCCCAACATTGTTTCAAGCTCCAAAACTTGCAAAGCTTCTCAAATCTCCACAATATTGGAAAAGGGTTCAACATTGTTGCGAGCGCCAAACTCCAAAATTTGCAAAGATTTCCAGGTATGCACTATCATATCATGCTCTCAATTCTATTTACAAAAAAAAATTCATGCATAGAAAAGAAATTGTCGTGCATTAGATGCTAGGAAACCCTTGACAAAATTTTGACCAATTTAAACCCAACTTGGTCAAAACCAATCAAACTTGTCCAAGCCAAAACTCATGTTGGCTTGACCTAGAGACACTGGCCTTTTTATTTGATGTATCAAACAAAAATATGGATGAACATCTTGATTTACATAAACCTCATTATCATGGTAAGCACACACAAAAAAAAAAAAAAAAAAAAAAAAGATAGAGAAGAAAAAAGAGGAGAAAGAAAAAAAAAAGGAAAAACAAAGGATTGGCCCACTGCCACGTGGCCGTACGGCCAGGTCCGTACGACCTTGCCCATACGGCCACAAATTAAAAAAAAAAGAGAAAAAAATGTGAAAGAAAAGAAGAAAACATGTGAAGAAAAATTAAAAAAAAGAGAGAGAAAATCGAGAAGAACAAAAAAAAAAAAAAAAAGAGAGAAAGAAAATGAAGGAAAAGAAAAAGAAAGAAAAGAAAAAGGGAAGAAACTGAAAGAAAAAAAAAAGAGAGAAAGAAGAAATTTTTTTACCATCCTACTTCTACAATGGAGTTTTCTTAGAAAATTTACTTTAAACCATTGATGGAGAAGAAGAAGAACAGCTTGAAGATCCTTGAAGAAGAAGAGCTCTTGGTCTTGATGCACTCCTGAGATTTTTGCAAAAGAAAGCAATAAAAGCAAGAGATCCAATCCCCCTTTGCTTTTATAGAAGAGAGTAAGCCAAAGAAGGAAACAAGGAGAAAAGCAAGGAGGTAAGTACTAAAAATTAGCAACCGTCCCAAAAGAAAAATACTTTGAGAGATTTTCTCACAAGAGAAGGGAATTAGAGAGATTCTTTCCCAAACGAGAGGGGATTTGAGATATTCTCTTCTGAAGAAAGATACTTTGAGATATTCTCTCCCAAAAGAAAGGAAACTAGAGAAATTCTCTCCAAGTAAGGATATTTTTAGATATTCTCAACCCAAAGGAGATATTTTTAGATATTCTTTAAAAAATGACATCACATGAGATCTAAGCCATCTTTAAAGCTTAAGGTCCCATGGGTTAGCTCATATGAGCCAGGTTTGACCGCCTAGGCATTAAAAAGGGCTTCCTATCAAAAATCCCTCTCATCAAGAGCATACAAAATTGTTCTATGCCTCTTTTGAATTGATTGGACCACAAAAGAAAAAAAAGAAAAATCCAACCCTCATGAGCTTCCAAAATTCAAAACCATCCAACCTCAAATACTAAATTGAGCCAAAATCTTGAAATTGACATTCCATAAAAATCCAAACCACTACAATGGACCCAAAATAGTCCCAAAAAGTGACAAAAAAACCAAACCTGATCCCCTAACTTGCCACATACAGCTTGTTAGGTCACAAGGTCAAAATCAAAATTCGAATCCTAACCCCCTAACTTGCCACACACAACTTGTTGGGTCACAAGGTCAAAAGAAAAAACCAAAGCCCAACCCCCTAACTTGCCACATACAGCTTGTTAGGTCACAAGGTTAAAAAGAAAGCCTAAAACCCAAATCCAAATCTCTCATGTCATTTTTAAAACAGTTCTCTTCGAGGCACATCAACTTCAAAAGTTATGCAACTCATCGCTGTACCTTAAGCGGGCATTTGTTGAGAACAAAAATGTTACTTTGCCTCTTCAACATCAAAAGGCTACATGAAGCTGCATCCCACCACAATAGGCAATGCTACTTCAAGTATCAAATTTTGTCAGAATCAAACAAAAGCTGCAAGATTCTTCAAAACAGCCAAAAGAGTATACATGAAGTTTCGGCCCATTTCGGCATTCTTTGGCCTCAAAACTTCACTCTTCTAGCAGCTAAACAGGAGTCCCTAGCGACGATAGCATCGAAGACATCAGATCTTTGATCCGAGTTTATGGATGGTCTCAAAATACCTCCAAAAGGCTCCATGTCAAGTTGCAAGTCAAACCGACAACGTTTGACCCTACAACAACCATCGAGCAGCAAAATCAAGCTTCTCGGCGGCGAGAACCACTGAGGCCATTATTCATCAAACAAAGCACATGAGTGACTTCAAAATTCTTCCAAAGGGCTACATATCGCAAATTTTCAGTCATTTGACCGGACTTTGACTCAAGGAAGCCAAATCAGGCCCCCTGACTGCGAAGCTCCCTGGGACCATGATTTCTGAATCAGACCTAATGGATTGTCTAAAATTGATTCTAATAGACCCCCTGTCAAATTTCAAGTCAATCAAGCATCAATTGATCGTACATCAAAATGCGGCATCTTCCTCACAACAAAATCAAGTCTACTGGTGACAGGACCCCACATGGCTTCAAAACTTAAACAAAAGCCTATGATTGGTTTTATTTATTGCTCAGGAGGCTTCACTTCAAATTTTAGGTCATTCCGACATTGTTTGGCCCAATTTTGGCTTTTGAAGGCAAATCGGCAACCCTATGCAATAAAGTCTCCGGCTTTCTCGAAAAATCAGAAACGTTGCTCTTCAATATGTAAGGCTTCTCGTCAAGTTTTTTTATGGGAAATCAGGCCAATACATGTACAAAAATGTAAAGAAAATACCGAAGAAAAAATAATTGAAAAAACATGAAAAAAGGCCGGAAATCGGTGACCAAAAGGGATAAAAATCCCCATGGTCGTCGCCGAATGACCCTTTTTAAGTCCCTTTTCGCGTTTAGAGATGTTCGGCCCCTGTGGTTCTCCATAATTCTGACTTTTGAGGCCCAGAATCCATCAATCTTCGACAACATCACGGATCCGCCATCGAAAGCATGAAATCATCATTGATCTCTTTGAAATCGCCAATCGGCTGACCAAAAAAGCGCACTTTCTACTTGATCAATCGAGAAATCGATAGGACATATGGCACCGGCCCATTCGTAGCAGTCAATGTCTGAAGTTGCATGGTCATCTGACATTGATAAGCATGAAGATCCATTGGCGACCATCACAAGAAGAATTCCAAAAGATGCGACACGGCCCGTGATTCTTCAAGTGCCTCAACAACCACTTAATGCAGTTAAATGACCCGTTTTATGACAAATTAATACGGTCATTAACTCATTATTTTGGACGGCCAAATCAGAAGTAAGCAAATGGGAGTTACAAACGCGATATTAAACCGTGTAACACCTCCCATCATGAGCTTAAAGGTGATTAAAGGCTCTTAATTCTCCATTGGCCAATCAGAAGCTAAGAAAAAGTAGTTACAAAAATGATGAATTAAAACTTGTAACTCCTCCCATTATGTGGCTTTAATTCATTTAAGGCTCATAAACCCACCTAATGGCATTATTCCAAGAGAAATGGATCGAATTGACGGAATCCGGAAAATACGCAAGAAAAACCTCTGCCAAAGTTGCTATAACAATCTCTCCTCCATTGAAAAAGTCCGGCACCGACCACCACTACAAGGTGACCAAAAGTCCCTTGTGGGGCAATCCGCCCAAGGCCTTCTCCTTCTCAATGGATTAGACGTGGCTTTTCAGCCCATCTACTCGGCTTTTTATTGGATACAGGACCTTCTTTTGGTCTTTATCCTCTAAAAATCCGAGGTTTAAGCTGAACTGAATCAAGAGCACTGTTGACACCAAAAAAGTCACCTTGCCTCTTCAACATCAAGAAGCTACATGTAGCCGCATCCTACCACAAACAGGCAATGCTACTTCAAGCGTCAAATCTTGTCAGAATCAAACAAAAGCAACAAGATCCTTCAAAAGAGCCAAAAGAAGAGTATACAAAGTTTCGGGCCATTCCAACATCATTTGGCCCAACTTCACTCCTCCGGCAGCTGAACAAGCGCCGTTGATGGCAACAATGTCGAAGACATCAAAACTTCGATCAGAGCCTATGGATGGTCTCAAAATACTTCCAAAAGGCTCCATGTCAAATTTCAAGTCAAACCGACAACGTTTGAACCTCCATCAACCATCAAGCAGTAAATTCAAGCCTCTTGGCGGCGAGAACTACCGCGGCCATCACTCATCAAACATAGCACATGGATGGCTTCAACATGCTTCCAAAGGGCCATACGTCAAATTTCAGGTCATTTCGTCGACGTTTCACCCGGCTCTGACGCTCGGAAACAAAATTAAGCCTCCCGGTGGCGGAGCTTCCAGGGACCATGACATCCAAATCGAAGCTAATGGATCGTCTCAAAATGACTCCAATAGGCTCCCTGTCAAATTTCAGTTCAATCGGACATCGATTGACCGCACATCAAAGCGCGACATCTCCCTCGCAACAAAATTAAGTCTACTAGCGATGGGACCCCACACGGCTTCAAAATTCAAACAAAAGCATATGGTTGGTCCTATATACTGTTCAAAAGCCTTCACCTCAAAATTCAAGTCATTCCGACATCGTTTGACCTAGTTTTGACTTCTGACGGAAAATCGGCAATAAAGTCTTCAGCCTTTCCAGAAAATAGGAAACTTTGTGCTCTGATTTGCACGGCTTCTCGACATGTTTTCTTCAGGAGAAGGAAGGAAATAAATGAGGAAATATGTCAAGAAAAATATAAGAGGAAAAAGGATAAAAAAAGATCGAGAAACAGCTGAAAAAGGGCAACAAAAAAAGGGGAAAAACCCATGGTCGCCGCATGGTCGCCAACGACCCTGGAAATTCGGGTCGCCGGATTTCCACCAAGAGGGCCATTTTTCGATCCTTTTCGCGTTTCGGGAATTCAGGCCCCTGTGGTTTTTCTAAAATATGATTTTTGGTGCTCGAAATCAGCTGATCTTCACTAACATCTCGGATCTACCTTCAAGTGCATTTGATCATCATCGTACACTTCAAAATCGCCAACCGGCCAACCAAGAAAATACCCTTTCTGTCAGACCGATTGAGAAATCGACAGGACAGATGTTACCAGCCCACTGATATCAATCAATGTCTGAAGTTGCATCGCCAACAGACATCAAGCAACATGTGGATCCATCGACGATCATCGCAAAAAGAATTCCAAAAGATGCGGTACGGCTTACGACTCTTCGAGCGCCCTGGCGACCACTTAATGCAGTTAAATGACCTATTTTATGACAAGTTATTACAGTCATTAACTCATTATTTTGGACGGCCCAATTAGAATCAAGGAAAGAGGAGTTACAAAAAAAATCAATCATGGCATTAAAACCATGAAACTTCTCTCATCATGGAGATTAAAGGTGATTAAATGCCTATCATTCTCCATCGGCCAATCAAAAGCCGAGAAAAAGGAGTTACAAAACAAATGAATTAAAACTTGTAACTCCTCTCATCATGGAACATTAATGCTATCAATGTTCATCAATGCTAATAAACCCACCTAATGGCTACCAAAGGCTTATAAAAGGGGGGTCATTTCAAGAGAGACATATGCATACACAGAGGTAGAAAATCATACATACACACAAAGAGCCTGAAAAATCCTTGCTACTTTGAAGAATCTCTGCTGCACAAAACACCACAAGGTGATTGAAGTCCCTTAGGGGTCCAGCCCCCCAAGGTCCCTCACTTCTTCTATCCAACATGGCTTAGACACGGCTTTTCAGCCCGTCCCCTCACTTCTTCTATCCAACATGGCTTAGACACGGCTTTTCAGCCCGTCTACTCAGTTTTTTATTGGATATAGGACCTCCCTTGGTCTTTATCCTCTAAAAATCTGAAGTCCAGCAAAGCCTAGAGAATCAAAGCAATGTTCTCATCTAAAGGATGATGGTGAAGTCCAAACATGACTTGCGACTATCGATTTGAACGAGTCGTCGCAATCTCCTGAGAAGTCAGAATTCCTTTTCTCACTTTTCTATTGTATTTTGTATTTTTTTTAAAGAGACAAAAAAATCACAACTCCTTTCTTTCATAATTGATGAGATTTGTATATCGCTTGTCACGGCAAAAACTGCCTTCTACGGCAAACATCGCCTTTCACGGCAAAAACCGCCTTTCACGGCAAACATCGCCTTGCACAGCAAAAACCGCCTTTCACGGCAAACATCGCCTTTTACGGCAAAAAAAATCGTCTTTCGTGACAAACAAAGAAAAATTACCTCTTACAACATTCAAAAACCAATTCTCTTTTCTTAAATATATGTGCAATGGAAAGTTAGAAAAAATATTGATTTCCTTTTCTACTTGTGAAGGTGGATCTCTGGATCACCATTGCTAAATTCCAAGTAGAATAGAAAATCTGGCATACCCGTACAAAATGTTGATGCTCGTTTTTTTTTTCCCCTCCGCTGGCCTCTCGGTAGCCCCGGAACAGACGGAAGAGAGTGGAAACAAAAGCCGGGTCCATCAAGTTGGCATACCCGATGGGACTTGTTCATTTGAGAAGTGATGCTTTGATTGTTTAGCTCCTTTCTAGTTGGTGGCCTATGTTGGATCTTGCATCTAAAAAACATGAGATGGGATTTTTTGGAAATTTTTATCTTTGAGTTTATTTCCACTCTTTCTCATTTCATAAAAAATAATTGACTTCTCTTTCTTGGATTCAATTTTGAGAAATTTTGATCATTTCCTCTCCGAACTTGATAGCTCGCAGAAATGTTAGTAGATATCATTCGTATCGGGGAATGGGTCATTTTTTTCTCTTTAATAAGTCCGATAGGGATTTTCAAAAGCAAAAGGAAAAGAGTTTGATCTCAAACTCTTCAAAAAAAAAATGTCTCTTTTGGATTCAAATTTGAGAAACTTTGGTTTCTTCCTTTTCGGACAATGGCTCGCAGAAATCATTTGTAGCCAATGTTTGGATTGGGACGGGCCATTCACTCTCTTTGATAGGTCCATTAGAGACCTTCGAAAAACTATTTTCAAAAAAAAAAAAAAAAGCCACTAAGGTTGCACCAATTGCGTTCTTTAACCAAGGTGGATCTAAGAAAAGCCTTGTTTAGAGTGTGGAGGCAGCTAGACTGCTAGAGGTAATGGTCCTCCAAACAGGTTCATTAAGTAATCCTACCCTTACCTGGGGACTAATCTATCTATTGAGGTTTCATAAGACCGAATTGCAAAGCTATGTGCACCCTTAAAAAAAAAAAACCTCTTTGAACAAAAAAAAAAAAACTTTTGTCATTTTTGAATTCAGATATGAGAAATCTTGGTTCATTCCCTTTCGGATAAAAGCTCGCGGAAATTGCTTGTTGCTTGTGTTCGGATTGGAATACCATTTGCTCTCTTCGATGAATCCAATTTTAACTTTTCAAAAATTCCCATCTCATGCCCATTCCAAGGATGTGATTTGCAACATTTGTGCCTAACGGTGCTAGTACGCCCTTTCAGATCTACTATATTCGCGACCGACACATTTGTATCTCCAACCTTATATCATCTTACCTCGAGTGAGCTTCGCTTCTTGGTAATTTGATTTAAGGTTTACAATTGCTTCTAGCAGTCACTATAATGCTCACTTTGAGCCTCCTATACTTGCGCTTAGAATAGTTGTACCCTCTATGGCTTTTTGCCTTCTTTAGCTCGCTTAGGCCGGGCCATGTTCCCTAGAGTGATTCGAAGAGACAAAACCATAGTTCTTTTCCATTTATGATCACCATATTCTTGTGATTACTAATGAATGTGGTCTTGTTTTAGAAGTTTTTCAAACTAACAATGGTAGCTTCATTGACCATCACCTTTGATGAGAACAAGTACCAGCTCATACTTCAAGAGAAGAAGAACAAGCACACTCATAAGCGCCCTGCTAACTGCCGAAGCATCATCTCCCTCGGCAATTCTCAAAACACCAGGTCAACCTCTACTCCTCAAACCATCATCTTCGGGTCGCTGGGACCATTCCCACTTCCCGTAGAGGAAACCGCACCTACTAAGAAGCAAAAGATCGGCCCCGCAAAGTGTCATTGCCATGACACCAAGGGCAAACACAAAGAAGCCTGAAGCCCGTGGGAACTCCACAAAACCTCAACCGGCAAATAACCAGGTCTACCCCAAGATATGGTCCCCAAGACCTCACCAAAACAAAGGAGGTCCTTAACATCTGCAAAGCTAGTATACGTAGCCCCTCTCAAGGAGAACATTTTCTACCCACTCTCTTACATGAAAAGGAGAGGCCTACGCTCCATCAAACAAAGAAATCAACCTACCATGAGCCGGCTTGCTCCTACAAGAAAACAATTAAATCATACATCACAAGGTCTCTGCGAGAACCTGCCAAGGCCTGTACTCTTGCAGTTTGACCCTTCATCTCAACAAGGGCCGAACTAGCAAAATTCAGAGCCTCAATACGACAGGTAAAGGACCACGTCCGGATCTTGTCCATGCCTAGCTTCAAAGAAGACAAGCTCGGCTATTGTACACGAGGGACTACGTCCTTCATTACTAGAGCTCAGCCAGAGCTCACTGAAGTTCGATTGCTTGTTGAATATGTCACAGCGCGGCATATCGACAAAAGAGACTAGAGAAGCAAAGGACCCAGCATCCTACACTCCAGGTCTCTAAAAAATGGGTCGAAAAAGAAAGATCCAACCAAGTTGCTACTGTCCATATGGTTGGAAAAACCAGAAGACGCCAGAAGTTAGCAACTAAACTCCATATCCGATGTCCGATGACTCGCAGTGTCTCCCGGACACAAAGATATCCTGAAGAATCCTTTACTCTTTCAAGCCAAGGACAACGAAGTAATCCTTCCTCAAGCTCTTCAACCAAAAGAATGAGCCCCAGCTCAGTCACCACGATTATTTCTTCATTCGAATCCCGAGGGATGAACGTCCTAGCTACAAATTCTGAGCCACCCCACAATCCACCTCCTGATGAAATGACCGCACACATCCAACAATTGGAGCAAGGTCAACAGAGGGTTGAGACTCTGATGGAGAATCTTCTTCTAGCATTTCAGGGTCAAGAAAATAATCAACCTCCTCCAAGCCATCAAGATGACAATGTAAGCGGGGAAGACAATGAGTCACGCGCCCTTACCAAAAAGGACGTGGACGATATCCTTGCCAAAGTAAAAGAAGAGGATCCACTAAAGGAGCATGGGATCAAGCCACCTTATCGCCTGTGGATGGACTCGGTTGCAATCCCTACAAAATTCAAACAACCCATTCTCCAAACATACACGGGGAAAGGTTCAGCCAGACAGCATGTCATCCGCTTCAAGATCCTAGCATGAGCTATTGCGGATCAAGATGCCCTCAAGATCCGTCTCTTTGTAAGCACCCTAAAAGGTACTGCCTTTGATTGGTACTCCACTCTGCCCGAGAATTCCATTCAAAATTGGAATATGTTGAGACACGCTTCCTGACCCACTTCAAAGGTGAAAATCATCCTATCATTATGGGGCAGTTCTACAGCCTAAAACAGGGAGAGAATGAGTCAACATACGACTTCATTCACAAGTGGAAGGCAATGGCATATAAGTGCTTAGATGTACTGCCATAAGCGTTGCTGGTCGACATCTTCCGTAACAATATAAGAGCAAAAGATCCGCTCCATGATCATTGACAATAAATCAAAGAACTTGGGAGAACTCCTAGAAGCATCTATGGAAGCTGAAACGGTGATCAAAGACCTTAAGAATCAGAAATCATCGAAGAAAAAGCCGACTACAATTACAACATCAAAGCCGAAGAAAAAGGAGGTTCTTAATGTGCAAACCAAGTTAGCTCCTCAGCAGCCAAAGAAAGCTGAAAATAAAGCTACTGGTAAGAAACCTGAACTTTCCGAGGCCTTCAAAGAATGAGTAGAGAAAAAAAAAACTCGTTCGATGAAGATATTGAAAAAATCTTTGGGGCACTTTTAGCAAATGGTAAACTCACCTTTCCGGACCCAAAAGACCGAGAAAAGTTGGCAAAACCAACGTGATGGGCCCGGCTTTTGTCCTCTCCTTCTGCCCCGGGGCTGCCGAGATCCAGCAAAGGAGAAAAGTGAACATCAACATTTTTTTTTTACGGATATGCCGAATTTTCTATTCTACTTAGAATTTGAAGTGGTGATCCGGAGATTCACCTTCACAAGTAGAAAGGAAATCAATTCTTTTTTTCTAACTTTCCAAATTGCACATACATTTAAGAAAAGAGACAAGGTTTTCTTTGAATGCCGTAGGAGGCGATTTTTTTGTTTGTTTGCCCTGAATGGCGATTTTTGTTGGTTTGCCGTGAAAGGCGGTTTTGCCGTAAAAGGCGATTTTTATGCCGTGAACGAAAATTTACAAATCTCATCAATAATGAAAAACAAGAACTGTGATTTTTTTGGCTCTTTTAAAAAAATACCGAATACAATAGAAAAGTAAGAAAAGGAATCTAACTTCCCAGGAGATTGTGGGGACTCATTTAGATCGACAGTCCCAAGTCATGTATGGACTTCACCATCGTCCTTCAGATGAGAACGCATGATGCATTGATTCTTTTGGCTTGGCTTTAACCTCAGACTTTTAGAGGACAAATACCAAGGGGAGGTCCTATACCCAATAAAAAACCGAGTAAACGCGCTGAAAAGCCGCGTTTAGGCCATGTTGGATAGATGGAGAGGACCTTGGGGGGGTGGCCCCCCAAGAGACTTCGATCACCTTGTGGTGTTTCTTGCAGGAGAGTAGCAGGACTTCTTCAGAATTTCTTTCTCTCTTGCTTTGTGTGTATGTGTGATTTTCGGAATCTGGCCTTCTCGTTGTTGATGTCTCTTTGGAATGACCCCCTTTTATAGGCCTTTGGTAGCCATGGGGTGGGTTTATGAGCATTGATGGCATTGATGGCATTGATGCTTCATGATGGGTGGAGTTACAAATTTTAATTCACTCATTTTGTAACTCCTTTTCTTGGCTTGTGAATTGCCGATGGAGAATGATGGGCATTTAATCGCCTTTAATCTCCATGATGAGAGGAGTTTCATGACTTTAATGCCATGATTGCTTGGACTTGTAACTCCCATTTCCTTGATTCTAATTGAGCCGTCCAAAATAATGGGTTAATGACCGCGTTAAGTTGTTATAAAATGGGTCAATTAACAACATTAAGTGGTCGCCAGGGCATTTGAAGAGTCGCGGGCCGTACAGCGTCTTTTGGAATTCTTCCTGTGACGATCGCCGATGGATCCACATGTTGTTTGATGTCAAATGGCGATGTAACTTCAGACATTGATTGGTGCCAACGGGCCGATGGCATCTGTCTTGTCAATTTCTCTATTGGTCGGATGAAAGTGTACTTTCCTGGCCAGCTGGTTGGCGATCTTAGAGCGATCAATGATGATTTTATGCTCTTGATGGCGGATTCGAGATGTCAGCGAAGATCAGTCGATTCCAAGCATCAAGAATTAGATTTTCGGAAAATCACAGGGGCTGGAACTCCCGAAACGCGAAAAAGGTTAGAAAATGGGCCATCCGACGAAAATCCGGAAACCCAGATTTCCAAGGTCACCGGCGACCATGGGTTATGGTCGCCGGCGACCATGGGGGTTTTTCGCCTTTTGGTTGTCGTTTTTCGGCTGTTTATCTGATTTTATGATTCTTTCTTTTTTTTTTTGTATTTTTCTTCACATTTTTCCTCATTTTTTGACATGATTTTCTTGAAGAAAACCTGACGAGAAGCCGCGCAAACCGGAGCACAAAGTTTTCCTATTTTTTGGAAAAGCTGAAAACTTTGTAGTCGATTTTCCGTCAAGAGTCGAAACTATGTCAAAAGATGTCGGGATGACCCGAAATTTGAGGTGATGCCTCCTGAGCAGTAGATAGGACCAACCATGGGCTTTTGTTTTAGTTTTGAAGCTGTTTGGGGTCCCGTTCTTGCTAGATTTGATTTTTCTGCGAGGAAGATGTCACGTTTTGATGTACGGTCAACAGATGTCCGATTGTCCTGAAATTTGACAGGGAGCCTATTGGAGTCATTTTGAGATGATCCATCAGCTCCGATTTGGATGTCATGGTCCCGAGGTGCTCCGCCGCCAGTAGGCTTGATTTTGTTTCAGAGCGTCAAAGTCGGGTCAAACGTCGTCGGAATGACTTGAAATTTGTCGTGTAGCCCTTTGGGAGCATGTTGAAGCCACCCATGTGCTCTGTTTGACGAGTAATGGCATCGGTGGTTCTCACCACCTAAAGGCTTGATTTTTCTGTTCGAGAGTTTATGGAGGGTCAAACGTTGTCAGTTTGACTTGAAATTTGACATGGAGCCTTTTGGGGATATTTTTGAACTATCCGTAGGCTCTGATCGAAGATTTGATGTCTTCGACACTGTCGCCGCCGGGAGCGTTTGCTTAGCTGTTGGAGTGAAGTTAGGCTAAATGATATCGGAATGGCCCGAAACTTCATGTGTACCCCTCTTTTGGCTATTTTGAAGGATCTTGCAGTTTTTGTTTGATTTTAACAAGATCTGATGCTTGAAGTAGCATTGCCTGTTTGTAGTAGGATGTGATGGAACGCGCTCCGAGGCGCCGTGGGGCGGCTACCGGGGTCAGCGGAACGTGGGAGTCCGTCGGGTCCGGCCCTTTCGCGCCCTGGCGGGCCCTGAAGCGTGCATCAACATTTCTTTTGTGTGGGTGTGCCAGATTTTCTACTTTACTTGGAATTGCAAGTGGTCATCCGGAGATCAACCTTCGCAAGTAAAAAGGAAATCAACTTCTTTCAAGTTTTCCATTGCACAAATATTTAAGAAAAGAGACATTTTCTTGGTTTGCCGTGAAAGGCGATTTTGTTTGGCATTTATAGCCGATTTTGGCGTTTATAGCCGATTTACAATTCTCATCAATAATGAAAGACAAGAGTTGTGATTTTTGTCTCTTTTAGAAAAATACAAACTACAATGAAAAGCAAGAAAAGGAAGATCTAACTTTTCAGGAGATTGTGGGGGACTCGTTTAGATTGACGGTCGCAAGCCATGTATGGGCTTCGCCATCATCCATGCAGATGAGAACAGAAGATGCTCTTGATTCGCTTGGCTTGGCTATAACCTCAGGTTTTTAGAGGACAAAGACCAAGAGAAGGTCCTATGTCCAATAAAAAGCTAAGTAGACGGGCTGAAAAGCCACGTCTAAGCCATTGGAGGCAGCGGGAGAAGGCAAGGACCTTGGGGGGGGGGGGGTGCCCCCCAAGGGACTTTTGTCACCTTGTAGTGGTGGCCGGTGCAGAACTTCGGCAGAGTTTTTCTCTCTTTTTCTTTCTCTCAGATCTCTTTTTGATCTTTTTTTCTGATCCTCTGATTTTCTCCTCTTTTTTCTGATTTTCATTTCAATGGAATGCTCTCCTATTTATAGGCTTTTGGTAGCCATTTAGGAGGTTTTATGAGCCTTAATGGCTTTAATGGGAGGAGTTACAAGATTTATTTCTTGATTTTGTAACTCCTTTTTCCTTGAATCTGATTGGCCGATGGAGATTAAGGGCTTTTAATCACCTTAATTACCATAATGGGAGGAGTTTCATGGTTTAAATGCCATGAATCAATTGACTTGTAACTCCCAAATGCTTGCTTCTGATTGGGCCGTCCAAAGAAATGAATTAATGACTGCAATAAAGCTAGTCAATTAACCACATTAATTGGTCGCCGAGCAGTCGAAGAGTCGCGGGCCATGCCGTGTCTTCTGGAATTCTTCTGGCGATGATCATCGATGGATCTACATGCTGATCGACATCGGATGAACATGTAACTTCAGACATTGATAGCTAAGAGTGGGCCGGTGACATCTGTCTTGTCGATTTCACGATCGGTCGGACAAAAAGTGCACTTTCTTGGTCGACCGGTTGGCGATCTTGGAGCGATCAATGATGATTTTATGCTTTTGACGGCGGATCCGAGATGTCGTCGGATATGAGTCAATTTCAAGCACTAAAAATCACATTTTCAGGAAACCACAGGGGCCAAAGTGCGCGAAACGCGAAAAAAGACGGAAAAACGGGTCACCGGCGGAAAATCCGGTGACCCGGACCTCCATGGTCGCCGGCGACCATGGGCCATGGTCGTCGGCGACCATGGACCGGCGACCATGGGCCATGGTCGCAGGGGCCTGCGACCATGGGCCCCTGCGACCCTGGGGGATTTTTCCCCTTCGGAGCCCGTTTTGCGGTCGTTTTGA
This sequence comes from Umbellularia californica, assembly GCA_028538565.1. Taxonomy (NCBI): domain Eukaryota; kingdom Viridiplantae; phylum Streptophyta; class Magnoliopsida; order Laurales; family Lauraceae; genus Umbellularia; species Umbellularia californica. The sequence continues at coordinate 27,890,783 of JAPQWN010000006.1, forward strand.
GGTCTTTTTCGTCGCCGTTTTCTTCTGTATTTTTCTTGAAATTTCTTCTCATTTATTGGCTTGATTTCCCTATAGAAAACCTGATGAGAATCCTTGCATTTTTAGAGTGCAAAGTTTCCAATTTTCCGGGAAAGCCGAAGACTTTGTCGCGTAGAGCTGCTGATTTTCCGCCAGAAGCTGAAACTTGGTCAAACGTTGTCGGAATGACCTGAAATTTGAGGTGAAGCCTCCTGAGCAATAAATAAGACCAACCATAGGCTTTTGTTTGAGTTTTGAAGCCGTTTGGGGTCCCGTCGATGCTTCACTTGATTTTGCTGCGGGGAAAATGCCGAGCTTTGATATGTGGCCAAACGATGTCCGATTGACCTGAAATTTGACGGGGAGCCTATTGGAGTCATTTTGAGACGTTCCATGGGCTCCGTTTTGGATGTCATGGTCCCGGGTTGCTCCGCCGCCGGTAGGCTTGATTTTCTCTCGGAGCATCGAAACCTGGTCAAACGTTGTCGGAATGACCTGAAATTCGACGTGCAGCCTTTTGGAAGCATGTTGAAGCCATTCATGCACTTGGTTTGATGAGCGAAGGCTTCGGTGGATCCCGCCGCCGGGAGGCTTGATTTTCCTGCTCGAGCATTGATGGAGGGTCAAACGTTGTCGGTTTGACTTGAAATTTGGCATGGAGCCCTTTTGAGACATGCTGGAGTCATCTGTAGGCTCTGATCGAAGTTTTGACGTCTCCGATGATGTCGCCGCCGAGAGCTCCTGTTTAGCTGTCGGAGAAGTGAAGTTAGGCCAAATGTTGTCGAAATGGCCCGAAACTTCATGTGTACTCTTCTCTTGGCTATCTTGAAGGATCTTGCAGTTTTTGTTTGATTCTGACAAGATTTGATTTTTTGGAGAAATTGCATTGCCTATTTATGGCAGGTTGCGACTTCATGCAGCTTTCTTGATGTTGAAGAGGCAAAGTGACATTTTTGGTGTCAACAAATGCCCCCTCGAGGTACAGCGACGAGTTGCTTGACTTTTGTAGTCGATGTGCCTCGAAGAGATTTTTGAAGGAGAGCCTGAGTCTTGACCAAGAGTCTTTGAGCAATCTTTCCTTTGGTAGAGTAGCCTTTGAGCTTCCAGGGGAATTTTGTGGTAGTGAAAGGAATCACACACCATCTCGAGGCAAAGTTTTGAAGATGACATCAGGGATGTGGATTTGGGTTTCTGTTTTTGATCTTGTGACCTAACCAGCTATATGTGGCAGGTTAGGGGGTCGGGTTTTGGTTTTGACCTTGTGACCCAACAAGCTGTATGTGGCAAGTTGGGGGATCAGGATTTGGTTTTTGGCTTTGGTCTTGTGACTTAACAAGCTGTATGTGGCAAGTTAGGGGACCAGGATTTGGTTTTTGGTCACTCTTTGGGACTGTGTGGGTCCATTGGAGTGGTTTGGATTTTTTTTGTGGAATGTCAATTTCAAGATTTTGGCTCAATTTGATTTATGAGGCTGGATGGTTTGATTTTTGGAAGCTCATGGGGCTTGGAATTTTTTTTGTATGGTTCAATCAACTCAAAAGAGGCATGGAACCATTTTTGTATGCTCTTGGTAAGAGGGATTTTTTCTGACTAAAAGCCCATTTTTTTTTTTTTTTTTTTAGTGCCTAGGTGGTCAAACCTGGCTCATATGGGCTAGCCCATGGGACCTTAAGCTTTTTAGGATGGCTTAGATCTCATGTGGGGCCATTTTTGTAAAGAATATCTAAAGATATCTCATTTGGATAGAGAATATCTAAAAATATCTTTAATTGGAGAGAATCTCTCATCTTCCCTTAATTTGGGAGAGAATATCTCAAGGTATCTTTCTTTTTGGGAAGAAATCTCCAATATCCTTTTTTGTTGGAGAGAATCTTTCATTGATTGATTTTGGGAGGAAATCTCTCAAAGACATCTTTCTTTTTGGGAAAGAATCTTTCTAATTCCTTCTCTTTTGGTAAGGTTACTAATTAGTAACACTTACCTTTCTTCTTTGTTTCCTTCTTTGATTTGCTCTCTCCTATAAAAGCAAAGGAAGGTAGGATCTCTTGCTCTTATTGCTTTCTTTTGCAACAATCTCAAGAGAGCTCCAAGACCAAGAGTTTTTCTTCTTCACGGATCTTCAAGCTTTTTCCTTCTTCTTCTCCATCAATGGCTTCAAGTAAGTTTTCTCTCTTTTTCTTTCAAGAAAACTTTATGTAGAGAATAGGATGGTAAAAAAAAGTTTCTCTTCTGTTTTTTTTCTTTCTTCTTTTTTTTTCTTTCTTTCTTTTCTTTCTATTCTTCTTCTTTTTTTTTCTCTTTTCCACGTGATTTCTTCTTTTGTTTTTTTTTTCACACGTTTTTTTCTTCTTCTTTTTTTTTTTTTGTGGGCCGTACGGACAGATCCGTACGGATCTGGTCCGTACGGCCACGTGGCCTGATTTTTTTTTTTTTTTTTTTGAGAAAGTTTCTTTTTTTTTTCTTTTCTTTCTCCCTCCTTTTTTTTTGAGAAAGTTTTTTTTTTTTTTTTTTTTTTTTTTTTTTTTTTTTTGCTCATCATGATAATGCGTTTTTATGCAAATCTAGATGTTCATGCATGTACTTTTTGTAAATTGAATTGAGTAGCATGATGTGATAGCATACCTGAAAATCTTTGCAAATTTGGGAATTTGGAGCTCGCAGCGATGTTGAGCCCTTCTTGATTTTGCGGAGATTTTGAGGTTTCGAAAGTTTGGAGTTTCGGAGCCCGCAGCAATGTTGAGCCCATCTTCAAACTTTCTATTTCCGTCGGGGTATTTCCTTTTTCTTTGGAATTCCCCCGGAGTCATGCCAAAATTTCGCCAGATTTTTGGTGGGACAAAGTGACCCTTTTTTTTTTTTAAGCGAAATCCTGTCATTTTGATGACGATCTTTTTCTTTTCCAACCTTTGCAGGTGGTTCCTCCAGAGCGAACAAGGGTAAAGAGCCTGCTACAAGCGTACCTCGTCGATCTGCTAGATCTTCCAATGTGGCCGTTCAGCAGGCCTGGGAGAAGGTCCAGTTTGTTGAGAAGAACTTGGAAGAGTGCGATTCCCTCAATCGCGATGAGATGAGACAGCGATTGATCGCTCTCAAGAATGAGGAATTCTATAAGATCATGGTAAGCAACCGTCCTTGGGTTATGGACGATCTGAGGGTTTTACCCAAGCCTACCTTCTTCTTTGGAGATGCAGTCCCTGACGACTTGACATACCAAAGGAGATGTTTTCAGTTCTCTTACACAGCAGATGGTGAAGAGAAGACTGTTTCTACCCGGTCGTCTTTTGATCGTACCATCTCGATCATGAGCCTTGCTCCCACGTGCTCTAAGAAGGAAGATCCTCCGAGCTGGGTGAAGAGGACCAATGTGATCAAGACCGGGGTTTTTGTTGGTGGACCCTCCGGATATGCGGAGAAGCCACCTGTCCGTATGGACATGTTGATGCCAGCCAGCGGCTACCAGGGCTCTGATTATCCGTCGGTCGATTTGAGACCGGTGGGCCTTGGCATTTTCAGCGGTGACGGCAGTACTTGGGTGAAGCCTTTTCGACTTCGTGGCCGTTTCAATGTTGACTCCAATTGGAAGTCATGGACTGACCACACCTTGCTGATTGGGGGCGCCGTTTTGAAGGAAGCCGGGATTTTTGACGCGGTCCGCGCTTTTAGGGAGACCGTGACTTTTTCCGATGATGCCTTCATGGCTATGTTGGAGTCTTTCCTCCCTCAGACCAATACCTTCGTTGTCACGAATGGTGAGGTTGGTTTTTCTCTGAAGGAGTTGAGTGCTATTACTGGATTGCCCATCCTTGGCAAACTCTACGAGGAGTTCATGCCGATTGACAGCGTCCTTGAGGAGCAGTCAGAGGAATTCAGGCTCCTATACTTTCAGCTCGTCGCCTTCTATGATTTTTTGAAGGAGGGCTCGAAAGTCAGATCCAGCAGTTGGAAGAGTTATGGCTCTTCATTCTTCAACTTCTTTGACAGCAAAGAGTCTTCTGATAGCATGACCCGGGAAGACAGGAAGAAGACTTCGGTCATGCAGGAAGAGTTGAAGGGTTTCTTCGCGAGCACAGATGCCATTTGTTCTGACATTGCATTGCGGAGAGATCTTGCTTTTTACCTCACTTTTTGGCTAGGTGAGGCTATTTTTGCTGGTGGAGATGGGACGCACATCAGGCCGCATTGTATTTTTCCGGCTTGTCAGATGGGGTTTGGAGAGCGGCTTGCTTTGGTGCCCGCTCTTTACTCCTACCTGTGTACCGAACTGCAGGCTGCTGCTTTCTTGGTTCGGCTTGGGCTCCCTATGAATAGGGTATTTTCAGCCCATATCTTTTATTCGTGGTTTGTATACCACTGTCCTGGCTTCCACCAGCTGGGTGCTGCACAGGATGATGATCCTCTGATGATTCGATTGGCTAAGGGAAAAGCCGTATCTGAATCACTTTTGTTTGCCCGCATGAGGATCCGACGGTTCAGGGACGTCGAGATGGGACAGTCTTCAGTTAAGCTTTCTCCGGAGTTGCGGAAGAAGGCTTTTGATTTTGGTGCCTCCCGAGACTCTACCAGAGCAGGGTCGGGAAGGCATTACTCTTTGACCAATGCAGAGAAGGAGTGGCTTTTCAGCATACGAGTTGGCATGATGGTGTACCGTAGACATCTTTTCGTCGACATCCAGCCGTATGTACCTTCTCGCTTTGCGCTCCAGTTGGGCTTCTCTCAAGGCGTTGTTGGGGCGCCTTCGAGTATGGTGAAGCGTTTTGGGGGTTTGCAGGATGGCAGAAATGCATGGGCTTTCTATAGTGCTGAAGACACTACTGCCACGATTTCTTATCCTGAGCTGTCGACTTTCCGAACTGCCGGCTTCACGAAGTGGTTCGCGGAGAGCTTTTTGGCATATCGGGGGCTTTCCAAGAAGGAGCTTGATGTAAAGCTGTCTTCTGGAAAAGGCATTGGGAAGTCGGATGGCGTCCGGCGAGAGGAAGTTTGGGCCTTCCTTTCTGGAGAGAAGCACAAGATAGGCTTTCTCGGTGACCAGGGCGTCATTGGTTCTGAAGCTGTTCGGGAAGTACCTGATGAGGCTTTGGAGCAGCTAGAACAGGAGGAAGCTGAGCTCGACGCTTGGATGCAAGCGGCACAGAGACGAGCTTCCGTGGAGTCTACTGGCAAAAGCAGACCATCCAGTGAGGAGTCAAGTGAGAAACCTGACTCTGATAGTGAGGCGGGTTCTTCTAGGAAGCGAACCCGTAGAGGTAGGAAGAGGAGGAGGAGTCAGCGTCACACGGGGCGGGACGAAGACTCTCCTAATGTGGAAGTCCCTCTCACTGTCAATGAGGAGGTGCCAGAGGCTGTCGACGAGCCTCCAGAGAAGAGGAGTCGTGGGGAAGAGACCATTGGTGAAGGTATGATTCTTCCTTTTTCTTTTTCTACTTCTTTCATGGGGCTTTCCATGTTCTGATTTGTTTTTTCAGCCTGCTGCTGCTCTTTTTTTTTTAGCAGAGGATGAAGACTTGCCGATGCCTGGGGTTCCGACCGATGAGGCGGTGATGGAGCCGGTTATGGCATCTGAAGAAGAACCGAGGGACTCTGGAATGACTCCGGAATCTCCAATTGGTATAACTTCTTTCGCTTTCTCTTTTTTTTTTTTTGCCTGCGACTTGATTTGCTAACATTTTTCTTGTCAGCTGACTTGCCACAGGATTCCGATGACTTTGAACCATCAATGGACGCAAATGTCGATGATGCTTCTGATGAGTTCATGGAGGAAGAGAGTGTTCCGCCAGTCGTCGAAGAAGGTACTTTGTAGTGATGACCCTGATGATTTTTTTTTGAACAGGATCATATTCATACCTTTTTGTGTTTCATTTGCAGGTTTTGAAGTGACAGAAGAGAGTCCATCGCTTTCTTCAGAACCAGAGCAAGGGATGCCAGAGGTCGATCCGGAGGTAGAGACCAGTTCAGACATGATTGAGGAGATGCCTCGTGTTGAGATTCCCTCTCCAGTGGCTCCAAGTGAAAAGAGTTCTTTTGTTACTCTTCCAATGGGACATGACATGAGCAGCCGATCAGCGGAGAAGGGTGAATCTTCATCCAGTTCGTCTCTTCAATTTGCGAAGAAGGTGCTGGCTCGGGTTTTGAGTTCTTGGGTCAAGACTCTCCTTTCTGGACACTTGGAGGCAGGATTTGGCATGATCCCACATGTACAGGAGATTCTGATCGACACCGAAGAGGTTGGTCTGGATGTCACAGGTGCCAGGGCGATCGTTGATAGGATCATTGCACTGGGTGACAAGTGGTTTGAGACCATGGGTTTCCCTGACGACCAATTCTTCAAGGAGATGTTCTTGGACCCTGCTGATAAGGCTAAGTCTGACCTGAATGAGGCTACACAAAGCAAGAAACAGCTAGTTCGGGAGAAGAACAAGGAAGAGCTAGCCATCATCGGATTGAGGCATGACCTTAACGTCCTTGATAGGGAAGTTGAGGAGGCCAGGAAACGTCTTGAGCATTTGAAGGCACAAGTCGATGCGAAATGGGCTGCTATAACAGAGGCTCATGACAGGGAGAGTACTCTGATCCGCAGGGTTGCAGATGCCGGTCAAGTTCTCGAGAGGAGGACTCTAGAAAGCGAACGATGGCAAACTGCTGGGGAAGAGCTTCCCGGTGTAAAAGAAGGGTTACGGCATTCGCCAGCATCTCATGGCAAGTTCCTGAAGAAGCGTGCCTTGGAAACTCTGACGGCTGAGGCCAAAAGTTTGCTTGAGGAGCTGAAGCTTTGGCTGGAGACCATTTTTGGCTAAGCTCCTGATTTTTTATAGCAGAAACCATTCTTCTTTTTTTTGGTACCACATGTATTTTTTGGTACTCTTTTTTTTTTGTAGTGCTTGTGAACACTTTCTTTTTTTTTGGTACCACATGTATTTTTTTGGTACTTTTCTTTTCTTTTCTTTTTTGTAGTGCTTGTGAACACTTTCTTTTTTTTCTTTTTGGTACCACATGTATTTTTTGGTACTTTTCTTTTCTTTTTTTTTTTGTAGTGCTTGTGAACACTTTCTTTTTTTTCTTTTTGGTACCACATGTATTTTTGGTACTTCTTTTTTTTTTGTTTTCCCTACGCTCACTCAAATCTTTTTGTGATGAAAGCAATTGCTAAATGGGATTTGATCAAAAGCTTTGTCATTTTGTGAAAATCTTTTGTCAAATGGTTGTTTTGGTAGGGGAAACGAATTTGGCATGAAAGCCGGATTTTTGTGGCATTTACAGCCAGTTTGGTGGCATTGATAGCCAATTGGTGGCATTTATAGCCGGTTTGGTGGCATTGATAGCCAATTTGTGGCATTTATAGCCGGTTTGGTGGCATTGATAGCCAATTTGTGGCATTTATAGCCGGTTTTGACATGAGAGTCAGGTTTTTTTTGTGTGGCATTTGTAGCCGAGTTTTTTGAAAACCAAGTTTTGTTTTATTGGCATGAAAGCCGATTTTGGCCTTTATAGCTGGATTTTGGCATTTATAGCCGAGTTTTGGTTTTCAAAATGCAGGTATCGACTAAATGTCGCCTCCCCGCTGAATGGTCTTGCAAGTATCGATGGAATGTCGCTTCCTTGCTCATTCGGTTTTGCGAGTATTGATGGAATGTCACTTCCTCGCGGGTTAGGTTTTGCAAGTATCGATGGAATGTCGCTTCCTCGCGAATTGGGGTGCAAATATCGACTAAGCGTCGCTTCCCTGCTTTTCCCAAGACTTTTGGTTTTGCGGGTACTGACTTGATGTCGTTTCTCCGCGATTTTTGAAATTTGAGGTTTTCTCGAACCATTTGTAATTTTGGTTGTGGATAGCAACTGGTATGTTGCATCTCCACGATTTTTGAAATTGGGTTGTGGATATCAACTGGTTTGTTGCTTCTCCACGATTTTTGGATTTTGCAAGTATCGACGAAATGTCACTTCCCTGCGATTTTGGGTGCAAGTATCGATGGAATGTCGCATCCTTGCTTTTTTTCAAAATTTTTGTTTTGCGGGTACTGACTTTGATGTCGTTTCCCCACGATTTTTGAAAAACCATTTTTTTTTTTGTTTAAAGACACGAGGGTCGTAAATTTTGACCTAGAACCATTTGGCGGTAAAAGGTAAGGTGGACTAGGGTGGAAATCCCTGAATCCGGATTTTTGTTTCAAACCATGAATTTTGGTTCAAGGATCGAAAGTTTTGGTCAAGTCAGGGAGAGGCTCCTAAACTTGGATTTTTTTTTTTTTTTTTTGAACAATGAAACAATGAAAGTAAGCATTGTTTTTGAATCTCTAGAAATTTTGACATTTGATATGAAAATTCTAAAGAGAGTGGGTTTGACGAGCGAGTACCTGAGAACAGGTTTTGGCCATACAGGCATTGCTCTTACCCAGTTGGGTAAGTCTTCAAGGGTAGTACCGCTTCAAGAACTTGCCGTTGATAGGCAGTATACATCTGTCGCCTTCCATGTTTAGGAGGGCATATGCGCCGTTGGAGAAGACTTTGTCGATGACGTAGGGTCCCTCCCATTTTGGTTCAAATTTGCCTTTGGATTTGTGTGCGAAGACCATTGGTCTTTTTACCGCAAGAACCAAGTCACCCTTTTTGTAGGCGCGTTGCCGGACCCTTTTGTCAAAAGATCCTGCCATGCGTGCTTGGTAAAGTTCAATGCTTTGTCGAGCTTCGAGCCGTCTCTCATCGAGATTGTCCAGCTCATGGAGTCGCAATTTCGCATTGCTTTCTTGAGTCATGTCATTTTGTAGAGATACCCTCAGAGAAGGAATTTGTACCTCTAGGGGCACGACAGCTTCGCATCCATAGACCAAGGAGAATGGTGTGCTATGGGTTGGTCCTCGAACGGTGGTTCGATAGGCCCACAAAGCTTCAGACAGTTTGTCGCTCCAGTCTCTTTTGTGACTAGAGACCATTTTCTTGAGGATTTTGCAGAGTGTCTTGTTGAAGGCTTCTGCTAATCCGTTTGCTGCCGGATTGTATGGAGTCGAAGGACAGCTTTGAATTTTGTATTTGTTGCAAAACCTGTAGAATCGATGATCCCGGAATTGTGGTCCGTTATCATGGACGAATCTCTTGGGTATGCCGAAACGACAAATGATGTTGGTGCGCAGGAACTGAAGAACTGATGAGGTCTTCATTTCGTTGAACGCAAATGCTTCTGACCACTTGGAGAAATAATCCGTAGCGGCGAAGATGAAGCGATGACCTTTGCTTGAAGGGGGAGAGATAGGACCTATGATGTCCATGCCCCATGCTTCAAAAGGCCATGAGATTGCTGTAGGATGCAGCCATTACGGAGGCATGTGAATGTAATCTCCGTGAACTTGGCATAGCTGGCAGCGTTTGGCAAATTGCATTGCATCAGCAACCATGGTAGGCCAATAGTAACCTAACCTTTTTATCTGATCATAGAGCTTAGGACCTGCCTGATGGGCTCCACAAAGACCAGCATGAACTTCTTTAAGTGTTTCTTCGGCCTCTTGTTGTGACAAGCAGCGTAGAAGTACTCCGTTGAAGGATTTCCTGTAAAGGATCTTTGAAGGGATATCCAAATGAAAGTTTGGGGCTCGCCTTTGTATGCTTACCCGTTCTTTTGGATCTTCAGGTAGGATTCCGAACATAGTGTAATCAATGAACGGATCCCTCCAATCGCCGATTGAAGTTTGAAGGATAGAGATCCGACTTCCAACCACTCGGTGGCATTCAGCAACTGCTTGGTGTGTGTTAAGAGGAGGGAGGATCCTTCTCTCACACACTGTAATTTGCATGTTTTCCCCTTCCTGGACTGCCATTGATGCGGCAAGTCCGGCCAGGGCATCTGCACGGATGTTTTCACCTCTACGAATGTGGGTGATGTTGCAAATGTCAAACTTTTGCAGAAGCGATTGTGCCTTGTTGTAATAAGGCAGCAGATCGGGCTTCCTGACTTCATATTTCTGATTCATCTGGTTGACGATCAGTTGAGAGTCTCCAAAGACTTCCAGCATAGTGATACCGGATTCGATGGCGAGTTCCAATCCTAGGATCAGAGCTTGGTATTCAGCTGCATTGTTTGTGCATGGTTCCAGTAGCGAGAAAGCGTGTGGAATCATGCATTTGTCGGGGCTAACAAAGAGGATGCCAACTCCCGAGATCAGCTTTCTGTTTTCATTTGTCCTGGTTGCACCGTCAAAGTACATGTCCCAGGAGGCATTTGGTGAGGAAGTCTCCACGTTGTAGACAGGTTCGTCTGGGAGATCATCTCTGAGTGGAGAATCTTTAGGCAATGGATGCTCTGCGAGGAAATCTGCTAGAGCTTGGCCTTTGATTGCTTTTTGTGGCACATACCTAATATCAAATTGTGACAAGAGGATGGACCATTTTGCCAGTCGGGCATTGAGAGAACCGGCCTTCGTAACAAGGACCTTCAAGAGATTGATCCTTGAGATCAGGTAGACTGTGTTGGAAAGCAAGTAGTGACGTAGCTTTTGTACGGCGAACATCACTGCAAGGCATTCTTTTTCGACTGGAGAGTAGCGATGCTCTGCACCTACTAGCATGCGGCTGAGGTAGTATAGAGCAGCTTCTTTTCCCTCACCATTCTCTTGTGCAAGCAGAGCGCCTACAGAATGATCAAGAGCTCTTGTGTACAAGATGAATGGTTTTCCAGTGGCAGGGGCAGCTAACACTGGAGGTTTGGTCAGGTATGACTTGATATCTTGAAATGCGGCTTCGCCGTCGGCATCCCAGACAAAGTCTACACCTTTTTTCATTAATCGAGAGAATGGACGGCATTTCCCCGAAAGATTGGAGATGAACCGTCTGATGTAGGCCAATCTCCCTTGGAGCCCTTTTAGTTCTCTCAAGGTTCTTGGAGAGGGCATTTCTAGAATAGCCTTGACTTTTATGGGGTCAAGTTCTATTCCAGCTTTCCGAACAAGGAATCCGAGAAACTTACCCGACGAGACGCCGAAGAAGCATTTTAGAGGATTCATCCGCAGTTTGTGTTTGCGGAGTCGGAGGAAGACTTCCCGAAGATCTTTGAGATGGTCTTCTTTTCTTCTGCTTTTGACGGCGAGGTCATCAACGTAACATTCGACCGTCTTGTGCTGCATATCTTGGAATATTTTCATCATAGCCCTCTGATATGTGGCACCAGCATTTTTCAGACCAAATGGCATGACAGTGTAGCAATACACGCCAAATGGAGTCCGAAATGAAGTGTGTTTTTCATCCTCGGGATGCATCTTTATCTGATTGTAACCAGAGAAGCCATCCATGAATGTCATTCGCTCGAATCCGCAGGTATTGTCAACCATCACCTCCGGTATGGGGAGCGGGAATTCATCTTTAGGGCGAGCGCCATTCAGGTCTCTATAGTCAATACAGACCCTGATCTGCCCATTTTTCTTTGTCACGGGGACAATATTGGCCAACCACTCTGGATGTTGTTCCTCACGGATGAAGCCAACGCTTTTGAGTTTTTGAACTTCTTGTTCAATTTTATCCATCACATCTGGATGGAATCTTCTTTGGCCTTGTTTGACAGGCTTGATGTCTTCTTGAAGATTGAGTTTGTGGACTGCTACTTTGGGGTCTAAACCAGGAATTTCAGCATAGGACCATGCAAAGCAATCAACGAACTCACGAAGAAAAGCTATATACTCGGGTAACTCATCATCCTTTATATTCTTGCTTATGAATACAGGACGTGGGTTATCTTGTGTTCCCAAGTCTATCTTTTCAACAGGATCTTCTGTCGGAAGGTTCGACGGTGGTTCCTCCACAATATTTTCGGAGGCTTCCAACTCAACGAAACCTTCTGGAGTTTCAACTGCATTACCAGACCAAGGCTCTGTTCCTTTCCATGGATTTCCTTGATTGGTGATCTCCTCAAGGCTTGCTATGAGATATTCCCAATCGCCTATTGAGTCTGGTATTTCTTTTGGAGACGAGGGTTCTTCTGGGTCAGAATAGCACAAGTCTGTATTATCGGACGATTCCTCTTTATCATCAGAGAAATCGTACCAATTGGATGAGCTTCCTGGATCTTTGTCAGGTAACTCTTTAAAGAGATATCCAGGGAGATCGATGTCTTCGTGGACTTTAGATGTTGAGGCTTGGTCGGTAAAACGACTTTTAAGCCTTTGTGTCAACTGTCTCAGAGGAGTGTCGGGATCATACCCTAACCCATATGAAGACTTTTCTACATGACCGTAGAGTCTCCAATCTTCTAGCTGGCTTTTGGTCAAGGTGGGCTCCAATGGCGTGAGAATACCGCGTCTTTCTCCCAAACCGACTGGGTTTTGAGCGTCATAGCCCATTTTCTTCATAATTGCTTGTGCCACAGGACTATATAGAGATAGCTGAGGCATACCTTCATTTTGGAAAGGTTCCAGCATGGAGTTTGATGAAGAAGCATCCAATCTATGAAAGAAGATCGGTCTTTGCTTTGGTGATGTTGCCGGAACAACAAAGGTAGCAGACGTAGGATCTTCTACATCAGCAGGTGTCTCCATCGGAGTGAGAGCAGGCTGAACTTGCTGAGTGTCAGCTTGGCTTGACGATGCATCGTCTTCTGGCTCTGAGTCCGAGTCTGTGTCTTGCATGATAGACACGAGAGAAACAATAAATTTGCCCCCAGACTTTTGTTTCGCCTTATTCACTTTAGTCGTGATGACCAAAGGTTTTGAAGATTTGAGGGAGATGACGAAGGGAGATTGACTACTCTCTTCTAATTTGCCGGAGGAGTTGTTTTCTTCCGGTGATTTTTGAGGGGCCTTGCCTTTATCTTTCTGGAGATTTTCAGCAGGGGGTGCTATTTCCTCTTCTTCTTTTTCTCCTTCATACATCTGGGAGTCTGCGAAGTGGACTTCTTTACCTTTGAAGGGTTTTCTGTCCGCAAAGACTCGATGTACCATGCCGTCGTCGCCGACAAACTTGATGCATTGATGTAGAGTTGAAGGAACAACACCATTCTCGTGTATCCAAGGACGTCCGAGAAGGATGTTGTAGCATGAGGGGGTTTTTATTGCATACACAGTGACCTCAGAGATAAGATCACCGATTTGCAATTTGAACCTGATTTTGCCGATAGGCCTTTGAGTGCTCCCATCGTATCCAAAGATAGATACAGATGTGTGGCTTAGCTTGCTGGGTGGGATGCCCAACTCTTCAAGAGCCGAAGTGGAGATAAGGTTGAGTGCAGAACCTGGGTCGATCTGAACTCTATGTATCAGCATTTCTTTGATGTACCCTGTGAAGTACAGGGGTCGGTTGTGCCTTGCTTCGCCAAGTAGGAGGTCTTCCTTAGTGAAGGCGATGGTTGCATTGGCTGTCTTTTGAACCGAGAGGCATTGGATGCATGATCCCTCGCTTTTCTCTTTTTCTCCTTTAAAGGGGGTTTCTGAGTTTTTGACCCGGTAGTCCATTTCAATTTGGAGGACTTGTGGGGCATGTTTGTCGACATCCTCATTCAGTTTTTGTAATTCTGAGATGAGATTATTACGAGTGCGTGGAGACATTCGCAATAAGTCTAGGATGTGAAAACGTGCAGGTATGTGTTTGAAGTGCTCAACCAAGTCATACTTGAAAGCCTCCTTAGGGCCTGCATGTTCATCATTGTTGCCACTGGGGGCGCTTACAACATCTTTTCCCGAAGGATTTACATAAGTAAAGGAAGATTGGTTGTAATTTTTGTGGTAGTCTCTACCAACTTCGAGAGCTTCTTGAGAAGGATCTTTGTTTGGAAGATTGTCTTCAGGATCAAGAGGCTGTCGTTTTTCATCTACTGGGGATGTATCTGCAGCAGAGTTGCCATCCTCAGTGATTGTGTTGCACGGAGCATTTTCCGGGAGCAAGTCCTGAACAACATCCAGCAGCTTTTCTTCTTCGTTGACCCATCCATCACCCCAAGTTGGGTTTTCTTCATGATGATGAGTCGGGAAGAATGTGTATCCTGAAGTCACAGTCTCAGGAGAAGAAACCTGAGAGGGTGTCATCTCTGTGAAAGTCACGTGAGACGAGGTAGCTCCAGAGGATACATTGCTAGGCGTCGTCGGAGTGTAGGTAATCTCATCAGACGACGCTTCAGAAAAGCTATAGTCCTGATATATTACATTACAGGAAGCTCTGATAGAAGATGTTGCCTGCTCGGAGTCAGACTCATCCTCGGATGTAAGAGGATCGTCAATCCAGCAATGTTCTCCATTTTCAGGAGTTGAGGGAGGAGGTACCTGATGGGCTTCAGGGACTTCCGGCTCTGGATTGTGAGGAATCTCGTTGACGCGGTCTTGCTCTTGTTCTAGAGCAAGACGCTGCAAGATCCTTGCATATTCTTCAAGATCAGGCATGGGAGCCAGATCCTCTTCTTCGTCTTCTCCGTGTGGCTCAACATAGTTGATTTCCACTGGAGCAATGACAGGTGCTGGGTTAACAGCATCTTCTTGTGCAGCCTCTTGGTCTTCTTCATCATCAGACCAGGATCCTTGTGGTTGCAAGGGGTTATACCAGATTACTGGCATAAGGTGAGTTTCAGGAACCCATTCTTCATCGGAGAGATATTCTCCTGTTTCAAGAGATTCCTCCCACTCATCGGTGTAGTTGGGCTCGAATCCATCGTCGGTGTCGCTGGACTCGTATCCATCAATGGAGAATCCAACTACCGAGTTGCAAGAGTATGATGCCCCCTGCATGGCTTCTTTTTTGAATTGAGGTGGCATGAAATCACTGAGAGTGAAGTTTCTTACCGCCTTTGAAGTCTCTGGAAGGGACGTTTCTGTTGCCCCGAGTGAAGTGGTAGAGGAGGCCTCTGCCTTTTCATGGACTTCTTGTTTTGGCTGGGTCTTCTCTTGGCGTTTGAGTTTGAGGAGATGTTTCCTAGCCTGCCTTCGCTGTTGAGCTGTCGGCTTTGTTTTGACGATCTCCCAATTTTCATCTTCCAAGAGATCGGGATGTACCCATATGGGTTGTCCGTCTGGTGTCGGGTAAGGAACCAACACTTCGGACATTTGAATTCTTTTTATCACCTTGAAGGAAGTAGTGATCTTCTTCTTAGGTGATTTTGGTGTTTGTCCACGTGACACCATGTTGACGGAGGCGGGGCCATAATTTTTGTCAAAGGTGATGACTCCGTTTTTCCACATCTCGTTTATCTTCTCTCTCACAACAAAACATTGATTGAGAGGATGCGAGACCATCTGGTGGTATGGACAGTACCGAGGATCGTTGGTTTTGCCAACATCGCCCGGTCTTTTGGGCTCTGGCAAAATGAGTTTGCCATTTGCTAGGAGAGCCTCAAAGATTTCTTCGACGTCTTCATCGAACGGATATTTCTTTTCTAACCGCTCTTTGAAGGCATCAGAGAGTTCAGGTCTCTTACCTGCAGCTCTATTTTCAGCTTTCTTTGGTTGCTGAGGAGCTGACTTGGTTTGCACATTAAGGACCTCTTTCTTCTTTGGTTTAGAGGTTGCAATGGCGGTTGGCTCTTTTCTTGATGACTTCTGACTGTTGAGGTCTTTAATCACCGTTTCAGCTTCCATAGAAGCTTCCAGGAGTTCTCCCGGGTTTTTTGATTTGTTGCCGATGATCATGGAGCGTATTCTGGCTCTCATGCTGTTTCGGCAGATGTCGACTAGCGACGCCTGTGGCAATACATCTGAACATTTGTATGCCATTGCTTTCCACTTGTGAATGAAGTCATAAGTTGACTCATTCTCTCCCTGTTTTAGGCTGCAGAGTTGAGCCATAGTAACAGGATGATCCTCACCTTGGAAGTGGATCAGGAAGCGTGTCTCCAGCATAGCCCAGTTCTGAATGGAGTTCTCCGGCAGAGTGGAGTACCAATCGAAGGCCGTACCTTTTAGGGTACTTGCAAAGAGGCGAATCTTGAGTGCATCTTGATCCGCGATAGCTCCCGTCAAGATCTTGAAGTGGATGACGTGCTGTCTGGCCGATCCTTTCCCCGTATATGTTTGGAGAGTAGGATGCTTGAATTTTGTGGGGAACGGGACCGAGTCCATCCATAAAGGATATGGTGGCTTGATCCCATGCTCTTTGAGTATATCCTCTTCTTTAGCTTTAGCGAGGATACTGTCTACGTCCTTTTTGGTAAGGGCGCGTGACTCATTTTCTTCTCCATTTTCCTCGTTATTGCCATGATTCGGAGGAGGCTCATTGTTCACCTGATTTTGGACGACAAGGAGAAGGTTTTCCATCAGAGTTTCAATCCTCTGCTGGCCTTGTTCCAACTGCTGGATGCGTGTGAGCGCATCATCTCGAGGTGGATTCTGAGTTGGCGGCTCAGAACTTGTAGCCAAGACGTTCATCCCTCGGGATTCGAACGAAGAAATCGTCCTGGTGACCGAGCTGGGGCTCATTCTTTTTTATGAAGAGCTTGATGAAGGATTACTCTCCCGTCCTTGGCTGGAAGGGGCAGGAAATTCTTCGGGATGTCTTTGTGTCCTGGTGACGCTACGGGTCACCGGACGTCGGACATGGATTTTTGATGCTGACCTTTGGCGTCTTCTGGTTTTTCCAACCATATGGACGGCAGCAACTTGGTTGGGTCTTTCTTTTTCGACCCATTTGTGGGAGACTTGAAGTGTAGGAGGCTGGGTCCGTTGCTTCTCTAGTCTCTTTTGTCAATATGAAGCACGGCGGCGTGCTCGACGAGCGATTTGAACTTTGGTCAGTTCTGGCTGGGCTCTGACGATGAAGGATGTGCTCCCTCGGGCGCAGCAGCCGAGCTTGTCTTCTTTGTGGTTGGGCAAGGACAGAATGCGGACCCGGTCCTTTGCCTGTTGCAGCGAAGCTTTAAACCTTTCGAGTTCGGCCCCTGTAGAGATGAAGGGTCGAACTGAAGGAGTGTAGGCCTTGGCAGGTGCTTGTAAAGGCCTGGTGATGCATGATCTGATTTTGGGCCTGTAGGAACAAGCCGGCTCATGCTGGGTTGACTTGGGAGTCAGGTTGGAGATGGGTCTCTCCTCTTTCATGTAAGCAAGAGGGTAGAGCTGGTTCTCCTTGAGTGGGGCCAGGTATGCTGGCTTGGTGGAAGTTTGAGACCTCCTTTGTTTTGGGGAAGGTCTTGGAGACCAAGTCTTAGGGTAGACCTGGTTGGTTGTTGGTCGAGGCTTCGCGGGGGTGCCGCGGGCTTCGGGCTTTTGGGCTTTCGCCTTTGGTGTCACGAGAGTGACACGTTGAGAGGCGATCTTCTGCTTTTTGGCAGGAGCAGCTTGTTCTTCGGGAAGTGGGAATGGTCCCAGCGTCCCAAAGAAGATAGTCCGGGGAGTCGAGGTCGACCCGGAGTTCAGAGAGTTGCCGAGGGAGTTAACGCTTCGACAGCTGACAGGGCGCTTATGAGTGCGCTCGGTTTGCTTCTGTTGAAGCATGAGTTGGTGCTTGTTCTCATCGAAGATAATGGTTAAGGCTGCCATTGTTAGTTTCGAAAAAGTTCTGAAACAAGACCACATCCATTAGTAATCACAAGAATATAATGATCATAAATGAGAATTTATATGGTTGTCTTTTCAAATCGCTCTAGGGATATGACCCAAGCGACATGAAGAAGGCAAAAAGCCATAGATGGTACAATTGTTCTGACAGCAAGTATGGTGAGCCCAGAATGAGCGTTCCAGTGACTGCTAGAAGCAATTGTAAACCTAAATTCGACTTATCGAGAAGCAGGGCTTGCTCGAGATAAGAAGAATATAAGGTAGAAGTTACAAATGTGCCGGTCACAGATACAGTAGACCTTGAAAGGGCGTACCAGTACTGCTATGCACAAATGTTGGAGATCGCATCCATGAGATGGGATTCTTTGTTTTGAAATGTCAGAAATGGACTCGTCAAAGAGAGCAGGTGGCATTCCGATTCAAATACGGGCTCAACGATTTCCGCGAGCGCCAGTACTCAGAAGGGAAGAGACCACAATTTCTCGAATCTGAATCCAAAAGTGACGAGTTTTTGGAGATTTTTTTTTTTGAAATGATTTTTTTTTTATTTTTTTATTTTTATTTTTTTATTATATATTTTTTTTAAAAATATATTTTTATTTTTTTTATTTTTTATTTTTTTGAAAATTTTTGTTTTTTTTTTTTTTTTTAAGATTTTTTTTTTGAAAATTTTTTTTTTATTTTTTTTTTATTTTTTAAGATTTAAAGACGAGAGAGTACACATAGGCCTCCTAACCCGATCTTATGAAACCTCAATTGATAGAATTGCCCCCAGGTAAGGGTAGGATTACTTAATGAACCCGTTTGGAGGACCCTTGCCTAGAACAGTCAAGCTGTCTCCACACTCTGGACAAGGCTTTTCTTGAATCAATCGTGATCAAAGAACGCAATTGGTTTAACCTTAGTGGTCTATGTCCTTCTTTATAAAAATCCCAAATAGACTCATCGAAGAGAAACGATGGCCCAAAACCTTAGTCGAACGGGCTCAACATTTCTGCAAGCACCAAAGAACGATAGGATAGGAACAAAGTTTCTCAATTTTGAATCCAAACTAAGAAAACTAATTTTTTTTATTTTTTTTTTAATATTTTTTTTTTTTGAAATCTCTAATGAACTCATCGAAGAGAAACGATGGTCCAAAACCTTAGTCGAACGGGCTCAACATTTCTGCAAGCACCAAAGAACGATAGGATAGGATCAAAGTTTCTCAATTTTGAATCCAAACTAAGAAAACTGATTTTTTTTTTTTATTTTTTTTTGATTTTTTTTTTTTGAAATCTCTAATGAACTCATCGAAGAGAAACGATGGTCCAAAACCTTAGTCAAACGGGCTCAACATTTCTGCAAGCACCAAAGAACGATAGGATAGGATCAAAGTTTCTCAATTTTGAATTCAAACTAAGAAAACTGATTTTTTTTTTTTGAAAAGAGAAAGAATGGAAACAAACTTAAAGAAGTAGAAATTTCCAAAAAATCCCATCTCATTTTTTTTAGGATGCAAAATCCGACATAGGCCACCAGCTATAAAGTAGCCAAGGAATCTGGAGAAGAAGTATAAGCATAGAGCAAAAATATGGTATGCAAATATTTCATTTCCAAGCACCGTGTTCTCAAATGAACGAGTCCCACCGGGTGTGCCAGCTTGATGGAACGCGCTCCGAGGCGCCGTGGGGCGGCTACCGGGGTCGGCGGAACGTGGGAGTCCGTCGGGTCCGGCCCTTTCGCGCCCTGGCGGGCCCTGAAGCGTGCATCAACATTTCTTTTGTGTGGGTGTGCCAGATTTTCTACTTTACTTGGAATTGCAAGTGGTCATCCGGAGATCAACCTTCGCAAGTAAAAAGGAAATCAACTTCTTTCAAGTTTTCCATTTCACAAATATTTAAGAAAAGAGACATTTTCTTGGTTTGCCGTGAAAGGCGATTTTGTTTGGCATTTATAGCCGATTTTGGCGTTTATAGCCGATTTACAATTCTCATCAATAATGAAAGACAAGAGTTGTGATTTTTGTCTCTTTTAGAAAAATACAAACTACAATGAAAAGCAAGAAAAGGAAGATCTAACTTTTCAGGAGATTGTGGGGGACTCGTTCAGATTGACGGTCGCAAGCCATGTATGGGCTTCGCCATCATCCATGCAGATGAGAACAGAAGATGCTCTTGATTCGCTTGGCTTGGCTATAACCTTAGGTTTTTAGAGGACAAAGACCAAGAGAAGGTCCTATGTCCAATAAAAAGCTAAGTAGACGGGCTGAAAAGCCACGTCTAAGCCATTGGAGGCAGCGGGAGAAGGCAAGGACCTTGGGGGGGGGGGGGGGGGTGCCCCCCAAGGGACTTTTGTCACCTTGTAGTGGTGGCCGGCAAAATCACATTTTCAGGAAACCACAGGGGCCAAAGTGCGCGAAACGCGAAAAAAGACGGAAAAACGGGTCACCGGCGGAAAATCCGGTGACCCGGACCACCATGGTCGCCGGCGACCATGGACCGGCGACCATGGGCCATGGTCGCAGGGGCCTGCGACCATGGGCCCCTGCGACCCTGGGGGATTTTTCCCCTTCGGAGCCCGTTTTGCGGTCGTTTTGAGGTCTTTTTCGTCGCCGTTTTCTTCTGTATTTTTCTTGACATTTCTTCTCATTTATTGGCTTGATTTCCCTGTAGAAAACCTGATGAGAATCCTTGCATTTTTAGAGTGCAAAGTTTCCAATTTTCCGGGAAAGCCGAAGACTTTGTCGCGTAGAGCTGCTGATTTTCCGCCAGAAGCTGAAACTTGGTCAAACGATGTCGGAATGGCCTGAAATTTGAGGTGAAGCCTCCTGAGCAATAAATAAGATCAACCATAGGCTTTTGTTTGAGTTTTGAAGCCGTTTGGGGTCCCGTCGATGCTTCACTTGATTTTGCTGCGGGGAAAATGTCGAGCTTTGATATGTGGCCAAACGATGTCCGATTGACCTGAAATTTGACGGGGAGCCTATTGGAGTCATTTTGAGACGTTCCATGGGCTCCGTTTTGGATGTCATGGTCCCGGGTTGCTCCGCCGCCGGTAGGCTTGATTTTCTCTCGGAGCATTGAAACCTGGTCAAACGTTGTCGGAATGACCTGAAATTCGACGTGCAGCCTTTTGGAAGCATGTTGAAGCCACTCATGCACTTGGTTTGATGAGCGAAGGCTTCGGTGGTTCCCGCCGCCGGGAGGCTTGATTTTGCTGCTCGAGCATTGATGGAGGGTCAAACGTTGTCGGTTTGACTTGAAATTTGGCATGGAGCCCTTTTGAGACATGCTGGAGTCATCTGTAGGCTCTGATCGAAGTTTTGACGTCTCCGATGATGTCGCCGCCGAGAGCTCCTGTTTAGCTGTCGGAGAAGTGAAGTTAGGCCAAATGTTGTCGAAATGGCCCGAAACTTCATGTGTACTCTTCTCTTGGCTATCTTGAAGGATCTTGCAGTTTTTGTTTGATTCTGACAAGATTTGATTTTTTGGAGAAATTGCATTGCCTATTTATGGCAGGTTGCGACTTCATGCAGCTTTCTTGATGTTGAAGAGGCAAAGTGACATTTTTGGTGTCAACAGGATGCGGCTTCATGTGGCTTCTTAATGTTGAGGAGGCAAGGTGAGTTTTTTGGTGTCAACAAATGCCCCCTCGAGGTATAACGACGTGTAGCTTTTGGAGTCGATGTGCCTCGAAGAGAAACTAGAAGGAGAGCTTCTGACTTGATCAAGAGTCTTGAGCTTTTTTTTTTTTTTTTTTTTTGGAATATCCTTTTGAGTTTCCAGGGGAATTTTATGGTAGTGAGAGGGATCACATACCATCTCAAGGCAAAGTTTTGAAAATGACATAAGGGATTTGGATTTTCCCTTTTGACCTTGTGAACCTAAAGGCTTTGTATGGTGCATCAGGCGGTCAAGAAGGTTTTTTGGGTTTTGACCTTGTGACCTAACAAGCTGTATGTGGTAGGTTAAGGGGTCGAGGTTTGATTTTTGATTTTGACCTTGTGACCCAACAAGTTGTATGTGGCAAGTTGGGGGGGTCAGATTTGGTTTTGACCTTGTGACCAAACAAGTTGTATGTGGCGAGCTAGGGGGCCAGGATTTGATTTTTTGTGAAATGTCAATTTCAAGATTTGGCTTAATTTGGTTCATGAGGTTGGATGGTTTGGTTTTTTTGAAACTCATGAGGCTTTCTTCTTTTCCTTTTTCTTTTCTGTTTTTTTTTTTTTTTTTGAATGGTCCAATCAACTCAAAAGAGGCATGGAACCATTTTGTATGCTCTTTGTGAAAGGGATTTTTTTTACTAAAAGCCACTTTTAGTGCCTAGGTGGTCAAACCTGGCTCATATGGGCTAACCTATGGGACCTTAAGCTTTGAAGATGGCTTAGATCTCATATGGTGTCATTATGTAAAGAATATCTGAAAATATCTCTTTCGGGTAGAGAATATCTAAAAATATCTTTACTTGGAGCGAATCTCTCAAGTTTCCTTATTTTTGGGAGAGATTTTCTCAAAGTATCTTTCTGTGAGAGAGAATATTTCTCATTCCCTTTCTTTGTGGGAAGGTTGCTAATTTTTAGCACTTACCTCCTAGATTTTCTCCTTGTTTCCTCTTTTGATTTGCTCTCTTCTATAAAAACAAGGGGAGGTTGGATCTCTTGCTCCATTACTTTCTTTTAGCAAAATCCTTCAAGAGTGCTCCAAGATCAAGAACTTCTCTTCAAAGATCTTCAAGTTCTCCTTCTTCTCCATCCGTGGCTTCAAGTAAGTTTTCTTCCTTCACAAAAAACTCCATGTAGAAGTAGAAAAAGTTTCTTTCTTTCTTTTCTTTGCCTTTTCTTTTCTTTTTCTCTCTTTTTTTTTCTTTTCCTTTCCACGTGTTTTCTTCTCTCTTCTTTTTTTTTCTTTTTTTTTCTTTATACGTGTGCCCCCCTTTTTTTTCTCTTTTTTTTCTGTTTTTTTTCTTTCTTCTTTTTTTTTTGCTCACGGTTTTTCTTCTTTCCATTTTTTTTCACGGTGTTCCTATTTTTTTTTCACCTTTTTTTTCTGGCTATATAGATAGGTCCGTACGGACCTGGCCGTACTGTCACGAAGCAGTGGGCCAACCTAGAAAAAAAAAAATTTGAATAGGTTTTTCTCTTTTTTTTTTTTTTTTTTTTTTTTTTCCTCATTCATGATAATGAGGTTATGCAATTTCAAGATGTTCATGCATCATTTTTTTTTTTTTTTGCATCAAGATAGAAGGCTAGAGTCTCTAGGTCAAGCCAATATTATTTTTAACTTGGACAAAGTTTGATTGGTTTTGACCAAGTTGGGTTGGAATTGGTCAAACTTTGGTCAAGGTTTTTCTAGCATCTAATGCATGATGATTTTCTTTGATGTATGATTTTTAGTAAATTGATTTGGAAGCATGATGATGCACACCTGAAAATCTTTTGCAAGTATTGGGATTTGGAGCTCGCAGTAATGTTGAGCCCTTCCTTAGTCTTGCAGGATTTTGAGGAGCTTTGCAAGTTTTGAAATTTTGGAGCTCGCGGCAATGTTGAGCCCTTTTCCAATTTTGTAGAAATTTGATAAGACTGGCTTGATCTCGCAGCAATGTTTGAGTTCAAACCTTCTTTGAGAATTTTCGACTGACTATGAACTTGCAGTGGTGTTGAGCTCATCTTCAAGCTTCCTATCTTTTTTGGGGTGTTTCTCTTTTCTTCGGAATTGCCCCGGAACTATGCCAAAATTATGTTATTTTGGTGATGATTGATCTTTTCTTTTCCATCCTTTGCAGGTAGTTCCTCCAGGACGAACAAGGGCAAAGAACCTGTTACTGATGAACCTCGCCATTCTACCAGATCTTCTAATGTGGCTGTACATCGGCCTAGGAGAAGGTCTAGTTTGTTGAGAAGAATTTGGAAGAGTGTGACTCCCTCAACCGTGATGAGATGAGACAGCGATTGATCGTTCTCAAGGATGATGAATTCTATAAGATTATGGTAAGCATTCATCCCTGGGTCATGGATGATCAGAGCATCGTGCCCAAGCCTACCTTTTTCTTTGGTGACGCAGTCCCTGATGACTTGACATACCAAAGGAGATGTTTTCAGTTCTCTTACATGGCAGACAGTGAGGAGAGAACTATTTCTACCTGGTCGACCTTTGATCGCACTATCTCGATCATGAACCTTTCTCCCACATGCCCTAAGAGGGAAGATCCTCCGAGCTAGGTGAAGAGGACTAATGTGATCAAGACCGGGATTTTTGTTGGCGGCCCTTTTGGATATGTAGAGAAGGCGCCTGTCTGTATGGACATGTTGATGCCGGCCAGCAGCTACCAAGGTTCTGATCATCCGTCGGTCGATTTGAGACGGATGAGCCTTGGCATTTTCAAGGGTGATGGAAGCAATTGGGTAAAACCCTTCCAGCTTAGTGGCCGTTTCAATGCTGACTCAGATTGGAAGTCTTGGACTGATCACATCTTGGAGATTGGTGGTGCCATTTTGAAGGAGGCCGAGATCTTCGACGCGGTTTGTGCTTTTAGGGAGACCATGATCTTTTCCGACGAGGCCTTCATGGCCATGTTGGAGTCTTGTCTTCCACAAACCAACACATTCGTTGTTACGAATGGTGAAATTGGTTTCTCTTTGACTGAGTTGAGTGCCATTACTGGGCTACCCATCCTTGACAGATTGTATGAGGAGTTCATGCCTATTGACAGTGTGCTCGAAGGGCAGTCTGAGGAATTCCAGCTTCTGTACTTTTAGCTCGTTGCTTTCTATGATTTTTTGAAGGAGAAGGAGGTCTCGAAAGTCAAGTGCAGCAGTTGGAAGAGTTTTAGTTCTTCGTCTTCCAACTTCTTTGATGGAGAGATTTCCGACAGCATGACCCGGGAAGACAGAGCTAAGAATCCGGGTTCAAAGAAGACTTCTGTCATGCAGGGAGATTTGAAGAGCTTCTTCAAGAGTAAAAATGCCATTTGTCCTGACATTGTACCGCAGAGGGATCTCGCTGTTTACCTCACTTACTGGCTTGGTGAGGCTATTTTTGCTGGAGGAGATGGTACGCACATTAGGCCGCATTGCATTTTTCCGGCTTGTCAGATGGTGTTCGGAGAGCAGCTAGCTTTGGTACCTGCTTTTTACTCCTATTTATGTACCGAACTGCAAGCTGCTGCTTTCCTTGTTCGGCTTAGGCTCCCCATGAACAGGGTGTTTTCGGCCCATATTTTCTATTTGTGGTATGTATACCACTGCCCTAGCTTCCATCAGTTGAGTGCTGCATAGGACGATGGTCCATTCATGATTCGGTTGGCCAGAGGAGTAGCCGTTTCTGAATCTCTTTTGTATGCGCGTTTGAGAATCTGACGGTTCAAGGACGTCGAGATTGGGCAGTCTTCAGTGAAGCTTTCTCCGAGTTTGCGGAAGAAGGCTTTTGATTTTGGTGTCTCCCGTGATTCCACCAGGACAGGGTCGGGAAGGCACTATTCTTTGACTAACACAGAGAAGAGGTGGCTTTTTAACGTACGAGTTGGTACATTGGTGTCCCATAGACATCTTTTTTTCGACATCTAGCTGTATGTCTTCTCACGTTTTGCGCTATAGTTGGGCTTCTCTCAAGGCGTTGTTGGAGCACCTTCGAGCATGGTGAAGCATTTTGGAGGTTTGCAGGACGGGAGGAATGCATGGGCTTTTTACAGTGTGGAAGACACTACCGCCATAATTTCCTATCCTGAGTTGTTACTTTCCGGACTGTTGGCTTCACGAAATGGATTGCGGAGAGCTTTTTAGTGTACCGAGGACTTTCCAAGAAGGACTTTGATGTCAAGCAATCTCCTGGGAAGGGTCTTGGCAGATCAGATGGCGTCTGACGAGAGGAAGTTTTGGCTTTCCTTTCTGAAGAGAAGCATAAGATAGGATTTCTCAATGAGCAGGACGTCATTAGATTTGAAGCTATGAAAGGAGTTCTTGGTGATGTCTTGTAACAGTTAGAGGAGGAGGAGGCCGAGATCGGCGATTGGATGCAAGCAGAGTGAACAAACGCTTCCACGGAGTCCACTCGGAAAAGCAGATTGTTCGGTGAGAACTCTAGTGAGAGACCTGATTTTGATAGTGGGGCAGGTTCTTCGAGCAGACCGACCAGCAGAAATAAGAGGAAGAGAGGACAACACCGTAATATGAGACGGCACGAAAGTCCTCCTGATCTGGAAGTTCCTCTCACCATTGCTGATGAGGTGTCTGGGGATGCTGACGAGCCTCCAGAGAAGAGGAGCCGAGAAGAGGAGACCACTGATGATGGTATGATTCTCTCTTTCTTTCGCCGCTTCTTTTCGTTTATGAGAGATTTTTTTTTTGATCCGTGATGGACCCGAAAAAAAGGGGGAATCTTCCGTCCTCTCCCTCCGCACCCCGGGGGCTGAACTGGGTCTCGGCAGAGGAGGGAAGATCTTGGGCATCAACATTTTTTGTACGGGTATGCCAGATTTACTTTCTACTTGGAATTTGGAATGGTGATAATCCAGAGATCCACCTTCACAAGTGGAAAGGAAATCAATCTTTTTTTCTAACTTTTCAAATTGCATTAATATTAAGAAAAGAGACAAGTTTGTTTTTTTTTTTTAGAATGCCGTAAGAGGCGTTTTTGTTTGTTTGCCATAGAAGGCGGTTTTGCCGTGAAAGGCGATTTTACAAAACTCATCAAATATGAAAGACAAGAATTGTGATTTCATTTTGTCTCTTTAAGAAATACAAACTACAATAGAAAAGTGAGAAAAGGGATCTAACTTCTCAGGAGATTGTGGGGACACGTTGAGATCGACGGTCGCAAGTCATGTATGGGCTTCGCCATCGTCCTTCAAATGAGAACATGTGATGCTTTGATTCTTTGGCTTGGCTCCTAACCTCAGTTTTTTAAAGGACAAGGACCAAGAGAAGGTCCTATATCCAATGAAAAACCGAGTAAACGGGCTGAAAAGCCGCGTTTAGGCCATGTTGGAGAAGGAGGTGACCTTGGGGGGGTGGCCCCCCAAGGGACGTTGATCACCTTGTGGTGCTTCTGGGAGCAAAGTAGCAGGACTTCGTTTCTCTCTTGGATTTTCTGGATTTTCAGAGCTTGCACTTGGGATCTATTTTCATCATGCTTTCTTCTTAGAATGGACCTCCTTTTATAGGCTTTTGGTAGCCATGAGGTGTTTATTGGCATTGATGGCCATGATGAAAGAATTGATGAGGAGTTACAAGTTGATTTTGTAACTCCTTTTTCAAGGCTTGTGATTGGCCGATGAAGGTAGTGGGCATTTAATCACCTTTATGCTTCATGATGATGGGAGTTTCATGGGTTTAATGCCATGAGTGCTTGGATTTGTAACTCCCAAATGCTTGAATCTGATTGGGCCATCCAAAATAATGAGTTAATGACTGCATTAAGTTGTCATAAACGGGTCAATTAACGTCATTAAGTGGTCGCCGAGGCATGTGAAGAGTCGCGGGCCGCGCTGCGCCTTTTGAAATTCTTCTTGCGATCATCACAGGTGGATCCACGCATTATTTGATGTCGGATTGCGATACAATTTCAGACATTGATTGTTGTTGGCGGGCCAGTGACATCTGTCTTGTCGATTTCACGATCGGTCGGACAGAAAGTGCACTTTCTTGGTCAGCCGGTTGGCAATTTTGAGGCGATCGGTGATGATTTCATGCTTTTGACGGCGGATCCGAGATGTCGACGAAGATCAGTGGTTTTCGACCATCAAACATTGCATTTTTCGAAAATCACAAAGGCCGGAACACCCGAAATGCGAAAACCATCGAAAAACGGACACTTTGGTGCAAAATCAGGCGACCCGGATTTGCAGGGTCTCCCGGCGACCGTGGGCCAGGGTCGCCGGCGACCATAGGGCTTTGGCCCGTTTGGTCGCCGAGCGTCGTTTTCGGCCGATTTTCCGTCTTTTTCGTTCCTTTTTTCTTTTGTATTTTTCTTGACATTTTTCCTCAATTATTGACTTCACTTTCTTGGAGAAAACTTGACGAGAACCCGCGTGAAATCGGAGTACAAAGTTTCCCATTTTTCGGGAAAGCTGAAGACTTTGTAGCCGATTTTCTGTCAAGAGTCAAAACTAGGTCAAACGATGTCGGAATGACCTAAAAATTGAGGTGAAGCTTCTTGAGCAGTGGATAGGACCAACCATGGCTTTTATTTGAGTTTTGAAGCCGTTTGGGGTCCCATCGATGCTTCACTTGGTTTTGCTGCGGGGAAAATGCCGAGCTTTGATATGTGGTCAAACGATGTCCGATTGACCTGAAATTTGACGAAGAGCCTATTGGAGGCATTTTGAGACGTTCCATGGGCTCCGTTTCAGATGTCATGGTCCTGGGTTGCTCCGCCGCTGGTAGGCTTGATTTTCTCTCGGAGCATCGAAACCTGGTCAAACGTTGTCAGAATGACCTAAAATTTGACGTGCAGCCTTTTGGAAGCATGTTGAAGCCACTCATGTATTTTGTTTGATGAGTGATGGCTTTGGTGGTTTCCGCCGCCGGGAGGCTTGATTTCGTTGTTCGAGCATTGATGGAGGGTCAAACGTTATCGGTTTGACTTGAAATTTGGCATGGAGCCCTTTGGAGACGTTCTGGAGTCATCCGTAGGCTCTGATCAAAGTTTTGGTGTCTTTGATGATGTCGCCGTTGGGAGCGCTTGTTTAGATGTCGGAGCAGTGAAGTTAGGCCAAACGCTGTCGGAATAGCCCGAAACCTCATGTGTACCCCTTTTTTAGCTGTCTTAAAGGATCTCTCAGTTTCTGTCTGATTCTGAAATGATTTGATGCTTGAAGTAGCCTTGCCTGTTTTGTAGCAGGATGCAGCTTCACGAGGCTTCTTGATGTGGAGGAGATATAGTGACTTTTTTGGTATCAACAGATGCCCCCTCGAGGTACAGCGACGAGTAGCTTTTGGAGTCGATGGGCCTCGAAGAGCTTTGAAGAGAGATTCCAACTTGACCAAGAGTCTTGAGCATTTTTTTTTTTTTTGAATAGCCTTCTGAGTTTCCGGGGGAATTTTATGGTAGTGAGAGGGATCACGTACCATCTCAAGGCAAAGTTTTGAAAATGACATGGGGTGTTTGGATTTTGGGTTCTAGATTTTGGTTTTTGACCTTGTGACCTAACAAGCTGTATGTGGCAGGTTAGGGGGTCGAGGTTTGATTTTGATTTTGACCTTGTGACCCAACAAGCTGTATGTGGAGGTTGGGGGGTCAGATTTGGTTTGTTGGTTTTGGATTTTGATTTTGGTTTTGGTTTTGTGACCTAACAAGCTGTATGTGGCGAGTTAGGAGACCGGAATTTGGTTTTGTAGAATGTCAATTTCAAGATTTTGGCTCAATTTGGTTCGTGAGGTTGGATGGTTTGGTTTTTGGAAACTCATGAGGCTTTCTTTTCTCTTTTTTTTTGAATGGTCCCATCAACTCAAAAGAGGCATGGAACTCTTTTTTTGCTCTTTTCTTTTTTTTGCTCTTGGTAAGAGGAATATTTTGACTAAAAGTCACTTTTAGTGCCTAGGTGGTCAAACCTGGCTCATATGGGCTAACCCATGGGACCTTAGGCTTTGGAGATGGCCTAGATCTCATATGGTGTCATATTTGTAAAGAATATCTAAAAATATCTCTTTTGTGTAGAGAATATCTAAAAATATCTTTACTTAGAGAGAATTTCTCAAGTTTTCTTTTTGTGGAAAGATTCTCTCAAAATATCTTTCTTTTTGGGAAAGTAGCTAAATTTTAGCACTTACCTCCTTTCTTTTCTCCTTGTTTCCTCTTTTGGCTTGCTCTCTTCTATAACAGTAAGAGGGTTGATGCTTTTGCTCCATTGCTTTCTTTTTGCAAGAAATCTTCAAGAGTGCTCTCCAAGATAAGAAGTGCTTTCTCTTTTTCAAGGATCTCCAAGCTTTTCTTCTTCTTCTCCATCAATGACTTCAAGTAAGTTTTCTTCCTCCTCAAGAATCTCCACTGTAGAAGTAGCTTCTTCATTTTTTTCTTTTCTTCTTCTTTTTCTTTTCTTTTCTCTTTTTCTTCTTTTCTTTCCGCCTCTTTTTTTTTTATGCACGTTTTCCCCTTCTTTTTTTTCGTGCTTCTCTTCTTTTTCTTTTTTTTTTATTTCTTTTTTTCCTTTTTTTTTCTTTTTCACAGTTTTCTCTTTTTCTTTTTTTTTTCGTGAACTCTTTTTTTTCTGTTTTTTTTTCCACGCTGATTCCCCTTTTTTTCAGCGTTTTTCTCTGTTTTTTTTTTTTTTTTTTGCTGTTTTTTTTTTCTCTGCTGGCTGTACGGACAGGTCAAGCCAACATGATTTTTGACTTGGACAAAGTTTGATTGGTTTTGACCAAATTGGGTTGGAATTGGTCAAACTTTGGTCAAGGTTTTCCTAGTATCTAATGCATGATGATATTATTTGATGCACGATTTTTGTAAATGGATTTGGAAGTATGATGATGCATACCTGAAAATCTTTTGCAAGTATCGGGATTTTGAGCTCGCAGCGATGTTGAGCTCTTTCTCGGTCTTGCTGGATTTTGAGGAAGTTTGCAATTTTTGGATTCTGAAGCTCGCAGCAATGTTGAGCTCTTTTCCAGATTTTGCGGAAGTTTGATGAGATTGGCTTGTTCTCGCAGCGATGTTGACTTCGAGCCTTCTTTGAAAATTCTCCACTGACTATGAGCTCGCAGCGATGTTAAACTCATCTTCAGACTTCCTGTCTTTTTTGGAGTATTTTCCTTTTCTTTGGAATTGCCCCGGAACCATGTCAAAATTTTGCTAGAATTTTTGTAGCAGAATTCTGTCATTTTGAGGTTGATTGATCTTTTCTCTTCCACCTTTTGCAGGTAGTTCTTCTAAAACGAACAAGGGTAAAGGTCTTGTTACTGACGCACCTCGTCGGTCTGCTAGATCTTCCAATGCTGCCGTTCAGCAGGCTTGGGAGAAGGTCCAGTTTGTGGAGAAAAACTTGGAAGAATGCGATTCCCTCAATCGTGATGAGATGAGACAGCGATTGATCGCTCTCAAAGTTGAGGAGTTCTACAAGATCATGGTAAACGGTCGTCCTTGGGTTACGAACGATCAGAGTGTTGTGCTCAAGCCTACCTTCTTCTTCGGTGATGTAGTCCCCGATGACTTGACATACCAAAGGAGATGTTTTCAGTTCTCTTACACGGCAGATGGTGATGAGAGAACTATTTCTACCCGGTCGTCTTTTGATCGGACCATCTCGATCCTGAGCCTTTCTCCCACGTGCCCTAAAAGGGAATATCCTCCGAGCTGGGTGAAGAGGACCAGTGTGATCAAGACTGGGATTTTTGTTGGTGGACCTTCCGGTTTTGCAGAGAAGCCACCTGTCCGTATGGAAGTGTTGATGCCAGCCAGTGGCTACCAAGGTTCTGATCATCCATCGGTTGATTTGAGACCGATGGGCCTTGGCGTTTTTCGGGGTGACAGCAGCAATTGGGTGAAGCCTTTTCGACTTCGTGGCCGTTTCAGTGCTGACTCGAGCTGGGAGTCATGGACTGATCACACCCTGAGGATTGGTGAGGCCGTTCTTCGGGAGGCCGAGATTTTTGATGCGGTTCGCGCTTTTCTGCAAACCGTCGTTTTCTCCGATGAGGCTTTCATGGCCATGCTGGAGTCATTCCTTCCTCAAACCAACACCTTCATTGTGACGAATGGTGAAATTGGTTTTTCTTTGAAGGAGCTAAGCACCATCACCGGATTGCCTATCCTCGGCAAACTCTATGAGGAGTTTATGCCTATTGACAGCGTCCTTGAGGAGCAATCTGAGGAGTTTAGGCTTGTGTACTTTCAGCTCGTCGCCTTCTATGATTTTTTAAAGGAGAAGGAGGGCTCGAAAGTTAGATGCAGCAGTTGGAGAAGTTGCAGCTCCAACTTTTTTGACAGCGGGGATTCTTCTGATGGCATGGCCCAGGATGCTAGGGCTAAAACATCAAGTTTGAAGAAGATCGCTACTATGCGAGAAGATTTGAAGAAGTTCTTCGCAAGCACGAATGCCATTTGTCCTGACATTGTGTTGCGGAGAGATCTCGCTGTTTACCTCACTTATTGGCTGGGTGAGGCTGTTTTTGCTGGAGGAGATGGAACGCACATCAGGCCGCACTGTATTTTTCCGGCTTGTCAGATGGCGTTTAGAGAGCGGCTGGCTTTGGTACCTGCTCTTTACTCCTACTTGTGTACCGAACTGCAGGCTGCTGCTTTCCTGGTTCGGCTTGGGCTTTCCATGAATAGGGTGTTTTCTGCCCATATCTTCTATTCGTGGTATGTATACCACTGTCCTAGCTTCCATCGTTTGGGAGTTGCATAGGACGAAGATCCCTTTATGATTCATTTGGCTAGAGGGATAGCCGTTCTCGAATCACTTTTATCTACCCGTTTAAGGATTCGACGATTTAGGGATGTCGAGATTGGGCAGTCTTTAGTGAAGCTTTCTCCGGGCTTGCGGAATAAGGCTTTTGACTTTGGTGTCTCCCATGATTTGACCAGGGCAGGGTCGGGAAGACACTATGCTTTGACGGACGCGAAGAAGAGGTGGCTCTTCAACATACGGGTTGGTACGATGGTGTACCGCAGACATCTTTTCGTCGATATCCAACCGTATGTCCCTTCGCGTTTTGCATTGCAGCTTGGCTTCTCTCAAGGCGTTGTTGGAGCGCCTTCGAGCATGGTGAAGCGTTTTGGAGGTTTGCAGGATGGGAGAAATGCATGGGCTTTTTATAGCGCCGAGGACACTACCGCCATGATTTCCTATCCTGAGCTGCCCACCTTCCGGACTGCTGGCTTCACGAAGTGGTTCGTGGAGAGCTTCTCAGTGCACCGGGGGCTTTCCAAGAAGGAGCTCGATGTCATGCAGTCTCCTGGGAAGGCTCTTGGTAAATCGGATGGTGTCCGTCGGGAGGAAGTTTTGGCCTTCCTTTCTGGAGAAAAGCACAAGATAGGCTTTCTTAACGGGCAGGACATCATCAGATCAGGAGCTGCACAGGGGATTCCTGGTGAGGTCCTGAGACAGCTGGAGGAGGAGGAGGCCGAGATCGATGCTATGATACAGGCAGAGCATACGAAGGCTTCCATGGAGTCTACTGAGAAAAGTAGACCATCCAGTGAGGACTCTTGTGAGAGGCCTGATGTTGATAGTGGGGCAGGATCGTCGAGCAGATTGACCCGCCGAGGCAAGAGGAGGAGAGGACAACGCCGTAACATGAGACGGCACGATAGTCCTTCTGATCTTGAAGTTCCTCTCACCATTGCTGAGGAGGTGTCTGAGGATGCTGACGAGCCTCCGGAGAAGAGAAGCAGAGAAGAGGAGATAGCTGGTATGATCCCCTTTCTTTCCTTTTGTTTCTTCCTCTTTTTTTTGTGAAAGATTTTGTTTTGATCCGCTGCTTCTTTTTTTTTTTTTAGCAGAGGACGATGACCTGGTGATGCCCGAGGTTTCGGCCGATGAGGCAATGACGGACCCAGTCGTGGCATCTGAGGAAGAGCCCAGGGACTCTGGAGTGGTTCCAGAACCTTCACCTGGTATGATTTGCTTTGGCTTTTGTTTTTTTTTTTTCTTTTGCTGTCATTTGCTAACATGTAGCTGACTTGCCAAAGGATTCCGACGATTTCGAGCCATCTATGGACGCAACTTTTGAAGATGCTACGGATGAGCTCAAAGAGCAGAGAGTACTCCGACGGTCGTCGAAGCAGGTATATTTGCAATAATAATCTTGATATATTTTTGACAAGATTATATTCATACCTTTTTGTCTTTTTTTTTCTTTGACAGATTGTGAAGCAGCAGGAGAGATTCCTCCGTCTTCCTCAGAGCCAGAACAGGGGATACCTGCGGCTGATACAGAAGTAGGGGCTTCTTCCACTTTCAATGAGTCAGCTTCTTCCATTGGAAAGAGTTTATTGATTACTCTTCCAATGGAGCATGACGTGGGCAGTCGGGCACCAGAGCATGGCGAATCCTCATCTGCACCGCACCTTCAGTATGCAAGGAAGGTGTTGAAGACTGTCTTGAGCTCATGGGTTGAGACTCTTTCTTCAGGTCATTTGGAAGCTGGTTTTGGCATGATCAAGCATGTGCAGGACATCCTCGCTGATAGCAAAGAAGTCGGTCTGGACATCGCAAGCGCCAAGGATTTTGTTGAGGAGATCATCACCGTGGGGAGCAAATGGACTGAGACCAAGAGTTTCCCAGATGGTGACTTCTTTGATGAGATGTTCATAAAACCTTCCAGCAAAGTCAAAGCTGAGCTGACTGAGGTCACGAAGACTCGGAGACAGATCATTCGGGAGAAGAACGTTACCGAGTTATCCATCATTGGGCTGAAGCAAGACTTGGACCGCCTTGATAAGGAGGTCGTCGAGGCTAGGCACCGTCTTGATCTTTTAGAGGAAGAGGCTGCTGCCAAATGGACCGCCATTGTGGAGGCTCGTGACAAGGAGGGGACTCTCATTCGCCAGGTTGAGGAAGCCGAAGGTAATGTCCGGAGGAAGACTCAAGAGCATGACCAGTGGCAGGTCCTCTGGGAAGAGCTTCCTCGTGCTGCAGATGAGTCACGGCATTCGGCCGCGTTTTATGGGGACATTTTGAAGAAACGTGGCCTAAAAACTTTGGAAGTTAAGGCCATGGGTCTGCTTGAGGAGTTGAACCTTTGGTTGAAGACCATGTCGGATTGAGCTCCTGAGTTGTAACAGACTCTCTTTTTTTTTTTTTCCTTTTTTTTGGTACCTCCATGTATAAACAATTTTGGTACTATATTTTGTATCCCCTTCCTTTCACTTAAATCGTTTTTTGATGAAAACAATTTTGAGCAAAAGTTTGATGGGAATGTTTGCTTAAGAATTTGATCAAAAGGTTATCATTTTGTGAAAATCTTTTGTCAAAGGGTTGTTTTGGGCATGAAAGCCAATTTTGTGGCGAAAAGCCTGGTTTTTTGATGGTTTGAAAACCAAAATTTTGGATGGCATGAAAGCCTAATTTTGTGGCGTAAGAGCCAAAATTTATTTTGCGGCATGAGAGCCAAAATTTTTGGATGCGTGAAAGCCGAATTTTGGAATGGCATAGAAGCCGAATTTTGGCATTTATAGCCAGATTTTGGCGTTGATAGCCGATTTTTGGCGTTTATAGCCGAAATTTTTTAGTTTTGGCATTTATAGCCGACTTTTGGCATTTATAGCCTGATTTTGGCGTTTATAGCCAGATTTTGACGTTTATAGCCGAATTTTGGTTTTCAAAATGCAGGTATCGACTAAATGTCGCCTCCCCGCTGAATGGCCTTGCAAGTATCGATGGAATGTCGCTTCCTTGCTCATTCGGTTTTGCGAGTATTGATGGAATGTCACTTCCTCACGGGTTAGGTTTTGCGAGTATCTATGGAATGTCGCTTCCTTGCGAATTGGGGTGCAAATATCGACTAAGCATCGCTTCCCTGCTTTTCCCAAAACTTTTGGTTTTGCGGGTACTGACTTGGTGTCGTTTCCTCGCGATTTTTGAAATTTGAGGTTTTCTCGAACCATTTGAAATTTGGGTTGTGGATAGCAACTGGTATCTTGCGTCTCCACGATTTTTGAAATTTGGGTTGTGGATATCAACTGGTATGTTGCTTCTCCACGATTTTTTTGAAATTTGGGTTGTGGATATCAACTGGTAAGTTGCTTCTCCACGATTTTTTTGAAATTTGGGTTGTGGATATCAACTGGTATGTTGCTTCTCCACAATTTTTGAAATTTTCCAAGTATCGAATGGGGTTCGCTTCCTTACGATTTTTGGGTTTTGGAAGTATCGAATTTGGTTCGCATCCTTCCAGTTCTTTTGGGTTTTGCGAGTATCGACTGAATGTCGCTTCCCCGCGGTTTCTAGAAAACCATTTTTTTGTTTAAAGACACGAAGGTCATAAATTTTGACTTAAAACCATTTTGGTCACAAAAGCCAAGGCGGTCTAGGGTGAAAATTCCTAAGTCCCGATTTTTGTTTCAAACCATGAATTTTGGGTTCAAGGATCGAAAATTTTGGTCAAGTCTGGGAAGAGGCTCCTAAACTTGGATTTTGGATTTGATTTTTCTTTTGAACAATGAAACGATGAAAGTAAGCATTGTTTTGAGACATTGTGTTTTTTTTTTTTGGAAACTTCAACATAAAGATGAAAATTTTAAAAGGGGTGGGTTTGACGAGTAAGTACCTTGGAAATACGCTTTAGCCATGTAGATATTGCTCTGACCCGTTTGAGGAAGTCTTCAAGGGTAGTACCGCTTCAAGAACTTGCCATTGATGGGTAGCATACATCTGTCTCCTTCCATGTTTAGAAGAGCGTATGCACCGTTGGAGAAGACTTTGTCGATGACGAAGGGTCCCTCCCATTTTGGTTCGAATTTGCCTTTGGATTTGTGGGCAAAGACTATAGGTCTTTTTACTGCAAGAACCAAGTCACCCTTTTTGTAGGCGCATTACCTAACCTTTTTGTCAAAAGATCCTGCCATGCGTGCTTGGTACAACTCAATGCTTTGTAGAGCTTCGAGTCGTCTTTCATCGAGATTATCCAGCTCTTGGAGTCTCAGTTTGACATTACTTTCTTGCGTCATGTCATTTTGCAAAGATACCCTTAAGGAAGGAATTTGTACTTCCAAAGGGACAACTGCTTCGCATCCATAGACCAAAGAGAATGGTGTGCTATGGGTTGGTCCTCGAACGGTGGTTCGATAGGCCCACAAAGCTTCTGGTAGTTTGTCGCCCTAGTCTCTTTTGTGACTAGAGACCATTTTCTTGAGAATTTTGCAGAGCGTCTTGTTGAAGGATTCTACTAGTCCATTCGCTGCTGGATTATATAGAGTCGAAGGACAACTTTGGATTTTGTACTTGTCGCAGAACCTGTAGAATCTGTGATCCCGGAATTGTGGTCCGTTATCATGGACGAATCTTTTAGGTATGCAGAAGCGACAAATAATGTTGGTGCGCAAGAACTGAAGGACTGATGAAGTCTTCATTTCGCTGAGCGCAAATGCTTCTGACCACTTGGAGAAATAATTCGTAGCGGCGAAGATGAAGCGATGACCTTTGCTTGATGGGGGAGAAATAGGACCTACGATGTCCATACCCCAGGCTTCGAAAGGACATGAGATTGCTGTTGGATGTAGCCATTCTGGAGGCATGTGGACATAATCTCCGTGAATCTGGCATTTTTGGTAGCGCTTGGCAAATTACATTGCATCAGCTACTATGGTAGGCCAATAGTAACCTAGCATTTTTATCTGGTTGTAGAGCTTAGGGCCAGCCTGATGGGCTCCACAAAGACCAGCATAAACTTCTTTGAGAGTTTCATCAGCCTCTTGTTGTGATAAGCAGCGTAGGAGTACTCCATTGAAGGATTTTCTGTAAAGTGTTTTTGAAGGTATATCCAAATGAAAGTTCGGGGCTCGTCTTTGGATGCTTACCCGTTCTTTTGGATCTTCAGGTAGGATTCCGAACATGATGTAATCAA
This sequence comes from Umbellularia californica, assembly GCA_028538565.1. NCBI lineage: Eukaryota > Viridiplantae > Streptophyta > Magnoliopsida > Laurales > Lauraceae > Umbellularia > Umbellularia californica. The sequence continues at coordinate 27,927,725 of JAPQWN010000006.1, forward strand.
TGAACGGATCTCTCCAGTCGCTAATCGGAGGTTTGAGGATGGACATCCGACTTCCAACCACCTGGTGGCATTCAGCAACTGCTTGGTGTGTTTAGAGGAGGGAGAATCCTTCTTTGACACACTGTGACTTGCATGTTTTCCCCTTCTTGGATTGCCATGGATGCGGCGAGTCCGGCCAGGGCATCTGCATGGATGTTTTCACCTCTGAGGATGTGGGTGATGTGACAAATGTTGAATTTTTGTCGAAGCGACTGCGCCTTGTTGTAATAAGGCAGCAAATCAGGCTTCCTGACTTCATATTTCTGATTATCTGGTTGACGATCAGTTAAGAGTCTCCAAAAGCTTCCAGCATAGTGATGCCAGATTCGAGGGCGAGTTCCAATCCTACAATCAAGGCTTGGTACTCAGCTGCATTGTTTGAACATGGTTCCAGTAGCGAGAAGGCGTGTGGAATCATGTATTTGTCGGGACTGACAAAGAGGATGCCAATTCCCGATATTTGCTTTCCTTTTTCATTTATCTTGGTTGCACCGTCAAAGTACATGTCCCGGGAAGCATTTGACATGGAAGTTTCCACATTGTAGACAAATTCGTCTGGGAGATCATCCCTGAGTGGAGAATCTTTAGGCAATGGATGCTCGCGAGGAAATCTGCTAGAGCTTGGCCTTTGATTGCTTTTTGTGGCACATACCTAATATCAAACTGTGATAGAAGAATGGACCATTTTGCCAGTCGGGCATTGAGAGAACCTGCTTTTGTGACAAGGACCTTTAGGAGGTTGATCCTCGAAATCAAGTAGACTGTGTTCGACAGCAGATAGTGACGCAGTTTTTGTACAGCGAAAATTACTGCAAGGCATTCTTTTTCGACTGGGGAGTAGCGTTGCTCTGCACCTACCATCATGCGGCTAAGGTAATATAGAGCAGCTTCTTTTCTGTCGTCATTTTTTTGTGCGAGCAGAGCACCCAAAGAGTGGTCGAGAGCTCTTGTGTACAAGATAAATGGTTTTCCAGTTGTGGGGGCAGCCAGCACTGGAGGTTTGATGAGGTATGCTTTGATGTCTTGAAATGCACTTTCACATTCAGCATCCGAGACAAAGTCCACGCCTTTCTTCATCAGGCGAGAGAATGGACGGCATTTCCCTGATAGATTGGATATGAACCGTCGAATGTAGGCCAGCCTTCATTGAAGCCCTTTTAATTCTCTTAGGGTTCTGGGAGATGGCATTTCCAGGATAGCCTTGGCTTTGGTGGGGTCAAGTTCTATTCCAGCTTTCCGTACTACGAATCCGAGAAACTTACCCGATGAGACACCGAAGAAGCACTTTAGTGGATTCATCCGCAATTTGTGTTTGCGAAGTCGGAGGAAAACTTCTCAAAGATCATCGAGATGGTCTTCTTTTCTTCTGCTTTTTATGGAGAGGTCGTCAACATAGCATTCGACCGTCTTGTGCTGCATATCTTGGAATATTTTCATCATAGCCCTCTGATATGTTGCACCTGCATTTTTCAGACCAAATGGCATGACAGTGAAGCAATACACGCCGAATGGTGTGTGAAATGACGTATGCCTTTCATCTTCAGGATGCATCTTTATCTGATTGTAGCCAGAGAATCCATCCATGAATGTCATTCGCTCGAATCCATAAGTGTGGTCAATCATCACCTCTGGTATGGGGAGCGGGAATTCATCTTTAGGACATGCATTATTCAGGTCTTTGTAGTCAATACAGACCCTTATCTGCCCATTTTTCTTTGTCACGAGGACAATGTTGGCCAACCATTCAGGATGCTGTTCCTCACGGATGAAGCCAACGTTTTTGAGTTTCTGAACTTCTTGTTCAATTTTGTCCATCACGTCGGGACGGAATCTTCTTTGGCCTTGTTTGATAGGCTCGATTTCTTTTTGCAAGTTGAGCTTGTGGACTGCTACTTTGGGATCCAAGCCAGGCATTTCGGCATAAGACCATGCAAAGCAATCAACGAACTCACGAAGAAAAGAGATATACTCGGGTAACTCATCATCCTTTATATTCTTGCTTATGAATACAGGACGTGGGTTATCAGGTGTTCCCAAGTCTATCTTTTGAACAGGGTCTTCTGTCGGAAGGTTTGAAGGTGGTTCCTCCACAATGTTTCCAGAGGCTTCCAACTCAACAAGACCTTCTGGAGTGCCAAAGGTATTTTCAGACTGAGGCTCTGTTTCTGTCCATGAATCTTCTTGATCAGTATCCTTCTCAAGGCTTGCAATAAGATGGTCCCAATCATTTGCTGGAATTGGGTTGAAGTAGGGTACTTCTTTTGGAGATGATGATTCTTCTAGGACAGAGAACCGCTCGTCTCTATCATCGGGCAATTCCTCTTTATTATCAGAGAAATCATACCAATTGGAGGAGCTTTCTGGAATTTTGACGAGTAACTTCTCAAAGAGATATCCAGGGATATCGATGTCTTCATGAGATGTTGAGGCTTGGTCGGTAAAGCGACTTTGCAGCCATGGTGTCAACGGTCTCATAGGAGCGGTAGGATCATACCCCAACCCATATGAAGACTTGCCTTTTTGAAGGTGGATTTTCCAATCTTCTGGTTGACTTTTGGTCAGGGTGGGTTCCAACGGTATGAGAATACCACGGCCACCTCCCAAACCAGTCGGATTTTGAGCGTCGTAGCCCATTTTCTTCATGATAGCTTGTGCCATTGGACTATACAGGGATAGCTGAGGCATACCTTCGTTTTGGAAAGGTTCAAGCAGAGAGTTCAGTGGAGATGCTCCTGATCTGTGGAAGTAAATCACTTTTTCTTCTAGCGAAGTTGCCGGAATAACAAAGGAAGCAGACGTAGGGTCTTCTATGTCTGTAAGTGTCTCCAATGGAGTGAGAGCGGGCTGATCTTGCTAAGTATCAGCTTGGCTTGATGCTGTGTCATCTTCAGACTCTGACTCTGAGTCTGTGTCATGCATAATAGACACAAAGGAGACAATGAATTTGCCCCCCAGCCTTTTGTTTTGCCTTCTTTACTTTGGTAGTGATTACCAAAGGCTTTGGAGATTTGAAGGAGACGACGAAAGGAGCTTGGCCGCTTACTTCGAGTTTGGTGGAGGGTTTGTTTACCTCCGATGATTGCTTAGGAGCCTTGCCTTTATCTTTCTGGAGACTTTCGACAAAGCGAATTGTTTTTTCCTCCTGTTCTTCTTTTCCATCTTTATATATTTGAGCATCTGCAAAATGGACATCTCTGCCTTTGAAGGGCTTTTTGTCTGCAAATACTCGATGTATCAAGCCATCGTCGCCAACGAACTTGATGCACTGATGTAGAGTTGAAGGGACGACACCATTCTCATGTATCCAGGGGCGTCCAAGGAGTATATTGTAGCATGAAGGGGTCCTTATTGCATACACAGTGACTTCAGAAATAAGATCGCTGATTTGCAATTTGAACCTGATTTTGCCGATAGGCCTTTGAGCGCTACCGTCATATCCGAAGATGGATACGGACGTGTGATTCGGCTTGCTGGGTGGGATGCCCAGCTCTTCGAGTGCCGAAATAAAGATGAGGTTGAGTACAGAACCTGGATCGATCTGAACTCTGTGTACTGGCATTTCTTTGACGTACCCCGTAAAGTACAAGGGATGGTTGTGCTTTGTTTTGCCTAGGATGAGGTTATCCTTGTCGAGGGCAATTGTTGCACTTGCTGCTTTTTGTACCGAGAGGCATTCATTGCTTGATCCCTCAGTTTTCTTCTTTTCTCCCTTTGAGGGAGTATTTGATTTTTTGACCCTATAGTCCATTTCAATTTGTAGGACTTGTGGGGTATGTTTGTCGACATCCGCATTTAGCCTTTGTAATTCTGAAATGAGACTATCACGAGTTTGTGGAGACATTCGTAATAAGTCAAGGATGTGCAGACGTGCAGGTATGTGTTTGAAGTGCTCAATCAAGTCATACTTGAAAGCCTCCTTCGGGCCTATATTTTCATTATTATCGCCACTTGGGGCGCTTACAACTTGCTTTCCTGAAGGATTTACATAAGAAGAAGAGGGTTGATTGTAATTTTTGTGGTAATCCCGGCCAGAACGGGTACCTCTACCAACTTCAAGAGCCTCTAGAGAAGGGTCTTCTTTTGGAAGATCGTTCTCAGGATCAAGAGGTTGATCATTTGCTGAAGACGTCTCTGTAACAGCATTGGTGTCTTCGGTAATTGTATTGCACGGAGCAAATTCCTGGAACAAGTCCTGAACAGCAGCTGGCAACTTTTCTTTATTAGCCCAGACATCACCCTTGAGATAGGGTATCTGGGACCAATTGACTGAGTTTTCATTGAAGAAGATTTCATTGGCAGAAGTTTCTTCAAGATGATCAATCAGGAGAGGCTTGAGCTCTGATGTCACAGCTTCAGGAGACGAGGGCTGAGAGGATATTATCTCAGTGGAAGTCACCTGAGAGGATGTAGCTCCGAAAGATACGCTACCGGTTGGGGAGTACGTGTCTTCGGAAGCTTCAGAGGCACTGTTGTCCTGAGCTATTGCATTGCATGTTATCCTGACAGGAGATACCCCCAGTGCAGATTGTTGGGAATCGGACTCATCCTCAGATGTGGGAGGATCATCGATCCAACTGTTTTCTCCATTTTCAGGAGTTGAGGGAGAAAGTTCCTGTCGATTTTCAGGGACTTCCAGTTCTGGATCATTACAAAGATTGATGCGATCCTGCTCCTGCTCTATGGCAAGATGTTGCAAGATTCTTGCATATTCCTCAAGATCAGGCATGGGAGCCAAATCTTCTTCGTCATTTGCTCCTTGTGGTTCGCCCATGTTGGGTTCCACTGAAGCATTTGCTGGTGCTGGATCGACAGCGTTTTCTTGAACAGGGCCCTGGTCTTCTTCATCATCAGACCAAGATCAGATCCTTGTGGTTGTAATGGGTTATACCAGATTACTGGCATAAGATGAGACTCGGGAATCCATTCCTCGTCGGAGAGGTATTCTCCTGTTTCAAGGGATTCTTCCCACTCATCGATATCACTGGCAGTGTCACTGGACTCGTATCCATCCATAAGGAATCCAACTACTGAGTTGCAAGAGTATGATGCCCCCTGCACATTTTTATTTTTGTATAGAGGTGGCATGAAATCATCAAGAGTGAATTTTCTTACCACCTTTGAAGTTTTGGGAAGAGTTTCTTCCGTCGTCCCGAGTGAAGCAGTGGAAGAAGTTTCTGCTTTTTCAAGGACTTCTTGTTTTGGTTGAGACTTTTGCTGCTGTTTGAGCTTGCGGAGTTGTCTTTTGACTTGCCTTCGCTGCTGAGCGGTCGGCTTTGTTTTGACGATCTCCCAGTTTTCATCATCTAGGAGATCGGGATGCACCCATATAGGTTGTCCATCTGGTGTTGGATAGGGAACCAATTCTTGGGACGTTTGAGCCATTTTTATCACCTTGAATGAAGTAATGGTCTTCTTCTTTGGTGATTTTGAAGTTTGCCGACATGACACCATGTTGACAGAAGTGGAGCCGTAGTTTTTATCAAAGGTTATGACTCCGTTTTTCCACATCTCATTGATCTTCTCTCTCACAACGAAGCATTGATTGAGAGGATGTGAGATCATTTGATGGTATGGACAGTATCGGGGATCATTGGTTTTGCCAACATCTTCCGGTCTTTTGGGCTCTGGCAAAATGAGTTTGCCATTTGCTAGGAGAGCCTCAAAGATTTCTTCAACATCTTTATCGAACGGATATTTCTTTTCTACACGTTCTTTGAAGGCATTAGAGAGTTCAGGCCTTTTACCTGCAGTTTTGTTTTCAGGTTTCTTTGGCTGCTGAGGAGCTGACTTAGTCTGCACATTGAGAACCTCCTTTTTCTTTGATGATTTCTGACTGTTGAAGTCTTTGATCACCATTTCAGCTTCCATGGAAGCTTCGAGGAGTTCCCCCAGGTTCTTTGATTTGTTGCCGATGATCATGGAGCCGATTTTTGCTCTCATATTATTACGGCAGATGTCGACTAGCGATGCTTGTGGCAGCACATCTGAGCATTTGTACGGCATTGCCTTCCATTTGTGAATAAAGTCGTATGTTGACTCATTCTCTCCCTGTTTTAGGCTGCAGAGTTGAACCATAATAACAGGATGATCCTCACCTTGGAAGTGGGTCAGGAAGCGTGTCTCCAGCATAGCCCAGTTCTGAATGGAGTTCTCCGGCAGAGTGGAGTACCAATCAAAGGTTGTACCTTTTAGGGTACTTGCAAAGAGGCGAATCTTGAGGGCATCTTGATCCGCAATAGCTCCCGTCCGGATCTTGAAATAGATGACATGCTGTCTGGCTAAACCTTTCCCAGTATATGTCTGGAGAGTAGGTTGCTTGAATTTTGCAGGGAACGGAACCGAGTCCATCCATAAAGGGTAGGGTGGCTTGATCCCATGTTCCTTCAATGTATCCTCTTCTTTTGCTTTTGCTAGGATATCGTCCACGTCCTTTTTGGTAAGGGCGCGAGACTCATTATTTTCTGCATTGCCCTCATCATCTTCATGATTCGGAGGGGTTTCATTGTCAGGTGGTGGATGCTGTAGAGTGAGAATGAGGTTTTCCATCAAAGCCTCAATTCTCTGTTGTCCTTGCTCCAACTGCTGGATGCATGCGGTTACGTCATCATGCGGTGGAGGCTGCTCAGAACTTGTAGCCATGACGTTCATCCCTCGGGATTCGAACGAAGAAATTGTCCTGGTGACTGAGCTGGGGCTCATTCTTCTGGATGAAGAATCTGAGGAGTGGTTACTCCGGCGTTCTTGGCTTGGAGGAGTGGAAGACTCTTCCAGATGTGTTCTTGTCCGAGAGATGCTGCGAGTCACTGGACGTCTAACACTGATTTTGGTTGCTGACTTCCGGCGTTTTCTGGTTTTGCCAACCATATGAACAGCAACGAATTGATCGGGTCTTTCTTTTTGGACCCACTTGTTTGAGACGTGGAGAGTAGAACGCTGGGTTCTTTGTTTCTCGAGTTTTTTTTGTCGATATGCAGTGCGGCGACGCATACGACGAGCAATTTGAGCTTCAGTCAGCTCTGGCTGGGCTCTGGCGATGAAGGATGTAGTCCCTCGTGCGTAGCAGCCGAGTTTGTCTTCTTTGAAGCTTGGCCAGGACAAAATCTGGACGCGGTCCTTTGTCTGTCGCAATGAAGACTAGAATTTTGCGAGCTCGGCCCCTGTTGAGATGAAGGGTCGACTCGCGGGAGTGCAGGCTTCAGCATGTTTTTGCATAGGCCTAACAATGCAGGATTTGATTTTGGGCTTGTAGGAGCAAGCCGGCTCATGATGATTTTGTTTGTTTTTTGGGTGGAGGGTAGGTTTCTCCTCTTTCATGTAAGAGAGAGGGTAGAACTGATTCTCCTTGAGAAGGGCCAGGTATGCTGGCTTTGCAGATGTTCGGGACCTCCGTTGCTTTGGTGAAGATCTCGGGGACCAAGTTTTGGTGCAAATCTGGTTTCTTGTGGGTTGAGGCTTCGTGAGAACGCCACGGGCTTCAAGCTTCTTGGTGTTCGCCCTTGGAGCCATTTTAGTGACACGTTGCGGGGCAGTTTTCTACTTTTTGGCAGGTACAGTGTCTTCTGCGGGAAGTGGGAATGGTCCCAGCGATCCGAAGACGATGGTCCGGGGAGTTGAAGTTGACCCGGTGTTTGGAGAGTTGTCGAGGGAGATGACACTTCGGCAACTGGCAGGGCGCTTATGCTTGTTTTGCTTGTCTTGAAGCATAAGTTGGTACTTGTTCTCATCGAAAGTGATGGTTAATGAAGCTGCCATTGTTAGTTTTGGAAAACTTCTGAAACAAGACCAAATCCATTATTAATCACAAGAATATGGTGATCGTAAATGAAGAACAACTATGGTTTTGTCTTTTCAAATCACTTGAGGGGACATGGCCCAACCCAAGGATGAGAAGAAGGCAAAAAGCCATAGAGGATACAATTGTTCTAAAGTGCAAGTATGGTAGGCTCAGAGTGAGCGTTCCACTGACTGCTAGAAGCAATTGTAGACCTTAATTCAAATTACTGAGAAGTAAGGCTCACTCGAGGTAAAATGATATAAGGTTGGAGATACAAATGTGTCGGTCGCGAATACAGTAGACCCGAAAGGGCGTACTAGCACCGCTAGCCACAAATGTTACAAATCGCATCCTTGGAAAGGACACGAGATGGGATTTTTTTTTGAAAGGTCAAAATTTGGATTCATAAAGGAGAGCAAATGGTGTTCCAATCTGAACAAAGGCTCAACATTTCTGTGAGCGCTAAATTCAGAAGGGAAGGAACCAGAATTTCTCTGATGTGAATCCAATAATGACGGAAGTTTTTTTTTCAAGGGTCAAGATTGAACTCATCAAAGAGAGCAAATGGTATTCCGTTTCGAACAAAGGCTCAACATTTCTGCGAGCGCTACAAATCCGAAAGGGAGGGAACCAAAATTTCTCAACTCTGAACTCAAAAGTGACGGAAGTTTTTTTTTTGAAAGGTCAAGATTGAATTCATCGAAGAGAGCAAATGGTGTTCCATTCCGAACAAGGCTCAACATTTCTGCGAGCGCTAAATCCGAAAGGGAAAGAACCAAGATTTCTCAACTCTGAATTCAAAGTGACAGAAGTTTTTTTTTTTTTTGAAAGATTTTTTTTTGGAATTTTTTTTAAAGGTGCACATAGATTTCCAATTCGATCTTATGAAACCTTAGTAGATTTTTTTTTTGAACTCTTTTTTGAAAGGTTTTTAATAAAATCATCAAAGAGAACGAATGGTGTTCCAATCCGAACAAAGGCTCATCATTTCTGCGAGCGCTAAATCTGAAAGGGAAGGAACCAAGGTTTCTCAAATTTGAATGCAAAAGAGAGAAAACTGATTTTTTTTTAAATTATAATTTTTTTTGAAATCCCAATTGGACTCATCAAAGACAAAAGATGGCCCAATCCCCGATATGAACGATAGCTGCGAACATTTCTGTGAGCTATCAAGTTCAAAAAGGAGAGGATCAAAATTTCTTAAAGTTGAATCTTGAGAAAGAGAGATCATTTTTTTTTTTTTTTGAAAGAGTTTGAAATGAAGGTGTTTTTTTTGAAATCCCAATCGGACTCATCAAAGAGAAAAGATGGCCCAATCCCCGATATGAACGATAGCTGCGAACATTTCTGTGAGCTATCAAGTTCGAAGAGGGAAGGATCAAAATTTCTCAAAGTTGAGTTTTTAAGAAAAAGAGATCAGATTTGTTTTTTTTTTTTTTTTTTTGAAGTGAGAAAGAACAATTGAAATCCCATCTCATATTTTTTTAGATGCAAGATGCAACATAGGCCACCAACTAGAAAGGAGCCAAGTGATCAAAGCATCACGTTCTCAAGTCAACGTGTCCCACCGGGTGTGCCAACTTGATGGACCCGAAAAAAAGGGGGAATCTTCCGTCCTCTCCCTCCGCACCCTAGGGGCTGACCTGGGTCTCGGCGGAGGAGGGAAGATCTCGGGCATCAACATTTTTTGTACAGGTATGCCAGATTTACTTTCTACTTGGAATTTGGAATGGTGATAATCCGGAGATCCACCTTCACAAGTGGAAAGGAAATCAATCCTTTTTTCTAACTTTTCAAATTGCATTAATGTTAAGAAAAGAGACAAGTTTGTTTTTTTTTTTTAGAATGCCGTAAGAGGCGTTTTTGTTTGTTTGCCGTAGAAGGCGGTTTTGCCGTGAAAGGCGATTTTACAAAACTCATCAAATATGAAAGACAAGAATTGTGATTTCATTTTGTCTCTTTAAGAAATACAAACTATAATAGAAAAGTGAGAAAAGGGATCTAACTTTTCAGGAGATTGTGGGGACACGTTGAGATCGACGGTCGCAAGTCATGTATGGGCTTGGCCATCGTCCTTCAAATGGGAACATGTGATGCTTTGATTCTTTGGCTTGGCTCCTAACCTCAGTTTTTTAAAGGACAAGGACCAAGAGAAGGTCCTATATCCAATGAAAAACCGAGTAAACGGGCTGAAAAGCCGCGTTTAGGCCATGTTGGAGAAGGAGGTGACCTTGGGGGGGTGGCCCCCCAAGGGACGTTGATCACCTTGTGGTGCTTCCGGGAGCAAAGTAGCAGGACTTCGTTTCTCTCTTGGATTTTCTGGATTTTCAGAGCTTGCACTTGGGATCTATTTTTATCATGCTTTCTTCTTAGAATGGACCTTCTTTTATAGGCTTTTGGTAGCCATGAGGTGTTTATTGGCATTGATGGCCATGATGAAAGAATTGATGAGGAGTTACAAGTTGATTTTGTAACTCCTTTTTCAAGGCTTGTGATTGGCCGATGAAGGTAGTGGGCATTTAATCACCTTTATGCTTCATGATGATGGGAGTTTCATGGGTTTAATGCCATGATTGCTTGGATTTGTAACTCTCAAATGCTTGAATCTGATTGGGCCGTCCAAAATAATGAGTTAATGACTGCATTAAGTTGTCATAAACGGGTCAATTAACGTCATTAAGTGGTCGCTGAGGCATTTGAAGAGTCGCGGGCCGCGCTGCGCCTTTTGAAATTCCTCTTGCGATCATCACAGGTGGATCCACGCATTATTTGATGTCGGATTGCGATGCAATTTCAGATATTGATTGTTGTTGGCGGGTGACATCTGTCTTGTCGATTTCACGATCGGTCGGACAGAAAGTGCACTTTCTTGGTCAGCCGGTTGGCGATTTTGAGGCGATCGGTGATGATTTCATGCTTTTGACGGCGGATCCGAGATCTCGACGAAGATCAGTGCTTTTCGACCATCAAACATTGCATTTTCCGAAAATCACGGAGGCCGGAACACCCGAAACGTGAAAACCATCGAAAAACGGACACTTTGGTGCAAAATCCGGCGACCCGGATTTGCAGGGTCGCCGGGCGACCATGCACCCAGGGTCGCCGGCGACCATAGGGCTTTGGCCCGTTTGGTCGCCGAGCGTCGTTTTCGGCCGATTTTCCGTCTTTTTCGTTCCTTTTTTCTTCTGTATTTTTCTTGACATTTTTCCTCAATTATTGACTTCACTTTCTTGGAGAAAACTTGACGAGAACCCGCGCGAAATCGGAGTACAAAGTTTCCCATTTTTCGGGAAAGCGGAAGACTTTGTAGCCGATTTTCCGTCAAGAGTCGAAACTAGGTCAAACGATGTCGAAATGACATGAAAATTGAGGTGAAGCTTCTTGAGCAGTGGATAGGACCAACCATGGGCTTTTATTTGAGTTTTGAAGCCGTTTGGGGTCCCATCGATGCTTCACTTGGTTTTGCTGCAGGGAAAATGCCGAGCTTTGATATGTGGTCAAACGATGTCCGATTGACCTGAAATTCGACGAGGAGCCTATTGGAGTCATTTTGAGACGTTCCATGGGTTCCGTTTCAGATGTCATGGTCTCGGGTGGCTCCGCCGCCGGTAGGCTTGATTTTCTCTCGGAGCATCAAAACCTGGTCAAACGTTGTCGAAATGACCTGAAATTTGACGTGCAGCCTTTTGGAAGCATGTTGAAGCCACTCATGTATTTTGTTTGATGAGTGATGGCTTTGGTGGTTTCCGCCGCCGGGAGGCTTGATTTCCCTGTTTGAGCATTGATGGAGGGTCAAACGTTGTCGGTTTGACTTGAAATTTGGCATGGAGCCCTTTGGAGACGTTCTGGAGTCATCCGTAGGCTCTGATCAATGTTTTGGTGTCTTTGATGATGTCGCCGCCGGGAGCGCTTGTTTAGCTGTCAGAGCAGTGAAGTTAGGCCAAACACTGTCGGAATGGCCCGAAACCTCAGGTGTACCCTCTTTTAGCTGTCTTGAAGGATCTCTCAGTTTCTGTCTGATTCTGAAAAGATCTGATGCTTGAAGTAGCCTTGCCTGTTTTGTAGTAGGATGCAGCTTCACGAGGCTTCTTGATGTGGAGGAGATATAGTGACTTTTTTGGTGTCAACAATCCGCAGCTTTTTTCTTTTTTTGGCAGAGGACGAGGATTTGGTGATGTCCGAGGTTCCGGCCAATGAGGCGATGACGGACCCATTTGCGGCCTCTAAGGAAGAGCCAAGGGACTTTGGAGTGGTTCCAGAATCTTCACCTAGTATGATTTCTTTTGCTTTTCCTCCTTTTTTGTTTGTGCTGTCATTTGCTAACATGTTGCTTTGTTTTCTTGTTAGCTGACTTGCCAGAGGATTCTAAAGACTTCGAGCCATCCATGGATGCACCCTTCGATGATGTTTCGGATGAGCTCATGGAGGCAGAAAGTATTCTGCCGGTCGTCGAGGAAGATATTTTGTAATAATAATCTCGATATTGATTTTTGACAAGATCATATTCATACCTTTTCGTCTTTTATTGACAGCTTGTGAAGCAGTAGGAGAAGTTTCTTCGTCTTCCTCAGGGCTAGAACAGGAGATACCTGCAGCCGATCTAGAAGTAAGGGCTTCTTCTACTAGTTTCAACGTGGCAGGGGTGAAACCTCATGATGAGTCAGCTTCTTCAATTGGAAAGAGCTTATTGATTACTCCTCCGACAGGACATGACATGGGCAGTCGGACGCCGGAGCATGGCGAATTCTCTACTGGGCTGCACCTTCAGTATGCAAAGAAGGTGTTGAAGAGCGTTTTGAGCTCATGGGTCGAGACCCTTTCTTCAGGTCATTTGGAAGCTGGTTTCAGCATGATCAAGCATGTGCAGGACATTCTTGCTGATAGCGAAGAAGTCGGTCTGAACATTGCAAGTGCCAATGCTTTTGTTGATGCAGTCATTGCTTTGGGCAACAAGTGGACTGAGACCAAGAGTTTCCCAGATGGTGACTTCTTTAATGAGATGTTTGTAAAGCCTTCCAGTGAGGTCAAATCTAAGCTGAATGAGATCTCGCAGACTTGGAAGCAGTTTGTTCGGGAGGGGAACGCTATCGAGTTGGCCATCATTGAGCTAACACAAGACCTAAACCACCTTGATAAGGAGGTTGTGGAGGCGAGGCAGCGTCTTGAGCTTTTGGAGGAACAAGCTGCTCCCAAATGGACCACCATTGTGGAAGCTCGTGCTAAGGAGGGGACTTGGATTCGCCAAGTTGAGGAGGCTGACAGCAATCTCCAGAAGAAGACTCAGGAATATGAGCAATGGTAGATTCTCTGGGAAGAACTTCCTCGTACTGCAGATAGGTCGCGGCGTTCTGCCGCATTTTATGGAAATGTTTTAAAGAAGCGTGGCCTGAAAGCTTTGGAGGCTAAGGCCAAGAGTTTACTTGAGGAGTTGAATCTTTGGTTGAAGACCATGTTAGACCGAGCTCCTGAGTTGTAACAAACTCCTTTGCTTCTCTTTTTTTTTGGTACCTCCATGTATAAACATTTTTGGTACTATATTTTTTTTTGTATTCCTTCCTTTCACTTAAATTAGTTTTTGATGAAAACAAATTTAAGCAAGAGCTGAATGGGAATGTTTGTTTGAGAATATGATCAAAAGGTTGTCACTTTGTAAAAATCTTTTGTCAAAGGGTTGTTTTGTGTATAAAAGCCAGATTTTGTGGCGAAAGCCTTGTTTTTGATGGCTTGAAAGTCGAATTTTGGATGGCATGGAAGCCGAATTTTGTGGCGTACTAAGAGCCAAAATTTTTTTATGGCATGGGAGCCAAAATTTGTTTGTGGCATGGAAGCCGAAGATTTTGAGATGGTATGAAAGCCGAAATTTTGAGCTGGCTTGAAAGCCGAATTTTGAATTGGTATGAGAGCCAGGTTTTGTAGCATGAAAACCAAAATTTTGTTCATTAGCGTGAAAGCCGAACTTTTGAAAACCAAGTTTTGTTTTGTTGGCATGGAAGCCAGATTTTTTTTTTTTGGCATAAAAGCCGGGGTTTTTTGGCATTTATAGCCGGTTTTTGTTGATAGCAGGTTTTTGTGGCATTGATAGCCGATTTTGGCGTGAGAGCTGGGTTTTGGTTTTCAAAGATGCAGGTATCGACTAAGGGCCGCCTCCCTGCTGAATGGTATTGCAAGTATCGATGGAATGTTGCCTCCTTGCTCATTCGATTGCTAGTATCGATGGAATGTCGCCTCCTCGCGGATTGGGGTGCAAGTATCGATTGGATGTCGCTTCCTTGCTTTTTTCAAAAATTTTGGTTTTGCAGGTATCAACTGAATGTCGCTTCCCTACGATTTTTTGAAATTTGAGGTTTTTCTTTGAAATTTGGGTTGTGGATATCAACTGGAATGTTGCGTCTCCATGAATTTTATTTTTTTTTTGAAATTTTGTAAGTATCGACAACGTGTCGCTTCCTTGTGATTTTGAAATTTTGGAAGTATCGAATGGGGTTCCCATCCTTCCAATTTATGGGTTTTGCGAGTATCGACTGAGCGTCGCTTCCCCGCGATTTCTAAACAAACATTTTTGTTTAAAGACACGAGGGTCGTAAATTTTGACTGAAAACCATTTTTGGTTATAGAAGTCGAGGCGGACTAGGGTGGAAATTCCTGAGTCCTGATTTTTGTTTCAAACCATGAATTTTGGGTTCACGAATCGAAAATTTTAGTCAAGTCCGGGAAGAGGTTCCTAAACTTGGATTTTTTTATTTAATTTTTTTTAACAATGAAACGATGAAAGTAAGCATTGTTTTGAGAGTTTTTTTTTAGAAGTTTCAACATAAGGATTAAATTCCAAAAGGGATGGGTTTGATGAGCAAGTACCTAGGAATAGGCTTTGGGCATATAGGCATCGCTTTGACCCGTTGGAGGAAGTCTTCAAGGGTAGTACCGCTTCAAGAACTTGTCGTTGATGGGCAGTATACATCTGTCACCTTCCATGTTTAGAAGAGCGTATGCGCCGTTGGAGAAGACTTTGTCGATGACAAAGGGCCCCTCCCATTTTGGTTCGAATTTGCCTTTAGATTTGTGGGCAAAGACTATGGGTCTTTTTACTGCAATGACCAAGTCACCCTTTTTGTAGGCGCGTTGCTTGACCTTCTTGTTGAAAGATCCTGCCATGCATGCTTAGTACAGCTCAATGCTTTGTAGAGCTCCAAGCCATCTCTCATCGAGATTATCTAGCTCTTGGAGTTTCAATTTGACATTGCTTTCTTGCGTCATGTCATTTTGCAGAGATACCCTTAAAGAAGGAATTTGTACTTCCAAGGGGACAACAGCTTCGCATCCATAGACCAAGGAGAATGGTGTGCTATGGGTTGGTCCTTGAACGGTGGTTCGATAGGCCCACAAAGCTTCTGGTAGTTTGTCGCCCCAGTCTCTTTTGTGACTAGAGACCATTTTCTTGAGAATTTTGTAGAGTGTCTTGTTGAAGGCTTCTGCTAGTCTGTTCGCTGCCAGATTATACGGAGTCGAATGACAACTTTGGATTTTGTACTTGTCGCATAACCTGTAGAATCTGTGATCCTGGAATAGTGGCCCGTTATTATGGACGAATCTTTTAGGTATCCAGAAGCAACAAATAATGACGGTGCACAAGAATTGAAGGACTGATGATGTCTTCATTTCGCTGAGCGCAAATGCTTCTGACCACTTAGGAGAAATAATCCGTAGCGGCGAAGATGAAGCGATGACCTTTGCTTGATGGGGAAGAGATAGGACCTATGATGTCCATACCCTAGGATTCGAAAGGCCATGAGATTGCTGTAGGATGTAGCCATTTTGGAGGCATGTGGACATAATCTCCATGAATTTGGCATTGTTGGCAGTGCTTAGCAAATTGCATTGCGTCAGCTACCATGGTAGGCCAATAATAACCTAACCTGATCGTAGAGCTTAGGACTAGCCTGATGGGCTCCAGCCTAATGTATTTCTTTAAGAGTTTCCTTGGCCTCTTGTTGTGACAAGCAGCGTAGAAGTATTATGTTGAAGGATTTTCTGTAAAGTGTTTTTGGAGGAATATCCAAATGAAAGTTTGGGGTACGTCTTTGAATACTTATCCGTTCTTTTAGATCTTCAGGTAAGATTTCGAACATAATGTAATCAATGAACGGATCCCTTCAATCGCCGATCGGAGGTTTAAGGAACGATATCTGACTTCCAACCACTTGGTGGCATTCAGCAATTGCTTGGTGTGTGTTTAGAGGAAGGAGAATCCTTCTTTGACACACTGTAATTTGCATGTTTTCCCGTTCTTGGATTGCCATAGACGCAACGAGTCCGGCCAAGGCATCTGTACGGATGTTTTCACCTCTGAGGATGTTGGTGATGTGACAGATGTCAAACTTTTATCCAAGTGATTGTGCCTTGTTGTAGTAAGGCAGCAAATCGGGTTTCCTGACCTCAAATTTCTGATTCATCTGATTGACGATCAGTTGATAGTCCCCAAAGACTTCTAGCACGGTGATGCCAGATTCAAGGGCGAGTTCCAATCCTACAATCAGGGCTTGGTACTCAACTGCATTGTTTGAACATGGTTCTAGTAGCTAGAAAGCGTGTGGAATCATGTATTTGTCGGGGCTAACAAAGAGGATGCCAATTCCCGATATCTGCTTTCCTTTTTCATCTGTCCTGCTTGCGCCGTCAAAGTACATGTCCTAGGAAGCATTTGATAAGGAAGTTTCCACGTTGTAGACAGGTTCGTCTGGGAGATCATCCCTAAGTGGAGAATATTTAGGCAAAGGGTGCTCTACGAGAAAGTCTGCTAAAGCTTGGCCTTTAATTCCTTTTTGTGGTACATACCTAATATCAAACTATGATAGAAGGATGGACCATTTTTCCAGTCGGGCATTAAGAGAACCTGCTTTTGTGACAAGAACTTTTAAGTGATTGCTCCTCGAAATCAGGTAGACTGTGTTGGACAGCAGGTAGTGATGTAGCTTTTGTACGGCGAATAAGACTGCAAGGCATTCTTTTTCGACTGGGGAGTAGCGATGCTCCTGCACCTACCAACATGCAGCTAAAGTAATATAGAGCAGTTTCTTTTCCCTCATCGCTTTCTTGTGCAAGTAGAGCACCCAAAGAATAGTCGAGAGCTCTTATGTACAAGATGAATGGTCTTCCAGTTGTGGGGGCAACCAACACTGGAGGTTTGGTCAGGTATGTCTTGATGTCTTGAAATGCAGCTTCACATTCAGCATCCCAAACAAAGTCCATACCTTTCTTCATTAGGCGAGAGAATGGGAGGCACTTCCCTGATAGATTGGAGATGAACCGTCGGATATATGCCAACCTTCCTTGAAGCCCTTTTTGTTCTCTTAGGGTCCTTGGAGATGGCATTTCTATGATAGCCTTGACTTTTGTGGGGTCAAGTTCTATTCCGGCTTTTCCGAACTATGAATCAGAGAAACTTACTTGATGAGACACCGAATAAGGACTTTAGTGGATTCATCTGCAGTTTGTGTTTGCGAAGTCGGAGGAAGACTTCTCGAAGATATTTGAGATGGTCTTCTTTTCTTCTGCTTTTGACGTCGAGGTCGTCGACATAACATTCGACCATTTTAAGTTGCATATCTTGGAATATTTTCATCATAGCCTTCTGATATGTTGCACCTACATTTTTCAGACCTAATGGCATGACAGTGTAGCAATACACGCCAAATGGAGTCCGAAATGATGTATGTCTTTCATCTTCAGGATGCATCTTTATCTGATTGTAGCCAGAGAAGCCATCCATGAATGTGATTCGCTCGAATCTGCAGGTATTGTCAATCATCACCTCCGGTATAGGGAGCGGGAATTCATCTTTTGGGCAAGCATTATTTAGGTCTCTATAGTCAATACAGACCCTTATTTGCCCATTTTTCTTTGTCACGGGGACGATGTTGGCTAACCATTCAGAATGTTATTCCTCCCGAATGAAGCCAACACTTTTGAGTTTCTGAACTTCTTGTTCGATTTTGTCCATCATTTCAGGACGGAATCTTCTTTGGCTGTCGCGACCCCGGACAGGGTGCGGGGACCAAATCCGGGATCGGGACTAATTGTGATGTGATGGGCATGTGATCACATGGAGTGATGTCAAGAATTAAAGATAGGTTTAATGCCCAAGCGTACACGGGTAGATAAAACACACATCTCCGTGCACGTGATTTCCCACAGGTGTCCGCGGTGAGGATTTTTCCAACACACATAAACATTTAGTAAGATTGCGGAAGCGTATGGCAAATCAAGCATAGAATTCATTTCCATAATCACAAGACTATTTGCATTTAATCAACAAGTATCAGAATGAGCAATGTTCTATAGCATAACCCAGAAGTACATATTCAAGTTTAATCAGAAGATCAGTTAATTACAGTTCCCAAAATTAGAGGCCAACAAAGCCAATAAACAAAACAATATCCACCAAAAACTATCAATAACAATCCCCCAAAATGTCACGCAACTCTCGAGGCAACCAGATGTTTACGCAACATCATCGGCGCGCCACTCTACTAGCTGCTGCGATTCTCCGACCGCCTCCTCTGGCTCCTCCTCGGGGAAACCAACAACGGGACCTGAGTACCAAAGCAAATGGGTCAAACACGACGGTCTGGCAGGTGGATAAAAAGTATAAACCTTTAATGATAAAACCTTTACCTTGGAAAACATTTAAACCTGTCTAAATAATACTTTCGTGAGTAAATGCATCGTTTAATTTAAAACATCTATGCAAAGTAAAACAGATAGAGGTAACCAAGGAATACAGGAAACGAGCAAGATGGCAACCACACAAAGCTAAATCCTCTATCACCGAAGTGATAGAGCAAGCAAGTCAAGGCGTTGACCTCAGTCACCGAAGTGAGGAGGTACAACGAAATACATATACATATATACTATATACAAGACATGACCACGGTAGCGAGCCGGGCATCAGGAACCACAGTAGCAATCTGCGGTATCAGGACAAGACCACGGTTAAATAACCGGGTAGCAAGATCCAAACTGCAGCTGGCGGGACAAGAGGGGGATCACCTAGTCAGTAGATCAGACTAACAAGGTATCCAAGCTTAGTGGTGCCGACTCATAGGTCAAAACATGGAAAATCAAGACATGTATGAAATAAATCAAGTACACGACTATATTCGGCAAGACGTGGGTGCTCAAGGCACAACTATCATATCAGGTCTGGCATGTATATCAAACTAGTAAAACAGTACAATTATACTTTCAATGTTTTCAGGAATAAACAGTAAAATAACCTTTCGAAATGTAAAGACAGTGCCGGGGTTAAAAACTAATTCAAGTGGATAGGGATCCCGTTTGCCTATTAGAAATTACTTGGTACTCCTTTGATTTGAAGACATCCAGGGTTCCTTAGGCACTTGAGAATTTTCCAACTCCAATGAATTCATGCGATTATGGTTTATTTCTCAACCGATCTCCAAACAGCGGTTATAAGTCTTCTCGTCACGATAGAGATGTTAACCAACATCCCTCCATAGCTAGGATATTTCATTTTAGCTTCCAAAGTGGCCCCAGATGACAGAACACATCGCTCGAGCGGACATGGAGTTCGCTCGTGCGAAGTGCTCTCTGGAATGGCCTTCTGGGAGGGTTCGCTCTAGCGGACAAAGGTTCGCTCGAGCGGACCTGCCCAGTTCAGGATGGCACGAGCGAACGAATTGTGCGCTCAAGCCAACCATTCACTGGATGGTTGCTGGAGGAGTTCGCTCGAGCAGACACTGGGTTCACACGAGCGAACAGCTCTCTGGAATGGCACGAACCCTTTCCTGGGCAGTTCGCTCGAGCGATGTGTCAAGTTCGCTCGAGCGAACTGTCCAGAACTGATTTCGTGAACAGCTCTTTTCTCCATTCTCCTTCTCTTACAAATCTATATTTCTTGAGGTCTTATCATACACCAAGGAGGGCATGTAAGCACCTCATCATCCTCTTCAAAACTCCATCAAACTTCTCACAACCTCCACAAATGGTCCATTCATTCATTCATTTTCACTTCAATCAAGAGGAGAAAGACATAACCACAATTACATAGATTCATTCAAGTTTCTAAGCACAAAGATAATTCAAAGGCTATCAATCACATTTCAAGACAATAAATGGGCTCAACAACCCCTTTTCAAAAGCATTAAAACCACATTGAATGCAAGTAAAAACTCATCATAAATGTACAATAAATCCAAACATTTGATTATGGAAATCACTTTAAAACTAAACATCCACTTGCCTTAACGTCTCTAATCAAGAAATCCAAGCTCTAATCCACTCTTCCAAGCCAAATACCAAGCTACACGAAAAACCCCCAAAAACAAACCCTAAAATGGGTCAAACCAAGAGACAAGAAGAAGAACTCACAATAATAGAAATAGAGCTCCTCTATGGGTAGGAGATTATCAATCTAAAAGAATAGGAGGGATAACTCACTTGGAAGCTCCTCAAATGGACAAGACTAGCTCAAAGAAGGTCTTAGGATGGAGGTCTTCCTTCAAAAGTTGTATCAATGGAAAGCTCTAGAAGGGAGGAAGAAGATGATGACTTCTATTTCTTGATTGGAACAAGGTGGGTGGTGCTTGATGGTGAAGTAGCAAGAAGAAGAAGAAAAAGGAAGCCAAGAAACCCTAGGTCTTGAGTGGCTTGTGCTGGAAAAAGGGAATGAAGAAGATAACCTCCCTATATATACAAGTGGGTGTGGGCTCCACCGCTAGAAAATCTCTTTGGGCTGAAATCGCTAATTTCGGGATCTCGAATGAAATCGACGAAGAAGAGAAAAGTGATCACTGAAATATCTAGTTTCCAAAAAGTATATGTTTCGCGGGTTTTGGGGATATCGACTTTTGGGTACAGATTTCATGTAAAAAGACTGTTTTGCCCTCAAAGTAAGAAGATCGGGTTTCGAGGTTCCGGACGGTTACGGGCTCAACATGAAAGTTGTAAGGATCGACAAAATAAGTAAAACGGGGTCAAGACAAGAATTAGGGGGAAAAACAAGTAACCTCCAAAAGCAAGCAAGACTATCAAAAGGAAACCCCCAAAAGGGTCCCACTAAACACAAGACACTAAACATTCCCCAACGCTAGAAAAGAACTATACTAATCCAACTTAGTAAATTCTATCAAACACGCTTAGCACTAACACGCGACTTAATTAGCACTAATCGAGTCACTCGGGTCGGGGTCTTACATCGGCCTTGTTTGACTGGCTGGATTTCTTTTTGTAAGTTGAGTTTATTGATTGCTATATTGGGGTCTAAGCCGGGCATTTCAGCGTAAGACCATGCAAAAAAATCAACGAACTCACGAAGAAAAGAGATATACTAGGGTAACTCATCATCCTTTATATTCTCACTTATTAATACAGGACGTGGGTTATCAATCTTTTGAACAAGATCTTCTCTTGCAAGGTTTGAAGGTGGTTCCTCCACAATATTTTTGGAGGTTTCCAACTCAATAAGACCTTCTGAAGCTCCAAAAGCATTTACAGACCAAGGCTCTGCTTCTGTCCATGGGTCTTCTTGATTGGTACTCCTCTCAAGACTTGCAATGAGATGATCCCAATCACCTGTTGAAGTTGGGTCGAAGTAGAGTACTTCTTTTGGAGACGATGGTTCTTCTGGGTCAGAAAACCGCGCGTCTGTGTCATCGGACAATTCCTCTTCATCGTCAGAGAAATCATACCAATTGGAGGAGCTTCCTGGATCCTTGACAGGTGACTCTTCGTTTTGAAAAGGTTCAAGCGAAGAATTTGATGAAGAAGCTTTCGATCTGTGGAAGAAGATTGTTTTTTCTTTTGCCGAAGTTGCTGGAACGACGAAGGAAGCAGACGTAGGGTCTTCTACGTCAGCAGGTGTCTCCAATGGAGTAAAAGCGGGCTGAACTCGCTGAGTATCAGCTTGGTTTGACGCTATGTCGTCTTCTGGCTCTGAATCCGAATCTGTGTCATGCATCATAGACACAAATGAGACAGGGAACTTGCCCCCAGCCTTTTGTTTTGTCTTCTTTACTTTGGTGGTGATTACCAAAGGTTTTGAAGATTTGAGAGAGACAACAAAGGGAGAATGACTACTCTCTTCGGATTTACTGGAAGGTTTGTTTTCTTCCGATGATTGCTGAGCAACCTTACCCTTATCTTTCTAGAGATTTTCAGCAAAGGGTGTTGTTTCTTCCTCCTTTTCTCCTTTTTTATCTTTATACATCTAAGCATCTGCAAAATGGATGTCTTTGCCTTTGAAGGACTTTTTGTCTGCAAACACTCGATGTAGCAAACCGTCGTTGCCAACAAACTTGATGCACTGATGTAGAGTTGAAGGGACGATACAATTCTTCTGTATCCAGGGGCGTCCAAGAAGGATATTGTAGCATGAAGGGGTTCTTATTGCATATACAGTGACTTCAGAAATAAGATCACCATTTTACAACTTGAACCTGATTTTGCCGATAGGCCTTTGAGCGCTACCGTCATATCCAAAGATGGATACAAATGTGTGACTCAGTTTGCTAGGTGGGATGCCTAACTCTTCGAGTGCCAAAGTACAGATGAGGTTAGTGTAGAACCCGTGTCAATCTGGACTCTATGTACTGGCATCTCTTTAACGTACCCCACGAAGTACAAGGGTTGGTTGTGCTTTGTCTCGCCTAGCAGGAGGTCATCCTTATCGAAGGCAATTGTTGCACTTGCTGCTTTTTGAACCGAAAGGCATTCAATGCTTGATCCCTCTATTTTCTTCTTTTCTCCCTTTGAGGAAGTACTTGATTGTTTAACCCTGTAGTCCATTTCAATTTGTAAGACTTGTGGGACAGGTTTGTCGACATCCGCATTCAGCCTTTGTAGTTCTGATCGCGTTCATTTTGCAGTCGTACTTGCAACGTGGACATTTTCTGGGATGTCCATTTCAATGTGGAGACTTTGTAGATGTTGAACTTGAACAAGTTCTGATCGCGTTTATTTTGCAGATGCTTTTTAATGTCAAGGATTAACCCCACAAGACATCCCAACGTCAAAGAATGTCTCCAACACGATCTCTTTAGAATGTAGGACTTGAACAAGTTCTGATCGCGTTTATTACGAATGTCTCCACATTGAAATGGACATCCTTGACTTGTTTCAATTTGTAGGACTTGTGGGGTATGTTTGTCGACATCCGCATTCCGCCTAGCAGTATTGCCGTCTTCAATGATCGCGTTGCACGGAGCATTTTCCGAGAACAAGTCCTGAACAACATCCGGCAACTTCTTTTCTTTGTTGAGTAATTTATCGGTCTAGACATCATCTACGAGGTCGGGTATCTGGGACTAGTTGACCGGATTTTCATTGAAGAAGACTTCATTGGCAGGAGCTTTTTCGAGATGATCAGTCAGAAGGGGCTTGAGCTCTGATGTCACAGTTTCAGGGGACGAAGGCTGAGAAGGTGATATCTCAGTGGAAGTCACCTGAGAAGATGTAGCCCGGGAAGATATACTACCGGATGGGGAGTACGTGTCTTCGACATATGAAACTTCAAAGGCACTATCATCCTGGGCTATCGCATTGCAAGTTATCCCGATAGGAGATGCCCCTAGAATAGATTGTTGGGAATCGGACTCGTCCTCGATGTATGAAGATCATCGATCCAGCCGTTTTCTCCATTTTCAGGAGTTGAAGGAGGAAGTTCCTGTTGATTTTCAGGGACTTCTGGTTCTAGATTTTGATTATGACGAAGGTCATTGATGCGATCTTTCTCCCGCTCTACGGCAAGATGTTGCAAGATTCTTGCATATTCTTCGAGATCGGGCATATGAGCCAAATCTTCTTTGTCATCTGCTCCTTGTGGTTCATCAATGTTGGGCTCCACTGGAGCGCTTGCTTGTGCTGGATCAACAGCATTTTCTTGAACAGCCTCTTGGTCTTCTTCATCATCAGACCAGGATCCTTGTAGCTATAATGGGTTATACCAGATTACTAGTATAAGATGAGATTCGGGAATCCATTCCTCATCAGAGAGGTATTCTCCTATTTCAAGGGATTCCTCCCACTCATCGGTATCACTGGCAGTATCACTGGACTCGTATCCATCCATGGAGAAATCCAATTACCGAGTTGCAAGAGTATGATGCCCCCTGCGTAGTTTCATTTCTGTAATGAGGTGGCATGAAATCACCAAGGGTGAATTTTCTTACCACCTTTGAAGTCTTGGGAAAGAATTCTTCTATTGCCCCTAATGAAGCAGTGGAAGAGGTCTCTGCCTTTTCAGGGACCTTTTGTTTTGGATGAGTCTTCTCCTGCTGTTTGACTTTGTGGAGTTGTCTCTTGGTTTCCTTCGTTGTTGAGCGGTCGGCATTTTTTTTACGATCTCCTAATTTTCATCTTCCAGGAGATCGGAATGCACCCATATAGGTTGTTCGTTCGGTGTTGGATATGGAA
This sequence comes from Umbellularia californica, assembly GCA_028538565.1. Classification (NCBI taxonomy): domain Eukaryota; kingdom Viridiplantae; phylum Streptophyta; class Magnoliopsida; order Laurales; family Lauraceae; genus Umbellularia; species Umbellularia californica. Next base: position 27,951,966 of record JAPQWN010000006.1, read on the forward strand.
CAAACTCTTGGGATGTTTGAGCCATTTTTATCACCTTGAATGAAGTAATGATCTTCTCTTTTGGTGATTTTGGAGTTTGCCCACATGACACTATGTTAACGGAGGCAGACCCGCAGTTTTTATCAAAGGTGATGACTCCATTTTTCCACATCTTGTTGATCTTCTCTCTCACAACGAAGAATTGATTGAGAGGACGCGAGACCATCTGGTGGTATGGACAATACCGAGGATAGTTGGTTTTGCCAACATCTCCCGGTCTTTTGGGCTCAGGCAAGATGAGTTTGCCATTTGCTAAGAGAGCCTCAAAGATTTCTTCAATATCTTCATCGAACGGGTATTTTTTCTCTACTCGTTCTTTGAAGGGATCAGAAAGTTCAGGTCTTTTACCTGCAATTTTGTTTTCAGCTTTATTTGGCTGCTGAGGAGCTGACTTGGTTTTCACATTAAGAACCTCTTTCTTTGGTTTTGAGGTTGTAATGGCAGTCGGCTCTTTTTTTGATGATTTCTGACTGTTGAGGTCTTTGATCACTGTTTCAGCCTCCATGGATGCTTCTAGGAGTTCTCCTAGGTTCTTTGATTTGTTGCCGATAATTATGGAGCAGATCCTTGCTCTAATGTTGTTATGGCAGATGTCGACTAGCGACGCTTGTGGCAATACATCTGAGTACTTGTACGCCATCGCCTTCCACTTATGAATGAAGTCGTATGTTGACTCAATCTCTCCCTATTTTAGGCTGCAGAGCTGAGCCATAGTAACAAAATGATCCTCACCTTTGAAGTGGGATAGGAAGTGTGTCTCCAGCATGGCGCAGTTTTGGATAGAATCCTTCAGCAGAGTGGAGTACCAATCAAAGGCCGTACCTTTCAGGGTACTTGCAAAGAGACAGATCTTGAGGGCATCTTGATCCGCGATAGTTCCTGTCAGGATCTTGAAGTGGATAACATGCTGTCTAGCTGAACCTTTCCCCGTATATGTCTAGAGAGTAGGTTGTTTGAATTTTGTAGGGAATGGAACCGAGTCCATCCATAAGGGATATGGTGGCTTGATCCCATGTTCCTTCAGTGTATCCTCTTCGTTTTCTTTGGCGAGGATATCGTCAACGTCCTTTTTGGTAAGGGCACGTGACTCATTGTTTTTCGCATTAACCTCGTCATCTTAATGACTCAGAAGAGCTTCATTGTTAGGTGGACGCTGGAAAGTGACAAGGAGGTTTTCCATCAGAGCCTCAATTCTCTGCTGTCCTTGCTCCAACTACTGGATGCGTGCAGTTACGTCATCATGCGGTGGGGACTGCTCAGTATTTGTAACTAGGACATTCATTCTTCGAGAATCGAATGAGGATATCATCTTGGTAACTAAGCTAGAGCTCATTCTTTTGGACGAAGAGTCCGAGGAGTGGTTACTCCGATGTCCTTGGCTTGAAGGAGCGAGAGAATCCTCCTGATGTCTTCGTGTCCGGGAGAAACTATGAGTCACAAGTTGTCTGACATGAATTTTGGTTGCCGAATTCTGGCGTCTTCAGGTTTTGCCAACCATATGGACAACAACAACTTGGTCGGGTCTTTCATTTTCAACCCATTTTTTTGAGACCTAAAGGGTAGAATGCTGGGTTCTTTGCTTCTCTAGTCTCTTTTGTCGATACGCCGTGCGGCAATGTATACGACGTGCAGTTTGAGTTTTAGTCAGTTTCACTGGGCTTTGGCGATGGACGTAGTCCCCCGTGCGCAGCAGCTGAGCTTGTCTTCTTTGAAGCTAGGCATGGACAGGATCCGGACGCAGTCCTTTGCCTGTCGCAGTGAGGATTTGAATTTCGCGAGTTTGGCCCTTGTTGACATGAAGGGTCGACTCGCAACAGTGTAGGCCTTATCAGGTTCTTGTAGAGGCCTGGTGATGCATGACTTGATTTTGGGCTTGTAGGAGCAAGCACGCTCATACTGGGTTGATTTGTTTGTTTGGGGGAGGGTAGGTTTCTCCTCTTTCGTGTAAGAGAGAGGGTAAAACCGGTTCTCCTTGAGAGGGGCTAGGTAAGATGACTTTGTAGATGTTCGGGACCTCCTTAGCTTTGGTGAAGGTCTCGAGGACCAGGTCTTGGGGCAGACTTGGTTTCTTATAGGTTGAGGCTTCGTGGGAGTGCCACGGGCTTCAGGCTTCTTAATTGTTGCCTTTGGTGTCACTGTTGTGACATGTTCAAGGGAGGTTTTTTGCTTCTTGGCAGGTACAGTTTCTTCTGCGTGGAGTGGGAATGGTCCCAGCGACCCGAAGACGATGGTCCGTAGAGTAGAGGTCGACCTGGTGTTTTGAGAGTTGCCGTGAGAGATGATGCTTTGGCAACTGGCAGGGCGCTTGTTTTGCTTCTCTTGAAGCAAAAGTCTGTACTTGTTCTGATCGAAGGTGATGGTCAATGAAGCTGCCATTGTTAGTTTGGAAAACTTCTGAAACAAGACCACATCCATTAGTAATCACAAGAATATGGTGATCATAAATGGAAAATAACTATGGTTTTGTCTTTTCAAATTGCTCGAGGGGACATGGCCCAGCCCAAACAAGATGAAGAAGACAAAAAAGCCATATAGGGTACAATTGTTCTAAATGCAAGTATGATAGGCTCAAGGTGAGCGTTCCAATGACTGCTAGAGACAATTGTAGGCCTTAATTCCAATTATCGAGAAGCAAGGCTCACTCGAGGTTAGATGATACAAGGTTGGAGATATAAATGTGTCGGTCGCGAATACAGTAGACTCGAAAGGGCGTACTAGCACCACTAGGCACAAATGTTGTAAATTGCATCCTTGTAAAGGACATGAGATGGGGTTTTCTTTTTGAAAGGTCAAGATTGGATTCATAAACGAGAGCAAATGGTATTCCAATCTGAACACAGGCTCCAACATTTCTGCGAGCACTGAGTCTGAAAGGAAAGGAACCCGAATTTCTCGAATCTGAACCCAAAAGTGACAGAAGTTTTTTTTGAAAGGTCAAGATTGAATTCATCAAAGAGAGCAAATGGTGTTCCAATCCGAACATAGGCTTAAACATTTCTGCGAGTATTAAATCCGAAAAGGAGAGAACCAAGATTTCTCAAATTTGAACTCAAAAGTGACAAAAGTTTTTTTTTTTTTTTTTTAATGGTCAAGATTGAATTCATGAAAGAGAGCAAATGGTGTTTCAATCTGAACATAGGCTCAAACATTTCTGCGAGCACTAAATCCGAAAAGGAGAGAACTAAGATTTTTCTAATCTGAACTCAAAAGTGACCTAAGTTTTTTTTAAGGTATTTTTTTTAAAGATTTTTTTGAAGGGTACACATAGGTTTCCAATTCGGTCTTATGAAATCTTAGTAGATAGATCAACCCCCAGGTAAGGGTAGGATTACTTAATGAACCCGTTTGGAGGACCCTTGCCTTGAACAGTCTAGTTACCTCCATACTCTGGATAAGGCTTTTCTTATATCCACTTTGGTCAAAGAACGTAATTGGTACAACCTTAGTGGTTTTTTTTTTTTTTAACTTTTTTTTTTTAAGATTTCTAATGGACTCATCAAAGAGAGCGAATGGCCCCTCCAAATCCAAACGCTGGCTACTAACGATTTCTGCGCGCCATTGTCCAAAAAGGAAGAAACCAAAATTTCTCAAATTCGAATCCAAAACAGACAAAACTGATTTTTTTTAAAGAGTTTAAAATGAGCTTTTTTTTGGTTTTTTTTTTTTTTTTTTTTTTTGAAAATCCCTATCGGACTCATTAAAGAGAAAAGATGGCCCATTCCTCGATATGAACAATAGCCGCAAACATTTATGTGAGCCATGAAGTTCGTAGTGGAGAGGATCAAAGTTTCTCAAAATTGAATCCGAGAAAGAGAAATCAAAGTTTTTTTTTTTTTTTTGCTAAATGAGAAAGAGTGGAAATAAACTCAAAATAGAAATTTCCTAAAAATCCCATCTCATGTTTTTTTTAGATGCAAGATCCAATATAGGCCACCAATTAGAAAGGAGCCAACGAATCTAAGCATCATGTTTTCAAATAAACAAGTCCCACCGGGTGTGCCAACTTGATGGACCGGCTTTTGTCCTCTCCTTCCGCCCCAGGGCTGCCGAGGTCCAGCGAAGGAGAAAGGCGAGCATCAACATTTTTTTTTATATGTATGCTAGAGTTTCTATTCTACTTGGAATTTGAAGTGGTGATCCGGAGATTCACCTTCACAAGTAGAAAGGAAATCATTTTTTTTTCTAATTTTCCAAATTGCACATATATTTAAGTAAAGAGACAAGATTTTCTTTGAATGCCGTAGGAGGCGATTTTTTTGTTTGTTTGCCGTGAAAGGCGGTTTTGCGTTAAAAGGTGATTTTTGTGCCGTGAAAGGCGATTTACAAATCTCATCAATAATGAAAGACAAGAATTGTAATTTTTTTGTCTCTTTTAAAAAAATACATAATACAATAGAAAAGTAAGAAAATGAATCTAACTTCTCAGGAGATTGTGGGGACTCGTTCAGATTGACGATCGCAAGTCATGTATGGACTTCGCCATCGTCCTTCAGATGAGACCGCATGATGCTTTGATTCTTTTGGCTTGTCTCTAACCTCAGACTTTTAGAGGACAAGATCAAGGGGAGGTCCTATATCCAATAAAAAACCGAGTAAAGGGCTGAAAAGCCGCATTTAGGCCATGTTAGATAGATGGAGAGGACCTTGGGGGGTCAGCCCCCCAAGGGACTTCGATCACCTTGTGGTGTTTCTTGCAGCATATTAGCAGGACTTCCTCAGAATTTCTCTCTCTCTTGCTTTGTGTGTATGTGTGATTTTCGGAATTCGGCCTACTCATTGTTGATGTCTCTTCGGAATGACCCCCTTTTATAGGCCTTTGGTAGCCATGGGGTGGGTTTATGAGCATTGATGGCATTGATGGCATTGATGCTTCATGATGGGTGGAGTTACAAATTTTAATTCATTCATTTTGTAACTCCTTTTTCTTGGCTTGTGATTGGCCGATGGAGAATGATGAGCATTTAATCGCCTTTAATCTCCATGATGAGAGGAGTTTCATAGCTTTAATGCCATGATTGCTTGGACTTGTAACTCCCATTTGCTTGATTCCGATTGGGCCGTTCAAAATAATGGGTTAATGACCACATTAAGTTGTCATAAAATGGGTTAATTAACAGCATTAAGTGGTCGCCAGGGCATTTGAAGAGTCGCAGGCTGTACCGCATCTTTTGGAATTCTTCTTGTGATGATCGCCGATGGATCCACATGTTGTTTGATGTTGGATGGCTATGCAACTTCAGACTTTGATTGATACCAGTGGGTCAGTAACATCTGTCCTGTCGATTTCTCGATCGGTTGGACAGAAAGTGTGTTTTCTTGGTTGGCCCGTTGGCGATCTTGGAGCGATCAATGACGATTTTATGCTCTTGAGGGCGGATTTGAGATGTTGGCGAAGATCAGTCGATTCCAAGCATCAAGAATTAGATTTTTGAAAAATCACAGGGGTTGGAACTCCCAAAACGAGAAAAAGATCGAAAAACAGGCCACTCGGCAGAAATCAGGTGACCCAGATTTCCAGGGTCGCCAGCGACCATGAACCCAGGGTCGCCGGCGACCATGGGGGTTTTTCCCATTTTGGTTGCCCTTTTTCGGTCGTTTCTCTGATTTTTTTATTCTTTCTTTTCTTCTGTATTTTTCTTTACATTTTTCATCATTTATTGACTTGATTTTCCTGAAGAAAACCTAATGAGAAGCCGTGCAAACCGGAGCACAAAGTTTTAATTTTTTGGAAAAGCCGAAGACTTTGTAGCCGATTTTCCATCAAGAGTCCAAACTAGGTCAAACGATGTCGGAATGACCAGAAATTTGATATAAAGCCTTCGGAGCAGTAGATTGGACCAACCATGGGCTTTTTTTTTTGAGTTTTGAAGCCGTTTGGGGTCCCATTGCTTCTACACTTGATTTTGTCGCGAGGAAGATGTCGCGCTGTGATGTACGGTCAACCGATGTCTGATTGTCCTGAAATTTGACAGGGAGCCTATTGGAGTCATTTTGAGACGATCCATTAGCTTCGATTTCGATGTCATGGTCCCGGGGTGCTCCGCCGCCAGTACGCTTGACTTTGTTTCCGAGCGTCAAAGTCGGGCCAAACGTCGTCAGAATGACTTGAAATTTGACGTGTAGCCCTTTGGGAGCATGTTGAAGCCACCCATGTGCTCTGTTTGATGAGTAATGGCCACGGTGGTTCTCGCCGCTGAGAGGCTTGATTTTGCTGCTCGAGGGTTGATGGAGGGTCAAACATTGTCGGTTTAACTTGAAATTTGACATGGAGCCTTTCGGGGGTATTTTTGAACCATCTGTAGGCTCTGATCAAAGATTTGATGTTTTCAACACTATCGCCGCCGGGAGTGCTTGGTTAGCTGTTGGAGGAGTGAAGTTAGGCTAAATGATGTTGGAATGGCCCGAAACTTCATGTGTACCCTTTTTTTGGCAGTTTTGAATGATCTGCAGTTTTTATTTGATTCTGACAAGATTTGATGCTACATCTGAGAGTATATCTTCCAGAGCTACATCTTCTTAGGTGACTTCTACTGAGATATCACCTTTTCAGCCTTCGTCCCCTGAAACTATGACATCAGAACTCACACCTCTCCCGACCGATCATCCTGAAGAAACTCCAGCTGATGAAGTCCTTTTCAATGAAAACCCGATCAATTGGTCCTAGAGAACTGACCTCATAAGTAATGTCTGGACCGATAAATTACTCAACAAGGAAGAAAAGTTGCTGGGTGCTGTTCAGGACTTGTTCCCGAAAAATGATCAGTGCAACACAATCACTGAGGACGCCAATGCTGCTTCAAAGACGTCTTCAGCAAATGAGAAGGATCAACTCCCTGATTCCGGGGGCGATCTTCCAAACGAAAAACCTTCTCCAGAGGCTCTTGAAGTTGGTAGAGGTACCCGCTCTGGCCGGGATTACCACAGAAATTGCAACGAACCTTCTTTTTCTTATGTAAATCCTTCGGGAAAGCAAGTTGTAAACGCCTCAAGTGGCAACAATAATGAAAATGCAGGCCCCACGGAGGCTTTCAAGTATGACTTGATTGAGCACTTCAAACACATAAATGCACGATTGTACATCCTTGACTTATTACGAATGTCTCCACACACTCGTGATAATCTCATTTCAGAACTGTAAAGACTGAATGCAGATTTCGACAAACATGCCCCACAAGTCCTACAAATTGAAATGGACTATATGTCGCGACCCCGGACCGGGTTCGGGAACCAAATCCGGGATCGGGACTGATTTAGATGAAGCCAATAGTTGTGATCATATGGGAAAGATGACAATAATTAAAAGTATGTTTATAATCAAGCGTACACGGGTTAATAAAAGAGTACACATTTCCCGTGCACGTGATTTCCCACAGGTGTCCGCGGTGAGGATATTCCACACACATTAATAATTGCGGAAGCGTATGGTAAATCATGCATGCTTTTCATTTCCCAAAATATCAAGGCTGATTACATTTGAATACGAGTATCAGAATGAGCAATGTCCTAAAGCATAACCCAGAATTACATATTCAAGTTTAATCAGAAAATCAGTTAATTACAATTCCCCAAAAATAGAGGCCAATAAAGGCCAATATAACCAAAACAATATTCACCATAAAACTATCCAAACAATTTCCCAGAATGTTTCGCAACTCTGCAGCCCGATGTTTACATAACATCATCAGCACGCCACTCAACTAGCGGCTGCGGTTCTCCGACCGCCTCCTCTGGCTCCTCCTCGGGATAACCGACAACGGGACCTGAGTACCAAAGCAAAGGGGTCAGACACGACGGTCTGGCAGGTAGATGAAAAGATATAAACATTTAGTAAATAAGACCTTTACCTTGGAAAACATGTAAACCTGTTTAAACAATGGCTTTCAAAAGTAAATAAATCATTTCGTTGAAAACACACATGCAGTAATAACACATGTACGGTAACCAAGGAAAATCGGAAACAATCAAGATGGCATCCACAAGAAGCTAAATCCTCTATCACCGAAGTGACAAGAGTCTATCGGGGTGTTGATCTCAGTCACCGAAGTGAGGAGGTGCAACAACATTTACATATACATAAGTAATAATACGGGACGGGACCACGGTAGCGAGCCGGGTATCGGGACGGGACCACGGTTAATAAACCGGGTATCGGGATCCAAACTGCAGCTGGCGGGACGGGAGGGGGAATCTCCAAGTCAGTGGATCAGACTGACAAGGTTATCCAAGCTTAGTGGTGCCGACGCATGGGTCACAAGCGGGAAAACAAAACAAATACATATAACGAGACGGGGTGCTCATAAGTACAAAAACCTAACTGTATCGGTCGGGCATGTACGGGCTAGCAACTATGCTAAAAACATGAGTTTCAATACTGTCGGCAAGTCTAGTCATAAAACACGGGATTTAAAATGTACAAGTGAAATTCGGTTCGCATTAAAGTATGAATGGATCTTCTCATATTCTCCGGGCTAAGTGTTGAAAGTCCAAGATTTGAATCAATGTAAATAGGGTCCCGTATGTTAGGTTGATATACATTTGGTACTCTTTTAAGAATTGAAAACATTCCGGGGCCTTATACACATTGACAAATTTAAAAGACCTAAACACAAAGTCATAAAGGGACTTCTTCTACCATAGGATTCCTCCAAAAGAATTGATTCAGATTGGGGTTTGATCAGTTCGTCAGTTGTCTGTCGGTCGGCCGAGATGGGTGTGTCGGCTAGCCGACAGTGTATGTCGGTCGACCGACGTTGAGGTCTCGGTCAGCCGACAGATGACTGACACAGATTTTGGCAAAATTGCAGCTTGCTGTTATTTGAGCCGACAGGTTGTCGGTTGGCTTTCGGTCGACCGAACAGGGAGTTCGGTCGGCCGACAGCTGACCGACAGATGTCCTGCTGGAAATCTGATCGAAAACTCGTCTCTGGAATTGAGACCGACAGAACTCGGTTAGCTGTCGGTCGACCGAAGTGGAGACTTCGGTCAGCCGACAGCTGACCGAAAGCTGACCGACGCACACGGTCAGGTCAGTTTCGAGTCAGATTTCTGCTGCCTTTCTTCCCTTATTCACATACGACCTGGGCACCCTTCCTTGTACATTTTGAGGGTTTCAAAACCTCATTCAAGCCCATTAATTCTACCAATACAATCACCCCAATCAACCCCTTTCCATCCACATGCAATCTCATCCAATCTTCCCTCAAATCCTTCCCTTCCATTCGCAATCAACCAAAGAAATCCATTCCAATCATAAATTAAATTTTCAATCAAAGGCTATGACATTTTTAATATGAACAAGAAAGGAATAGACTAACAATATGCATTTCTAGATCAAGGTGAATCATAAGAAAACATGAATAGTGAAAATGTGAAACATCAATGTATGAAATAGGAAAACCACATTTCTCATAAAACATGTAAATATCAAATCATCCACTTGCCTCAAGGTTTTCTATGCAAGAAAATCAAGCTATAATCTCTTCCTCCAAGCCAAGAATGCTATCTACACAAAACCCCCAAATCCAAACCCTAAAATGGGTCAAACCAAGAAACAAGAAGAGATAGCTCTCAACAAAGAAGATAGAGCTCTCCTAAGACTAGAAGAACAAGAATCTAAGAGATTAGGGAGGAAGCTTACTTGTAGGTTCTTCAAATAGATGAGGTGAGCTCAATGAGGGTCTAAAATGGGTGGCTTCTTCTCTCAAATGGTATCAAAGAGAAGCTTGCAAGGAGGGGAAGAAGGTTGAGATCTCCATTCCTTGATTGAGTAAGGTGGGGTGGTGCTTGATGATGGAGAAGAAAGAAGAAGAAGAAAAAGGGGGAAAGAAAACCCTAGGTTTCTCTTGTGCTTGGGCTGGAAAAAGGAAATGGAAGAAGGGTTCTCTACTTAAAGCTATTTGGAGTGGGCTCCACCATCTAGAAACTCTTTGGGCTGAAATCACTATTATCGGGACCTCGGACGAAATCGACGAAGAAGAGAAAAGTGATCGTCGAAATATCTAGTTTCCAAAAAGTATATGTTTCGCGGGTTTTGAGGATGTCGACTTTTGGGTACAGATTACATGTATAATGACTGTTTTGCCCTCAATGCAAGAAAAATCGGGTTTTGGGGTTCCGAACGGGCACGGGATCAACACGAAAGTTGTAGGGATTAACAAGACGAGTAAAACGGAATATAATTGCAAATCACTGGAATACGAACAATCCCCCACACAAAAGTAAAACCAACCAAAAAGGAAACCCCCAAAGGGTCCCACCCACACAAAGCACTAAAACTCTCCCAAAATCATAAAAGAGCTATTCTAGTCCAAGCTTAGTCAAAAATCACTAATCGAGCTTAGCACTAATACGCAACAAATTAGTACTAATCGAGGTCACTCGGGTCGGGGTCTTACATCCTCCACCCCTTAGGGCATTTGGTCCTCCAAATGAAATATAAAACTCACCTCGGGTAGGAGATGTGGGTACTTCTTCTGTACTTGTTCTCGCAATTCCCATGTTGCCTCTTCCGGCCCATGATTCTCCCAAAGTACCTTCACCCACTGAATATTCCGGTTCCTCAACTCCTGTTCTTTCGAGTCTATGATCTGAATGGGCTTCTCAACATAGGTAGCATCTTCTCTAATTTCCAGCGGCTCATGTAGGAGTACATGTGAAGGATCGGGGACGTACTTCTTCAACATCGACACATGGAAGACGTTGTGTACACCAGCTAACTCGGGTGGTAAGGCTAATCTGTAAGCCACATCACCAATCTTGCTCACAATGTCGTACGGTCCGATGTATCTTCGTGACAACTTGCCCTTCTGCCCAAACCTCAAAGTTCCTCTGGTAGGTGACACCTTCAAGAAAACCTTATCCCCTTCTTTGAACTGTAGATCCCTTCGGTGAGCATCTGCATAACTTTTCTGTCTACTCCGGGCGATTTTTAAACATTCTTGTATCTGTCTCACTTTGTCAGTGGTTTCACTCACTATAGTCGGTCCATGAAAACTGCGGGTGCCAACTTCTGTCCAACACACAGGTGTCCTGCACCTTCTGCCATACAAAGCCTCAAAAGGCGCCATCCCAATGCTCGAGTGGTAATTGTTGTTGTAAGCAAACTCACACAACGGTAGAGTCTCATCCCATTGGGTCTTGAAATCTAACACACAAGCTCGGAGCATATCCTCAAGAGTCTGAATCGTCCTCTCCGACTGGCCATCTGTCTGAGGGTGATAAGCTGTACTGAACTGTAGTCTCGTACCCATAGACTCATGTAGGGTCTTCCAAAATCTCGAGACGAATCTACTGTCTCTGTCGGATGTGATGGAAACTGGCTGTCCATGTCTACTGACAATCTCATTGACAAACAATTCTGCCAGGGGTAACATGTGCATCTTCTTCCCTGTTCTCATGGGGATAAAATGAGCTGACTTGGTGAGTCTGTCCACAATCACCCATATCGCATCATTGCCCTTGCTAGTCCTCGGTAGTCCCGAAATAAAATCCATGGTAATGTGCTCCCACTTCCACTCCGGGATCTCTAATGGCTGCAACAAACCTGGAGGCTTCTGATGTTCTGCTTTTATCAACTGACAAGTCATGCAACGAGATACAAACGCTGCAATCTCCCTCTTCATGTTGTTCCACCAAAACCTGCCCTTCAAATTCTGATACATCTTTGTGCTGCCTGGGTGCATGGAATACTTCGCACTGTGAGCTTCTGCCATGATGTCATTCCTCAAGTCTTCTATGTTAGGCACACACAAACGATCACGGTAGTAAAGAATTCCGTCAACCAAACGAAAATCAGGACGTTCTGCTATATGATCTGCAATCTTGGCCAACTCTGGATCTTGCATCTGACTGTCCTTAATCTTCCGGATGAATGAAGGCTCTGACACTGACATATTGGCAATTATGGCACCCTTCCTCAGGGGCTGCAAGTCTACCTTCAACTCTTCGAACTGATCAAAAATACAAGTACCACTCAAGTTTGCCATACCCACTGACTTTCTACTCAAGGCATCGGCAACTACATTCGCTTTCCCCGGGTGATACTTAATTGGAAAATCGTAGTCTTTGATATACTCCATCCACCTCCTCTGCCTCATGTTCAGCTCCTTCTGAGAAAATAAGTACTGTAGGCTACGGTGATCCGAATGAACCTCAAACTTCTCTCCGTAGAGATAATGTCTCCACATCTTCAATGCAAAGACAACTGCTGCCAGCTCAAGGTCATGGGTCGCATAATTCTTCTCGTGATCTTTCAACTGCCGGGACCCATATGCTACAACTTTTCCTTCTTGCATCAACACACAACCAAGTCCAATGTTCGAAGCATCGGTAAAGATGGTAAATCCGCCGCTTCCGGATGGCAAGGTAAGGACTGGTGCGGTAGTTAATCTTTTCTTCAGCTCTTGGAAACTAGCTTCACACTGGTCTGTCCACACATATGGTACATTCTTCCTCGTTAACTTCGTCAACGGTGCTGCAATCGACGAAAACCCTTGCACAAACCTCCTGTAATACCCTGCCAAACCCAGAAAACTCCTGATTTCTGACACATTCTTCGGTCTTTCCCACTCCACTACTGCCTCAATCTTGGACGGGTCTACTGACAAACCCTCCTTAGAGATAATATGTCCCAAAAATGCGACTTGCTCTAGCCAAAATTCACACTTGTTGAGCTTCGCAAACAGCTGGTTCTCTCTCAAAAGTTGCAATGCAATCCTCAAATGCTCTTCATGCTCTTCTCTGGTCTTGGAGTACACCAAAATATCATCTATGAACACCACTACAAACTGATCTAGATACTGCGCAAAGATCTTGTTCATCAAAGCCATGAACACTGCCGGTGCATTGGTCAACCCAAATGGCATCACTAGGAACTCATAGTGGCCATATCTTGTCCGGAAAGCTGTCTTCAACACATCTGATTCTCTAACTCTCAGCTGATGGTAACCGGATCTCAAATCGATCTTCGAAAAGTATGAAGCTCCTTGTAACTGATCAAACAATTCATCTATCCTTGGCAATGGATATTTGTTCTTGATGGTCACTTGGTTCAATCTCCGGTAATCAATACACATTCTCATCGAACCATCCTTCTTCTTCACAAACAAAACTGGAGCTCCCCACGGTGAGATACTAGGTCTCACAAAACCTTTGTCCAACAACTCTTGCAACTGTATCTTCAACTCTCCTAATTCCGCCGGAGCCATTCTATATGGTGCAATAGATATCGGAGCGGTCCCTGGTAACAACTCAATGGTAAAATCAATCTCTCTCATGGGTGGTAATCCCGGAATCTCCTCCGGAAATACATCCGGGAACTCCCAAACAATAGGGATCTCCTCCACCCCTTGGGACCGTTTATCCTCCGTGATAAACGCCAAATAGGCTTCACATCCACTTCTTAAAAGTCTATCAGCCTTCAACGCTGAGACAAACCCTGCACGAGGATTTCTCCTCTCTCCCTGGAATAACACCCCTGCTGGTGTCTCATCCAACTTGAATGTAAGGGTCTTATGGAAACAATCCATTGTGGCATGGTACCCTGCCAGCCAATCCATCCCTAGGATGACATCAAAATCTTTTATCTCCAACAGAATAAGATCTGCGGGTAACACAACGTCTCCTATCCGGACTGTACAACTAGGGTAATAAACCGTACATACAACTTGTTTTCCTACTGGTGTTGCCACAGTCAAAATGTACTCAAGATCTCTACCATGCACATCAATCAATCTAGAAAATGCATGGGATATGAAAGAATGCGTAGAACCAGGGTCAAATAATATCTTAGCTTCTATTCCACTAACAAGAAGTGTACCTTCCACAACATTGCCTGCTGCCTCTGTATCAGCTCTGTTGACAGCATAAACTTGTCCTCGCTGCTGTGGCCTGATAGGTGCCTGCTGTGGCCTGCCTTGAGGGGCATTTCTGTTCTGTTGAGGTGGACGCTGAATATGTTGTTGTACTTGTTGACGGGGCTGCTGCTGCTGCTGGGGCCTATACTGCTGTGGTGGGGCCTGTTGCTGAAGTGGCCTTGCCTGATTCTGCACTACCAGTGCATTCTGTGGTGGTGCTGGACGCGGTGCTCCTTGGGGCTGCTGATTCTGCCTATTTGGTCTCGGGCAATTTCTCATCTGATGATCCATGGAACCACATCTAAAGCATGCCCCGGTAATGGTACGACATTGGGCACTCTCATGGTTCTTGCCACAGTGGATGCAAACGTGCTGCACATTGTCTTGCCTCTGCCTCTTGTTCTGCTGGTTCCTTTGCTGATGATGCTGCTGCTGGGGCTGCGCTTGCCCCTTACCTTGGACCTTAAGAATCTTGTGGTGGAAGTTCTCAAACTTGTAAGCTCTCTTGACCGCTTCCTCGAAGGTAAGAGGTGGTACTACACCGGTGGCATCCCTCTCAATGATAGGATGAAGTCCTTCTAGGAACTTGGCAATCTTCTTTTCCACCGTGTCTACCAATTCCGGAGCGTATCTGGACAACCTCTCGAATTTGGTGAGGTACTCTAACACTGTCATACTGCCTTGGACTAGCTGCTGGAACTCGACTGCTTTCTGCCTCTTGACATGGGCGGGTACATATTTGTCTCTAAATTGTCTCTTGAAGTTTGCCCAAGCTACTGCGTCTGCCATAGTTCTGTATTCCTCCCTTACCGTCTTCCACCAATTATCTGCCAAGCTGGTGAAGAGTGATGCTGCAAGCTGTACTTTCTCACCCCCATTACATCTGAAAACCTCAAATATATTTTCTGTATGCTCTAGCCAGTCATCTGCAACCAAGGGGTCCTCTGTCCCCATAAACTCTTTCGGGCCTCTCTTTCTGAACTTCTCAAACAGTACATTGGGGTCATGCTCCCTTTGATTAATGACGATAGCAGGTTGAGGTTGAACTGGTTCGGGTCTTCTCTGTAGTACCTCCAACAACTGTCTCTGCATTTCTGCTAACTCCCTAGCATGGTCCTCATCTTTCTTGAGCATCTGTTCTTGCAATCTGGTTTGGTTCTCATTAGCCTGACGCTGCTGGTCAAGCATGGCTTGCATCATCTGCTGAAACTGATTTGGAATTGTGTTTTCAGTTCTATCTTCTCCCACTGGTCCTGTACCCTCTACTGGCCCAGTATAATCACTGTTGCTCGTTGTGGGGTTACCGTTCACTGGGCGCTTACGAGGTGCCATGATGCTGCAAAACAAGTTGTTAGCACAAAATAATCAAGAGTAGGGTCACACATTGCTCACGCGATTCTAGCTAACGAAAGATCTAACGAATCCTCGCCACGTCCTTAGGATTTCTAGTTTCTTTTAATTGCTTGAAACACGTCTCTCTCTGATACCAGTCTGTCGCGACCCCGGACCGGGTTCGGGAACCAAATCCGGGATCGGGACTGATTTAGATGAAGCCAATAGTTGTGATCATATGGGAAAGATGACAATAATTAAAAGTATGTTTATAATCAAGCGTACACGGGTTAATAAAAGAGTACACATTTCCCGTGCACGTGATTTCCCACAGGTGTCCGCGGTGAGGATATTCCACACACATTAATAATTGCGGAAGCGTATGGTAAATCATGCATGCTTTTCATTTCCCAAAATATCAAGGCTGATTACATTTGAATACGAGTATCAGAATGAGCAATGTCCTAAAGCATAACCCAGAATTACATATTCAAGTTTAATCAGAAAATCAGTTAATTACAATTCCCCAAAAATAGAGGCCAATAAAGGCCAATATAACCAAAACAATATTCACCATAAAACTATCCAAACAATTTCCCAGAATGTTTCGCAACTCTGCAGCCCGATGTTTACATAACATCATCAGCACGCCACTCAACTAGCGGCTGCGGTTCTCCGACCGCCTCCTCTGGCTCCTCCTCGGGATAACCGACAACGGGACCTGAGTACCAAAGCAAAGGGGTCAGACACGACGGTCTGGCAGGTAGATGAAAAGATATAAACATTTAGTAAATAAGACCTTTACCTTGGAAAACATGTAAACCTGTTTAAACAATGGCTTTCAAAAGTAAATAAATCATTTCGTTGAAAACACACATGCAGTAATAACACATGTACGGTAACCAAGGAAAATCGGAAACAATCAAGATGGCATCCACAAGAAGCTAAATCCTCTATCACCGAAGTGACAAGAGTCTATCGGGGTGTTGATCTCAGTCACCGAAGTGAGGAGGTGCAACAACATTTACATATACATAAGTAATAATACGGGACGGGACCACGGTAGCGAGCCGGGTATCGGGACGGGACCACGGTTAATAAACCGGGTATCGGGATCCAAACTGCAGCTGGCGGGACGGGAGGGGGAATCTCCAAGTCAGTGGATCAGACTGACAAGGTTATCCAAGCTTAGTGGTGCCGACGCATGGGTCACAAGCGGGAAAACAAAACAAATACATATAACGAGATGGGGTGCTCATAAGTACAAAAACCTAACTGTATCGGTCGGGCATGTACGGGCTAGCAACTATGCTAAAAACATGAGTTTCAATACTGTCGGCAAGTCTAGTCATAAAACACGGGATTTAAAATGTACAAGTGAAATTCGGTTCGCATTAAAGTATGAATGGATCTTCTCATATTCTCCGGGCTAAGTGTTGAAAGTCCAAGATTTGAATCAATGTAAATAGGGTCCCGTATGTTAGGTTGATATACATTTGGTACTCTTTTAAGAATTGAAAACATTCCGGGGTCTTATACACATTGACAAATTTAAAAGACCTAAACACAAAGTCATAAAGGGACTTCTTCTACCATAGGATTCCTCCAAAAGAATTGATTCAGATTGGGGTTTGATCAGTTCGTCAGTTGTCTGTCGGTCGGCCGAGATGGGTGTGTCGGCTAGCCGACAGTGTATGTCGGTCGACCGACGTTGAGGTCTCGGTCAGCCGACAGATGACTGACACAGATTTTGGCAAAATTGCAGCTTGCTGTTATTTGAGCCGACAGGTTGTCGGTTGGCTTTCGGTCGACCGAACAGGGAGTTCGGTCGGCCGACAGCTGACCGACAGATGTCCTGCTGGAAATCTGATCGAAAACTCGTCTCTGGAATTGAGACCGACAGAACTCGGTTAGCTGTCGGTCGACCGAAGTGGAGACTTCGGTCAGCCGACAGCTGACCGAAAGCTGACCGACGCACACGGTCAGGTCAGTTTCGAGTCAGATTTCTGCTGCCTTTCTTCCCTTATTCACATACGACCTGGGCACCCTTCCTTGTACATTTTGAGGGTTTCAAAACCTCATTCAAGCCCATTAATTCTACCAATACAATCACCCCAATCAACCCCTTTCCATCCACATGCAATCTCATCCAATCTTCCCTCAAATCCTTCCCTTCCATTCGCAATCAACCAAAGAAATCCATTCCAATCATAAATTAAATTTTCAATCAAAGGCTATGACATTTTTAATATGAACAAGAAAGGAATAGACTAACAATATGCATTTCTAGATCAAGGTGAATCATAAGAAAACATGAATAGTGAAAATGTGAAACATCAATGTATGAAATAGGAAAACCACATTTCTCATAAAACATGTAAATATCAAATCATCCACTTGCCTCAAGGTTTTCTATGCAAGAAAATCAAGCTATAATCTCTTCCTCCAAGCCAAGAATGCTATCTACACAAAACCCCCAAATCCAAACCCTAAAATGGGTCAAACCAAGAAACAAGAAGAGATAGCTCTCAACAAAGAAGATAGAGCTCTCCTAAGACTAGAAGAACAAGAATCTAAGAGATTAGGGAGGAAGCTTACTTGTAGGTTCTTCAAATAGATGAGGTGAGCTCAATGAGGGTCTAAAATGGGTGGCTTCTTCTCTCAAATGGTATCAAAGAGAAGCTTGCAAGGAGGGGAAGAAGGTTGAGATCTCCATTCCTTGATTGAGTAAGGTGGGGTGGTGCTTGATGATGGAGAAGAAAGAAGAAGAAGAAAAAGGGGGAAAGAAAACCCTAGGTTTCTCTTGTGCTTGGGCTGGAAAAAGGAAATGGAAGAAGGGTTCTCTACTTAAAGCTATTTGGAGTGGGCTCCACCATCTAGAAACTCTTTGGGCTGAAATCACTATTATCGGGACCTCGGACGAAATCGACGAAGAAGAGAAAAGTGATCGTCGAAATATCTAGTTTCCAAAAAGTATATGTTTCGCGGGTTTTGAGGATGTCGACTTTTGGGTACAGATTACATGTATAATGACTGTTTTGCCCTCAATGCAAGAAAAATCGGGTTTTGGGGTTCCGAACGGGCACGGGATCAACACGAAAGTTGTAGGGATTAACAAGACGAGTAAAACGGAATATAATTGCAAATCACTGGAATACGAACAATCCCCCACACAAAAGTAAAACCAACCAAAAGGGAAACCCCCAAAGGGTCCCACCCACACAAAGCACTAAAACTCTCCCAAAATCATAAAAGAGCTATTCTAGTCCAAGCTTAGTCAAAAATCACTAATCGAGCTTAGCACTAATACGCAACAAATTAGTACTAATCGAGGTCACTCGGGTCGGGGTCTTACACTATAGGATCAAAAAATCAAATACTTCCTCAAAGGGAGAAAAGAAGAAAACCAAGGGATCAGGCATTGAATGCCTCTCAGTTCAAAAAGTAGCAAATGCAACCATCGCCTTCGATAAGGATGACCTCCTGCTAAGCCATACAAAGCACAACCGACCCTTGTACTTCACAGGGTACGTCAAAGAGATGCCAATACACAGAGTCCAGATTGACCTAGGTTCTGCACTCAACCTCATCTTTAATTCGGCACTCGAAGAGCTGGGCATTCCACCTAGCAAGCTGAGTCACACACCTGTATCCATCTTTGGATATGATGGGAGCACTCAAATGCCTATTGGCAGAATCAGGTTCAAGTTTCAAATCGGTGATCTTATCTCTGAAGTCACTATGTATGCAATAAGAACCCCTCATGCTACAACATCCTTCTTGGACTCCCCTAGATACACGAAAATGGTGTCGTCCCTTCAACTTTACATCAATGCATCAAGTTCGTTCGAAACGACGGCTCGATACATCGAGTGTTTGCAAACAAAAAGCCCTTTAAAGGCAAAGACATTCATTTTACAGATGCTCAGATGTACAAAGATGAAAAAGAAGAAAAGGAGGAAGAAACAACACCCTTTGCCGAAAATCTCCAGAAAGAGAAAGGCAAGGCTCCTCAGCAATCACCGGAAGAAAACAAACCTTTCGGCAAATCCAAAGAGAGCAATCTATCACCCTTCATTGTCTCCCTCAAATCTTCCAAGTCTTTGGTAATCACCACCATAGCAAAGAAAACAACACAAAAGACTGAGGGCAAGTTTGTTGTTTCCTTCGTGTCTATCATACATGACACATATTCGGATTCAGAGCCAAAAGACTATATACTGTCAAGCCAAGCTGATACTCAGCAAGTTCAGCCTGCCTCACTCCATTGGAAACACCTGCCGACGTAGAAGACCTTGCATCTGCTTTCTTCATCGTTCCGTCAACTACGACAAAAGAAAATCCAATCTTCTTCCACAAATCGGAAGCTTCTTCATCAAATTCTTCTCTTGAACCTTTCCAAAACAAAGGTATGCCTCAACTATCCTCGTATAGTCCAATCGTACAAGCTATCATGAACAAAATGGGCTATGATACTCAGAATCCAATCAGTTTGGGAGGAGGTTGTGGTATTCTCATGGCATTGGAACCCACCCTGACCAAAAGTCAACTGGAAGATTGGAAATGCCACCGTCATATAGACAAGTCTTCATATAGGTTGGGACATAATCCCGACACTCCCATGAGACAGTTGACACAAAGGCTGCAAAGTCGTTTTGTCGACCAGGCCTAAGTATCTCATGTTCATGAAGACATTGATCTCCCTGGATATCTCTTTGAAGAGTCACCCGTCAAGAATCCAAGAAGCTCATCCAATTGGTACGATTTCTCTGATGATGAAGAGGAATTGTCCGATGACACAAACACGATTTTCTGATCCAGAAGAACCATCGTCCCCAAAAGAAATGCCCTACTTCGACCCAGTTTCAACAGACGATTGGGACTATCTCATAGCAAGTCATAAGAAGAATACTGATCAAGAAGACCCATGGACAAAAGCGGAGCCTTCGTCTGTAAATACCTTTGGAACTCCAGAAGGCCATGTTAAGTTGGAAGCCTCCAAAAATATTGTGGAGGAACCACCTTCAAACCTTCCAACAGAAGATCATATTCAAATGATAGATTTGGGGACACCTGATAACCCATGTCCTGTATTCATAAGTAAGAATATAAAGGATGATGAGTTGCCCGAGTATATCTCTTTTCTTCATGAGTTCGTTGATTGTTTTGCATGGTCTTATGATGAAATGCCTGGCTTAGACCCCAAAATAGCAGTCCACAAACTCAATTTGCAAGAACATATCAAGCCTGTCAAACAAGGCCAAAAAAGATTCCGTCCTGATGTGATGGAAAAAATTGAACAAGAAGTTCAGAAACTCAAAAGCATTGGCTTCATTCGCTAGGAATAGCATCTTGAATGGTTAGCCAACATCGTCCTCGTGACAAAGAAAAATGGACAGATTAGGGTCTGTATTGACTATAAAGACCTAAATAATGAGTTCCCTAAAAATGAATTCCCGCTCCCTATACCGGAGGTGATGATTGACAATACCTGGGGAATCGAGCTAATGACATTCATGGATGGATTCTCTGGCTACAATAAGATAAAGATGCATCCTGAAGATGAAAAGCATACATCATTTCGGACACCGTTTGGTAAGTATTGCTACACTGTCATGCAATTTGGTCTGAAAAATGCTGGTAAAACATATTAGAGGGCTATGATAAAGATATTCCAAGATATGCAACACAAGAAGGTCGAATGTTATGTTGATGACCTCACCGTCAAAAGCCGAAGAAAAGAAGACCAACCCAAAGATCTTCAAGAAGTCTTCCTCCGACTTCTCACACACAAACTGCAGATGAATCCACTAAAATGCTTCTTCGGTGTCTCATCGGATAAGTTTCTCGGATTCATAGTTCGAAAAGCCGGAATAGAACTTGACCCCACCAAGTCAAGGCTATCCTAGAAATCTCATCTCCAAAGACCCTAAGAGAACTAAAAGGGCTTCAAGGAAGATTGGCATACATCCGACGGTTCATCTCCAATCTGCCGGGGAAGTGATAAAGAAAGGTGTAGACTTTGCTTAGGATACTGAATGTAAAGTTGTATTTCAAGACATTAAAACATACCTGACCAAACCTCCAGTGTTGGCTGCCCCCACAACTGGAAAACCATTCATCTTGTACACAAGAGCTCTCGATTATTCTTTGGGCGCTCTACTCACACAAGAAAACAATGAAGGAAAAGAAGCTACTCTATATTACCTCAGCCGCATCTTGTACACCTATTGCCTAAAGTTTCTCCACTCAGGGATAATCCCCCAGATGAACCTATCTACATTGTGGAGATTTCCTCATCAAATGCTTCCTAGGAAATGTACTTCGACGGCGCAACCGGGACAAATGAAAAAGAAAAGAAGATATTAGGATTTGGCATTATCTTTGTCAGTCCCGAAAAATACATGATTCCACACGCTTTCTCGTTACTGGAACCATGTTCAAACAATGCAGTTGAGTACCAAGCCCTGATCGTAGGATTGGAACTTGCCCTCGAATTTGGCATCACCATGCTAGAAGTCTTTGGGGACTATCAACTGATCGTCAATCAGATGAATCAGAAATTTGAGGTCCGGAAACCCAATTTGCTACCTTACTACAACAAGGCACAATCACTTCGATAAAAGTTTGACATCTGTCACATCAGCCACATCCTCAGAGGTGAAAACATCCATGCAGATGCCTTGGTTGGACTTGCAGCATCTATGGCAATCCAATAAGGGGAAAATATGCAAATTTCAGTGTGTCAAAGAAGGATTCTCCTTCCTTTTAACACACACCAAGTAGTTACTGAATGCCACCAAGTAGTTGGAAGTCGGATATTCATCCTCAAACCTTCGATTGATGTCTAGAGGGATCTGTTCACTGATTATACTATGTTCAGAATCCTACCTGAATATCCAAAGAGCGGGTAAGCATTCAAAGACAAGCCCCAAACTTTCATTTGGATATTCCTTCAAAAGCACTTTATAGAAAATCCTCTAATGGAGTACTTTTATGCTGCTTGACGCAACAAGAGGCCATAAAAACTCTCAAAGAAGTGCATGCCGGTCTTTGTGGAGCCCATCAGGCTGGTCCTAAGCTTTACAATCAGATGAAAAGGTCAGGTTATTATTGGCCTACTATGGTAGCTGACGCAATGCAATTTGCTAAGCACTGCCAAACAATGCCAAGTTCATGGAGTCTATGTTCACATGCCGCCAGAATGGCTACATCCTATAGTGATCTCATGGCCTTTTGAAGCCTAGGGTACGACATCATAGGTTCCATCTCTCCCCTATCAAGTAAAGGTCATCGCTTCATCTTCGTCGCTACGGATTATTTCTCCGAGTGGTCAGAAGCATTTGCGCTTAGTGAAATGAAGACCTCATCAGTTCTTCAGTTCTTGCACACCAACATTATTTGTTGCTTCGGCATACCTAAAAGATTCGTCTATGATAACGGACCACAATTCCCGGACCACGGGTTCTACAGGTTCTGCGACAAGTACAAAATCCAAAGTTGTCATTCGACTCCATATAATCCTGCAGCGAACGGACTAGCAGAAGCCTTCAATAAGACACTCTACAAAATTCTCAAGAAAATGGTCTCTAGTCACAAAAGAGATTGGGGCGACAAACTACCAGAAGCTTTATGGGCATATCGAACCACTATTTAAGGACCAACCCAGAGCACACCATTCTCATTGGTCTATGGATGTGAAGCTGTTGTCTCTTTGAAAGTACAAATTCCTTCCTCAAGTGTATTTTTGCAAGTGTATTATATATAATACACTTGTATTCAACAATTGTAAGGTGAGGGCTCACCGGGTATGCCAAATTGATGTTCCCGGCTTTTTGGGTTTTCCACCCTCGCCTCCGTCCCAAGGCTATTGAGAGGACGGCGGGGTGGAAAGGAAAGCGCGAGCATCAACATTTTTGTACAAGTATGCCAGATTTTCTATTCTACTTGGAATTTTGAAATGGTGATCCGGAGATCCACCTTCACAAGTGTCGGATGTGAATTCCCCCCCCCCCCCCCCCGCCCCCCGCGCGCCCCCCATGGGCTTGGGAAAGTCTCCATTCACCTATATATGTGCTATTTAAATTTTACATCGAAAATGAGGATTCTGACTATCCTCAAAATCGATGGATCACGATCGCCAGCTACGCTAACGGCCGTAACACCGTTCTTCGATGAAAGCTGAAGAAAAATGGGAGAAAATAAATGGGTGGGTTCTTCCTCTCGTCTAATGTGCTGCCGGCAACACACGACGGTTGTCTTGTCACATTAATTTGGGTCTCTTTAATATAGGGTCAATTCAGGGTCATGAATTAAAGTCCGAATAAGGTTAATCCTCACATAGCAAAATCATAGTATATCCAAGTAAAATAAATAAAATAAAATAAAGGAAATAAAAGGGGGGAGGTGCCAAATATTTAAGAAGAGGATTGGCCCCGTTCCCGGGTACCCCCTTCAAATCCCTTGGACGCACTTGTGGTTGCTCCCAAGTGTCGGTCTAGTAGTTTGTTATCTTGTAGGGTGTCTTTAAGTTAATTTCAAGTATTTGGTTTTTGTTTTTTTTGTTGGGAGATGTTTTTATGTTCGGGATTTGATAGGTATATCGTGTTAATGAGGGTTCAAATTAGAAGTTGGTTATCAAGGTTCGATTAAAGTTTGATTAAGGCTTGAATTTAGAGTTGTTAATTGGATTTCATTGATTAGGGTCTTAATAAATTAAAGCTTATTGATTAGGTTTGTTAATCAAGATTTTAATTGGGACTTGTTGATTAAAGTTTTATTTAATTAGGGGTTTTATTAGAAGTCGTTAATCAGTTTTAGGGATTTAATTGATCAATTAAGTATGTGGATTTTAATTGAGTGTTTTAATTAATTGCTTCGAATTAATTAAGTGTTTAAGTTAGGGTTGGTCAAGTTTATTAATTTACTTAATCATGAATGGAATAAGCTAGGATCACCTAGTTAATGTCTAATTCTATAATTCTACTATTTCTTTTAATTTCTTTTTGTTCTCTTCTCTAATTACTAGAGAGCAAGATGAGAGGAGAAGTGTTTTATGATTTTGTGATTTTTTGGTGTTTGGTTTTTTATGCAAAAGCAACGCGAGCTATCCTAAAGAACAATCTAGGGTCTTCTACTTAATGTCTATTCTTTTTTCTTTTTATGTACTTTTCTATTTCTTTTAACTTTTTTTTTTTTTTTGTTCTCTTCTCTAGTTACTAAAGAGCAAGATAAGAAGGGAAGAGTCTTATGATTTTATGATTTTTTGGTATTTTATGCAAAAGCAACGCAACCTAAGTATGATAATCTAATATTTTGAAGTCTAGAAGTCGAACAATCAATTAAAGTCATCACAAATGTGGAACAACATGTTAAATGAGACGCAAAATGCAGCAAATGAGGGCCAGAAAATAAACCAAGGACTTGGGCACACCTACAGGGGCGCCCAAGTGTTCCTACAGGACTTGGGCGCACACACAGTTGTGCCTAAGTGTTCCGTCTGCGGGTTGTGGTGTATTTCAGACTTCTAGCGATATCTCGGTGTGATTTCTAACAATTCGCGACTAAGTGCAGCGTCCTACTATGAGTTATTAATGTCAAAGCTTCCGGATTTGAAAATAATAATGCAAGCACAAAGATTCAGGGGTGAATCCCTTTGCAGGGATTTGGGCGCACCTATGGTTGCTCTCAAGTATCTTCCTGTACTTTTTCCCTCTTTTCAACAATATGCTTGTCCCTTTTCGGCTCTTTCAATACTTTTGACAAATCTGAATACCTTGATATCAACTTATATGAGGATTGACTCGAATTCAAGAAGCAAAATGCACATGAAGCAGAAAATCGGGAACAAAAACCTACTTTTGGACTTGGGCGCACCTGTAATTGCTCCCAAGTACCTTCCTGTACTTTTTCTCTCTTTTTTTGGTAGCCTCCTTTGTAAAAGTAGTATATGAGGTCTCTTTATAGTAATTTTGACGTGGAGGAAGGGTTAGGGCTACTACTTGCACGAGTTTCCAGAGGCTTCACGCAAACCAAGGTGAGATAGGGATCTCGGAGACTTGGGTGCGCATGGAGGTGCGCCCAAGTGGGTCCCATGACTTGGGCACCCACATG
Source organism: Umbellularia californica (assembly GCA_028538565.1). NCBI lineage: Eukaryota > Viridiplantae > Streptophyta > Magnoliopsida > Laurales > Lauraceae > Umbellularia > Umbellularia californica. The sequence goes on from JAPQWN010000006.1 coordinate 27,977,303, forward strand.
GTGGTGCCCATGTCTAATTTTGAAGCCTAATGGGTCTAGGGTCCGGTTCTGGATTGTTTTTGGGTCTAAACCGAGTCAAAACTGCGAAGGGTAGAGTAAATCATGCCTAAGTATACCTCAAAGAGCTTTTTTTAACATGTCTGTGGACTTGGGCGCACCTGGGGTGGCGCCCAAGTTGATTCCAGGACTTGGGCGCACACACAGGTGCGCCCATGTCATGTCTTGGTTGAAATGGGCTCGGGGTTTGGTTCTGGTTCGTTTTTTAGGTTGAGATCGGGTCGGAACTATGAAAGGTAAAGTGGGATGCAGTCAAATATGCGCCTAAGTGCTTTCCTAGGGCAATCAGGGACCTGGGCACACCTGTGTGTACGCCCAAGTACACCCTTGGCACATGGGCGCACATACTGGGGCGCCCAGGTGTGTGGCTGGTGGGGGTTTGCAGGGTAATGTTCCGACAGCCATATCTTTTGATTCTTTCATCGGATTTGGACGTTCTATATATCGACGGAAAGCTCTCAGAACGTAGAATCTTTTGGTCCATATATCCTAGTGATTAGAGTTCAGAAAATAGTAGGGATCTCTGGGTCAAAGATTCTAGTTGTTTAAATCACACTAGTCACATCGTACTTAGGTAAACTAAGTGTAATCTCTTTGGGATCAACCTAAACGTGTTCTATGTGGTCTGGAAGGGACTTGGATGGTGTTGTAGCCTATTCTTTGTATGAGTAGTGGGTTGGACTCGAAATCTCAATACGATTCGGCCTTTTCTCTCACAAATTTCTAAAGATTGTCGAACTAAGCATAAAATTTTCAACAACCATCTTCATTGTCATTAATTAATCTTAATTATGCCATTAACCATTCAATTATGGGGGAAATGGGGGCACCGTTATGTATGACAGGTGTTTAAGTCTATCATAGGAGGCCAAATGAGGTGTCTACAACAAGTAGAAAGGAAATCAATCTTGTTTCTAACTTTCCATTGCACATATATTTAAGAAAAGAGACAAGATTTTTTGAATGCCGTAGGAGGCGATTTTTCTTTGTTTTGCCGTGAAAGGAGGTTTTTGCCGTGAAAGGCGATTTACAAATCTTATCAATAATGAAAGACAAGAATTGTGATTTTTTTGTCTCCTTTAAAGAAATACAAAATACAAAAAAAAAGTAAGAAAAGGAATCTGACTTCTCAGGAGATCGCGGAGACTCGTTCAGATCGACGGTCGCAAGTCATGTATGGACTTCGCCATCGTCCTTCAGATGAGAACCTATGATGCTTTGATTTCTTTTGGCTTGGCTTGGACCTCAGCTTTTTAGGTGATAAAGATCAAGGGGTGGTCTTATATCCAATAAAAAACCGAGTAAACGGGCTGAAAAGCCACGTCTAGGCCATGTTGGATAGAATAAGAGAGAGCCTTGCCTTGACGGGGTGGCCCCCTAAGGGACTTCGATCACCTTATGGTGTTTGCTGTAGCAGAGCTTCTTCAAAGTAGCAGAGCTTCGGGATTTCTCTCTCTATGTGTGTGTCTCTTGGATTTTGCCTTTGTTCTTCTTGGAATGACCCCCTTTTTATAGGCTTTTGGTAGCCATAGGGTGGGTTTATGAGCATTGATGGCATTGATGCTCCATGATGGGAGGAGTTACAAGTTTTAATTCTTTTATTTTGTAACTCTTTTTTTTCTTGGCTTTTGATTGGCCGATGGAGAATGATGGGCATTTAATTGCCTTTAATCTCCATGATGAGAGGAGTTTCATGGTTTTAATGCCATGATTGATTTGATTTATAACTCCTCTTTCCTTACTTCTAATTGGGCCGTCCAAAATAATGAGTTAATGACCGCAATAAGTTGTCATAAAACGGGTCAATTAACAGCATTAAGTGGTCGCCAGGGCATTTGAAGAGTCGCGGGCCGTACCGCGTCTTTTGGAATTCTTCTTGCGATGATCGCCGATGGATCCACATGTTGTTTGATGTTGGATGGCTATGCAACTTCAGACTTTGATTGATACTAGTGGGCCGGTAACATCTGTCCTGTCGGTTTCTCGATCGGTTGGACAGAAAGTGTGTTTTCTTGGTTGGCCAGTTGGCGATCTTGGAGCGATCAATGACGATTTCATGCTTTTGACGGCGGAGCCATGATGTTGGTGAAGATCAGCTGATTTCGAGCACTAAAAATCAGATTTTCCGAAAAGCATAGGGGTCGAAATTCTTGAAACGCGGAAAGGGACCGGAAAATGGTCACTCGGCGAAAATTCGGCAACCTGGATTTCCAAGGTCGCGGGCGACCATGCACCCAGGGTCGCCCGTGACCATGGGCCATGGTCGCCGGTGACCATGGGGGATTTTCCCCTTTTGGTCGCCCTTTTTCGGTCGTTTCTCCGATTTTTCGATTCTTTTTTCTTCAATATTTTTTCTAAAATTTTTGTACATGTTTTGGCCTGATTTCCCTGCAGAAAACTTGACGAGAAGCCTTGCATATCGGAGAGCTAAGTTTCTGATATTCCAGGAAAGCAGCAGACTTTGTCGCGCAAAGCTACTGATTTGCCATCAGAAGCGAAACCAGGTCCAACGATCCCGGAATGCCCTGAAATTTGAGGTGAAGCTTCCTGAGCAGTTAATAAGACCAACCATAGGCTTTTGTTTGAGTTTTGGAGCCATGTGGGGTCCCATTGCCAGTAGACTTGGTTTTGTCGCGAGGAAGATGTCGCGCTTTGATGTGTGGTCAATCGATTTTCGATTGACTTGAAACTTGACAAAGAGCCTATTGGAGTCATTTTGAGACGATCCATTAGCTCTGATTTGGATGTCATGGTCCCGGGAAGCTCCGCCGCCGAGAAGCTTGATTTTGTTTCCGAGCGTCAAAGTTAGGTCAAACGTCGTCAGAATGACCTGAAATTTGACATGTAGCCCTTCGTAAGCATGTCAAAGCCACCCATGTGTTCTGTTTGATGAGTGATGGCCTCAGTGGTTCTCGCCACCGAGAGGCTTGATTTTACTGCTCGAGGGTTGATAGAGGGTCAAACGTTGTCAGTTTGACTTGAAATTTGACATAGAACCTTTTGGAGGTATTTTGGGGCCATCCATAGGCTTTAATCGAAGTTTTGATGTCTTCGACACTGTCGCTGCCAGGAGAGCTGACTTTGCTGCTACTGTTTCCTTTTTTAGCCAAATTGTAAGACCCCGACCCGAGTGACCCCGATTAGTACTAATTAAGTCGTGTGTTAGTTTTAAGCGTGATTGGTGGATTTTGGTTAAGTTGGGATTAGAATAACTTTTGTTATAGCTTTGGGGAATTTTGATTGCCTTTGCGGTTAGTGGGGCCCTTTGGGGGTTCCTTTTATGACTTACGTTGAATTGGGGATTACTCGAGATTCCAATGATTTGTATTTTAACCTCGTTTCACTCATCTTATTAATCATTACAACTTTCATGTCGATCTCGTCCCCGCCCGTAACCCCGAAACCCGACTTTCCTAGCATTGAGGGCAAAACAGTCATTTTACACCAAATCTGTACCCGAAATTTTATATCCTCGAAAACTGCAAAACATATACTTTTTGGAAACTGGAAATTTCAACGATCGTTTCTCCCTTCTTCGTCAAATAAAACCGATGTCCCGAAAGTCATGATTTCAGCCCACAAAGATTTCAAGTGGTGGAGCCCACTATTGACTTGTATATATACACCACTCTTCTTCTTCTTTTCCCTTCTCCTTTTCTTCCATCACAAAAGCCTCACCCATCTAGGGCTTTCCTCTTTCTATCTTGCTCCTTACTCTCCCATCTCCAATGCCTCTATCAATCTTGCATCAATAGCTAAATGGAGATCACCATTCTCTTCCTCTCCACTAAAGCTCCTTCTTGATATCATTTTTGGGGGAAGGCTTCCATTTTAAGACTCTCTTTTAGCTCACCTTGTCTATTTGAAGAACCTAGAAGTAAGCTTCCTTCCTAATCTCTTAGATTTGTATTTCTGTAGCCTTGAAGATGTTCCATCTCCATTATTGTAAGCTTTCTTCTTCTTGTTCCTTGTTTTGACTTATTTAGGGTTTGCTTTTCGGGGTTTTTACACTACAACAATCGCACTTTTGCCGGCACTAAATAAGCGCCGGTAAAGGTCCAGAAAACGCCGGGAAAAACTATTGCCGACGATTTCTCTTGCGTCGGCAGCCTGCTGGGAAAAGTACGCCAGTAATACCCATTGCCGGTGAAAAATAGGTAGCGCCGAGAAAAAGTATACATTGTCAGCGTTTTATTTCACCGGTAAAGGAGGTTTTATTCGCCGGGCAAAGATGTTTATTTTTTCAATAATAAATTTAGAAAAAACTTTTACCGACTTTTTTTTGCGCAGGGAAAAGGTGTTTACTTTTCAATAATAAATAGAGACAAAAACTTTTGCCAGCATTTTTTTTTCGCCGGGAAAAGAAGTTTATTTTTTTTAAAATAAATTTAGAAAAACTTTTGCCGGCGTTAATTTTACGCAGGGAAAAGATTTACAATTTGCGAAAATTCTTTTTTAAAAATTTTTTTCCGGCATTTTATCTTGCAAGGAATAATTGTTTTTTTAAATATAATTTATTTATTTATTTATTTGATTTTTAATTTTCTTTTCCTGTATGTACATCAGTTCATTAAAACTTCCAACCTGTTGAAAGTTCAGTCTAGAGCCAATGACTAAGTCATAGAGGGGGGGTGAATAGGACTGAGTCTAAACAATTGCCAATTTTAATTTTCTAATCCTGTTTTTAATCAAAACAGAATAAAGAACAGAACAAGCATAGCAAGAGTATAACTGAAACAGAAACTGTAGAACATTCAAAAGAGATATGGACACAGAGATTTATAGTGGTTCGGTCACACAGACTTACATCTACTCTCAAGGGTCACACAGACCCTTGGTTCCACTATCAAGAATCAAACTACACAAGTTCTGATTCTACCTCATATTTGATACAGAGGTTCAATCACACAGATCTACTCCTCCTTACAGCAATGTGGTGAGTTTAATCACACAGATCTACACACCTACCACATTATACACATATTGTAGAAATTTGAAGAAGGGTGAACACTTGCCTTGATGATGGTTGAAGTGTTCTGTGGAGCTCTGACCGCAGTCGAAGCTTGCACCTCTTGTTGACCTCTTAGTGTTTGAGTAGAAAGCCTCCAATGTGTTGCACAACTAGGGTTAAGAGGATTTGGTTTCTAGGGTTACACAAATGAGTCTCTCGTAGTGTAAACTATCCTAGAGGATGCACTTCCTATCAAGACACTCATCTAAGAGCTAATGGAGCTTTAGGGTTTACCTAGGTCAAGCACATGAGTGTTTTTGGAGGTGATTTGGAAGCCTACAATTGATGGGAAGAAGGTAGCAAGCAAGGCCATACCCTAAGGTCCTTGAAATGCACAGTGAAACAAGCTACAGCTTTATAGAAAACTCCCAACAGATACATTTTACGGTTAGCCTCTGAAACTGGCAGCTAGCCCCTTTTGAAATGCACTGACGCAACGGATATAATTTTGAAAGCGGTCAGCTCACGGTTAGCCGCGGGTGACTTTGGCGGTTAGCCGTGAGGTAACCGTAAAGGTAACCGCAAGCTGATATGCAAAAAGTTGCTCTCTGGCAAGGTGACCGTAGGACTTACGGTTGCTTAGCGGTTAGCCGCAAAGGGTCTCTGCGGTTAACCGCAAGGTGACCGCGGGGCTGACCGAAGAGAAACATCTTTCTGGAAAGGTGACCGTAAGACTCACGGTTGCCTGGCGGTTAGCCGCAAAGGGTCTCTGCGGTTAACCGCAAGGTGACCGCGGGGCCGACCGAAGAGAAACAGCTTTCTGGAAAGGTGACTGTAGGACTCACGGTTGCCTGGCGGTTAGCCGCAAAGGAATTCTGCGGTTAACCGCAAGGTGACCGTAAGGTCACCGAAACCTTGAATCCAGGATAGGTTGTATCTGAAGAAGGATAGGGATTTTCCAAGGGTTCTATAAGTTGGTCCTGGATTGAACTACCTTAAGGGGATGGTGAACACACACAAGGAGTTCTTCCTAGATGAATCCATGTCTTCCAAGACTTGATCTTCTGCCTTCAAACTTGATCTTCCTTGAGAAACCCTGAGAGGCAGGGACTTGGACTAATTGACACGGAATTGACAATACAACACAAGTGCTCATCGGAATGTGGCACTAACAATCTCCCCCTTTGTCAATTTCGTGACAAAACACCTATTATAGTTTGAAATACAACCAATGGACTCAAATACATGATCTTTATACAAAATACACCAAATACAACTCAAAGACTCATGACTCTAGAATTTCTTCGTAAAAATGCACCTGCAGAGAACAATGAAGAATACATTCTATGGTGGGATTACTACTCCCCCTGAATTGTTAGTCGCAGAAAAATCATAGATAGAGTGTTCTCTACACTCTCCCCCTTAAGATAACCTCTCCAATTTACAGGATTCAATCCATGTATTCTCCCCCTTTTTGTCAGGAATTGACAAAGGGAGCAAGCAGCAATGAGGACAAGAAAGGCATCAATTAACACAAATTACCACCAAGCATACAACAAGAGAAAGAACCACAGAGCACCATTGAAAGAGATAGCAAGATAGATGACAAGAAGATGTAGATGAAAATGCAGTAAAAAGTAGTAGCCATCCATATAGTAATCATCAGAAAAAACAACATTAAGCTAAGCAGCCAAGTTTAGTAGCCATCCAAAAGTATATGAAAATAACCATAAGAAGGGACCACAAAGACACCACCAAAATAATAACAAAAACCAATAAAAACACAAGTGGCCTCCAGAAGAAGGTGCAACTAAGCTAGTCAGATGGAGGCGACGGAGAAGGTGGCATGGCATCCATATCATTGGAGCGGCAGGCTTTAGAGATTCCACTGAGATATGTGAGTGTCTTCTTCAGAAGCTTTGCGATCTTATTCTGATTACGCTCGAAGGCATCCATCCGCTCAACAATAGACCGGGGAACAGGAGAGGGAAGAACCTGCTGAGAAGAAGAGGGTGGCGCCGAACCAAGCTGCTGATGACCTGTAGGACTAGGCGGCTGAGAAGGGTCGACCCCGGCAGGAGGTGGGGCTTGCCCGGCCTCTTCATTCGGAGAAAGGTTCATCTGAATAAGATTGGCATGACCAAACGGGGTATGGGAGAGTGGTGTCTCAGAGGGTCAAATGATACCGAAAGAGCGAGCTAATTCAGACATGAGAAAGCCAAAGGGGATAACAGTCTTTGAAGCAACGGATGAGTGAAAACGGACAATGGCTCGACAGATGAGAGAGGGGAGACAGATCCGTTCACCGGAGACCACCTTGGACAAAAGATTTACCATGAATGTGGTCAACTCAGTTCGATTGCCTTTGCGGGGGTAGACATTAATGTGAAAAGGTGGTGTAAAAGCCGATATTTGGGAATCAAAGAGTTCAAAGGAAGAAAATTTTTTCGATCCCAAACCGCGGGATAGCCACAAAGGATGGTGGTGGCATCGGCCTTCGCAGCTTCGGTAAGAGTATCAGCAACAGAAGTGAGACCATTCACAGTCAAGGGTATATTGATGACTGAAGAAATATATGCAGGGTCAATTGTAACTGAGTCTCTGTTCTTAAGAGCAATGGAGAACTTGCAAGAGTCAGCAGAGGACTCTGCGGAGGTGATGGAAGCAAACATCTAATAGACTAGGGATGGATAGGCCTTATCGCCCCAATCTAATAGGTTGTCCCATCCTACTTGGGCAAGAATGGCAGCAGTCTCATGAGGGGCAACTACCTTGCGCAGAGTGCGCCGTTCAACCATGATGGATCGGGATTTTAGAGATGCCAACAGTTTGGCATTTGGCTTTAACTGGGTAGGTGGCTGCTGTGGAGGAGGAGAAGGAGATGGAGATGGGGACCGAGAAAGGTCTGGAGAGGTGGATAGTGAGGGTGAGGGTGGAGCTGAAGGAGACCTAGGGCGAGAAGAGGAGGTGCCAGGGGTTGAGCGTCCCCGTTTTGAAGGACGATTCACAGCAGTCTTCATACGAGGAGGCATTTTGACAGATAGGTAGAAAGCACAAAGAGGAGAACAGATAGGTAGAATGCACAAGGGAAAAAGAAGATCACAAGAGAGGTAGGAAGTTTAAATGGAGAACAGAAAAAGAAGAGAGAATGGAGAACAGAAGATTAACAGAGAGATAACAAAAAGCCCTAAAAGAAACAAACGGAAAGAGACCAGACGAAGACAGAAGAAAAAAAAACACTGGTTAACATCAAATAGAAAGCACAAAAAAAATAAAAACATTAACGAAAATGAGAAAAGAAAAAGGATGGAGTTTACCTTGCAAACGTGAGGGGAAGAGAGGACCAGTCAGAGAGGAGAAGAGGAAGAGACAGGGGGAAGAGACGCAGAATAAAAGAAAAACGAAGGGCTGCGAGAATATAAGTTGCAGCCCGAGAAATACGGTTAGCCGCTAAGAGGACTTACGGCTAGCCGCTACCCTTTTTTTTATATTATTTTATATAAAACCAAATTACACATAACAAGATGGAGTGATTATCTAATGGTGCACACACCAAGAGATTTTCTCAGATTCTCAAATTTAAAAACATCCAAAGGTTTTGTCAAAATGTCAGCAAGTTGATTTTCTGTAGGGATATGCTCTAAAATTATGATTGCCTCTTCAACTAATTCTCTAATGAAGTGATGTCTGATGTCTATATGCTTAGTTCTAGAGTGTTGAACAGGATTTTTGGAGATATTGATAGCACTAGTGTTATCACAATACAAATTCATGCTGCTTTGATCAATACCATAGTCTTTAAGCATTTGTTTCATCCAAAGCATTTGAGTACAACCACTGCCAGCTGCTATATATTCTGCCTCAGCTGTATATAAAGAAATAGAAGATTGTTTTTTGCTGTGCCAAGCAACTAGACAATTTCCTAGGTAGAAACACCCTCCACTAGTTGATTTTCTGTCATCCACATTTCCAGCCCAATCGGCATCAGAGTATCCAGCAATGCAGATAGGAGAATCATACGGATACCATAGCCCATAACCTGAAGTCCCTGACACATACCTAATGATTCTCTTAACAGCTTTCAAATGAGCCTCTTTGGGATCAGATTGATATCTAGCACAAGCTCCTACACTAAAAGCAATATCCGGTCTGCTAGCTGTAAGATATAATAGGCTGCCTATCATGCTTCTGTACATACTAGGATCAACACTCTTTCCACCAGATTCTTTAGATAATTTGAGTGTTGTACTCATGGGAGTGTTCATGTGTTTGGCTGACTCTAAACCAAACCTCTTGACCAATTCTTTAGCATACTTGGTTTGGGATATAAACATACCATCAGACAATTGTCTAACTTGTAATCCTAGAAAGAAGTTAAGTTCACCAACCATGCTCATTTCAAATTCAGATTTCATGAGATCTGCAAACTTTTCGGTTAACACATCATGAGTAGAACCAAAAACAATATCATCTCCATAGATTTGAGCAATCAATATGGTGTCATTTGTTCTTTGAATAAACAGAGTTTTATCAACACTACCCCTTTCAAAATTATGGTTAATCAGAAATTGAGTGAGCCTTTCATACCAAGCTCTAGGGGCTTGTTTGAGACCATAGAGAGCCTTTTTAAGATAATACACATGGTTAGGCTGCTTGGGGTCTTCAAACCCTTTAGGTTGCTCAACATAAACTTCTTCTTCTAAAACTCCATTCAAAAAGGCACTTTTGACATCCATTTGATATAATTTAAATTTCAAGGAACAAGCAATGGCAAACAAGATTCTAATGGATTCAAGCCTAGCAACAGGAGCAAATGTTTCTTCAAAGTCTATTCCTTCAATTTGAGAGTAACCTTGGGCAACTAACCTAGCCTTGTTTCTAACTATAGTACCATTTTCATCATGTTTATTTTTGTAGATCCATTTGGTACCTATGATGTTTTTGTCATTAGGCCTAGGTACTAATTCCCAAACTTCATTCCTAATAAACTGATTTAGCTCTTCTTGCATAGCATTTATCCAATACTCATCAGAGAAAGCTTCATCAACAGATTTTAGTTCAATGATAGAGGTAAAGCAAAGAAAACTAACAATGTTTTCAAGTTGTCTCCTAGTCTTGACACCAAGCAAGGGATCTCCTAGAATTTGGTTCATAGGATGATTTTTCACATCAACCAAATCCTTAGAGGTTTGAGACTTATCCAGGTTTGCAGTAGAAACATTTATCTCATCATCATCAGGGTCTTCTTGAATACAGGAATCCTTTAGTTTGTCATCAATGACAACATTTACAGATTCTTGTATGGTTCCAGTGTTGGCACTACCAAAAATACAAGATTTTGCCGCGGCCAGTTCTGGTGGCTAAAAGTCCAAATTACGTGGCAAAAACGTTTTTGCCGCGGAAAAACTTTTAGCCACGACCGAGACAGTATTTGGTGTGGAAAGAAGTTTGTTGCCACGACCTTTGCCAATGCGGCAAAAGAGTAAACATTTAGCCACGGTCGTGCCGAGGCATCAAATTGTTTTATATTTAAATTATTTTTACTTTTTTAATTAATTAATATCATTTAGTCGCGGGCATGACCGCTGCAAAAAGTATTTATTGCCACGGTTTGCAGCAATAAATTTTTCTCCATAATTTACTTCATTCTTCTTTTTGCAGCAAGTGGCTGTGGCAAAAAAAAAATTTTTTTTTTAGAATAAAAAACAAATATAGATCTAATTTGTGTACTAAAACCATAAAGCTACTGAATACCTAAACAATAAAACCATAAACCAAAACACACAAAGCCCAAAATACATGCATTCCATGGCCACCGATCGTACGGTTAGGATCCTCTTATCAGTGGTTTTTTTTTTTTTTTAAATGGCCACTCAAATCTGATGCTCCTCGAATTTCAAGTGTCTAAATCAACATACATGCACACCACAAACGTTATTAAGATGTGTGCTTAAGATGCTGACAATCTTTCATACATATGCATCCAACACCAACTTCTCTTTTTTTTTTTTTTTGCTGAAGACAAGAGAGAAGAGATGTCAACAATCCAACATGGGTCTCCAAATCGGATTAAAATCAATGAGAAGATGAAAAATCTTAAAAACAACATGGGATCTGATCTGAACCCTCTTGTTTTAATTGTTACACACGACAACTTAGATACCCAAAATCTCTAAAATATCTGTACTGAATATCCCCATGATCGAAGTTCAAAATCAAAACAACTAGCACACATAGCCATACTGTATTCTGCATATCATCTGCCCCAAAATCACAAAAACCATGAAAGTTCGAAATCGACCATGTACTGCAAAAAAAAATCACAAGCTAATTTGTCAGTCCATAAATTAATGTCGCTCGTGATGCTTCAAAAAATAAATGAAGAAATAACACATAAACATAAAATGTGATGAGATCAATAATAAATTAGGCAATTGTAATTGAAGAGAGTCGTGATTTTTACACCAAAGGCATAACCAAATAGTTAGGCACCTACAAATGCTTGTTGAATCCTATCCTGTTTCCCAAGAACGATCTGCAAGTTAGGCACCTAGAAATTAGCGATCCATTTCATCACTCTCAAAAGATCATACAACCATTTTTATTTCTAGAAAACGATAGAACTAAATGAAACCAACAGTGCACATTGAAAGACAGATAGAGAAAGAGCAGGTTTGCAAAAGAGAAAACTAGCAATGCCACATTGGTATGACTTGAGGAATGTGCCACATCACAAAGTAAATAACATAAAGAGATATCCTCCATCCCTTAACAAGGAAATCAGAAATAGACATACAGAAGCAATTCTCCTGAAAAAGTGTTCACACTTCACATCCAATGAGCTGGGTTAAATGGACAACCCACTCCTATTATGAGCAGGTTTTGTTTGGTTCAAGAGCTGAAACAACCAATTCACTAATCCATTGCAAGGCTGAAACAGCAACCTAACATATTAATCTCTGAATCCCAAGGTCATTCGTTCAAGCACAATACAATCTCAATCAAATCCATGCAAAAATGGGGGATGGAAAGGAAGAGAGAGAGAGAGAGAGAGTAATGCATGTGATCTGTGCAGGCCAAGCAAAAGGGGGAGATAGGCATAAACATAAACTGTATCCGGTTTGTTCCTTACACAAACTCTACAGCAGATGTCAAAGCAACTCCTCTCTTTAGAAAAAAAAAAAAGAAAAGAAAACATATATATTACAAAAGCAACATCGAAAATGATTTGTTATCATCATCCAAACATAGGATTGCAAACCCTTTGGTGTTTGGCGACTACCCGGAGGCCATCTTTTATTAAACAGTATTTGGGTGAAGAAGAATTCACATACCTGTAAGTACAGTGTTCAGCAGAAGAACTCCCTACAACAAAATATTGTGTGTAAGGTAGTTTTCTTACAATGAAAACTAACTAGAAGATCTCAAAGCAACAGATTTCTAAAAACAAAAGGACACAATTTTTATTGGTAACAATGAAATTTATCCTAGAAAAAATCACAGGCAAGGTCATCCTAGTAAGTTGTTAATCATTAAAGATTAGATCAACTGTTTAGGCAAGTAGTATGTGCTATTACTAAAAAAAGAACTATTTAGGCAAGTAGAGACACCACAATGTCAAATGCAAACAAGAGACAAGTAACTAAAAATTATGGAAGCAAGCAAGAAAGAAAACAAGACATAAGATTCAACAGTTGAGTCACGCTTAAAGAAGTGTAATTGTAGTCATTTGCCAAAGCCATTGATTAGCACAGAACTTGACAGTATTTGCAAAGAGTTTCACAAAAGTATGCTTTTCCATCATACCTGAACATATGCATACATGTAGTAAAACATACTTGCATCCAGGATGCATTCTATTGAGCATGGTGATGACTGCATGTAAGAAAAGAGCTCATTGCAATGAAATAAAATTGAGGGGAAAGTTTCCCACAGCTCTAGTTGATAAAGCTTTCTTGTTCCTTAAAATATTATCTTTTCCAGACTTCGAATGTAATTAAACTAAAATTTCTTACAGTCTATAATCGTCCACAAAACAGATTCTAGTGCTTATACCTCAGACGTAAGAGTCATATGAATGACAATGATAAAACCCAATGATGAAATGGAAATTTAATTAAAGAAGAAATTTTGTGCAACAAGCAACAATGACGACGAAACAATACGATGGCAGATTAATATAAACGTTATAACAGACTTTCAAGTTTTTACCTGCACAGCCCATCGTTCCAAATTCCCATGAGATGGAATGGAGCAACTCAGATCCTATTGAAGCTCCTTGAATATGTTAACAAGACTTGAAGGAACCTTGATTCCTTCTGGCACTGAGAAAGCAAGACCCATTGCTTGACCTGGGCCATGATAAGGATCCTGATAAACATGAAAACTACACATCAGTTTTCTTTCAAAGAAAAAAAAAAAAAAAAAACTGAATACCAACACCATCCTCTTTATCTTCATTGCCTTATTGTCTCTAATTTCTGAAACATCATCACAGGAGAGAATGTATATCATCATGATCAATGGAAAAAAATGGCATTGCTTTCCAAACCAACAATTTGAGAAACAGGGTCCACATTCATTCCGACGATTCATCCAGTTGACTCCATCATCGATGGAAGGGTCTTGCCACAAAATGTTTCCTCCAATGGCGCACACATTAATCAGGAAACAGTGCCAGCAGTTGCATTTCTAAGACACTGTGATGGGGGAAAACTCTAAAGAAGTTCCTCTAAAAACAGGATCTTTTTCACACATTCACTGACATCGGAAGAAGATGCTACCTAACCGAGAATCACTGCCTTCACACGATCAAACGGAGTAGAATTAAGGGCATTGAAAATCAGATACTGCGGAGGATAAATCGCCACGCTTCCTCGCACCTCCCGCTCCACAAACCTGCAAAGATTCTTCGCATAGGGTTTCTGAACCCGGGCGCATGTGACTTCTTTGGGCTGAACCATTACTCAAGTGCCCATCTCCAAATCTGAGGAGTTGTATGCAGGTGGGCGCAGGGCGGAACAGAGGAGGAAGCAGGGGAGAGGGAGAGGAACATGGGAGGAAGAAGAGAAGAGAGAGAGAGAGAGAGGGAGAGAGGGAGAGGAACAGGTGGGCGCTGCAGCGAGCGCAGGATAGGGGAGACAGGGGAGGAAGAAGAAGAGAGGAAGGGAGGGAGGAGAACAGACAGACAGGAAACGAGGGAGAGAAGAGAGGGGGAGGGGTGTACCTGGTGCAGGGGAGGCGGCGGCGGCGCGAGGAGGAAGATGATGGCAAGGCGGGCGTCCGGGGGCTGCTGTGATCGTCGTGCGCTGGCGATTCTGGAGGTTTGGAGAGGGAGGGAAAGATAGAAAGGGGTGAGAGGAGATGAGAGGAGATGGGTTCTGGAGGGTTTTGGCGGAGCTGCTGGCGATTGCGGAGATGGAGATGGGTTTGGCGATTCCGGAGATGGAGATGGGTTTGGGTGATTCTGGAAATGGAGATGGGTTTGGGAGAGAAAGAAATGAGTGAGGGAAAAAAAGGACTTGGAGAGGTAAAAGGGGCTGCTGTGATCGTTGGGCTGCTGGCGAATCCGGAGATGGGTTTGGGCGATTCCGGAGATGGAGATGGGTTTGGGAGAGAAAGAAATGAGTGAGGGAAAAAAGGACTTGGAGAGGGAAGAAAGGCGTCGGAGCTTTTTTTTTCACCAAAACGAAGGGAGGGAAACCATAAAAGGGCGCGGACGTTTTTTTGTTTTTTTATTTATTTATTCTAATTTTTTTCAGAAAATAAATATTATATCTTATTGCCGCAATCGAAGCAAAATATATACTTAAAGCCGCGGCCAAAACATGATCGTAGCAAAAGGAACAACTTAAAGCAACGGCCAGGTTGAAGTGGTTGCAATAAGGACACGTTTTGTCACGGGCAGACACGGGCAAGGCAAAATGGGATTTGTTGCCACTAACTCTATTGGTCGTGGCAACAAGTAAGAAATTGCCACAAAAATATTGGCCGCGGCAAAAAGTCTGATGCTAAAAGTCATTTTTTTGGTAGTGTGGTGTTTAAAACTCTATAAGCACGACTGTTTTGAGAATAGCCAATAAAGATGCCTTCATCACTTTTGGAATCAAACTTGCTCAAGTGTTCTCTATCCTTGAGGATATAACATTTGCTACCGAAAATTTTAAAGTAGCTAATGTTTGGCTTCTTCTCATGCCATAGTTCATAAAGAGTTTTATCCAATCCAGTTCTCAAGTAAACCCTGTTAATGATGTAACAAGCTGTATTCACTGCTTCAGCCCATAGATCTCTAGGAACATTCTTTCCATGAAGCATAACTGTGGCCATCTCTTCTAAGACTCTATTCTTCCTTTCAGCAACTCCATTTTGTTGAGGAGTTTTAGGGGCAGAAAATTCATGGTGAATTCCATACTTATCACAATATTTTTCAAATCTGGAATTTTCAAATTCTCCACCATGATCACTTCTTATTCTAGCAATTGCTCTTCCTTTTTCAACTTGGATTCTTTTCACAATCTTTTTGAATTCAGCATATGCATCTGATTTTTCTCTCAAAAAAGCAACCCAAGTGAATCTAGAATAATCATCTACAATAACAAGAAAATATTTTTTGCCATCCCTACTTTCTTTCTTAGTTGGACCAACCAGATCCATGTGAAGAAGCTCTAAGGGTCTAGAAGTCTTCAGAGACTTGGACTTTTTGTGAGATGCTCTGATTTGCTTCCCTTTTTGGCATTCTCCACAAATAGTTTTTGACTTCCTGCTGATTTTTGGAAGACCCTTTACATAATTGTTCAGCTTGGTGACAGATCTCTATGGTTTGCATGTCCAAGTCTTTGATGCCACAGTTGAGCTTCATCAAGATGAGCGATGTAACCGGATGAGCTGAAAGATTCTTTTTGGTCACCAACAACATAGCAGTTTTCTTGATTTCTAAAACCTCTTAGAATAACTTTTCCATTTTTAGAAATCTCACAACCATGACTAGTAAAGATGACAGAATGATTTTTATCACAAATTTGAGAGATGCTAAGAAGATTATGCTTCAAGTCATCAACACACAAAACATCTTCTAAGTGAGACAAGTTAGGAACATTTAGAGTGCATTTTTCAATCACTTTAGCTACATTGCCATCACCAAAAGTAACAATTCCACCATCATATTCACTTAATTTTGAGAAGAGTGTTTTATCTCCAGTCATGTGTCTAGAACATCTACTATCCAAATACCATAAAGATTGATCTCCAGCTTTAAGGGCTGTGTAGACTAATAAGCTCTTAGGTACCCATTTGTACTTATGAGATTTTGACTTATCCGAATCATGATGATGAAAGGATTTCTTAGAATTTCTTTTAGCATGATTATTGAGTTGAATTCTAAGTTGATCAATCTGTTTCATAAGTTCATTCAATTTTTGTGGAACAGTGAGATTCTTATGAAACCTATTTTTGCTTAGTTCATTCTTATAGGACTGTCTTTTGACTTGTTTCATTTTACACTCATATTTTACATGTCCTTTTCTCCCACAAGAATGACATATGACTTCGGAGATGTTTAGATTACTTGAGGAGGCTTCTCCTTTTACAAACTTTGTAGAGACATTAGGATTACATTTGGCTTCTTTGTTGTAACCAAGCCCAGTTTTGTCTCTTTGATATTTGCCCATCCCAAATAATCTTTCGAACTTTTCTTCTCCATGAGTGAAGGAATACTCATACTTTTCTTTGTACCAACTCAATTTGGTGACTTCATTCTTCAAACGAGAAATCAAATCTTTTAGATTTTCAGTTTCATCTTTCTCTCTTGTAAGCTTTCTTATGTAGTCACTAGCAATTTGAAATTTGGAGTTAATTTCATGAAGATCATTGGTCAAAATATTATTTTCATTATTCAAAGTTTCAACTTTGTCTTTTAACATTTTGATCTTAATTCCTTGTTTGCTCATAGTTCTAATTAGTTTACAGCTCTCCTCATAGAGTTGATCATAGGTTTCTTGAAGATCTTCCTCATCAATGTCATTATCTGGGCTGTCTTCTTCAGATTCAGTTTCATCCTCAGATTTATCAATCTCAAATCTTCCAGAATTTTCATTCATCTCAACTGACGGATCACAAACACTTCTGACCATCAAAACATTATAGTTTCCGGTCTCATCTTGGTGAGATTCATCTGATTCTGATTCAGATTCAGATGAGTCATCATCCCATGTTGCCACAAGTGTCTTTTTCTTTCTTTCCACTTGACACTCAGATGAGATATGACCATACTTTTGACAGTTATAACATTTTACCTTTCTATGTTGACTCTTAGAGGAGGAGCTGACTTTGTTTTTACCTTTATCAAAGGATTTGAAATTGGAATTCTTCTTCTGAAATTGTTTCAGAAACCTCTTAGCAAGTAAGGCAACATCTTCATTATCACTTTCTTTCTCATTATCAGATTCTTCTTTAGAAGGGGATGGTTGAGATGTCTTTAAAGCAATAGATTTCTTGTCTTTGGATTTATTAGAAGAATTTATCAATTTCATTTCAAAGGTTTTAATATTGCCAGATAATTCCTCTACTTTCATATTTTCAGGGTCATTATATTCTTCTATAGAAGTCACTTTAGGGTGAAATCTTTCAGGGAGAGACCTCAGGATTTTGCTACAAACTTTGCCTTCAGGAATTTTTTCACCCAGACACCACATTTCATTTACAATGACCATTAACTTAGTTCGAAACTCATCGAACACTTCATCTTCCCTCATTCTTAACGATTCGAATTGGGAAGTCAACATTTGAAGCTTGGCTCTTTTAACAATAGTAGTTCCTTCATAGTTTGTTTCTAAAAGATCTCAAGCTTGTTTATCTGTGACACATGTCATAATCTTTTTGTATTCTTCAGCTGTCATGGCACAGATATGGCATTCAATGCCTTCGCATCACTATCTTTCAAAGCCTTTTGATCAGGTGACCATCTTGCCTTTGCAAGAGGCTGAACAGTGCCATCTTCAGCTGTGGTGGTGGGATGAGACCATCCATCCTCTACAGCATCCCAAACAGATGAACCAAGGGATCTGATGAAGATGGTCATCCGGGCTTTCCAAAAAGCATAGTTTGTACCATCAAACAAAGGAGGTCTGTTTACTGCACTACCTTCTGGGTTAGACATCAGCACTAGACTAGGAAAAAGATCTACTCCAGGTTGTTAAGCCTTTATGGGAGTAACCTCGCTCTGATACCAACTGAAAGTTCAGTCTAGAGCCAATGACTAAGTCCTAGAGGGGGGGTGAATAGGACTGAGTCTAAACAATTGCCAATTTTAATTTTCTAATCCTGTTTTTAATCAAAACAGAATAAAGAACAGAACAAGCATAGCAAGAGTATAACTGAAACAGAAACTGTAGAACATTCAAAAGAGATATGGACACAGAGATTTATAGTGGTTCGGTCACACAGACCTACATCCACTCTCAAGGGTCACACAGACCCTTGGTTCCACTATCAAGAATCAAACTACACAAGTTCTGATTCTACCTCATATTCGATACAGAGGTTCAATCACACAGATCTACTCCTCCTTACAGTAATGTGGTGAGTTTAATCACACAGATCTACACACCTACCACATTATACACATATTGTAGAAATTTGAAGAAGGGTGAACACTTGCCTTGATGATGGTTGAAGTGTTCTGTGGAGCTCTGACCGCAGTCGAAGCTTGCACCTCTTGTTGACCTCTTGGTGTTTGAGTAGAAAGCCTCCAATGTGTTGCACAACCAGGGTTAAGAGGATTTGGTTTCTAGGGTTACACAAATGAGTCTCTCATAGTGTAAACTATCCTAAAGGATGCACTTCCTATCAAGACACTCATCTAAGAGCTAATGGAGCTCTAGGGTTTACCTAGATCAAGCACATGAGTGTTTTTGGAGGTGATTTGGAAGCCTACAATTGATGGGAAGAAGGTAGCAAGCAAGGCTATACCCTAAGGTCCTTGAAATGCACAGTGAAACAAGCTACAACTTTATAGAAAACTCCCAACGGATACATTTTACGGTTAGCCTCTGAAACTGGCAGCTAGCCCATTTTGAAATGCACTGACGCAACGGATATAATTTTGAAAGCAGTCAGCTCACGGTTAGCCATGAGGTAACCGTAAAGGTAACCGCAAGCTGATCTGCAAAAAGTTGCTCTCTGGCAAGGTGATCGTAGGACTTACGGTTGCCTAGCGGTTAGCCGCAAAGGGTCTCTGCGGTTAACCACAAGGTGACCGCGGGGCTGACCGAAGAGAAACATCTTTCTGGAAAGGTGACCGTAAGACTCACGGTTGCCTGGCAGTTAGCCGCAAAGGGTCTCTGCGGTTAATCGCAAGGTGACCGCGGGGCTGACCGAAGAGAAACAGCTTTCTGGAAAGGTGACCGTAGGACTCACGGTTGCCTGGCGGTTAGCCGCAAAGGGATTCTGCGGTTAACCGCAAGGTGACCGTAAGGTCACCGAAACCTTGAAATCCAGGATAGGTTGTAGCTGAAGAAGGATAGGGATTTTCCAAGGGTTCTATAAGTTGGTCCTGGATTGAACTACCTTAAGGGGATGGTGAACACACACAAGGAGTTCTTCCTAGATGAATCCATGTCTTCCAAGACTTGATCTTTTGCCTTCAAACTTGATCTTCCTTGAGAAACCCTGAGAGGCAGGGACTTGGACTAATTGATACGGAATTGACAATACAACACAAGTGCTCATCGGAATGTGGCACTAACACCTGTGTCACATGAATAAATTGAAATTGCTAATTCCATTATCCAAGACCAAATCTACTACACCCAACATCCATTTCCATTCCAAAATCATCAAAAAATGAAACAAGAAAATTCATTCCACTTCATATTAATATTCAAACATCCTTTTAACATTGAAAGCACTTTTCCATTACCATTACAAAATTAAAACAACTGGTAACATTCTATTCTATACCAACATTCAAATGCCAATGAAAATTTACATATTCATATATGATCATTTCCTCGTTGCACCATTCCAACACCTGCACCCTTGTTTTAAAAAACTTCATGCATCTCATTTTAACATATAGCAATGTGTTACTCTGCATACTTGGCCTTCATGTTGGTTGCATCTTAGCTGCATGGACTCTTTTAACAAAATTTGTTTTTCAATTTTCATTCAATCTGCATAAAAAAATTACAAAATTAACATATGATTAAGAATGTCATATGCACAACTTTTAGTGAAACTATAGAATAAAGCATGACTGCTCTATGTTCTAAAGCCCTCCGTGTGGATCATTGAAACATAGCACCACAAGCACAGAACCAATTGCAATGGTTATCAAATGTCCCAAGTATCCATCTTTTATATTAACCCATGACCCCATAGATCAAAACATCAGTTCACTATCATCATTTTTTCTTTACTAATGAACAGCGCAGCAGGACCTTCCACTATCATCATTTTTTCTCCTTAATTCTACTAATTTCATACTAATGGGAGTTTGGAGCTCATCAGATAGTTGTCTCATTATTGTCTCATTATTCCTCTTGATACTATCTTTCACAAAGACACTACTAGCACATCAAAACAATGGGGCAAATTTGTCCTAGAGAGGAGTATCTCCAACCAATGTGTCCATCGACAACTGAATCCTAGATCACCTACTTGAAAGCACATATGATTCATGAAAGGACTACTCACTTCGTTGATATTCCTCTAGATCCCACGTGCTGATCTGATGCTCCCAAGACCTCCCATTCTTCTTCGTAACAGCATACTAGGTGAACAACACATTCTCCCATAGCCATTCCAAGCCATCTCCTAATCTCCATAGCCATTTCTCGTGCCCTTCTTGATTCATGAAGTGAAGAGACCTTACACCTAGGCCAACTTATTTCTTCCAACCCTTGCCACAAAAAAAATTGAATTGGAGGTGCGATCAGGGATTCATGACAACAAGTAGACACCTATAAGGTGCCAACAATGATATATATATATATATATATATATATTTCTTCGAATTAGTGGGTTGACCAGACCAGCTTAGCAAGTTGATGAGGCAGGTCAACAGTTAATTCTTTAGTAACTCTATTATAAATATATATAATTCAAATTCATATATTACGTATCAAGCTACACTGCCCCCTCCCCTATCATAGTGGATGGATCAATTTGAGAATGAGTTGTTTTTCTTATAATTAAATAAAAAAGATCAATTCCATGTACTGAATTGAATTGGTTGATACTCCTAGCAACTTCGATAAATACAACAAACCGAGTGAAAATGAATTATATTCACATTCCCTTTAATTGAATATATTCTTTTTCTATTTTTTATTTCTCTAATAATGATCCAAGCAAACGTGGAACTCGTTTTTTTTTTCCCCGAAATGATAGAACAAGGAAATCTTACTTACCAGAATTTGGTGGAAGCTGACCATAGGATGTAAGTGTGAGTATAACAATAAGAGATCAAATGTAGGGAACAATCCTGCACGCTGCAGAAATAAATTCAATGTCTCTTAGCAAAAAACTAATTAAATAATTAATAAATAACAGTGTGCATTGATAACAAGAAGTACTTATTTATTTAGCGATGGTATAGCAAAAGCTCATTTGGAATATGAACTTATCTTCCTCTTGTTGCTGGGTTAACAGCACAGTTTATCTGAGTTCTATATGTAGCTAGCAATTCTTAGAGTGTCCTAGTGGTGAATCGGACTACTTCCCATTACTTCCTCAATTAGTTGAAAAATTCACCAAAGTCAATGGCTTGATATATTCCTTCACGAAAGTAATTCACCTTACTAGCAACCACACCACAAATATGGGAACTTCCATATTTTTGGCAAACTGAGGGTCAAAGTCAGTCCAATGAATGTTTGCTGATATGGAACACGAGGGAAAATCTTTTGAGTCAGAAATTCAGATATTGGATCTTTTGAATTCCTACTAGCTGGTGAATTAATTTGAAACAAACTACAGTTCCTTTTTTAGCAATCACCTCACCTCCAGAACAGGGGAAGGAGATCCCAATGATGAGTGAAGTAAGGGTAGGTCCTCAGCATCAATACAGGTTACTTCACCAACAGGAAACTTAGAGCCATACCTACCAGCCCTCCCTAAAAGCAGATGACTTAATTAGTTGTCATAACAACTCACCATATATGGCAAGTAAAGAGAGCATTTCAATAAAATAATACTATATATACATGGAAAAAAACTGAGCATGTACTTTTCACAGTTGCTGCTAAAGAGGACCACAAAGAATGGGCATCACAATATAGGAAGCCTCTCAAAAGAAAAGAAAAAAAAAAAAAAAAAAAAACACCAATATAGGAAGCAACATAGAAATCATGAATTGCTATGTGAAGATATGCTGTTCTGTCTCACTTACACAAGAAGTGAGCAGAATGCTGCAGGTGTTGCCATAAAATATTGTCTGGCAATGATGTGTCACCCCCTTTCAATTGGTGTAGCTTTACTCTTGATATGTATGAATAACTGAAATAATACATACTACAGTGAGTAAAGGCTTAACTAAGTGGTCAATCAAGCCAATAATCAGATTGAATGCTGAAAAAATAATTGCCAATCTCTTATAATGTCTTCATAATTATCTTGTAAATAATGTCCTGTAAATGTATAATTTCATAGGCATCATGTTTTAGTTAGTATGAAGTATGAACTTACTTAAGTATTAATTGGTGTTGCCATTTCTTTTTCACTCAATCAAATGAACAATGCATCCAATCTTCAAAAGCTTAGAGCTTCCATAAGTGTGTCATAATCTTTTAAAAGATATTGATTCCTAAAAAGCTTCCCAAAGCCTTTTCCTATAGAAAAATAAGGAGAAATGATGTGTATGCGGCCCCTTCTAAAGGAATCAGTCGGAGAGAGACTCGAGGGTGACTCGACTCTGCCAATGCTGAGTTTTGGTCTAGTCGAATTCGGTCAATTTTTAAAACCATGATTTGTCCATGATAGCAGCTATTCTAGTGCTGATTTTCTAATTTATTGTGATTGGTGAAATAGAAAAGAAAGGCATGAGGGAAATCGAAATTTTTCATGGACTGTTTTTATCAAATCCAAACATCTATTCTCAAATAAGAAATTGAGGTTTTCATAAAGGTGTTATAGAGGTGCTGTTTGGTAGTACAACTAATATGTATTTAGGAAACCAAGCCCACTGCGACAGCCGCCAACATGTTTGAGGTGGATTGCTCCTAGGGAAGAGATAGAATGGCAATGCAACTACTGTTTCTGATAAGACGATAGTTCTAAAAGTTAATTATGAACGCTATTTTTTTTATGAAGAATGAATGAAAAAAATACCTTCCAATGCAGTGTAACACAGAAAATGAATGAGAAAACAGTTGCCACTTTATTGTCAACACCAAAAATTATAAACTAGAAAAACACAAATAGCAGAGAAATAACAAACCTGCAATTTGTTTGATCTCCGATACAGTAAGCTCACGCTTTCTGATGCCATCAAACTTCTTCAATGTTGAAACTATGATTCTTGAAATGTTCAGATTAAGACCCATTCCAATAG
The DNA here is from genome assembly GCA_028538565.1 of Umbellularia californica. Lineage (NCBI taxonomy): Eukaryota > Viridiplantae > Streptophyta > Magnoliopsida > Laurales > Lauraceae > Umbellularia > Umbellularia californica. Next base: position 28,000,858 of record JAPQWN010000006.1, read on the forward strand.
CATCACTCGCCACAAGAACATCAAACTCACTGCTTTCATCATTGAACATCATTGCCTGCAATCCTAAAGGTAAAATTTAGGAAGCTGGTTCTTTAGTTCCCACCTTTTTACAACAGAAACAGATATTCGGACTCATGTTTGATGCAAAGCTTTAACATTTTCAACTGAAAGAATATTTCATTTGGTAAGTAAGAAATGTTAGTAACAGTGTAGGTCATGTTTAACTAAGAAGTTTTGAGTCAGCCAACCAAGTCGCTTGCATGAAAATATATTGAAGGAGACAGGAATAACTTCACTTGGACAAAGAAGATCAAGTGAGATAAGTAAGACTTCTAACAAAATTTAAAAAGAGTGGGTCAAGAATTTGGCCAAGCATAACTGTTACAAATTACAATGGACAAAGCAGCTAATATGGTGTACGACAAACATACTGATTCATACCGATGTCATAAAGCCTCCTCGCATCTGAGCTGATCCCAATGTAGTTGATTTTCTAGCAAAGGCCACTAGCAGAAGGACTTCAAATTTTAGAGAGCAGGTATCCAATTTAAGTTAGGAAAAGTGGAAGTTGAGAGTCACTGGATGCCACTGAGGATACTTTTCTTTCTATTGTCATCCCTCTTGTTCGATTGTTGTTATATTAGAAAGGCTCTTAATCAATTTAAGATATGATATTGAAAAATATTTTTCAGAAGTGCAAAACCCTACAAAATATATTCCTTTTTTTTTTCTTGCATTGGAATTTCTTGGAACAATATACAAAGAAATCTTTCTTTTTTCTTTTTCTTTTTTATTGGTGCCATATATAAAAAACCAGAAGATCTTTCTTTTTTCTTTTTTTTTTATTGGTGCCATATATAAAAAACCAGAAGAAACATATGAACAAACACACTTAAATAGGAGAAGATGAATCAGTTTCCATTAATTTCAGCTACCATAAGCCTTCACTCTTCACCACCTAATATGTGGACAAACATTAAATGGAATGGAGTACAAGTACCTGTCTTGTTCGAGTCTCTGGCAAAAGTGAACCATAGACAACAGAACAGAGATGCTTTCCTCGATTCTCAATCTCTCTCTAATAATATGGCAGAAGATAGAAAAGTCAATATACAAATCTAAAAATTGGTTGTGATATACCTTCGAATGGAGAAAGATCCAGATGCCTATCAGATGTTTGTCGAAATGTCTGCTTGGAAAAGTCTTTGAAAAACTAAGCGATTGAGCGTCGAATGGATTCAACGAGAGAAAAGATGATGAGAGGGAGACGGGGACGAGGTCGCCTGGGAGATGGAGGAGAAGGCTGAGGTCGTGAGGGAGAAGACTTGCGTGGGAGAGGGAGATGGTGGTCTGTGCATGTGATGGGGATGCTCTGTGCAGGGGAAATGGAGGGATCGAGAGAGATGGGGATCGAGACTTAGGGGAGAGGGTGGAGAGGATGGCGGGCGAGAGAGGGATGGGTGAGAGACATGAGGGATCGAGATTGGTGATGGGACCGAAAGGGAGGGAGGGAGATGCAGAAGGGGTTTATCGATTGAGAATCCGGCTTGGGCAAAAATAATTTCGAAAATATGTTCTTCGGGAGAAGAAAAATAAAGGCGCGGACGCTTTGTTGGAGTGGGCCGGTGAAGTTTGGTGTAAAAGATTTGACCTTTTCCGGTGAAAATAATAAATCGCCGGCAAAACATTCACCTTTGCCGGCGAAAAAAATAAATCGCGGGGAAAACATTGACCTTTGCCGGCGAAAAATACAAATCGCCGGTAAAAATCGAACCTTTGCCTGCGAAAATCTGTCGCCGGGAAAACTCTATCTTTTCCCGGAGAAACATCCTTTTTCGCCAATAAAAGTTATACTTTTCCCGGCATTTAATGATTGCACCGGGAAAAAACGCCGGTAAAAGTGCAAATTGTTGTAGTGTTGTGTGGATCTTGGAATCTTAGCTTGGAAATGATTAGAGTTTGTTTTTTATTGAGCTTGGACCTAAGGCAAGTGGATGATTTGATATTTTGAGCATTAAATAATTTTTGTGAGAAATGGGTTGATTATGTTATTTCTATTCATATTTAATGACTTGCATTGATTTTGAAGTAAATGCTCATGAAAGAGTTTTGGTAGTTCATTCATTGTCATAGAAATATGGTTTATAGTTCTTTACTTATCTCTTGAATGTGGCTCAAATGAATGCTTGTGGTTGGTGGAACTCTTTTCTCTTGTGGTTGGATGGGTTGAAGAAGGAGGTGAATGGATAGTTGTTTGTAGAAGTTTTGATATGGGGGAAGAGTTGAATGTTGAATTGGAGGAGCTTTTTAGCTCATTTTGTTCCAGGGAAATGAATGGAGAATGAATGAAACTGATTGGAAGAGAAAAGGCTCAAATATGAACTCAGTAGAAAATTCCCACAGTTGGGCGGTTAGCTGGCAGTCACCTGTCGGCTAGCCGCCTGGTGATTGGCGGCTAACTGAACCAGGCTCTATTACAATTCCAGAGAGTTGCTTTTCCCTTTTGAAGGTGCGGTCAGCCTCGCAGTCAGCCAACGGCTAACCGCCGAACTCATCGGTTGCTAACCACCAGCCAACCGAACCAATTTCGGTTCCAATTCCAGTATGCTGCAGTTTGGTAAGCCAATCACAGTTAGCCACGCGGTCAGCCAGTGGCTAACCACCGAACCCATCGGCGGCTCCGCCAGGTAACCGACCTTACCCAGGAACTTTGAAATGAAGAGAAGTGAAGGGGGTTTCCGTCCTAATCGTTTGTGAACCCTTTCAGAGAACGATGGGACCTGTTCACCTGGAGACATGTATGAAGCTCGTTTGAGAAAGAAACCAAAAAGATTCATTGAATGTTTGAAATTACCAAGGCGTATAAGGAGCCGGAATGTCTCCAAACTCAAGGAGTACCAAGATTATACGGTAATCGACATATGGGGTCCCTATCCACTTTGAGCTATCTTGAATACCGGTACTTGTCTTGGAGTTTTGAAAAAATTCAATTGTACTCCATTGTTTTCCTATTTTTTATTTGCGCTCCCGAGATTCGTGATTATGATTTGTTATCCCTAAAAACACTGAAATTGTATTTATGCACTTTAAATGTCCTGCTAACCCTTTATATGCATGACTAGACATGAATGTGAACTATGTGCCTATGACCACCCCGTCCCGCCTGGTATGGTGTTACACACCTATTTGTATATGTATGTATAGGTCTTGATTTCTTGCTTGCAACCTATAAGTCGGCACCACTAAGCATGGATAACCTCGTCGGCTTGATCTACCGACTTGGCGTCTCCCTCTCGCTCCTGCCAGCTGCAGTCTGGATCCTGCCTGTCCCGTTACCCGGTTCCACGGCCGTGGTCTTGCCTAGCTATATGTATATATGTATTTAGTTGGTTCTCATCACCTCGAGTGTCAAAGACCAACGCCTCTAGCGTGCTTTCATCACATTAGTGATGGAGGGTTTAGCTCAGTGTGGTTGTCATCTTGCTAGTTCCTGATTCCTTGGTACACTTATATGCTTTTATATTGCATACATGTTTTGAGTAAATAATTCCTTTCTTTCATGGAAATTATTGTTTAAATAGGTTTAAAGGTTTTCCAAGGTAAATGTATTTATCATTGAATTGTCATATCTTTTCATCCACCTGCCAAACCGTTGTGTTTGACCCATCTTTGGTACTCAAGTCCCGTTGCCGGCTATCTTGAGGAGGAGCCTGAGGAGGCAGTCGGCGAACCACAGCGATTAGTCGAGTGGCATGCCTATGATGTCATCTAGACATTCGGTTGCTTGAGTTGCGTCACATTTTGGGGATTGTGAATGTTTCATTCTTTTGGAAACTTTTTGATTATACCGACCTCTATTGGTCTTTATTTTTGGGATTGTAATTAAATGATCTTTATTTTGAACACATAACATTACTTTTGGGAAACTGCTAATGATCATTGCTCATTCTGATACTTGTTTATAAATGTGTTATTAGTCATACTATTTTGGATATGAATGTTTGATTTTAATACACGCTTCCGCACTTAAATAAAGCATTTTGGTTTTTGTGATATCCTCACCGAGGACACCTGTGGGAAACCACGTGCACAGGTAGTATCTTAGTTTTTCTATAGACCCGTGTACACTTTGTATGTTCTATGGCATGAACCATTCATTTGAATTTCATTATATCACCACCATTAGTCCCGATCCCAGATTTGGTCGGTAGGCCCGATCCGGGGTCGCAAGATGTCAAAATGGCCTGAAACTTGATGTAGAGCCTCCTAGTGGCCTTTTTAGGCAAGCTGTGTGCTCTGTTTTGTGTGTCAGGGTCTTTGGCTTTACCGCTGCTGGGAGCTCCTGCTCAGCTGTTGGAGGAGTGAAGTTAGGCTAAATGATGTTGAAATGGCCCAAAGCTTCATGTATACCCCTCTTTTGGCTGTTTTGAAGGATCTTGTCATTTTTGTTTGATTCTGACAAGATTTGATGCTTAAAGTTGTTGGAAGTAGGTGGGCCTCGTGGATAGATATTCAAAACTTTTGACCCACTTGACTCAGGGATCAAGTATCCATAAGGCAAAAAACCCAATCCAGGATGCATAACCCTCAATCTCATGATCACATACAGTAAGTAAAACTATCTTAAAGATAGAACAGAAACGAACAACCATCCATTAAAAAACCCACAACATACAAGGATGCAGATTTTACCTTAGGAGCTCGGTTGCGCTCTAATGGAGAAGTTGATAACTTTCGTTGATGTAGAACTTCTCTACAAACTGAGATCAGAATCTCCACCACCTCTTAGCCTTCCACGCTATGACCCGAATTAGATATCTCTTCTCAAGAAGATTGGTGGAATCTTCAAGAGAAAACCCAACTCGAAACCCTAAGGAACTAGAAGAGGAAGAGAGAAGAGAGCAGTGCAACTGTTGCACAAAGAGGAGGGACGTTTTTCACTATATAATATGATGGACGTCCAAGAGGGGTGTATTCCCTTTTATAATCTCCCAAAGCTCCTCTTGTCTTAATTGAAATAGAAGTCTCACTTCCACAACAATTAGTAAGTATACTATTACCACTATTAGAAGTCCTACTTCAAATAGAAATAGTAACTTCCTAAATCCTTCCTTTTAGAGTTCGAATAGGATTAGTATCTTTCTAATATATTGGGCTAGCGTGGGGACCACTAGGGATTCCATAGAAAACTGGCTCCAACTGGGACACGCGACCCCACATCTCATGTGCAATCCGAGCCCACAGTTAATTGCAAATAACACCACTATATAAATGCAATTGCACTCCAGTCTTAGGAATAAATTACAATGAAGACCCTAAACTTCCCAATTACCACAAGTAGGCCCCTCTATCAATATCCATGGATCAATTGGAATAAATCTGTCTCTTCCAATCTTAGTTCCACATCTTATTATCCTTGAGTCCCAATTAATCACTATGATCATCAGTACCATCCAATTAACTCTTAATCGAGATGGGTGTGATGGAACGCGCTCCGAGGCGCCGTGGGGCGGCTACCGGGGTCGGCGGAACGTGGGAGTCCGTCGGGTCCGGCCCTTTCGTGCCCTGGCGGGCCTGAAGCGTGCATCAACATTTCTTTTATGTGGGTGTGCCAGATTTTCTATTTTACTTGGAATTGCAAGTGGTAATCCGGAGATCAACCTTCGCAAGTAAAAAGGAAATCAACTTCTTTCAAGTTTTCCATTGCACAAATATTTAAGAAAAGAGACATTTTCTTAATTTGCCGTGAAAGGCGATTTGTTTGGCATTTATAGCCGATTTTGGCGTTTATAGCCGATTTACAATTCTTATCAATAATGAAAGACAAGAGTTGTGATTTTTGTCTCTTTAGAAAAATACAAACTACAATGAAAAGCAAGAAAAGGAAGATCTAACTTTTCAGGAGATTGTGGGGGACTCGTTCAGATTGACGGTCGCAAGCCATGTATGGGCTTCGCCATCATCGATGCAGATGAGAACAGAAGATGCTCTTGATTCGCTTGGCTTGGCTATAACCTCAGGTTTTTAGAGGACAAAGACCAAGAGAAGGTCCTATGTCCAATAAAAAGCTAAGTAGATGGGCTGAAAAGCCACGTCTAAGCCATTGGAGGCAGCGGGAGAAGGCAAGGACCTTGGGGGGGGTGCCCCCCATGGGACTTTTGTCACCTTGTAGTGGTGGCCGGTGCAGAACTTCAGCAGAGTTTTTCTCTCTTTTTCTTTCTCTCAGATCTCTTTCTGATCCTTTTTTTCTGATCTTCTCTGATCTCTTTTTTTTCGATCCCAATTTCAATGGAATGCTCTCCTATTTATAGGCTTTTGGTAGCCATTTAGGAGGTTTTATGAGCCTTAATGGCTTTAATGGGAGGAGTTACAAGATTTATTTCTTGATTTTGTAACTCCTTTTTCCTTGAATCTGATTGGCCGATGGAGATTAAGGGCTTTTAATCACCTTAATTACCATAATGGGAGGAGTTTCATGGTTTAAATGCCATGAATCAATTGACTTGTAACTCCCAAATGCTTGCTTCTGATTGGGCGTCCAAAGAAATGAATTAATGACTGCAATAAAGCTAGTCAATTAACCACATTAATTGGTCGCCGAGCAGTCGAAGAGTTGCGGGCCGTGCCGTGTCTTCTGGAATTCTTCTGGCGATGATCATCGATGGATCTTCATGCTGATCGACATCGGATGAACATGTAACTTCAGACATTGATAGCTAAGAGCGGGCCGGTGACATCTGTCTTGTCGATTTCTCGATCGGTCGGACAGAAAGAGCACTTTTTTTGGTCGACCGGTTGGCGATCTTGGAGCGATCAATGATGATTTTATGCTTTTGGAGGTTGACCCGTGATTTTGACGGATGTCGGAGGATATGAGTCAATTTCAAGCACTAAAAATCACATTTTCAGGAAACCACAGGGGCCAAAGTGCGCGAAACGCAAAAAAAGACGGAAAAACGGGTCACCGGCGGAAAATCCGGTGACCCGGACCTCCATGGTCGCCGGCGACCATGGGCCATGGTCGCCGGCGACCATGGACCGGCGACCATGGGCCATGGTCGCAGGGGCCTGCGACCATGGGCCATGGCCGCAGGGGTCTGCGACCCTGGGGGATTTTTCCCCTTCGGAGCCCGTTTTGCGGTCGTTTTGAGGTCTTTTTCGTCGCCGTTTTCTTCTGTATTTTTCTTGACATTTCTTCTCATTTATTGGCTTGATTTCCCTGTAGAAAACCTGATGAGAATCCTTGCATTTTTAGAGTGCAAAGTTTCCAATTTTCCGGGAAAGCCGAAGACTTTGTTGCGTAAAGCTGCTGATTTTCCGCCAGAAGCTGAAACTTGGTCAAACGATGTCGGAATGACCTGAATTTTGAGGTGAAGCCTCCTGAGCAATAAATAAGACCAACCATAGGCTTTTGTTTGAGTTTTGAAGCCGTTTGGGGTCCCGTCGATGCTTCACTTGATTTTGCTGCGGGGAAAATGCCGAGCTTTGATATGTGGCCAAACGATGTCCGATTGACCTGAAATTTGACGGGGAGCCTATTGGAGTCATTTTGAGACGTTCCATGGGCTCCGTTGTGGATGTCATGGTCCCGGGTTGCTCCGCCGCCGGTAGGCTTGATTTTCTCTCGGAGCATCGAAACCTGGTCAAACGTTGTCAGAATGACCTGAAATTTGACGTGCAGCCTTTTGGAAGCATGTTGAAGCCACTCATGCACTTGGTTTGATGAGCGAAGGCTTCGGTGGTTCCCGCCGCCGGGAGGCTTGATTTTGCTGCTCGAGCATTGATGGAGGGTCAAACGTTGTCGGTTTGACTTGAAATTTGGCATGGAGCCCTTTTGAGACATGCTGGAGTCATCTGTAGGCTCTGATCGATGTTTTGACGTCTCCGATGATGTCGCCGCCGAGAGCTCCCGTTTAGCTGTCGGAGAAGCGAAGTTAGGCCAAATGATTCTAAAATGGCCCGAAACTTCATGTGTACTCTTCTCTTGGCTATCTTGAAGGATCTTGCAGTTTTTGTTTGATTCTGACAAGATTTGATTTTTTGGAGAAATTGCATTGCCTATTTATGGCAAGTTGCGACTTCATGCAGCTTTCTTGATTTGAAGAGGCAAAGTGACATTTTTGGTGTCAACAAATGCCCCCTCGAGGTACAGCGACGAGTTGCTTGACTTTTGTAGTCGATGTGCCTCGAAGAGATTTTTGAAGGAGAGCTTGTGTCTTGACCAAGAGTCTTTGAGCAATCCTTCCTTTGGTAGAGTAGCCTTTGAGCTTCCAGGGGAATTTTATGGTAGTGAAAGGAATCACACACCATCTCGAGGCAAAGTTTTGAAGATGACATCAGGGATGTGGATTTGGGCTTTTGTTTTTGATCTTGTGACCTAACCAGCTATATATGGCAGGTTAGGGGATCGGGTTTTGGTTTTGACCTTGTGACCCAACAAGCTGTATGTGGCAAGTTGGGGGATCATGATTTGGTTTTTGGTTTTGGTCTTGTGACCTAACAAGCTGTATGTGGCAAGTTAGGGGACCAGGATTTTTTTGTATGGTTCAATCAACTCAAAAGAGGCATGGAACCATTATTGTATGCTCTTGGTAAGAGGGATTTTTTCTGACCAAAAGCCCATTTTTTTTTTTTTTTTTTTTTTTTAGTGCCTAGGTGGTCAAACCTGGCTCATATGGGCTAACCCATGGGACCTTAAGCTTTTTAGGATGGCTTAGATCTCATGTGGGGTCATTTTTGTAAAGAATATCTAAAGATATCTCATTTGGATAGAGAATATCTAAAAATATCTTTATGGGAGAGAATCTCTCATATTCCCTTAATTTGGGAGAGAATATCTCAAGGTATCTTTCTTTTTGGGAAAGAATCTTCAATATCCTATTTTGTTGGAGAGAATCTCTCATTTGATTGATTTTGGGAGGAAATCTCTCAAAGACATCTTTCTTTTTGGGAAAGAATCTTTCTAATTCCTTCTCTTTTGGTAAGGTTACTAATTAGTAACACTTACCTTTCTTCTTTGTTTCCTTCTTTGATTTGCTCTCTCCTATAAAAGCAAAGGAAGGTAGGATCTCTTGCTCTTATTGCTTTCTTTTGCAACAATCTCAAGAGAGCTCCAAGGCCAAGAGTTTTTCTTCTTCAAGGATCTTCAAGCTTTCTTCTTCTCCATCAATGGCTTCAAGTAAGTTTTCTTTTTTTTTTTTCTTTCAAGAAAACTCTATGTAGAGAATAGGATGGTAAAAACAAAAAAAAAAAAAAAAAAAAAAAGTTTCTCTCTGTTTTTTTTTCTTTTTTCTTTTTTCTTTCTTTCTATTCTTCTTCCCTTTTTTTTTCTCTTTTCCACGTGATTTCTTCTTTTGTTTTTTTTTTCACACGTTTTTTTTTCTTCTTTTTTTCTTTTTTTTTTTGTGGGCCATATGGACAGATCCGTACGATCTGGTCCGTACGGCCACGTGGCCTGATTTTTTTTTTTTTTTTTTGAAAGTTTCTCTTTTTTTTTTCCTGCGACTTGATTTGCTAACATTTTTTTCTTGTCAGCTGACTTGCCACAGGATTCCGATGACTTTGAACCATCAATGGACGCAAATGTCGATGATGCTTCTGATGAGTTCATGGAGGAAGAGAGTGTTCCGCCAGTCGTCGAAGAAGGTACTTTGTAGTGATGACCCTGATGATTTTTTTTTTGAACAGGATCATATTCATACCTTTTTGTGTTTCATTTGCAGGTTTTGAAGTGACAGAAGAGAGTCCATCGCTTTCTTCAGAACCAGAGCAAGGGATGCCAGAGGTCGATCCGGAGGTAGAGACCAGTTCAGACATGATTGAGGAGATGCCTCGTGTTGAGATTCCCTCTCCAGTGGCTCCAAGTGAAAAGAGTTCTTTTGTTACTCTTCCAATGGGACATGACATGAGCAGCCGATCAGCGGAGAAGGTTGAATCTTCATCCAGTTCGTCTCTTCAATTTGCGAAGAAGGTGCTGGCTCGGGTTTTGAGTTCTTGGGTCAAGACTCCTTTCTGGACACTTGGAGGCAGGATTTGGCATGATCCCACATGTACAGGAGATTCTGACCGACACCGAAGAGGTTGGTCTGGATGTCACAGGTGCCAGGGCGATCGTTGATAGGATCATTGCACTGGGTGACAAGTGGTTTGAGACCATGGGTTTCCCTGACGACCAATTCTTCAAGGAGATGTTCTTGGACCCTGCTGATAAGGCTAAGTCTGACCTGAATGAGGCTGCACAAAGCAAGAAGCAGCTAGTTCGGGAGAAGAACAAGGAAGAGCTAGCCATCATCGGATTGAGGCATGACCTTAACGTCCTTGATAGGGAAGTTGAGGAGGCCAGGAAACGTCTTGAGCATTTGAAGGCACAAGTCGATGCGAAGTGGGCTGCTATAACAGAGGCTCGTGACAGGGAGAGTACTCTGATCCGCAGGGTTGCAGATGCCGGTCAAGTTCTCGAGAGGAGGACTCTAGAAAACGAACGATGGCAAACTGCTGGGGAAGAGCTTCCCGGTGTAAAAGAAGGGTTACGGCATTCGCCAGCATCTCATGGCAAGTTCCTGAAGAAGCGTGCCTTGGAAACTCTGACGGCTGAGGCCAAAAGTTTACTTGAGGAGCTGAAGCTTTGGCTGGAGACCATTTTTGGCTAAGCTCCTGATTTTTTTATAGCAGAAACCATTCTTCTTTTTTTTTTTTTAGTACCACATGTATTTTTTTGGTACTCTTTTTTTTTTGTAGTGCTTGTGAACACTTTCTTTTTTTTGGTACCACATGTATTTTTTTGGTACTTTTCTTTCTTTTTTTTTTGTAGTGCTTGTGAACACTTTCTATATTTTTTTTTTTTGCTTTGGTACCACATGTATTTTTTTGGTACTTTTCTTTCTTTTTTTTTTGTAGTGCTTGTGAACACTTTCTATATTTTTTTTTTTTGCTTTGGTACCACATGTATTTTTTGGTACCCTTTTTTTTGTTCCCTACGCTCACTCAAATCTTTTTGTGATGAAAGCAATTGCTAAATGGGATTTGATTAAAAGCTTTGTCATTTTGTGAAAATCTTTTGTCAAATGGTTGTTTTGGTAGGGGAAACGAATTTGGCATGAAAGCCGGATTTTTGTGGCATTTACAGCCAGTTTGGTGGCATTGATAGCCAATTGGTGGCATTTATAGCCGGTTTGGTGGCATTGATAGCCAATTTGTGGCATTTATAGCCGATTTTGACATGAGAGTCAGGTTTTTTTTTTTGTGTGTGGCATTTGTAGCCGAGTTTTTTGAAAACCGAGTTTTGTTTTATTGGCATGAAAGCCGATTTTGGCGTTTATAGCCGGAAATTTTTGTTTTGGCATTCATAGCCGGATTTTGGCATTTATAGCCGAGTTTTGGTTTTCAAAATGCAGGTATCGACTAAATGTCGCCTCCCCGCTGAATGGTCATGCAAGTATCGATGGAATGTCGCTTCCTTGCTCATTCGGTTTTGCGAGTATTGATGGAATGTCACTTCCTCGCGGGTTAGGTTTTGCAAGTATCGATGGAATGTCGCTTCCTCGCGAATTGGGGTGCAAATATCGACTAAGCGTCACTTCCCTGCTTTTCCCAAGACTTTTGGTTTTGCGGGTACTGACTTGATGTCGTTTCTCCGCGATTTTTGAAATTTGAGGTTTTCTCGAACCATTTGTAATTTTGGGTTGTGGATAGCAACTGGTATGTTGCATCTCCACGATTTTTGAAATTGGGTTGTGGATATCAACTGGTTTGTTGCTTCTCCACGATTTTAGGTTTTCTCGAACCTTTGAAATTTGGGTTGTGGATATCAACTGGTTTGTTGCTTCTCCACGATTTTTTGATTTTGCAAGTATCGACGAAATGTCGCTTCCCTGCGATTTTGGGTGCAAGTATCGATGGAATGTCGCATCCTTGCTTTTTTTCAAAATTTTTGTTTTGCGGGTACTGACTTTGATGTCATTTCCCCACGATTTTTGAAAAACCATTTTTTTTTTTGTTTAAAGACACGAGGGTCGTAAATTTTGACCTAGAACCATTTGGCGGTAAAAGGTAAGGTGGACTAGGGTGGAAATCCCTGAATCCGGATTTTTGTTTCAAACCATGAATTTTGGTTCAAGGATCGAAAGTTTTGGTCAAGTCAGGGAGAGGCTCCTAAACTTGGATTTTTTTTTTGTTTTTGAACAATGAAACAATGAAAGTAAGCATTGTTTTTGAATCTCTAGAAATTTTGACATTTGATATGAAAATTCTAAAGAGAGTGGGTTTGACGAGCGAGTACCTGAGAACAGGTTTTGGCCATACAGGCATTGCTCTTACCCAGTTGGGTAAGTCTTCAAGGGTAGTACCGCTTCAAGAACTTGCCGTTGATAGGCAGCATACATCTGTCGCCTTCCATGTTTAGGAGGGCATATGCGCCGTTGGAGAAGACTTTGTCGATGACGTAGGGTCCCTCCCATTATGGTTCAAATTTGCCTTTGGATTTGTGAGCGAAGACAATTGGTCTTTTTACCGCAAGAACCAAGTCACCCTTTTTGTAGGCGCGTTGCCGGACCCTTTTGTCAAAAGATCCTGCCATGCGTGCTTAGTAAAGTTCAATGCTTTGTCGAGCTTCGAGCCGTCTCTCGTCGAGATTGTCCAGCTCATGGAGTCGCAATTTGACATTGCTTTCTTGAGTCATTTCATTTTGTAGAGATACCCTCAGAGAAGGAATTTGTACCTCTAGGGGCACGACAGCTTCGCATCCATAGACCAAGGAGAATGGTGTGCTATGGGTTGGTCCTCGAACGGTGGTTCGATAGGCCCACAAAGCTTCAGACAGTTTGTCGCTCCAGTCTCTTTTGTGACTAGAGACCATTTTCTTGAGGATTTTGCAGAGTGTCTTGTTGAAGGCTTCTGCTAATCCGTTTGCTGCCGGATTGTATGGAGTCGAAGGACAGCTTTGGATTTTGTATTTGTCGCAAAACCTGTAGAATCAATGATCCCGGAATTGTGGTCCGTTATCATGGACGAATCTCTTGGGTATGCCGAAACGACAAATGATGTTGGTGCGTAGGAATTGAAGAACTGATGACGTCTTCATTTCGTTGAACGCAAATGCTTCTGACCACTTGGAGAAATAATCCGTAGCGGCGAAGAAGAAGCGATGACCTTTGCTTGAAGGGGGAGAGATAGGACCTATGATGTCCATGCCCCATGCTTCAAAAGGCCATGAGATTGTTGTTGGATGCAGCCATTCCGGAGGCATGTGAATGTAATCTCCGTGAACTTGGCATAGCTGGCAGCGTTTGGCAAATTGCATTGCATCAGCAACCATGGTAGGCCAATAGTAACCTAACCTTTTTATCTGATCATAGAGCTTTTGACCTGCCTGATGGGCTCCACAAAGACCAGCATGAACTTCTTTAAGTGTTTCTTCGGCCTCTTGTTGTGACAAGCAGCGTAGAAGTACTCCGTTGAAGGATTTCCTGTAGAGGATTTTTGAAGGAATATCCAAATGAAAGTTTGGGGCTCGCCTTTGTATGCTTACCCGTTCTTTTGGATCTTCAGGTAGGATTCCGAACATAGTGTAATCAATGAACGGATCCCTCCAGTCGCCGATTGAAGGTTGAAGGATAGAGATCCGACTTCCAACCACTCGGTGGCATTCAGCAACTGCTTGGTGTGTGTTAAGAGGAGGGAGGATCCTTCTCTCGCACACTGTAATTTGCATGTTTTCCCCTTCCTGGATCGCCATTGATGCGGCAAGTCCGGCCAGGGCATCTGCACGGATATTTTCACCTCTACGAATGTGGGTGATGTTGCAGATGTCAAACTTTTGCAGAAGCGATTGTGCCTTGTTGTAATAAGGCAGCAGATCGGGCTTCCTGACTTCATATTTCTGATTCATCTGGTTGACGATCAGTTGAGAGTCTCCAAAGACTTCCAGCATAGTGATACCGGATTCGATGGCGAGTTCCAATCCTAGGATCAGAGCTTGGTATTCAGCTGCATTGTTTGTGCATGGTTCCAGTAGCGAGAAAGCGTGTGGAATCATGCATTTGTCGGGGCTAACAAAGAGGATGCCAACTCCCGAGATCAGCTTTCTGTTTTCATTTGTCCTGGTTGCACCGTCAAAGTACATGTCCCAGGAGGCATTTGGTGAGGAAGTCTCCACGTTGTAGACAGGTTCGTCTGGGAGATCATCTCTGAGTGGAGAATCTTTAGGCAATGGATGCTCTGCGAGGAAATCTGCTAGAGCTTGGCCTTTGATTGCTTTTTGTGGCACATACCTAATATCAAATTGTGACAAGAGGATGGACCATTTTGCCAGTCGGGCATTGAGAGAACCGGCCTTCGTAACAAGGACCTTCAAGAGGTTGATCCTCGAGACCAGGTAGACTGTGTTGGAAAGCAAGTAGTGACGTAGCTTTTGTACGGCGAACATCACTGCAAGGCATTCTTTTTCGACTGGAGAGTAGCGATGCTCTGTACCTACTAGCATGCGGCTGAGGTAGTATAGAGCAGCTTCTTTTCCCTCACCATTCTCTTGTGCAAGCAGAGCGCCTACAGAATGATCAAGAGCTCTTGTGTACAAGATGAATGGTTTTCCAGTGGCAGGGGCAGCTAACACTGGAGGTTTGGTCAGGTATGACTTGATATCTTGAAATGCGGCTTCGCAGTCGGCATCCCAGACAAAGTCTACACCTTTTTTCATTAATCGAGAGAATGGACGGCATTTCCCCGAAAGATTGGAGATGAACCGTCTGATGTAGGCCAATCTCCCTTGGAGCCCTTTTAGTTCTCTCAAGGTTCTTGGAGAGGGCATTTCTAGAATAGCCTTGACTTTTATGGGGTCAAGTTCTATTCCAGCTTTCCGAACAAGGAATCCGAGAAACTTACCCGACGAGACCCCGAAGAAGCATTTTAGAGGATTCATCCGCAGTTTGTGTTTGCGGAGTCGGAGGAAGACTTCCCGAAGATCTTTGAGATGGTCTTCTTTTCTTCTGCTTTTGACGGCGAGGTCATCAACGTAACATTCGACCGTCTTGTGCTGTATATCTTGGAATATTTTCATCATAGCCCTCTGATATGTGGCACCAGCATTTTTCAGACCAAACGGCATGACAGTGTAGCAATACACGCCAAATGGAGTCCGAAATGAAGTGTGTTTTTCATCCTCGGGATGCATCTTTATCTGATTGTAACCAGAGAAGCCATCCATGAATGTCATTCGCTCGAATCCGCAGGTATTGTCAATCATCACCTCCGGTATGGGGAGCGGGAATTCATCTTTAGGGCAAGCGCCATTCAAGTCTCTATAGTCAATACAGACTCTGATCTGCCCAGTTTTCTTTGTCACGGGGACAATATTGGCCAACCACTCTGGATGTTGTTCCTCACGGATGAAGCCAACGCTTTTGAGTTTTTGAACTTCTTGTTCAATTTTATCCATCACATCTGGACGGAATCTTCTTTGGCCTTGTTTGACAGGCTTGACGTCTTCTTGAAGATTGAGTTTGTGGACTGCTACTTTGGGGTCTAAACCAGGCATTTCAGCATAGGACCATGCAAAGCAATCAACGAACTCACGAAGAAAAGCGATATACTCGGGTAACTCATCATCCTTTATATTCTTGCTTATGAATACAGGACGTGGGTTATCAGGTGTTCCCAAGTTTATCTTTTGAACAGGATCTTCTGTCGGAAGGTTCGAAGGTGGTTCCTCCACAATATTTTCGGAGGCTTCCAACTCAACGAAACCTTCTGGAGTTTCAACTGCATTACCAGACCAAGGCTCTGTTCCTTTCCATGGATTTTCTTGATTGGTGATCTCCTCAAGGCTTCCTATGAGATAGTCCCAATCGCCTGTTGAGTCTGGTATTTCTTTTGGAGACGAGGGTTCTTCTGGGTCAGGATGCCACAAGTCTGTATTATCGGACGATTCCTCTTTATCATCAGAGAAATCATACCAATTGGATGAGCTTCCTGGATCTTTGTCAGGTAACTCTTTAAAGAGATTTCCAGGGAGATCGATGTCTTCGTGGACTTTAGATGTTGAGGCTTGGTCGGTAAAACGACTTTTAAGCCTTTGTGTCAACTGTCTCAGAGGAGTGTCGGGATCATACCTTAACCCATATGAAGACTTTTCTACATGACCGTAGAGTCTCCAATCTTCCAGCTGGCTTTTGGTCAAGGCGGGCTCCAATGGCGTGAGAATACCGCGTCTTTCTCCCAAACCGACTGGGTTTTGAGCGTCATAGCCCATTTTCTTCATAATTGCTTGTGCCACAGGACTATATAGAGATAGCTGAGGCATACCTTCATTTTGGAAAGGTTCCAGCATGGAATTTGATGAAGAAGCGTCCGATCTATGGAAGAAGATCGGCCTTTGCTTTGGTGATGTTGCCGGAACAACAAAGGTAGCAGACGTAGCATCTTCTACATCAGCAGGAGTCTCCATCGGAGTGAGAGCAGGCTGAACTTGCTGAGTGTCAGCTTGGCTTGACGATGCATCGTCTTCTGGCTCTGAGTCCGAGTCTGTGTCTTGCATGATAGACACGAGAGAGACAACAAATTTGCCCCCAGGCTTTTGTTTCGCCTTCTTCACTTTAGTCGTGATGACCAAAGGTTTTGAATTCTTGAGGGAGATAACGAAGGGAGATTGACTACTCTCTTCTAATTTGCCGAATGGTTTGTTTTCTTCCGGTGATTTTTGAGGAGCCTTGCCTTTATCTTTCTGGAGATTTTCAGCAGGGGGTGCTATTTCCTCTTCTTCTTCTTTTTCGCCTTCATACATTTGGGAGTCTGCGAAGTGGACTTCTTTACCTTTGAAGGGTTTCCTGTCCGCAAAGACTCGATGTACCATGCCGTCGTCGCCGACAAACTTGATGCATTGATGTAGAGTTGAAGGAACAACACCATTCTCGTGTATCCAAGGACGTCCGAGAAGGATGTTGTAGCATGAGGGGGTTTTTATTGCATACACAGTGACCTCAGAGATAAGATCACCGATTTGCAATTTGAACCTGATTTTGCCGATAGGCCTTTGAGTGCTCCCATCGTATCCAAAGATAGATACAGATGTGTGGCTTAGCTTGCTGGGTGGGATGCCCAACTCTTCAAGAGCCGAAGTGGAGATAAGGTTGAGTGCAGAACCTGGGTCGATCTGAACTCTATGTATCGGCATTTCTTTGATGTACCCTGTGAAGTACAGGGGTCGGTTGTGCCTTGCTTCGCCAAGTAGGAGGTCTTCCTTAGTGAAGGCGATGGTTGCATTGGCTGCCTTTTGAACCGAGAGGCATTGGATGCATGATCCCTCAGTTTTCTTTTCTCCCTTTGAGGAAGTTTCAGAGTTTATGACCCGGTAGTCCATTTCAATTTGGAGGACTTGCGGGGCATGTTTGTCGACATCCTCATTCAGTTTTTGTAATTCTGAGATGAGATTATCACGAGTGCGTGGAGACATTCGTAATAAATCCAGGATGTGAAGACGTGCAGGTATGTGTTTGAAGTGCTCAACCAAGTCATACTTGAAAGCCTCCTTAGGGCCTGCATGTTCATCATTGTTGCCACTGGGGGCGCTTACAACATCTTTTCCCGAAGGATTTACATAAGTAAAGGAAGATTGGTTGTAATTTTTGTGGTAGTCCCGGCCCGAACGGGTGCCTCTACCAACTTCGAGAGCTTCTTGAGAAGGATCTTTATTTGGAAGATTGTCTTCAGGATCAAGAGGCTGTCGTTTTTCATCTACTGGGGATGTATCTGCAGCAAAGTTGCCATCCTCAGTGATTGTGTTGCACGGAGCATTTTCCGGGAGCAAGTCCTGAACAGCATCCAGCAGCTTTTCTTCTTCGTTGACCCATCCATCACCCCAAGTTGGGTTTTCTTCATGATGATGAGTCGGGAAGAATGTGTATCCTGAAGTCACAGTCTCAGGAGAAGAAACCTGAGAGGGTGTCATCTCTGTGGAAGTCACGTGAGACGAGGTAGCTCCAGAGGATACATTGCTAGGCGTCGTCGGAGTGTAGGTAATCTCATCAGACGACGCTTCAGAAGAGCTATAGTCCTGATATATTACATTATAGGAAGCTCTGATAGGAGATGTTGCCTGCTCGGAGTCAGACTCATCCTCGGATGTAAGAGGATCATCTATCCAGCAATGGTCTCCATTTTCAGGAGTTGAGGGAGGAGGTACCTGATGGGCTTCAGGGACTTCCGGCTCTGGATTGTGAGGAATCTCGTTGACGCGGTCTTGCTCTTGTTCTAGAGCGAGACGCTGCAAGATCCTTGCATATTCTTCAAGATCAGGCATGGGAGCCAGATCTTCTTCTTCGTCTTCTCCGTGTGGCTCAACATAGTTGATTTCCACTGGAGCAATGACAGGTGCTGGGTTAACAGCATCTTCTTGTGCAGCCTCTTGGTCTTCTTCATCATCAGACCAGGATCCTTATGGTTGCAAGGGGTTATACCAGATTACTGGCATAAGGTGAGTTTCAGGAACCCATTCTTCATCGGAGAGATATTCTCCTGTTTCAAGAGATTCCTCCCACTCATCGGTGTAGTTGGGCTCGAATCCATCGTCGGTGTCGCTGGACTCGTATCCATCAATGGAGAATCCAACTACCGAGTTGCAAGAGTATGATGCCCCCTGCATGGCTTCTTTTTTGAATTGAGGTGGCATGAAATCACTGAGAGTGAAGTTTCTTACCGCCTTTGAAGTCTCTGGAAGGGACGTTTCTGCTGCCCCGAGTGAAGTGGTAGAGGAGGCCTCTGCCTTTTCATGGACTTTTTGTTTTGGCTGGGTCTTCTCTTGCCGTTTGAGCTTGAGGAGATGTTTCTTGGCTTGCCTTCGCTGCTGAGCGGTCGGCTTTGTTTTGACGATCTCCCAATTTTCATCTTCCAGGAGATCGGGATGTACCCATATGGGTTGTCCGTCTAGTGTCGGGCAAGGAACCAACACTTCGGACGTTTGAATTCTATTTATCACCTTGAAGGAAGTAGTGATCTTCTTCTTCGGTGATTTTGGTGTTTGTCCACGTGACACCATGTTGACGGAGGCGGGGCCATAATTTTTGTCAAAGGTGATGACTCCGTTTTTCCACATCTCGTTTATCTTCTCTCTCACAACAAAGCATTGATTGAGAGGATGCGAGACCATCTGGTGGTATGGACAGTACCGAGGATCATTGGTTTTGCCAACGTCTCCAGGTCTTTTGGGCTCTGGCAAAATGAGTTTGCCATTTGCTAGGAGAGCCTCAAAGATTTCTTCGACGTCTTCATCGAACGGATATTTCTTTTCTACTCGCTCTTTGAAGGCATCAGAGAGTTCAGGTCTCTTACCTGCAGCTCTATTTTCAGCTTTCTTTGGTTGCTGAGGAGCTGACTTGGTTTGCACATTAAGGACCTCTTTCTTCTTTGGTTTAGAGGTTGCAATGGCGGTTGGCTCTTTTCTTGATGACTTCTGACTGTTGAGGTCTTTAATCACCGTTTCAGCTTCCATGGAAGCTTCGAGGAGTTCCCCCAGGTTCTTTGATTTATTGCCGATGATCATGGAGCGGATTTTAGCTCTCATGTTGTTACGGCAGATGTCGACTAGCGACGCTTGTGGCAGTACATCTGAGCATTTGTACGCCATTGCTTTCCACTTGTGAATGAAGTCATAAGTTGACTCATTCTCTCCCTGTTTTAGGCTGCAGAGCTGAGCCATAGTAACAGGATGATCCTCACCTTGGAAGTGGGTCAGGAAGCGTGTCTCCAGCATAGCCCAGTTCTGAATGGAGTTCTCCGGCAGAGTGGAGTACCAATCGAAGGCCGTACCTTTTAGGGTACTTGCAAAGAGGCGAATCTTGAGTGCTTCTTGATCCGCGATAGCTCCCGTCAAGATCTTGAAGTGGATGACGTGCTGTCTGGCCGATCCTTTCCCCGTATATGTTTGGAGAGTAGGATGTTTGAATTTTGTGGGGAACGGGACCGAGTCCATCCATAAAGGATATGGTGGCTTGATCCCATGCTCTTTGAGTATATCCTCTTCTTTTGCTTTGGCGAGGATACTGTCTACGTCCTTTTTGGTAAGGGCGCGTGACTCATTTTCTTCTCCATTTTCCTCGTTATTGCCATGATTCGGAGGAGGCTCATTGTTCACCTGATTTTGGACAACAAGGAGAAGGTTTTCCATCAGAGTTTCAATCCTCTGCTGGCCTTGTTCCAACTGCCGGATGCGTGTGAGCGCATCATCTTGAGGTGGATTCTGAGGTGGTGGCTCAGAACTTGTAGCCAAGACGTTCATCCCTCGGGACTCGAACGAAGAAATCGTCCTGGTGACTGAGCTGAGGCTCATTCTTTTTGATGAAGAGCTTGATGAAGGATTACTCTCCCGTCCTTGGCTTGAAGGGGCAGGAGATTCTTCGGGATGTCTTTGTGTCCTGGTGACGCTACGGGTCACCGGACGTTGGACATGGATTTTTGATGCTGACCTTTGGCGTCCTCTGGTTTTTCCAACCATATGGACGGCAGCAACTTGGTCGGGTCTTTCTTTTTCGACCCATTTGCGGGAGACTTGAAGTGTAGGAGGCTGGGTCCTTTGCTTCTCTAGTCTCTTTTGTCGATATGACGCACGGCGGCGTGCTCGACGAGCGATTTGAACTTTGGTCAGCTCTGGCTGGGCTCTGACGATGAAGGATGTGCTCCCTCGGGCGCAGCAGCCGAGCTTGTCTTCTTTGTGGTTAGGCAAGGACAGGATGCGGACCCGGTCCTTTGCCTGTTGCAGCGAAGCTTTAAACCTTTCGAGTTCGGCCCCTGTAGAGATAAAGGGTCGAACTGAAGGGGTGTAGGCCCTGGCAGGTGCTTGTAGAGGCCTAGTGATGCATGATCTGATTTTGGGCCTGTAGGAACAAGCCGGCTCATGCTGGGTTGACTTGGGAGTCAAGTTGGAGATGGGTCTCTCCTCTTTCATGTAGGCAAGAGGGTAGAACTGGTTCTCCTTGAGTGGGGCCAGGTATGCTGGCTTGGTGGAGGTTTGAGACCTCCTTTGTTTTGGGGAAGGTCTTGGAGACCAAGTCTTAGGGTAGACCTGGTTGGTTGTTGGTCGAGGCTTCGCGGGGGTGCCGCGGGCTTCGGGTTTTTGGGCTTTCGCCTTTGGTGTCACGAGAGTGACACGTTGAGAGGCGATCTTCTGCTTTTTGGCAGGAGCAGCTTGTTCTTCGGGAAGTGGGAATGGTCCCAGTGTCCCGAAGACGATGGTCCGGGGAGTCGAGGTCGACCCGGAGTTCAGAGAGTTGCCGAGGGAGTTGACGCTTCGGCAGCTGGCGGGGCGCTTATGGGTGCGCGCGCTTTGCTTCTGTTGAAGCATGAGCTGGTGCTTGTTCTCATCGAAGATAATGGTTAAGGCTGCCATTGTTAGTTTCGAAAAAGTTCTGAAACAAGACCACATCCATTAGTAATCACAAGAATATAATGATCATAAATGGGAATTTCTATGGTTGTCTTTTCAAATCGCTTAAGGGATATGACCCAAGCGACATGAAGAAGGCAAAAAGCCATAGACGGTACAATTGTTCTGACAGCAAGTATGGTGAGCCCAGAATGAGCGTTCCAGTGACTGCTAGAAGCAATTGTAAACCTAAATTCGACTTATCGAGAAGCAGGGCTTGCTCGAGATAAGAAGAATTAGAGGTAGGAGTAACAAATGTGCCGGTCACAGATACAGTAGATCCTGAAAGGGCGTACCAGTACTGCTATGCACAAATGTTGGAGATCGCATCCATGAGATGGGATTCTTTGTTTTGAGATGTCAGAAATGGATTCGTCAAAGAGAGCAGGTGGCATTCCGATTCAAATACGGGCTCAACGATTTCCGCGAGCGCCAGTACTGAGATGGGAAGAGACCACAATTTCTCGAATCTGAATCCAAAAGTGACGAGTTTTTGGAGATTTTTTTTTTTTGAAATGATTTTTTTTATTTTATTTTTTTTTATTTTTTTATTTTTTGTTTTTTTTTTAATATTTTTTTTATTTATTTTTTTTTTATTTTATTTTTTTTTTTAAATTTTTGTTTTTTGTTTTTTTTTTAAGATTTTTTTTTTGAAAATCTTTTTTTTATTTTTTTTTTATTTTGATTTTAATTTTTTTAAGATTTAAAGACGAGAGAGTACACATAGGCCTCCTAACCCGGTCTTATGAAACCTCAACTGATAGAATTGCCCCCAGGTAAGGGTAGGATTACTTAATGAACCCGTTTGGAGGACCCTTGCCTAGAACAGTCAAGCTGTCTCCACACTCTGGACAAGGCTTTTCTTGAATCAATCGTGATCAAAGAACGCAATTGGTTTAACCTTAGTGGTCTATGTCCTTTTTTTTTATAAAAATCCCAAATAGACTCATCGAAGAGAAACGATGGCCCAAAACCTTAGTCGAACGGGCTCAACATTTCTGCAAGCACCAAAGAACGATAGGATAGGATCAAGGTTTCTCAATTTTGAATCCAAACTAAGAAAGCTGATTTTTTTATTTATTTATTTTTTTTTTGAAATCTCTAATGAACTCATCGAAGAGAAACGATGGTCCAAAACCTTAGTCGAACGGGCTCAACATTTCTGGAAGCACCAAAGAACGATAGGATAGGATCAAAGTTTCTCAATTTTGAATCCAAACTAAGAAAACTGACTTTTTTTTATTTTTTTATTTTTATTTTTTGAAATCTCTAATGAACTCATCGAAGAGAAACGATGGTCCAAAACCTTAGTCGAACGGGCTCAACATTTCTGCAAGCACCAAAGAACGATAGGATAGGATCAAAGTTTTTCAATTTTGAATTCAAACTAAGAAAACTGATTTTTTTATTTATTTATTTTTTTTTGAAATCTCTAATGAACTCATCGAAGAGAAACGATGGCCCAAAACCTTAGTCGAACGGGCTCAACATTTCTGCAAGCACCAAAGAACGATAGGATAGGATCAAAGTTTCTCAATTTTGAATTCAAACTAAGAAAACTGATTTTTTTTTATTTCTATTTTTTTTTTAATATTTTTTTTTGAAATCTCTAATGAACTCATCGAAGAGAAACGATGGTCCAAAACCTTAGTCGAACGGGCTCAACATTTCTGCAAGCACCAAAGAACGATAGGATAGGATCAAAGTTTCTCAATTTTGAATTCAAACTAAGAAAACTGATTTTTTTTTTTTTTTGAAAAGAGAAAGAATGGAAACAAACTCAAAGAAATAGGAATTTCCAAAAAAAAAAATCCCATCTCATGTTTTTTAGGATGCAAAATCCAACATAGGCTACCAGCTAGAAAGTAGCCAAGGAATCCGGAAAAGAAGTATAAGCATAGAGCAAAAAGTATGATATGCAAATATTTCATTTCCAAGCACCGTGTTCTCAAATGAACGAGTCCCACCGGGTGTGCCAGCTTGATGGAACGCGATCCGAGGCGCCGTGGGGCGGCTACCGGGGTCGGCGGAACGTGGGAGTCCGTCGGGTCCGGCCCTTTCGCGCCCTGGCGGGCCTGAAGCGTGCATCAACATTTCTTTTATGTGGGTGTGCCAGATTTTCTATTTTACTTGGAATTGCAAGTGGTAATCCGGAGATCAACCTTCGCAAGTAAAAAGGAAATCAACTTCTTTCAAGTTTTCCATTGCACAAATATTTAAGAAAAGAGACATTTTCTTAATTTGCCGTGAAAGGCGATTTGTTTGGCATTTATAGCCGATTTTGGCGTTTATAGCCGATTTACAATTCTTATCAATAATGAAAGACAAGAGTTGTGATTTTTGTCTCTTTAGAAAAATACAAACTACAATGAAAAGCAAGAAAAGGAAGATCTAACTTTTCAGGAGATTGTGGGGGACTCGTTCAGATTGACGGTCGCAAGCCATGTATGGGCTTCGCCATCATCCATGCAGATGAGAACAGAAGATGCTCTTGATTCGCTTGGCTTGGCTATAACCTCAGGTTTTTAGAGGACAAAGACCAAGAGAAGGTCCTATGTCCAATAAAAAGCTAAGTAGACGGGCTGAAAAGCCACGTCTAAGCCATTGGAGGCAGCGGGAGAAGGCAAGGACCTTGGGGGGGGTGCCCCCCAAGGGACTTTTGTCACCTTGTAGTGGTGGCCGATGCAGAACTTCAGCAGAGTTTTTCTCTCTTTTTCTTTCTCTCAGATCTCTTTCTGATCCTTTTTTTTCTGATCTTCTCTGATCTCTTTTTTTTCGATCCCAATTTCAATGGAATGCTCTCCTATTTATAGGCTTTTGGTAGTCATTTAGGAGGTTTTATGAGCCTTAATGGCTTTAATGGGAGGAGTTACAAGATTTATTTCTTGATTTTGTAACTCCTTTTTCCTTGAATCTGATTGGCCGATGGAGATTAAGGGCTTTTAATCACCTTAATTACCATAATGGGAGGAGTTTCATGGTTTAAATGCCATGAATCAATTGACTTGTAACTCCCAAATGCTTGCTTCTGATTGGGCCGTCCAAAGAAATGAATTAATGACTGCAATAAAGCTAGTCAATTAACCACATTAATTGGTCGCCGAGCAGTCGAAGAGTCGCGGGCCGTGCCGTGTCTTCTGGAATTCTTCTGGCGATGATCATCGATGGGTCTTCATGCTGATCGACATCGGATGAACATGTAACTTCAGACATTGATAGCTAAGAGCGGGCCGGTGACATCTGTCTTGTCGATTTCTCGATCGGTCGGACAGAAAGAGCACTTTTTTTGGTCGACCGGTTGGCGATCTTGGAGCGATCAATGATGATTTTATGCTTTTGGAGGTTGACCCGTGATTTTGACGGATGTCGGAGGATATGAGTCAATTTCAAGCACTAAAAATCACATTTTCAGGAAACCACAGGGGCCAAAGTGCGCGAAACGCGAAAAAAGACGGAAAAACGGGTCACCGGCGGAAAATCCGGTGACCCGGACCTCCATGGTCGCCGGCGACCATGGACCGGCGACCATGGGCCATGGTTGCAGGGGCCTGCGACCATGGGCCATGGTCGCAGGGGTCTGCGACCCTGGGGGATTTTTCCCCTTCGGAGCCCGTTTTGCGGTCGTTTTGAGGTCTTTTTCGTCGCCGTTTTCTTCTGTATTTTTCTTGACATTTCTTCTCATTTATTGGCTTGATTTCCCTGTAGAAAACCTGATGAGAATCCTTGCATTTTTAGAGTGCAAAGTTTCCAATTTTCCGGGAAAGCCGAAGACTTTGTCGCGTAAAGCTGCTGATTTTCCGCCAGAAGCTGAAACTTGGTCAAACGATGTCGGAATGACCTGAAATTTGAGGTGAAGCCTCCTGAGCAATAAATAAGACCAACCATAGGCTTTTGTTTGAGTTTTGAAGCCGTTTGGGGTCCCGTCGATGCTTCACTTGATTTTGCTGCGGGGAAAATGCCGAGCTTTGATATGTGGCCAAACGATGTCCGATTGACCTGAAATTTGACGGGGAGCCTATTGGAGTCATTTTGAGACGTTCCATGGGCTCCGTTTTGGATGTCATGGTCCCGGGTTGCTCCGCCGCCGGTAGGCTTGATTTTCTCTCGGAGCATCGAAACCTGGTCAAACGTTGTCAGAATGACCTGAAATTTGACGTGCAGCCTTTTGGAAGCATGTTGAAGCACTCATGCACTTGGTTTGATGAGCGAAGGCTTCGGTGGTTCCCGCCGCCGGGAGGCTTGATTTTGCTGCTCGAGCATTGATGGAGGGTCAAACGTTGTCGGTTTGACTTGAAATTTGGCATGGAGCCCTTTTGAGACATGCTGGAGTCATCTATAGGCTCTGATCGAAGTTTTGACGTCGCCGATGATGTCGCCGCCGAGAGCTCCCGTTTAGCTGTCGGAGAAGCGAAGTTAGGCCAAATGATTCTGAAATGGCCCGAAACTTCATGTGTACTCTTCTCTTGGCTATCTTGAAGGATCTTGCAGTTTTTGTTTGATTCTGACAAGATTTGATTTTTTGGAGAAATTGCATTGCATATTTATGGCAGGTTGCGACTTCATGCAGCTTTCTTGATTTGAAGAGGCAAAGTGACATTTTTGGTGTCAACAGGGTGCGCACTTACTAATGACAAAACCCATTAATTCGCACAAGGGGATAATAGAGATAGATTCCATCTTGATCATTCAATGTTCCCACAGTCCTACTACCACATACCCAAGACACCGAGGTGTTGACCTACAGTTGGCCTCACTCATTGGTGACTCAAAGCAAATGAATAGATAGAAACTTGAGTTCATTAATGTCTCAAGATTGAGAGCCTATTGCTAGGGAATTATGAGAGCATACCTTATTATTGAGACGGAATTCCATAAGGTGCTTCTCATGGTCCTTCAATACATCCAATGTACTAGCACATTGATCCAGAATCTTCCATTCTGATGATCGAGACAAATCACACTATTTCATAGTGATCAAAGTGCTGCAACCTTATCAGATGAGATGCCCAGTCTCATCACTGGTTGTGAAGATATTTTAAGTATAAGATTTGTGACATATATCTCCCGTATGTGGATCTCATCCATATACATATATCACATCTAATATACTAATGGGACCCGGTTCAACTCATGAACCATTATGTCATATGTATTGGTCATGTGCATAAAGTAATAAAATAACATTCATCTCATGAAAGTAAAGCATGGTTTTATTGATTAATCAATTTATTACATCAACCGATGGATTGAGTCCATACAATCTAACAAAAGTAGCATTACCTGTTTGTAGTAGGATGCGGCTTCATGTAGCTTCTTGATGTTGAGGCAAAGTGACTTTTTTGGTGTCAACAACCATGAGAAGCACCATATGGAATACTATCTCGATTTTAAGGACTGCTCACATAATTCCCTAGCAACATGCTCTCAATCCTGAGACATTGATGGACTCAAGTTTCTATCCATTCATTTGCTTTGAGTCAAAAATGAGTGAGGCCAACTATAGGTCAACACCTCGGTATCTTGGGTACGTGGTAGTAGGACTGTGGGAACATCCAATAGTCAAGATGGAATCTATCTATATTATCCCTTGTGCCAATTAATGAATTTGTCATTAGTAAGTGTGCGCCCATCTCGAATAACAGTTAATCGGATGGTACTGATGATCATTGTGATTAATTGGGGCTCAAGGATAATAAGATGTGGATCTAAGATTGGAAGAGACAGATTTATTCCAATTGATCCATGGATATTGATAGAGGGGCCTACTTGTGGTAATTGGGAAGTTTAGGGTCTTTTTTGTAATTTATTCCTTATACTGGAGTGCAATTGTATTTATATAGTGGTGTTATTTGCAATTAACTATGACCTCAGATTGCACATGAGATGTGGGGTTGCAGTGTCCTAGTTGGAGCATGCTTTCTATTGAATCCCTAATGGTCCCCACACTAGCCCAAGTTATTTAGAAAGATACTAATCCTACTTGAACTCTAAAAGGAAGGAATTATAAAGTTATTATTTCTATTTGAAGTAGAACTTCTAATAGGTGGAATAGTAAGTTACTAATTGTTATGGAAGTAGGACTTCTAATTAATTAGTAAGAGGATGATTGCAAAAGCTATAAATAAAGGAGGAGATTCCCCCCTTGGACGTCCACTACAAGGAGTGCACGCCCAAGATCCCCTTTGTGTAAGAGTTGCACAATTTTCTCTCCTCTATTTCTCTTCTAGTTCCTTAGAGCTTCTAGTTGGGTTTTCTCTTGAAGTTTCCACCAATCTTCTTGAGAAAGGAGATCTGATAGTGGGTCATAGTGTGGAATACAATAAGGTCTTGGAGATCCTAATTTGCTTCAAGAAGAGCTCTTGTTCAAACTAATTGTCTTCTTTTCCATTAGATCATTTTTGGGCTCCAAAGGTATAATCTACTTCTCTATTTATTGTGGATTGTTTTGGTTGCATGGTGTTGCTGATTTCTATCTTCTAGATAGAGTTTATTGTTGTACTTGATTAATGAGATAGAGGGATTGCATCCTGGATATGGTTTATGGCCTTATGGGTACTTGATCCTTGAGTCAAGTAGGTCAAAAGTTTTGAAAACCTATCCACGATGCCCACCTACTTCCAACAATCAAACCAAAGAAGGAAACAAGGAGAAACGTAAGGAGGTAAGTGCTACAAATTAGCAACCTTCCTAAAACAAAGGGAATTTGAGAGATTCTCTCCTAAAAGACATGGGATTTGAGAGATTCTCTCCCAAAGAAAGATATTTTGAGAACAATCCGTCTACATGTCCCGACTTGTTGTCCCGAGGGAAAGACCGATGACCACATGGCACATGGTGATTGAACAATGGATTCAAATTTTTAGAGAGAGGGAGAAAGGACAAGTCCATTCTATACACTCGGTCTCTCCCTCAGGACAACAAATCGGGACAAATAGACTTTTTGTTTTGAGAAATTATCTCCCAAAAGAAAGGGAATTTGAGAGATTCTTTTCAAGAAATGATATTTTGAGATATTCTCTACTGAAAGGAGATATTTTGATATATTCTTTACAAAGTGACACCACATGATATCTAAGCCATATTTAAAGGTTTAAGGTCCCATGGGTTAGCCCATATGAGCCAAGTTTGACTACCTAGGCACTAAAAGGGGTTTCTTAGCAATTGAACTCCACCCAAAATTTTGGAAATCCTTTTCCATCAAAAAGCCCTCTTACCAAGAGCATACGAAATAGTTCCATGCCTCTTTTGGGTTTATTGGACCAAAAAAAAAATCCAAGCCTTATGAGCTTCCAAAATCCAAACCATCCAACCTCATGCACCAAATTAAGCAAAAACCTTGAAATTGACATTCCATAAAAGTCCAAACCACTTCAATGGACCCAATGAGTAATGAAAAATAAAATCCTGACCCCCTAGCTTGCCACATACAACTTGTTAGGTCACAGGGTCAAAACCAAAATTCCAAATCTTGACCCCCTAACCTGCCACATACAGTTTGTTAGGCCACAAAGTCAAAAACAAAAAAACAAAAAAACAAAAAAAAAAAAATATTAAAGCAAAAACTCCTTTTGACCGCCTAGTGCGCCACATAAAACCTTTAGGTTCACAAAGTGAAAAAGAGAAACCAAAGCCCAAAATCTAAAATCCAAAAACCCAAATCCAAATCTCTCATGTCATTTTCAAAACTTTGCCTTGAGATGGTACATGATCCCTCTCACTACCATAAAATTCGATTGGAAACTCAAAAAGCTACTCCACCAAAAGAAATTGATCGAGACTCTTGGTCAAGTCAAAAACTCTCCTTCAAAGTTCTCTTCAAAGCAAATCGACTACAGAAGTTATACAACCAGTTGTTGTACCTTGAGGTTGCATTTGTTGATATAAAAAATGTTAATTTGCCACTTCATACACTTTCAACATAAAAAAAGTTATATGAAGCTGCATCAGATTGCAACAGGCAATGCTACTTCAAGCATTAGATCTTGTTAGAATCTTCCAAAAACTACAAGATCATTCAAAACAACTATAAGAGGAGTACACATGAAGTTTCGAGCCATTTTGACATTATTTGGCCTAACTTCACTCTTCCAACAGCCGAAAAGGGGGTCCGAGTGGCGGTGAAGCTGAAAACCTTGAATCACAAAACAGAGCACACAATTGGCCTCAAAATGCCCCACTAGAAGGCTTACATCAAATTCCAGGCCATTTTGACACCATTTGGCCTAGAAAAGCAAAAAGTCGCAGAACAGCCAGCTCTCCCAGTAGAGATAGTATCAAATACATCATATCTTCAATCGGAACCTATGGATGGTCTCAAAACACTTCCAAGAGGCTCTATGTCAAATTTCAAGTCAAACCAACAACGTTTGACCCTACATCAACCGTCAAATAGCAAAACCAAGCCTCTCGGCATCAGAAAACACCGAGGTCATCACTCATGAGACAAAGCACTGATGGAACGCGCTCCGAGGCGCCGTTGGGGCGGCTACCGGGGTCGGCGGAACGTGGGAGTCCGTCGGGTCCGGCCCTTTCGCGCCCTGGCGGGCCTGAAGCGTGCATCAACATTTCTTTTATGTGGGTGTGCCAGATTTTCTATTTTACTTGGAATTGCAAGTGGTAATCCGGAGATCAACCTTCGCAAGTAAAAAGGAAATCAACTTCTTTCAAGTTTTCCATTGCACAAATATTTAAGAAAAGAGACATTTTCTTGGTTTGCCGTGAAAGGCGATTTTGTTTGGCATTTATAACCGATTTTGGCGTTTATAGCCGATTTACAATTCTTATCAATAATGAAAGACAAGAGTTGTGATTTTTGTCTCTTTAGAAAAATACAAATTACAATGAAAAGCAAGAAAAGGAAGATCTAACTTTTCAGTAGATTGTGGGGGACTCGTTCAGATTGACGGTCGCAAGCCATGTATGGGCTTCGCCATCATCCATGCAGATGAGAACAGAAGATGCTCTTGATTCGCTTGGCTTGGCTATAACCTCAGGTTTTTAGAGGACAAAGACCAAGAGAAGGTCCTATGTCCAATAAAAAGCTAAGTAGACGGGCTGAAAAGCCACGTCTAAGCCGTTGGAGGCAGCAGGAGAAGGCAAGGACCTTGGGGGGGGGGTGCCCCCCAAGGGACTTTTGTCACCTTGTAGTGGTGGCCGGTGCAGAACTTCAGCAGAGTTTTTCTCTCTTTTTCTTTCTCTCAGATCTCTTTCTGATCTTTTTTTCTGATTTTCTCTGATCCTGATTTTCTCCTTTTTTTTCCGATCCGAATTTCAATGGAATGCTCTCCTATTTATAGGCCTTTGGTAGCCATTTAGGAGGGTTTATGAGCCTTAATGGCTTTAATGGGAGGAGTTACAAGATTTATTTCTTGATTTTGTAACTCCTTTTTCCTTGAATCTGATTGGCCGATGGAGATTAAGGGCTTTTAATCACCTTAATTACCATAATGGGAGGAGATTCATGGTTTAAATGCCATGAATCAATTGACTTGTAACTCCCAAATGCTTGCTTCTGATTGGGCCGTCCAAAGAAATGAATTAATGACTGCAATAAAGCTAGTCAATTAACCACATTAATTGGTCGCCGAGCAGTCGAAGAGTCGCGGGCCATGCCGTGTCTTCTGGAATTCTTCTGGCGATGATCATCGATGGATCTACATGCTGATCGACATCGGATGAACATGTAACTTCAGACATTGATAGCTAAGAGTGGGCCGGTGACATCTGTCTTGTCGATTTCACGATCGGTCGGACAGAAAGTGCACTTTCTTGGTCGACCGGTTGGCGATCTTGGAGCGATCAATGATGATTTTATGCTTTTGACGGCGGATCCGAGATGTCGTCGGATATGAGTCAATTTAAAGCACTAAAAATCACATTTTCAGGAAACCACAGGGGCCAAAGTGCGCGAAACGCGAAAAAAGACGGAAAAACGGGTCACCGGCGGAAAATCCGGTGACCCGGACCTCCATGGTCGCCGGCGACCATCGGCCATGGTCGCAGGGGCCTGCGACCCTGGGGGTTTTTTCCCCTTCGGAGCCCGTTTTGCGGTCGTTTTGAGGTCTTTTTCGTCGCCATTTTCTTCTGTATTTTTCTTGACATTTCTTCTCATTTATTGGCTTGATTTCCCTGTAGAAAACTTGATGAGAATCCTTGCATTTTTAGAGTGCAAAGTTTCCAATTTTCCGGGAAAGCCGAAGACTTTGTCGCGTAAAGCTGCTGATTTTCCGCCAGAAGCTGAAACTTGGTCAAACGATGTCGGAATGACCTGAAATTTGAGGTGAAGCCTCCTGAGCAATAAATAAGACCAACCATAGGCTTTTGTTTGAGTTTTGAAGCCGTTTGGGGTCCCGTCGATGCTTCACTTGATTTTGCTACGGGGAAAATGCCGAGCTTTGATATGTGGTCAAACGATGTCCGATTGACCTGAAATTTGACGGGGAGCCTATTGGAGTCATTTTGAGACGTTCCATGGGCTCCGTTTTGGATGTCATGGTCCCGGGTTGCTCCGCCGCCGGTAGGCTAAATTTTCTCTCGGAGCATCGAAACCTGGTCAAACGTTGTCGGAATGACCTGAAATTCGACGTGCAGCCTTTTGGAAGCATGTGGAAGCCACTCATGCACTTGGTTTGATAAACGAAGGCTTCGGTGGTTCCCGCCGCCGGGAGGCTTGATTTTGCTGCTTGAGCATTGATGGAGGGTCAAACGTTGTCGGTTTGACTTGAAATTTGGCATGGAGCCCTTTTGAGACATGCTGGAGTCATCTGTAGGCTCTGATCGAAGTTTTGACGTCTCCGATGATGTGGCCGCCGGGAGCACCATTTTAGCTGTCGTAGAAGCGAAGTTAGGCCAAATGATTCTGAAATGGCCCGAAACTTCATGTGTACTATTCTCTTGGCTATCTTTGAAGGATCTTGCAGTTTTTGTTTGATTCTGACAAGATTTGATTTTTTGGAGAAGTTGCATTGCCTATTTATGCAGGTTGCGACTTCATGCAGCTTTCTTGATTTGGAGAGGCAAAGTGACATTTTTGGTGTCAACAAGCACATGGATGGTTTCAAAATACTTTCAAGGGGCTACATGTCAAATTTCAGGTCATTTCGACAACATTTGACCAGACTTTGACCTCCTAAAAATTGAATCAGGCCTCCTGGTGGCGGAGCCCCTCGGGATTATGATTTCCAAATTGGAGCTAGTGGATGATCTTAAAATAACTCCAATAGGCTCCCTAGCAAATTCCAGGTCAATCGAACATTGTTTGACCACACATTAAAGGGCGGCATCTTATTTGCGACAAAATCAAGTCTACTGCGACAGGATCCCACGCGGCTTCAAAACACAAGCGAAAGCCTATGGTTGGTCTTATTTGCTGCCCAGGAGGATTCACCTCAAAATTTAGGTCATTCCGACATCGTTTGTCCCAATTTTGGCTTCTGACTGCAAATCGGCAGCTCTGCGCGACAAAGTCTTCGGCTTTCTCGGAAAATCATAAACTTTTCCCTCTGACATGCATGGCTTCTTATCAAGTTTTATGCAGGAAAATCATGCCAAAATATGTACAAAAAGACCAAGCAAAATGTCAAAGAAGAAAAAGGTAGAAAAAACTAGAAGACGGCCGAAAAACGGCTACCAAAGGGGGCAAAAGGCCCATGGTCGCCGGATTTCCGCCAAAAACCCATTTTTTAGGTGTCTTTTTGCGTTCTGAGCTATTTTGCCTATGTGATTTTCCAAAAATCTGATTCTCGAGGCACGAAGTCCGTTGATCTTCAACAACATCACGGATTCGCCGTCGAAATCATGGGTTCGTCATCGGACACTTTGAAATCGCCAACCGGCCTACCAAGGTAGCACAATTTTTGCCCGACCGATTGAAAAATCAACATGACAGATAGTACTGGCCCATTGGTAGCAATTAATGTCTGACATTGCATTATCATCTGACAACATTCGCCCTGATAAATCCATCGGTGATCAAGGCTTCCTACATCACATGTAGAATTCCAAAAGACGCGGCATGGCCCGCAATTCTCCAAGTACTTTGGCGGCCACTTAATGTAGTTAATGACCCATTTTATGACAAATTGATATGGTCAATTACTCATAATTGTGGATGGCCAAATCAGAAACCAAGAAATGGAAGTTACAAGTCAAACACAATTATGGCATTAAACCATATAACTCCTCCCACATGGATGTAACGCCCGAATTTCGAACACCTAGAAAACCGTCAAGGTACCCGAAGTTGGCACGCTACGTCCCGAAAAATTCGAGAACTTCCAAGATCGTAGGTTCGCAGTGAGGTCCAATTTAAAACTTTTTTGAACAATATAATAACAATGGTTAAATTGCAGAAGCATGAAAAACATAACAGAAGAAAATGTAAGGTATCATATAAATTAAAGCAAATGTAGCAGGGCTAATGTTTAGCCTAACATATCAAAGTATGATGATCAAATGTTTATACAAATCAAACTGCCTCCCTGCTCACAACATAAAATGTTCAAAACCCAAAATAAAGGTGTACTCTCAAACCCCCGATGCTGGCACTCCATCCTCCAACTCGACCTTCTGGTCTGCTGGTCCCCAACCATAGTCACCAGCTATGGGTGCCTCAACGATCACATTGTCCTCGTAGTAGGGGTTGAAACCTAAGCACCAAGAATGGGTCAGATCCTAAGATCCGGTAAGTCACAGTATACAAGTAACATAGGATGTATGCATCAAAAGAGTAAAGACAATCATATAATTAATGAAAATAACAATGGTACATAGTCTAGGCAGTTGAGCAAGATAAAGCAATTAGAATTAGGATAAATAGGTAATCTAGTCTAAAGGACATCGAAGTGGCACATTCACATAAGATGGATACTATGGGATACTAAGCCGCAGCCCTCCCATACTGAACACAGTCGCGGTGGGGAAAACTCACCAGTGTTGGGGAATGGCGAGCCTCACAAATAACACTCATGCCTCACCACACTCATCACTCAGAAGACTGAACTCGGTATCACATCGTCCGTCTAAAACATAGCTCATCATGATTGTCCACTCATCACTCAACACTCATAATAGATCCTACCAGTGATGATCAGTCAAAAGATTGAGCTTAGAACAACTGAGTGAATGTTAATGCCGACTAAAGGAAACAATATAGGTCTGTGTCTATCTAGGCTTTGCCTTACGTGAACAAGGTCCTAACAAAGTCCTAAAGAGGTCTAAGTACCAGTTCAATCCATGGAACACAGTCCAGGTCCAAGTCCAATCATTGGATCCATACCAAGGCCCACCAAATACATAGCGTGGTCTAAAACAGTCCAAATGAGACAACAAGTCGATTACCTATAATAAAAAATCCATTCTCATCCATAATGAGTGATAAGTCCATAATAGTCAACCTCTCCATCCTAGGGCATCACACATCCATACTTATGCCATAGAAGGGCCCGCCTAGCCACAGACACGGGTCAATGTTCACCCAATCACATCACTTGGTCACCTCTAAGTAATCCTAGGTTCGGGTCATCCATTTCCATTTAATTACTAGTTAGAAGCAATAGTAAGGACGTAAGAGTGACAGTAATGCATTAAGTGAAATAGACCTCCAAGTATGAGAGTCAACGAGAAATATCAATTGTTCATCCTAAGTATTGGTCCACATTCAGGTCCAGGTCCATCTCATTTTATTTGATCTCGAAATGAAGTCTCAGATGCCAATGGATACTGTGTTTGGTTCTCCACAATGATGGACCCGAAAAGGGGGAATCTTCCGTCCTCTCCCTCCGCACCCCGGGGGCTGACCTGGGTCTCGGCGGAGGAGGGAAGATCTCGGGCATCAACATTTTCTGTACGGGTATGCCAGATTTACTTTCTACTTGGAATTTGGAATGGTGATAATCCGGAGATTCACCTGCACAAGTGGAAAGGAAATCAATCCTTTTTCTAACTTTTCAAATTGCATTAATATTAGGAAAAGAGACAAGTTTTTTTTTTTTAGAATGCCGTAGGAGGCGTTTTTGTTTGTTTGCCGTGAAAGGCGATTTTACAAAACTCATCGAATGTGAAAGACAAGAATTGTGATTTCTTTTTGTCTCTTTAAGAAATACAAAGTACAATAGAAAAGTAAGAAAAGGGATCTAACTTCTCAGGAGATTGTGGGGACACGTTGAGATCGACGGTCGCAAGTCATGTATGGGCTTCGCCATCGTCCTTCAAATGAGAACATGTGATGCTTTGATTTTTTTGGCTTGGCTCCTAACCTCAGTTTTTTAAAGGACAAGGACCAAGAGAAGGTCCTATATCCAATGAAAACCGAGTAAACGGGCTGAAAAGCCGCGTTTAGGCCATGTTGGAGAAGGAGGTGACCTTGGGGGGGGTGGCCCCCCAAGGGACGTTGATCACCTTGTGGTGTTCTTTGCAGCAGAGCAGCAGGACTTCGTCTAGATTTCTTTGGGAGAAGTGCAGAACTTCAAGTCGATAGATGTCGATCTTTCTTCGATGATCCCCTTTCTCTTGGAAATGGATCTCCTTTTATAGGCTTTTGGTAGCCATGGGATGGTTATGGGCATTGATAGCCATGATGAGAGCATTGATGAGGAGTTACAAGTTGATTTTGTAACTCCTTTTTCAAGGCTTGTGATTGGCCGATGAAGGTAGTGGGCTTTTAATTGCCTTTATGCTTCATGATGATGGGAGTTTCATGGGTTTAATGCCATGATTACTTGGATTTGTAACTCCCAAATGCTTGAATCTGATTGGGCCATCCAAAATAATGAGTTAATGACCGCATTAAGTTGTTATAAATGGGTCAATTAACGTCATTAAGTGGTCGCCGAGGCATGTGAAGAGTCGCGGGCCGCGCTGCGCCTTTTGAGATTCTTCTTGCGATCATCACAGGTGGATCCATGCATTGTTTGATGTCAGATTGCGATGCAATTTCGGACATTGATTGATGTTGGCGGGCCGGTGACATCTGTCTTGTCGATTTCACAATCGGTCGGACAGAAAGTGCACTTTCTTGGTCAGCCGGTTGGCGATCTTGAGGCGATCGGAGATGATTTCATGCTTTTGACGGCGGATCCGAGATATCGACGAAGATCAGTCGTTTTCAAGCATCAAACATTGCATTTTCCGAAAATCACAGAGGTCGGAACACTCGAAACGAGAAAACCATCGAAAAACGGACACTTTGGTGCAAAATCCGGCGACCCGGATTTGTAGGGTCGCCGGGCGACCATGCACCCAGGGTCGCCGATGACCTTGGGCCAGGGTCGCCGGGGTTTTTTGCCCTTTGGTCGCCGAGCTTCGCTTTCGGCCGATTTTCCATCTTTTTCGTTCCTTTTTTCTATTGTATTTTTCTTGATGTTTTTCCTCAATTATTGACTTTATTTTCTCGGAGAAAGCTTGATGAGAACCCGCGCGAAATCGGAGCACAAAGTTTCCCATTTTTCGGGAAAGCCGAAGACTTTGTAGCCGATTTTCCGTCAAGCGTCGAAACTAGGTCAAACGATGTCGGAATGACCTGAAAATTGAGGTGAAGCTTCTTGAGTAGTGGATAGGACCAACCATGGGCTTTTATTTGAGTTTTGAAGTCGTTTGGGGTCCCATCGATGCTTCACTTGATTTTGCCGCGGGGAAAATGCCGAGCTTTGATATGTGGTCAAACGATGTCCGATTGACCTGAAATTTGACGGGGAGCCTATTGGAGTCATTTTGAGACGTTCCATGGGCTCCGTTTTGGATGTCATGGTCCCGGGTTACTCCGCTGCCGGTAGGCTTGATTTTCTCTCGGAGCATAGAAACCTGGTCAAACATTGTCGGAATGACCTGAAATTCGACGTACAGCCTTTTGGAAGCATGTTGAAGCCACTCATGTATTTGGTTTCATGAGTGATCGCTTCGGTGATTTCCGCCGCCGGGAGGCTTGATTTTGCTGCTCGAGCATTGATGGAGGGTCAAACGTTGTCGGTTTGACTTGAAATTTGGCATGGAGCCCTTTGGAGACATTCTGGAGTCATCCGTAGGCTCTGATCAAAGTTTTGGTGTCTTTGATGATGTCGCCGCCGGGAGCGCTTGTTTAGCTGTCGGAGCAGTGAAGTTAGGCCAAATGCTGTCGGAATGGTCCGAAACCTCAGGTGTACCCCTCTTTTAGCTGTCTTGAAGGATCTCTCAGTTTCTGTCTGATTCTGAAAAGATCTGACGCTTGAAGTAGCCTTGCCTGTTTTATAGCAGGATGTAGCTTCACGAGGCTTCATGATGTTGAGGAGACATAGTGACTTTTTTGGTGTCAACAAATGCCCCCTCGAGGTACAGCGACGAGTAGCTTTTGGAGTCGATGTGCCTCGAAGAGAAACTTGGAGGAGAGATTCCAACTTGACAAAGAGTCTTGAGCATTTTTTTTTTTTTGAATAGCCTTCTGAGTTTCCAGGGGAATTTTATGGTAGTGAGAGGCATCACACACCATCTCAAGGCAAAGTTTTGAAAATGACATGGGGTATTTGGATTTTGGGTTTTGGATTTTGGTTTTTGACCTTGTGACCTAACAAGCTGTTTGTGGCAAGTTAGGGGGTCAGGATTTGATTTTGATTTTGACCTTGTGACCCAACAAGCTGTATGTGGCAGGTTGGGGGATCAGATTTGGTTTGTTGGTTTTGGTTTGGTTTGGATTTTGATTTTGGTTTTGGTCTTATGACCTAACAAGCTGTATGTGGCGAGCTAGGGGACCAGAATTTGGTTTTGTGAAATGTCAATTTCAAGATTTTGGCTCAATTTGGTTCATGAGGTTGGATGGTTTGGTTTTTGGAAACTCATGAGACTTTCTTTTATTTATTTTTTTTTTGAATTGATGGAACGCGCTCCAATGCCGAGGGTGCTACCGGGGTCGGCGGACGTGGGAGTCCGTCGGGTCCGGCCCTTTCGCGCCCGGGGGGCTGAAGCTTGCATCAACATTTCTTTGTGTGGGTGTGCCAGATTTTCTATTTTACTTGGAATTGCAAGTGGTAATCCGGAGTTCAACCTTCACAAGTAAAAAGGAAATCAACTTCTTTCAAGTTTTCCATTGCACAAATATTTAAGAAAAGAGACATTTTCTTGGTTTGCCGTGAAAGGCGGATTTTGTTTGGCATTTATAGCCGATTTTGGCGTTTATAGCCGATTTACAATTCTCATCAATAATGAAAGACAAGAGTTGTGATTTTTGTCTCTTTTAGAAAAATACAAACTACAATGAAAAGCAAGAAAAGGAGGATCTAACTTCTCAGGAGGTTGTAGGGGACTCGTTCAGTTTGACGGTCGCAAGCCATGTATGGGCTTCGCCATCATCCATGCAGATGAGAACAGAGGATGCTCTTGATTCGCTTGGCTTGGCTATAACCTTAGATTTTTAGAGGACAAAGACCAAGAGAAGGTCCTATGTCCAATAAAAAGCTAAGTAGACGGGCTGAAAAGCCACGTTTAAGCCATTGGAGGCAGCGGGAGAAGGCAAGGACCTTGGGGGGGAGTGCCCCCCAAGGGACTTTTGTCACCTTGTAGTGGTGGCCGGTGCAGAACTTCAGCAGAGTTTTCTCTCTTTTTCTTTCTCTCAGATTTCTGGATCTGTGGTGCTTTTTCCGAAGTCCGGGGAAGTGATCTTTGGATTCTTTTCGATCTCTGATCTCTTTTTTTTTTTCTGATCCCGATTTCAATGGAATGCTCTCCTATTTATAGGCTTTTGGTAGCCATTTAGGAGAGCTTTTATGGGCTTTAATGGCTTTAATGGGAGGAGTTACAAGATTTATTTCTTGATTTTGTAACTCCTTTTTCCTTGAATCTGATTGGCCAATGGAGATTAAGGGCTTTTAATCACTTAATTACCATAATGGGAGGAGTTTCATGGCTTGAATGCCATGAATCTCTTGATTTGTAACTCCCGAATGCTTGCTTCTGATTGGGCCGTCCAATAGAATGAGTTAATGACTGCCATAAAGCTAGTCAATTAACCACATTAATTGGTCGCCGAGCAGTCGAAGAGTCGCGGGCCGTGCCGTGTCTTCTGGAATTCTTTTGGCGATGATCATCGATGGATCTTCATGCTGATCGACATCGGATGAACATTTAACTTCAGACATTGATAGCTAAGAGCGGGCCGGTGACATCTGTCTTGTCGATTTCTCGATCGGTCGGACAGAAAGAGCACTTTTTTGGTCGACCGGTTGGCGATTTTGGAGCGATCACTGATGATTTTATGCTTTTGACGGCGGATCCGAGATGTCGTCGGATATGAGTCAATTTAAAGCACTAAAAATCACAATTTCAGGGAACCACAGGGGCCAAAACGCGTAAAACGCGAAAAGGGATGGAAAAACGGGTCACCAGCGAAAAATCCGGTGACCTGGACTTCCATGGTTGCCGGCGACCATGGGCCGGCGACCATGGGGGTTTTTTCCCCTTTTTTGGTCCGTTTTGCGGTCTTTTTCGTCGCCGTTTTCTTCTGTATTTTTCCTGACATTTCTTCTCATTTATTGGCTTGATTTCCCGGTAGAAAACCTGATGAGAATCCTTGCATTTTTAGAGTGCAAAGTTTCCAATTTTCCAGGAAAGCCGAAGACTTTGTCGCATAGAGCTGCTGATTTTCCGCCAAAAGCTAAAACTTGGTCAAACGATGTCGGAATGACCTGAAATTTGAGGTGAAGCCTCCTGAGAAATAAATAAGACCAACCATAGGCTTTTGTTTGAGTTTTGAAGCCGTTTGGGGTCCCGTCGATGCTTCACTTGATTTTGCTGCAGGGAAAATGCCGAGCTTTGATATGTGGCCAAACGATGTCCGATTGACCTGAAATTTGACGGGGAGCCTATTGGAGTCATTTTGAGACGTTCCATGGGCTCCGTTTTGGATGTCATGGTCCCGGGTTGCTCCGCCGCCGGTAGGCTTGATTTTCTCTCGGAGCATCAAAACCTGGTCAAACGTTGTCGGAATGACCTGAAATTTGACGTGCAGCCTTTTGGAAGCATGTTGAAGCCACTCATGCACTTGGTTTGATGAGCGAAGGCTTCGGTGGTTCCTGCCGCCGGGAGGCTTGATTTTGCTGCTCGAGCATTGATGGAGGGTCAAACGTTGTCGGTTTGACTTGAAATTTGGCATGGAGCCCTTTTGAGACATGCTGGAGTCATCCGTAGGCTCTGATCGAAGTTTTGACGTCTCCGATGATGTCGCCGCCGGGAGCGCTATTTTAGCTGTCGGAGAAGCGAAGTTAGGCCAAATGATTCTGAAATGGCTCGAAACTTCATGTGTACTCTTATTCTCTTGGCTATCTTGAAGGATCTTGCAGTTTTTGTTTGATTCTGACAAGATTTGATTTTTTGGAGAAATTGCATTGCCTATTTATGGCAGGTTGCGACTTCATGCAGCTTTCTTGATGTTGAGGAGGCAAAGTGACATTTTTGGTGTCAACAAATGCCCCCTCGAGGTACAGCGACGAGTTGCTTGACTTTTGTAGTCGATGTGCCTCGAAGAGATTTTTTAAGGAGAGCTTGTGTCTTGACCAAGAGTCTTTGAGCAATCTTTCCTCCAGGGGAATTTTATGGTAATGAAAGAAATCAAGTACCATCTCGAGGCAAAGTTTTGAAGATGGCATCAGGGATGTGGATTTGGATTTTTGTTTTTGACCTTGTGACCTAACAAGCTGTATGTGGCGGGTTAGGGGGTCGGGTTTTGGTTTTGACCTTGTGACCTAACAGGCTGTATGTGGCAAGTTAGGGGATCAGGATTTGGTTTTTGGCTTTGGTCTTGTGACCTAACAAGCTGTATGTGGCAAGTTAGGGGACCAGGATTTGGTTTTTTGTCACTCTTTGGGACTGTGTGGGTCCATTGGAGTGGTTTGGATTTTTGTGGAATGTCAATTTCAAGATTTTGGCTCAATTTGGTATATGAGGCTGGATGGTTTGATTCTTTGGAAGCTCATGGGGCTTGGAATTTTTTTGTATGGTTCAATCAACTCAAAAGAGGCATGGAACCATTTTTGTATGCTCTTGGTAAGAGGGATTTTTTCCTGACTAAAAGCCCCTTTTTTTTGCTCTTTTTTTTTTTTTTTTTTTTTTTAGTGCCTAGGTGGTCAAACCTGGCTCATATGGGCTAACCCATGGGACCTTAAGCTTTTTAGGATGGCTTAGATCTCATGTGGGGCCATTTTTGTAAAGAATATCTAAAGATATCTCATTTGGATAGAGAATATCTAAAAATATATTTATGGGAGAGAATCTCTCATATTCCCTTAATTTGGGAGAGAATATCTCAAGGTATCTTTCTTCTTGGGAAAGAATCTCCAATCTCCTATTTTGTTGGAGAGAATCTCTCATTGATTGATTTTGGGAGAAAATCTCTCAAAGACATCTTTCTTTTTGGGAAAGAATCTTTCTAATTCCTTCTCTTTTGGTAAGGTTACTAATTAGTAGCACTTGCCTTTCTTTTTTGGTTTCCTTCTTTGATTTGCTCTCTTCTATAAAAGCAAGGAGGAGGCTAGATCTCTTGCCCTTATTGCTTTCTTTTGCAACAATCTCAAGAGAGCTCCAAGACCAAGAGTTCTTCTTCTTCAAGGATCTTCAAGCTTTTTCCTTCTTCTTCTCCATCAATGGCTTCAAGTAAGTTTTCTCTCTTTTTCTTTCAAGAAAACTCCATGTAGAGAATAGGATGGTAAAAAAAGAAAGTTTCTCTCTTTTTTTTTTTTTTTCTTTTCCTTTTCTTTTCTTTCTATTCTTCTTCTCTTCTTTTGTTTTTTTTTTTTTTTCTCGTGCTTCTTTTTCTTTTTGCACGTTTTCTTTCTTCTTTTTTTTTTCTTTCTTCCCCTTCTTTTTTTGAGAAAGTTTTTTTTTTTTTTTTTTTTTTTTTTGTTCATCATGATAATGCGTTTTTATGCAAATTTAGATGTTCATGCATGTACTTTTTGTAGATTGAATTTGAGAGCATGATAGCATATCTGAAAATCTTTGCAAATTTAGGAATTTGGAGCTCGCAGCGATGTTGAGCCCTTCTTGATTTTGCGGAGATTTTGAGGTTTCGAAAGTTTGGAGTTTCGGAGCTCGCAGCGATGTTGAGCCCATCTTCAAACTTTCTATTTCTTTCGGGGTATTTCCCCTTTCTTCGGAATTGCCCCGGAACCATGCCAAAATTTCGCCAGATTTTCTTTTAGCGAAATCCTGTCATTTTGATGATGATCTTTTTTTTCTTTTCCAACCTTTGCAGGTGGTTCCTCCAGAACGAACAAGGGTAAAGAGCCTGCTAGAAGCGTACCTCGTCGATCCGCCAGATCTTCTAATGTGGCCGTTCAGCAGGCCTGGGAGAAATGCATGGGCTTTTTACAGTGCAGAGGACACTACCGCCATGATTTCCTATCCTGAGATGCCCACCTTCCGGACTGCTGGCTTCACGAAGTGGTTCGTGGAGAGCTTTTCAGTGTACCGGGGGCTTTCCAAGAAGGAGCTTGATGTAAAGCTGTCTTCGGGGAAAGGTATTGGAAAGTCGGATGGCGTCCGGCGAGAGGAAGTTTGGGCCTTCCTTTCTGGAGAGAAGCACAAGATAGGCTTTCTCGGTGACCAGGGCGTCATTGGTTCTGAAGCTGTTCGGGAAGTACCTGATGAGGCTTTGGAGCAGCTAGAACAGGAGGAAGCTGAGCTCGACGCTTGGATGCAAGCGGCACAGAGGCGAGCTTCCGTGGAGTCTACTAGCAAGAGCAGACCATCCAGTGAGGAGCCAAGTGGGAGACCTGACTCTGACAGTGTGGCAGGATCTTCAAGGAAGCGAGCCCACAGAAGTAAGAGGAAGAGGAGTCAGCGTCACACGGGGCGGGACGAAGACTCTCCTGGTGTGGAAGTCCCTCTCACTGTCAATGAGGAGGTGCCAGGGGAAGCTGACAAACCTCCGGGGAAGAGGATTCGGGAAGAAGAGACCATCGGTGAAGGTATGATTCTTCCTTTTTCTTTTTCTGCTTCTTTCATGGGGCTTTCCATGTTCTGATTTGTTTTCTCACCCTGCTGCTGCCTTTTTTTTTTTTTTTTTTTTTAGCAGAGGATGAAGACTTGGCGATGCCTGAGGTTCCGACCGATGAGGCGGTGATGGAGCCGGTTATGGCATCTGAATAAGAACCGAGGGACTCTGGAATGACTCCGGAATCTCCAATTGGTATAACTTCTTTTGCTTTCTCTTTTCTTTTTTTTTTTTTTTTGCCTGCGACTTGATTTGCTAACATTTTTTCTTGTCAGCTGACTTGCCACAGGATTCCGATGACTTTGAACCATCAATGGACGCAAATGTTGATGATGCTTCCGATGAGTTTATGGAGGAAGAGAGTGTTCCGCCAGTCGTCGAAGAAGGTACTTTGTAGTGATGACCCTGATTTTTTTTTTTTCAACAGGATCATATTCATACCCTTTTGTGTTTCATTTGCAGGTTTTGAAGTGACAGAAGAGAGTCCATCGCTTTCTTCAGAACCAGAGCAAGGGATGCCAGAGGTCAACCCGGAGGTAGAGACTCCTATAACCAGTTCTGACGCGATAGAGAAGATACCTCGTGCTGAGATTCCTTCTCCAGTGGCTCCAAGTGGAAAGAGTTCTTTTGTTACTCTTCCAATGGGACATGACATGAGCAGCCGATCAACGGAGAAGGGTGAATCTTCATCCAGTTCGTCTCTTCAATTTGCGAAGAAGGTGCTGGCTCGGGTTTTGAGTTCTTGGATCAAGACTCTCCTTTCTGGACACTTGGAGGCAGGATTTGGCATGATCCCACATGTACAGGAGATTCTCACTGATACCGAAGAGGTTGGTCTGGATGTCACAGGTGCCAGGGGAATCGTTGATAGGATCATTGCACTGGGTGACAAGTGGTTTGAGACCATGGATTTCCCTGACGACCAATTCTTCAAGGAGATGTTCTTGGACCCTGCTGATAAGGCTAAGTCTGACCTGAATGAGGCTACACAGAGCAGGAAGCAGGTAGTCCGAGAGAAGAATAAGGAAGAGCTAGTCATCCTTGGATTAAAGCGCGATCTTGACATCCTTGATGGAGAGGTCGAAATGGCCAGGAAGCATCTTGAGCAATTGAAGGCACAAGTTGATGCTAAGTGGACTGCTATAACAGAGGCTCGTGACAGGGAGAGTACTCTGATTCGCAGGGTTGCAGATGCCGGTCAAGTTCTCGAGAGGAGGACTCTAGAAAACGAAAAATGGCAAACTGCTGGGGAAGAGCTTCCCAGTGTTAAAGAAGGGTTACGGCATTCGCCAGTATCTCATGGCAAGTTCCTGAAGAAGCGTGTCTTGGAAACTCTGACGGCTGATGCCAAAAGTTTGCTTGAGGAGCTGAAGCTTTGGCTGGAGACCAT
The DNA here is from genome assembly GCA_028538565.1 of Umbellularia californica. Lineage (NCBI taxonomy): Eukaryota > Viridiplantae > Streptophyta > Magnoliopsida > Laurales > Lauraceae > Umbellularia > Umbellularia californica. The sequence goes on from JAPQWN010000006.1 coordinate 28,045,606, forward strand.
TTTTGGCTGAGCTCCTGATTTTTTGTAGCAGAAACTATTCTTCTTATTTATTTTTTTTTTGGTACCACATGTATTTTTTTGGTACTTCTTTTTTTGTAGTGCTTGTGAACACTTTCCTTTTTTTTTGCTTTGGTACCACATGTATTTTTTTGGTACCTTTTTTTTTTGTTTTTTTGTAGTGCTTGTGAACACTTTCCTTTTTTTTGCTTTGGTACCACATGTATTTTTTTGGTACCTTTTTTTTTGTTTTTTTCCTACGCTCACTCAAATCTTTTTGTAATGAAAGCGATTGTTAAATGGGATTTGATCAAAAGCTTTGTCATTTTGTGAAAATCTTTTGTCAAATGGTTGTTTTGGTAGGGGAAACGAATTTGGCATGAAAGCCGGATTTTTGTGGCATTTACAGCCAGTTTGGTGGCATTGATAGCCAATTGGTGGCATTTATAGCCGGTTTGGTGGCATTTATAGCCGGTTTGGTGGCATTGATAGCCAATTTGTGGCATTTATAGCCGGTTTGGTGGCATTGATAGCCAATTTGTGGCATTTATAGCCGGTTTTGACATGAGAGTCAGGTTTTTTTTTTGTGTGGCATTTGTAGCCGAGTTTTTTGAAAACCAAGTTTTGTTTTGTTGGCATGAAAGCCGATTTTGGCGTTTATAGCCGGAAATTTTTGTTTTGGCATTTATAGCCGGATTTTGGCATTTATAGCCGAGTTTTGGTTTTCAAAATGCAGGTATCGACTAAATGTCGCCTCCCCGCTGAATGGCCTTGCAAGTATCGATGGAATGTCGCTTCCTTGCTCATTCGGTTTTGCGAGTATTGATGGAATGTCACTTCCTCGCGGGTTAGGTTTTGCAAGTATCGATGGAATGTTGCTTCCTCGCGAATTGGGGTGTAAATATCGACTAAGCGTCGCTTCCCTGCTTTTCCCAAAACTTTTGGTTTTGCGGGTACTGACTTGATGTCGTTTCTCCGCGATTTTTGAAATTTGAGGTTTTCTCAAACCATTTGTAATTTTGGTTGTGGATAGCAACTGGTATGTTGCATCTCCACGATTTTTGAAATTGGGTTGTGGATATCAACTGGTTTGTTGCTTCTCCACGATTTTTGAAATTTGGTTTGTGGATATCAATTGAAATGTTGCGTCTCCACGATTTTTGAAATTTGGGTTGCGGATATCAACTGAAATGTTGCGTCTCCACGATTTTTAGAGGTTTTGGAAGTATCGAATGGGGTTCGCATCCTTCCGATTTTTGAGTTTTGCGAGTATCGACTAAGTGTCACTTCCCCGTGGTTTTTGAAAAACCAATTTTTTTTGTTTAAAGACACGAGGGTCGTAAATTTTGACCTAAAACCATTTGGTGGTAAAAGGTAAGGTGGACTAGGGTGGAAATCCCTGAATCCGGATTTTTGTTTCAAACCATGAATTTTGGTTCAAGGATCGAAAGTTTTGGTCAAGTCAGGGAGAGGCTCCTAAACTTGGATTTTTTTGTTTTTGAACAATGAAATGATAAAAGTAAGCATTGTTTTTGAATCTCTAGAAATTTTGACATTTGATATGAAAATTCTAAAGAGAGTGGGTTTGACGAGCGAGTACCTGAGAACAGGTTTTGGCCATACAGGCATTGCTCTTACCCAGTTGGGTAAGTCTTCAAGGGTAGTACCGCTTCAAGAACTTGCCATTGATAGGCAGCATACATCTGTCGCCTTCCATGTTCAGGAGGGCATATGCGCCGTTGGAGAAGACCTTATCGATGACGTAGGGTCCCTCCCATTTTGGTTCAAATGTGCCTTTGGATTTGTATGCGAAGACCATTGGTCTTTTTACCGCAAGAACCAAGTCACCCTTTTTGTAGGCGCGTTGCCAGACCCTTTTGTCAAAAGATCCTGCCATGCGAGCTTAGTAAAGTTCAATGCTTTGTCGAGCTTCGAGCCGTCTCTCATCGAGATTGTCCAGCTCATGAAGTCGTAATTTCGCATTGCTTTCTTGAGTCATGTCATTTTGTAGAGATACCCTCAGAGAAAGAATTTGGACTTCTAATGGCACGACAGCTTCGCATCCATAGACCAAGGAGAATGCTGTGCTATGGGTTGGTCCTCGAACGGTGGTTCGATAGGCCCACAAAGCTTCAGACAGTTTGTCGCTCTAGTCTCTTTTGTGACTAGAGATCATTTTCTTGAGGATTTTGCAGAGTGTCTTGTTGAAGGCTTCTGCTAATCCGTTTGCTGCCGGATTGTATGGAGTTGAAGGACAGCTTTGGATTTTGTATTTGTCGCAGAACCTGTAGAATCGATGATCCCGGAATTGTGGTCCGTTATCATGGACGAATCTTTTAGGTATGCTGAAACGACAAATGATGTTGGTGCGCAGAAACTGAAGGACTGATGAGATCTTCATTTCGTTGAATGCAAATGCTTCTGACCACTTAGAAAAATAATCCGTTGCGGCGAAGATGAAGCGATGACCTTTGCTTGAAGGGGGAGAGATAGGACCTATGATGTCCATGCCCCATGCTTTAAAAGGCCATGAGATTGCTGTAGGATGCAGCCATTCTGGAGGCATGTGAATGTAGTCTCCATGAACTTGGCATTGTTGGCAGCGCTTGGCAAATTGCATTGCGTCGGGTACCATGGTAGGCCAATAGTAACCTAACCTTTTTATCTGATCATAGAGCTTAGGACCTGCCTGATGGGCTCTACAATGACCAGCATGAACTTCTTTAAGTGTTTCTTCGGCCTCTTGTTGTGACATGCAGCGTAGAAGTACTCCGTTGAAGGATTTCCTATAGAGGATTTTTGAAGGAATATCCAAATGAAAGTTTGGGGCTCGCCTTTGAATGCTTACCCATTCTTTTGGATCTTCAGGTAGGATTCCGAACATAGTGTAATCAATGAACGGATCCCTCCAGTCGCCGATTGAAGTTTGAAGGATAGAGATCCGACTTCCAACCACTTGGTGGCATTCAGCAACTGCTTGGTGTATGTTAAGAGGAGGGAGGATCTTTCTCTCACACACTGTAATTTGCACGTTTTCCCCTTCTTGAATTGCCATAGATGCAGCAAGTCCAACCAGGGCATCTGCACAGATGTTTTCACCTCTATGAATGTGGGTGATGTTGCAGATGTAAAACTTTTGCAGAAGCGATTGTGCCTTATTGTAGTAAGGCAGCAGATCTGGCTTCCTGACTTCATATTTCTGATTCATCTGGTTGACGATCAGTTGAGAGTCTCCAAAGACTTCCAGCATGGTGATACCGGATTCAATGGCGAGTTCCAATCCTAGGATCAGAGCTTGGGATTCAGCTGCATTGTTTGTGCATGGTTCCAATAGCGAGAAAGCATGTGGAATCATGTATCTGTTAGGGCTAACAAAGAGGATGCCAACTCCCGAGATCAACTGTCTTTTTTCATTTGTCCTGGTTGCACCGTCAAAGTACATGTCCCAGGAGGCATTTGGCGAGAAGGTCTCCACGTTGTAGACGGGTTCGTCTGGGAGATCATCTCTGAGTGGAGAATCTTTAGGCAATGGATGCTCTGCGAGGAAATCTGCTAGAGCTTGGCCTTTGATTGCTTTTTGTGGCACATACCTAATATCAAATTGTGATAGAAGGATGGACCATTTTGCCAGTCGGGCATTGAGAGAACCTGCTTTTGTAACAAGGACCTTCAAGAGGTTGATCCTTGAGACGAGGTAGACTGTGTTGGAAAGCAAGTAGTGACGAAGCTTTTGTACGACGAACATCACTGCAAGGCATTCTTTTTCGACTGGAGAGTAACGATGCTCTGCACCTACTAGCATGCGGCTGAGGTAGTATAGAGCAGCTTCTTTTCCCTCACCATTCTCTTGTGCAAGCAGAGCGCCTACAGAATGATCAAGAGCTCTTGTGTACAAGATGAATGGTTTTCCAGTGGCAGGGGCAGCTAACACTGGAGGTTTGGTCAGGTATGACTTGATATCTGATGGAACGCGCTCCGAGGCGCCGTGGGGCGGCTACCGGGGTCGGCGGAACGTGGGAGTCCGTCGGGTCCGGCCCTTTCGCGCCCTAGCGGGCCCTGAAGCGTGCATCAACATTTCTTTGTGTGGGTGTGCCAGATTTTCTATTTTACTTGGAATTGCAAGTGGTAATCCGGAGATCAACCTTCGCAAGTAAAAAGGAAATCAACTTCTTTCAAGTTTTCCATTGCACAAATATTTAAGAAAAGAGACATTTTCTTGGTTTGCCGTGAAAGGCGATTTTGTTTGGCATTTATAGCCGATTTTGGCGTTTATAGCCGATTTACAATTCTTATCAATAATGAAAGACAAGAGTTGTGATTTTTGTCTCTTTAGAAAAATACAAATTACAATGAAAAGCAAGAAAAGGAAGATCTAACTTTTCAGGAGATTGTGGGGGACTCGTTCAGATTGACGGTCGCAAGCCATGTATGGGCTTCGCCATCATCCATGCAGATGAGAACAGAAGATGCTCTTGATTCGCTTGGCTTGGCTATAACCTCAGGTTTTTAGAGGACAAAGACCAAGAGAAGGTCCTATGTCCAATAAAAAGCTAAGTAGACGGGCTGAAAAGCCACGTCTAAGCCATTGGAGGCAGCAGGAGAAGGCAAGGACCTTGGGGGGGGTGCCCCCCAAGGGACTTTTGTCACCTTGTAGTGGTGGCCGGTGCAGAACTTCAGCAGAGTTTTTCTCTTTTTTTCTTTCTCTCCGATCTCTTTCTGATCTTTTTTTTTCTGATCCTCTGATTTTCTCCTCTTTTTTCTGATTTTCATTTCAATGGAATGCTCTCCTATTTATAGGCTTTTTGTAGCCATTTAGGAGGGTTTATGAGCCTTAATGGCTTTAATGGGAGGAGTTACAAGATTTATTTCTTGATTTTGTAACTCCTTTTTCCTTGAATCTGATTGGCCGATGGAGATTAAGGGCTTTTAATCACCTTAATTACCATAATGGGAGGAGTTTCATGGTTTAAATGCCATGAATCAATTGACTTGTAACTCCCAAATGCTTGCTTCTGATTGGGCCGTCCAAAGAAATGAATTAATGACTGCAATAAAGCTAGTCAATTAACCACATTAATTGGTCGCCGAGCAGTCGAAGAGTCGCGGGCCATGCCGTGTCTTCTGGAATTCTTCTGGCGATGATCATCGATGGATCTACATGCTGATCGACATCGGATGAACATGTAACTTCAGACATTGATAGCTAAGAGTGGGCCGGTGACATCTGTCTTGTCGATTTCACGATCGGTCGGACAGAAAGTGCACTTTCTTGGTCGACCGGTTGGCGATCTTGGAGCGATCAATGATGATTTTATGCTTTTGACGGCGGATCCGAGATGTCGTCGGATATGAGTCAATTTCAAGCACTAAAAATCACATTTTCAGGAAACCACAGGGGCCAAAGTGCGCGAAACGCGAAAAAAGACGGAAAAACGGGTCACCGGCGGAAAATCCGGTGACCCGGACCTCCATGGTCGCCGGCGACCATGGACCGGCGACCATGGGCCATGGTCGCAGGGGCCTGCGACCATGGGCCATGGTCGCAGGGGTCTGCGACCCTGGGGGATTTTTCCCCTTCGGAGCCCGTTTTGCGGTCGTTTTGAGGTCTTTTTCGTCGCCGTTTTCTTCTGTATTTTTCTTGACATTTCTTCTCATTTATTGGCTTGATTTCCCTGTAGAAAACCTGATGAGAATCCTTGCATTTTTAGAGTGCAAAGTTTCCAATTTTCCGGGAAAGCCGAAGACTTTGTCGCGTAGAGCTGCTGATTTTCCGCCAGAAGCTGAAACTTGGTCAAACGATGTCGGAATGACCTGAAATTTGAGGTGAAGCCTCCTGAACAATAAATAAGACCAACCATAGGCTTTTGTTTGAGTTTTGAAGCCGTTTGGGGTCCCGTCGATGCTTCACTTGATTTTGCTGCGGGGAAAATGCCGAGCTTTGATATGTGGCCAAACGATGTCCGATTGACCTGAAATTTGACGGGGAGCCTATTGGAGTCATTTTGAGACGTTCCATGGGCTCCGTTTTGGATGTCATGGTCCCGGGTTGCTCCGCCGCCGGTAGGCTTGATTTTCTCTCGGAGCATCGAAACCTGGTCAAACGTTGTCGGAATGACCTGAAATTCGACGTGCAGCCTTTTGGAAGCATGTTGAAGCCACTCATGCACTTGGTTTGATGAGCGAAGGCTTCGGTGGTTCCCGCCGCCGGGAGGCTTGATTTTGCTGCTCGAGCATTAATGGAGGGTCAAACGTTGTCGGTTTGACTTGAAATTTGGCATGGAGCCCTTTTGGGACATGCTGGAGTCATCTGTAGGCTCTGATCGAAGTTTTGACGTCTCCGATGATGTCGCCGCCGGGAGCGCCATTTTAGCTGTCGGAGAAGCGAAGTTAGGCCAAATGATTCTGAAATGGCCCGAAACTTCATGTGTACTCTTCTCTTGGCTATCTTGAAGGATCTAGCAGTTTTTGTTTGATTCTGACAAGATTTGATTTTTTGGAGAAGTTGCATTGCCTATTTATGGCAGGTTGCGACTTCATGCAGCTTTCTTGATGTTGAAGAGGCAAAGTGACATTTTTGGTGTCAACAATATCTTGAAATGCGGCTTCACAGTCGGCATCCCAGACAAAGTCTACACCCTTTTTCATCAATCGAGAGAATGGACGGTATTTCCCCGAAAGATTGGAGATGAACCGTCTGATGTAGGCCAATCTCCCTTGGAGCCTTTTTAATTCTCTCAAGGTTCTTGGAGAGGACATTTCTAGAATAGCCTTGACTTTTATGGGGTCAAATTCTATTCCAGCTTTCCGAACAAGGAATCCGAGAAACTTACCCGACGAGACGCCGAAGAAGCATTTTAGAGGATTCATCCGCAGTTTGTGTTTGCAGAGTCGGAGGAAGACTTCCCGAAGATCTTTGAGATGGTCTTCTTTTCTTCTGCTTTTGACGGCGAGGTCATCAACGTAACATTCGACCGTCTTGTGCTGCATATCTTGGAATATTTTCATCATAGCCCTCTGATATGTGGCACCAGTATTTTTCAGACCAAATGGCATGACAGTGTAGCAATACACGCCAAATGGAGTCCGAAATGAAGTGTGTTTTTCATCTTCAGGATGCATCTTTATCTGATTGTAACCAGAGAAGCCATCCATGAATGTCATTCGCTCGAATCCGCAGGTATTGTCAATCATCACCTCCGGTATGGGGAGCGAGAATTCATCTTTAGGGCAAGCGCCATTCAAGTCTCTATAGTCAATACAGACTCTGATCTGCCCATTTTTCTTTGTCACGGGGACAATGTTGGCCAACCACTCTGGATGTTGTTCCTCACGGATGAAGCCAACGCTTTTGAGTTTTTGAACTTCTTGTTCAATTTTATCCATCACATCTGGATGGAATCTTCTTTGGCCTTGTTTGACAGGCTTGATGTCTTCTTGAATATTGAGTTTGTGGACTGCTACTTTGGGGTCTAAACCAGGCATTTCAGCGTAGGACCATGCAAAGCAATCAACAAACTCACGAAGAAAAGCGATATACTCGGGTAACTCATCATCCTTTATATTCTTGCTTATGAATACAGGAGGTGGGTTATCAGGTGTTCCCAAGTTTATCTTTTGAACAGGATCTTCTGTCGGAAGGTTCGAAGGTGGTTCCTCCACAATTTTTTCGGAGGCTTCCAACTCAACGAAACGTTCTGGGGTTTCGACGCATTACCAGACCAAGGCTCTGTTCCTTTCCATGGATTTTCTTGATTGGTGATCTCCTCAAGGCTTGCTATGAGATAGTCCCAATCGCCTGTTGAGTCTGGTATTTCTTTTGGAGGCGAGGGTTCTTCTGGGTCAGGATGCCACCCGTCTGTGTCATCGGGCGATTCCTCTTCATCATCAGAGAAATCGTACCAATTGGATGAGCTTCCTGGATCTTTGTCAGGTAACTCTTTAAAGAGATATCCAGGGAGATCGATGTCTTTATGGATTTGAGATGTTGAGGCTTGGTCGGTAAATCGACTTTTAAGCCTTTATGTCAACTGTCTCAGGGGAGTGTCAGGATCATACCCTAACCCATGTGAAGACTTTTCTACATATCCGTAGAGTCTCCAATCTTCCAGCTGGCTTTTGGTCAAGGCGGGCCCCAATGGCGTGAGAATACCGCGACCTTCTCCCAAACCGACTGGGTTCTGAGCGTCAAAGCCCATTTTCTTCATGATAGCTTGTGCCACAGGACTATATAGAGATAGTTGAGGCATACCTTCGTTTTGGAAAGGTTCAAGCAAGGAACTTGATGAAGAAGCATACGATCTATGAAAGAAGATTGGTCTTTGCTTTGGTGATGTTGCCGGAACAACAAAGGTAGCAGACGTAGGATCTTCTACATCAGCAGGTGTCTCCATCGGAGTGAGAGCAGGCTGAACTTGTTGAGTGTCAGCTTGGTTGACGATGCATCGTCTTCTGGCTCTGAGTCCGAGTCTGTGTCTTGCATGATAGACACGAGAGAAACAACAAATTTGCCCCCAGGCTTTTGCTTTGCCTTCTTTACTCTGGTTGTGATGACCAAAGGTTTTGAAGATTTGAGGGAGATGACGAAGGGAGATTGACTACTCTCTTCTAATTTGCCGGAGGGTTTGTTTTCTTTCGGTGATTTTTGAGGAGCCTTGCCTTTATCTTTCTGGAGATTTTCAGCAGGGGGTGATATTTCCTCTTCTTCTTTTTCTCCTTCATACATCTGGGAGTCTGCGAAGTGGACTTCTTTACCTTTGAAGGGTTTTCTGTCCGCAAAGACTCGATGTACCATGCCGTCGTCGCCGACGAACTTGATGCATTGATGTAGAGTTGAAGGGACAACACCGTTCTCGTGTATCCAAGGACGTCCGAGAAGGATGTTGTAGCATGAGGGGGTTTTTATTGCATACACAGTGACCTCAGAGATAAGATCACCGATTTGCAATTTGAACCAGATTTTGCCGATAGGCCTTTGAGCGCTCCCATCGTATCCAAAGATAGATACAGATGTGTGGCTTAGCTTGCTGGGTGGGATGCCCAACTCTTCGAGAGCCGAAGTGGAGATGAGGTTGAGTGCAGAACCTGGGTCGATCTGAACTCTATGTATCGGCATTTCTTTGATGTACCCTGTGAAGTACAGGGGTCGGTTGTGCCTTGCTTCACCAAGTAGGAGGTCTTCCTTAGTGAAGGCGATGGTTGCACTGGCTGCCTTTTGAACTGAGAGGCATTGGATGCATGATCCCTCGCTTTTCTCTTTTTCTCCTTTTAAGGAGGTTTCTGAGTTTTTGACCCGGTAGTCCATTTCAATTTGGAGGACTTGTGGGGCATGTTTGTCGACATCCTCATTCAGTTTTTGTAATTCTGAGATGAGATTATCACGAGTGTGTGGAGACATTCGCAATAAGTCTAGGATGTGAAGACGTGCAGGTATGTGTTTGAAGTGCTCAACCAAGTCATACTTGAAAGCCTCCTTGGGGCCTGCATGTTCATTGTTTTTGCCACTGGGGGCGCTTACAACATCTTTTCCCGAAGGATTTACATAAGTAAAGGAAGATTGGTTATAATTCTTGTGGTAGTCCCGGCCAGAGCGGGTGCCTCTATCAACTTCGAGAGCTTCTTGAGAAGGACCTTCGTTTGGAAGATTGTCTTCAAGATCAAGAGGCTGTCGTTTTTCATCCACTGAGGATGTATCTGCAGCAGAGTTACCATCCTCAGTGATTGTGTTGCACGGAGCATTTTCCGGGAGCAAGTCCTGAACAGCATCCAGCAGCTTTTCCTCTGTGTTGACTATTTCATCATCCCAAGTATCATTATCTGGGTTTTCTTCATGATGATCAGTCGGGAAGAATGTGTATCCTGAAGTCACAGTCTCAGGAGAAGAAACCTGAGAGGGTGTCATCTCTGTGAAAGTCACGTGAGACGAGATAGCTCCAGAGAATACATTGCTAGGCGTCGTCGGAGTATAGGTAATCTCATCAGACGACGCTTCAGAAGAGCTATAGTCCTGATATATTACATTACAGGAAGCTCTGATAGGAGATGTTGCCTGCTCGGAGTCAGACTCATCCTCGGATGTAAGAGGATCGTCTATCCAGCAATGTTCTCCATTTTCAGGAGTTAAGGGTGGATGTACCTGATTATCTTCAGGGACTTCAGGCTCTGGGTTACGAGGAGGCTCGTTAACGCGATCTTGCTCTTGTTCTAGAGCGAGACGCTGCAAGATCCTTGCATATTCTTCAAGATCAGGTATGGGAGCCAGATCCTCTTCTTCGTCTTCTCCGTGTGGCTCAACATAGTTGATTTCCACTGGAGCAACGACAGGTGCTGGGTTAACAGCATCTTCTTGTGCAGCCTCTTGGTCTTCTTCATCATTAGACCAGGATCCTTGTGGTTGCAAGGGGTTATACCAGATTACTGGCATAAGGTGAGTTTCAGGAACCCATTCTTCGTCGGAGAGATACTCTCCTGTTTCAAGAGATTCCTCCCACTCGCCGGTGTAGTTGGGCTCGAATCCATCGTCGGTGTCGCTGGACTCGTATCCATCAATGGAGAATCCAACTACCGAGTTGCAAGAGTATGATGCCCCCTGCATGGCTTCTTTTTTGAATTGAGGTGGCATGAAATCTCTGAGAGTGAAGTTTCTTACCGCCTTTGAAGTCTCTGGAAGGGACGTTTTTGTTGCCACGAGTGAAGTGGTAGAGGAGGCCTCTGCCTTTTCATGGACTTCTTGTTTTGGCTGGGTCTTCTCTTGCCGTTTGAGCCTGAGGAGATGTTTCCTAGCCTGCCTTCGCTGTTGAGCTGTCGGCTTTGTTTTTACGATCTCCCAGTTTTCATCTTCCAGGAGATCGGGATGTACCCATATGGGTTGTCCGTCTGGTGTCGGGCAGGGAACCAACACTTCGGACGTTTGAATTCTTTTTATCACCTTGAAGGAAGTAGTGATCTTCTTCTTCGGTGATTTTGGTGTTTGTCCACATGACACCATGTTGACGGAGGCAGTCCCATAGTTTTTGTCAAAGGTGATGACTCTGTTTTTCCACATCTCGTTTATCTTCTCTCTCACAACAAAGCATTGATTGAGAGGATGCGAGACCATCTGGTGGTATGGACAGTACCGAGGATCGTTGGTTTTGCCAACGTCTCCCGGTCTTTTGGGCTCTGGTAAAATGAGTTTGCCATTTGCTAGGAGAGCCTCAAAGATTTCTTCAACGTCTTCATCGAACGGATATTTCTTTTCTACACGTTCCTTGAAGGCATCAGAGAGTTCAGGCCTTTTACCTGCAGTTTTGTTTTCAGTTTTCTTTGGTTACTGAGGAGCTGACTTGGTTTGCACATTGAGGACCTCTTTCTTCTTTGGTTTAGAGGTTGCAATGGCGGTTGGCTCTTTTCTTGATGACTTCTGACTGTTGAGGTCTTTAATCACCGTTTCAACTTCCATAGAAGCTTCCAGGAGTTCTCCCAGGTTTTTTGATTTGTTGCCGATGATCATGGAGCGTATTCTGGCTCTCATGTTGTTACGGCAGATGTCGACTAGCGACGCTTGTGGCAGTACATCTGAGCATTTGTACGCCATTGCTTTCCACTTGTGAACGAAGTCATAAGTCGACTCATTCTCTCCCTGTTTTAGGCTGCAGAGTTGAGCCATAGTAACAGGATGATCTTCACCTTGGAAGTGGGTCAGGAAGCGTGTCTCCAGCATAGCCCAGTTCTGGATGGAGTTCTCCGGAAGAGTGGAGTACCAATCGAAGGCCGTACCTTTTAGGGTACTTGCAAAGAGGCGGATCTTGAGTGCATCTTGATCCGCGATAGCTCCCGTCAAAATCTTGAAGTGGATGACATGCTGTCTGGCTGATCCTTTCCCCGTATATGTTTGGAGAGTAGGATGTTTGAATTTTGTGGGGAACGGGACCGAGTCCATCCATAAAGAATATGGTGGCTTGATTCCATGCCCTTTGAGTATATCCTTTTCTTTAGCTTTGGCGAGGATACTGTCTACGTCCTTTTTGGTAAGGGCACGTGACTCATTTTCTTCACAATTTTCCTCGTTATTGCGATGCGGAGGAGGCTCATTGTTCACCTGATTTTGGACAACAAGGAGAAGGTTTTCCATTAGAGTTTCAATCCTCTGCTGGCCTTGTTCCAACTGCTGGATGCGTGTGAGCGCATCATCTTGAGGTGGATTCTGAGGTGGTGGCTCAGAACTTGTAGCCAAGACGTTCATCCCTCGGGATTCAAACGAAGAAACCGTCCTGGTGACTGAGCTGAGGCTCATTATTTTTGATGAAGAGCTTGATGAAGGATTACTCTCCCGTCCTTGGCTTGAAGGGGCAGGAGATTCTTCGGGATGTCTTCGTGTGCTGGTGACGCTACGGGTCACCGGACGTCTGACATGAATTTTTTATGCTGACTTTTGGCGTCTTCTGGTTTTTCCAACCATATGGACGGCAGCAACTTGGTCGGGTCTTTCTTTTTCGACCCATTTGTGGGAGACTTGAAGTGTAGGAGGCTGGGTCCGTTGCTTCTCTAGTCTCTTTTGTCGAAATGACGCATGGCGGCGTGCTCGATGAGCGATTTGAGCTTTGGTCAGCTCTGGCTGGGCTCTGACGATGAAGGATGTGCTCCCTCGGGCGCAGTAGCCGAGCCTGTCTTCTTTGTAGCTAGGCAAGGACAGGATCCGGACCCGGTCCTTTGCCTGTTGCAGCGAAGCTTTGAACCTTTCGAGTTCGGCCCCTGTAGAGATGAAGGGTCGAACTGAAGGAGTGTAGGCCTTAGCAGGTGCTTGTAGAGGCCTGGTGATGCATGATCTGATTTTGGGCCTGTAGGAACAAGCCGGGTTATGCTGGGTTGACTTGGGAGTCAGGTTTGAGATGGGTCTCTCCTCTTTCATGTAGGCAAGAGGGTAGAACTGGTTCTCCTTGAGTGGGGCCAGGTATGCTGGCTTGGTGGAAGTTTGAGACCTTCTTTGTTTTGGGGAAGGTCTTGGAGACCAAGTCTTGGGATAGACCTGGTTGTTTGTGGGTCGAGGCTTCGCGGGGGTGCAGCGGGCTTCGGGCTTTTGGCCGCTCGCCTTTGGTGTCACGGGAGTGACAGTTGAGAGGCGATCTTCTGCTTTTTGGCAGGAGCGGTTTCTTCTTCGGGAAGTGGGAATGGTCCCAGTGTCCCGAAGACGATGGTCCGGGGAGTCGAGGTCGACCCGGAGTTCAGAGAGTTGCTGAGGGAGTTGGTGCTTCGGCAGCTAGCAGGGCGCTTGTAAGTGCGCTCGGTTTGCTTCTGTTGAAGCATGAGCTGGTGCTTGTTTTCATCGAAGGTGATGATCAGTGAAGCTGCCATTGTTAGTTTCAAAATTTCTGAAACAAGACCACATCCATTAGTAATCACAAGAATATGATGATCATAAATGGGGAATTCTATGATTTTGTCTTTTCAAATCACTCAAGGGACATGACCCAAGCAATATGAAGAAGGCAAAAAGCCATAGAGGGTACAATTGTTCTAGTTGCAAGCATGGTAGGCTCGAAATGAGCGTTCCAATGACTGCTAGAAGCAATTGTATACCTAAATTCGACTTATCGAGAAGCGGAGCTTGCTCGAGATAAGAAGAATATAAGGTAGGAGTTACAAATGTGCCGGTCACAGATACAGTAGACCCTGAAAGGGCGTACCAGTATTGCTAGGCACAAATGTTGGAAATCGCATCCATGAGATGGGATTCTCTTTTTGAAAGGTCAGAAATGGATTCGTCAAAGAGAGCAGGTGGCATTCCGATTCAAATACGGGCTCAACGATTTCCGCGAGCGCCAGTACTCAGAAGGAAAGAGACCACAATTTCTCGAATCTGAATCCAAAAGTGACGAGTTTTTTTTTTTTTTTTTGAAATGTCAAGATTGGTTCCATCAAGGAGAGCAAATGGTATTCCAATCTGAACACGGTCTCGGCGATTTCCGGGAGCGCCAGTGCTCAGAAAAGAAGAAACCAAACTTTCTCAGATCTGAAATCAAAAGTGACGAGTTTTGAAGATTTTTTTTTTGAAATGATTTTTTTTATTTTATTTTTTTTATTTTTTTATTATTTTTTTAAAAAAATATTTTTTTTAAGATTATTTTTATTTTTTTTTGAAGATTTTTTTTTGAAAATCTTTTTTTTTTATTTTTATTTTTTTTATTTTTATTTTTGATTTTTTTTTGTTTAAGATTTTTTTTTTGAAATTTTTTTTTTATTTTGATTTTTTTTTAATTTTTTAAGATTTAAAGACGAGAGAGTACACATAGGCCTCCTAACCCGGTCTTATGAAACCTCAATTGATAGAATTGCCCCCAGGTAAGGGTAGGATTACTTAATGAACCCGTTTGGAGGACCCTTGCCTAGAACAGTCAGGCTGTCTCCACACTCTGGACAAGGCTTTTCTTGAATCAATCGTGATCAAAGAACGCAATTGGTTTAACCTTAGTGGTCTATGTCTTTTTATTTATTTATTTAAATTTTTTTTTTTGACAGACTCATCGAAAAGAAACGATGGCCCAATCCTCGATCCGAACACGGGCTCAACGATTTCCGCGAGCACACATGCCCAGAAGAGAAAGGATCAAAGTTTCTCAATTTTGAATCCAAAATGAGAAAACTGATTTTTTTTTTAAATCTCTAATGAACTCATCGAAGAGAAACGATGGCCCAAAACCCATTTCGGACGGGCTCAACGATTTCCGCGACCACACGAACCATAGGAGAGGATCAAAGTTTCTCAATTTTGAATTCAAACTAAGAAAACTATTTTTTTTTTTTTGTAAAGAGAAAGAGTGGAAACAATCTCAAAGAAATAGAAATTTCCAAAAAAAATTCCCATCTCATTTTTTTTTAGGATGCAAAATCCAACATAGGCTACCAGCTAGAAAGTAGCCAAGGAATCCGGAAAAGAAGTATAAGCATAGAGCAAAAAGTATGATATGCCAATATTTCATTTCCGAGCACCGTGTTCTCAAATGAACGAGTCCCACCGGGTGTGCCAGCTTGATGGAACGCGCTCCAATGCCGAGGGTGCTACTGGGGTCGGCGGACGTGGGAGTCCGTCGGGTCCGGCCCTTTCGCGCCCGGGGGGCTGAAGCGTGCATCAACATTTCTTTGTGTGGGTGTGCCAAATTTTCTATTTTACTTGGAATTGCAAGTGGTAATCCGGAGTTCAACATTCGCAAGTAAAAAGGAAATCAACTTCTTTCAAGTTTTCCATTGCACAAATATTTAAGAAAAGAGACATTTTCTTGGTTTGCCGTGAAAGGAGATTTTGTTTGGCATTTATAGCCGATTTTGGCGTTTATAGCCGATTTACAATTCTCATCAATAATGAAAGACAAGAGTTGTGATTTTTGTCTCTTTTAGAAAAATACAAACTACAATGAAAAGCAAGAAAAGGAGGATCTAACTTCTCAGGAGGTTGTGGGGGACTCGTTCAGATTGACGGTCGCAAGCCATGTATGGGCTTCGTCATCATCCATGCAGATGAGAACAGAGGATGCTCTTGATTCGCTTGGCTTGGTTATAACCTCAGATTTTTAGAGGACAAAGACCAAGAGAAGGTCCTATGTCCAATAAAAAGCTAAGTAGACGGGCTGAAAAGCCACGTCTAAGCCATTGGAGGCAGCGGGAGAAGGCAAGGACCTTGGGGGGGAGTGCCCCCCAAGGGACTTTTGTCACCTTGTAGTGGTGGCCGGTGCAGAACTTCAGCAGAGTTTTCTCTCTTTTTCTTTCTCTCAGATTTCTGGATCTGTGGTGCTTTTTCCGAAGTCCGGGGAAGTGATCTCTGGATTCTTTTCAATCTCTGATCTTTTTTTTTTTCTGATCCCGATTTCAATGGAATGCTCTCCTATTTATAGGCTTTTGATAGCCATTTAGGAGAGCTTTTATGGGCTTTAATGGCTTTAATGGGAGGAGTTACAAGATTTATTTCTTGATTTTGTAACTCCTTTTTCCTTGAATCTGATTGGCCGATGGAGATTAAGGGCTTTTAATCACCTTAATTACCATAATGGGAGGAGTTTCATGGCTTGAATGCCATGAATCTCTTGATTTGTAACTCCCGAATGCTTGCTTCTGATTGGGCCGTCCAATAGAATGAGTTAATGACTGCCATAAAGTTAGTCAATTAACCACATTAATTGGTCGCCGAGCAGTCGAAGAGTCGCGGGCCGTGCCGTGTCTTCTGGAATTCTTCTGGCGATGATCATCGATGGATCTTCATGCTGATCGACATCGGATGAACATGTAACTTCAGACATTGATAGCTAAGAGCGGACCGGTGACATCTGTCTTGTCGATTTCTCGATCGGTCGGACAGAAAGAGCACTTTTTTGGTCGACCGGTTGGCGATCTTGGAGCGATCACTGATGATTTTATGCTTTTGACGGCGGATCCGAGATGTCGTCGGATATGAGTCAATTTAAAGCACTAAGAATCACAATTTCAGGGAACCACAGGGGCCAAAACGCGTAAAACGCGAAACGGGACGGAAAAACGGGTCACCGGCGAAAAATCCGGTGACCCGGACTTCCATGGTCGCCGGCGACCATGGGCCGGCGACCCTGGGCTAGGGTCGCGGGTTGCAACCCAGGGGGTTTTTTCCCCTTTTTTGGTCCGTTTTGCGGTCTTTTTCGTCGCCGTTTTCTTCTGTATTTTTCTTGAAATTTCTTCTCATTTATTGGTTTGATTTCTCTGTAGAAAGCCTGATGAGAATCCTTGCATTTTTAGAGTGCAAAGTTTCCAATTTTCCAGGAAAGCCGAAGACTTTGTCGCATAGAGCTGCTGATTTTCCACCAAAAGCTGAAACTTGGTCAAACGATGTCGGAATGACCTGAAATTTGAGGTGAAGCCTCCTGAGCAATAAATAAGACCAACCATAGGCTTTTGTTTGAGTTTTGAAGCCGTTTGGCGTCCCGTCGATGCTTCACTTGATTTTGCTGCGGGGAAAATGCCGAGCTTTGATATGTGGCCAAACGATGTCCGATTGACCTGAAATTTGACGGGGAGCCTATTGGAGTCATTTTGAGACGTTCCATGGGCTCCGTTTTGGATGTCATGGTCCCGGGTTGCTCCGCCGCCGGTAGGCTTGATTTTCTCTCGGAGCATAGAAACCTGGTCAAACGTTGTCGGAATGACCTGAAATTTGACGTGCAGCCTTTTGGAAGCATGTTGAAGCACTCATGCACTTGGTTTGATGAGCGAAGGTTTCGGTGGTTCCCGCCGCCGGGAGGCTTGATTTTGCTGCTCGAGCATTGATGGAGGGTCAAACGTTGTCGGTTTGACTTGAAATTTGGCATGGAGCCCTTTTGAGACATGCTGGAGTCATCCGTAGGCTCTGATCGAAGTTTTGACGTCTCCGATGATGTCGCCGCCGGGAGCGCCATTTTAGCTGTCAGAGAAGCGAAGTTAGGCCAAATGATTCTGAAATGGCCCGAAACTTCATGTGTACTCTTCTCTTGGCTATCTTGAAGGATCTTGCAGTTTTTGTTTGATTCTGACAAGATTTGATTTTTTGGAGAAATTACATTGCCTATTTATGGCAGGTTGCGACTTTATGCAGCTTTCTTGATGTTGAAGAGGCAAAGTGACATTTTTGGTGTCAACATGAATGGTCCCATCAACTAAAAAGAGGCATCGGACTTTTTTTGCTCTTTTCTTTTTTGCTCTTGGTAAGAGGAATATTTTGACTAAAAGCCAATTTTAGGGCCTAGGTGGTCAAACCTGGCTCATATGGGCTAACCCATGGGACCTTAGGCTTTGGAGATGGCCTAGATCTCATATGGTGTCATATTTGTAAAGAATATCTAAAAATATCTCTTTTGTGTAGAGAATATCTAAAAATATCTTTACTTGGAGAGAATTTCTCAAGTTTTCTTTTTGTGAAAAGATTCTCTCAAAATATCTTTCTTTTTGGGAAAGTAGCTAAATTTTAGCACTTACCTCCTTTCTTTTCTCCTTGTTTCCTCTTTTGGCTTGCTCTCTTCTATAAAAGCAAGAGGGTTGTTTCTTTTGCTCCATTACTTTTTTTTTGCAAGAAATCTTCAAGAGTGCTCTCCAAGATAAGAAGTGCTTTCTCTTCTTCAAGGATCTCCAAGCTTTTCTTCTTCTTCTCCATCAATGGCTTCAAGTAAGTTTTCTTCCTCGTCAAGAATCTCCATTGTAGAAGTAGCTTCTTCATTTTTTTTTCTTTTCTTCTTCTTTTTCTTTTCTTTTCTTTCTTCTTCTTCTTCTTTTTTTCTTTTTTTTTCTTTTCATGCACGTTTTCTTTTCTTTTTTTCGTGCTTCTCTTTTTTTCTTTCTTTTTTTTTTTCCTCTTTCCACGGTTTTCTTTTTTTTTTTTTGTTGAGATTTTTTTTCTCTCTCTCTTTCTTTTTCTTTTTCTTTTTCCTTGTTTGCTCACTATGATAATGAGGTTATGCAATTTCAATATGTATGCATTTTTTTTTGATGCATCAAGATAGAAGGCTAGAGTCTCTAGGTCAAACCAACATGATTTTTTACTTGGACAAAGTTTGATTGGTTTCGACCAAATTGGGTTGGAATTGGTCAAACTTTGGTCAAGGTATTCCTAGCATCTAATGCATGATGATATTTTTTTGATGCATGAGTTTTGGTAAATAGATTTGGAAGTATGATGATGCATACCTGAAAATCTTTTGCAAGTATCGGGATTTTGAGCTCGCAGGGATGTTGAGCTCTTTCTCGGTCTTGCTGGATTTTGAGGAAGTTTGCAATTTTTGGATTCTAAAGCTCACAGCAATGTTGAGCTCTTTTCCAGATTTTGCGGAAGTTTGATGAGATTGGCTTGTTCTTGCAGTGATGTTGAGCTCATCTTCAGACTTCCTGTCTTTTTCGGAGTATTTTCCTTTTCTTTGGAATTGCCCCGGAACCATGTCAAAATTTTGCTAGAATTTTTGTAGCAGAATTCTGTCATTTTGATGTTGATTGATCTTTTCTCTTCCACCTTTTGCAGGTACTTCTTCTAGAAGGAACAAAGGTAAAGGTCCTGTTACTGATGCACCTCGTCGGTCTGCTAGATCTTCCAATGCTGCCGTTCATCAGGCTTGGGAGAAGGTCCAGTTTGTTGAGAAAAACTTGGAAGAATGCGATTCCCTCAATCGTGATGAGATGAGACAGCGATTGATCGCTCTCAAGGATGAGGAGTTCTATAAGATCATGTAAGCAGCCGTCCCTGGGTTACGGACGATCAGAGCGTTGTGCTCAAACCTACCTTCTTCTTTGGTGATGCAGTCCCCGACGACTTAACATACCAAAGGAGATGTTTTCAGTTCTCTTACACGGCAGATGGTGAGGAGAGAACTATTTCTACCCGGTCGTCTTTTGATTGGACCATCTCGATCCTGAGCCTTTCTCCCACGTGCCCTAAGAGGGAAGATCCTCCGAGCTGGGTGAAGAGGACCAGTGTGATCAAGACCTGGGTTTTTGTTGGTGGACCTTCCGGTTTTGCAGAGAAGCCACCTATCCATATGGACGTGTTGATGCCAGCCAGTGGCTACCAAGGTTCTGATCATCCATCGGTTGATTTGAGACCGGTGGGCCTTGGCGTTTTTCGGGGTGACGGCAGCAATTGGGTGAAGCCTTTTCGACTTCGTGGCCGTTTCAATGCTAACTCGAGCTGGGAGTCATGGACTGATCACACCCTGAGGACTGGTGAGGCCGTTCTTCGGGAGGCCGAGATTTTTGATGCGGTTCGCGCTGTTCGGCAAACTGTCGTTTTCTCCAATGAGGCTTTCATGGCCATGCTGGAGTCATTCCTTCCTCAAACCAACACCTTCATTGTGACGAATGGTAAGATTGGTTTTTCTTTGAAGGAACTGAGCGCCATCACCGGATTGCCTATCCTCGGCAAACTCTATCAGGAGTTTATGCCTATTGACAGCGTCCTTGAGGAGCAATCTGAGGAGTGTAGGCTTGTGTACTTTCAGCTCGTCGCCTTCTACGATTTTTTAAAGGAGAAGGAGGGCTCGAAAGTTAGATGCAGCAGTTGGGGAAGTTGTAGCTCCAACTTTTTTGATAGCGAGGATTCTTCTGATGGCATGGCCCAGGATGCTAGGGCTAAAACATCAAGTTTGAAGAAGATCGCTGCTATGCGAGAAAATTTGAAGAAGTTCTTCGTAAGCACGGATGCCATTTGTCCTGACATTGCATTGCGGAGAGATCTCGCTGTTTACCTCACTTATTGGCTGGGTGAGGCTGTTTTTGCTGGAGGAGATGGGACGCACATCAGGCCGCACTGTATTTTTCCGGCTTGTCAGATGGCGTTTGGACAGCGGCTGGCTTTGGTACATGCTCTTTACTCCTATTTGTGTACCGAACTGCAGGCTGCTGCTTTCCTAGTTTGGCTTGGGCTTCCCATGAACATGGTATTTTCAGCCCATATCTTCTATTCGTGGTATGTATACCACTGTCCTAGCTTCCATCGTTTGGGAGTTGCACAGGACGAAGATCCCTTTATGATTCGTTTGGCTAGAGGGACAGCCGTTCTCAAATCACTTTTATCTGCCCGTTTAAGGATCCGACGATTTAGGGACGTCGAGATTGGGCAGTCTTCAGTGAAGCTTTCTCCGGGCTTGCGGAAGAAGGCTTTTGACTTTGGTGTCTCCCGTGATTCGACCAGGGCAGGGTCGGGAAGACACTATGCTTTGACGGACACGGAGAAGAGGTGGCTTTTCAACATACGGGTTGGTACGATGGTGTACCGCAGACATCTTTTCGTTGATATCCAGCCGTATGTCCCTTCGTGTTTTGCATTACAGCTTGGCTTCTCTCAAGGCGTTGTTGGAGTGCCTTCGAGCATGGTGAAGCGTTTTGGAGGTCTGCAGGATGGGAGAATTGCATGGGCTTTTTATAGCGCCGAGGATACTACCGCCATGATTTCCTATCCTGAGCTGCCCACCTTCCGGACTGCTGGCTTCACGAAGTGGTTCGTGGAGAGCTTCTCAGTGCACCGGGGGCTTTCCAAGAAAGAGCTCGATATTAAGCAATCTCCTGGGAAGGGTCTTGGCAAATCGGATGGTGTCCGTCGGGAGGAAGTTTTGGCCTTCCTTTCTGGAGAAAAGCACAAGATAGGATTTCTCAACGGGCAGGACATCATCAGATCAGGAGCTGCACAGGGGATTCCTGGTGAGGTATTGAGACAGCTGGAGGAGGAGGAGGCCGAGATCGATGCTATGATACAGGCAGAGCATACGAAGGCTTCCATGGAGTCTACTGAGAAAAGTAGACCATCTAGTGAGGACTCTTGTGAGAGGCCTGATGTTGATAGTGGTGCAGGATCGTCGAGCAGATTGACCCGCCGAGGCAAGAGGAGGAGAGGACAACGCCGTAACATGAGACGGCACGATAGTCCTTCTGATCTTGAAGTTCCTCTCACCATTGCTGAGGAGTTGTCTGAGGATGCTGACGAGCCTCCGGAGAAGAGAAGCAGAGAAGAGGAGACAGCTGGTATGATCCCCTTTCTTTCCTTTTGTTTCTTCCTTCTTTTTTTTTGTGAAAGATTTTGTTTTGATCTGCTGCTTCTTTTTTTTTAGCAGAGGACGATGTCCTGGTGATGCCTGAGGTTCCTGCCGATGAGGCGATGACGGATCCAGTCGTGTCATCTAAGGAAGAGTCCAGGGACTCTGGAGTGGTTCCAGAACCTTCACCTGGTATGATTTGCTTTGGCTTTTGCTTTTTTTTTTTCTTATTTTGCTGTCATTTGCTAACATGTAGCTGACTTGCCAGAGGATTCCGACGATTTCGAGCCATCCATGGACGCAACTTTTGATGATGCTTTGGATGAGATCAAAGAGGCAGAGAGTACTCCGCCGGTCGTCGAAGAAGGTATATTTGCAATAATAATCTTGATATATATTTTTTTACAAGATTATATTCATACCTTTTTGTCTTTTTCCTTGATAGATTGTGGAGCAGCAGGAGAGATTCCTCGGTCTTCCTCAAAGCTAGAACAGGGGATACCTGCTGCTGATCCAGGAGTAGGGGCTTCTCCTTCTTTCAATGAGTCAGCTTCTTCCGTTGGAAAGAGTTTATTGATTACTCTTCCAATGGAGCATGACGTGGGCAGTCGGGCACCAGAGCATGGCGAATCCTCATCTGCACCGCACCTTCAGTATGCAAGGAAGGTGTTGAAGACTGTCTTGAGCTAATGGGTTGAGACTCTTTCTTCAGGTCATTTGGAAGCTGGTTTTGGCATGATCAAGCATGTGCAGGACATCCTCGCTGATAGCAAAAAAGTTGGTCTGGACATCGCAAGCGCCAAGGATTTTGTTGAGGAGATCATCACCTTGGGGAACAAATGGACTGAGACCAAGAGTTTCCCAGATGGTGACTTCTTTAATGAGATGTTCATAAAACCTTCCAGCAAAGTCAAAGCTGAGCTGACTGAGGTCACGAAGACTCGGAGGCAGATCGTTCGGGAGAAGAACGTTACCGAGTTATCCATCATGGGGCTGAAGCAAGACTTGGACCACCTTGATAAGGAGGTTGTCGAGGCTAGGCAGCGTCTTGAGCTTTTGGAGGAAGAAGCCGCTGCCAAATGGACCGCAATTGTGGAGGCTCGTGACAAGGAGGGGACTCTCATTCGCCAGGTTGAGGAAGCTGAAGGTAATGTCCGGAGGAAGACTCAGGAGCATGAGCAGTGGCAGGTCCTCTGAGAAGAACATCCTCGTGCTGCATATGGGTCACGGCATTCGGCCGCGTTTTATGGGGACATTTTGAAGAAGCATGGCCTAAAAACTTTGGAAGTTAAGGCCATGGGTCTGCTTGAGGAGTTTAACCTTTTGTTGAAGACCATGTCGGATTGAGCTCCTGAGTTGTAACAGACTCTTTTTCCTTCTTCTCTTTTTTTTTGGTACCTCCTTGTATAAACAGTCTTGGTACTATATTTTTGTATCCCATTACTTTCACTTAAATCATTTTTTTGATGAAAACAATTTTGAGCAAAAGTTGATGGGAATGTTTGTTTAAGAATTTGATCAAACGGTTGTCATTTTGTGAAAATCTTTTGTCAAAGAGTTGTTTTGGGCATGAAAGCCAATTTTGTGGCGAAAAGCCTGGTTTTTTTATGGTTTGAAAACCAAATTTTGGATGGGGTGAAAGCCTAATTTTGTGGCGTAAGAGCCAAAATTTGTTTTGCGGCATGGGAGCCAAAAAATTTTTGATGGCGTGAAAGCCGAATTTTGGAATGGCATAGAAGCCGAATCTTGGAATGGCATAGAAGCCGATTTTGGCGTTTATAGCCGGATTTTGGCGTTTATAGCCGGATTTTGGCATTTACAGCCGATTTTTGGCGTTTATAGCCGAGTTTTGGCGTTTATAGCCGAAATTTTGGCGTTTATAGCCGAATTTTGTTTTGTTTTGTTTTGGCATAAGAGCCAGATTTTTGAAAACCAAGTTTTTGTTTTGTTGGTATGAAAGCCGATTTTGGCGTTTATAGCAGAAATTTTTTTGTTTTTTTGGCATTTATAGCCGACTTTTGGCATTTATAGCCGGATTTTGGCGTTTTAGCCGATTTTTGGCGTTTATAGCCGAATTTTCTTTTTCAAAATGCAGGTATCGACTAAATGTCGCCTCCCCGCTAAATGGTCTTGCAAGTATCGATGGAATGTCGCTTCCTTGCTCATTCGGTTTTGCGAGTATTGATGGAATGTCACTTCCTCGCGGCTGGGTTTTGCGAGTATCGATGGAATGTCGCTTCCTCGCGAATTGGGGTACAAGTATCGACTAAGCGTCGCTTCCCTGCTTTTCCCAAAACTTTTGGTTTTGTGGGTACTGACTTGATGTCGTTTCCCCGCGATTTTTTGAAATTTGAGGTTTTCTCGAACCATTTGAAATTTTGGTTGTGGATATCAAATGGTATGTTGCTTCTCCACGGTTTTTTGAAATTTGGGTTATGGGTATCAACTGGTTTGTTGCTTCTCTACGATTTTTGAAATTTGGGTGTTGGATATCAACCGGTATGTTGCTTCTCCACGATTTTTGAAATTTTGCAAGTATCAAATGAGGTTCGCTTCCTTGCGATTTTTGGGTTTTGGAAGTATAGAATGGGGTTCGCATCCTTCCGGTTTTTTGGGTTTTGTGAATATCGACTAAGTGTCGCTTCCTCGCGGTTTCTAAAAAACCATTTTTTTTTTGTTTAGAGACACGAGGGTCATAAATTTTGGCTTAAAACCATTTTGGTTGTAAAAGCCAAGGCAGCCTAGGGTGAAAATTCCTGAGTCCTGGTTTTTGTTTTAAACCATGAATTTTGGGTTCAAGGATCGAAAATTTTGGTTAAGTCTGGGAAGAGGCTCCTAAACTTGGATTTTGGATTTGATTTTTCTTTTGAACAATGAAACGATGAAAGTAAGCATTGTTTTGAGAGATTGTTTTTTTTTGGAAACTTCAACATAAAGATGAAAATTTCAAAGGGGTGGGTTTGACGAGCAAGTACCTTCGAAATACGCTTTAGCCGTGTAGATATTGCTCTGACCCGTTTGAGGAAGTCTTCAAGGGTTGTACCGCTTCAAGAACTTGCCATTGATGGGTAGCATACATCTGTCTCCTTCCATGTTTAGAAGAGCGTATGCACCGTTGGAGAAGACTTTGTCGATGAAGAAGGGTCCCTCCCAAACTTTGTTTGAATTTGCCTTTGGATTTGTGGGCAAAGACTATGGGTCTTTTTACTGCAAGAACCAAGTCACCCTTTTTGTAGGCGCGTTGCCTGAACCTTTTGTCGAAAGATCCTGCCATGCGTGCTTAGTACAACTCAATGCTTTGTAGAGCTTCGAGTCGTCTTTCATCGAGATTATCCAGCTCTTGGAGTCTCAATTTGACACTGCTTTCTTGCATCATGTCATTTTGCAGAGATACCCTTAAAGAAGGAATTTGTACTTCCAAAGGGACAACAGCTTCGCATCCATAGACCAAAGAGAATGGTGTACTATGGGTTGGTCCTCGAACGGTGGTTCGATAGGCCCACAAAGCTTCTGGTAGTTTGTCGCCCCAGTCTCTTTCGTGACTAGAGACCATTTTCTTGAGAATTTTGCAGAGTGTCTTGTTGAAGGCTTCTGCTAGTCCATTCGCTGCTGGATTATATGGAGTCGAATGACAACTTTGGATTTTGTACTTGTCGCAGAACCTGTAGAATCTGTGATCCCGGAATTGTGGTCCGTTATCATGGGCGAATCTTTTAGGTATGCTGAAGCGACAAATAATGTTGGTGCGCAAGAACTGAAGGACTGATGAAGTCTTCATTTCTCTGAGCGCAAATGCTTCTGACCACTTGGAGAAATAATCCGTAGCGGCGAAGATGAAGCGATGACCTTTGCTTGATGGGGAAGAAATAGGACCTAAGATGTCCATACCCCAGGCTTCGAAAGGCCATGAGATTGCTGTTGGATGTAGCCATTCTGGAGGCATGTGGACATAATCTCCGTGAATCTGGCATTTTTGGCAGCGCTTGGCAAATTGCATTGCATCAGCTACCATGGTAGGCCAATAGTAACCTAGCCTTTTTATCTGGTTGTAGAGCTTAGGGCCAGCTTGATGGGCTCCACAAAGACCAGCATGAACTTCTTTGAGAGTTTCCTCAGCCTCTTGTTGTGACAAGCAGCGTAGGAGTACTCCGTTGAAGGATTTTCTGTAAAATGCTTTTGAAGGTATATCCAAATGAAAGTTCGGGGCTCGTCTTTGGATGCTTACCCGCTCTTTTGGATCTTCAGGTAGGATTCCAAACATGATGTAATCAATGAACGGATCTCTCCAGTCGCCAATCGGAGGTTTGAGGATGGACATCCGACTTCCAACCACCTGGTGGCATTCAGCAACTGCTTGGTGTGTGTTGAGAGGAGGGAGAATTCTTCTTTGACACATTGTGACTTGCATGTTTTCCCTTTCTTGGATTGCCATGGATGCGGCGAGTCCGGCCAGGGCATCTGCATGGATGTTTTCACCTCTGACGATGTGGGTGATGTGACAGATGTTGAATTTTTGTCGAAGCGACTGCGCCTTATTGTAGTAAGGTAGCAAATCAGGCTTCCTGACTTCATATCTCTGATTCATCTGGTTGACGACCAGTTGAGAGTCTCGAAAAGCTTCCAGCGTGGTGATGCCGGATTCGAGGGCGAGTTCCAATCCTACAATCAGGGCTTGTTACTCAGCTACATTGTTTGAACATGGTTCCAGTAGCGAGAAGGCGTGTGGAATCATGTATTTGTCGGGACTGACAAAGAGGATGCCAATTCCCGATATTTGCTTTCCCTTTTCATTTGTCCTGGTTGCATCGTCAAAGTACATGTCCCAGGAAGTTTCCACATTATAGACAAATTCCTTTGAGAGATCATCCCTGAGTGGAGAATCTTTAGGTAATGGATGCTCTGCGAGGAAGTCTGCTAGAGCTTGTCCTTTGATTGCTTTTTGTGGCACATACCTAATATCAAACTGTGATAGAAGAATGGACCATTTTGCCAGTCGGGCATTGAGAGAACCTGCTTTTGTGACAAGGACCTTTAGGAGGTTGATCCTCGAAATCAGGTAGACTGTGTTCGACAGCAGATAGTAACGCAGCTTTTGTACAGCGAACATTACTACAAGGCATTCTTTTTCGACTGGGGAGTAGCGATGCTCTGCACCTACCATCATGCGGCTAAGGTAATATAGAGCAGCTTTTTTTCTGTCGTCGTTTTCTTGTGCGAGCAGAGCACCCAAAGAGTGGTCGAGAGCTCTTGTGTACAAGATAAATGGTTTTCCAGTTGTGGGGGCAGCCAGCACTGGAGGTTTGGTGAGGTATGCTTTGATGTCTTGAAATGCATTTTCACATTCAGCATCCCAGATAAAGTCCACGCCTTTCTTCATTAAGCGAGAAAATGGACGGCATTTCCCTGATAGATTGGAGATGAACCGCCAAATGTAGGCCAGCCTTCCTTGAAGCCCTTTTAATTCTCTTAGGGTTCTTGGAGATGGCATTTCCAGGATAGCCTTGACTTTGGTGGGGTCAAGTTCTATTCCAGCTTTCTGTACTATGAATAGTTTGTGGAGACATTCGTAATAAGTCAAGGATGTGCAGACGTGCAGGTATGTGTTTGAAGTGCTCAATCAAGTCGTACTTGAAAGCCTCCTTCGGGCCTGTATTTTCATTATTATTGCCACTTGGGGCGCTTACAACTTGCTTTTCCGAAGGATTTACATAAGAAGAAGAGGGTTGATTGTAATTTTTGTGGTAATCCCGGCCAGAACGGGTACCTCTACCAACTTCAAGAGCCTCTAGAGAAGGGTCTTATTTTGGAAGATCGTTCTCAGGATCAAGGGGTTGATCCTTTGCTGAAGACGTCTCTATAACAGCATTGGCGTCTTCAGTGATTGTGTTGCACGGAGCAATTTCCGGGAACAAGTCCTGAACAGCAGCCGGCAACTTTTCTTTATTAGCCCAGACATCGCCCGTGGGATCAGGTATCTGGGACCAATTGACTGAGTTTTCATTGAAGAAGATTTCATTGGCAGAAGTTTCTTCAGGATGATCAATCGGGAGAGGCTTGAGTTCTGATGTCACAGCTTCAGGAGACGAGGGCTGAGAGGATGTTATCTCAGTGGAAGTCACCTGAGAGGATGTAGCTCCGGAAGATACGCTACCGGTTGGGGAGTACGTGTCTTCGGAAGCTTGAGAGGCACTATCGTCCTGAGTTATTGTATTGCAGGTTATCCTGACAGGAGATGCCCCCAGTGCAGATTGTTGGGAATCGGACTCATCCTCAGATGTAAGAGGATCGTCGAACCAATTGTTTTCTCCATTTTCAGGAGTTGAGGGAGAAAGTTCCCGTTGATTTTCAGGGACTTCCAGTTCTGGATCATGACGAAGATTGATACGATCCTGCTCCTGCTCTATGGCAAGATGTTGCAAGATTCTTGCATATTCTTCAAGATCAGGCATTGGAGCCAAATCTTCTTCGTCATTTGCTCCTTGTGGTTCGCCCATGTTGGGTTCCACTGAAGCATTTGCTGGTGCTGGATCGATAGCGTTTTCTTGAATAGGGCCCTGGTCTTCTTCATCATCAGACCAAGATCCTTGTGGCTGCAATGGGTTATACCAGATTACTGGAGACTCGGGAATCCATTCCTCGTCGGAGAGGTATTCTCCTATTTCAAGGGATTCTTCCCACTCATCTATATCACTGGCAGTATCACTGGACTCGTATCCATTCATGGAGAATCCAACTACCGAGTTGCAAGAGTATGATGCCCCCTGCATATTTCCATTTTTGTATAGAGGTGGCATGAAATCATCAAGAGTGAATTTTCTTACCGCCTTGGAGGTTTTGGGAAGAGATTCTTCTATCGTCCCTGGTGAAGCAGTGGAAGAAGTTTCTGCTTTTTCAAGGACTTTTTGTTTTGGTTGAGACTTTTGCTGTTGTTTGAGCTTGCGGAGCTGTCTCTTGGCTTGCCTTCGCTGCTGAGCGGTCGGCTTTGTTTTGACGATCTTCCAATTTTCATCATGCAGGAGATCGGGATGCACCCATATAGGTTGTCCATCTGATGTTGGATAGGGAACCAATTCTTAGGAGGCTTGAGCCATTTTAATCACCTTGAATGAAGTAATGGTCTTCTCCTTCGGTGACTTTGAAGTTTGCCGACATGACACCATGTTGACAGAGGCAGGGCCATAGTTTTTATCAAAGGTTATGACTCCGTTTTTCCACATCTCATTGATCTTCTCTCTCACAACGAAGCATTGATTGAGAGGATGTGAGATCATCTGATGGTATGGACAGTATCGGGGATCATTGGTTTTGCCAACATCTCCTGGTCTTTTGGGCTCTGGCAAAATGAGTTTGCCATTTGCTAGGAGAGCCTCAAAGATTTCTTCAACATCTTCATCGAACGGATATTTCTTTTCTACACGTTCTTTGAAGGCATCAGAGAATTCAGTTCTTTTACCTGCAGTTTTGTTTTCGGGTTTCTTTGGTTGCTGAGGAGCTGACTTAGTCTGCACATCGAGAACCTCCGTTTTCTTTGGTTTTGAGGTTGTAACAGCAGTCGGCTCTTTCTTTGATGATTTCTGACTGTTGAGGTCTTTGATCACCATTTCAGCTTCCATGGAAGCTTCGAGGAGTTCCCCCAGGTTCTTTGACTTGTTGCCAATGATCATGGAGCGAATTTTTGCTCTCATATTGTTACGGCAGATGTGACTAGCAACGCTTGTGGCAGCACATCTGAGCATTTGTACGCCATTGCCTTCCACTTGTGAATGAAGTCGTATGTTGACTCATTCTCTCCCTGTTTTAAGCTGCAGAGTTGAGCCATAGTAACAGGATGATCCTCACCTTGGAAGTGGGTCAGGAAGCGTGTCTCCAGCATAGCCCAGTTCTGAATGGAGTTCTCCGGCAAAGTGGAGTACCAATCAAAGGCTGTACCTTTTAGGGTACTTGCAAAGAGGTGAATCTTGAGGGCATCTTGGTCCGCAATGGCTCCCGTCAGGATTTTGAAATGGATGACATGCTATCTGGCTGAACCTTTCCCAGTATATGTCTGGAGAGTAGGTTGTTTGAATTTTACAGGGAACGGAACAGAGTCCATCCATAAAGGGTAGGGTGGCTTGATCCCATGTTCCTTCAATGTATCCTCTTCTTTTGCTTTTGCTAGGATATCGTCCACGTCCTTTTTGGTAAGGGCGCGAGACTCATTGTTTTCTGCATTACCCTCATCATCTTCATGATTCGGAGGGGTTTCATTGTTAGGTGGTGGACGCTGTAGAGTGAGAATGAGGTTTTCCATCAAAGCCTACATTCTCTGTTGTCCTTGCTCCAACTGCTGGATGCATGTGGTTACATCGTCATGCTGTGGAGGCGGCTCAGAACTTGTAGCCAAGACGTTCATCCCTCGGGATTCGAACGAAGAAATCGTCCTGGTGACTGAGCTGGGGCACATTCTTCTGGATGAAGAATCTGAGGAGTGGTTACTCCGGTGTTCTTGGCTTGGAGGAGTGGAAGACTCTTCCAGATGTGTTCTTGTCCGAGAGACGCTGCGAGTGACTGGACGTCTAACACTGATTTTGGTTGCTGACTTCTGGCATTTTCTGGTTTTACCAACCATATGAACAGCAACGAATTAGTCAGGTCTTTCTTTTTCGACCCATTTGTTTGAGACGTGGAGAGTAGAACGCTGAGTTCTTTGTTTCTTGAGTCTCTTTTGTCGATATGCAGTGCGGCGACGCATACGACGAGCAATTTGAGCTTTGGCTGGGCTCTGGCGATAAAGGATGTAGTCCCTCGTGCGCAGCAGCCGAGTTTGTCTTCTTTGAAGCTTGGCAAGGACAGAATTTGGATGTGGTCCTTTGCCTGTCGCAATGAAGACTTGAATTTTGCGAGCTCGGCCCCTGTTGAAATGAAGGGTCAACTCGCGGGAGTGCAGGCTTCAGCATGTTTTTACGTAGGCCTAACGATGCAGGATTTAATTTTGGGCTTGTAGGAGCAAGCCGGCTCATGATGATTTTGTTTATTTTTTGGGTGGAGGGTAGGTTTCTCCTCTTTCATGTAAGAGAGATGGTAGAACTGATTCTCCTTGAGAGGGACCAGGTATGCTGGCTTTGCAGATGTTTAGGACCTCCGTTGCTTTGGCGAAGATCTCGGGGACCAAGTTTTGGTGTAAACCTGGTTTCTTGTGGGTTGAGGCTTCGTGGGAACGCCACGGGCTTCAGGTTTCTTGGTGTTCGCCCTTGGTGCCATTTTAGTGACACGTTGCGGGGCGGTTTTCTGCTTCTTGACAGGTACAGTGTATTCTGCAGGAAGTGGGAATGGTCCCAGCGATCCGAAGATGATGGTCCGGGGAGTTGAAGTTGACCCGGTGTTTGGAGAGTTGTCGAAGGAGATGACGCTTCGGCAACTGGCAAGGCGCTTATGCTTGTTTTGCTTGTCTTGAAGCATAAGTTGGTACTTGTTCTCATAGAAAGTGATGGTCGATGAAGCTGCCATTGTTAGTTTTGGAAAACTTCTGAAACAAGACCAAGTCCATTAGTAATCAGAAGAATATGGTGATCATAAATGGGGAGCAACTATGGTTGTCTTTTCAAATCACTTGGGGGGACATGGCCCAACCCAAGGACGATGAAGAAGGCAAAAAGCCATAGAGAATACAATTGTTCTAAAATACAAGTATGGTAGGCTCAAAGTGAGCGTTCCAGTGACCGCTAGAAGCAATTGTAGACCTTAATTCAAATTACCGAGAAGCAAGGCTCACTCGAGGTAAAATGATATAAGGTTGGATATACAAATGTGTCGGTCGCCAATACAGTAGACCCGAAAGGGCGTACTAGCACCGCTAGGCACAAATGTTGTAAATCGCATCCTTGGAAAGGACACAAGATGGGATTTTTTTTTGAAAGGTCAAAATTTGAATTCATAAAGGAGAGCAAATGGTGTTTCAATCCGAACAAAGGCTCAATATTTCTGCGAGCGCTAAATTCAGAAGGGAAGGAACCAGAATTTCTCGGATGTGAATCCAGTAATGACGGAAGTTTTTTTTTGAAGGGTCAAGATTGAATTCATCAAAGAGAGCAAATGGTGTTCCGCTTCGAACAAAGGCTCAACATTTCTGCGAGCGCTAAATCCGAAAGGGAAAGAACCAAGATTTCTCAACTCTGAACTCAAAAGTGACGGAAGTTTTTTTTTGAAAGGTCAAGATTGAATTCATTGAAGGGAGCAAATGGTGTTCCATTTCGAACAAAGGCTCAACATTTCTACGAGCGTTAAATCCGAAAGGGAAAGAACCAAGATTTCTCAACTCTGAATTCAAAATGACTGATGGAACGCGCTCCAATGCCGAGGGTGCTACCGGTGTCGGCGGACGTGGGAGTCCGTTGGGTACGACCCTTTCGCGCCCGGGGGGCTGAAGCGTGCATCAACATTTCTTTGTGTGGGTGTGCCAGATTTTCTATTTTACTTGGAATTGCAAGTGGTAATCCAGAGATCAACCTTCGCAAGTAAAAGGGAAATCAACTTCTTTCAAGTTTTCCATTGCACAAATATTTAAGAAAAGAGACATTTTCTTGGTTTGCCGTGAAAGGCGATTTTGTTTGGCGTTTATAGCCGATTTTGGCGTTTATAGCCGATTTACAATTCTCATCAATAATGAAAGACAAGAGTTGTGATTTTTGTCTCTTTTAGAAAAATACAAACTACAATGAAAAGCAAGAAAAGGAGGATCTAACTTTTCAGGAGATTGTGGGGGACTCGTTCAGATTGACGGTCGCAAACCATGTATGGGCTTCGCCATCATCCATGCAGATGAGAACAGAGGATGCTCTTGATTCGCTTGGCTTGGCTATAACCTCAGATTTTTAGAGGACAAAGACCAAGAGGAGGTCCTATGTCCAATAAAAAGCTAAGTAGACGGGCTGAAAAGCCACGTCTAAGCCATTAGAGGCAGCGGGAGAAGGCAAGGACCTTGGGGGGGAGTACCGCCCAAGGGTCACCTTGTAGTGGTGCTCGGTGCAGAACTTCAGCAGAGTTTTTCTCTCTTTTTCTTTCTCTGGATTTTCTGTGTTTGATCCGTCTGGATTCGATTCTCTTCTGGATACGAACTCTGGATTCTTTCCGATCTCTGATCTCTTTCTTTTTTTCTGATCTCCATTTCAATGGAATGCTCTCCTATTTATAGGCTTTTGGTAGCCATTTAGGAGAGCTTTTATGGACTTTAATGGCTTTAATGGGAGGAGTTACAAGATTTATTTCTTGATTTTGTAACTCCTTTTTCCTTGAATCTGATTGGCCGATGGAGATTAAGGGCTTTTAATCACCTTAATTACCATAATGGGAGGAGTTTCATGGCTTGAATGCCATGACTTAATTGATTTGTAACTCCTGGATGCTTGCTTCTGATTGGGCCGTCCAAAGAAATGAATTAATGGCTGCAATAAAGCTAGTCAATTAACTGCATTAAATGGTCGCCGAGCAGTCGAAGAGTCGCGGGCCATGCCGTGTCTTCTGGAATTCTTCTGGCGATGATCATCGATGGATCTACATGCTGATCGACATCGGATGACCGCGTAATTTCAGACATTGATAACTAGCAGCGGGCCGGTGACATCTGTCTTGTCGATTTCTCGATCGGTCGGACAGAAAGCACTTTTTAGGTCAACCGGTCGGCGATCTTGGAGCGATCACTGATGATTTTATGCTTTTGACGGCAGATCTGAGATGTCGTCGGATATGAGTCAATTTCAAGCACTAAAAAAATCACATTTTCAGGAAACCACAGGGGCCAAAGTGCGCGAAACGCAAAAAGGGACGGAAAAAACGGGTCACCGGAGAAAAATCCGGTGACCCGGACTTCCATGGTCGCCGGCGACCATGGGCCGGCGACCCTGGGCCAGGGTCGCGGGCTGCGACCCTGGGGGTTTTTCTCCCCTTTTTGGTCCGTTTTGCGGTCTTTTTCATCGCCGTTTTCTTCTGTATTTTTCCTGACATTTCCTCTCATTTATTGGCTTGATTTCCCTGTAAAAAACCTGATGAGAATCCTTGCATTTTTAGAGTGCAAAGTTTCCAATTTTCCGGGAAAGCCGAAGACTTTGTCGCATAGAGCTGCTGATTTTCCGCCAGAAGCTGAAACTTGGTCAAACGATGTCGGAATGACCTGAAATTTGAGGTGGAGCCTCCTGAGCAATAAATAAGACCAACCATAGGCTTTTGTTTGAGTTTTGAAGCCGTTTGGGGTCCCGTCGATGCTTCACTTGATTTTGCTGAGGGGAAAATGCCGAGCTTTGATATGTGGCCAAACGATGTCCGATTGACCTGAAATTTGACGGGGAGCCTATTGGAGTCATTTTGAGACGTTCCATGGGCTCCGTTTTGGATGTCATGGTCCCGGGTTGCTCCGCCACCGGTAGGCTTGATTTTCTCTCGGAGCATCGAAACCTGGTCAAACGTTGTCGGAATGACCTGAAATTTGACGTGCAGCCTTTTGGAAGCATGTTGAAGCCACTCATGCACTTGGTTTGATGAGCGAAGGCTTCGGTGGTTCCCGCCGCCGGGAGGCTTGATTTTGCTGCTCGAGCATTGATGGAGGGTCAAACATTGTCGGTTTGACTTGAAATTTGGCATGGAGCCCTTTTGAGTCATGCTGGAGTCATCCATAGGCTCTGATCGAAGTTTTGACGTCTCCGATGATGTCGCCGCCGGGAGCGCCATTTTAGCTGTCGGAGAAGCGAAGTTAGGCCAAATGATTCTGAAATGGCCCGAAACTTCATGTGTACTCTTCTCTTGGCTATCTTGAAGGATCTTGCAGTTTTTGTTTGATTCTGACAAGATTTGATTTTTTGGAGAAATTGCATTGCCTATTTATGGCAGGTTGCGACTTCATGCAGCTTTCTTGATGTTGAAGAGGCAAAGTGACATTTTTGGTGTCAACAAATGCCCCCTCAAGGTACAGCGACGAGTTGCTTGACTTTTGTAGTCGATGTGCCTCGAAGAGATTTTTTGAAGGAGAGCTTGAGTCTTGACCAAGAGTCTTTAAGCAATCTTTCCTTTGGTAGAGTAGCCTTTGAGCTTCCAGGGGAATTTTATGGTAATGAAAGAAATCAAGTACCATTTCAAGGCAAAGTTTTGAAGATGACATCAGGGATGTGGATTTGGGTTTTTGTTTTTGACCTCGTGACCTAACAAGCTGTATGTGGCAGGTTAAGGGGTCGGGTTTTGGTTTTGACCTTGTGACCCAACAAGCTGTATGTGGCAAGTTGGGGGATCATGATTTGGTTTTTGGTTTTGGTCTTGTGGCCTAACAAGCTGTATGTGGCAAGTTAGGGAACCAGGATTTGGTTTTTGGTCACTCTTTGGGACTGTGTGGGTCCATTGGAGTGGTTTGGATTTTTGTGGAATGTCAATTTCAAGATTTTGGCTCAATTTGGTATATGAGGCTGGATGGTTTGATTTTTTGGAAGCTCATGGGGCTTGGAATTTTTTTTTGTATGGTTCAATCAACTCAAAAGAGGCATGGAACCATTTTTGTATGCTCTTGGTAAGAGGGATTTTTTTTCCGGACTAAAAGCCCATTTTTTTTTTTTTTTAGTGCCTAGGTGGTCAAACCTGGCTCATATGGGCTAACCCATGGGAGCTTAAGCTTTTTAGGATGGCTTAGAAGATCTCATGTGGGGCCATTTTTGTAAAGAATATCTAAAGATGTCTCATTTGGATAGAGAATATCTAAAAATATCTTTATGGGAGAGAATCTCTCATATTCCCTTAATTTGGGAGAGAATATCTCAAGGTATCTTTCTTTTTGGGAAAGAATCTTCAATCTCCTATTTTGTTGGAGAGAATCTCTCATTGATTGATTTTGGGAGAAAATCTCTCAAAGACATCTTTCTTTTTGGGAAAGAATCTTTCTAATTCCTTCTCTTTTGGTAAGGTTACTAATTAGTAGCACTTACCTTTCTTTTTTTGTTTCCTTCTTTGAGTTGCTCTCTTCTATAAAAGCAAGGAGGAGGCTAGATCTCTTGCCCTTATTGCTTTCTTTTGCAACAATCTCAAGAGAGCTCCAAGACCAAGAGTTCTTCTTCTTCAAGGATCTTCAAGCTTTTTCCTTCTTCTTCTCCATCAATGGCTTCAAGTAAGTTTTCTCTCTTTTTCTTTCAAGAAAACTCCATGTAGAGAATAGGATGGTAAAAAAAGAAAGTTTCTCTCTTCTTTTTTTTTTTTCTTTTCTTTTTCTTTTCTTTCTATTCTTCTTCTCTGTTTTTTTTTTCCACGTGATTTCTGTTTTTTTTTTTTTTTCGTGCTTCTTTCTTTCTCTTTTTCTTTTTGCATGTTTTCTTTCTTCTCTTTTTTTTTTCTTTCTCCTCTTTTTTTTTTGAGAAAGTTTTTTTTTTTTTTTTTTTTTTTTTGCTCATCATGATAATGCGTTTTTATGCAAATCTAGATGTTCATGCATGTACTTTTTGTAGATTGAATTTGAGAGCATGATAGCATACCTGAAAATCTTTGCAAATTTGGGAATTTGGAGCTCGCAGCGATGTTGAGCCCTTCTTGATTTTACGGAGATTTTGAGGTTTCGAAAGTTTGGAGTTTCGGAGCTCGCAGCGATGTTGAGCCCATCTTCAGACTTTCTATTTCTTTCGGGGTATTTCCCTTTTCTTCGGAATTGCCCCGGAACCATGCCAAAATTTCGCCAGATTTTCTTTTAGTGAAATCCTGTCATTTTGATAATGATCTTTTTTTTTTCTTTTCCAACCTTTGCAGGTGGTTCCTCCAGAACGAACAAGGGTAAAGAGCCTGCTAGAAGCGTACCTCGTTGATCCGCCAGATCTTCTAATGTGGCCGTTCAGCAGGCTTGGGAGAAGGTCCAGTATGTTGAGAGAAACTTGGAAGAGTGCGACTCTCTCAACAGAGATGAGATGAGGCAGCGATTGATCGCTCTCAAGGATGAGGAGTATTATAAGATCATGGTAAGCAACCGTCCTTGGGTTATGGACGATCTGAGGGTTTTGCCCAAGCCTACCTTCTTCTTTGGAGATGCAGTCCCTGACAACTTGACATACCAAAGGAGATGTTTTCAGTTCTCTTACACAGCAAATGGTGAGGAGAGAACTATTTCCACCCGGTCGTCTTTTGATCGGACCATCCCGATCCTGAGCCTTTCTCCCACGTGTCCTAAGAGGGAAGATCCTCCAAGCTGGGTGAAAAGGACCAACGTGATCAAGACCGGGGTTTTTGTTGGCGGTCCCTCCGGATATGTGGAGAAGTCGCCTGCCCAAATGGACATGTTGACGCCAGCCAACGGCTATCAGGGCTCTGATTATCCGTCGGTCGATTTAGGACCGGTGGGCCTTAGCGTTTTCAGCGGTGACGGCAGCAATTGGGTGAAGCCTTTTCGACTTCGTGGCTGTTTCAGTGTTGACTCCGATTGGAAGTCGTGGACTGATCGCCTCATGCTGATTGGTGGCACCATTTTGAAGGAAGCCGGGATTTTTGACACGGTCCGTGCCTTCAGAGATATCGTGGCTTTTTCCGACGAGGCCTTCATGGCCATGGTGGAATCATTTCTCCCACAAACCAATACCTTCGTTTAACGAATGGTGAGATTGGTTTTTCCTTGAAGGAGTTGAGCGCCATTACTGGATTGCCCATCCTTGGCAAACTCTACGAGGAGTTCATGCCGATTGACAGCGTCCTTGAGGAGCAGTCAGAGGAGTTCAGGCTCCTATACTTTCAGCTCGTCGCCTTCTATGATTTTTTGAAGGAGAAGGAGGGCTCGAAAGTAAGATCCAGCAGTTGGAAGAGTTATGGCTCTTCATTCTTCAACTTCTTTGACAGCAAAGAGTCTTCTGATAGCATGACCCTGGAGGACCGGAAGAAGGCTTCCGTCATGCAAGAAGAGTTGAAAGACTTCTTCGTAGGTACAGATGTACTTTGTTCTGACATTGCACTGTGGAGAGAAATTGCAGCTTACCTCACTTATTGGCTAGGTGAGGCTGTTTTTGCTGGAGGAGATGGAACACACATCAGGCCGCATTGTATATTTCCGGCTTGTCAGATGGCGTTTGGAGAGCGGCTTGCATTGGTGCCTGCTCTTTACTCCTACTTGTGTACCGAACTGCAGGCTGCTGCTTTTTTGGTTCGGCTTGGGCTCCCTATGAATAGGGTATTTTCAGCCCATATCTTTTATTCGTGGTTTATATACCACTGTCCTGGCTTCCACCAGCTGGGTACTGCGCAGGATGATGATCCTCTGATGATTCGATTGGCTAAGGGAAAAGCCGTATCCGAATCACTTTTGTTTGCCCGCATGAGGATCCGACGGTTCAGGGACATCAAGATGGGGCAGTCTTCAGTTAAGCTTTCTCCGGAGTTGCGGAAGAAGGCTTTTGATTTTGGTGCCTCCCGAGACTCTACCAGAGCAGGGTCGGGAAGAGCAGGGTCGGGAAGGCATTACTCTTTGACCAATGCAGAGAAGGAGTGGCTTTTCAGCATACGAGTCGGCACAATGGTGTACCGTAGACATCTTTTCATCGACATCCAGCCGTATGTACCTTCTCGCTTTGCACTTCAGTTGGGCTTCTCTCAAGGCGTTGTTGGGGCGCCTTCGAGTATGGTGAAGCGTTTTGGAGGTTTGCAGGATGCCAGAAATGTATGAGCTTTTTATAGTGCTGAAGACACTACTGCCACGATTTCTTATCCTGAGCTATTGACT
Source organism: Umbellularia californica (assembly GCA_028538565.1). Classification (NCBI taxonomy): domain Eukaryota; kingdom Viridiplantae; phylum Streptophyta; class Magnoliopsida; order Laurales; family Lauraceae; genus Umbellularia; species Umbellularia californica. The sequence continues at coordinate 28,083,781 of JAPQWN010000006.1, forward strand.
TTCCGAACTGCCGGCTTCACGAAGTGGTTCGCGGAGAGCTTTTTGGCATATCAGGGGCTTTCCAAGAAGGAGCTTGATGTAAAGCTGTCTTCGGGGAAAGGTACTGGAAAGTCGGATGGCGTCCGGCAAGAGGAAGTTTGGGCCTTCCTTTCTGGAGAGAAGCACAAGATAGGCTTTCTCGGTGACCAGGGCGTCATTGGTTCTAAAGTTGTTCGGGAAGTACCTGATGAGGCTTTGGAGCAGCTAGAACAGGAGGAAGCTGAGCTCGACGCTTGGATGCAAGCGGCACAGAGGCGAGCTTCCGTGGAGTCTACTGGCAAGAGCAGACCATCCAGTGAGGAGCCAAGTGGGAGACCTGACTCTGACGGTGGGGCAGGATCTTCTAGGAAGCGAGCCCACAGAAGTAAGAGGAAGAGGAGTCAGCGTCACACGGGGCGGGACGAAGACTCTCCTGATGTGGAAGTCCCTCTCACTGTCAATGAGGAGGTGCCAGGGGAAGCTGACGAACCTCCGGAGAAGAGGATTCGGGAAGAAGAGACCATCGGTGAAGGTATGATTCTTCCTTTTTCTTTTTCTGCTTCTTTCATGGGGCTTTCCATGTTCTGATTTGTTTTCTCACCCTGCTGCTGCTTTTTTTTTTTTTTTAGCGGAGGATGAAGACTTGGCGATGCCTGAGGTTCCGACCGATGAGGCGGTGATGGAGCCGGTTATGGCATCTGAAGAAGAACCGAGGGACTCTGGAATGATTCCAGAATCTCCAATTGGTATAACTTCTTTTGCTTTCTCTTTTCTTTTTTTTTTTTTTTTTGCCTGCGACTTGATTTGCTAACATTTTTTCTTGTCAGCTGACTTGCCACAGGATTCCGATGACTTTGAACCATCAATGGACGTAAATGTTGATGATGCTTCCGATGAGTTCATGGAGGAAGAGAGTGTTCCGCCAGTCGTCGAAGAAGGTACTTTGTAGTGATGACCCTGATGATTTTTTTTAACAGGATCATATTCATACCTTTTTGTGTTTCATTTGCAGGTTTTGAAGTGACAGAAGAGAGTCCATCGCTTTCTTCAGAACCAGAGCAAGGGATGCCAGAGGTTGATCCGGAGGTAGAGACTCCTACAACCAGTCCTGAAGCGATAGAGGAGATACCTTGTACTGAGGTTCCTTCTCCAGTGGCTCCAAGTGGAAAGAGTTCTTTTGTTACTCTTCCAATGGGACCTGACATGAGCAGCCAATCAACGGAGAAGGGTGAATCTTCATCCAGTTCGTTTCTTCAATTTGCGAAGAAGGTGCTAGCTCGGGTTTTGAGTTCTTGGATCGAGACTCTCTTTTCTGGACACCTGGATGCCGGATTTGGCATGATCCCACATGTACAGGAGATTCTCACTGATACCGAAGAGGTTGGTCTGGATGTCACAGGTGCCAGGGCGATCGTTGATAGGATCATTGCACTGGGTGACAAGTGGTTTGAGACCATGGATTTCCCTGACGACCAATTCTTCAAGGAGATGTTCTTGGACCCTGCTGATAAGGCTAAGTCTAACCTGAATGAGGCTACACAAAGCAAGAAGCACCTAGTTCGGGAGAAGAACTTGGAAGAGCTAGCCATCATCGGATTGAGGCATGACCTTAACGTCCTTGATAGGGAAGTTGAGGAGGCCAGGAAACGTCTTGAGCATTTGAAGGCGCAAGTCGCTGCCAAGTGGGCTGCTATAACAGAGGCTCGTGACAGGGAGAGTGCTCTGATTCGCAGAGTTGCAGATGCATGTCAAGTTCTCGAGAGGAGGACTCAAGAAAACTAGCAATGGCAAACTGCTGGGGAAAAGCTTCCCGGTGTAAAAGAAGGGTTACGGCATTCGCCAGCATCTCATGGCAAGTTCCTGAAGAAGCGTGCCTTGGAAACTCTGACGACTGAGGCCAAAAGTTTGCTTGAGGAGCTGAAGCTTTAGCTGGAGACCATTTTTAGCTGAGCTCCTGATTTTTTGTAGCAGAAACTATTCTTCTTTTTTTTTGGTACCACATGTATATTTTTTGGTACTCTTTTTTTTGCAGTGCTTGTGAACACTTTTTTTTTTTTTTTTGGTACCACATGTATTTTTTTTTGGTACTTTTTTCTTTTCTTTTTTTTTGTTTTCCCTACGCTCACTCAAATCTTTTTGTGATGAAAGCAATTGCTAAATGGGGTGGTTGTTTGAAAATTTGATCAAAAGGTTGTCTTTTTGTGAAAATCTTTTGTCAAATAATTGTTTTGGCATGGGAGCCTGATTTTGGTTGTGGCGTGAAAACCGATTTTGAGATGGCATGGAAGCCGAAATTTTATGGCGTAAAAGCCAAAATTTGGGTTGGCATGGAAGCCGAAATTTTATGGCGTAAAAGCCAAAATTTGGGTTGGCATGGAAGCCGGATTTTTGTGGCATTTACAGCCAGTTTGGTGGCATTGATAGCCAATTTGTGGCATTGATAGCCGGTTTGGTGGCATTGATAGCCTGGTTTTTTTTAAAGCCAAGTTTTGGTTTGTCGGCGTGAAAGCCAATTTTTTGTGGCATTGATAGCCGGTTTGTGGCATTTATAGCCGGTTTTGACGTGAGAGTCAAGTTTTTTTTTTTTTTTTTTGTGGCATTTATAGCCGATTTGGTGGCATTGATAGCCGGTTTTGGCAAAAGAGCCAGGTTTTTGGTTTTCAAAAATGCAAGTATCGACTAAGAGTCGCCTCCCTGCTGAATGGTCTTGCAAGTATCGATGGAATGTCGCATCCTTGCTCATTCGGTTGCGAGTATCGATGGAATTTCGCCTCCTCACGGATTTGGGTGCAAGTATCGATGGAATGTCGCATCCTTGCTTTTTTCAAAATTTGGTTTTGCGGGTACTGACTTGATGTCGTTTCCCCACGATTTTTGAAATTTGTGGTTTTCTCGAACCTTTGGGTTGTGGATATCAAAACATTGCATCTCCACGACTTTTAGGTTTTTTCGAACCTTTTTTGAAATTTGGGCCGTGGATATCAATTGATATGTTGCGTCTCCTCGGTTTTTGGATTTTGCAAGTATCGACGAAATGTAGCTTCCCTGCGATTTTGGGTGCAAGTATCGATGGAATGTCGCATCTTTACTTTTTTTTCAAAAATTTTGTTTTGCGGGTACTGACTTTGATGTCGTTTCCCCACAATTTTAGAGGTTTTGGAAGTATCGAATGGGGTTCGCATCCTTCCGATTTTTTGAGTTTTGCGAGTATCGACTAAGTGTCACTTCCTCGCGGTTTTTTGAAAAACCATTTTTTTTGTTTAAAGACATGAGGGTCGTAAATTTTGACCTAAAACCATTTGGCGGTAAAAGGTAAGGTGGACTAGGGTGGAAATCCCTGAATCCGGATTTTTGTTTCAAACCATGAATTTTGGTTCAAGGATCGAAAGTTTTGGTCAAGTCAGGGAGAGGCTCCTAAACTTGGATTTTTTTATTTTTGAACAATGAAACGATGAAAGTAAGCATTGTTTTTGAATCTCTAAAAATTTTGACATTTGATATGAAAATTCTAAAGAGAGTGGGTTTGACGAGCGAGTACCTGAGAACAGGTTTTGCCGTGCAGGCATTGCTCTTACCCAGTTGGGTAAGTCTTCAAGGGTAGTACCGCTTTAAGAACTTGCCGTTGATAGGCAGCATACATCTGTCGCCTTCCATGTTTAGGAAGGCATATGCGCCGTTGGAGAAGACCTTGTCGATGACGTAGGGTCCCTCCCATTTTGGCTCAAACTTGCCTTTGGACTTGTGAGCGAAGACCATTGGTCTTTTTACCGCAAGAACCAAGTCACCCTTTTTGTAGGCGCGTTGCCTGACCTTTTTGTCAAAAGATCCTGCCATGCGTGCTTGGTAAAGTTCAATGCTTTGTCGAGCTTCGAGCCGTCTCTCGTCGAGATTGTCCAGCTCATGGAGTCGCAATTTGACATTGCTTTCTTGAGTCATGTCATTTTGTAGAGATACCCTCAGAGAAGGAATTTGTACCTCTAGGGGCACGACAGCTTCGCATCCATAGACCAAGGAGAATGGTGTGCTATGGGTTGGTCCTCGAACGGTGGTTCGATAGGCCCACAAGGCTTCAAACAGTTTGTCGCTCCAGTCTCTTTTGTGACTAGAGACCATTTTCTTGAGGATTTTGCAGAGTGTCTTGTTGAAGGCTTCTGCTAATCCGTTTGCTGCCGGATTGTATGGAGTCGAAAGACAGCTTTGGATTTTGTATTTGTCGCAAAACTTGTAGAATCGATGATCCCGGAATTGTTGTCCGTTATCATGGACGAATCTTTTAGGTATACCGAAACGACAAATGATGTTGGTGCGTAGGAATTGAAGGACTGATGAGGTCTTCATTTCGTTGAACGCAAATGCTTCTGACCACTTGGAAAAATAATCCGTTGCGGCGAAGATGAAGCGATGACCTTTGCTTGAAAGGGGAGAGATAGGACCTATGATGTCCATGCCCCATGCTTCCCATGAGATCGCTGTAGGATGCAGCCATTCTGGAGGCATGTGAATGTAGTCTCCATGAACTTGGCATTGTTGGCAGCGCTTAGCAAATTGCATTGCGTCGGGTACCATGGTAGGCCAGTAGTAACCTAACCTTTTTATCTGATCATAGAGCTTAGGACCTGCCTGATGGGCTCCACAAAGACCAGCATGAACTTCTTTAAGTGTTTCTTCGGCCTCTTGTTGTGACAAGCAGCGTAGAAGTACTCCGTTGAAGGATTTCCTGTAGAGGATTTTTGAAGGAATATCCAAATGAAAGTTTGGGGCTCGCCTTTGGATGCTTACCCGTTCTTTTGGATCTTCAGGTAGGATTCCGAACATAGTGTAATCAATGAACGGATCCCTCCAGTCGCCGATTGAAGGTTGAAGGATAGAGATCCGACTTCCAACCACTCGGTGGCATTCAGCAAGTGCTTGGTGTGTGTTAAGAGGAGGGAGGATCCTTCTCTCGCACACTGTGATTTGCATGTTTTCCCCTTCCTGGATTGCCATTGATGCGGCAAGTCCGGCCAGGGCATCTGCACGGATGTTTTCACCTCTACGAATGTGGGTGATGTGACAGATGTTAAACTTTTGCAGAAGTGATTGTGCCTTGTTGTAATAAGGCAGCAGATCGGGCTTCCTGACTTCATATATCTGATTCATCTGGTTGACGATCAGTTGAGAGTCTCCAAAAACTTCCAGCATAGTGATACCGGATTCGATGGCGAGTTCCAATCCTAGGATCAGAGCTTGGTATTCAGCTGCATTGTTTGTGCATGGTTCCAGTAGCGAGAAAGCGTGTGGAATCATGTATTTGTCTGGGCTAACAAAGAGGATGCCAACTCCCGAGATCAGCTTTCTTTTTTCATTTGTCCTGGTTGCACCGTCAAAGTACATGTCCCAGGAGGCATTTGGTGAGGAAGTCTCCACGTTGTAGACAGGTTCGTCTGGGAGATCATCTCTGAGTGGAGAATCTTTAGGCAATGGATGCTCTGCGAGGAAATCTGCTAGAGCTTGGCCTTTGATTGCTTTTTGTGGTACATACCTAATATCAAATTGTGATAGAAGGATGGACCATTTTGCCAGTCGGGCATTGAGAGAACCTGCCTTTGTGACAAGGACCTTCAAGAGGTTGATCCTTGAGACGAGGTAGACTGTGTTGGAAAGCAAGTAGTGACGTAGCTTTTGTACGGCGAACATCACTGCAAGACATTCCTTTTCGACTGGAGAGTAGCGATGCTCTGCACCTACTAGCATGCGGCTGAGGTAGTATAGAGCAGCTTCTTTTCTTTCATCATTTTCTTGTGCAAGCAGAGCACCCAGAGAGTGATCAAGGGCTCTTGTGTACAAGATGAATGGTTTTCCAGTGGCAGGGGCAGCTAACACTGGAGGTTTGGTCAGGTATGACTTGATATCTTGAAATGCGGCTTCACAGTCGGCATCCCAGACAAAGTCTACACCCTTTTTCATCAATCGAGAGAATGGACGGCATTTCCCCGAAAGATTGGAGATGAACCGTCTGATGTAGGCCAATCTCCCTTGAAGCCCTTTTAATTCTCTCAAGGTTCTTGGAGAGGGCATTTCTAGAATAGCCTTGTAGTGGTGCTCGGTGCAGAACTTCAGCAGAGTTTTTCTCTCTTTTTCTTTCTCTGGATTTTCTGTGTTTGATCCGTCTGGATTCGATTCTCTTCTGGATATGAACTCTGGATTCTTTCCGATCTCTGATCTCTTTCTTTTTTTCTGATCTCCATTTCAATGGAATGCTCTCCTATTTATAGGCTTTTGGTAGCCATTTAGGAGAGCTTTTATGGGCTTTAATGGATTTAATGGGAGGAGTTACAAGATTTATTTCTTGATTTTGTAACTCCTTTTTCCTTGAATCTGATTGGCCGATGGAGATTAAGGGCTTTTAATCACCTTAATTACCATAATGGGAGGAGTTTCATGGCTTGAATGCCATGACTTAATTGATTTGTAACTCCTGGATGCTTGCTTCTGATTGGGCCGTCCAAAGAAATGAATTAATGACTGCAATAAAGCTAGTCAATTAACTGCATTAAATGGTCGCCGAGCAGTCGAAGAGTCGCGGGCCATGCCGTGTCTTCTGGAATTCTTCTGGCGATGATCATCGATGGATCTACATGCTGATCGACATCGGATGACCGCGTAATTTCAGACATTGATAGCTAGCAGCGGGCCGGTGACATCTGTCTTGTCGATTTCTCGATCGGTCGGACAGAAAGCACTTTTTAGGTCAACCGGTCGGTGATCTTGGAGCGATCACTGATGATTTTATGCTTTTGACGGCGGATCTGAGATGTCGTCGGATATGAGTCAATTTCAAGCACTAAAAAAATCACATTTTCAGGAAACCACAGGGGCCAAAGTGCGCGAAACGCAAAAAGGGACGGAAAAACGGGTCACCGGAGAAAAATCCGGTGACCCGGACTTCCATGGTCACCGGCGACCATGGGCCGGCGACCCTGGGCCGGCGACTATGGGCCGGCGACCCTGGGCCAGGGTCGCAGGCTGCGACCGTGGGGGTTTTTCTCCCCTTTTTGGTCCGTTTTGCGGTCTTTTTCATCGCCGTTTTCTTCTGTATTTTTCCTGACATTTCCTCTCATTTATTGACTTGATTTCCCTGTAGAAAACCTGATGAGAATCCTTGCATTTTTAGAGTGCGAAGTTTCCAATTTTCCGGGAAAGCCGAAGACTTTGTCGCATAGAGCTGCTGATTTTCCGCCAGAAGCTGAAACTTGGTCAAACGATGTCGGAATGACCTGAAATTTGAGGTGGAGCCTCCTGAGCAATAAATAAGACCAACCATAGGCTTTTGTTTGAGTTTTGAAGCCGTTTGGGGTCCCGTCGATGCTTCACTTGATTTTGTTGCGGGGAAAATGCCGAGCTTTGATATGTGACCAAACGATGTCCGATTGACCTGAAATTTGACGGGGAGCCTATTGGAGTCATTTTGAGACGTTCCATGGGCTCCATTTTGGATGTCATGGTCCCGGGTTGCTCCGCCGCCGGTAGGCTTGATTTTCTCTCGGAGCATCGAAACCTGGTCAAACGTTGTCGGAATGACCTGAAATTTGACGTGCAGCCTTTTAGAAGCATGTTGAAGCCACTCATGCACTTGGTTTGATGAGCGAAGGCTTCGGTGGTTTCCGCCGCCGGGAGGCTTGATTTTGCTGCTCGAGCATTGTGATGGAACGCGCTCCGAGGCGCCTGCTGGGGCGGCTACCGGGGTCGGCGGAACGTGGGAGTCCGTCGGGTCCGACCCTTTCGCGCCCTGGCGGGCCCTGAAGCGTGCATCAACATTTCTTTTGTGTGGGTGTGCCAGATTTTCTATTTTACTTGGAATTGCAAGTGGTAATCCGGAGATCAACCTTCGCAAGTAAAAAGGAAATCAACTTCTTTCAAGTTTTCCATTGCACAAATATTTAAGAAAAGAGACATTTTCTTGGTTTGCCGTGAAAGGCGATTTTGTTTGGCATTTATAGCCGATTTTGGCGTTTATAGCCGATTTACAATTCTCATCAATAATGAAAGACAAGAGTTGTGATTTTTGTCTCTTTTAGAAAAATACAAACTACAATGAAAAGCAAGAAAAGGAAGATCTAACCTTTCAGGAGATTGTGGGGGACTCGTTCAGATTGACGGTCGCAAGCCATGTATGGGCTTCGCCATCATCCATGCAGATGAGAACAGAAGATGCTCTTGATTTGCTTGGCTTGGCTATAACCTCAGGTTTTTAGAGGACAAAGACCAAGAGAAGGTCCTATGTCTAATAAAAAGCTAAGTAGACGGGTTGAAAAGCCACGTCTAAGCCATTGGAGGCAGCAGGAGAAGGCAAGGACCTTGGGGGGGTGCCCCCCAAGGGACTTTTGTCACCTTGTAGTGGTGGCCGGTGCAGAACTTCAGCAGAGTTTTTCTCTCTTTTTCTTTCTCTCAGATCTCTTTCTGATCTTTTTTTTCTGATCTTCTGATTTTCTCCTCTTTTTTCCGATTTTTTCCGATCTCAATTTCAATGGAATGCTCTCCTATTTATAGGCCTTTGGTAGCCATTTAGGAGGGTTTATGAGCCTTAATGGCTTTAATGGGAGGAGTTACAAGATTTATTTCTTGATTTTGTAACTCCTTTTTCCTTGAATCTGATTGGCCGATGGAGATTAAGGGCTTTTAATCACCTTAATTACCATAATGGGAGGAGTTTCATGGTTTAAATGCCATGAATCAATTGACTTGTAACTCCCAAATGCTTGCTTCTGATTGGGCCGTCCAAAGAAATGAATTAATGACTGCAATAAAGCTAGTCAATTAACCACATTAATTGGTCGCCGAGCAGTCGAAGAGTCGCGGGCCATGCCGTGTCTTCTGGAATTCTTCTGGCGATGATCATCGATGGATCTACATGCTGATCGACATCGGATGAACATGTAACTTCAGACATTGATAGCTAAGAGTGGGCCGGTGACATCTGTCTTGTCGATTTCACGATCGGTCGGACAGAAAGTGCACTTTCTTGGTCGACCGGTTGGCGATCTTGGAGCGATCAATGATGATTTTATGCTTTTGACTGCGGATCCGAGATGTCGTCGGATATGAGTCAATTTAGAGCGCTAAAAATCACATTTTCAGGGAACCACAGGGGCCAAAGTGCGCGAAACGCGAAAAAAGACGGAAAAACGGGTCACCGGCGGAAAATCCGGTGACCCGGACCTCCATGGTCGCCGGCGACCATGGACCGGCGACCATGGGCCATGGTCGCAGGCCGGCCATGGTCGCAGGGGTCTGCGACCCTGGGGGATTTTTCCCCTTCGGAGCCCGTTTTGCGGTCGTTTTGAGGTCTTTTTCGTCGCCGTTTTCTTCTGTATTTTTCTTGACATTTCTTCTCATTTATTGGCTTGATTTCCCTGTAGAAAACTTGATGAGAATCCTTGCATTTTTAGAGTGCAAAGTTTCTAATTTTCCGGGAAAACCGAAGACTTTGTCGCGTAGAGCTGCTGATTTTCCGCCAGAAGTCGAAACTTGGTCAAACGATGTCGGAATGACCTGAAATTTGAGGTGAAGCCTCCTGAGCAATAAATAAGACCAACCATAGGCTTTTGTTTGAGTTTTGAAGCCGTTTGGGGTCCCGTCGATGCTTCACTTGATTTTGCTGCGGGGAAAATGCCGAGCTTTGATATGTGGTCAATCGATGTCCGATTGACCTGAAATTTGACGGGGAGCCTATTGGAGTCATTTTGAGACGTTCCATGGGCTCCGTTTTGGATGTCATGGTCCCGGATTGCTCCGCCGCCGGTAGGCTTGATTTTCTCTCGGAGCATCGAAACCTGGTCAAACGTTGTCGGAATGACCTGAAATTCGACGTGCAGCCTTTTGGAAGCATGTTGAAGCCACTCATGCACTTGGTTTGATGAGCGAAGGCTTCGGTGGTTCCCGCCGCCGGGAGGCTTGATTTTGCTGCTCGAGCATTGATGGAGGGTCAAACGTTGTCGGTTTGACTTGAAATTTGGCATAGAGCCCTTTTGAGACATGCTGGAGTCATCTGTAGGCTTTGATCGAAGTTTTGACGTCTCCGATGATGTCGCCGCCGGGAGCTCCCGTTTAGCTGTCGGAGAAGTGAAGTTAGGCCAAATGTTGTCGAAATGGCCCGAAACTTCATGTGTACTCTTCTCTTGGCTATCTTGAAGGATCTTACAGTTTTTGTTTGATTCTGACAAGATTTGAATTTTTGGAGAAATTGCATTGCCTATTTATGGCAGGTTGCGACTCCATGCAGCTTTCTTGATGTTGAAGAGGCAAAGTGACATTTTTGGTGTCAACAAATGCCCCCTCGAGGTACAGCGACGAATTGCTTGACTTTTGTAGTCGATGTGCCTCGAAGAGATTTTTGAAGGAGAGCTTGTGTCTTGACCAAGAGTCTTTGAGCAATCTTTCCTTTGGTATAGTAGCCTTTGAGCTTCCAGGGGAATTTTATGGTAGTGAAAGGAATCACACACCATCTCGAGGCAAAGTTTTGAAGATGACATCAGGGATGTGGATTTGGGTTTCTTTTTTTGATCTTGTGACCTAACCAGCTATATATGGCAGGTTAGGGGATCGGGTTTTGGTTTTGACCTTGTGACCCAACAAGCTGTATGTGGCAAGTTGGGGGATCATGATTTGGTTTTTGGTTTTGGTCTTGTGACCTAACAAGCTGTATGTGGCAAGTTAGGGGACCAGGATTTGGTTTTTGGTCACTCTTTGGGACTGTGTGGGTCCATTGGAGTGGTTTGGATTTTTGTGGAATGTCAATTTCAAGATTTTGGCTCAATTTGGTATATGAGGCTGGATGGTTTGATTTTTGGAAGCTCATGGGGCTTGGAATTTTTTTGTATGGTTCAATCAACTCAAAAGAGGCATGGAACCATTTTTGTATGCTCTTGGTAAGAGGGATTTTTTCCTGACTAAAAGCCCATTTTTTTTTTTTTTTTTTTTTTTTTTTTTAGTGCCTAGGTGGTCAAACCTGGCTCATATGGGCTAGCCCATGGGACCTTAAGCTTTTTAGGATGGCTTAGATCTCATGTGGGGCCATTTTTGTAAAGAATATCTAAAGATATCTCATTTGGATAGAGAATATCTAAAAATATCTTTATGGGAGAGAATCTCTCATATTCCCTTAATTTGGGAGAGAATATCTCAAGGTATCTTTCTTTTTGGGAAAGAATCTTCAATATCCTTTTTTGTTGGAGAGAATCTCTCATTTGATTGATTTTGGGAGGAAATCTCTCAAAGACATCTTTCTTTTTGGGAAAGAATCTTTCTAATTCCTTCTCTTTTGGTAAGGTTACTTAATTAGTAACACTTACCTTTCTTCTTTGTTTCCTTCTTTGATTTGCTCTCTCCTATAAAAGCAAAGGAAGGTAGGATCTCTTGCTCTTATTGCTTTCTTTTGCAACAATCTCAAGAGAGCTCCAAGACCAAGAGTGCTTCTTCTTCAAGGATCTTCAAGCTTTTTCCTTCTTCTTCTCCATCAATGGCTTCGAGTAAGTTTTCTCTCTTTTTCTTTCAAGAAAACTCCATGTAGAGAATAGGATGGTAAAAAGAAGAAAGTTTCTCTCTTTTTTTTCTTCTTTTTTTTTTTTTCTTTTCTTTTTCTTTTCTTTCTATTCTTCTTTTTTTTTTTCTTTTCTTTTCCACGTGATTTCTTTTTTTTTTTTTTTTTCACGTTTTTTTTTTCTTTTTTTTTTTGTGGGCCGTACGGACAGATCCGTACGGATCTGGTCCGTACGGCCACGTGGCCTATTTTTTTTTTTTTTTTTTTTTTTTTTTGCTGTTTTCTTTCTTCTCTTTTTTTTTGTTTGAGAAAGTTTCTTTTTTTTTCTTTTCTTTCTCCCCTTTTTTCGAGAAAGTTTCTTCTCTTTTTTTTTTTTTGCTCATCATGATAATGCGTTTTTTGTGCAAATCTAGATGTTCATGCATGTACTATTTGTAGATTGAGCATGATAGCATACCTGAAAATCTTTGCAAATTTGGGAATTTGGAGCTTGCAGTGATGTTGAGCCCTTCTTGATTTTGCGGAGATTTTGAGGTTTCGAAAGTTTGTAGTTTCGGAGCTCGCAGCGATGTTGAGCCCATCTTCAAAACTTTCTATTTCTTTCGGGGTATTTCCCTTTTCTTCGGAATTGCCCCGGAACCATACCAAAATTTCGCCAGATTTGCTTTTAGCGAAATTCCGTCATTTTGATGATGATCTTTTTCTTTTCCAACCTTTGCAGGTGGTTCCTCCAGAACGAACAAGGGTAAAGAGCCTGTTACAAGCGTACCTCGTCGATCCGCCAGATCTTCTAATGTGGCCGTTCAGCAGGCCTGGGAGAAGGTCCAGTTTGTTGAGAAGAACTTGGAAGAGTCGACTCTCTCAACAGAGATGAGAACTTCTTTCGCTTTCTCTGTTTTTTTTTTTGCCTGCGACTTGATTTGCTAACATTTCTCTTGTCAGCTGACTTGCCACAGGATTCCGATGACTTTGAACCATCAATGGACGCAAATGTTGATGATGCTTCCGATGAGTTCGTGGAGGAAGAGAGTGTTCCGCCAGTCGTCGAAGAAGGTACTTTGTAGTGATGACCCTGATGATTTTTTTTTTAACAGGATCATATTCATACCTTTTTGTGTTTCATTTGCAGGTTTTGAAGTGACAGAAGAGAGTCCATCGCTTCCTTCAGAACCAGAGCAAGGGATGCCAGAGGTCGATCCGGAGGTAGAGACCAGTTCTGACATGATTGAGGAGATGCCTCGTGTTGAGATTCCCTCTCCAGTGGCTCCAAGTGAAAAGAGTTCTTTTGTTACTCTTCCAATGGGACATGACATGAGCAGCCGATCAGCGGAGAAGGGTGAATCTTCATCCAGTTCGCCTCTTCAATTTGCGAAGAAGGTGCTGGCTCGGGTTTTGAGTTCTTGGATCAAGACTCTCCTTTCTGGACACTTGGAAGCAGGATTTGGCATGATCCCACATGTGCAGGAGATTCTCACTGATACCGAAGAGGTTGGTCTGGATGTCACAGGTGCCAGGGCGACCGTTGATAGGATCATTGCACTGGGTGACAAGTGGTTTGAGACCATGGGCTTCCCTGACGACCAATTCTTCAAGGAGATGTTCTTGGACCCTGCTGATAAGGCTAAGTCTGACCTGAATGAGGCTACACAAAGCAAGAAGCAGCTAGTTCGGGAGAGGAACAAGGAAGAGCTAGCCATCATCGGATTGAGGCATGACCTTAACGTCCTTGATAGGGAAGTTGAGGAGGCCAGGAAACGTCTTGAGCATTTGAAGGCACAAGTCGATGCTAAGTGGGCTGCTATAACAGAGGCTCGTGACAGGGAGAGTACTCTGATTCGCAGGGTTGCAGATGCCGGTCAAGTTCTCGAGAGGAGGACTCTAGAAAACGAACGATGGCAAACTGCTGGGGAAGAGCTTCCCGGTGTAAAAGAAGGGTTACGGCATTCGCCAGCATCTCATGGCAAGTTCCTGAAGAAGCGTGCCTTGGAAACTCTGACGGATGAGGCCAAAAGTTTGCTTGAGGAGCTGAAGCTTTGGCTGGAGACCATTTTTGGCTGAGCTCCTGATTTTTTATAGCAGAAACCATTCTTCTTTTTTTTTTTGGTACCACATGTATTTTTTGGTACTTCTTTTTTTTTGCAGTGCTTGTGAACACTTTTTTTTTTGGTACCACATGTATTTTTTTGGTACTTCTTTTTTTTCTTGTTTTCCCTACGCTCACTCAAATCTTTTTGTGATGAAAGCAATTGCTAAATGGGATTTGATCAAAAGTTTTGTCATTTTGTGAAAATCTTTTGTCAAATGATTGTTTTGGTAGGGGAAACGAATTCGGCATGAAAGCCGGATTTTTGTGGCATTTGCAGCCAGTTTTGACATGAGAGTCAGGTTTTTTTTTTGTGTGGCATTCATAGCCGATTTTTGAGATGGCATAAGAGCCAAAAATTTTGTTCGTGGCATGGGAGCCAATTTTGAGATGGCATGGAAGCCGAAATTTTATGGCGTAAAAGCCAAAATTTGGGTTGGCATGAAAGCCGAAATTTTATGGCGTAAAAGCCAAAATTTGGGTTGGCATGGAAGCCGGTGTTTGTTTTGTGGCATCTATAGCCAGTTTGGTGGCATTGATAGCCAATTTGTGGCATTTATAGCCGGTTTGGTGGCATTGATAGCCAATTTGTGGCATTTATAGCCGGTTTGGTGGCATTGATAGCCATTTTTTAAAAGCCAAGTTTTGGTTTGTCGGCGTGAAAGCCAATTTTTGTGGCATTGATAGCCGGTTTGTGGCATTTATAGCCGGTTTTTTGGCAAAAGAGCCAGGTTTTGGCATTTATAGCCAGATTTTTTGGCTTTCAAAATGCAGGTATCGACTAAATGTCGCCTCCCCGCTGAATGGTCTTGCAAGTATCGATGGAATGTCGCTTCCTTGCTCATTCGGTTTTGCGAGTATTGACGGAATGTCACTTCCTCGCGGGTTGGGTTTTGCAAGTATCGATGGAATGTCGCTTCCTTGCGAATTGGGGTGCAAATATCGACTAAGCGTCGCTTCCCTGCTTTTCCCAAGACTTTTTGGTTTTACGGGTACTGACTTGATGTCGTTTCTCCGCGATTTTTGAAATTTGAGGTTTTCTCGAACCATTTGTAATTTTGGGTTGTGGATAGCAACTGATATGTTACATCTCCACGATTTTTGAAATTGGGTTGTGGATATCAACTGGTTTGTTGCTTCTCCACGATTTTAGGTTTTCTCGAACCTTTGAAATTTGGGTTGTGGATATCAACTGATATGTTGCGTCTCCACGATTTTTGGGGTTTTGGAAGTATCGAATGGGGTTCGCATCCTTCCGATTTTTTGAGTTTTGCGAGTATCGACTAAGTGTCACTTCCCCGCGGTTTTTGAAAAACTATTTTTTTGTTTAAAGACACGAGGGTCGTAAATTTTGACCTAAAACCATTTGGCGGTAAAAGGTAAGGTGGACTAGGGTGGAAATCCCTGGATCCGAATTTTTGTTTCAAACCATGAATTTTGGTTCAAGGATCGAAAGTTCTGGTCAAGTCAGGGAGAGGCTCCTAAACTTGGATTTTTTTTTGTTTTTGAACAATGAAACAATGAAAGTAAGCATTGTTTTTGAATCTCTAGAAATTTTGACATTTGATATGAAAATTCTAAAGAGAGTGGGTTTGACGAGCGAGTACCTGAGAACAGGTTTTGGCCATACAGGCATTGCTCTTACCCAGTTGGGTAAGTCTTCAAGGGTAGTATCGCTTCAAGAACTTGCCGTTGATAGGCAGCATACATCTGTCGCCTTCCATGTTTAGGAGGGCATATGCGCCATTGGAGAAGACCTTGTCGATGACGTAGGGTCCCTCCCATTTTGGTTCAAACTTGCCTTTGGACTTGTGAGCGAAGACCATTGGTCTTTTTACCGCAAGAACCAAGTCACCCTTCTTGTAGGCGCGTTGCCTGACCTTTTTGTCAAAAGATCCTGCCATGCGTGCTTGGTTAAGTTCAATGCTTTGTCGAGCTTCGAGCCGTTTCTCATCGAGATTGTCCAGCTCATGAAGTCGTAATTTCGCATTGCTTTCTTGAGTCATGTCATTTTGTAGAGATACCCTCAGAGAAGGAATTTGTACCTCTAGGGGCACGACAGCTTCGCATCCATAGACCAAGGAGAATGGTGTGCTATGGGTTGGTCCTCGAACGGTGGTTCGATAGGCCCACAAAGCTTCAGACAGTTTATCGCTCCAGTCTCTTTTGTGACTAGAGACCATTTTCTTGAGGATTTTGCAGATTGTCTTGTTGAAGGCTTCTGCTAATCCGTTTGCTGCCGGATTGTATGGAGTCGAAGGACAGCTTTGAATTTTGTATTTGTCGCAAAACCTGTAGAATCGATGATCCCGGAATTGTGGTCCGTTATCATGGACGAATCTCTTGGGTATGCCGAAACGACAAATGATGTTGGTGCGCAGGAATTGAAGAACTGATGAGGTCTTCATTTCGTTGAACGCAAATGCTTCTGACCACTTGGAGAAATAATCCGTAGCAGCGAAGATGAAGCGATGACCTTTGCTTGAAGGGGGGGAGATAGGACCTATGATGTCCATGCCCCATGCTTCGAAAGGCCATGAGATTGCTGTAGGATGTAGCCATTCCGGAGGCATGTGAATGTAGTCTCCATGAACTTGGCATTGTTGGCAGCGCTTAGCAAATTGCATTGCGTCGGGTACCATGGTAGGCCAGTACTAACCTAACCTTTTGATTTGGTCGTAGAGCTTGGGACCAGCCTGATGAGCTCCACAAAGACCAGCGTGAACTTCTTTGAGTGTTTCTGCAGCTTCTTGTTGTGACAAGCAGCGTAGAAGTACTCCGTTGAAGGATTTCCTGTAAAGGATCTTTGAAGGGATATCCAAATGAAAGTTTGGGGCTCGCCTTTGGATGCTTACCCGTTCTTTTGGATCTTCAGGTAGGATTCCGAACATAGTGTAATCAATGAACGGATCCCTCCAGTCGCCGATTGAAGGTTGAAGGATAGAGATCCGACTTCCAACCACCCGGTGGCATTCAGCAACTGCTTGGTGTGTGTTAAGAGGAGGGAGGGTCCTTCTCTCGCACACTGTAATTTGCATGTTTTCCCCTTCCTGGATCGCCATTGATACGGCAAGTCCGGCCAGGGCATCTGCACGGATGTTTTCACCTCTACGAATGTGGGTGATGTTGCAGATGTCAAACTTTTGCAGAAGCGATTGTGCCTTGTTGTAATAAGGCAGCAGATCGGGCTTCCTGACTTCATATTTCTGATTCATCTGGTTGACGATCAGTTGAGAGTCTCCAAAAACTTCCAGCATGGTGATACCGGATTCAATGGCGAGTTCCAATCCTAGGATCAGAGCTTGGTATTCAGCTGCATTGTTTGTGCATGGTTCCAGTAGCGAGAAAGCGTGTGGAATCATGCATTTGTCGGGGCTAACAAAGAGGATGCCAACTCCCGAGATTAGCTTTCTGTTTTCATTTGTCCTGGTTGCACCGTCAAAGTACATGTCCCAGGAGGCGTTTGGTGAGGAAGTCTCCACGTTGTAGACAGGTTCGTCTGGGAGATCATCTCTGAGTGGTGAGTCTTTAGGCAATGGATGCTCTGCGAGGAAATCTGCTAGAGCTTGGCCTTTGATTGCTTTTTGTGGCACATACCTAATATCAAATTGTGACAAGAGGATGGACCATTTTGCCAGTCGGGCATTGAGAGAACCGGCCTTCGTGACAAGGACCTTCAAGAGGTTGATCCTCGAGACCAGGTAGACTGTGTTGGAAAGCAAGTAGTGACGTAGCTTTTGTACGGCGAACATCACTGCAAGGCATTCTTTTTCGACTGGAGAGTAGCGATGCTCTGTACCTACTAGCATATTGCTGAGGTAGTATAGAGCAGCTTCTTTTCCCTCACCATTCTCTTGTGCAAGCAGAGCGCCTACAGAATGATCAAGAGCTCTTGTGTACAAGATGAATGGTTTTCCAGTGGCAGGGGCAGCTAACACTGGAGGTTTGGTCAGGTATGACTTGATATCTTGAAATGCGGCTTCACAGTCGGCATCCCAGACAAAGTCTACACCTTTTTTCATCAATCGAGAGAATGGACGGCATTTCCCCGAAAGATTGGAGATGAACCGTCTGATGTAGGCCAATCTCCCTTGAAGCCCTTTTAGTTCCCTTAGGGTTCTTGGAGAGGGCATTTCTAGAATAGCCTTGACTTTTATGGGGTCAAGTTCTATTCCAGCTTTCCGAACAAGGAATCCGAGAAACTTACCCGACGAGACGCCGAAGAAGCATTTTAGAGGATTCATCCGCAGTTTGTGTTTGCGGAGTCGGAGGAAGACTTCCCGAAGATCTTTGAGATGGTCTTCTTTTCTTCTGCTTTTGACGGCGAGGTCATCAACGTAACATTCGACCGTTTTGTGCTGCATATCTTGGAATATTTTCATCATAGCCCTCTGATATGTGGCACCAGCATTTTTCAGACCAAATGGCATGACAGTGTAGCAATACACGCCAAATGGAGTCCGAAATGAAGTGTGTTTTTCATCCTCGGGATGCATCTTTATCTGATTGTAACCAGAGAAGCCATCCATGAATGTCATTCGCTCGAATCCGCAGGTATTGTCAATCATCACCTCCGGTATGGGGAGCGGGAATTCATCTTTAGGGCAAGCGCCATTCAAGTCTCTATAGTCAATACAGACTCTGATCTGCCCATTTTTCTTTGTCACGGGGACAATGTTGGCCAACCATTCTGGATGTTGTTCCTCACGGATGAAGCCAACGCTTTTGAGTTTTTGAACTTCTTGTTCAATTTTATCCATCACATCTGGACGGAATCTTCTTTGGCCTTGTTTGACAGGCTTGACGTCTTCTTGAAGATTGAGTTTGTGGACTGCTACTTTGGGGTCTAAACCAGGCATTTCAGCATAGGACCATGCAAAGCAATCAACGAACTCATGAAGAAAAGCGATATACTCGGGTAACTCATCATCCTTTATATTCTTGCTTATGAATACAGGACGTGGGTTATCAGGTGTTCCCAAGTTTATCTTTTCAACAGGATCTTCTGTCGGAAGGTTCGAAGGTGGTTCCTCCACAATATTTTCGGAGGCTTCCAACTCAACGAAACCTTCTGGAGTTTCAACTGCATTACCAGACCAAGGCTCTGTTCCTTTCCATGGATTTTCTTGATTGGTGATCTCCTCAAGGCTTGCTATGAGATAGTCCCAATCGCCTGTTGAGTCTGGTATTTCTTTTGGAGACGAGGGTTCTTCTGGGTCAGGATGCCACAAGTCTGTATTATCGGACGATTCCTCTTTATCATCAGAGAAATCATACCAATTGGATGAGCTTCCTGGATTTTTGTCAGGTAACTCTTTAAAGAGATATCCAGGGAGATCGATGTCTTCATGGACTTGAGATGTTGAGGCTTAGTCGGTAAAACGACTTTTAAGCCTTTGTGTCAACTGTCTCAGAGGAGTATCAGGATCATACCCTAACCCATATGAAGACTTTTCTACATGACCGTAGAGTCTCCAATCTTCCAGCTGGCTTTTGGTCAAGGCGGGCTCCAATGGCGTGAGAATACCGCGTCTTTCTCCCAAACCGACTGGGTTTTGAGCGTCAAAGCCCATTTTCTTCATGATAGCTTGTGCCACAGGACTATATAGAGATAGTTGAGGCATACCTTCGTTTTGGAAAGGTTCCAGCAGAGAACTTGATGAAGAAGCATCCGATCTATGAAAGAAGATCGGTCTTTGCTTTGGTGATGTTGTCGGAACAACAAAGGTAGCAGACGTAGGATCTTCTACGTCAGCAGGTGTCTCCATCGGAGTGAGAGCAGGCTGAACTTGCTGAGTGTCAGCTTGGCTTGACGATGCATCGTCTTCTGGCTCTGAGTCCGAGTCTGTGTCTTGCATGATAGACACGAGAGAAACAACAAATTTGCCCCCATACTTTTGTTTCGCCTTCTTCACTTTAGTCGTGATGACCAAAGGTTTTGAAGATTTGAGGGAGATGACGAAGGGAGATTGACTACTCTCTTCTAATTTGCCGGAGGGGTTGTTTTCTTCCGGTGATTTTTGAGGAGCCTTGCCTTTATCTTTCTGGAGATTTTCAGCAGGGGGTGCTGTTTCCTCTTCTTCTTTTTCTCCTTCATACATTTGGGAGTCTGCGAAGTGGACTTCTTTACCTTTGAAGGGTTTTCTGTCCGCAAAGACACGATGTACAATGCCGTCGTCGCCGACGAACTTGATGCATTGATGTAGAGTTGAAGGGACAACACCGTTCTCGTGTATCCAAGGACGTCCGAGAAGGATGTTGTAGCATGAGGGGGTTTTTATTGCATACACAGTGACCTCAGAGATAAGATCACCGATTTGCAATTTGAACCTGATTTTGCCGATAGGCCTTTGAGTACTCCCATCGTATCCAAAGATAGATACAGATGTGTGGCTTAGCTTGCTGGGTGGGATGCCCAACTCTTCAAGAGCCGAAGTGGAGATAAGGTTGAGTGCAGAACCTGGGTCGATCTGAACTCTATGTATCGGCATTTCTTTGATGTACCCTGTGAAGTACAGGGGTCGGTTGTGCCTTGCTTCGCCAAGTAGGAGGTCTTCCTTAGTGAAGGCGATGGTTGCACTGGCTGCCCTTTGAACCGAGAGGCATTGGATGCATGATCCCTCAGTTTTCTTTTCTCCCTTTGAGGAAGTTTCAGAGTTTTTGATCCGGTAGTCCATTTCAATTTGGAGGACTTGCGGGGCATGTTTGTCGACATCCTCATTCAGTTTTTGTAATTCTGAGATGAGATTATCACGAGTGCGTGGAGACATTCGTAATAAATCCAGGATGTGAAGACGTGCAGGTATGTGTTTGAAGTGCTCAACCAAGTCATACTTGAAAGCCTCCTTAGGGCCTGCATGTTCATTGTTTTTGCCACTGGGGGCGCTTACAACATCTTTTCCCGAAGGATTTACATAAGTAAAGGAAGATTGGTTGTAATTCTTGTGGTAGTCCCGGCCAGAGCGGGTGCCTCTACCAACTTCGAGAGCTTCTTGAGAAGGATCTTCGTTTGGAAGATTGTCTTCAGGATCAAGAGGCTGTCGTTTTTCATCTACTGGGGATGTATCTGCAGCAGAGTTTCCATCCTCAGTGATTGTGTTGCACGGAGCATTTTCCGGGAGCAAGTCCTGAACAGCATCCAGCAGCTTTTCTTCTTCGTTGACCCATCCATCACCCCAAGTTGGGTTTTCTTCATGATGATGAGTCGGGAAGAATGTGTATTCTGAAGTCACAGTCTCAGGAGAAGAAACCTGAGAGGGTGTCATCTCTGTGAAAGTCACGTGAGACGAGGTAGCTCCAGAGGATACATTGCTAGGCGTCGTCGGAGTGTAGGTAATCTCATCAGACGATGCTTCAGAAGAGCTATAGTCCTGATATATTACATTACAGGAAGCTCTGATAGGAGATGTTGCCTGCTCGGAGTCAGACTCATCCTCGGATGTAAGAGGATCATCTATCCAGCAATATTCTCCATTTTCAGGAGTTAAGGGTGGATGTACCTGATTATCTTCAGGGACCTCAGGCTCTGGGTTGCGAGGAGGCTCGTTAACACGATCTTGCTCTTGTTCTAGAGCGAGACGCTGCAAGATCCTTGCATATTCTTCAAGATCAGGCATGGGAGCCAGATCCTCTTCTTCGTCTTCTCCGTGTGGCTCAACATAGTTGATTTCCACTGGAGCAATGACAGGTGCTGGGTCAACAGCATCTTCTTGTGCAGCCTCTTGGTCTTCTTCATCATCAGACCAGGATCCTTGTGGTTGCAAGGGGTTATACCAGATTACTGGCATAAGGTGAGTTTCAGGAACCCATTCTTCGTCGGAGAGATACTCTCCTGTTTCAAGAGATTCCTCCCACTCGCCGGTGTAGTTGGGCTCGAATCCATCGTCGGTGTCGCTGGACTCGTATCCATCAATGGAGAATCCAACTACCGAGTTGCAAGAGTATAATGCCCCCTGCATGGCTTCTTTTTTGAATTGAGGTGGCATGAAATCACTGAGAGTGAAGTTTCTTACAGCCTTTGAAGTCCCTGGAAGGGACGTTTCTGTTGCCCCGAGTGAAGTGGTAGAGGAGGCCTCTGCCTTTTCATGGACTTCTTGTTTTGGCTGGGTCTTCTCTTGCCGTTTGAGCTTGAGGAGATGTTTCCTAGCCTGCCTTCGCTGTTGAGCTGTCGGCTTTGTTTTTACGATCTCCCAGTTTTCATCTTCCAAGAGATCGGGATGTACCCATATGGGTTGTCCGTCTGGTGTCGGGTAAGGAACCAACACTTCGGACGTTTGAATTCTTTTTATCACCTTGAAGGAAGTAGTGATCTTCTTCTTCGGTGATTTTGGTGTTTGTCCACGTGACACCATGTTGACGGAGGCGGGGCCATAATTTTTGTCAAAGGTGATGACTCTGTTTTTCCACATCTCGTTTATCTTCTCTCTCACAACAAAGCATTGATTGAGAGGATGCGAGACCATCTGGTGGTATGGACAGTACCGAGGATCATTGGTTTTGCCAACGTCTCCAGGTCTTTTGGGCTCTGGCAAAATGAGTTTGCCATTTGCTAGGAGAGCCTCAAAGATTTCTTCGACGTCTTCATCGAACGGATATTTCTTTTCTACTCGTTCTTTGAAGGCATCAGAGAGTTCAGGTCTCTTACCTGCAGCTCTATTTTCAGCTTTCTTTGGTTGCTGAGGAGCTGACTTAGTCTGCACATTGAGAACCTCTTTCTTCTTTGGTTTAGAGGTTGCAACAGCAGTCGGCTCTTTCTTTGATGATTTCTGACTGTTGAGGTCTTTGATCACCGTTTCAGCTTCCATGGAAGCTTCCAGGAGTTCTCCCAGGTTTTTTGATTTGTTGCCGATGATCATGGAGCGGATTTTAGCTCTCATGTTGTTTCGGCAGATGTCGACTAGCGACGCTTGTGGCAGTACATCTGAGCATTTGTACGCCATTGCTTTCCACTTGTAAATGAAGTCATAAGTTGACTCATTCTCTCCCTGTTTTAGGCTGCAGAGCTGAGCCATAGTAACAGGATGATCCTCACCTTGGAAGTGGGTCAGGAAGCGTGTCTCCAGCATAGCCCAGTTCTGAATGGAGTTCTCCGGCAGAGTGGAGTACCAATCGAAGGCCGTACCTTTTAGGGTACTTGCAAAGAGGCGAATCTTGAGTGCATCTTGATCCGCGATAGCTCCCGTCAAGATCTTGAAGTGGATGACGTGTTGTCTGGCCGATCCTTTCCCCGTATATGTTTGGAGAGTAGGATGTTTGAATTTTGTGGGGAACGGGACCGAGTCCATCCATAAAGGATATGGTGGCTTGATCCCATGCTCTTTGAGTATATCCTCTTCTTTAGCTTTGGCGAGGATACTGTCTACGTCCTTTTTGGTAAGGGCGCGTGACTCATTTTCTTCACAATTCTCCTCGTTATTGTTATGATTCGGAGGAGGCTCATTGTTCACCTGATTTTGGACGACAAGGAGAATGTTTTCCATCAGAGTTTCAATCCTCTGCTGGCCTTGTTCCAACTGCTGGATGCGTGTGAGCGCATCATCTCGAGGTGGATTCTGAGGTGGTGGCTCAGAACTTGTAGCCAAGACGTTCATCCCTCGGGATTCAAACGAAGAAATCGTCCTGGTGACCGAGCTGGGGCTCATTCTTTTTGATGAAGAGCTTGATGAAGGATTACTCTCCCGTCCTTGGCTTGAAGGGGCAGGAGATTCTTCAGGATGTCTTCGTGTCCCGGTGACGCTACGGGTCACCGGACGTCGGACATGGATTTTTGATGCTGACTTTTGGCGTCTTCTGGTTTTTCCAACCATATGGACGGCAGCAACTTGGTCGGGTCTTTCTTTTTCGACCCATTTGTGGGAGACTTGAAGTGTAGGAGGCTGGGCCCGTTGCTTCTCTAGTCTCTTTTGTCGATATGACGCACGGCGGCGTGCTCGACGAGCGATTTGAGCTTCAGTCAGCTCTGGCTGGGCTCTGACGATGAAGGATGTGCTCCCTCGGGCGCAGCAGCCGAGCTTGTCTTCTTTGTGGTTGGGCAAGGACAGGATGCGGACCCGGTCCTTTGCCTGTTGCAGCGAAGCTTTAAACCTTTCGAGTTCGGCCCCTGTAGAGATGAAGGGTCGAACTGAAGGAGTGTAGGCCTTAGCAGGTGCTTGGAGAGGCCTGGTGATGCATGATCTGATTTTGGGCTTGTGGGAGCAAGCCGATTCATGCTGGGTCGACTTGGGAGTCAAGTTGGAGATGGGTCTCTCCTCTTTCATGTAGGCAAGAGGGTAGAACTGGTTCTCTTTGAGTGGTGCCAGGTATGCTGGCTTGGTGGATGTTTGAGACCTTCTTTGTTTTGGGGAAGGTCTTGGAGACCAAGTCTTAGGGTAGACCTGGTTGGTTGTTGGTCGAGGCTTCGCGGGGGTGCCGCGGGCTTCGGGCTTTTGGGCGCTCGCCTTTGGTGTCACGGGAGTGACACGTTGAGAGGCGATTTTCTGCCTTTTGGCAGGCGCAGTTTGTTCTTCGGGAAGTGGGAATGGTCCCAGTGTCCCGAAG
This sequence comes from Umbellularia californica, assembly GCA_028538565.1. Taxonomy (NCBI): domain Eukaryota; kingdom Viridiplantae; phylum Streptophyta; class Magnoliopsida; order Laurales; family Lauraceae; genus Umbellularia; species Umbellularia californica. Next base: position 28,107,936 of record JAPQWN010000006.1, read on the forward strand.
ACGATGGTCCGGGGAGTCGAGGTCGACCCGGAGTTCAGAGAGTTGCCGAGGGAGTTGACGCTTCGGCAGCTGGCAGGGCGCTTGTAAGTGCGTTCGGTTTGCTTCTGTTGAAGCATGAGTTGGTGCTTGTTCTCATCGAAGATAATGGTTAAGGCTGCCATTGTTAGTTTCGAAAAAGTTCTGAAACAAGACCACATCCATTAGTAATCACAAGAATATAATGATCATAAATGGGAATTTCTATGGTTGTCTTTTCAAATCGCTCAAGGGATATGACCCAAGCGACATGAAGAAGGCAAAAAGCCATAGATGGTACAATTGTTCTGACAGCGAACATGGTAGGCTCGAAATGAGCGTTCCAATGACTGCTAGAAGTAATTGTATACCTAAATTCGACTTATCGAGAAGCGGAGCTTGCTCGAGATAAGAAGAATATAAGGTAGGAGTTACAAATGTGCCGGTCACAGATACAGTAGACCCTGAAAGGGCGTACCAGTATTGCTATGCACAAATGTTGGAGATCGCATCCATGAGATGGGATTCTTTGTTTTTTTGAAATGTCAAGATTGGATTCATCAAAGAGAGCAGATGATATTCCGATCCGAATACGGGCTCAACGATTTCCGCGAGCGCCAGTACCCAGAAGGGAAGGAACCACAATTTCTCAGATCTGAATCTAAAATGACGAGAGTTTTTTTTTTTGAAGATTTTTTTTTTAGATTTTCATTTTTTTTTTTAAAAAAAATCTTTTTTTTTTGTTTAAGATTTTTTTTTTGAAAATCTTTTTTTTTTTATTTTTTATTTTTTTATTTTTTTTATTTTGATTTTTTTATTTTTTTAAGATTTTTTTTTTTGAAAATCTTTTTTTTTTATTTTTGATTTTTTTTTTTAAATTTTTAAGATTTAAAGACGAGAGAGTACACATAGGCCTCCTAACCCAGTCTTATGAAACCTCAATTGATAGAATTGCCCCCAGGTAAGGGTAGGATTACTTAATGAACCCGTTTGGAGGACCCTTGCCTAGAACAGTCAAGCTGTCTCCACACTCTGGACAAGGCTTTTCTTGAATCAATCGTGATCAAAGAACGCAATTGGTTTAACCTTAGTGGTCTATGTCTTTTTTTTCAAATCCCAAATAGACTCATCGAAGAGAAACGATGGCCCAAAACCTTAGTTGAACGGGCTCAACATTTCTGCAAGCACCAAAGAACGATAGGATAGGATCAAAGCTTCTCAATTTTGAATCAGAACTGAGAAAACTGATTTTTTGATTTTTTTTCTTTGAAATCTCTAATGAACTCATCGAAGAGAAACGATGGCCCAAAACCTTAGTCGAACGGCTCAACATTTCTGCAAGCACCAAAGAACGATAGGATAGGATCAAAGTTTCTCAATTTTGAATCCAAACTAAGAAAACTGATTTTTTTTTATTTTTATTTTTTTTAATATATTTTTTTTTTTTGAAATCTCTAATGAACTCATCGAAGAGAAACGATGGCCCAAAACCTTAGTCGAACGGGCTCAACATTTCTGCAAACACCAAAGAACGATAGGATAGGATCAAAGTTTCTCAATTTTGAATTCAGAACTAAGAAAACTGATTTTTTGATTTTTTTTTCTTTGAAATCTCTAATGAACTCATCGAAGAGAAACGATGGCCCAAAACCTTAGTCGAACGGGCTCAACATTTCTGCAAGCACCAAAGAACGATAGGATAGGATCAAAGTTTCTCAATTTTGAATCCAAACTAAGAAAACTGATTTTTTTTTTTTTTGAAAAGAGAAAGAATGGAAACAAACTCAAAGAAATAGAAATCTCCAAAAAATCCCATCTCATTTTTTTTGGGTGCAAAATCCAACATAGGCCACCAGCTAGAAAGTAGCCAAGGAATCCGGAAAAGAAGTATAAGCATAGAGCAAAAAGTATGATATGCAAATATTTCATTTCCAAGCACCGTGTTCTCAAATGAACGAGTCCCACCGGGTGTGCCAGCTTGATGGAACGCGCTCCGAGGCGCCTGCTGGGGCGGCTACCGGGGTCGGCGGAACGTGGGAGTCCGTCGGGTCCGACCCTTTCGCGCCCTGGCGGGCCCTGAAGCGTGCATCAACATTTCTTTTGTGTGGGTGTGCCAGATTTTCTATTTTACTTGGAATTGCAAGTGGTAATCCGGAGATCAACCTTCGCAAGTAAAAAGGAAATCAACTTCTTTCAAGTTTTCCATTGCACAAATATTTAAGAAAAGAGACATTTTCTTGGTTTGCCGTGAAAGGCGATTTTGTTTGGCATTTATAGCCGATTTTGGCGTTTATAGCCGATTTACAATTCTCATCAATAATGAAAGACAAGAGTTGTGATTTTTGTCTCTTTTAGAAAAATACAAACTACAATGAAAAGCAAGAAAAGGAAGATCTAACTTTTCAGGAGATTGTGGGGGACTCGTTCAGATTGACGGTCGCAAGCCATGTATGGGCTTCGCCATCATCCATGCAGATGAGAACAGAAGATGCTCTTGATTTGCTTGGCTTGGCTATAACCTCAGGTTTTTAGAGGACAAAGACCAAGAGAAGGTCCTATGTCCAATAAAAAGCTAAGTAGACGGGCTGAAAAGCCACGTCTAAGCCATTGGAGGCAGCAGGAGAAGGCAAGGACCTTGGGGGGGGGTGCCCCCCAAGGGACTTTTGTCACCTTGTAGTGGTGGCCGGTGCAGAACTTCAGCAGAGTTTTTCTCTCTTTTTCTTTCTCTCAGATCTCTTTCTGATCTTTTTTTTCTGATCTTCTGATTTTCTCCTCTTTTTTCCGATTTTTTCCGATCTCAATTTCAATGGAATGCTCTCCTATTTATAGGCCTTTGGTAGCCATTTAGGAGGGTTTATGAGCCTTAATGGCTTTAATGGGAGGAGTTACAAGATTTATTTCTTGATTTTGTAACTCCTTTTTCCTTGAATCTGATTGGCCGATGGAGATTAAGGGCTTTTAATCACCTTAATTACCATAATGGGAGGAGTTTCATGGTTTAAATGCCATGAATCAATTGACTTGTAACTCCCAAATGCTTGCTTCTGATTGGGCCGTCCAAAGAAATGAATTAATGACTGCAATAAAGCTAGTCAATTAACCACATTAATTGGTCGCCGAGCAGTCGAAGAGTCGCGGGCCATGCCGTGTCTTCTGGAATTCTTCTGGCGATGATCATCGATGGATCTACATGCTGATCGACATCGGATGAACATGTAACTTCAGACATTGATAGCTAAGAGTGGGCCGGTGACATCTGTCTTGTCGATTTCAAGATCGGTCGGACAGAAAGTGCACTTTCTTGGTCGACCGGTTGGCGATCTTGGAGCGATCAATGATGATTTTATGCTTTTGACGGCGGATCCGAGATGTCGTCGGATATGAGTCAATTTAGAGCACTAAAAATCACATTTTCAGGGAACCACAGGGGCCAAAGTGCGCGAAACGCGAAAAAAGACGGAAAAACGGGTCACCGGCGGAAAATCCGGTGACCCGGACCTCCATGGTTGCCGGCGACCATGGGCCATGGTCGCCAGCGACCATGGACCGGCGACCATGGGCCATGGTCGCAGGGGCCTGCGACCATGGGCCATGGTCGCAGGGGTCTGCGACCCTGGGGGATTTTTCCCCTTCGGAGCCCGTTTTGCGGTCGTTTTGATGTCTTTTTCGTCGCCGTTTTCTTCTGTATTTTTCTTGACATTTCTTCTCATTTATTGGCTTGATTTCCCTGTAGAAAACTTGATGAGAATCCTTGCATTTTTAGAGTGTAAAGTTTCTAATTTTCCGGGAAAGCCGAAGACTTTGTCGCGTAGAGCTGCTGATTTTCCGCCAGAAGTCGAAACTTGGTCAAACGATGTCGGAATGACCTGAAATTTGAGGTGAAGCCTCCTGAGCAATAAATAAGACCAACCATAGGCTTTTGTTTGAGTTTTGAAGCCGTTTGGGGTCCCGTCGATGCTTCACTTGATTTTGCTGCGGGGAAAATGCCGAGCTTTGATATGTGGTCAAACGATGTCCGATTGACCTGAAATTTGACGGGGAGCCTATTGGAGTCATTTTGAGACGTTCCATGGGCTCCGTTTTGGATGTCATGGTCCCGGATTGCTCCGCCGCCGGTAGGCTTGATTTTCTCTCGGAGCATCGAAACCTGGTCAAACGTTGTCGGAATGACCTGAAATTCGACGTGCAGCCTTTTGGAAGCATGTTGAAGCCACTCATGCACTTGGTTTGATGAGCGAAGGCTTCGGTGGTTCCCGCCGCCGGGAGGCTTGATTTTGCTGCTCGAGCATTCATGGAGGGTCAAACGTTGTCGGTTTGACTTGAAATTTGGCATAGAGCCCTTTTGAGACATGCTGGAGTCATCTGTAGGCTTTGATCGAAGTTTTGACGTCTCCGATGATGTCGCCGCCGGGAGCTCCCGTTTAGCTGTCGGAGAAGTGAAGTTAGGCCAAATGTTGTCGAAATGGCCCGAAACTTCATGTGTACTCTTCTCTTGGCTATCTTGAAGGATCTTGCAGTTTTTGTTTGATTCTGACAAGATTTGAATTTTTGGAGAAATTGCATTGCCTATTTATTGCAGGTTGCGACTCCATGCAGCTTTCTTGATGTTGAAGAGGCAAAGTGACATTTTTGGTGTCAACACATTGATGGAGGGTCAAACGTTGTCGGTTTGACTTGAAATTTGGCATGGAGCCCTTTTGAGTCATGCTAGAGTCATCCGTAGGCTCTGATCGAAGTTTTTGACATTTCCGATGATGTCGCCGCCGGGAGCGCCATTTTAGCTATTGGAGAAGTGAAGTTAGGCCAAATGATTCTGAAATGGCCCGAAACTTCATGTGTACTCTTCTCTTGGCTATCTTGAAGGATCTTGCAGTTTTTGTTTGATTCTGACAAGATTTGATTTTTTGGAGAAATTGCATTGCCTATTTATGGCAGGTTGCGACTTCATGCAGCTTTCTTGATGTTGAAGAGGCAAAGTGACATTTTTGGTGTCAACAGTGACGGAAGTTTTTTTTGGAAAGGTCAAGATTGAATTCATCGAAGAGAGCAAATGGTGTTCCATTCCGAACAAGGCTCAACATTTCTACGAGCGCTAAATCCGAAAGGGAAAGAACCAAGATTTCTCAACTCTGAATTCAAAGTGACAGAAGTTTTTTTTTTTTTTAAGATTTTTTTTCTTTGGAGGACTTTTTTTTTAAAGGTGCACATAGATTTCCAATTCGATCTTATGAAACCTTAGTAGATAGATCAGCCCCCAGGTAAGGGTAGGATTACTTAATGAACCCGTTTGGAGGACCCTTGCCTCGAACAGTCTGGCTGTCTCTACACTCTGAACAGGCTTTTCTAAATCCACTTTGGTCAAAGAACGCAACTGGTGGAACCTTAGTGTTTTTTTACTCATTTTTGAAAGGCTTTTAATGAACTCATCAAAAAGAGCGAATGGTGTTCCAATCTGATCAAAGGCTCAACATTTCTGCGAGCGCTAAATTCAGAAGGGAATGAACCAAGGTTTCTCAAATTTGAATGCAAAAGAGAGAAAACTAATTTTTTTGAAATTATAATTTTTTTTCAAATCCCAATTGGACTCATCAAAGAGAAAAGATGGCCCAATCCCCGATATGAACGATAGTTGCGAACATTTCTGTGAGCTATCGAGTACAAGGAGGAGAGGATCAAAATTTCTCAAAGTTGAATCTTGAGAAAGAGAGATCATTTTTTTTGAAAGAGTTTGAAATGAAGGTGTTTTTTTATTTTTGAAATCCCAATTGGACTCATCAAAGAGAAAAGATAGCCCAATCCCCGATATGAACAATAGCTGCGAACATTTCTGTGAGCTATCAAGCTCGAAGAGGAAAGGATCAAAATTTCTCAAAGTTGAGTTTTTAAGAAAAAGAGATCAGATTTGTTTTTTTTTAAGTGAGAAAGAACAATTGAAATCCCATCTCATGTTTTTTAGATGCAAAATGCAACATAGGCCACCAACTAGAAAGGAGCCAAGTGATCAAAGCATCACGTTCTCAAGTCAACGTGTCCCACCGGGTGTGCCAACTTGATGGACCCGAAAAGGGGGAATCTTCCGTCCTCTCCCTCCGCACCCCGGGGGCTGACCTGGGTCTCGGCGGAGGAGGGAAGATCTCGGGCATCAACATTTTTTGTATGGGTATGCCAGATTTATTTTCTACTTGGAATTTGTACGGATCTCGGCGGAGGAGGGAAGATCTCGGGCATCAACATTTTTTGTACGGGTATGCCAGATTTACTTTCTACTTGGAATTTGGAATAGTGATAATCCGGAGATTCACCTTCACAAGTGGAAAGGAAATCAATCCTTTTTTCTAACTTTTCAAATTGCATTAATATTAGGAAAAGAGACAAGTTTGTTTTTTTTAGAATGCCGTAGGAGGAGTTTTTGTTTGTTTGCCGTGAAAGGCGATTTTGCCGTGAAAGGCGATTTTACAAAACTCATCGAATGTGAAAGACAAGAATTGTGATTTCTTTTTGTCTCTTTAAGAAATACAAACTACAATAGAAAAGTAAGAAAAGGGATCTAACTTCTCAGGAGATTGTGGGGACACGTTGAGATTGACGGTTGCAAGTCATGTATGGGCTTCGCCATCGTCCTTCAAACGAGAACATGTGATGCTTTGATTTTTTTGGCTTGGCTCCTAACCTCAGTTTTTTAAAGGACAAGGACCAAGAGAAGGTCCTTTATCCAATGAAAAATCGAGTAAACGGGATGAAAAGCCGCGTTTAGGCCATGTTGGAGAAGGAGGTGACCTTGGGGGGACGTTGATCACCTTGTGGTGTTCTTTGCAGCAGAGCAGCAGGACTTCGTCTAGATTTCTTTGGGAGAAGTGGTTGATTTTGTAACTCCTTTTTCAAGGCTTGTGATTGGCCGATGAAGGTAGTGGGCTTTTAATTGCCTTTATGCTTCATGATGATGGGAGTTTCATGGGTTTAATGCCATGATTACTTGGATTTGTAACTCCCAAATGCTTGAATCTGATTGGGCCGTCCAAAATAATGAGTTAATGACCGCATTAAGTTGTCATAAACGGGTCAATTAACGTCATTAAGTGGTCGCCGAGGCATGTGAAGAGTCGCGGGCCGGGCTGCGCCTTTTGAGATTCTTCTTGCGATCATCACAGGTGGATCCATGCATTGTTTGATGTCGGATTGCGATGCAATTTCAGACATTGATTGATGTTGGCGGGCCGGTGACATCTGTCTTGTCGATTTCACGATCGGTCGGACAGAAAGTGCACTTTCTTGGTCAGCCGGTTGGCGATCTTGAGGCGATCGGTGATGATTTCATGCTTTTGACAGCGGATCCGAGATGTCGACGAAGATCAGTCGTTTTCAAGCATCAAACATTGCATTTTCCGAAAATCACAGAGGCCGGAACACCCGAAACGCGAAAACCATTGAAAAACGGACACTTTGGTGCAAAATCCGGCGACCCGGATTTGCAGGGTCGCCGGGAGACCATGCACCCAGGGTCGCCGGCGACCTTAGGGTTTTTTGCCCTTTGGTCGCCGAGCTTCGTTTTCGGCCGATTTTCCGTCTTTTTCGTTCCTTTTTTCTTCTGTATTTTTCTTGAAATTTTTCCTCAATTATTGACTATATTTTCTTGGAGAAAACTTGACGAGAACCCATGCGAAATCGGAGCACAAAGTTTCCCATTTTTTGGGAAAGCCGAAGACTTTGTAGCCGATTTTCCGTCAAGCGTCGAAACTAGGTCAAATGGTGTCGGAATGATCTGAAAATTGAGGTGAAGCATCTTGAGCAGTGGATAGGACCAACCATGGGCTTTTATTTGAGTTTTAAAGCCGTTTGGGGTCCCATCGATGCTTCACTTGATTTTGCTGCGGGGAAAATGCCGAGCTTTGATATGTGGTCAAACGATGTCCGATTGACCTGAAATTTGACGGGGAGCCTATTGGAGTCATTTTGAGACGTTCCATGGGCTTCGTTTTGGATGTCATGGTCCCGGGTTGCTCCGCTGCCGATAGGCTTGATTTTCTCTCGGAGCATCGAAACCTGGTCAAACATTGTCGGAATGACCTGAAATTCGACGTGCAGCCTTTTGGAAGCATGTTGAAGCCACTCATGTATTTGGTTTGATGAGTGATGGCTTCGGTGATTTCCACCGCCGGGAGGTTGATTTTGCTGCTCGAGCATTGATGGAGGGTCAAACGTTGTCGGTTTGACTTGAATTTTGGCATAGAGCCCTTTGGAGACATTCTGGAGTCATCCGTAGGCTCTGATCAAAGTTTTGGTGTCTTTGATGATGTCGCCGCCGGGAGCGCTTGTTTAGCTGTCAGAGCAGTGAAGTTAGGCCAAAAGCTGTCGGAATGGTCCGAAACCTCAGGTGTACCCCTCTTTTAGCTGTCTTGAAGGATCTCTCAGTTTCTGTCTGATTCTGAAAAGATCTGATGCTTGAAGTAGCCTTGCCTGTTTTATAGCAAGATGCAGCTTCACGAGGCTTCTTGATGTTGAGGAGACATAGTGACTTTTTTGGTGTCAACACACAAGTTACGGGCATCTTTGATGACGTTTAAGGATCGAATCATTGCTGAATCCGTAACCTAGACCCTACTTGGTGGTCCCCACGAGTCACGGTTGAGTCGTACCATTGACTTAGGCTTGGCACATCAATAGAGGTCCATTTGGATGGTCAATGGGCCCCACAAACGATCACAACCTCAGAAAAACTAAAATCTGGAAGATCACTAAATATAGTGTCTTCGGTTGACCGAGTACATTGGATTGCCAGGATGTTGACTCCCAGGTCGACCCCCTGCGTAGTGTGCTCGGTCGATCTCTTGGCCTAGTCGGTCGACCGAGTACTCTGGAAAGTTGGGGGCAGGCACCTGGCAGGCATGTCCTGGTCTCAGGAAATTCTTATGTCTGATCGACCTCCTGGCATGGGTGGTTAACCACATCACAAAAAAACTTAGAAAAGATTCCCCAGCTCTCAGTCATTTTGCTTTGGAAATCCTGTGTGCTCGGTCGACCCCAAACAAGGCCCGGTCGACCGAGAACATAGAGTTTCTGTGTCTGAGGGAGAAGTCCAACTCCCAGTTAAATCTAGTAATTCCTGTGTGACCGATCGACCTAGAACAGGGGCTGGTCGACAGCGCATACTAGATCTATAAAACCTACAGAATCTTAACTGAGACTTGAATTTCTCTGAGATTCAGTGTGCTCGGTCTACCCAACTGCAGGTCGGTCGACCGAGTACACGCGATTTGAAACACTTTTAGATTTCTGAATTTTTTTCCCTTCCAAGCCAATTTCCATCCAAATTACAATCAATCTCGTCCATTCATCATGGGAACACCATCAAACAATAAAAGCACTCCAATATACACCCAACCATCCATCCTTGGGCTATTGATCTTCCAAATGAGATCAACCCATCCATCAATGGCCAAAAATCCATGAAAACATACTCAAAGGTAGATATATCAACTCTAATGTCATTTGAATGAAAAATTATTGAATCAAAATGAAGGAAAACATGCATTCTATGATAAGTAAGTATATTGCACTTGCCTCAATCCAATTGCAAAGGAAATAGAGAGAGAAAGAGAAACCCAAAGCTCAAATATAAATCCAATGCTCCTATGGTCTTCCAGTCACTCAATCAAGCCCAAAAAACCGATCTAAGGAGATCTCTAAAACCTATACCCAAATCCACAAGAGAATTTCTATAAGGAGATCTAGAGAGAGAAAGAGAGATTTTTAGGAAAATCGAACTAGAAGAAGGTACATACCTTGATTAGAAGAGAGAGAATAGATTATTAAGATAGAGATAGAGATCCTTCGTAGAAGTTGTAGCTGAACTTGTTGTTGGTAGTCTTCTTCTTTTTCTTTAAGTTTTAGATCTAGGGTTTTAGAGAGAGAAAGGGAGGGAGATGAGAGAATTGGAGGGAAATTGAGAGAGAGAGTTGGAGGGAAATGAGGGAAGAAGAGAGAAAAGAGAGGGAAATAAGAGGAGAGATCGCATACATATGAGATGAGAGGGTTGTAGTTACATAGGTTCTATTGAGTGGTTGATTACCAAGGTGCCCTTCCAAGTTTAGTGGGAAATGAAGATAACACAAGGGTATTTAGGTCCTTAGTGGAATATTTAGAAGATTCTCATGTGGAAAACCCTCCTATTAACTCTACTTACTAGATAGGGCCCCTAACAAACTAACTAACTCTAACAAATTATAAAAGACACCCTATAGAACTTATAAAATATGCAAAAGGACTAATTCGACTAAAACTTAGAAAAATACTTATCTACCCTTATTAACCCATAATAATTAGTATAATTAGATACTATAGGCTAAAATATAATATTCAAATTCAAATTAAGGGCCCACAAGGGGTGGGGCCTCACAATGGAGTTTAAATCCAATTAAATGCCCTTTATTCTCCGACAGCCAATCAAAACTCAAGAAAAATGAGTTACAAAAAACATAAATAAAAATGTGTAACTCTTCCCATCATGGAGCATTAATGCAATTAATGCATTTAAAGCCCCATAAAACTCCTCTCATGGCCACCAAAAGCCTACAAAAGGATGCCACTCCCACCATTCCAAGGATTACAGAAAAAAGACAAAAAAAAATCCAAAAGAACTCTACATTGCTGCTACGATGCTCCAACGATGATCTCCTCTCTGTTGAAGAAGCTCCGCAGCAACCACCACTACAAGGTGAGCAAAGTCCCATGGGGGTCCACCCCCTCAAAGCCCTCTCCCTCTGCCTCCATGGCATAGACGCGGCTATTCAACCCTTCTACTTAGATTCTCATTGGATATAGGACCTCCTCTTGGTTCTTATTCCTTAAAAATCTGAGATTCAAGCCGAGCCAAGAGAATCAAAGGCATCATCTGTTATCATTTGAAGGATGACAGCGAAGTCCAAACATGACTCGTGATCGTCAATCTGAACAAGTCCCCGCAATCTCCTAAAAAGTTAGATTCCCCTTTCTTCCTTTTCATTGTATTTGTATTTTCAAAAGAGACAAAAGTCACAACTCTTGTCTTTTTTTTTTTATAAGAATTGTAAATCACCTTTCATAGCAAAAACATCACCTTTCACGACAAAATCATAAAATCAACTTTCACTGTAAAACATCACCTTTCACAGCAAACAAATGAAAATTGCATTTCATAGCATCCACATTCAAATCATGTCTCTTTTCTTAACACATGTGCAATGAAAGTCAGAAAAAAAACTAATTTTTCTTTTCTACTTGTGAAGGTGGATCTATGGACCAACACTTGTTAATTCCAAGTAGAGTAAACAATTTGGCATATCTATATAAAAAAGTTGATGTTCGCTTTGTCTCTAGACAAGAAAGGGTTGGACACCACGGATTCTCATGTTCGCTGACCCCGGTAGTCCCGCGAGAGAAAAGGCGAGCCGATTAGAAACAATAGGGAATAAAGTTAGAGAAACCCGTTTGGTTGGTAATGGCACCGGTAAGGAAAAGTTTGGCCATGAAGGCTGCCCACCAAGGGGAAAGGGTAGGCCTAAGAAAACGTAGATGGAGGTGGTAAAAATGGATGTAAGGAAGTGTAACTTATTTGAGAACTTGGCTTAAGACAGATCATAATGGAGAAATAAATTCGTATAGCCGACCCCAACTGAAAGTCCGGGATCCGAACCCTAGAGGGGGGGTGAATAGGGTGAGATACAACTTAATGACCAATTATGCAAATTTTAAACTTCTTTAAAACAATTAGCCACTAGTGATGATTAACAAATAAAATGCGGAAGCTAAACAATAACAATCACCACAAAAGCATTCACCATATCACAATCATTTATAGTGGTTCGGCCTCAATGCCTACATCCACTACCGGCTTGTGAATCTACACCCACCAGATTTCCACTATTTATGCTTTTTAATAGGCTAAGAAATAACCTTAAACACTATGCTTTTCTAGTGTTGACACCAAAAATGTCACTTTGCCTCTTCAACATCAAGAAAGCTGCATGAAGTCGCAACCTGCCATAAATAGGCAATGTAACTTCTCCAAAAAATCAAATCTTGTCAGAATCAAACAAAAACTGCAAGATCCTTCAAGATAGCCAAGAGAAGAGTACACATGAAGTTTCGGGTCATTTCAGAATCATTTGGCCTAACTTCGCTTCTCCGACAGCTAAAATGGCGCTCCCGGCGGCGACATCATCGGAGACGTCAAAACTTCGATCAGAGCCTACGGATGACTCCAGCATGTCTCAAAAGGGCTCCATGTCAAATTTCAAGTCAAACCGACAACGTTTGACCCTCCATCAATGCTCGAGCAGCAAAATCAAGCCTCCCGGCGGCGGGAACCACCGAAGCCTTCGCTCATCAAACCAAGTGCATGAGTGGCTTCAACATGCTTCCAAAAGGCTGCACGTCGAATTTCAGGTCATTCCGACAACGTTTGACCAGGTTTCGACGCTCCGAAAGAAAATCAAGCCTACCGGCGGCGGAGCTCCCCGGGACCATGGTTTCCAAGACAGAGCCTGTGGATCATCTCAAAATGACTCCAATAGGTTCCCTGTCAAATTTCAGGTCAATCGGACATCGTTTGACCGCACATCAAAGCTCGGCATTTTCCCCGCAGCAAAATCAAGTGAAGCATCGATGGGACCCCAAACGGCTTCAAAACTCAAACAAAAGCCTATGGTTGGTCTTATTTATTGCTCAGGAGGCTTCACCTCAAATTTCAGGTCATTCCGACATCGTTTGACCAAGTTTCAGCTTCTGGCGGAAAATCAGCAGCTCTACGCGACAAAGTCTTCGGCTTTCCCGGAAAATTGGAAACTTTGCACTCTAAAAATGCAAGGATTCTCATCAGGTTTTCTACAGGGAAATCAAGCCAATAAATGAGAAGAAATGTCAGGAAAAATACAGAAGAAAACGGCGACGAAAAAGACCTCAAAACGACCGCAAAACGGGCTCCGAAGGGAAAAATTCCCCCAAGGTCGCAGGCCCCTGCGACCATGGCCCATGGTCGCCGGTGACCATGGAAGTCCGGGTCACCGGATTTTCCGCCGGTGACCCGTTTTTCCGTCTTTTTTCGCGTTTCGCGCACTTTGGCCCCTGTGGTTTCCTGAAAATGTGATTTTTAGTGCTTGAAATTGACTCATATCCTCCGACATCCGTCAAAATCACGGGTCAACCTCCAAAAGCATAAAATCATCATTGATCGCTCCAAGATCGCCAACCGGTCGACCAAAAAAAGTGCTCTTTCTGTCCGACCGATCGAGAAATCGACAAGACAGATGTCACCGGCCCGCTCTTAGCTATCAATGTCTGAAGTTACATGTTCATCCGATGTCGATCAGCATGAAGATCCTTCGATGATCATCGCCAGAGGAATTCCAGAAGACACGGCACGGCCCGCGACTCTTCGACTGCTCGGCGACCAATTAATGTGGTTAATTGACTAGCTTTATTGCAGTCATTAATTCATTTCTTTGGATGGCCCAATCAGAAGCAAGCATTTGGGAGTTACAAGTCAATTGATTCATGGCATTTAAACCCATGAAACTCCTCCCATTATGGTAATTAAGGTGATTAAAAGCCCTTAATCTCCATCGGCCAATCAGATTCAAGGAAAAAGGAGTTACAAAATCAAGAAATAAATCTTGTAACTCCTCCCATTAAAGCCATTAAAGCCCATAAACTCTCCTAAATGGCTACCAAAAGCCTATAAATAGGAGAGCATTCCATTGAAATGGGGATCAGAAAATCGAGATCGATCGATCGGAAAGAATCCAGAGCTCGTATCTAGAGAAAGAAAAAAGAGAGAAAAAACTCTGCTGAAGTTCTGCACCGGCCACCACTACAAGGTGAAAAAAGTCCCTTGGGGGGCACCCCTCCCCAAGGTCCTTGCCTTCTCCTGCTGCCTCCAATGGCTTAGACGTGGCTTTTCAGCCCGTCTACTTAGCTTTTTATTGGACATAGGACCTTCTCTTGGTCTTTGTCCTATAAAAATCTGAGGTTATAGCCAAGCCAAGCGAATCAAGAGCATCCTCTGTTCTCATCTGCATGGATGATGGCGAAGCCCACACATGGCTTGCGACCGTCAATCTGAACGAGTCCCCCACAATCTCCTGAAAAGTTAGATCTTCCTTTTCTTGCTTTTCAATGTAGTTTGTATTTTTCTAAAAGAGACAAAAATCACAACTCTTGTCTTTTTCATTATTGATGAGAATTGTAAATCGGCTATAAACACCAAAATCGGCTATAAATGCCAAACAAAATCGCCTTTCACGGCAAACTAAGAAAATGTCTCTTTTCTTAAATATATGCGCAATGGAAAACTTGAAAGAAGTTGATTTCCTTTTTACTTGCGAAGGTTGATCTCCGGATTACCACTTGCAATTCCAAGTAAAATAGAAAATCTGGCACACCCACCCAAAAAGAAATGTTGATGCACGCTTCAGGCCCGCCAGGGCGCGAAAGGGCCGGACCCGACGGACTCCCACGTTCCGCCGACCCCGGTAGCCGCCCCACGGCGCCTCGGAGCGCGTTCCATCATCTAGGCTAAGCAATAACCTTACAATGTGCTTTTATAGGCTAAGCAATAACCTTTACACAACGCTTTTCTTAGGCTAAGCAATAAACTTTACACAATGCTTTTCTTAGGCTAAGCAATAACCTTTACAATAAAAGATTTTCTCTCAAGAAGGTGTCTTCACAAAACACTCTAAGAGATACAATTTAAGCTCAATATAATTGCCTCTAAATTAGGCGGATAAGAAAGTGTAAATCAACGCACACAACACACTATAAAATGCAAAGATGAATGCTCATGATGTGTGTGTGTGAAAACTTCAATCAAGTTTAAAATGAAAGCTCAATCACTTTATGCTTGAAGCAATTTAAAAGTTTAATGCACATAAAATGATTTGATTGAAGTGATATGCAAATCACATGTACAAAGTACAAACTTGCTGATGATATGAAAATCAAAAGTTTGCAAGTTGTATGAAATTAATTATGTTTAAACATGTGATGCATATTCAATGTTGTTTTAAAAAACAAACTAATTTAACTAAAGTTCAAATGAATGAAAACAACAAAGATGATTCAAACAAGTTAATAAAACATGTTTATAAAACAAATCAAAGGTTTTGATAAACCATGTTTAAGAAGTTTTCTACAACAAACTTGACTTGAATCAAGGTGAAGAATCCAATAACTTAAATCAAAGATTAAGAGATGAATGGATTCAACACATCATAGTTAATATGCTAAAAATCATTTACCAATAATTTAGACAAAGCATAAAACATATGATTACGAAAAGTCAAAGCTTACTTGGTGATTTAACTTCATTAGTCCAAGCTTTAGCTTTACTAATGACCCTTTAGCCTTCTTAGTTCATTCTCCTTTGATTGGCCTTAGAACACCTCAGAAATGTCTTCAAGAATCATCAATCTTGGCCATGGAATGAACTTCCTTTTATAGAAAATTTTGGGCCAACGGCTATATGTCGGTTAGCCGACATCCAGGGGTCGGTTAACCGACATCCCTAACGGTCACAAGCCAACGGTCATATTTTTGAAAATCTTACTGACCATAAGCCATGGTTCGGTTAGCCGAGATATTCGGTTAACCGATGCCTGACCGAAACCCTAACCGACAGTGCAAACGTGGTCAGAAAACACCTCTCTGGAATTCTAACCGAGAGAGCTTCGGTCAGGTTCAGAAGCAAGGTCGGTTAACCAATCCCTGACCGACATGCTGACTGACACAAAAATGATTGTAAAATTCTAACTTCCTGTTTTTCTGGACAGCATGCTTTCAGTTAGCTTCTTTCTATTGTCGGTTAACCGAGTCCAAACCGATAAGCTGACCGACGTGTAAAATATATGAAAAAAACAGCTCTCTGGAAATTGGACCGGCATAGTATTCGGTTAGTTCATTTTCTATGGTCGGTTAGCCGACACCTGACCGACACACTAACCGACATCAGAAATACCCTTAAGAAAAGCTAATCGAGTGAGTTCGGTTAGGCTTCGGTTCAAGGTTGGTTAGCCGACACCTGACCGACAGCATGGTCAGACTGTTTTCTGAAGTTCTGAGGTTTCAAGAAAAATCTAACTTTTGAAAACTTTTGAAACACAGAATGTAAATGTGTTTTTGAGAATGCTTTTCAAAATGAGACTAAAATCAACAAAAAGATTCGAAATAGTGTTTGAGCAAGTTGATTTAAAATCCTGTGATTTTCAAGATAAAACTGTGATAAATGATATGAGATGAACATGATGCAAATGTTGGACATCAAATTGCAAACACAACTTAGGGTCTAACACCAACATAGTTGGAATAAGGCTATAATGAAGATGATGATGATGGTTCATCAACCATGGCACATGCTCTTAATTGATTCTTTGAGAATGTTTCCTTTTGATGCTAGCTAACATTTCTGATCCAAAATTTGTAGGTCCACCCATGCACCTGGCCCCCACATGATGTAGGTTGTTCGTATATGGCTTTTATATCAGTGTCTTTTATATTTTTTCTGTTCTTGTTGTTTTCCCAATCTTTTAATAAAGTTTATTGTTACTAATTTAAAAAAAAGACCATTTTGCAGCAGTTGGTATGCGATTTAAGTGTAATCATGATACAAATGCTAAAAACAGGAAATCAGATGCACAGATACTTAACAGGGGAAAAAAAGTTCTTCTGTAACTTTAGAAATAAAAGAAAACAATATAGTAAGGCCCACACTGTCGTTTATGGCTGTTAGCCTGGGACCAAGCTCAACTCAGTTATTGGCTGGGCTTGTGCTTGAGCTGGGCTCATAAGAGCTAAAGCCTATTCAGTTCAAATTAGATCAAGCTTGATGTAATGATCAACTATTAAGGTTGATGAATTTGAGTGCAAGAGACAATGAAACCTTTCCTAGTCAGCTAGAATCCAATCTCAAAGGCCCAATTGTCAATGATAACAAAGGGAAAGGTCATGAGCATCTCAAATCCATAATCACATTAAGCTTGATTTAATGATCAAGATCAAGTTTGGCTCGACTAAAAACTTCATCCAGTCATGAAGTAAATCTTTTTTTCTTATAAGTGAAGTAAAAGCATTTGTATAACTTCATAATTTGATTTTTTTTTCAATTTATGTCACCTATATATCAAACAATTAAAAAAACTTTGTTTCTCCAAATATGTATTATGATATATCAATTCCTTTAAAGTTGATCCCCTTTTATTTTTCTTTCTATTTCTCATGTGACACGACCTCTTCTTAGTTGATCTTCATATGTAATTTCAATAAATTTTCAGGCCTGATATTTCCCTAGCCCTGCCCTAGAGGGCCTGGAAAAGTTGATAGGCAGGTTTTAAAAATAATGAAAAAAAAAAAAAATAACCATCATTTTGCGGGATCTTTGAGGGCTGTGCCTAGCACCCTCACTGTACCTCTAACAAACACCTAGGTCTGTCAATGAGATTCCCCCGGGGGGGGGGGGGGGGGGGGGGGGTGTTTCTAGATTAAGCCATGGACTCGCACGTTTTTGAATATATGCTAAACATTTTCTAATTATTTCTATGCTGCTGCCAGATTGGGGGGGGGGGGGGGGGGGGGGGGATCTCATGTGGTCTAGATCGAGCCATGGCCTCGCACGATCTTGAATATATACTAAACATTCTCTAATTATTTCTATACTGCCACCGGATACGGGGTGTGAATTGGACTTCGAACCCTTCTCCTTTTTTTCTTGGATTGGGACCGGAAATGCAAGGCAACAAGCAACTTGGCTAAGGTTTTTTTTTTTTTTTTTTTTGAAGTGCAAATGGTAGAAGTGAATAAAGATATTTCTCAATTCTACAGGGATTTTGTGGATGATTTGGTTAAAAGCTAAGGACTATAATTAAATCCGCTGGTTGATATACTTCCCCGGCCCCTGTCTTTTAATTAAGAACTCAGAGCCTGTTATAGGTTGCCTGCTATAGGTTAACAATGTGGGGGCAGGGAGGGGTGGACCAAATACGTTGTGGTGAAATATGTAGGATTAAACCAAATATATATAGGTGACCTCCATTAGGTAGGTTCGTCACTAATTTAATGGTCCGAAGCCATGGTCTGGGCCTGGGCTACGTGAATAAAAGCTTAGGTTATTATCTTCACCTGGTCCTATAAATTTAACACAAAAAACATACAATAAGCATACTCATTGATCTTATTCTTTAACTTCAAACCCATGAGCTTTGTAAACTTAATCTTAGGCCTAGTATGTAAATAACTAAATGAGTTGGACTCGAACCAGCTTCTTTTAAAATGAACCCGAATATAGCCAGCCCCATATACCTAGATCATGTAAACTAGCAAAATAGGCCCGCGCTAAGCCCGAGTCTAATAATTAAAATATATTCAATTTGGAGCTATTTTTTTAGATATTAATTAATAAGAAGAAAATATACCTAAAAAATAGAAATATATCATTTTTAAAATTATATTTAACCAAGTTTATTTAAAAGGAAAATGTGCAGTACAATTACAGAATTTGCAAATCAAATTTGAAATTATAAAAGTTAACATATTTAAAATCTTCATGTGAAAATGCATAAAACGTTTTAAAATGCATAACAAATTGTAACATCCAAATGCACCCCAACCTGAGGGACCAAATGAGACACCATATCAATGCAGTGCACACATGTAAGCTAGGCTAGTCGAGATGAAGATAACACTAAACCAATACAAATGTTGTGATGACCTACAAACAGAGGAGGTATATGATTAGAGGATAAACTCCAGCTACAGAATTGAATAAAAATGGCTATCAAGGAATTCCATGACTCATTTTTTAGTAGTTAAACTTGAATTGAAGCATTGAATTGCCTCGACAAACTTACTGCTGAGTTTGTCATACCTTGGTCGGCGTCAGAATCGGTTTGCATGCAGGAAGTTCTTGTTGTGTAAACCTGGATTGTACAAAATAAAAGAAAGCAGAATAAGTAACAAATATGAGCAGAGCTCTAGATTGGATGTGTTTGTTTTGTAGGTTTTGGGTGTTATTTGGTTAGGGGGTGAATAGTTAGCTTACGTTGTGTGGAGAGAATTGAGTTGGTGCAGGTGTTGCATTGGGAGAGGAAATGTAATGGCTAGAAGTGTGTGTATTTGTAGGCGCTGTGCAGGTGTTGGTGATGATCTAGAGTACTGGGCTGAGTGGCTAGGATGTGTTTGGTTGGTTGGATAGAGATATGAGGGTGCTGGTGTTGTGAATGAGAGGAATTTTGAGAGAGATGATGATGATGATGATGATGATGATGATGATGGGGGATGTTTGGCAGTAAGTTGGATTGTCGGTGTCGGCGGTGAAGTCGTTTGGTTTTGAGAAAAGGGTAAAGGAGTTGGTGTGGCCATTTGTAGAAGGTGATGGACACTCGGATTTCCGTCCTCTCCTTCCGCCCCGGGGGCTGCCTGGGTCTCGGTGGAGGAGGGAAATGCGGGTATCAACTTTTTGTACGAGTGTGCCAAATTTACTATTCTACTTGGAATTTGGAAGGGTGATGATCCGGAAATTTACCTTCACAAGTAGAAATGAAATCAATCATTCTTTCTAACTTTTCAAATTGCATAAATATTTAAGAAAAGAGACAAGTTTGTTTTTTTTTAGAATGCCGTAGGAGGCGTTTTTTTGTTTGTTTGCCGTGAAAGGCGATTTACAAATCTTATCAAATATGAAAGACAAGAATTGTGATTTCTTTTTGTCTCTTTAAAAAATACAAATTACAATAGAAAAGAAAGAAAATGGATCTAACTTCTCAGGAGATTGCGGGGACACGAACAGTTCGACGGTCGCAAGTCATGTATGGACTTCACCATTGTCCTTCAAATGAGAACGCTTGATGCTTCGATTCTTTAGCTTGGCTCCAACCTCAGTTTTTTAGAGGAAAAAGACCAAGAGGAGGTCTTAATATCCAATGAAAAATCAAGTAAACGGGCTGAAAAGCCGCATTTAGGCCATGTTATAGAAGGAGGGGACCTTGGGGGGGTGACCCCCCAAGAGACTTTGATCACCTTGTAGTGCTTCTGGCGGCAGAGCAGTAGGACTTTGTCGGGATTTCTTCAGAAGAATGCAAGTGTGCAGACCAGTTGATCGTTTTTTTGGTGGGTGGAAAGTTGTCTCTCTCTTTGGAATGGACCTCCTTTTATAGGCTTTTGGTAGCCATGATGTGTTTATTGGCATTGATGGCCATGATGAGAGAAATGATGGTACTGATGAGAGGAGTTACAAGTTTTATTTCTTGATTTTATAACTCCTTTTTCTTGGCTTGTGATTGGCCGATGAAGGATAATGGGCATTTAATCGCCTTTAATCTTCATGATGATGGGAGTTTCATGGGTTTAATGCCATGATTGCTTGGATTTGTAACTCCCAAATGCTTGAATCTGATTGGGCCGTCCAAAATAATGAGTTAATGATCGCATTAAGTTGTCATAAACGAGTCAATTAACGACATTAAGTAGTCGCCAGGGCATGTGAAGAGTCGCGGGCCGTGCCGCGTCTTTTGGAATTCTTCTTGTAATCACCGCAGGTGGATCCACACGTCGTTTAATGTCAGATTGCAGTACAATTTCAGACATTGATTGATGTTGGTGGGCCGGTGACATCTGTCTTTTCGATTTCACGATTGGTCGAACAGAAAGTGTAAATTCTTGGTCAGCCGGTTTGCGATATTGGAGCGATCTTTGATGATTTCATGCTCTTGACGGCGGATCCGAGATGTCGGTGAAGATCAGTGGTTTTCAAGCATCAAAACTTGGATTTTCAAAAAATCACAGAGGTAGGAACACTCGAAAAGTGAAAAGGATCGAAAATCGGACCATCCGGTGAGAGATCCGGCGACCCGGATTTGTAGGGTCGCTGGCGACCTTGGCCGGCCATGGTCGCCGACGACCATGGGGTTTTGGCCTCTTTGGTCGCCGAGTGGTTTTTTCGGCCGTTTTTTCTTCTTTTTCGTTCCTTTTTTCTTCTGTATTTTTCCTGATGTTTTTCCTCAATTATTGACTTGAATTTCTTGGAGAAAACTTGACAAGAACCCGTGCAAAACCGGAGCACAAAGTTTCCCTTTTTTCGGGAAAGCCGAAGACTTTGTAGTCGATTTTTCGTCAAGAGTCGAAACTAGGTCAAACGATGTCGGAATGACCTGAAAATTGAGGTGAAGCTTCTTGAGCAGTAGATAGGACCAACCATGGGCTTTTATTTGAGATTTGAAGCCGTTTGGGGTCCCGTCGATGCTTGACTTGATTTTGCTGCGGGGAAAATGCCGAGCTTTGATATGCGGTCAAACGATGTCCGATTGACCTAAAATTTTACAGGGAGCCTATTGGAGTCATTTTGAGACGACCCATTAGCTCCAATTTAGATTTCATGGTCCCGGGGTGCTCCGCCGCCGGTAGGCTTGATTTTCTTTGGGAGCGTCGAAACCTGGTCAAACGTTGACGGAATGACCTGAAATTCGACATGCAGCCCTTTGGAAGCATGTTGAAGCCACTGATGTGTTTTGTTTGATGAGTGATGGCTTCAGTGGTTCTCGTCGCCGGGGAGGCTTGATTTTGCTGTTCGAGCATTGATGGAGGGTCAAACGTTGTCAGTTTGACTTAAAATTTGGCATGGAGCCCTTTGGGGGTATTTTGGAATCATCCTTAGGCTCTGATCGAAGTTTTGGTATCTTCGATGATGTCGCCGCCGGGAGCGCTTGTTTAGCTGTCGGAGAAGTGATGTTAAGGCCAAACAATGTCGGAATGGCCCGAAACCTCAGGTGTACCCCTCTTTTGGCTGTCTTGAGGGATCTTGCAGTTTTTGTTTGATTCTGACAAGATCTGATGCTTGAGGTAGCTTTGCCTGTTTTGTAGCAGGATGCAGCTTCATGTGGCTTCTTGATGTTGAGGAGACATAGTGACTTTTTTGGTGTCAACAAATGCCCCCTCGAGGTACAGCGACGAGTAGCTTTTTGGAGTTGATGTGCCTCAAAGAGAAACTTGAAGGAGAGCTTCTGACTTGACCAAGAGTCTTGAGCATTTTTTTTTTGAATAGCCTTCTGAGTTTCCGGGGGAATTTATGGTAGTGAGAGGGATCACGTACCATCTCAAGGCAAAGTTTTGAAAATGACATGGGGGATTTGGATTTGGGTTTTTGACCTTGTGACCTAACAAGCTGTATGTGGCAGGTTAGGGGGTCGGGGTTTGATTTTTTATTTTGACCTTGTGACCCAACAGCTGTATGTGGTAGGTTGGGGGGTCAGATTTGGTTTTTTGGTTTTGGTTTGGTTTGGTTTGGATTTTGATATTGGTTTTGGTCTTGTGACCTAACAAGTTGTATGTGGCAAGCTAAGGGACCAAGGTTTGGCTTGTTGTGGAATGTCAATTTCAAGAGTTTGGCTTAATTTGGTTCATGAGGTT
Organism: Umbellularia californica; assembly: GCA_028538565.1. Taxonomy (NCBI): domain Eukaryota; kingdom Viridiplantae; phylum Streptophyta; class Magnoliopsida; order Laurales; family Lauraceae; genus Umbellularia; species Umbellularia californica. Next base: position 28,130,376 of record JAPQWN010000006.1, read on the forward strand.
GAATGGTTTGGTTTTTTGGAAACTCATGAGGCTTTTTTTCTTTTTTTTTCTCTCTCTCTTTTTCTTGAATGATCCAATCAACTCAAAAGAGGCATGGGACATTTTTTTCCTCTTGGTAAGAGGAATATTTTGACTAAAAGCCACTTTTAGTGCCTAGGTGGTCAAACCTGGCTCATATGGGCTAACCCATGGAATCTTAGGCTTTGGAGATGGCCTAGATCCATGTGGTGTCATTTTTGTAGAGAATATCTAAAAATATCTCTTTTGTGTAGAGAATATCTAAAAATATCCTTACTTGGAGAGAATCTATCAAGCTTCCTTATTTTTGGAAGAGATTTTCTCAAAGTATCTTTCTTTTGGGAAAGTAGCTAAATTTTAGCACTTACCTCTTTTCTTTTCTCCTTGTTTCCTCTTTTGATTTGCTCTCTTCTATAAAAGCAAGAGGGGTTGGATCTTTTGGCTCCATTGCTTCCTTTTTGCAAGAATCTTCAAGAGTGCTCTAAGATCAAGAAGTGCTTTTTCTTCTCCAAGGATCTCCAAGCTTTTTCTTCTTCTACATGGCTTCAAGTAAGTTTTCTTCCTCCACAAGAAATTCCATTGTAGAAGTAGCTTCTTTCTTTCTTTGCTCTCTTTTTCTCTTCTCTTTTTTTTTCCAAGCACGTTTTTCTTCTTTTTTTTTCGCGCAATTTCTTTCTCTTTTTTTTTGTGCACGTTTTTTTTTTTTCTTTTTCTCATTTTTTTTCTTCACTGGTTTTTTTCTTTCTTTTTATTTTTTTTTTCACCGTGTTTTTTTTTTCACTGTTTTTGTTCTTTCTTTTTTCTTTTTTTTCTCACACGGTGATTTTTCTTTTTTTTTTCACCATTTTTTTTTCAGCATTTTTTTTTCTTTGTTTTTTTTTTGGTTGGTTGTACGGACATGTCCGTATGGACTTGGCCGTACTGTCACGTGGCAGTGGGCCATGGCCTGTGGGCCTGAAATTTTTTTTTTTGTTGAGATTTCTTTCTCTCTCTCTCCTTTTTTCTTTTCTTCTTCGTTTGCTCACCATGATAATGAGGTTATGCAATTTCAATATGTTCATACATTTTTATTTGTTTGATGCATCAAGATAGAAGGCTAGAGTCTCTAGGTCAAGCCAACATGATTTTTGACTTGGACAAAGTTTGATTGGTTTTGACCAAGTTGGGTTGGAATTGGTCAAACTTTGGTCAAGGTTTTCCTAGCATCTAATGCATGATGATATTCTTTGATGCATGATTTTTGGTAAGTGGACTTGGAAGCATGATGATGCATACCTGAAAATCTTTTGTAAGTATTGGGATTTGGAGCTCGCAGCAATGTTGAGCTCTTTCTTGGTTTTGCTGGATTTTGAGGAACTTTGCAAGTTTTGGATTTTGGAGCTCGCAGCAATGTTGAGTTCTTTTCCAATTTTTTGAAGATTTGATACGACTGGTTTGATCTCGCAGCAATGTTTGGAGTTCGAACCTTCTTTGAGAATTTTCCGCTGACTAAGAGCTCGCAGCGACGTTGAGCTCATCTTCAGGCTTCCTGTCTCTTTTGGAGTATTTCCCTTTTCTCCGGAATTGCCCCAGAATCATGTCAAAATTTTTCTAAAAAATTTTTGTAACAAAACTCTGTCATTTTGATGATGATTGATCTTTTATTTTCCATCCTTTGCAGGTAGTTCTTCCAGAACGAACAAGGGTAAGGTGACTGTTACTGACGCACCTCGTCGGTCTGCCAGATCTTCCAATGCGGCCGTTCAGCAGGCTTAGGAGAAGGTCCAGTTTGTTGAGAAGAACTTGAAAGAGTGTGACTCCCTCAATCGTGATGAGATAAGACAGCGGTTGGTCGCTCTCAGAGATGAGGAATTTTACAAGATCGTGGTAAGCAGTCGTCCTTGGGTTACGGACGATCAGAGCGTTGTGCCCAAGCCTACCTTTTTCTTCAGTGATGCAGTCTCTGATGATTTGACATACCAAAGGAGATGTTTTTAGTTCTCTTATACAATAGATGGTGAGGAGAGAACTATTTCTACCCGGTTGACCTTCGATCGGACCATCTCGATCTTGAGCCTTTCTCCTATGTGCCCTAAGAGGGAAGATCCTCTGAGCTGGGTGAAGAGGACCAGTGTGATCAAGACCGGGGTTTTTGTTGGCGGCCCTTTCGGTTTTGCAAAGAAGTCGCCTGTCCGTATGGACATGTTGATGCCAGCCAATGGCTACCAAGGTTCTGATCATCCATCGGTTGATTTGAGACCGGTGGGCCTTGGCATTTTTCGGGGTGACGGCAGCAATTGGGTGAAGCCTTTTCGACTTCGTGGCCGTTTCAGTGTTGACACGAGCTGGGAATCATGGACTGATCACACCCTGAAGATTGGCGAGGCCATTTGTGGGAGGCCGAGATTTTTGATGCGGTTCGCTCTTTTCAGCAAATCGTTGTTTTCTTCGATGAGGCTTTTATGGCCATGCTGGAGTCATTCCTTCCACAAACCAACACCTTCATTGTGACGAATGGTGAGATTGGTTTTTCTTTGAAGGAATTGAGGTCCATCACCGGGTTGCCTATCCTCAGCAAACTCTATGAGGAGTTTATGCCTATCGACAGCATCCTTGAGGAGCTGTCTGACGAGTTCAGGCTTGTATACTTTCAGCTCGTCGCCTTCTATGATTTTCTGAAGGAGAAGGAGGGCTCGAAAGTCAGGTGCAGTAGTTGGAAGAGTTGCAGCTCCAACTTTTTGGACAGCGGGGAGTCTTCTGATGGCATGGCCCAGGATGCTAGGGCTAAAGCATCAAGTTTGAAGAAGATTTCCACCATGCGAGAAGAGTTGAGGAAGTTCTCCGCAAGCACAGGTGCCATTTGTCCTGACATTGCATTGTGGAGAGATCTCGCTGTTTACCTCACTTACTGGCTGGGTGAGGTTGTTGTTGCTGGAGGAGATTGAACGCACATCAGGCCGCATTGTATTTTTTCGACTTGTCAGATGGCGTTTGGAGAGTGGCTGGCTTTGGTACCTACTCTTTACTCATACTTGTGTACCGAACTGCAGGCTGCTGCTTTCCTGGTTCGGCTTGGGCTCCCTATGAACAGGGTATTTTCAGCCCATATCTTCTATTCGTGGTACGTATACCACTGTCCTAGCTTCCATCGGTTGGGAGTTGTACAGGACGAAGATCCTTTTATGATTCGTTTGGCTAGAGGGACAGCCGTTTCCGAATCTCTTTTATCTGCTCGTTTGAGGATCCGACGATTCAGGGACGTCGAGATTAGGCAGTCTTCAGTGAAGCTTTCTCTGGGTTTGCGGAAGAAGGCTTTTGATTTTGGTGTCTCCCGTGATTCGACCAGGGCAGGGTCGGGAAGACACTATGCTTTGACAAATGCAGAGAAGAGATGGCTTTTCAACATACGGGTCGGTACGATGGCGTACCGTAGACATCTTTTCGTCGATATCCAACCGTATGTCCCTTCGCGTTTTGCATTGCAGCTTGGATTCTCTCAAGGCATTGTTGGAGCACCTTCTAGCATGGTGAAGCGTTTTGGAGGTCTGCAGAATGGGAGGAATGCATGGGCTTTTTACAGTGCAGAGGACACTACCGCCATGATTTCCTATCCTGAGCTGCCCACTTTCTGGACTTCTAGCTTCACGAAATGGTTCGTGGAGAGCTTCTTAGTGTACCGGGGGCTTTCCAAGAAGGAGCTCGATGTCAAACAATGTCCTGGGAAGGGTCTTGGTAGATCAGATGGTGTCCGTCGAGAGGAACTTTTGGCCTTCCTTTCTGGAGAGAAGCATAAGATAGGCTTTCTCAACGAGCAGGATATCATCAGATCAAGAGCTGCACAAGGGATTCCTGGTGAGGTCTTGAGACAACTGGAAGAGGAGGAGGCCGAGATCGATGCTTGGATGCAAGCAAAGCACATGAAGGCTTCCATGGAGTCTACTGAGAAAAGTAGACCATCAAGTGAGGACTCTAGTGAGAGGCCTGATGTTGATGGTGAGGCAAGATCATCGAGCAGATTGACTCGCAGAAGCAAGAGGAAGAGAGGACATCGCCATAATATAAGACGGTATGAAAGTCCTTCTGATCTGGAAGTTCCTCTCACCATTGTTGAGGAGGTGTCTGGGGATGTTGACTAGCCTCCAGGGAAAAGGAGTAGAGAAGAGGAGACAACTGGTATGATTCTCCTTCTTTCTTTTATCACTTGTTTTCTCTTATAAGAGATTTTTGTTTTGATCCGCTGCTTTCTTTCTTTTGGCAGAGGACGATGACTTGGTGATGCCCAAGGATCCGGCCGATGAGGCGATGACGGATCCGGTTGCGGCATCTGAGGAAGAGCCCAGGGACCCTGGAGTGGTTCTAGAAACTTCACCTGGTATAATTTCTTTGGCTTCTTTTTGTTTGTGTTTTCATTTGCCAACATGTAGCTTTTGTTTTCTTGTTAGCTGACTTGCCAGAAGATTCTGACGATTTCGAGCCATCCATGGATGCAACTTTTGACGATGCTTCAGGTGAGCTCAGAGAGGCAGAGAGTACTCCGCCTATCGTCAAAGAAGGTATTTTGCAATACTAATCTTGATACTGGTTTTTTGACAAGATTATATTCACACCTTGTTGTCTTTCCTTGACAGATTGTGGAGCAGCAGGAGAAGTTCCTCCATCTTCCTTAGAGCCAGAACAGGGGATACCTGCAGCTGATCCAGGAGCAGGGGCTTCTTCTACTTTCAACGAGTCAGCTTCTTCGATTGGAAAGAGTTTATTGATTACTCTTCCAATGGAGCATGACATGGGCAGTCGGGCGCCGAAGCATGGCGAATCCTCATCTGCGCCGCACCTTCAGTATGCAACGAAGGTGTTGAAGACTGTTTTGAGCTCATGGGTTGAGACTCTCTCTTCGGGTCACTTGGAAGCTGGCTTTGTTGACACCAAAAAAGTCACTATGTCTCCTCAACATCAAAAAGCCTCGTGAAGCTGCATCCTGCTACAAAACAGGCAAGGCTACTTCAAGCATCAGATTTTGTCAGAATCGGACAGAAACTGAGAGATCCTTCAAAACAGCTAAAAGAGGGGTACACCTGAGGTTTCGGGCCATTCCGACAGCGTTTGGCTTAACTTCACTGCTCCGACAGCTAAACAAGCGCTCCCGGCGGCGACATCATCAAAGACACCAAAACTTTGATCAGAGCCTACGGATGACTCTAGAACGTCTCCAAAGGGCTCCATGCCAAATTTCAAGTCAAACCGACAACGTTTGACCCTCCATCAATGCTCGAACAGCAAAATCAAGCCTCCCGGCGGCGGGAACCACCGAAGCCATCACTCATCAAACAAAATACATGAGTGGCTTCAACATGCTTCCAAAAGGCTGCACGTCGAATTTCAGGTCATTCCGACAAAGTTTGACCAGGTTTCGATGCTTCGAGAGAAAATCAAGCCTACCGGCGGCGGAGCAACCCGGGACCATGACATCCAAAATGGAGTCCATGGAACGTCTCAAAATGACTCCAATAGGCTCCTCGTCAAATTTCAGGTCAATCGGACATCGTTTGACCACATATCAAAGCTCGGCATTTTTCCCGCAGCAAAATCAAGTGAAGCATCGATGGGACCCCAAACGGCTTCAAAACTCAAATAAAAGCCCATGGTTGGTCCTATCTGCTGCTCAAGAAGCTTCACCTCAATTTTCAGGTCATTCCGACATCGTTTGACCTAGTTTCGACGCTTGACGGAAAATCGGCTATAAAGTCTTCGGCTTTCCCGAAAAATGGGAAACTTTGTGCTCCGATTTCGCGCTGGTTCTCGTCAAGTTTTCTCCAAGAAAATATAGTCAACAATTGAGGAAAAATTTCAAGAAAAATACAGAAGAAAAAAGGAACGAAAAAGACGGAAAATCGGCTGAAAACGAAGCTCGGCGACCAAAGGGCAAAAAACCCTAGGGTCGCCGGCGACCCTGGGTGCATGGTCGCCCGGCGACCCTGCAAATCTGGGTCGCAAGATTTTGCACCAAAACGTCCGTTTTCCGATTCTTTTCGCGTTTCGGGTGTTCCGACCTCTGTGATTTTCGGAAAATGCAATGTTTGATGCTTGAAAACGACTGATCTTCGTCGACATCTCGGATCCGCCGTCAAAAGCATGAAATCATCACCGATCGCCTCAAGATAGCCAACCGGCTGACCAAGAAAGTGCACTTTCTGTCCGACCGATCGTGAAATCGATAAGACAGATGTCACCGGCCCGCCAACATCAATTAATGTCTGAAATTGCATCGCAATCCGACATCAAACAATGCGTGGATCCACCTGTGATGATCGCAAGAAGAATCTCAAAAGGCGCAGCCCGGCCCGCGACTCTTCACATGCCTTGGCGACCACTTAATGACGTTAATTGACCCATTTATGACAACTTAATGCGGCCATTAACTCATTATTTTGGACGGCCCAATCAGATTCAAGCATTTGGGAGTTACAAATCCAAGTAATCATGGCATTAAACCCATGAAACTCCCATCATCATGAAGCATAAAGGTGATTAAATGCCCACTACCTTCATCGGCCAATCACAAGCCTTGAAAAAGGAGTTACAAAATCAAATTGTAACTCCTCATCAATGCTCTCATCATGACTATCAATGCCCATAACCATCCCATGGCTACCAAAAGCCTATAAAAGGAGATCTATTTCCAAGAGAAAGAGCATCATCGACATCTATCGACTTGAAGTTCTGCACTTCTCCCAAAGAAATCCAGACCAAGTCCTGCTGCTCTGCTGCAAAGAACACCACAAGGTGATCAACGTCCCTTGGGGGGCCACCCCCCAAGGTCACCTCCTTCTCCAACATGGCCTAAACGCGGCTTTTCAGCCCGTTTACTTAGTTTTTCATTTGATATAAGACCTCCTCTTGGTCCTTGTCCTTTAAAAAACCGAGGTTAGGAGCCAAGCCAAAAAATCAAAGCATCACATGTTCTCATTTGAAGGACGACGGCGAAGCCCATACATGACTTGCGACCGTCGATCTCAACGTGTCCCCACAATCTCCTGAGAAGTTAGATCCCTTTTCTTACTTTTCTATTGTAGTTTGTATTTAGTTAAAGAGACAAAAATAAATCACAATTCTTGTCTTTAATATTTGATGAGTTTTGTAAAATCGCCTTTCACGGCAAACAAACAAAAACGCCTTTTACGGCATTCTAAAAAAACAAACTTGTCTCTTTTCTTAATATTAATGCAATTTGAAAAATTAGAAAAAGGATTGATTTCCTTTCCACTTGTGAAGGTGAATCTCCGGATTATCACCATTCCAAATTCAAAGTCGAAAGTAAATCTGGCATACCCGTACAAAAATGTTGATGCCCGAGATCTTCCCTCCTCCACCGAGACCCAGGTCAGCCCCCGGGGTGCGGAGGGAGAGGACGGAAGATTCCCCTTTTCGGGTCCATCAGGCTTTAGTATGATCAAGCATGTACAGGACATCCTTGCTAATAGCGAAGAAGTCGGTCTGGACATTGCAAACGCCAAGGATTTTGTTCATGAAGTCATTGCTTTAGGGAACAAGTGGACTGAAACCAAGGGTTTCCCAGATAGTGACTTCTTTGATGAGATGTTTATGAAGCCTTCCAGGAAAGTTAAAGCTGAGTTGACTGAGATCTCGAAGACTTAGAAGCAGTTCGTTTGGGAGAGGAACGTTACCGAGTTGGCCATCATGGGGCTGAAGCAAGACTTGGACCGCCTTGATAAGGAGGTTGTCGAGGCAAGGTAGCGTCTTGAGCTTTTGGAGGAAGAAACTGCTGCCAAATGGACCACCATTGTGGAGGCTCGTGACAAAGAGGGGACTCTCATTCGTCAAGTTGAGGAAGCTGAAAATAATTTTCGGAGGAAGACTCACGAGTATGAGCAGTGGCAGGTCCTCTGGGAAGAACTTCCTCGTACTGCAGATGGGTCGCGGCTTTCGGCTGCATTTTATGGGAGTATTCTGAAGAAGCGTGGCCTAAAAACTTTGGAAGCTAAGGCCAAGGGTCTGCTTGAGGAGTTGAACTTATGGTTGAAGACCATGCTAGATTGAGCTCCTGAGTTGTAACAAACTCTTTTTCTTCTTTCTTTTTTTTTTTGGTACCTCCATGTATAAACATTCTTGGTAGTATATTTTTTGTATCCCCTTCTTTTCACTTAAATCATTTTTTGATGAAAACAAATTTAAGCAAAAGCTGATGGGAATGTTTGTTTGAGAATTTGATCAAAAGGTTGTCATTTTGTGAAAATCTTTTGTCAAAGGGTTGTTTTGGGCATGAAAGCCAATTTTTGTGGCGAAAGCCTAGTTTTTGATGGCTTGAAAACCGAATTTTAGAATGGCATGGAAGCCGAATTTTGTGGCGTAAGAGCCAAAATTTGTTTGCGGCATGGAAACCGAAAATTTTGTTTGTGGCAATGGAGCCAAAGTTGTTTTGTTTGTGACATGAGAGCCAAATTTTTTGGTTTGTGGCATGAGAGCCAAAGTTTTTGGTTTGTGGCATGGGAGCCGAAATTTTAAGATGGCATGAAAGCCGAATTTTGTGATGGCATGAGAGCCTGAAAATCTGAAATGGCATGAAAGCCAGGATTTGTTTGTTTGTGGCATGGAAGCCATAGTTTTTTCCTTTTTTTTTTTTTTTTGAATTGGCATAAGAGCCGAAATTTTGAGATGGCATGAAAGCCGATTTTTTGAATTGGCATAAGAGCCAAGTTTTGAGATGGCATGAAAGCCGAATTTTGTGGCGTTAGAGCCAAAATTTGTTGTTTGCGGCATGGGAGTCAAAATTTTTTGTTTGCGGCATGGAAGCCGAAATTTGTAATGGCATTAAAGCCAAAATTTTTTGAGATGGCATGAAAGCCGAATTTTGGAATGGCGTGAAAGCCGATTTTTTTTTAGATGGCATGAGAGCCAGATTTTTGAAAATCGGGTTTTGTTTTGTTGGCATGAAAGCCGGATTTGGCGTTTATAGCCGAGTTTTGGTTTTTATAGCTGATTTTGGCGTTTATAGCCGATTTCGGCATTTATAGCCGGGTTTTGGTTTTCAAAATGCAGGTATCGACTAAATGTCGCCTCCCCGCTGAATGGTCTTGGAAGTATCGATGAAATGTCGCTTCCTTGCTCATTCGGTTTGCGAGTATCAATGGAATGTCGCTTCCTCGCGGGCTGGGTTTGCGAGTATCGATGGAATGTCGCTTCCTCGTGGATTGGGGTGCAAGTATCGACTAAGCGTCGCTTCCCTGCTTTTTCCTAAAACTTTGGTTCTGCGGGTACTGACTTGGTGTCGTTTCCCCGCGATTTTTGAAATTTGAGGTTTTTTCGAACCATTTGGAATTTGGGTTGTGGATATCAATTGGAATATTCTGTCTCCACGATTTTTAAAATTTTGCAAGTATCGAATGGGGTTCGCTTCCTTGCGATTTTTGGGTTTTGGAAGTATCGAATAGGATTCGCATCCTTTCAGTTTTTTGGTTTTGGAAGTATCAAATGGGGTTCGTATCCTTCCGGTTTTTGGGTTTGCGAGTATGGACTGAATGTCGCTTCCCCGATGTTTCTAAAAACCATTTTTTTTTTGTTTAAAGACACAAGGGTCGTAAGTTTTGACTTAAAACCATTTTTGGTTGTAAAAGCCGAGGTGGACTAGGGTGGAAATTTCTAAGTCATGATTTTTGTTTCCAACCAAGAATTTTGGGTTCAAGGATCGAAAATTTTGGTCAAGTATGGGAAGAGATCCTAAACTTGGATTTTTGGATTTTGACTTTTTTTTTGTTGAACAATGAAACGATGAAAGTAAGCATTGTTTTGAAAGTTTTTTTTTTTTTTTTTTAAATTGCAACATAAAGATGAAAATTTCAAAAGGGGATGGGTTTGACGAGCAAGTACCTGGAAATAGGCTTTGGCAGTGTAGATATTGCACTGACCCGTTTGAGGAAGTCTTCAAGGGTAGTACCGCTTCAAGAACTTCTTGTTGATGGGCAGCATACATCTATCTCCTTCCATGTTTAGAAGAGCGTATGCGTCGTTGGAGAAGACTTTGTCGATAACGAAGGGTCCCTCCCATTTTGGTTCAAATTTGCCTTTGGAATTGTGGGCAAAGACTATGGGTCTTTTTACTGCAAGAATCAAGTCACCATTTTTGTAGGCGCATTGCCTGACCTTCTTGTCGAAAGATCCTACCATGCGTGCTTGGTACAACTCAATGCTTTGTAGTGCTTCGAGTCATCTTTCATCGAGATTATCCAGCTCTTGGAGTCTCAATTTGACATTGCTTTCTTACGTCATGTCATTTTGCAGAGATACCCTAAAGGAAGGAATTTGTACTTCCAAAGGGACAACAACCTCGCATCCATAGACCAAAGAAAATGGTGTGATATGGGTTGGTCCTCGAACGATGGTTCGATAGGCCTACAAAGCTTCTGGTAGTTTGTTGCCCCAGTCTCTTTTGTGACTAGAGACCATTGTGAGAACTTGGTCCGGGCGGCACCCTTAACCACGGGGCGGAGCGTGTCAACCACGGGCTTCAAACGGTGAGTCTCCGTTAGCCCGCATTAGAAATATCCAAGTCCTAACCCTGGGCTTATAAATCAAGCCCCGTATTAACTTAGCATGAGGCCTTCTAAAACCGTGCGGCCCCGGAAACTGTAAGAACTCCGTAGTTAAGCGTGCTCGGGCGGGAGCAGTACTAGGATGGGTGACCTCCTGGGAAGTCCCCGTGCGTGCACGTGGGCCGAAGCGGACAATTTCATGCTTGAGTTGGGCGGGGCTGTGACAATTGGTATCAGAGCCGAGGACGGCTCTATTTCCGGTGGGGGAGAATGTGAGAACTTGGTCCGGGCGGCACCCTTAACCACGGGGCGGAGCGTGTCAACAACGGGCTTCAAACGGTGAGTCTTCGTTAGCCCGCATTAGAAATATCTAAGTCCTAACCCTGGGCTTATAAGTCAAGCCCCGTATTAACTTAGCATGAGGTCTTCTAAAACCGTGTGGCCCAGGAAACTGTAAGAACTCCGTAGTTAAGCGTGCTCGGGCGGGAGCAGTACTAGGATGGGTGACCTCCTGGGAAGTCCCCGTGCGTGCACGTGGGCCGAAGCGGACAATTTCTTGCTGAGTTGGGCGGGGCTGTGACAACCATTTTCTTGAGAATTTTGCAGAGTGTCTTGTTTCACAGAATCTGTGATCCCAGAATTGCGGTCCGTTATCATGAACGAATCTTTTAGGTATGCCGAAGCGACAAATAATGTTGTTGCGCAAGAATTGAAGGACCTATGATGTCCATACCCCAGGCTTCAAAAGGGCATGAGATTACTGTAGGATGTAGCCATTCTGGAGGCATGTGGACATAATCTCTATGAATTTGGCATTGTTGGCAGCGCTTAGCAAATTGCATTGCATCAGCTACCATGGTAGGCCAATAATAACCTAGCCTTTTCATTTGGTTGTAGAGCTTAGGACCAGCTTGATGGGCTCCACAAAGATCAGCATGCACTTCTTTAAGAGTTTCTTCAGCGTCTTGTTGTGACAAGCAGCGTAGAAGTACTCCGTTGAAGGATTTTCTGTAAAGTGCTTTTGAAGGTATATCCAAATGAAAGTTCGGGGCTTGTCTTTGGATACTTACCCGCTCTTTTGGATCTTCAGGTAGGACTCCGAACATGATGTAATCAATGAACGGATCCCACCAGTCGCCGATAAGAGGTTTGAGGATGGACATCTGACTTCTAACCACTTGGTGGCATTCAACAACTGCTTGGTGTGTGTTAAGAGGAGGGAGAATCCTTCTTCGACACACTGTAGTTTGCATGTTTTCCCCTTCTTGGATTGCCATGGATGCGGCGAGTCCAGCTAGGGCATTTGCACGGATGTTTTCACCTCTGAGGATGTGGGTGATGTGACAGATGTTGAATTTTTTTCGAAGCGACTGCGCCTTGTTGTAGTAAGATAGCAGATCAGGCTTCCTGACTTTAAATTTTTAATTCATCTGGTTGACGATCAATTGAGAGTCTCCAAAAGCTTCCAACATGGTGATGCCAGATTCGAGGGCAAGTTCCAATCCTATAATTAGGGCTTGGTACTAAGCTGCATTGTTTGAATATGGTTCCAGTAGTGAGAAAGCGTGTGGAATCATGTACTTGTCGGGGCTGACAAAGAGGATGCCAGTTCCCGATATTTGTTTTCCATTTTCATTTGTCCTGGTTGCCCCGTCAAAGTACATGTCCCAAGAGGCCTTTGATAAGGAAGTTTCCATGTTGTAGACAAATTCGTCTGGGAGATCATCCCTGAGTGGAGAATCTTTAAGCAATCGATACTCTGCGAGGAAGTCTACTAGAGTTTGGCCTTTGATTGGTTTTTGTGGTACATACCTAATATCAAACTGCGATAGAAGGATGGACCATTTTGCCAGTCAGGCATTGAGAGAACCTACTTTTGTGACAAGGACCTTTAAGAGGTTGATCCTCAAAATCAGGTAGACTGTATTGGACAACAAGTAGTGACGCAGCTTTTGTACTGCAAACATCACTGCAAGGCATTCTTTTTCGATTGGGGAGTAGCGATGCTCTGCACCTACCAACATGCGGCTAAGCCAATATAGAGTAGCCTCTTTTCCGTAGTCATTTTCTTGTGCAAATAGAGCACCCAAAGAGTGGTCGACAGCTCTTGTGTACAAGATGAATGGTTTTCCAATTGTGGGGGCAGCCAACACTGGAGGTTTGTTGAGGTATGCTTTGATGTCTTGAAATGCAGTTTCACATTCAGCATCCCAGACAAAGTTTACACCTTTCTTCATCAAGCGAGAGAATGGACGGCACTTCCCTGATAAATTGGAGATGAACCGTCAAATGTATGCCAATCTTCCTTGAAGCCCTTTTAGTTCTCTTAGGGTCCTTGGAGATGGCATTTCCAGGATAGCCTTGACTTTGGTGGGGTCAAGTTCTATTCCAGCTTTCCGTACTATGAACCCGAGGAACTTACCCGATGAGACACCGAAGAAGCATTTTAGTGGATTCATCTGCAATTTGTGTTTGCGAAGTCGGAGGAAGACTTCTTGAAGATCATCGAGATGGTCTTCTTTTCTTCTGCTTTTGATGGCGAGGTCATTAACATAGCATTCGACCGTCTTGTGCTGCATATCTTGGAATATTTTCATCATAGCCCTCTGATATGTTGCACCTGCATTTTTCAGACCAAATGGCATCACAGTGTAGCAATACACGCCAAATGGAGTCCGAAATGATGTATGTCTTTCATCTTCAGGATGCATCTTATTTGATTGTAGCCAGAGAATCCATCCATGAATGTCATTCGCTCAAACCCACAGGTATTGTCAATCATCACCTTTGGTATGGGGAGCGGGAATTCATCTTTAGGGCATGCATTATTCAGGTCCCTGTAGTCGATACAAACCCTTATCTACCCATTTTTCTTTGTCACGGGGACGATGTTGGCCAACCATTCGGGATGCTGTTCATCGCGGATGAAGCCAACGCTTTTGAGTTTCTGAACTTCTTATTCAATTTTGTCCATCACGTCTGGATGGAATCTTCTTTGGCCTTGTTTGACAGGCTTGATTTCTTTTTGCAAGTTGAGCTTGTGGACTGCTACTTTGGGATCTAAGACAGGCATTTCAGCATAAGACCATGCAAAGCAATCAACGAACTCACGAAGAAAAGAGATATACTCGGGTAACTCATCATCCTTTATATTCTTGCTTATGAATACAGGACGTGGGTTATTAAGTGTTCCTAAGTCTATCTGTTGAACAAGATCTTCTGTCGGAAGGTTTGAAGGTGGTTCCTCCATAATATTTTCGAAGGCTTCCAACTCAACAAGACCTTCTGGAGTGCCAGAGGCATTTTTAGATTGAGGCTCTGTTTCTGTCCATAGATCTTTTTGATCGGTATCCTTCTCAAGACTTGCAATGAGATGGTCCCAATCATTTGCTGGAACTGAGTTGAAGTAGGGTACTTCTTTTAGAGACGATGGTTCTTCTAGGTCAGAAAACCGCGCGTCTGTGTCATCGGACAATTCCTCTTTATTATCAGAGAAATTATACCAATTGGAGGAGCTTTCTGGATCCTTGACGAGTGACTCCTCAAAGAGATATCCAGGGAGATCAATGTCTTCATGGACATGAGATGTTGAGGCTTGGTCGATAAAGTGACTTTGCAACCATGGTGTCAATTATCTCATAGGAGTGGTAGGATCATTACCCCAATCCGTATGAAGATTTGCCTTTATGAAGGTGGATTTTCCAATCTTATGGTTGACTTTTGGTCAGGGTGGGTTCCAATGGTGTGAGAATACCACGGCCACCTCCCAAACCAGTCGGATTCCGAGCGTCGTAGCCCATTTTCTTCATAATAGCTTGTGCCATCGGACTATACAGAGATAACCGAGGTATACCTTCGTTTTGGAAAGGTTCAAGCAGAGAGTTTAGTGGAGATGCTCCCGATCTGTGGAAGAAGATTGCCTTTTCTTCCGGCGAAGTTGCCGGAATAACAAAAGAAGCAGACGTAGGATCTTCTATGTCAGCAAGTGTCTCCAATGGAATGAGAGCAGGCTGATCTCGCTGAGTATCAGCTTGGCTAGACGCTGTGTCATCTTCTGGTTCTGATTCCGAGTCTGTGTCATGCATAATAGACACAAAGGAGACAGTGAACTTACCCCCAGCCTTTTGTTTTGTTCTCTTTGCTTTGGTTGTGATGACCAAAGGCTTTGGAGATTTGAAGGAGACGACGAACGGAGCCTGACTGCTTACGTCGAGTTTGGTGGAAGGTTTGTTTACCTCTGATGATTGCTGAGGAGCCTTACCTTTATCTTTCTAGAAATTTTCGGCAAAGTATAATGTTTCTTCCTCCTGTTCTTCTTTTCCATCTTTATACATCTGAGCATCTGTAAAATGGACATCCTTGCCTTTGAAGGCTTTTTTGTCTGTAAACACTCGACGCATCAAGCCGTCGTTGCCAACGAACCTGATGCACTGATGTAAAGTTGAAGGGACGACACCATTTTCATGTATCCAGGGGCGTCCAAGGAGGATATTGTAGCATGAAGGGGTCCTTATTGCAAGCACAGTGACTTCGGAAATAAGATCACCGATTTACAATTTGAACCTGATTTTGCCGATAGGCCTTTGAGCGCTTCCGTCATATCCTAAGATGGATACGGACGTGTGACTCAGCTTGCTAGGTGGGGTGTCCAGCTCTTCGAGTGCCGAAGTAGAGATGAGGTTGAGTGCAGAACTCGGATCGATCTAGACTCTGTGTAATGGCATTTCTTTGACGTACCCCGTAAAGTACAAGGGTCGGTTGTGCTTTGTCTCGCCTAACAGGAGGTCATCCTTATCGAAGGTAATTATTGCACTTGCTGCTTTTTGTACCGAGAGGCATTCATTACTTGATCCCTCAGTTTTCTTCTTTTCTCCCTTTGAGGAGTATTTGATTTTTTGACCCTATAATCCATTTCAATTTGTAGGACTTGTGGGGCATGCTTGTTGACATCCGCATTCAGCCTTTGTAATTCTGAAATGAGACTATCACGAGTTTGTAGAGACATTCGTAATAAGTCAAGGATGTGCAGACGTGCAGGTATGTATTTGAAGTGCTCAATGAAGTCGTACTTGAAAGCCTCCTTCGGGCCTGCATTTTCATTATTATTGCCACTTGGGGCGCTTACAACTTGTTTTCCCGAAGGATTTACATAAGAAGAAGAAGGTTGATTGTAATTTTTGTGGTAATCCCGACCAGAATGGGTACCTCTACCAACTTCAAGAGCTTCTAGAGAAGGGTCTTCTTTTGGAAGATCACTCTCAGGATCAAAGGGTCGGTCCTTGTCATTTGTTGAAGACGTCTCTGTAGCAGCATTGGCGTCTTCAGTGATTGTGTTGCACAGAGCAATTTCCGGGACCAAGTTCTGAACAGCATCCGGCAACTTTTCTTTATTAGTCCAGACATCGTCTATGAGATCGGGTACCTGGGACCAATCGACTGGGTTTTCATTAAAGAAGATTTCATTGGCAGGAGTTTCTTCAAGATGATCAACCGGGAGAGGCTTGAATTCCGATGTCACAGCTTCAGAAGACGAGGGTTGAGAAGATGATATCTCAGTGGAAGTCACCTGAGAAGATGTAGCTCCGGAAGATACACTACCGGTTGGGGAGTACGTGTCTTCGGAAGCTTCAAAGGCACTATTGTCCCAAGCTATCGCATTGCAGGTTATCCTGACAGGAGATGCCCCCAGTGTAGACTGTTGGGAATCAGACTCATCCTCGGATGTAAGAGGATCATCAATCCAGCTATTTTCTCCATTTTCAGGACTTAAAGGAGAAAGTTCCCGTTGATTTTCAGGGACTTCTGGTTCTGGATCATGATGAAGATCATTGATGCGATCCTGCTCCTGCTCTATGGCAAGATGTTACAAGATTCTTGTATATTCATCAAGATCAGGCATAGGAGTCAAATCTTCTTCGTCATATGCTCCTTGTGGTTCACCCATGTTGGGTTCCACTGGAGCATTGACCGGTGCCGGGTTGACAGTATTTTCTTGAACAGCTTCTTGATCTTCATCATTGGACCAGGATCCTTGTGGCTGTAATGGGTTATACCAGATTATTGGCATAAGATGAGATTCGGGAATCCATTCCTCATCGGAGAGGTATTCTCTTGTTTCAAGGGATTCTTCCCACTCATCGATATCACTGGCAGTGTCACTGGACTCATATCCATCCATGGAGAATCCAACTACCGAGTTGCAAGAGTATGATGCCCCCTGCGCAGTTTTATTTTTGTATTGAGGTGGCATGAAATCATCAAGGGTGAATTTTCTTACCGCCTTTGAAGTTTTGGGAAGGGATTCTTCCGTCGCCCCTAGTGAAGCAGTGGAAGAGGTTTCTGCCTTTTCAAGGACTTTTTGTTTTAGTTGAAACTTCTGCTGCTGTTTGAGCTTGCAGAGTTGTCTCTTAGCTTGCTTTCGCTGTTGAGCGGTCGGCTTTGTTTTGACGATCTCCCAATTTTCATCATCTAGGAGATCGGGATGCACCCATATAGGTTGTCCATCTGGTGTTGGATAGGGAACCAGCTCTTGGGATGCTTGAGTCATTTTAATCGCCTTGAATGAAGTAGTGATCTTCTTCTTCGGTGATTTTGAAGTTTGCCCACATGACACCATGTTGACAAAGGCGGAGCCGTAGTTTTTGTCAAAGGTTATGACTCCGTTTTTCCACATCTCGTTGATCTTTTCTCTCACAACGAAGCATTGATTGAGAGGATGTGAGATCATCTGGTATATGGACAATACTGGGGATCATTGGTTTTGCCAACATCTCCCGGTCTTTTGGGCTCGGGCAAGGTGAGTTTGCCGTTTGCAAGGAGAGCCTCAAAGATTTCTTCAACATCTTCATCGAACGGGTACTTCTTTTCTACACGTTCTTTGAAGGCATTAGAGAGTTCGGGTCTTTTACCTGTAGCTTTGTTTTCAGCTTTCTTTGGCTGCTGAGGAGTTGACTTAGTTTGCACATTAAGAACCTCCTTTTTCTTTGGTTTTGAGGTCGTAATGGCAGTCAGCTCTTTCTTTGATGATTTCTGGCTGTTGAGGTCTTTGATCACCATTTCAGCCTCCATGGACGCTTCTAGAAGTTCTCCTAGGTTCTTTGATTTGTTGCCGATGATCATGGAGCAAATCCTTGCTCTCATATTGTTACGGCAGATGTCGACTAGCGACGCTTGTGGCAGTACATCTGAGCATTTGTATGCCATCGCCTTCCACTTTTGAATGAAGTCATATGTTGACTCATTCTCTCCCTGTTTTAGGCTGCAGAGCTGAGCCATAGTAACAGGATGGTCCTCACCTTGGAAGTGGGTCAGGAAGCGTGTCTCCAGCATAGCCCAGTTCTGGATGGAGTTCTCCTGCAGAGTGGAGTACCAATCAAAGGTTGTACCTTTTAGGGTACTTGCAAAGAGGCGAATCTTGAGGGCATCTTGACCCGCAATAGCTCCTGTCAGGATCTTGAAGTGGATGGCATGTTGTCTGGCTGAACCTTTCCCCGTATATGTTTGGAGAGTAGGTTGTTTGAATTTTGCAGGGAACGGAACCGAGTCCATCCATAAGGGATAGGGTGGCTTGATCCCATGTTCCTTTAATGTATCCTCTTCTTTTGCTTTTGCGAGGATATTTCCACATCCTTTTTTGTAAGGGCACGTGACTCATTGTTTTCCACATTGCCCTCGTCATCTTAATGATTTAGAGGAGTTTCATTGTTAGGTGGACGCTGTAAAGTGAGAAGGAGGTTTTCCATCAGAGCCTCAATTCTCTGTTGTCCTTGCTCCAACTGCTGGATGCGTGTAGTTACATCATCTTGCGGTGGAGGCTGCTCAGAACTTGTAGCCAAGACGTTCATCCCTCGGGATTCGAACGAAGAAATCGTGCTGGTGACTGAGCTGGGGCTCATTCTTCTGGATGAAGAGTCCGAGGAGTGGTTACTCCGGTGTTCTTGGCTTGAAAGAGTGGAGGATCCTTCTAGATATGTTCGTGTCCGGGAGACGCTGCGAGTCACCGGACGTCTGACACGGATTTTGGTTGCTGACTTTTGGCGTTTTCTGGTTTTCCTGACCATATGGACAGCAACGAATTGGTTGGGTCTTTCTTTTTCGACCCATTTGTTTGAGACATGGAGGGTAGAATGCTGGGTTCTTTGCTTCTCAAGTCTCTTTTGTCGACATGCCACCCGACGACGCATACGACGAGCAATTTGTGCTTCAGTCAGCTCTGGCTGGGCTCTGGCAATGAAGGATATAGTTCTCCGTGCGCAGCAGTCAAGCTTATCTTCTTTGAAGCTGGGCAAGGACAGAATTTGGACGCGGTCCTTTGCTTGTCATAGTGAAGATTTGAATTTTGCGAGCTCGGCCCCTGTTGAGATGAAGGGTCGACTCGCAGGAGTGCAGGCTTCAGCGGGTTTTTGTGGAGGCCTAACGATGCAGGATTTGATTTTGGGCTTGTAGGAGCAAGCCGGCTCATGCTGGGTTTGTTTGTTCTTTGGGCGGATGGTAGGTTTCTCCTCCTTCTTGTAAGAGAGAGGGTAGAACCGATTCTCCTTGAGAGGGGCCAGTTACGCTGGCTTTGCAGATGTTCGGGACCTCCTTTGTTTCGGTGAGGGTCTCGGGGACCAGGTTTTGGAGCAAACCTGGTTTCTTGTGGGTTGAGGCTTCATGGGAGCGCCACGGGCTTCAGGCTTCTTGGTGTTTACCCTTGGTGCCATGTTAGTGACACATTGCGGGGCGGTTTTCTGCTTCTTGGCAGGTACAGTTTCTTCTGCGGGGAGTGGGAATGGTCCCAGCGACCCGAAGACGATGGTCCGGGGAGTTGAGGTTGACCCGATGTTTTGAGAGTTGTCGAGGGAGATGACACTTCAGCAACTGGCGGGGCGCTTATGAGTGCATTTGTTTTGCTTGTCTTGAAGCATAAGCTGGTACTTGTTCTCATCGAAAGTGATGGTCAATGAAGCTGCCATTGTTAGTTTTGGAAAACTTCTAAAACAAGACCACATCCATTAGTAATCACAAGAATATGGTGATCATAAATGGAGACCAACTATGGTTTTGTCTTTTCATATCACTTGAGGGGACATGGTCTAGCCCAAGCAAGATGAAGAAGGCAAAAAGCCATA
Organism: Umbellularia californica; assembly: GCA_028538565.1. Lineage (NCBI taxonomy): Eukaryota > Viridiplantae > Streptophyta > Magnoliopsida > Laurales > Lauraceae > Umbellularia > Umbellularia californica. Next base: position 28,150,027 of record JAPQWN010000006.1, read on the forward strand.
GAGGATACAATTGTTCTAAAATGCAAATATGGTAGGCTCAGGCGTTCCAGTGACTGCTAGAAGCAATTGTAGACCTTAATTCAAATTACCAAGAAGCAAGGCTCACTCGAAGTAAAATGATATAAGGTTGGAGATACAAATGTGTCAGTCGCGAATACAGTAGACCCGAAAGGGCGTACTAGCACCGCTAGGCACAAATGTTGCAAATCGCATCCTTGGAAAGGACACGAGATGGATTTTTTTTTTGAAATGTCAAATTTGGATTCATAAAGGAGTGCAAATGGTATTCTAATCTGAACAAGGGCTCAAACATTTCTACGAGCGCTAAATCCGAAAAGGAAGGAACCAGAATTTCTCCAATGTAAGCCCAAACGTGATGGAAGTTTTTTCTGAAAGGTCAAGATTGAATTCATTAAAGAGAGCAAATGGTATTCCAATCCGAATCACAACTCAACATTTCTGCAAGCGTTAAATCCAAAAGGGAAAGTGCCAAGATTTCTCAATTCTAACTCAAAAGTGACGTAAGTTTTTTTTTTTTTTTAAAGGTTTTGAGATTGAATTCATCAAAGAGGGCAAATGGTATTCCAATCCGAACCACAGCTCAACATTTCTGCGAGCGTTAAATCTGAAAGGGAAAGAACCAAGATTTCTCAATTATGAACTCAAAAAGTGAATTTTTTTTTGAAAGGTGCACATAGGTTTCCAATTCGATCTTATGAAACCTTAGTAGATAGATCAGCCCCCAGGTAAGGGTAGGATTACTTAATGAACCCGTTTGAATGACCCTTGCTCGAACACTCTAGCTATCTCCACACTCTGGACAAGGCTTTTCTTAAATCCACTTTAGTCAAAGAGCGCAATTGGTACAACCTTAGTGTTTTTTTTTTTTTTTTTTAAATTTTATTTTTTGAAAGGTTTCTAATGAACTCATCAAAGAGAACAAGTGGTGTTCCAATCGGAACCACAACTCAACATTTCTACGAGCGTTAAATCCGAAAGGGAATAACCAAAGTTTCTTGAATTTGAATTCAAAAGAGAGAAGACTGATTTTTTTTTTTGAGTTTAAAATTATATGTTTTTTTTTTGAAATACCAATTGGACTCATCAAAGAGAAAAAATGGCCCAATCCCCGATATGAACAATAGCTGCAAACATCTCTGTGAGCTATCAAGTTCGAAGAGGAGAGGATCAAAGTTTCTCAAAGTTGAATTTAAGAAAGAGAGATCATTTTTTTTTGAAAGAATTTGAAATGAATTTTTTTTTAAAACCCCTATCGGACTCATCAAAGAGAAAAGATGGCCCAATCTCCGATACGAACAATAGCTGCAAACATTTCTGTGAGCTATCAAATTCGAAGAAGAGAGGATCAGAATTTTTCAAAATTGAATCCAAGAAAAGAAATCAGATTTTTCTTTTTTGGAAATGAGAAAGAATGACTAAAATCCCATCTCATGTTTTTTTTTTTAGATGCAAGATGCAACATAAGCCACCAACTAGAAAGGAGCCAAAGGATCAAAGCATCACGTTCTCAAGTGAACGGGTCCCACCGGGTATGCCAACTTGATGGACCCTCGGATTTCCGTCCTCTCCTTCCGCCCCGGGGGCTGCTTGGGTCTCGGCGGAGGAGGAAAACGCGGGTATCAACTTTTTGTACGGGTATGACAGATTTGCTATTCTACTTGGAATTTGGAATGGTGATGATCTGGAGATTCACCTTCACAAGTAGGAAGGAAATCAATCATTCTTTCTAACTTTTCAAATTGCATAAATATTTAAGAAAATAGACAAGTTTGTTTTTTTTTTTTTAGAATACCGTAGGAGGCGTTTTTTTGTTTGTTTGTCATGAAAGGCGATTTACAAATCTCGTCAAATATGAAAGACAAGAATTGTGATTTCTTTTTGTCTCTTTAAAAAATAAAAATTACAATAGAAAAGATAGAAAAGGGATCTAACTTCGCAGGAGATTGCGGGGACACGTTCAGATCGACGGTCGCAAGTCATGTATGGACTTCGCCATCGTCTTTCAAATGAGAACGCTTGATGCTTCCATTCTTTAGCTTGGCTCCAACCTCAGTTTTTTAGAGGAAAAAGACCAAGAGGAGGTCCTATATCCAATGAAAAACCAAGTAAACGGGCTGAAAAGCCGCATTTAGGCCATGTTGTAGAAGGAGGGGACCTTGGGGGGGTGGCCCCCCAAGGGACTTTGATCACCTTGTAGTGCTTTCGGCGGCAGAGCAGTAGGACTTCATCAGGATTTCTTCGGAAGAATGGAAGTGTGCAGACTTGTTGATCATTTTTTTGGTAGGTGGAAAGTTGTCTCTCTCTTTGGAATGGACCTCCTTTTATAGGCTTTTGGTAGCCATGAGGTGTTTATTGGCATTGATGGTCATGATGAGAGAAATGATGGTATTGATGAGAGGAGTTACAAGTTTTATTTCTTGATTTTGTAACTCCTTTTTCTTGGCTTGTGATTGGCCGATGAAGGATAATGGGCATTTGATCGCCTTTAATCTTCATGATGATGGGAGTTTCATAGGTTTAATGCCATGATTGCTTGGATTTGTAACTCCCAAATGCTTGAATCTGATTGGGCCGTCCAAAATAATGAGTTAATGACCGCATTAAGTTGTCATAAACGGGTCAATTAACGACATTAAGTGGTCGCCAGGGCATGTGAAGAGTCGCGGGCCGCTCCGCGTCTTTTGGAATTCTTCTTGTGATCATCGCAGGTGGATCCACACGTCGTTTGATGTCAGATTGTAGTGCAATTTCAGACATTGATTGATGTTGGTGGGCCGGTGACATCTGTCTTGTCGATTTCACGATCGGTCGGACAGAAAGTGTACTTTCTTGGTCAGCCGGTTGGCAATCTTGGAGCGATTAGTGATGATTTCATGCTCTTGACGGCGGATCCGAGATGTCGGTGAAGATCAGTGGTTTTCAAGCATCAAAAATTGGATTTTCAGAAAATCACAGAGGCAGGAACACTCGAAACGCGAAAAGGATCGAAAATCGGACCATCCGGCGAGAAATCCGGCGACCCGGATTTGCAGGGTCGCCGGCGACCTTGGTCGGCGACCATGGGATTTTGGCCCCTTTGGTTGCCGAGTGGTTTTTTGGGCCGTTTTCCCTTATTGTTAATTCCTTTTTTCTTCTATATTTTTCTTGACATTTTTCCTCAATTATTGACTTGATTTTCTTGGAGAAAACTTGATTAGAACCTGCGCAAAACCGGAGCACAAAGTTTCCCATTTTTCGGGAAAGCCGAAGACTTTGTAGCCGATTTTCCGTTAAGAGTCGAAACTAGGTCAAACGATGTCGGAATGACCTGAAAATTGAGGTGAAGCTTCTTGAGCAGTAGATAGGACCAACCATGGGATTTTATTTGAGTTTTGAAGCCATTTGGGGTCCCGTCGATGCTTGACTTGATTTTGCTGCGGGGAAAATGCCGAGCTTTTATATGCCGTCAAACGATATCTGATTGACCTGAAATTTGACAGGGAGCCTATTGGAGTCATTTTGAGACGACCCATTAGCTCCAATTTAGATGTCATGGTCCCGGGGTGCTCCGTCGCCGGTAGGCTTGATTTTCTTTCGGAGTGTCGAAACCTGGTCAAACGTTGTCGGAATGACCTGAAATTCGACATGCAGCCCTTTGGAAGCATGTTGAAGCCACTCATCTGTTTTGTTTGATGAGTGATGGCTTTGGTGGTTCTTGCCGCCGGGAGGTTTGATTTTGCTGCTTGAGCATTGATGGAGGGTCAAACGTTGTCAGTTTGACTTAAAATTTGGCATAAAGCCTTTTGGGGGTATTTTGGAATCATCCATAGGCTCTGATCGAAGTTTTGGTGTCTTCGATGATGTCGCCGTCGGGAGCGCTTGTTTAGCTGTCGGAGAAGTGATGTTAGGCCAACCGATGTCGGAATGGCCCGAAATCTCAGGTGTACCCCTCTTTTGGCTGTCTTGAGGGATCTTGCAGTTTTTGTTTGATTCTGACAAGATTTGATGCTTGAAGTAGATTTGCCTGTTTTGTAGCAAGATGTAGCTTCATGTGGCTTCTTGATGTTGAGGAGACATAGTGACTTTTTTGGTGTCTATAGAGGGTCGGTCACAAATTGAGCTTGGTTTGAGGCTATTTTTCTATCTAAAAGTTGCAACTGCAGACTGCAGTGATTGAGCATTAAGAGGAACCGTTTTTCCTTAATTTATTAGAGAAATGGACGCAATTCAGTCTTGATATATAATGTATTAAAACGGTTCATTTGAGAATGCTTTGGTACTTTAATTTATTAAAGAAATGGACAGAATCCATTGTTGCTCTTTAAGGTATAAAAACGGTTCATTTGAGAATACTTTGATAGTTGCTCTAAGGAACTGTTTCATTAACTATATGAGATTTTGATAAATGAGAGAGTTACATTAGACATGAATTGTTCGAAGAAAAAGAAAGGTTGGGCTGCAATCAGTCTAGGAAAAATAAAGTAGGAGTCAATGTCAATTTGTAGTAGTCAAAATCAATTAGATACAATGTGCTTGATTTCTCAATTAGATTTACTTCGCTTCATATATATATATATATATATATAATAGTGGAAATACATCATTTTTAGAAACCTGCCTCTTCTAATTAGTTGTTAATTGCTGTTAGAGGGGGAAGTTTCAATAAATTTATTTAAAATGAGTGAAATGTGCTTGAGGGTGGGCCAGGCCGGCCTTGTTCTGCCCATTCCCAGTTTCATTTTGGCTGGGCCTTAAAACCATTATCCAAGTTCAGCCTGTCGAGCTCAAATCTTTTTTAAAAGCCCTGTATTTTCGAAGTTAGATTGTGCCGGGCACCCATTTTAACGAAGTCAACTGAAAGGGCTGCACCTAAGCCTTCCTTGATCGTATGTTTCCTATTTTTACAAGAAAGTAGGCCATGTGAAGACCTTTCAAAGCCTCCCATCAACCCGCTTCTCCGATAATTGTTATGCTTCCAAATGAGCCCCATGTAAAAATACATCATTTAGTGAAAAGATGGGACCCATTGATAAGTGCCAACCATGAATGTCCAAACTAAATTAAAAATATTGAAATCTAGAGATTAATGAAAATGACATGCTAAGTTAAGTTTAAAGGGTAAATTAGCAAGAGATCCCTGAGTAATGTGTTATAAAGTCTCTAGTACACAACATTATTGTTTAAGGCCTCGAGTCCCTTCCACATGGGATTAATTTGGGCAGTGGTCCCTAATCATGCCACATCAGATTCTTTTTATGACTAATTTGCCCTTCTAACCATTTGAATGGGTGTCATGCAATTTAATCCTGGTTTTTAGCTCCGACTCATTGTCTTACCCAAATTATTTTCCAATTTAAGTGTAGTAAGATGATTTTTCGATCAAATTTTAAATTTTAAATTGGAGAGAACAACGATTGATGGAATTTTGCCTAGTGTAGCTTGCTTGGTGCTGCTTTTTTGCGTCCTCTTCCCTCTTTTTGCATGCTTTAGATATATATACAACTCAGATAAATTGATATCAAACTCATCCCAATCCAAAGCAAAGTTAGATAAGATCATAACAAATTCATTTAAATTCACTTCAGACACAGATAATTTCATATTAGATTCAGATAAATTTTTATCAAAGCTAAATTCAAACCAAATCTAGTCAATCCAAACAAAACTAGTCAGATAATTTTATATCAAATACATATAAATTCATATCGAAGTGACATAACTTGTTTTCAAACTGGTTATGATTTTAAACACGGATAAATTCATATAAATTCACATCAAAGTCACAACAAACTCATATAAATTCATTTCAAATTCAGATAAATTCACTTCAATCCAGTTTAATTCATATCACACTCAGATTAATTGAAAGAAAACACAGATAAATTCATATCAAAATTAGATAATTCATACCAAACACAGATAAATTTATGTCAAAGTCATAAAACTTCATGCCAAAGTCAGATAACTCATACAAAACTAAGATAAATTGACAGTAAACTCAGAAAAACTCATTTAAAACCAAGTTAAATATATATTTCAAAGTCAAATAAAACCATATGAAATCCAGTTAGTTTCATACCAAACTCATATTATTTCATAAGAAACTCAGATAACTTCAGTAAAAAAATCAGATAAAATCATGTCAAAGTCAAATAAATTCTGTTGTGTTGCAATTTCAAAAGAGAGAAAAAATTAATCTTGAAAGTAGCCACAAAAAGCATTCTCCCTTGAGTTGTTTTCTTCCTTTTACCCATATCTTGTTTGCCCCATTTCAATAAAGAGAGCTAGGTTTGGTATTACAATTTGTGTAGCTTTCTTATTCTGGTCATAAAAATAATGCTGAATTTCAACAAAGAAAATCACTAATTCAATTTCAATAAAAAAAACCCCACTAATTCAAACATTAGGATGTAACCAAAAGCCCCACATAAAGTCCAATCAAATTTGAAGCTCCCAACGCGCCAAAAGAAATAAAATGAACAATGCTTCTAAATTTCCATGCCCTCAAAATAAGATCAACCAAATTGGCCCCAAACAAAAAATGGGTGTGGATTGAGAGAGAGATGGAGAAATTGGCATTGGCTTGGGCGACAGAGAGTGGGAGGTCTGATAGGTGTGGATTTAGGCGACGAATAAAGAGGGCTTCTCTTGATTTTGCTTAGGTTTTGGAGTGTATGACTGTTGACACCAAAAAAGTCAATATGTCTCCTCAACATCGAGAAGCCTCCTGAAGATGCATCCTGCTAAAAATAGGCAAGGCTACTTCAAGCATCAGATTTTGTCAGAATCAGACAGAAACTGAGAGATCCTTCAAGACAGCTAAAAGAGGGGGACACCTGAGGTTTCGGGTCATTCCGACATCGTTTGGCCCAACTTCACCGCTCCGACAGCTAAACAAGCGCTCCCGGCGGTGACATCATCAAAGACACCAAAACTTTGATCAAAGCCTACGGATGACTCCAGAATGTCTCCAAAGGGCTCCATGCCAAATTTCAAGTCAAACCGACAACGTTTGACCCTCCATCAATGCTCGAGCAGTAAAATCAAGCCTCCCGGCGGTGGCAACCACCGAAGCCATCAGTCATCAAACAAAATACATGAGTGGCTTCAACATGCTTCCAAAAGGCTGCACGTCAAATTTCAGGTCATTCCGACAACGTTTGACCAGGTTTCGATGCTCCGAGAGAAAATCAAGCCTACCGGCGGCAGAGCAACCCGGGACCATGACATCCAAAACAGAGCCTATGGAACGTCTCAAAATGACTACAATAGGCTCCCCGTCAAATTTCAGGTCAATCGGACATCGTTTGACCACATATCAAAGCTCGGCATTTTCCCCGCAGCAAAATCAAGTGAAGCATCGATGGGACCCGAAACGGCTTCAAAACTCAAATAAAAGCCCATGGTTGGTTGATGGAACGCGCCCCGAGGCGCCTGCTGGGGCGGCTACCAGGGTCGGCGGAACGTGGGAGTCCGTCGGGTCCGGCCCTTTCGCGCCCTGGCGGGCCCTGAAGCGTGCATCAACATTTCTTTTATGTGGGTGTGCCAGATTTTCTATTTTACTTGGAATTGCAAGTGGTAATCCGGAGATCAACCTTCGCAAGTAAAAAGGAAATCAACTTCTTTCAAGTTTTCCATTGCACAAATATTTAAGAAAAGAGACATTTCCTTAGTTTGCCGTGAAAGGCGATTTTGTTTGGCATTTATAGCCGATTTTGGCGTTTATAGCCGATTTACAATTCTCATCAATAATGAAAGACAAGAGTTGTGATTTTTGTCTCTTTTAGAAAAAAACAAACTACAATGAAAAGCAAGAAAAGGAAGATCTAACTTTTCGGGAGATTGTGGGGGACACGTTCAGATTGACGGTCGCAAGCCATGTATGGGCTTCGCCATCATCCATGCAGATGAGAACAGAAGATGCTCTTGATTCGCTTGGCTTGGCTATAACCTCAGGTTTTTAGAGGACAAAGACCAAGAGAAGGTCCTATGTCCAATAAAAAGCTAAGTAGACGGGCTGAAAAGCCACGTCTAAGCCATTGGAGGCAGCAGGAGAAGGCAAGGACCTTGGGGGGGGTGCCCCCCAAGGGACTTTTGTCACCTTGTAGTGGTGGCCGGTGCAGAACTTCAGCAGAGTTTTTCTCTCTTTTTCTTTCTCTCAGATCTCTTTCTGATCTTTTTTTTTCTGATCTTCTGATTTTCTCCTCTTTTTTCCCGATCTTTTTCCGATCTTTTTCCGATCTCTTTCCGATCTTTTTCCGATCTTTTTCCGATCTCCATTTCAATGGAATGCTCTCCTATTTATAGGCCTTTGGTAGCCATTTAGGAGGGTTTATGAGCCTTAATGGCTTTAATGGGAGGAGTTACAAGATTTATTTCTTGATTTTGTAACTCCTTTTTCCTTGAATCTGATTGGCCGATGGAGATTAAGGGCTTTTAATCACCTTAATTACCATAATGGGAGGAGTTTCATGGGTTAAATGCCATGACTTAATTGATTTGTAACTCCCAAATGCTTGCTTCTGATTGGGCCGTCCAAAGAAATGAATTAATGACTGCAATAAAGCTAGTCAATTAACCACATTAATTGGTCGCCGAGCAGTCGAAGAGTCGCGGGCCATGCCGTGTCTTCTGGAATTCTTCTGGCGATGATCATCGATGGATCTACATGCTGATCGACATCGGATGAACATGTAACTTCAGACATTGATAGCTAAGAGTGGGCCGGTGACATCTGTCTTGTCGATTTCACGATCGGTCGGACAGAAAGTGCACTTTCTTGGTCGACCGGTCGGCGATCTTGGAGCGATCAATGATGATTTTATGCTTTTGACGGCGGATCCGAGATTTTGACGGATGTCGTCGGATATGAGTCAATTTCAAGCACTAAAAATCACATTTTCAGGGAACCACAGGGGCCAAAGTGCGCGAAACGCGAAAAAAGACGGAAAAAACGGGTCACCGGCGGAAAATCCGGTGACCCGGACCTCCATGGTCGCCGGCGACCATGGGCCATGGTCGCCGGCGACCATGGACCGGCGACCATGGGCCATGGTCGCAGGCCCGGGCCATGGTCGCAGGGGTCTGCGACCCTGGGGGATTTTTCCCCTTCGGAGCCCGTTTTGCGGTCGTTTTGAGGTCTTTTTCGTCGCCGTTTTCTTCTGTATTTTTCTTGACATTTCTTCTCATTTATTGGCTTGATTTCCCTGTAGAAAACTTGATGAGAATCCTTGCATTTTTAGAGTGCAAAGTTTCTAATTTTCCGGGAAAGCCGAAGACTTTGTCGCGTAGAACTGCTGATTTTCCGCCAGAAGTCGAAACTTGGTCAAACGATGTCGGAATGACCTGAAATTTGAGGTGAAGCCTCCTGAGCAATAAATAAGACCAACCATAGGCTTTTGTTTGAGTTTTGAAGCCGTTTGGGGTCCCGTCGATGCTTCACTTGATTTTGCTGCGGGGAAAATGCCGAGCTTTGATGTGCGGTCAAACGATGTCCGATTGACCTGAAATTTGACGGGGAGCCTATTGGAGTCATTTTGAGACGTTCCATGGGCTCCGTTTTGGATGTCATGGTCCCGGGTTGCTCCGCCGCCGGTAGGCTTGATTTTCTCTCGGAGCATCGAAACCTGGTCAAACGTTTTCGGAATGACCTGAAATTTGACGTGCAGCCTTTTGGAAGCATGTTGAAGCCACTCATGCACTTGGTTTGATGAGCGAAGGATTCGGTGGTTCCCGCCGCCGGGAGGCTTGATTTTGCTGCTCGAGCATTGATGGAGGGTCAAACGTTGTCGGTTTGACTTGAAATTTGGCATAGAGCCCTTTTGAGACATGCTGGAGTCATCTGTAGGCTCTGATCGAAGTTTTGACGTCTCCGATGATGTCGCCGCCGGGAGCGCCATTTTAGCTGTCGGAGAAGTGAAGTTAGGCCAAATGTTGTCGAAATGGCCCGAAACTTCATGTGTACTCTTCTCTTGGCTATCTTGAAGGATCTTGCAGTTTTTGTTTGATTCTGACAAGATTTGAATTTTTGGAGAAATTGCATTGCCTATTTATGGCAAGTTGCGACTTCATGCAGCTTTCTTGATTTGAAGAGGCAAAGTGACATTTTTGGTGTCAACAAATGCCCCCTCGAGGTACAGCAACGAGTTGCTTGACTTTTGTAGTCGATGTGCCTCGAAGAGATTTTTGAAGGAGAGCTTGTGTCTTGACCAAGAGTCTTTGAGCAATCTTTCCTTTGGTAGAGTAGCCTTTGAGCTTCCAGGGGAATTTTATGGTAGTGAGGGGAATCACACACCATCTCGAGGCAAAGTTTTGAAGATGACATCAGGGATATGGATTTGGGTTTTTGTTTTTGATCTTGTGACCTAACCAGCTATATATGGCAGGTTAGGGGATCGGGTTTTGGTTTTGACCTTGTGACCCAACAAGCTGTATGTGGCAAGTTGGGGGATCATGATTTGGTTTTTGGTTTTGGTCTTGTGACCTAACAGGCTGTATGTGGCAAGTTAGGGGACCAGGATTTGGTTTTTGGTCACTCTTCGGGACTGTGTGGGTCCATTGGAGTGGTTTGGATTTTTGTGAAATGTCAATTTCTAGATTTTGGCTCAATTTGGTATATGAGGCTGGATGGTTTGATTTTTGGAAGCTCATGGGGCTTGGGATTTTTTTTGTATGGTCCAATCAACTCAAAAGAGGCATGGAACCATTATTGTATGCTCTTGGTAAGAGGGATTTTTTCTGACTAAAAGCCCATTTTTTCTTTTTTCTTTTTTTTTTTTTAGTGCCTAGGTGGTCAAACCTGGCTCATATGGGCTAGCCCATGGGACCTTAAGCTTTTTAGGATGGCTTAGATCTCATGTGGGGCCATTTTTGTATAGAATATCTAAAGATATCTCATTTGGATAGAGAATATCTAAAAATATCTTTATGGGAGAGAATCTCTCATATTCCCTTAATTTGGGAGAGAATATCTCAAGGTATCTTTCTTTTTGGGAAAGAATCTTCAATATCCTTTTTTGTTGGAGAGAATCTCTCATTTGATTGATTTTGGGAGGAAATCTCTCAAAGACATCTTTCTTTTTGGGAAAGAATCTTTCTAATTCCTTCTCTTTTGGTAAGGTTACTTAATTAGTAACACTTACCTTTCTTCTTTGTTTCCTTCTTTGATTTGTTCTCTCCTATAAAAGTAAAGGAAGGTAAGATCTCTTGCTCTTATTGCTTTCTTTTGCAACAATCTCAAGAGAGCTCCAAGACCAAGAGTGCTTCTTCTTCAAGGATCTTCAAGCTTTTTCCTTCTTCTTCTCCATCAATGGCTTCGAGTAAGTTTTCTCTCTTTTTCTTTCAAGAAAACTCCATGTAGAGAATAGGATGGTAAAAAGAAGAAAGTTTCTCTCTTTTTTTTTTCCTTCTTTTTTTTTTTCTTTTCTTTTTCTTTTCTTTCTATTCTTCTTCTTTTTTTTTTCTTTTCTTTTCCACGTGATTTCTCTTTTTTTTTTTTTTTTTTTCACGTTTTTTTTTTCTCTTTTTTTTTTGTGGGCCGTACGGACAGATCCGTACGGATCTGGTCCGTACGGCCACGTGGCCTATTTTTTTTTTTTTTTTTTTTTTTTTGCTGTTTTCTTTCTTCTCTTTTTTTTTGTTTGAGAAAGTTTTTTTTTTTCTTTTCTTTCTCCCCTTTTTTCGAGAAAGTTTCTTTTTTTTTTTTTTTTTTTTTTTTTTTTTTTTTTTTTTTTTTTTTTGCTAATCATGATAATGCGTTTTTTGTGCAAATCTAGATGTTCATGCATGTACTATTTGTAGATTGAGCATGATAGCATACCTGAAAATCTTTGCAAATTTGGGAATTTGGAGCTTGCAGTGATGTTGAGCCCTTCTTGATTTTGCGGAGATTTTGAGGTTTCGAAAGTTTGGAGTCTCGGAGCTCGCAGCTATGTTGAGCCCATCTTCAAACTTTCTATTTCCGTCGGGGTATTTCCTTTTTTCTTTGGAATTGCCCCGGGGTCATGCCAAAATTTCGCCAGATTTTTGGTGGGACAAAGTGACCCCCTTTTTTTTTTTAGCGAAATCCTGTCATTTTGATGACGATCTTTTTCTTTTCCAACCTTTGCAGGTGGTTCCTCCAGAGCGAACAAGGGTAAAGAGCCTGCTACAAGCGTACCTCGTCGATCTGCTAGATCTTCCAATGTGGCCGTTCAGCAGGCCTGGGAGAAGGTCCAGTTTGTTGAGAAGAACTTGGAAGAATACGATTCCCTCAATCGTGATGAGATGAGACAGCGATTGATCGCTCTCAAGGACGAGGAATTCTATAAGATCATGGTAAGCAACCGTCCTTGGGTTATGGACGATCTGAGGGTTTTGCCCAAGCCTACCTTCTTCTTTGGAGATGCAGTCCCTGACGACTTGACATACCAAAGGAGATGTTTTCAGTTCTCTTACACAGCTGATGGTGAAGAGAGAACTATTTCTACCCGGTCGTCTTTTGACCGGACCATCTCGATCCTGAGCCTTTCTCCCACGTGCCCTAAGAGGGAAGATCCTCCGAGCTGGGTGAAGAGGACCAATGTGATCAAGACCGGGGTTTTTGTTGGTGGACCTTCCGGTTTTGCGGAGAAGCCACCTGTCCGTATGGACATGTTGATGCCAGCCAGCGGCTACCAGGGCTCTGATTATCCGTCGGTCGATTTGAGACCGGTGGGCCTTGGCGTTTTCAGCGGTGACGGCAGTACTTGGGTGAAGCCTTTTCGACTTCGTGGCCGTTTCAATGCTGACTCCGATTGGAAGTCATGGACTGACCACACCTTGCTGATTGGGGGAGCCGTTTTGAAGGAAGCCGGGATTTTTGACGCGGTCCGCGCTTTTAGGGAGACCGTGACTTTTTCCGATGATGCCTTCATGGCTATGTTGGAGTCTTTCCTCCCTCAGACCAATACCTTCGTTGTCACGAACGGTGAGATTGGTTTTTCTCTGAAGGAGTTGAGTGCTATTACTGGATTGCCCATCCTTGGCAAACTCTACGAGGAGTTCATGCCGATTGACAGCGTCCTTGAGGAGCAGTCAGAGGAGTTCAGGCTCCTATACTTTCAGCTCGTCGCCTTCTATGATTTTTTGAAGGAGGGCTCGAAAGTTAGATCCAGCAGTTGGAAGAGTTATGGCTCTTCATTCTTCAACTTCTTTGACAGCAAAGAGTCTCCTGATAGCATGACCCGGGAAGACAGGAAGAAGACTTTGGCCATGCAGGAAGAGTTGAAGGATTTCTTCGCGAGCACAGATGCCCTTTATTCTGACATTGCACTGCGGAGAGATCTTGCTGTTTACCTCACTTTTTGGCTAGGTGAGGCTATTTTTGCTGGTGGAGATGGGACGCACATCAGGCCGCATTGTATATTTCCGGCTTGTCAGATGGCGTTTGGAGAGCGGCTTGCTTTGGTGCCCGCTCTTTACTCCTACCTGTGTACCGAACTGCAGGCTGCTGCTTTCTTGGTTCGGCTTGGGCTCCCTATGAATAGGGTATTTTCAGCCCATATCTTTTATTCGTGGTTTGTATACCACTGTCCTGGCTTCCACCAGCTGGGTGCTGCACAGGATGATGATCCTCTGATGATTCGATTGGCTAAGGGAAAAGCCGTATCTGAATCACTTTTGTTTGCCCGCATGAGGATCCGACGGTTCAGGGACGTCGAGATGGGGCAGTCTTCAGTTAAGCTTTCTCCGGAGTTGCGGAAGAAGGCTTTTGATTTTGGTGCCTCCCGAGACTCTACCAGAGCAGGGTCGGGAAGGCATTACTCTTTGACCAATGCAGAGAAGGAGTGGCTTTTCAGCATACGAGTCGGCACGATGGTGTACCGTAGACATCTTTTCGTCGACATCCAGCCGTATGTACCTTCTCGCTTTGCGCTTCAGTTGGGCTTCTCTCAAGGCGTTGTTGGAGCGCCTTCGAGTATGGTGAAGCATTTTGGGGGTTTGCAGGATGGCAGAAATGCATGGGCTTTCTATAGTGCTGAAGACACTACTGCCACGATTTCTTATCCTGAGCTGTCGACTTTCCGAACAGCCGGCTTCACGAAGTGGTTCGCGGAGAGCTTTTTGGCATATCGGGGGCTTTCCAAGAAGGAGCTTGATGTAAAGCTGTCTTCTGGAAAAGGCATTGGGAAGTCGGATGGCGTCCGGCGAGAGGAAGTTTGGGCCTTCCTTTCTGGAGAGAAGCACAAGATAGGCTTTCTCGGTGACCAGGGCGTCATTGGTTCTGAAGCTGTTCGGGAAGTAGCTGATGAGGCTTTGGAGCAGCTAGAACAGGAGGAAGCTGAGCTCGACGCTTGGATGCAAGCGGCACAGAAACGAGCTTCCGTGGAGTCTACTGGCGAAAGCAGACCATCCAGTGAGGAGTCAAGTGAGAAACCTGACTCTGATAGTGGGGCGGGTTCTTCTAGGAAGCGAACCCGTAGAGGTAAGAAGAGGAGGAGGAGTCAGCGTCACACGGGGCGGGACGAAGACTCTCCTAATGTGGAAGTCCCTCTCACTGTCAATGAGGAGGTGCCAGGGGAAGCTGACGAACCTCCGGAGAAGAGGATTCGGGAAGAAGAGACCATCAGTGAAGGTATGATTCTTCCTTTTTCTTTTTCTGCTTCTTTCATGGGGCTTTCCATGTTCTGATTTGTTTTCTCACCCTGCTGCTGCTTTTTTTTTTTTTTAGCAGAGGATGAAGACTTGGCGATGCCTGAGGTTCCGACCGATGAGGCGGTGATGGAGCCGGTTATGGCATCTGAAGAAGAACTTAGGGACTCTGGAATGACTCCGGAATCTCCGACTGGTATGACTTCCTTCGCTTTCTCTTTTTTTGTGCCTGCGACTTGATTTGCTAACATTTTTCTTGTCAGCTGACTCGCCACAAGATTCTGATGACTTTGAACCATCAATGGACGCAAATGTTGATGATGCTTCCGATGAGTTCATGGAGGAAGAGAGTGTTCCGCCAGTCGTCGAAGAAGGTACTTTGTAGTGATGACCCTGATGGTTTTTTTTTTTTTTTTTTTTTTTTTTTTTTTGAACAGGATCATATTCATACCTTTTTGTGTTTCATTTGCAGGTTTTGAAGTGACAGAAGAGAGTCCATCGCTTTCTTCAGAACCAAAGCAAGGGATGCCAGAGGTCGATCCGGAGGTAGAGACCAGTTCTGACATGATTGAGGAGATGCCTCATGTTGAGATTCCCTCTCCAGTGGCTCCAAGTGGAAAGAGTTCTTTTGTGACTCTTCCAACGGGACATGACA
This sequence comes from Umbellularia californica, assembly GCA_028538565.1. NCBI lineage: Eukaryota > Viridiplantae > Streptophyta > Magnoliopsida > Laurales > Lauraceae > Umbellularia > Umbellularia californica. The sequence goes on from JAPQWN010000006.1 coordinate 28,165,292, forward strand.
TGAGCAGCCGATCAACGGAGAAGGGTGAATCTTTATCCAGTTCGTCTCTTCAATTTGCGAAGAAGGTGCTGGCTCGGGTTTTGAGTTCTTGGATCAAGACTCTCCTTTCTGGACACTTGGAAGCAGGATTTGGCATGATCCCACATGTGCAGGAGATTCTCACTGATACTGAAGAGGTTGGTCTGGATGTCACAGGTGCCAGGGCGACCGTTGATAGGATCATTGCACTGGGTGACAAGTGGTTTGAGACCATGGGTTTCCCTGACGACCAATTCTTCAAGGAGATGTTCTTGGACCCTGCTGATAAGGCTAAGTCTGACCTGAATGAGGCTACACAAAGCAAGAAGCAGCTAGTTCGGGAGAAGAACAAGGAAGAGCTAGCCATCATCGGATTGAGGCATGACCTTAACGTCCTTGATAGGGAAGTTGAGGAGGCCAGGAAACGTCTTGAGCATTTGAAGGCACAAGTCGATGCTAAATGGGCTGCTATAACAGAGGCTCGTGACAGGGAGAGTACTCTGATTCGCAGGGTTGCAGATGCCGGTCAAGTTCTCGAGAGGAGGACTCTAGAAAACGAACGATGGCAAACTGCTGGGGAAGAGCTTCCCGGTGTAAAAGAAGGGTTACGGCATTCGCCAGCATCTCATGGCAAGTTCCTGAAGAAGCGTGCCTTGGAAACTCTTACGGCTGATGCCAAAAGTTTGCTTGAGGAGCTGAAGCTTTGGCTGGAGACCATTTTTGGCTGAGCTCCTGATTTTTTGTAGCAGAAACTATTCTTCTTTTTGGTACCACATGTATTTTTTTGGTACTTTTTTTTTTGTAGTGCTTATGAACACTTTCTTTTTTTTTTGGTACCACATGTATTTTTTTGGTACTTTTCTTTTCTTTTTTTTTTTTTGTTTTCCCTACACTCACTCAAATCTTTTTGTGATGAAAGCAATTGCTAAATGGGATTTGATCAAAAGCTTTGTCATTTTGTGAAAATCTTTTGTCAAATAATTGTTTTGGCATGGGAAACGAATTTGGCATGAAAGCCGGATTTTTGTGGCATTTGCAGCCAGTTTTGACATGAGAGTCAGGTTTTTTTTTTTTGTGTGGCATTTATAGCCGATTTTTGAGATGGCATAAGAGCCAAAAATTTTGTTCGTGGCATGGGAGCCAATTTTGAGATGGCATGGAAGCCGAAATTTTATGGCGTAAAAGCCAAAATTTGGGTTGGCATGGAAGCCGAAATTTTATGGCGTAAAAGCCAAAATTTTGGTTGGCATGGAAGCCGGTGTTTGTTTTGTGGCATCTATAGCCAGTTTGGTGGCATTGATAGCCAATTTGTGGCATTTATAGCCGGTTTGGTGGCATTGATAGCCAATTTGTGGCATTTATAGCCGGTTTGGTGGCATTGATAGCCATTTTTTGAAAGCCAAGTTTTGGTTTGTCGGCGTGAAAGCCAATTTTTGTGGCATTGATAGCCGGTTTGTGGCATTTATAGCCGGTTTTTGACATGAGAGTCATTTTTTTTGTGTGGCATTTATAGCCGATTTGGTGGCATTGATAGCCGGTTTTTGGCAAAAGAGCCAGGTTTTGGCATTTATAGCCAGATTTTTTGGCTTTCAAAATGCAGGTATCGACTAAATGTCGCCTCCCCGCTGAATGGTCTTGCAAGTATCGATGGAATGTCGCTTCCTTGCTCATTCGGTTTTGCGAGTATTGACGGAATGTCACTTCCTCGCGGGTTGGGTTTTGCAAGTATCGATGGAATGTCGCTTCCTTGCGAATTGGGGTGCAAATATCGACTAAGCGTCGCTTCCCTGCTTTTCCCAAGACTTTTTGGTTTTGCGGGTACTGACTTGATGTCGTTTCTCCGCGATTTTTGAAATTTGAGGTTTTCTCGAACCATTTGTAATTTTGGGTTGTGGATAGCAACTGGTATGTTGCATCTCCATGATTTTTGAAATTGGGTTGTGGATATCAACTGGTTTGTTGCTTCTCCACGGTTTTTGGATTTTGCAAGTATCGACGAAATGTCGCTTCCCTGCGATTTTGGGTGCAAGTATCGATGGAATGTCGCATCCTTGCTTTTTTTCAAAATTTTTGTTTTGCGGGTACTGACTTTGATGTCGTTTCCCCACGATTTTTGAAAAACCATTTTTTTTTGTTTAAAGACACGAGGGTCGTAAATTTTGACCTGGAACCATTTGGCGGTAAAAGGTAAGGTGGACTAGGGTAGAAATCCCTGAATCCGGATTTTTGTTTCAAACCATGAATTTTGGTTCAAGGATCGAAAGTTTTGGTTAAGTCAGGGAGAGGCTCCTAAACTTGGATTTTTTGTTTTTGAACAATGAAACGATGAAAGTAAGCATTGTTTTTGAATCTCTAGAAATTTTGACATTTGATATGAAAATTCTAAAGAGAGTGGGTTTGACGAGCGAGTACCTGAGAACAGGTTTTGGCCATACAGGCATTGCTCTTACCCAGTTGGGTAAGTCTTCAAGGGTAGTACCGCTTCAAGAACTTGCCGTTGATAGGCAGCATACATCTGTCGCCTTCCATGTTTAGGAGGGCATATGCGCCGTTGGAGAAGACTTTGTCGATGACGTAGGGTCCCTCCCATTTTGGTTCAAATTTGCCTTTGGATTTGTGTGCGAAGACCATTGGTCTTTTTACCGCAAGAACCAAGTCACCCTTTTTGTAGGTACGTTGCCGGACCCTTTTGTCAAAAGATCCTGCCATGCGTGCTTGGTAAAATTCAATGCTTTGTCGAGCTTCGAGCCGTCTCTCGTCGAGATTGTCCAGCTCATGGAGTCGCAATTTGACATTGCTTTCTTGAGTCATGTCATTTTGTAGAGATACCCTCAGAGAAGGAATTTGTACCTCTAGGGGCACGACAGCTTCGCATCCATAGACCAAGGAGAATGGTGTGCTATGGGTTGGTCCTCGAACGGTGGTTCGATAGGCCCACAAAGCTTCAGACAGTTTATCGCTCCAGTCTCTTTTGTGACTAGAGACCATTTTCTTGAGGATTTTGCAGAGTGTCTTGTTGAAGGCTTCTGCTAATCCGTTTGCTGCCGGATTGTATGGAGTCGAAGGATAGCTTTGGATTTTGTATTTGTCGCAAAACCTGTAGAATCGATGATCCCGGAATTGTGGTCCGTTATCATGGACGAATCTCTTGGGTATGCCGAAACGACAAATGATGTTGGTGCGCAGGAACTGAAGAACTGATGAGGTCTTCATTTCGTTGAACGCAAATGCTTCTGACCACTTGGAGAAATAATCCGTTGCGGCGAAGATGAAGCGATGACCTTTGCTTGAAGGGGGAGAGATAGGACCTATGATGTCCATGCCCCATGCTTCGAAAGGCCATGAGATTGCTGTAGGATGCAGCCATTCTGGAGGCATGTGAATGTAATCTCCGTGAACTTGGCATAGCTGGCAGCGTTTGGCAAATTGCATTGCATCAGCAACCATGGTAGGCCAATAGTAACCTAACCTTTTGATTTGGTCGTAGAGCTTGGGACCAGCCTGATGAGCTCCACAAAGACCAGCGTGAACTTCTTTGAGTGTTTCTTCAGCTTCTTGTTGTGACAAGCAGCGTAGAAGTACTCCGTTGAAGGATTTCCTGTAAAGGATCTTTGAAGGGATATCCAAATGAAAGTTTGGGGCTCGCCTTTGGATGCTTACCCGTTCTTTTGGATCTTCAGGTAGGATTCTGAACATAGTGTAATCAATGAACGGATCCCTCCAGTCGCCGATTGAAGGTTGAAGGATAGAGATCCGACTTCCAACCACTCGGTGGCATTCGGCAACTGCTTGGTGTGTGTTAAGAGGAGGGAGGATCCTTCTCTCGCACACTGTAATTTGCATGTTTTCCCCTTCCTGGATCGCCATTGATGCGGCAAGTCCGGCCAGGGCATCTGCACGGATATTTTCACCTCTACGAATGTGGGTGATGTTGCAGATGTCAAACTTTTGCAGAAGCGATTGTGCCTTGTTGTAATAAGGCAGCAGATCGGGCTTCCTGACTTCATATTTCTGATTCATCTGGTTGACGATCAGTTGAGAGTCTCCAAAGACTTCCAGCATAGTGATACCGGATTCGATGGCGAGTTCCAATCCTAGGATCAGAGCTTGGTATTCAGCTGCATTGTTTGTGCATGGTTCCAATAGCGAGAAAGCGTGTGGAATCATGTATTTGTCAGGGCTAACAAAGAGGATGCCAACTCCCGAGATCAGCTTTCTGTTTTCATTTGTCCTGGTTGCACCGTCAAAGTACATGTCCCAGGAGGCATTTGGTGAGGAAGTCTCCACGTTGTAGACAGGTTCGTCTGGGAGATCATCTCTGAGTGGTGAATCTTTAGGCAATGGATGCTCTGCGAGGAAATCTGCTAGAGCTTGGCCTTTGATTGCTTTTTGTGGCACATACCTAATATCAAATTGTGACAAGAGGATGGACCATTTTCCCAGTCGGGCATTGAGAGAACCGGCCTTCGTGACAAGGACCTTCAAGAGGTTGATCCTCGAGACCAGGTAGACTGTGTTGGAAAGCAAGTAGTGACGTAGCTTTTGTACGGCGAACATCACTGCAAGGCATTCTTTTTCGACTGGAGAGTAGCGATGCTCTGCACCTACTAGCATGCGGCTGAGGTAGTATAGAGCAGCTTCTTTTCCCTCACCATTCTCTTGTGCAAGCAAAGCGCCTACAGAATGATCAAGAGCTCTTGTGTACAAGATGAATGGTTTTCCAGTGGCAGGGGCAGCTAACACTGGGGGTTTGGTCAGGTATGACTTGATATCTTGAAATGCGGCTTCACAGTCGGCATCCCAGACAAAGTCTACACCCTTTTTCATCAATCGAGAGAATGGACGGCATTTCCCCGAAAGATTGGAGATGAACCGTCTGATGTAGGCCAATCTCCCTTGAAGCCCTTTTAGTTCCCTTAGGGTTCTTGGAGAGGGTATTTCTAGAATAGCCTTGACTTTTATGGGGTCAAGTTCTATTCCAGCTTTCCGAACAAGGAATCCGAGAAACTTACCCGACGAGACGCCGAAGAAGCATTTTAGAGGATTCATCCGCAGTTTGTGTTTGCGGAGTCGGAGGAAGACTTCCCGAAGATCTTTGAGATGGTCTTCTTTTCTTCTGCTTTTGACGGCGAGGTCATCAACGTAACATTCGACCGTTTTGTGCTGCATATCTTGGAATATTTTCATCATAGCCCTCTGATATGTGGCACCAGCATTTTTCAGACCAAATGGCATGACAGTGTAGCAATACACGCCAAATGGAGTCCGAAATGAAGTGTGTTTTTCATCCTCGGGATGCATCTTTATCTGATTGTAGCCAGAGAAGCCATCCATGAATGTCATTCGCTCGAATCCGCAGGTGTTGTCAATCATCACCTCCGGTATGGGGAGCGGGAATTCATCTTTGGGGCAAGCGCTATTCAAGTCTCTATAGTCAATACAGACTCTGATCTGCCCATTTTTCTTTGTCACGGGGACAATGTTGGCCAACCATTCTGGATGTTGTTCCTCACGGATGAAGCCGACGCTTTTGAGCTTTTGAACTTCTTGTTCAATTTTATCCATCACATCTGGACAGAATCTTCTTTGGCCTTGTTTGACAGGCTTGATTTCTTCTTGAAGGTTGAGTTTGTGGACTGCTACTTTGGGGTCTAAACCAGGCATTTCAGCATAGGACCATGCAAAGCAATCAACGAACTCACGAAGAAAAACGATATACTCGGGTAACTCATCATCCTTTATATTCTTGCTTATGAATACAGGACGTGGGTTATCTGGTGTTCCCAAGTCTATCTTTTCAACAGGATCTTCTGTCGGAAGGTTCGAAGGTGGTTCCTCCACAATATTTTCGGAGGCTTCCAACTCAACGAAACCTTCTGGAGTTTCAACTGCATTACCAGGCCAAGGCTCTGTTCCTTTCCATGGATTTTCTTGATTGGTGATCTCCTCAAGGTTTGCTATGAGATAGTCCCAATCGCCTGTTGAGTCTGGTATTTCTTTTGGAGACGAGGGTTCTTCTGGGTCAGAATAGCACAAGTCTGTATTATCGGGCGATTCCTCTTCATCATCAAAGAAATCGTACAAATTGGATGAGCTTCCTGGATCTTTGTCAGGTAACTCTTTAAAGAGATATCCAGGGAGATCGATGTCTTCATGGACTTGAGATGTTGAGGCTTGGTCGGTAAAACGACTTTTAAGCTTTTGTGTCAACTGTCTCAGAGGAGTATCAGGATCATACCCTAACCCATATGAAGACTTTTCTACATGACCGTAGAGTTTCCAATCTTCCAGCTGGCTTTTGGTCAAGGCGGGCTCCAATGGCGTGAGAATACCGCGTCTTTCTCCCAAACCGACTGGGTTTTGAGCGTCATAGCCCATTTTCTTCATAATTGCTTGTGCCACAGGACTATATAGAGATAGCTGAGGCATACCTTCATTTTGGAAAGGTTCCAGCATGGAATTTGATGAAGAAGCGTCCGATCTATGAAAGAAGATCGGTCTTTGCTTTGGTGATGTTGCCGGAACAACAAAGGTAGCAGACGTAGGATCTTCTACATCAGCAGGTGTCTCCATCGGAGTGAGAGCAGGCTGAACTTGCTGAGTGTCAGCTTGGCTTGACGATGCATCATCTTCTGGCTCTGAGTCCGAGTCTGTGTCTTGCATGATAGACACGAGAGAGACAACAAATTTGCCCCCAGGCTTTTGTTTCGCCTTCTTCACTTTAGTCGTGATGACCAAAGGTTTTGAAGATTTGAGGGAGATGACGAAGGGAGGTTGACTACTCTCTTCTAATTTGCCGGAGGGTTTGTTTTCTTCCGGTGATTTTTGAGGAGCCTTGCCTTTATCTTTCTGGAGATTTTCAGCAGGGGGTGCTATTTCCTCTTCTTCTTTTTCTCCTTCATACATTTGGGAGTCTGCGAAGTGGACTTCTTTACCTTTGAAGGGTTTCCTGTCCGCAAAGACTCGATGTACCATGCCGTCGTCGCCGACAAACTTGATGCATTGATGTAGAGTTGAAGGGACAACACCGTTCTCGTGTATCCAAGGACGTCCGAGAAGGATGTTGTAGCATGAGGGGGTTTTTATTGCATACACAGTGACTTCAGAGATAAGATCACCGATTTGCAATTTGAACCTGATTTTGCCGATAGGCCTTTGAGTGCTCCCATCGTATCCAAAGATAGATACAGATGTGTGGCTTAGCTTGCTGGGTGGGATGCCCAACTCTTCAAGAGCCGAAGTGGAGATAAGGTTGAGTGCAGAACCTGGGTCGATCTGAACTCTATGTATCGGCATTTCTTTGATGTACCCTGTGAAGTACAGGGGTCGGTTGTGCCTTGCTTCGCCAAGTAGGAGGTCTTCCTTAGTGAAGGCGATGGTTGCACTGGCTGCCTTTTGAACCGAGAGGCATTGGATGCATGATCCCTCAGTTTTCTTTTCTCCCTTTGAGGAAGTTTCAGAGTTTTTGACCCGGTAGTCCATTTCAATTTGGAGGACTTGCGGGGCATGTTTGTCGACATCCTCATTCAGTTTTTGTAATTCTGAGATGAGATTATCACGAGTGCGTGGAGACATTCGTAATAAATCCAGGATGTGAAGACGTGCAGGTATGTGTTTGAAGTGCTCAACCAAGTCATACTTGAAAGCCTCCTTAGGGCCTGCATGTTCATTGTTTTTGCCACTGGGGGCGCTTACAACATCTTTTCCCGAAGGATTTACATAAGTAAAGGAAGATTGGTTGTAATTCTTGTGGTAGTCCCGGCCAGAGCGGGTGCCTCTACCAACTTCGAGAGCTTCTTGAGAAGGATCTTCGTTTGGAAGATTGTCTTCAGGATCAAGAGGCTGTCGTTTTTCATCTACTGGGGATGTATCTGCAGCAGAGTTTCCATCCTCAGTGATTGTGTTGCACGGAGCATTTTCCGGGAGCAAGTCCTGAACAGCATCCAGCAGCTTTTCTTCTTCGTTGACCCATCCATCACCCCAAGTTGGGTTTTCTTCATGATGATGAGTCGGGAAGAATGTGTATTCTGAAGTCACAGTCTCAGGAGAAGAAACCTGAGAGGGTGTCATCTCTGTGAAAGTCACGTGAGACGAGGTAGCTCTAGAGGATACATTGCTAGGTGTCGTCGGAGTGTAGGTAATCTCATCAGACGACGCTTCAGAAGAGCTATAGTCCTGATATATTACATTACAGGAAGCTCTGATAGGAGATGTTGCCTGCTCGGAGTCAGACTCATCCTCGGATGTAAGAGGGTCATCAATCCAGCAATGTTCTCCATTTTCAGGAGTTGAGGGAGGAGGTACCTGATGGGCTTCAGGGACTTCCGGCTCTGGATTGTGAGGAATCTCGTTGACGCGGTCTTGCTCTTGTTCTAGAGCGAGACGCTGCAAGATCCTTGCATATTCTTCAAGATCAGGCATGGGAGCCAGATCCTCTTCTTCGTCTTCTCCGTGTGGCTCAACATAGTTGATTTCCACTGGAGCAATGACAGGTGCTGGGTTAACAGCATCTTCTTGTGCAGCCTCTTGGTCTTCTTCATCATCAGACCAGGATCCTTGTGGCTGTAAGGGGTTATACCAGATTACTGGCATAAGGTGAGTTTCAGGAACCCATTCTTCATCGGAGAGATATTCTCCTGTTTCAAGGGATTCTTCCCACTCATCAGTGTAGCCGGACTCGAATCCATCATCGGTGTCGCTGGACTCGTATCCATCAATGGAGAATCCAACTACCGAGTTGCAAGAGTATGATGCCCCCTGCATGGCTTCTTCTCTGAATTGAGGTGGCATGAAATCACTGAGAGTGAGTTTTCTTACCCCCTTTGAAGTCTCTGGAAGGGACGTTTCTGTTGCCCCAAGTGAAGTGGTAGAGGAGGCCTCTGCCTTTTCAGGGACTTCTTGTTTTGGCTAGGTCTTCTCTTACCGTTTGAGCCTGAGGAGGTGTTTCCTAGCCTGCCTTCGCTGTTGAGCGGTCGGCTTTGTTTTGACGATCTCCCAATTTTCATCTTCCAGGAGATCGGGATGTACCCATATGGGTTGTCCGTCTGGTGTCGGGCAAGGAACCAACACTTCGGACGTTTGAATTCTTTTTATCACCTTGAAGGAAGTAGTGATCTTCTTCTTCGGTGACTTTGGTGTTTGTCCATATGACACCATGTTGACGGAGGCAGTCCCATAGTTTTTGTCAAAGGTGATGACTCCGTTTTTCCACATCTCGTTTATCTTCTCTCTCATAATAAAGCATTGATTGAGAGGATGCGAAACCATCTGGTGGTATGGACAGTACCGAGGATCATTGGTTTTGCCAACGTCTCCAGGTCTTTTGGGCTCTGGCAAAATGAGTTTGCCATTTGCTAGGAGAGCCTCAAAGATTTCTTCGACGTCTTCATCGAACGGATATTTCTTTTCTACTCGCTCTTTGAAGGCATCAGAGAGTTCAGGTCTCTTACCTGCAGCTCTATTTTCAGCTTTCTTTGGTTGCTGAGGAGCTGACTTTGTCTGCACATTGAGAACCTCCTTCTTCTTTGGTTTAGAGGTTGCAACAGCAGTCGGCTCTTTCTTTGATGATTTCTGACTGTTGAGGTCTTTGATCACCGTTTCAGCTTCCATGGAAGCTTCCAGGAGTTCTCCCAGGTTTTTTGATTTGTTGCCGATGATCATGGAGCGGATTTTAGCTCTCATGTTGTTTCGGCAGATGTCGACTAGCGACGCTTGTGGCAGTACATTTGAGCATTTGTACGCCATTGCTTTCCACTTGTGAATGAAGTCATAAGTTGACTCATTCTCTCCCTGTTTTAGGCTGCAGAGCTGAGCCATAGTAACAGGATGATCCTCACCTTGGAAGTGGGTCAGGAAGCGTGTCTCCAGCATAGCCCAGTTCTGAATGGAGTTCTCCGGCAGAGTGGAGTACCAATCGAAGGCCGTACCTTTTAGGGTACTTGCAAAGAGGCGAATCTTGAGTGCATCTTGATCCGCGATAGCTCCCGTCAAGATCTTGAAGTGGATGACGTGTTGTCTGGCTGATCCTTTCCCCGTATATGTTTGGAGAGTAAGATGCTTGAATTTTGTGGGGAACGGGACCGAGTCCATCCATAAAGGATATGGTGGCTTGATCCCATGCTCTTTGAGTATATCCTCTTCTTTAGCTTTGGCGAGGATACTGTCTACGTCCTTTTTGGTGAGGGCACGTGACTCATTTTCTTCTCCATTTCCCTCGTTATTGCTATGATTCGGAGGAGGCTCATTGTTCACCTGATTTTAGACGACAAGGAGAAGGTTTTCCATCAGAGTTTCAATCCTCTGCTGGCCTTGTTCCAACTGCTGGATGCGTGTGAGCGCATCATCTCGAGGTGGATTCTGAGGTGGCGGCTCAGAACTTGTATCCAAGACGTTCATCCCTCGGGATTCGAACGAAGAAATCGTCCTGGTGACCGAGCTGGGGCTCATTCTTTTTGATGAAGAGCTTGATGAAGGATTACTCTCCCGTCCTTGGCTGGAAGGGGCAGGAGATTCTTCGGGATGTCTTTGTGTCCTGGTGATGCTACGGGTCACCGGACGTCGGACATGGATTTTTGATGCTGACCTTTGGCGTCTTCTGGTTTTTCCAACCATATGGACGGCAGCAACTTGGTCGGGTCTTTCTTTTTCGACCCATTTGCTGGAGAGTTGAAGTGTAGGAGGCTGGGTCCTTTGCTTCTCTAGTCTCTTTTGTCGATATGACGCACGGCGGCGTGCTCGACGAGCGATTTGGGCTTTGGTCAGCTCCGGCTGGGCTCTGACGATGAAGGATGTGCTCCCTCGGGCGCAGCAGCCGAGCTTGTCTTCTTTGTGGTTGGGCAAGGACAGGATGCGGACCCGGTCCTTTGCCTGTTGCAGCGAAGCTTTAAACCTTTCGAGTTCGGCCCCTGTAGAGATGAAGGGTCGAACTGAAGGAGTGTAGGCCTTGGCAGGTGCTTGTAGAGGCCTGGTGATGCATGATCTAATTTTGGGCTTGTGGGAGCAAGCCGGTTCATGCTGGGTCGACTTGGGAGTCAGGTTGGAGATGGGTCTCTCCTCTTTCATGTAGGCAAGAGGGTAGAACTGGTTCTCCTTGAGTGGGGCCAGGTATGCTGGCTTGGTGGAGGTTTGAGACCTCCTTTGTTTTGGGGAAGGTCTTGGAGACCAAGTCTTGGGATAGACCTGGTTGTTTGTGGGTCGAGGCTTCGCGGGGGTGCCGCGGGCTTCGGGCTTTTGGGCTTTCGCCTTTGGTGTCACGAGAGTGACACGTTGAGAGGCGATCTTCTGCTTTTTGGCAGGCGCAGCTTGTTCTTCGGGAAGTGGGAATGGTCCCAGTGTCCCGAAGACGATGGTCCGGGGAGTCGAGGTCGACCCTGAGTTCAGAGAGTTGCCGAGGGAGTTGACGCTTCGGCAGCTGGCGGGGCGCTTGTAAGTGCGCTCGGTTTGCTTCTGTTGAAGCATGAGTTGGTGCTTGTTCTCATCGAAGATAATGGTTAAGGCTGCCATTGTTAGTTTCGAAAAAGTTCTGAAACAAGACCACATCCATTAGTAATCACAAGAATATAATGATCATAAATGGGAATTTCTATGGTTGTCTTTTCAAATCGCTCAAGGGATATGACCCAAGCGACATGAAGAAGGCAAAAAGCCATAGATGGTACAATTGTTCTGACAGCAAGTATGGTGAGCCCAGAATGAGCGTTCCAGTGACTGCTAGAAGCAATTGTAAACCTAAATTCGACTTATCGAGAAGCAGGGCTTGCTCGAGATAAGAAGAATATAAGGTAGGAGTTACAAATGTGCCGGTCACAGATACAGTAGACCCTGAAAGGGCGTACCAGTATTGCTATGCACAAATGTTGGAGATCGCATCCATGAGATGGGATTCTTTGTTTTTTGAAATGTCAAGATTGGATTCATCAAAGAGAGCAGATGATATTCCGATCCGAATACGGGCTCAACGATTTCCGCGAGCGCCAGTACCCAGAAGGGAAGGAACCACAATTTCTCGGATCTGAATCTAAAATGACGAGAGTTTTTTTTTGAAGATTTTTTTTTTTTAGATTTTCATTTTTTTTTTTTTTAAACAAAATCTTTTTTTTTTGTTTAAGATTTTTTTTTTTGAAAATCTTTTTTTTTTATTTTTTATTTTTTATTTTTTTTTATTTTGATTTTTTTATTTTTTTAAGATTTTTTTTTTGAAAATCTTTTTTTTTTTATTTTTATATATTTTTTTAATTTTTTAAGATTTAAAGACGAGAGAGTACACATAGGCCTCCTAACCCGGTCTTATGAAACCTCAATTGATAGAATTGCCCCCAGGTAAGGGTAGGATTACTTAATGAACCCGTTTGGAGGACCCTTGCCTAGAACAGTCAAGCTGTCTCCACACTCTGGACAAGGCTTTTCTTGAATCAATCGTGATCAAAGAACGCAATTGGTTTAACCTTAGTGGTCTATGTCTTTTTTTTTCAAATCCCAAATAGACTCATCGAAGAGAAACGATGGCCCAAAACCTTAGTCGAACGGGCTCAACATTTCTGCAAGCACCAAAGAACGATAGGATAGGATCAAAGCTTCTCAATTTTGAATCAGAACTGAGAAAACTGATTTTTTGATTTTTTTTTCTTTGAAATCTCTAATGAACTCATCGAAGAGAAACGATGGCCCAAAACCTTAGTCGAACGGGCTCAACATTTCTGCAAGCACCAAAGAACGATAGGATAGGATCAAAGTTTCTCAATTTTGAATCCAAACTAAGAAAACTGATTTTTTTTTATTTTTATTTTTTTTTAATATATATATTTTTTGAAATCTCTAATGAACTCATCGAAGAGAAACGATGGCCCAAAACCTTAGTCGAACGGGCTCAACATTTCTGCAAGCACCAAAGAACGATAGGATAGGATCAAAGTTTCTCAATTTTGAATTCAAACTAAGAAAACTGATTTTTTTTTTTTTTTTTGAAATCTCAAATGAACTCATCGAAGAGAAACGATGGCCCAAAACCTTAGTCGAACGGGCTCAACATTTCTGCAAGCACCAAAGAACGATAGGATAGGATCAAAGTTTCTCAATTTTGAATCCAAACTAAGAAAACTGATTTTTTTTTATTTTTATTTTTTTTAATATATATTTTTTTTGAAATCTCTAATGAACTCATCGAAGAGAAACGATGGCCCAAAACCTTAGTCGAACGGGCTCAACATTTCTGCAAGCACCAAAGAACGATAGGATAGGATCAAAGTTTCTCAATTTTGAATCCAAACTAAGAAAACTGATTTTTTTTTTATTTTTATTTTTTTTAATATATATATTTTTTTGAAATCTCTAATGAACTCATCGAAGAGAAACGATGGCCCAAAACCTTAGTCGAACGGGCTCAACATTTCTGCAAGCACCAAAGAACGATAGGATAGGATCAAAGTTTCTCAATTTTGAATTCAAACTAAGAAAACTGATTTTTTTTTTTTGAAAAGAGAAAGAATGGAAACAAACTCAAAGAAATAGAAATTTCCAAAAAATTCCATCTCATTTTTTTTGGGTGCAAAATCCAACATAGGCCACCAGCTAGAAAGTAGCCAAGGAATCCGGAAAAGAAGTATAAGCATAGAGCAAAAAGTATGATATCCAAATATTTCATTTCCAAGCACCGTGTTCTCAAATGAACGAGTCCCACCGGGTGTGCCAGCTTGATGGAACGCGCCCCGAGGCGCCTGCTGGGGCGGCTACCGGGGTCGGCGGAACGTGGGAGTCCGTCGGGTCCGGCCCTTTCGCGCCCTGGCGGGCCCTGAAGCGTGCATCAACATTTCTTTTATGTGGGTGTGCCAGATTTTCTATTTTACTTGGAATTGCAAGTGGTAATCCGGAGATCAACCTTCGCAAGTAAAAAGGAAATCAACTTCTTTCAAGTTTTCCATTGCACAAATATTTAAGAAAAGAGACATTTCCTTAGTTTGCCGTGAAAGGCGATTTTGTTTGGCATTTATAGCCGATTTTGGCGTTTATAGCCGATTTACAATTCTCATCAATAATGAAAGACAAGAGTTGTGATTTTTGTCTCTTTTAGAAAAAAACAAACTACAATGAAAAGCAAGAAAAGGAAGATCTAACTTTTCAGGAGATTGTGGGGGACTCGTTCAGATTGACGGTCGCAAGCCATGTATGGGCTTCGCCATCATCCATGCAGATGAGAACAGAAGATGCTATTGATTCGCTTGGCTTGGCTATAACCTCAGGTTTTTAGAGGACAAAGACCAAGAGAAGGTCCTATGTCCAATAAAAAGCTAAGTAGACGGGCTGAAAAGCCACGTCTAAGCCATTGGAGGCAGCAGGAGAAGGCAAGGACCTTGGGGGGGGGTGCCCCCCAAGGGACTTTTGTCACCTTGTAGTGGTGGCCGGTGCAGAACTTCAGCAGAGTTTTTCTCTCTTTTTCTTTCTCTCAGATCTCTTTCTGATCTTTTTTTTTTCTGATCTTCTGATTTTCTCCTCTTTTTTCCCGATCTTTTTCCGATCTTTTTCCGAACTTTTTCCGATCTCTTTCCGATCTTTTTCCGATCTCCATTTCAATGGAATGCTCTCCTATTTATAGGCCTTTGGTAGCCATTTAGGAGGGTTTATGAGCCTTAATGGCTTTAATGGGAGGAGTTACAAGATTTATTTCTTGATTTTGTAACTCCTTTTTCCTTGAATCTGATTGGCCGATGGAGATTAAGGGCTTTTAATCACCTTAATTACCATAATGGGAGGAGTTTCATGGGTTAAATGCCATGACTTAATTGATTTGTAACTCCCAAATGCTTGCTTCTGATTGGGCCGTCCAAAGAAATGAATTAATGACTGCAATAAAGCTAGTCAATTAACCACATTAATTGGTCGCGGAGCAGTCGAAGAGTCGCGGGCCATGCCGTGTCTTCTGGAATTCTTCTGGCGATGATCATCGATGGATCTACATGCTGATCGACATCGGATGAACATGTAACTTCAGACATTGATAGCTAAGAGTGGGCCGGTGACATCTGTCTTGTCGATTTCACGATCGGTCGGACAGAAAGTGCACTTTCTTGGTCGACCGGTCGGCGATCTTGGAGCGATCAATGATGATTTTATGCTTTTGACGGCGGATCCGAGATTTTGACGGATGTCGTCGGATATGAGTCAATTTCAAGCACTAAAAATCACATTTTCAGGGAACCACAGGGGCCAAAGTGCGCGAAACGCGAAAAAAGACGGAAAAACGGGTCACCGGCGGAAAATCCGGTGACCCGGACCTCCATGGTCGCCGGCGACCATGGACCGGCGACCATGGGCCATGGTCGCAGGGGTCTGCGACCTTGGGGGATTTTTCCCCTTCGGAGCCTGTTTTGCGGTCGTTTTGAGGTCTTTTTCGTCGCCGTTTTCTTCTGTATTTTTCTTGACATTTCTTCTCATTTATTGGCTTGATTTCGCTGTAGAAAACTTGATGAGAATCCTTGCATTTTTAGAGTGCAAAGTTTCTAATTTTCCGGGAAAGCCGAAGACTTTGTCGCGTAGAGCTGCTGATTTTCCGCCAGAAGTCGAAACTTGGTCAAACGATGTCGGAATGACCTGAAATTTGAGGTGAAGCCTCCTGAGCAATAAATAAGACCAACCATAGGCTTTTGTTTGAGTTTTGAAGCCGTTTGGGGTCCCGTCGATGCTTCACTTGATTTTGCTGCGGGGAAAATGCCGAGCTTTGATGTGCGGTCAAACGATGTCCGATTGACCTGAAATTTGACGGGGAGCCTATTGGAGTCATTTTGAGACGTTCCATGGGCTCCGTTTTGGATGTCATGGTCCCGGGTTGCTCCGCCGCCGGTAGGCTTGATTTTCTCTCGGAGCATCAAAACCTGGTCAAACGTTTTCGGAATGACCTGAAATTTGACGTGCAGCCTTTTGGAAGCATGTTGAAGCCACTCATGCACTTGGTTTGATGAGCGAAGGATTCGGTGGTTCCCGCCGCCGGGAGGCTTGATTTTGCTGCTCGAGCATTGATGGAGGGTCAAACGTTGTCGGTTTGACTTGAAATTTGGCATAGAGCCCTTTTGAGACATGCTGGAGTCATCTGTAGGCTCTGATCGAAGTTTTGACGTCTCCGATGATGTCGCCGCCGGGAGCGCCATTTTAGCTGTCGGAGAAGTGAAGTTAGGCCAAATGTTGTCGAAATGGCCCGAAACTTCATGTGTACTCTTCTCTTGGCTATCTTGAAGGATCTTGCAGTTTTTGTTTGATTCTGACAAGATTTGAATTTTTGGAGAAATTGCATTGCCTATTTATGGCAAGTTGCGACTTCATGCAGCTTTCTTGATTTGAAGAGGCAAAGTGACATTTTTGGTGTCAACATTGGTCATATCCACTGCTCAAGAAGCTTCACCTCAATTTTCAGGTCATTCCGACATCGTTTGACCTAGTTTCGACGCTTGACGGAAAATCGGCTACAAAGTCTTCGGCTTTCCCAAAAAATAGGAAACTTTGTGCTCCGATTTCGCGAGGGTTCTCATCAAGATTTCTTCAAGAAAATCAAGTCAATAATTGAGGAAAAATGTCAAGAAAAATACATAAGAAAAAAGGGATGAAAAAGACGAAAAAATTGCCGAAAACGACGCTCGGCGACCAAACGGACCGAAGCCCTATGGTCGCCGGCGACCTTGGCCCAAGGTCGCCGGCGACCCTGGCCTAAGGTCGCCTGCGACCCTGGCCCCGGGTCGCCGGCGACCCTGGCCCAAGGTCGCCTGCGACCCTGGCCCAGGGTCACCGGCGACCCTGGGTGCATGGTCGCCCGGCGACCCTGGAAATCCGGGTCTCCGGATTTTGCGCCAAATCGTCCGTTTTCCGATTCTTTTCGCGTTTCGGGTATTCTGGCCTCTGTGATTTTCTGAAAATCCAATGTTTGGTGCTTCAAAACCTCTGATCTTCGTCGACATCTCGGATCCGCAGTCAAAAGCATGAAATCATCACCGATCGCCTCAAAATCGCCAACCGGCTGACCAAGAAAGTGCACTTTCTGTCCGACCGATCGTGAAATCGACAAGACAGACGTCACCGGCCCGCCAACATCAATCAATGTCTGAAATTGCATCGCAATCCGACATCAAATAATGCGTGGATCCACCCGTGATGATCGCAAGAAGAATCTCAAAAGGCGCAGCACGGCCCGTGACTCTTCACATGCCTCGGCAACCACTTAATGTCGTTAATTGACCCATTAAAGCAATCATTAACTCATTATTTTGGACGGCCCAATCAGAACCAAGCATTTGGGAGTTACGAATCCAAGCAATCATGGCATTAAACGCATGAAACTCCCATCATCATGAAGCATAAAGGCGATTAAATGCCCGCTACCTTCATCGGCCAATCACAAGCCTTGAAAAAGGAGTTACAAAATCAACTTGTAACTCCTCATCAATTCTTTCATCATGGCCATCAATGCCAATAAACACCTCATGGCTACCAAAAGCCTATAAAAGGAGGTCCATTCCAAGAAGAAAGCATGATAAAAAGAGATCCCAAGTGCAAGCTTTGAAAATTCAGAAAATCCAAGAGAGAGACGAAGTCCTGCTACTTTGCTCCCGGAAGCACCACAAGGTGATCAACGTCCCTTGGGGGGCTACCCCCCCCCCCCCCCCCCCCCCCCCCCAAGGTCACCTCCTTCTCCAACATGGCCTAAACGCGGCTTTTCAACCCGTTTACTCGGTTTTTCATTGGATATAGGACCTTCTCTTGGTCCTTGTCCTTTAAAAAACTGAGGTTAGGAGCCAAGCCAAAGAATCAAAGCATCACATGTTCTCATTTGAAGGACGATGGCGAAGCCCATACGTGACTTGCGACCGTCGATCTCAACGTGTCCCCACAATCTCTTGAAAAGTTAGATCCCTTTTCTTCCTTTTCTATTGTAGTTTGTATTTCTTAAAGAGACAAAAAGAAATCACAATTCTTGTCTTTCATATTTGATGAGTTTTGTAAAAACGCCTTTCATGGCAAAATCGCCTTTCACGGCAAACAAACAAAAACGCCTCTTACGGCATTCTAAAAACTTGTCTCTTTTCTTAATATTTATGCAATTTGAAAAGTCAGAAAAAAGGATTGATTTCCTTTCCACTTGTGAAGGTGAATCTCCGGATTATCACTATTCCAAATTCCAAGTAGAAAGTAAATCTGGCATACCCGTACAAAAATGTTGATGCCCGAGATCTTCCCTCCTCTGCCGAGACCCAGGTCAGCCGCCGGGGTGCGGAGGGAGAGGACAGAAGATTCCCCCTCTTTTCGGGTCCATCAAGTTGGCACACCCGGTGGGACACGTTGACTTAAGAACGTGATGCTTTGATCACTTGGCTCCTTTCTAGTTGGTGGCCTATGTTGCATTTTGCATCTAAAAAAAATATGAGATGGGATTTCAATTGTTCTTTCTCACTTAAAAAAAAAAAAACAAATCTGATCTCTTTTCTTAGATTCAACTTTGAGAAATTTTGATCCTTCCCTCTTCGAACTTGATAGCTCACAGAAATGTTCGCAGCTATCGTTCATATCGGGGATTGGGCCACCTTTTCTCTTTGATGAGTCCAATTGGGATTTCAAAAAAAAAAAACACCTTCATTTCAAACTCTTAAAAAAAAATGATCTCTCTTTCTCAAGATTCAACTTAGAGAAATTTTGATCCTCTCCTCCTTGAACTCGATAGCTCACAGAAATGTTTGCAGCTATCGTTCATATCGGGGATTGGGCCGTCTTTTCTCTTTGATGAGTCCAATTTGGATTTCAAAAAAAAATTATAATTTAAAAAAAAAAGATTATTTTTCTCTCTTTTGCATTCAAAGTTGAGAAACCTTGGTTCATTCCCTTCGAATTTAGCGCTCGCAGAAATGTTGAGCCTTTGTTCGGGTTGGAACACCATTCGTTCTCTTTAAGGAGTTTATAACAAACCTTTCAAAAAAAAAGGGATTTTAAAAAAAAACACTAAGGTTTCACCAGTTGCGTTCTTTGACCAAAGTGGATGTAAGAAAAGCCTTGTCCAGAGTGTGGAGACAGCTAGACTGTTCGAGGCAAGGGTCCTCCAAACGGGTTCATTAAGTAATCCTACCCTTACCTGGGGACTGATCTATCTACTAAGGTTTCATAAGATCGAATTGGAAATCTATGTGCACCTTTCAAAAAAAAATTCTCTAAAAAAAATCCTTAAAAAAAAAAAACTTCTGTCACCTTTGAATTCAGAGTTGAGAAATCTTGGTTCTTTCCCTTTCAGATTTAGCGCTCGCAGAAATGTTGAGCCTTGTTCGGAATGGAACACCAT
This sequence comes from Umbellularia californica, assembly GCA_028538565.1. Lineage (NCBI taxonomy): Eukaryota > Viridiplantae > Streptophyta > Magnoliopsida > Laurales > Lauraceae > Umbellularia > Umbellularia californica. Next base: position 28,184,613 of record JAPQWN010000006.1, read on the forward strand.
TTGCTCTCTTCAATGAATTCAATCTTGACTTTTCAAAAAAAAAATCTTTTTTTTAAAAAAAAAAAACTTGTCACTTTTGAATTCAGAGTTGAGAAATCTTGGTTCTTTCCCTTCCGGATTTAGCGCTCGCAGAAATGTTGAGCCTTGCTCGGAATGGAACACCATTTGCTCTCTTCGATGAATTCAATCTTGACCTTTCAAAAAAAACTTCCGTCACGTCTGGATTTACATCCGAGAGATTATGGTTCCTTTCCTTCTGAATTTAGTGCTCGCAGAAATGTTGGGCCTTTGTTCGGATTGGAATACTATTTGCTCTCCTTTATGAATCCAAATTTGACCTTTCAAAAAAAAAATCCCATCTCGTGTCCTTCCCAAGGATGCGATTTGCAACATTTGTGCCTAGCGGTGCTAGTACGCCCTTTCGGGTCTACTGTATTCGCGACCGACACATTTGTATCTCTAACCTTATATCATTTTGCCTCGAGTGAGCCTTGCTTCTCGGTAATTTGAATTAAAGTCTACAATTGCTTCTAGCAGTCACTGGAACGCTCACTCTGAGCCTACCATACTTGCATTTTAGAACAATTGTATCCTCTATGGCTTTTTGCCTTCTTCATCGTCCTTGGGTTGGGCCATGTCCCCTCAAGTGATTTGAAAAGACAAAACCATAGTTGTTCTCCATTTACGATCACTATATTCTTGTGATTACTAATGGATTTGGTCTTGTTTCAGAAGTTTTCCAAAACTAACAATGGCAGCTTCATTGACCATCACTTTCGATGAGAACAAGTACCAGCTTATGCTTCAAGATAAGCAAAACAAGCATAAGCGCCTTGCCAGTTGCCGAACCGTCATCTCTCTCGACAACTCCCCAAACACCGGGTCAACTTCAATTCCCTGGACCATCATCTTCGGATCACTGGGACCATTCCCACTTCCTGCAGAAGACACTGTACCTGCCAAGAAGCAGAAAACCGCCCCGCAACGTGTCACTAAAATGGCACCAAGGGCGAACACCAAGAAGCCTGAAGCCCGTGGCGTTCCCACGAAGCCTCAACCCACAAGAAACCAGGTTTACACCAAAACTTGGTCCCCGAGATCTTCGCCAAAGCAACGGAGATCCCAAACATCTGCAAAGCCAGCATACCTGACCCCTCTTAAGGAGAATCAGTTCTACCCTCTCTCTTACATGAAGGAGGAGAAACCTACCTTCCACCCAAAAAATAAACAAAATCATCATGAGCCGGCTTGCTCCTACAAGCCCAAAATCAAATCCTGCATTGTTAGGCCTACACAAAAACATGCTGAAGCCTGTACTCCCGCGAGTCGACCCTTCATCTCAACAGGGGCCGAGCTCGCAAAATTCAAATCTTCACTACGACAGACAAAGGACCGCATCCAGATTCTGTCCTTGCTAAGCTTCAAAGAAGACAAACTCGGCTGCTGCGCACAAGGGACTACATCCTTCATCGCCAGAGCCCAGCCAGAGCTGACTGAAGCTCAAATTGCTCGTCGTATGTGTCGCCGTACTGCATATCAAAAAAAGAGACTCGAGAAACAAAGAGCCCAGCATTCTACTCTCCACGCCTCAAACAAATGGGTCGAAAAAGAAAGACCCGACCAATTCGTTGCTGTTCATATGGTTGGCAAAACCAAAAAACGCCGGAAGTCAGCAACCAAAATCAGTGTTAGACGACCAGTGACTCGCAGCGTCTCTCGGACACGAACACATCTGGAGGAATCTTCCACTCCCCCAAGCCAAGGACATCGGAGTAACCACTCCTCAGATTCTTCATCCAGAAGAATGAGCCCCAGCTCAGTCACCAGGACGATTTCTTCGTTCGAATCCCGAGGGATAAACGTCTTGGCTACAAGTTCTGAGCAGCCTCCACCGCATGATGACGTAACTGCACGCATCCAGCTGTTGGAGCAAGGACAACAGAGAATTGAGACTCTGATGGAAAATTTGATTCTCACTCTACAGTGTCCACCACCTAACAATGAAACCCCTCCGAATCATGAAGATGACGAGGGCAATGCAGAAAACAATGAGTCTCGCGCCCTTACCAGAAAAGGCGTGGACGATATCCTCGCAAAAGCAAAAGCAGAGGATACATTAAAGGAACATGGGATCAAGCCACCCTACCCTCTATGGATGGACTCGGTTCCGTTCCCTACAAAATTCAAACAACCTACTCTCCAGACATATACTGGGAAAGGTTCAGCCAGACAGCATGTCTGTTGACACCAAAAATGTCACTTTGCCTCTTCAACATCAAGAAAGCTGATGAAGTCGCAACCTGCCATAAATAGGCAATGCAATTTCTCCAAAAAAATCAAATCTTGTCAGAATCAAACAAAAACTGCAAGATCCTTCAAGATAGCCAAGAGAAGAGTACACATGAAGTTTCGGGCCATTTCAGAATCATTTGGCCTAACTTCGCTTCTCCGACAGTTAAAATGGCACTCCCGGCGGCGACATCATCGGAGACGTCAAAACTTCGATCAGAGCCTACGGATGACTCCAGCATGTCTCAAAAGGGCTCCATGCCAAATTTCAAGTCAAACCGACAACGTTTGACCCTCCATCAATGCTCGAGCAGCAAAATCAAGCCTCCCGGCGGTGGGAACCACCGAAGCCTTCGCCCATCAAACCAAGTGCATGAGTGGCTTCAACATGCTTCCAAAAGGCTGCACGTCAAATTTCAGGTCATTCTGACAACGTTTGACCAGGTTTCGATGCTCCGAGAGAAAATCAAGCCTACCGGTGGCGGAGCAACCAGGGACCCTGACATCCAAAACGGAGCCCATGGGACGTCTCAAAATGACTCCAATAGGCTCCCCGTCAAATTTCAGGACAATCGGACATCGTTTGGCCACATATCAAAGCTCGGCATTTTCCCCGCAGCAAAATCAAGTGAAGCATCGACGGGACCCCAAACGGCTTCAAAACTCAAACAAAATGGTTGGTCTTATTTATTGCTCAGGAGGCTCCACCTCAAATTTCAGGTCATTCCGACATCGTTTGTCCAAGTTTCAGCTTCTGGCGGAAAATCAGCAGCTCTATGCGACAAAGTCTTCGGCTTTCCCGGAAAATTGGAAACTTTGCACTCTAAAAATGCAAGGATTCTCATCAGGTTTTCTACAGGGAAATCAAGCCAATAAATGAGAGGAAATGTCAGGAAAAATATAGAAGAAAACGGCGACGAAAAAGACCGCAAAACGGACCAAAAAGGGGAGAAAAACCCCCAGGGTCGCCGGCCCATGGTCGCCGGCGACCATGGAAGTCCGGGTCACCGGATTTTTCGCCGGTGACCCGTTTTTCCGTCCCTTTTCGCGTTTCGCGCACTTTGGCCCCTGTGGTTTCCTAAAAATGTGATTTTTAGTGCTTGAAATTGACTCATATCCGATGACGTCTCAGATCCGCCGTCAAAAGAATAAAATCATCATTGATCGCTCCAAGATCGCCGACCGATTGACCTAAAAAGTGCTCTTTCTGTCCGACCGATCGAGAAATCGACAAGACAGATGACACCGGCCCGCTGCTAGCTATCAATGTCTGAAGTTACATGTTCATCCGATGTCGATCAGCATGAAGGTCCATCGATGATCATCACCAGAAGAATTCCAGAAGACACGGCACGGCCAGCGACTCTTCGACTGCTCGGCGACCAATTAATGCAGTTAATTGACTAGCTTTATTGCAGTCATTAATTCATTTATTTGGACGGCCCAATCAGAAGCAAGCATCCAGGAGTTACAAATCAATTAAGTCATGGCATTTAAGCCATGAAACTCCTCCCATTATGGTAATTAAGGTGATTAAAAGCCCTTAATCTCCATCGGCCAATCAGATTCAAGGAAAAAGGAGTTACAAAATCAAGAAATAAATCTTGTAACTCCTCCCATTAAAGCCATTAAAGCCCATAAAAGCTCTCCTAAATGGCTACCAAAAGCCTATAAATAGGAGAGCATTCCATTGAAATCAGAATCGGAAAGAGATCGGAAAAAAAAGACGAACGGAAAACCGAAGATCGAAAGGTGCAGAGAATCCCGAATTCCAGACAGACAGAGTCTAGAGAAAGAGAGAAAATTCTGCAAAAATTCTACATCAAGCACCACTACAAGGTGACAAAAAGTCCCTTGGGGGGTACTCCCCCCCAAGGTCCTTGCCTTCTCCCGCTGCCTCCAATGGTTTAGACGTGGCTTTTCAGCTCGTCTACTTAGCTTTTTATTGGACATAGGACCTCCTATTGGTCTTTGTCCTCTAAAAATCTGAGGTTATAGCCAAGCCGAGCGAATCAAGAGCATCCTCTATTCTCATTTGCATGGATGATGGCGAAGCCCACACATGGCTTGCGACAGTCAATCTGAACGAGTCCCCCACAATCTCCTGAAAAGTTAGATCCTCCTTTTCTTGCTTTTCATTGTAGTTTGTATTTTTCTAAAAGAGACAAAAATCACAACTCTTGTCTTTCATTATTGATGAGAATTGTAAATCGGCTATAAACGCCAAAATCGGCTATAAATGCCAAACAAAATCGCCTTTCACGGCAAACCAAGAAAATGTCACTTTTCTTAAATATTTGTGCAATGGAAAACTTGAAAGAAGTTGATTTCCTTTTTACTTGCGAAGGTTGATCTCCGGATTACCACTTACAATTCCAAGTAAAATAGAAAATCTGGCACACCCACACAAAGAAATGTTGATGCACGCTTCAGCCCCCCGGGCGCGAAAGGGCCGGACCCGACGGACTCCCACGTCCGCCGACCCCGGTAGCACCCTCGGCATTGGAGCGCGTTCCATCAATGTCATCCACTTCAAGATCCCGACGGGAGCTATTGCGGATCAAGATGCCCTCAAGATTCGCCTCTTTGCAAGTACCCTAAAAGGTACAGCCTTTGATTTGTACTCCACTCTGCCGGAGAACTCCATCCAAAACTGGGCTATGCTGGAGACACGCTTCCTAACCAACTTCCAAGGTGAGGATCATCCTGTTACTATGGCTCAACTCTGCAGCCTAAAACAGGGAGAGAATGAGTCAACATACGACTTCATTCACAAATGGAAGGCAATGGCGTACAAATGCTCAGATGTGCTGCCGCAAGCGTCGCTAGTCGACATCTGCCGTAACAATATGAGAGCAACAAATCAAAAAACCTGGGGGAACTCCTTGAAGCTTCCATGGAAGCTGAAATGGTGATCAAAGACCTCAACAGTCAGAAATCATCAAAGAAAGAGCCGCCTGCTATTACAACCTCAAAACCAAAGAAAAAGGAGGTTCTCAATGTGCAGACTAAGTCAGCTCCTCAGCAGCCAAAGAAACCTGAAAACAAAACTGCAGGTAAAAGGCCTGAACTCTCTGATGCCTTCAAAGAACGTGTAGAAAAGAAATATCCGTTCGATGAAGATGTTGAAGAAATCTTTGAGGCTCTCCTAGTAAATGGCAAACTCATTTTGCCAGAGCCCAAAAGACCGGGAGATGTTGGCAAAACCAATGATCCCCGATACTGTCCATACCATCAGATGATCTCACATCCTCTCAATCAATGCTTTGTTGTGAGAGAGAAGATCAATGAGATGTGGAAAAACGGAGTCATAACCTTTGATAAAAACTATGGCCCCGCCTCTGTCAACATGGTGTCATGTCGGCAAATTTCAAAGTCACTGAAGGAGAAAATCACTACTTCATTCAAGGTGATAAAAATGGCTCAAGCGTCCCAAGAATTGGTTCCCTATCCAACACCAGATGGATAACCTATATGGGTGCATCCCGATCTCCTAGATGATGAAAATTGGGAGATCGTCAAAACAAAGCCGACCGCTCAGCAGCGAAGGCAAGCCAAGAGACAGCTCCGCAAGCTCAAACAGCAGCAAAAGTCTCAACCAAAACAAGAAGTCCTTGAAAAAGCAGAAACTTCTTCCACTGCTTCACTAAGGACGACGGAAGAATCTCTTCCCAAAACCTCCAAGGCGGTAAGAAAATTCACTCTTGATGATTTCATGCCACTTCTATACAAAAATGAAAATGTGCAGGGGACATCATACTCTTGCAACTCGGTAGTTGGATTCTCCATGAATGGATACGAGCCCAGTGATACTGCCAGTGATATAGATGAGTGGGAAGAATCCTTTGAAATAGGAGAATACCTCTCCGACGAGGAATGGACTCCCGAGTCTCATCTTATGCCAGTAATCTGGTATAACCCATTGCAGCCACAAGGATCTTGGTCTGATGATGATGAAGACCAGGACCCTGTTCAAGAAAACGCTGTTGATCCAGCACCAGCAAATGCTTCAGTGGAACCCAACATGGGCGAACCACAAGGAGCAAATGACGAAGAAAATTTGGCTCCCATGCCTGATCTTGAAGAATATGCAAGAATCTTGCAACTTCTTGCCATAGAGCAGGAACAGGATCGCATCAATCTTCGTCATGATCCAGAACTGGAAGTCCCTGAAAATCAACGGGAACTCCCTCCCTCAACTCTTGAAAATGGAGAAAACAGTTGGATCGATGATCCTCTTACATCTGAGGATGAGTCCGATTCCCAACAGTCTACACTGGGGGCATCTCCTGTCAGGATAACCTGCAATGCAATAGCTCAGGACGACAGTGCCTCTGAAGCTTCCGAAGACACGTACTCCCCAACCAGTAGCGTATCTTCCAGAGCTACATCCTCTCAGGTGACTTCCACTGAGATAACATCCTCTCAACCTTCGTCTCCTGAAGCTGTAACATCGGAACTCAAGCCACTCCCGATTGATCATCTTGAAGAAACTTCTGCCAAAGAAATCTTCTTCAATGAAAACTCAGTCAATTGGTCCCAGATACCCGATCTCACGGGCAATGTCTGGGCTAATAAAGAAAAGTTGCCGGCTGCTGTTCAGGACTTGTTCCCGAAAATTGCTCCGTGCAACACAATCACTGAAGACTCCAATGCTGTTACAGAGACGTCCTCAGCAAAGGATCAACCCCTTGATCCTGAGAACGATCTTCCAAAAGAAGACCCTTCTCTAGAGGCTCTTGAAGTTGGTAGAGGTACCCGTTCTGGCCGGGATTACCATAAAAATTACAATCAACCCTCTTCTTCTTATGTAAATCCTTCGGGAAAGCAAGTTGTAAGCGCCCCAAGTGGCAATAATAATGAAAATGCAGGCCCGAAGGAGGCTTTCAAGTACGACTTGATTGAGCACTTCAAACACATACCTGCACGTCTGCACATCCTTGACTTATTACGAATGTCTCCACAAACTCGTGATAGTCTCATTTCAGAATTACAAAGGCTGAATACGGATGTCGACAAACATGCCCCACAAGTCCTACAAATTGAAATGGACAATAGGGTCAAAAAATTAAATACTCCCTCAAAGGGAGAAAAGAAGAAAACTGAGGGATCAAGCAATGAATGCCTCTCGGTACAAAAAGCAGCAAGTGCAACAATTGCCTTTGACAAGGGTGACCTCCTCCTAGGCGAAACAAAGCACAACCGTCCCTTGTACTTTACGGGGTACGTCAAAGAAATGCCAGGACACAGAGTTCCGATCGATCCAGGTTCTGCACTCAACCTCATCTCTACTTCGGCACTCGAAGAGCTGGGCATCCCACCTAGCAAGCTGAGTCACACGTCCGTATCCATCTTCGGATGTGACGGTAGCGCTCAAAGGCCTATCGGCAAAATCAGGTTCAAATTGCAAATTGGTGATCTTATTTCTGAAGTCACTGTGTATTCAATAAGGACCCCTTCATGCTACAATATACTCCTTGGACGCCCCTGGATACATGAGAATGGTGTCGTCCCTTCAACTCTACATCAGTGCATTAAGTTCGTTGGCAACGATGGCTTGATACATCGAGTGTTTACAGACAAAAAGCCCTTCAAAGGCAGAGATGTCCATTTTGCAGATGCTCAAATGTATAAAGATGGAAAATAAGAATAGGAGGAAAAAATAATTCGCTTTGTCGACAGTCTCCAGAAAGATAAAGGCAAGGCTCCTCAGCAGTCACCGGAGGAAAACAAACCCTCCACCAAACTCGAAGTAAGCGGCCAAGCTCCCTTCGTCGTCACCTTCAAATCTCCAAAGGCTTTGGTAATCACTACCAAAGCAAAGAAGACAAAACAAAAGGCTGGGGGTAAGTTCACTGTCTCCTTTGTGTCTATTATGCATGACACAGACTTAGAGTCAGAGCCAGAAGATGATACAGCATCAAGCCAACCTGATACTCAGCAAGATCAGCCCACTCTCAATCCATTGGAGACACCTGCAGACATAGAAGACCCTACGTCTGCTTCCTTTGTTATTCCGGCAACTTCGCCAGAAGAAAAAGTGATTTACTTCCACAGATCAGGAGCATCTCCACTGAACTCTTTGCCTGAACCTTTCCAAAACGAAGGTATGCCTCAGCTATCCCTGTATAGTCCAATGGCACAAGCTATCATGAAGAAAATGGGCTACGACGCTCAAAATCCGACTGGTTTGGGAGGTGGCCGTGGTATTCTTACACCATTGGAACCCACTCTGACCAAAAGTCAACCAGAAGATTGGAAAATCCACCTTCACAAAGCCAAGTCTTCATATGGGTTGGGGTATGATCCTACCGCTCCTATGAGACAGTTGACACCATGGCTGCAAAGTCGCTTTACCGACCAAGCCTCAACATCTCATGAAGACATCGATATCCCAGGATATCTCTTTGAGGAGTTACTCGTCAAAAATCCTGAAAGCTCCTCCAATTGGTATAATTTCTCTGATAATAAAGAGGAATTGCCCGATGACGTAGACGAACGGTTCTCTGTCCCAGAAGAATCATCGTCTCCAAAAGAAGTACCTTACTTCAACCCAATTCCAGCAAATGATTGGGACCATCTCATTGCATGCCTTGAGAAGGATGGCATTGAGAAGGATTCTGATCAAGAAGATTCATGGACAGAAACAGAGCCTCAGTCTGAAAATTTCTCTGGCACTCCAGAAGGTCTTGTTGAGTTGGAAGCCTCCAAAAATACTGTGGAGGAACCACCTTCAAACCTTCCGACAGAAGACCCTGTTCAAAAGATAGACTTAGGAACACCTGATAACCCACGTCCTGTATTCATAAGCAAGAATATAAAGGATGATGAGTTACCCGAGTATATCTCTTTTCTTCGTGAGTTCGTTGATTGCTTTGCATGGTCTTATGCCGAAATGCCTGGCTTGGATCCCAAAGTAGCAGTCCACAAGCTCAACTTGCAAAAAGAAATCAAGCCTATCAAACAAGGCCAAAGAAGATTCCGTCCCGACGTGATGGACAAAATTGAACAAGAAGTTCAGAAACTCAAAAACGTTGGCTTCATCCACGAGGAACAGCATCCTGAATGGTTGGCCAACATTGTCACCGTGACAAAGAAAAATGGGCAGATAAGGGTCTGTATCAACTACAGAGAGCTGAATAATGCATGTCCTAAAGATGAATTCCCGCTCCCCATACCAGAGGTGATGATTGACAACACCTATGGGTTTGAGCGAATGACGTTCATGGATGGATTCGCTGGCTACAACCAGATAAAGATGCATCCTGAAGATGAAAGGCATACATCATTTCGGACACCATTCGGCGTGTATTGCTACACTGTTATGCCGTTTGGCCTGAAAAATGCAGGAGCGACATATCAGAGGGCTATGATGAAAATATTCCAAGATATGCAGCATAAGACAGTCGAATGCTATGTTGACGACCTCGCCATAAAAAGCAGAAGAAAAGAAGACCATTTCGATGATCTTCGAGAAGTCTTCCTCCGACTTCGCAAACACAAATTGCGGATGAATCCACTAAAGTGCTTCTTCGGTGTCTCATTGGGTAAGTTTCTCGGATTCATAGTACGGAAAGCTGGAATAGAACTTGACCCCACCAAAGTCAAGGCTATCCTGGAAATGCCATCTCCCAGAACCCTAAGAGAATTAAAAGGGCTTCAAGGAAGGCTGGCCTACATTCGACGGTTCATCTCCAATCTATCAGGGAAATGCCATCCATTCTCTCGCCTGATGAAGAAAGGCGTGGACTTTGTCTGGGATGCTGAATGTGAAAGTACATTTCAAGACATCAAAGCATACCTCATCAAACCTCCAGTGCTGGCTGTCCCCACAACTGGAAAACCATTTATCTTGTACACAAGAGCTCTCGACCGCTCTTTGGGTGCTCTGCTCGCACAAGAAAATGACGACGGAAAAGAAGCTGCTCTATATTACCTTAGCCGCATGATGGTAAGTGCAGAGCATCGCTACTCCCCAGTCGAAAAAGAATGCCTTACAATAATGTTCGCTGTATAAAAGCTGCGTCACTATCTGCTGTCCAACACAGTCTACCTGATTTCGAGGATTAACCTCCTAAAGGTCCTTGTCACAAAAGCAGGTTCTCTCAATGCCCGACTGGCAAAATGGTCCATTCTTCTATCACAATTTGATATTAGGTATGTACCACAAAAAGCAATCAAAGGCCAAGCTCTAGCAGACTTCCTCGCAGAGCATCCATTGCCTAAAGATTCTCCACTCAGGGATGATCTCCCAGACGAATTTGTCTACAATGTGGAAACTTCCTCGTCAAATGCTTCCTGGGACATGTACTTTGACGGTGCAACCAGGACAAATGAAAAAGGAAAGCAAATATCGAGAATCGGCATCCTCTTCGTCGGCCCCGACAAATACATGATTCCACACGCCTTCTCTCTACTGGAACCATGTTCAAACAATGCAGCTGAGTACCAAGCCCTGATTATTGGATTGGAACTCGCCCTCGAAACTGGCATCACCATGTTGGAAGTTTTTGGAGACTCTCAACTGGTCGTCAACCAGATGAATAAAAAATATGAAGTCAGGAAGCCTGATTTGCTACCTTACTATAATAAGGCGCAGTCGCTTCGACAAAAATTCAATATCTGCCATATCACCCATATCCTCAGAGGTGAAAACATCCGTGCAGATGCCCTGGCTGGACTTGCCGCATCCATGGCAATCCAAGAAGGGGAAAACATGCAAGTCACAGTGTGTCAAAGAAGGATTTTCCCTCCTCTCAACACACACCAAGCAGTTGCTGAATGCCACCAAGTGGTTGGAAGTCGGATGTCCATCCTTAAACCTCCGATTGGCGACTGGAGAGATCCGTTCATTGATTATATCATGTTCGGAATACTACCTGAAGATCCAAAAGAGCGGGTAAGCATCCAAAGACGAGCCCCAAACTTTCATTTGGATATACCTTCAAAAGCACTTTACAGAAAATCCTTCAACGGAGTACTCCTACGCTGCTTATCACAACAAGAGGCTGAGGAAACTCTCAAAGAAGTACATGCTGGTCTTTGTGGAGCCCATCAGGCTGGCCCTAAGCTCTACAACCAGATAAAAAGGCTAGGTTACTATTGGCCAACCATGGTAGCTGATGCAATGCAATTTGCCAAGCGCTGCCAAAAATGCCAGATTAACGGAGATTATGTCCACATGCCTCCAGAATGGCTACATCCAACAGCAATCTCATGGCCTTTCGAAGCCTGGGGTATGGACATCATAGGTCCTATTTCTCCCCCATCAAGCAAAGGTCATCGCTTCATCTTTGCCGCTACGGATTATTTCTCCAAGTGGTCGGAAGCATTTGCGCTCAGCGAAATGAAGACTTCATCAGTCCTTCAGTTCTTGCGCACCAACATTATTTGTTGCTTCGGCATATCTAAAAGATTCGTCCATAATAACGGATCACAATTCCGGGATCACAGATTCTATAGGTTCTACGACAAGTACAAAATCCAAAGTTGTCCTTCGACTCCATATAATCCAGCAGTGAACGGACTAGCAGAAGCCTTCAACAAGACACTCTACAAAATTCTCAAGAAAATGGTCTCTAGTCACAGAAGAGACTGGGGCGACAAACTGCTAGAAGCTTTGTGGGCCTATCGAACCACCGTTCGAGGACCAACCCATAGCACACCATTCTCTTTGATCTATGGATGTGAAGTTGTTGTCCCTTTGGAAGTACAAATTCCTTCCTTAAGGGTATCTTTGCAAAATGACATGACGCAAGAAAGCAATGTCAAAATGAGACTCCAAGAGCTGGATAATCTCAATGAAAGACGACTCGAAGCTCTATAAAGCATTGAGTTGTACCAAGCACGCATGGCAGGATCTTTCGACAAAAAGGTCAGGCAACGCGCCTACAAAAAGGGTGACTTGGTTCTTGCAGTAAAAAGACCCATAGTCTTTGCCCACAAATCCAAAGGCAAATTCGAACCAAAATGGGAGGGACCCTTCGTCATCGACAAAGTCTTCTCCAACGGTACATACGCTCTTCTAAACATGGAAAGAGACAGATGTATGCTACCCATCAACGGCAAGTTCTTGAAGCGGTATTATCCTTGAAGACTTCCTCAAACGGGTCAGAGCAATATCTACATGGCTAAAGCGTATTTCCAAGGTACTTGCTCATCAAACCCACCCCTTTTGAAATTTTCATCTTTATGTTGAAGTTTCCAAAAAAAAAAAAAAACAATCTCTCAAAACAATGCTTACTTTCATCGTTCAAAAGAAAAATCAATCCAAGTTTAGGAGCCTCTTCCCATACTTGACCAAAATTTTCGATCCTTGAACCCAAAATTCATGGTTTGAAACAAAAATCGGGACTTAGGAATTTTCACCCTAAACCGCCTCGGCTTTTACAACCAAAATGGTTTTAAGTCAAAATTTATGACCTTCGTGTCTTTAAACAAAAAATTTTGGTTTTTAGAAACCGCGGGGAAGCGACATTCAGTCGATACTCGCAAAACCCAAAAAACCGGAAGGATGAGAACCCCATTCGATACTTCCAAAACCCAAAAATCGCAAGGAAGCGAACCCCGTTCGATACTTGCAAATTTCAAAAATCGTGGAGAATTAACAAACCAGTTGATATCCACAACCCAAATTTCAAAAATCTTGGAGATGCAACATACCAGTTGCTATCCACAACTCAAATTTCAAAAATCGCGGAGAAACGACATCAAGTCAGTACCGCAAAACCAAAAGTTTTGGGAAAGGCAGGGAGGCGACGCTTAGTCGATATTTGCACCCCAATTCGCGAGGAAGCGACATTCCATCGATACTCGCAAAATCTAACCCGCGAGGAAGTGACATTCCATCAATACTCGCAAAACCGAATGAGCAAGGAAGCGACATTCCATCGATACTTGCAAGACCATTTAGCGGGGAGGCGACATTTAGTCGATACCTGCATTTTGAAAACCAAAATCCGGCTATAAATGCCAAAATTCGGCTATAAATGCCAAAAAAAAAATTTTTTTTCGGCTATAAACGCCAAAATCGGCTTTCATGCCAATAAAACAAAACTTGGTTTTCAAAAAACTCGGCTATAAACGCCAAAATCTGGCTATAAATGCCAAAATCTGGTTATAAACGCCAAAACTCGGCTATAAACGCCAAATCCGGCTATAAATGCCAAAATTTGGCTATAAATGCCAAAAACAAATTTTTTCGGCTATAAACGCCAAAATCGGCTTTCTTGCCATCTCAAAATCGGCTCTCATGCCACAAACAAAATTTTTGGCTCTCATGCCATCTCAAAATTCGGCTATAAATGCCAAAACAAAACAAAAAAAAATCGGCTATAAACGCCAAAATCTGGCTATAAATGCCAACATTCGGCTATAAATGCCAAGACAAACAAAACAAAATTCGGCTTCTATGCCATTCTAAAATTCGGCTTTCACGCCATCCAAAAATTTTGGCTCCCATGCCGCAAAAAATTTTTTGGCTCTTACGCCACAAAATTAGTCTTTCTCGCCATCCAAATTTTGGTTTTCAAACCATCAAAAACAAGGCCTTTCCGCCACAAAATTGGCTTTCATGCCCAAAACAACCCTTTGACAAAAGATTTTCACAAAATGACAACCTTTTGATCAAATCCTTAAACAAACATTCCCATCAAACTTTTGCTCAAAATTGTTTTCGTCAAAAAATGATTTAAGTGAAAGGAAGGGAATACAAAATATAGTACCAAAATTCTTTATACATGGAGGTACCAAAAAAAAGAAAAAGGAAAAAGATTTTGTTACAACTCAGGAGCTCAATCCTACATGGTCTTCAACCAAAGGTTCAACTCCTCAAGCAGACCCTTGGCCTTAACTTCTAAAGTTTTTAGGCCACGCTCCTTCAAAATGTCCCCATAAAACGCGGCCGAATGCCGTGACCCATCTGCAGCACGAGGAAGTTCTTCCCAGAGGACCTGCCACTGCTCATGCTCCTGAGTCTTCCTCCGGACATTACCTTCAGCTTCCTCAACCTGGCGAATGAGAGTCCCCTCCTTGTTACGAGCCTCCACAATGGCGGTCCATTTGGCAGCAGCCTCTTCCTCTAAAAGATCAAGACGTTGCCTAGCCTCAATGACCTCCTTATCAAGGCGGTCCAAGTCTTGCTTCAGCCCCATGATGGATAACTCGGTAACGTTCTTCTCCCGAACGATCTGCCTCCGAGTCTTCATGACCTCAGTCAGCTCAGCTTTGACTTTGCTGGAAGGTTTTAAGAACATCTCATCAAAGAAGTCACCATCTGGGAAACTCTTGGTCTCAGTCCATTTGTTCCCCAAGGTGATGATCTCCTCAACAAAATCCTCGGCACTTGCGATGTCCAGACCGACTTCTTTGCTATCAGCGAGGATGTCCTGCACATGCTTGATCATGCCAAAACCAGCTTCCAAATGACCTGAAGAAAGAGTCTCAACCCATGAGCTCAAGACAGTCTTCAACACCTTCCTAGCATACTGAAGGTGCGGTGCAGATGAGGATTCGCCCTGTTCTGGTGCCCGACTGCCCACGTCATGCTCCATTGGAAGAGTAATCAATAAACTCTTTCCAACGGAACAAGCTGACTCATTGAAAGTGGAAGAAGCCCCTACTTCTGCATCAGCCGCAGGTATCCCCTGTTCTGGCTCTGAGGAAGACGGAGGAATCTCTCCTGCTGCTTCACAATCTGTCAAAAAAAAAAAAGAAAAAGACAAAAAGGTATGAATATAATCTTGTCAAAAATATATCAAGATCATTATTGCAAATATACCTGCTTCGACGACCGGCGGAGTACTCTCTGCCTCTTTGAGCTCATCCAAAGCATCGTCAAAAGTTGCGTCCATGGATGGCTCGAAATCGTCGGAATCCTCTGGCAAGTCAGCTACATGTTAGCAAATGACAACAAAAGAAGACAAAAAACCAAAAGCTAAAGCAAATCATACCAGGTGAAGGTTCTGGAACCACTCCAGAGTCCCTGGGCTCTTCCTCAGATGCCACGATTGGATCCGTCATCGCCTCATCGGCAGGAACCTCAGGCGTCACCAGGTCATCATCCTCTGCTAAATACAGAAGCAGCGGATCAAAACAAAATCTTTCACAAAAAAAAGGGGAAGGAAGAAACAAAAGGAAAGAAAAGGGACCATACCAGCTATCTCCTCTTCTCTGCTTCTCTTCTCCGGAGGCTCGTCAGCATCCTCAGACACCTCCTCAGCAATGGTGAGAGGAACTTCAAGATCAGAAGGACTATCGTGCCGTCTCATGTTACGGCGTTGTCCTCTCCTCCTCTTGCCTCGGCGGATCAATCTGCTCGACAATCCTGCCACACTATCAACATCAAGCCTCTCACAAGAGTCCTCACTGGATGGTCTACTTTTCTCAGTAGACTCCATGGAAGCCTTCGTATGCTCTGCCTGTATCATAGCATCGATCTCAGCCTCCTCCTCTTCCAGCTGCCTCAAGACCTCACCAGGAATCCTTTGTGTAGCTCCTGATCTGATGATGTCCTGCCCATTGAGAAAGCCTATCTTGTGCTTCTCTCCAGAAAGGAAGGCCAAAACTTTCTCCCGACGAACACCATCCGATTTGCCAAGACTCTTCCCAGGAGATTGCTTAATATCGAGCTCTTTCTTGGAAAGCCCCCGGTACACTAAAAAGCTCTCCACGAACCACTTCGTGAAGCCAGCAGTCCAGAAGGTGGGCAGCTCAGGATAAGAAATCATGGCGGTAGTATCCTCGGCGCTATAAAAAGCCCATGCATTTCTCCCATCTTGCAGACCTCCAAAACGCTTCACCATACTCGAAGGCGCTCCAACAACGCCTTGAGAGAAGCCAAGCTGCAACGCAAAACGCGAAGGGACATACGGTTGGATGTCGACGAAAAGATGTCTGCGGTACACCATCGTACCAACCCGTATGTTGAAGAGCCACCTCTTCTCCGCGTCCGTCAAAGCATAATTTCTTCCCGACCCTGCCCTGATCGAATCACGGGAGACACCAAAGTCAAAAGCCTTCTTCCGCAAGCCCGGAGAAAGCTTCACTGAAGACTGCCCAATCTCGACATCCGTAAATCGTCGGATCCTTAAACGGGCAGATAAAAGTGATTCGTGAACGGCTGTCCCCCTAGCCAAACGAATCATAAAAGGATCTTCGCCCTGTGCAACTCCCAAACGATGGAAGCTAGGACAGTGGTATACATACCACGAATAGAAGATGTGGGCAGAAAATACCCTGTTCATGGGAAGCCCAAGCCGAACCAGGAAAGCGGCAGCCTGCAGTTCGGTACACAAATAGGAGTAAAGAGCAGGTACCAAAGCCAGCCACTCTCCAAACGCTATCTGACAAGCCGGAAAAATACAGTGCGGCCTGATGTGCGTCCCATCTCCTCCAGCAAAAACAGCCTCACCCAGCCAATAAGTGAGGTAAACAGCGAGATCTCTCTGCAACGCAATGTCAGGACAAATGGCATCCGTGCTTGCGAAGAACTTCTTCAAATCTTCTCGCATAGCAGCAATCTTCTTCAAACTTGATGCTTTAGCCCTAACATCCTGGGCCATGCCATCAGAAGAATCCCCGCTGTAAAAAAAGTTGGAGCTGCAACTTCTCCAACTGCTGGATCTAACTTTCGAGCCCTCCTTCTCCTTCAAAAAATCATAGAAGGCGACGAGCTGAAAGTACACAAGCTTAAACTCCTCAGACTGCTCCTCAAGGATGCTGTCAATAGGCATAAACTCCTCATAGAGTTTGCTGAGGATAGGCAACCCGGTGATGGCGCTCAGCTCCTTTAAAAAAAAACCAATCTCACCATTCGTCATAATGAAGGTGTTGGTTTGTGGAAGGAATGACTCCAGCATGGCCATGAAAGCCTCATCGGAGAAAACGACGGTTTACCGAAAAGCGCGAACCGCGTCAAAAATCTCGGCCTCCCGAAGAACGGCCTCACCAATTCTCAGGGTGTGATCAGTCCATGACTCCCAGCTCAAGTCAGCACTGAAACGGCCACGAAGTCGAAAAGGCTTCACCCAATTGCTGCCGTCACCCCGAAAAACGCCAAGGTCCACCGGTCTCAAATCAATCGATGGATGATCAGAACCTTGGTAGCCACTGGCTGGCATCAACACGTCCATACGGACAGGTGGCTTCTCTGCAAAACCGGAAGGTCCACCAACAAAAACCCCGGTCTTGATCACACTGGTCCTCTTCACCCAACTCGGAGGATCTTCCCTCTTAGGGCACATGGGAGAAAGGCTTAGGATCGAGATGGTCCGATCAAAAGACGACCGGGTAGAAATAGTTCTCTCCTCACCATCTGCTGTGTAAGAGAACTGAAAACATCTCCTTTGGTATGTCAAGTCGTCGGGGACTGCATCACCGAAGAAGAAGGTAGGCTTGAGCACAACGCTCTGATCGTCCGTAACCCAGGGACGGCTTCTTACCATGATCTTATAGAACTCCTCATCCTTGAGAGCGATCAATCGTTGTCTCATCTCATCACGATTGAGGGAATCGCATTCTTCCAAGTTTTTCTCCATAAACTGGACCTTCTCCCAAGCCTGCTGAACGGCAGCATTGGAAGATCTAGCAGGCCGATGAGGTGCGTCAGTAACAGGACCTTTACCTTTGTTCATTCTAGAAGAACTACCTACAAAAGATGGAAGAGAAAAGATCAATCAACATCAAAATGACAGAATTCTGCTACAAAAAATTCTAGCAAAATTTTGACATGGTTCCGGGGCAATTCCAAAGAAAAGGAACATACTTCGAAAAAGACAGGAAGCCTGAAGATGAGCTCAACATCGCTGCGAGCTCATAGTCAGTGGAGAATTCTCAAAGAAGGCTTGAACTCAACATCGCTGCGAGAACAAGCCAATCTCATCAAACTTCCGCAAAATCTGGAAAAGAGCTCAACATTGCTGCGAGCTTCAGAATCCAAAAATTGCAAAACTTCCTCAAAATCCAGCAAGACCGAGAAAGAGCTCAACATCGCTGCGAGCTCAAAATCCCAACACTTGCAAAAGATTTTCAGGTATGCATCATCATACTTCCAAATCTATTTACCAAAACTCATGCATAAAAAATATATCATCATGCATTAAATGCTAGGAAAACCTTGACCAAAGTTTGACCAATTCCAACCCAATTTGGTCAAAACCAATCAAACTTTGTCCAAGTCAAAAATCATGTTGGCTTGACCTAGAGACTCTAGCCTTCTATCTTGATGCATCAAACAAAAAAAATGCATACATATTGAAATTGCATAGCCTCATTATCATAGTGAGCAAACAAGGAAAAAGAAAAAGAAAGAGAGAGAAAAAAAATCTCAGCAAAAAAAAAAAAAAAAATTTGGCCCACAGGCCGTGGCCCACTGCCACATGGCAGTACGGTCAGGTCCGTACAGACCTGTCCGTACGGCCAGAAAAAAAAAAAAAAAAAAAAGAGAGAAAAGAAAGACACTGAAAAAAAAACAGAGAGAGAAATCAGCGTGGGAAAAAAAAAACAGAAAAAAAAAGAGAGTACGCGATTTTAAAAAAAAAAAAAGAAGAGAAAACCGTGAAAAGAAAAAAGAGAAAAAAAAAAGAAAGAAAGAAAAAAAGAGAAGCACGAAAAAAAAAAAGAAAAACGTGCATGAAAAGAAAAGAAAAGAAAAGAAAAGAAAAGAAAAGAGAGAAGAAGAAAGAAGAAGAAAAGAAAAAGAAGAAAAAAAATGAAGAAGCTACTTCTACAATGGAGATTCTTGACAAGGAAGAAAACTTACTTGAAGCCATTGTTGGAGAAGAAGAAGAAAAGCTTGGAGATCCTTGAAGAAGAGAAAGCACTTCTTCCCTTGGGGAGCACTCTTGAAGATTTTTTGCAAAACGAAAGTAATAGAGCAAAAGCACCAACCCTCTTTGCTTTTATAGAAGAGAGCAAGCCAAAAGAGGAAACAAAGAGAAAGAAAGGAGGTAAGTGCTAAAATTTAGCTACTTTCTCAAAGAGAAAGATATTTTGAGAGAATCTTTCCACAAAAAGAAAACTTGAGAAATTCTCTCCAAGTAAAGATATTTTTAGATATTCTCTACACAAAAGAGATATTTTTGGATATTCTTTACAAATATGACACTATATGAGATCTAGGCCATCTCCAAAGCCTAAGGTCCCATGGGTTAGCCCGTATGAGCCAGGTTTGACCACCTAGGCACTAAAAGTGGCTTTTAGTCAAAATATTCCTCTTACCAAGAGCAAAAAAAAAAAAAAAAAGAAAAGAGCAAAAAAAAAAAAAAAAGGCCCATGCCTCTTTTGAGTTGATGGGATCATTCAAAAAAAAAAGAAAAAAGAAAGTCCCATGAGTTTCCAAAAAACCAAACCATCCAACCTCATGAACCAAATTGAGCCAAAATCTTGAAATTGACATTTCACAAAACCAAATTCCGATCCCCTAGCTTACCACATACAGCTTGTTAGATCACAAGACCAAAACCAAAATCAAAATCCAAAACCTACAAACCAAATCTGACCCCCCAACCTGCCACATACAGCTTGTTGGGTCACAAGGTCAAAATCAAAATCAAACCCCGACCCCCTAACCTGCCACATACAGCTTGTTAGGTCACAAGGTCAAAAACCAAAATCCAAAATCCAAAATCCAAATACCCCATGTCATTTTCAAAACTTTGCCTTGAGATGGTACGTGATCCTTCTCACTACCATAAAATTCCCCTGGAAACTCAGAAGGCTACTCAAAAAAAAAAATGCTCAAGACTCTTGGTCAAGTTGGAATCTTTCCTCCAAGTTTCTCTTCGAGGCACATCGACTCCAAAAAGCTACTCGTCGCTATACCTCGATGTTGACACCAAAAATGTCACTTTGCCTCTTCAACATCAAGAAAGCTGCATGAAGTCGCAACCTGTCATAAATAGGCAATGCAATTTCTCCAAAAAATCAAATCTTGTTAGAATCAAACAAAAACTGCAAGATCCTTCAAGATAGCCAAGAGAAGAGTACACATGAAGTTTCGGGCCATTTCAACAACATTTGGCCTAACTTCACTTCTCCGACAGCTAAACGGGACCTCTCGGCGGCGACATCATCGGAGACGTCAAAACTTCGATCAGAGCCTACAGATGACTCCAGCATGTCTCAAAAGGGCTCCATGCCAAATTTCAAGTCAAACCGACAACGTTTGACCCTCCATCAATGCTCGAGCAGCAAAATCAAGCCTCCCGGCGGCGGGAACCACCGAAGCCTTCGCTCATCAAACCAAGTGCATGAGTGGCTTCAACATGCTTCCAAAAGGCTGCACGTCAAATTTCAGGTCATTCTGACAACGTTTGACCAGGTTTCGATGCTCCGAGAGAAAATCAAGCCTACCGGCGGCGGAGCAACCCGGGACCATGACATCCAAAACGGAGCCCATGGAACGTCTCAAAATGACTCCAATAGGCTCCCCATCAAATTTCAGGTCAATCGGACATCGTTTGGCCACATATCAAAGCTCGGCATTTTCCCCGCAACAAAATCAAGTGAAGCATCGACGGGACCCCAAACGGCTTCAAAACTCAAACAAAAGCCTATGGTTGGTCTTATTTATTGCTCAGGAGGCTTCACCTCAAATTTCAGGTCATTCCGACATCGTTTGACCAAGTTTCAGCTTCTGGCGGAAAATCAGCAGCTCTACGAGACAAAGTCTTCGGCTTTCCCGGAAAATTGGAAACTTTGCACTCTAAAAATGCAAGGATTCTCATCAGGTTTTCTACAGGAAAATCAAGCCAATAAATGAGAAGAAATGTCAGGAAAAATACAGAAGAAAACGGCGACGAAAAAGACCACAAAACGGACCAAAAACAGGGGAAAAACCCCCAGGGTCGCCGGCGACCCTGGCCCATGGTCGCCGGCCCATGGTCGCCGGCGACCATGGAAGTCCGGGTCACCGGATTTTTCGCCGGTGACCCGTTTTTCCGTCCTTTTTCGCGTTTCGCGCACTTTGGCCCCTGTGGTTTCCTGAAAATGTGATTTTTAGTGCTTGAAATTGACTCATGTCCACCGACATCCGTCAAAATCACGGGTCAACCTCCAAAAGTATCAAAATCAACATTGATCGCCAACCGGTCGACCAAAAAAGTATACTTTCCGCCCGATCGATCGAAAAATTGACAGGACAGATGTCACCGGCCCGCTCTTAGCTATCACTGTCTAAAGTTACATGTTCATCCAATGTCGATCAGCATGAAGATCCATCGATGATCATCGCCAGAAGACTTCCAGAAGACACGGCACGGCCCGCGACTCTTCGACTGCTCGGCGACCAATTAATGTGGTTAATTGACTAGCTTTATTGCAGTCATTAATTCATTTCTTTGGATGGCCCAATCAGAAGCAAGCATTTGGGAGTTACAAGTCAATTGATTCATGGCATTTAACCCATGAAACTCCTCCCATTATGGTAATTAAGGTGATTAAAAGCCCTTAATCTCCGTCGGCCAATCAGATTCAAGGAAAAAGGAGTTACAAAATCAAAGAAATAAATCTTGTAACTCCTCCCTTTAAAGCCATTAAAGCCCATAAACTCTCCTAAATGGCTACCAAAAGCCTATAAATAGGAGAGCATTCCATTGAAATCAGGATCAGAAAAAAAAGAGATCGGATCGGAAGAGAGCGGAAAGAATCCAGAGAAAGAAAAAGAGAGAAAAACTCTGCTGAAGTTCTGCACCGGCCACCACTACAAGGTGACAAAAGTCCCTTGGGGGGCACCCCCCCCAAGGTCCTTGCCTTCTCCCGCTGCCCCCAATGGCTTAGACGTGGCTTTTCAGCCCGTCTACTTAGCTTTTTATTGGACATAGGACCTTCTCTTGGTCTTTGTCCTCTAAAAACCTGAGGTTATAGCTAAGCCAAGCGAATCAAGAGCAACCTCTGTTCTCATCTGCATGGATGATGGCGAAGCCCATACATGACTTGCGACCGTCAATCTGAACGAGTCCCCCACAATCTCCTGAGAAGTTAGATCCTCCTTTTCTTGCTTTTCATTGTAGTTTGTATTTTTCTAAAAGAGACAAAAATCACAACTCTTGTCTTTCATTATTGATGAGAATTGTAAATCGGCTATAAACGCCAAAATCGGCTATAAATGCCAAACAAAATCGCCTTTCACGGCAAACCAAGAAAATGTCTCTTTTCTTAAATATTTGTGCAATGGAAAACTTGAAAGAAGTTGATTTCCTTTTTACTTGCGAAGGTTGATCTCCGGATTACCACTTGCAATTCCAAGTAAAATAGAAAATCTAGCACACCCACACAAAGAAATGTTGATGCACGCTTCAGGCCCGCCAGGGCGCGAAAGGGCCGGACCCGACGGACTCCCACGTTCCGCCGACCCCGGTAGCCGCCCCACGGCGCCTTGGAGCGCGTTCCATCAAGCTGGCACACCCGGTGGGACTCGTTCATTTGAGAACACGGTGCTTGGAAATGAAATATTTGCATATCATACTTTTTGCTCTATGCTTATACTTCTTTTCCGGATTCCTTGGCTACTTTCTAGCTGGTAGCCTATGTTGGATTTTGCATCCTAAAAAAAATGAGATGGGATTTTTTGGAAATTTCTATTTCTTTGAGTTTGTTTCCATTCTTTCTCTTCTCAAAAAAAAAAAAAATCAGTTTTCTTGGTTTGAATTCAAAATTGAGAAACTTTGATCCTATCCTATCGTTCTTTGGTGCTTGCAGAAATGTTGAGCCCGTTCGACTAAGGTTTTGGACCATCGTTTCTCCTCGATGAGTTCATTAGAGATTTCAAAAAAAAAAAAAAATAAATAAAAAATCAGCTTTCTTAGTTTGGATTCAAAATTGTGAAACTTTGATCCTATCCTATCGTTCTTTGGTGCTTGCAGAAATGTTGAGCCCGTTCGACTAAGGTTTTGGGCCATCGTTTCTCTTCGATGAGTCTATTTGGGATTTTTATAAAAAAAAAGGACATAGACCACTAAGGTTAAACCAATTGCGTTCTTTGATCACGATTGATTCAAGAAAAGCCTTGTCCAGAGTGTGGAGACAGCTTGACTATTCTAGGCAAGGGTCCTCCGAACGGGTTCATTAAGTAATCCTACCCTTACCTGGGGGCAATTCTATCAATTGAGGTTTCATAAGACCGGGTTAGGAGGCCTATGTGTACTCTCTCGTCTTTAAATCTTAAAAAATTAAAATAAAAATAAAAAAAAATAAAAAAAGGATTTTCAAAAAAAAAATCTAAAAAAAAATCAAAAAAAATAAAAAAAAAGATTTTCAAAAAAAAAATAAAAATAAAAAAAAAAAATAAAAAATATTTTAAAAAAAAAATTAAAAATAATAAAAATAAAAAAATAAAAAAAAATCATTTCAAAAAAAAAATCTCCAAAAACTCGTCACTTTTGATTTCAGATCTGAGAAATTTTGGTTTCTTCTTTTCTGAGCAC
The DNA here is from genome assembly GCA_028538565.1 of Umbellularia californica. Classification (NCBI taxonomy): domain Eukaryota; kingdom Viridiplantae; phylum Streptophyta; class Magnoliopsida; order Laurales; family Lauraceae; genus Umbellularia; species Umbellularia californica. Next base: position 28,208,324 of record JAPQWN010000006.1, read on the forward strand.
TGGCGCTCGCCGAAATCGTTGAACCCGTATTTGAATCGGAATGCCACCTGCTCTCCTTGATGGAACCAATCTTGACATTTCAAAAAAAAAAAACTCGTCACTTTTGGATTCAGATTCGAGAAATTGTGGTCTCTTCCCTTCTGAGTACTGGCGCTCGCGGAAATCGTTGAACCCGTATTTGAATCGGAATGCCACCTGCTCTCTTTGACGAATCCATTTCTGACCTTTCAAAACAAAGAATCCCATCTCATGGATGCGATCTCCAACATTTGTGCCTAGCAATACTGGTACGCCCTTTCAGGGTCTACTGTATCTGTGACCGGCACATTTGTAACTCCTACCTTATATTCTTCTTATCTCGAGCAAGCCCTGCTTCTCGATAAGTCGAATTTAGGTTTACAATTGCTTCTAGCAGTCACTGGAACGCTCATTCTGGGCTCACCATACTTGCTGTCAGAACAATTGTACCATCTATGGCTTTTTACCTTCTTCATGTCGCTTGGGTCATATCCCTTGAGCGATTTGAAAAGACAACCATAGAAATTCCCATTTATGATCATTATATTCTTGTGATTACTAATGGATGTGGTCTTGTTTCAGAAAATTTTTTTCGAAATTAACAATGGCAGCCTTAACCATTATCTTCGATAAGAACAAGCACCAACTCATGCTTCAACAGAAGCAAACCGAGCGCACTTACAAGCGCCCTGCCAGCTGCCGAAGCGTCAACTCCCTCGGCAACTCTCTGAACTCCGGGTCGACCTCGACTCCCCGGACCATCGTCTTCGGGACACTGGGACCATTCCCACTTCCTGAAGAACAAGCTGCGCCTGCTAAAAAGCAGAAGATCGCCTCTCAACGTGTCACTCCCGTGACACCAAAGGCGAGCGCCCAAAAGCCCGAAGCCCGCGGCACCCCCGCGAAGCCTCGACCAACAACCAACCAGGTCTACCCTAAGACTTGGTCTCCAAGACCTTCCCCAAAACAAAGAAGGTCTCAAACTTCCACCAAGCCAGCATACCTGGCCCCACTCAAAGAGAACCAGTTCTACCCTCTTGCCTACATGAAAGAGGAGAGACCCATCTCCAACCTGACTCCCAAGTCAACCCAGCATGAGCCGGCTTGTTCCTACAGGCCCAAAATTAGATCATGCATCACCAGGCCTCTACAAGCACCTGCCAAGGCCTACACTCCTTCAGTTCGACCCTTCATCTCTACAGGGGCCGAACTCGAAAGGGTCAAAGCTTCGCTGCAACAGGCAAAGGACCGGGTCCGGATCCTGTCCTTGCCTAGCTACAAAGAAGACAGGCTCGGCTGCTGCGCCCGAGGGAGCACATCCTTCATCGTCAGAGCCCAGCCAGAGCTAACTGAAGCTCAAATCGCTCGTCGAGCACGCCGCCGTGCGTCATATCGACAAAAGAGACTAGAGAAGCAACGGATCCAGCCTCCTACACTTCAAGTCTCCCACAAATGGGTCGAAAAAGAAAGACCCGACCAAGTTGCTGCCATCCATATGGTTGGAAAAACTAGAACACGCCAAAGGTCAGCATAAAAAATCCATGTCCGACGTCCGGTGACCCGTAGCGTCACCAGGACACAAAGACATCCCGAAGAATCTCCTGCCCCTTCAAGCCAAGGACGGGAGAGTAATCCTTCATCAAGCTCTTCATCAAAAAGAATGAGCCCCAGCTCGGTCACCAGGACGATTTCTTCGTTCGAATCCCGAGGGATGAACGTCTTGGCTACAAGTTCTGAGCCACCACCTCAGAATCCACCTCGAGATGATGCGCTCACACGCATCCAGCAGTTGGAACAAGGCCAGCAGAGGATTGAAACTCTGATGGAAAACCTTCTCCTTGTCGTCCAAAATCAGGCGAACAATGAGCCTCCTCCGAATCATGGCAATAACGAGGAAAATTGTGAAGAAAATGAGTCACGCACCCTTACCAAAAAGGACGTAGACAGTATCCTCGCCAAAGCTAAAGAAGAGGATATACTCAAAGAGCATGGGATCAAGCCACCATATCCTTTATGGATGGACTCGGTCCCGTTCCCCACAAAATTCAAGCATCCTACTCTCCAAACATATACGGGGAAAGGATCAGCCAGACAGCACGTCATCCACTTCAAGATTTTGACGGGAGCTATCGCGGATCAAGATGCACTCAAGATCCGCCTCTTTGCAAGTACCCTAAAAGGTACGGCCTTCGATTGGTACTCCACTCTTCCGGAGAACTCCATTCAGAACTGGGCTATGCTGGAGACATGCTTCCTGACCCCCTTCCAAGGTGAGGATCATCCTGTTACTATGGCTCAGCTCTGCAGCCTAAAACAAGGAGAGAATGAGTCAACTTATGACTTCATTCACAAGTGGAAAGCAATGGCATACAAATGTTCAGATGTATTGCCACAGGCGTCGCTAGTCGACATCTGCCGAAACAACATGAGAGCCAGAATACGCTCCATGATCATCGGCAACAAATCAAAAAACTTGGGAGAACTCCTGGAAGCTTCTATGGAAGCTGAAACGGTGATTAAAGACCTCAACAGTCAGAAGTCATCAAGAAAAGAGCCAACCGCCATTGCAACCTCTAAACCAAAGAAGAAAGAGGTCCTTAATGTGCAAACCAAGTCAGCTCCTCAGCAACCAAAGAAAGCTGAAAATAGAGCTGCAGGTAAGAGACCTGAACTCTCTGATGCCTTCAAAGAGCGAGTAGAAAAGAAATATCCGTTCGATGAAGACGTTGAAGAAATCTTTGAGGCTCTCCTAGCAAATGGCAAACTCATTTTGCCAGAGCCCAAAAGACCTGGAGACGTTGGCAAAACCAATGATCCTCGGTACTGTCCATACCACCAGATGGTCTCGCATCCTCTCAATCAATGCTTTGTTGTGAGAGAGAAGATAAACGAGATGTGGAAAAACGGAGTCATCACCTTTGACAAAAACTATGGGACTGCCTCCGTCAACATGGTGTCATGTGGACAAACACCAAAATCACCGAAGAAGAAGATCACTACTTCCTTCAAGGTGATAAAAAGAATTCAAACGTCCGAAGTGTTGGTTCCTTGCCCGACACCAGACGGACAACCCATATGGGTACATCCCGATCTCCTGGAAGATGAAAACTGGGAGATCGTAAAAACAAAGCCGACAGCTCAACAGCGAAGGCAGGCTAGGAAACATCTCCTCAGGCTCAAACGGCAAGAGAAGACCCAGCCAAAACAAGAAGTCCATGAAAAGGCAGAGGCCTCCTCTACCACTTCACTCGGGGCAACAAAAACGTCCCTTCCAGAGACTTCAAAGGCGGTAAGAAACTTCACTCTCAGTGATTTCATGCCACCTCAATTCAAAAAAGAAGCCATGCAGGGGGCATTATACTCTTGCAACTCGGTAGTTGGATTCTCCATTGATGGATACGAGTCCAGCGACACCGACGATGGATTCGAGCCCAACTACACCGGCGAGTGGGAGGAATCTCTTGAAACAGGAGAGTATCTCTCCGACGAAAAATGGGTTCCTGAAACTCACCTTATGCCAGTAATCTGGTATAACCCCTTGCAACCACAAGGATCCTGGTCTGATGATGAAGAAGACCAAGAGGCTGCACAAGAAGATGCTGTTAACCCAGCACCTGTCATTGCTCCAGTGGAAATCAACTATGTTGAGCCACACGGAGAAGACGAAGAAGAGGATCTGGCTCCCATGCCTGATCTTGAAGAATATGCAAGGATCTTGCAGCGTCTCGCTCTAGAACAAGAGCAAGATCGTGTTAACGAGCCTCCTCGCAACCCAGAGTCTGAAGTCCCTGAAGATAATCAGGTACATCCACCCTTAACTCCTGAAAATGGAGAACATTGCTGGATTGACGATCCTCTTACATCCGAGGATGAGTCTGACTCCGAGCAGGCAACATCTCCTATCAGAGCTTCCTGTAATGTAATATATCAGGACTATAGCTCTTCTGAAGCGTCGTCTGATGAGATTACCTATACTCCGACAACGCCTAGCAATGTATTCTCTGGAGCTATCTCGTCTCACGTGACTTTCACAGAGATGACACCCTCTCGAGTTTCTTCTCCTGAGACTGTGACTTCAGGATACACATTCTTCCCGACTGATCATCATGAAGAAAACCCAGATAATGATGCTTGGGATGATGAAATAGTCAACACAGAAGAAAAGCTGCTGGATGTTGTTCGGGACTTGCTCCCGGAAAATGCTCCGTGTAACACAATCACTGAGGATGGCAACTCTGCTGCAGATACAGCCTCAGTGGATGAAAAACGACAGCCTCTTGATCCTGAAGACAATCTTCCAAACGAAGATCCTTCTCAAGAAGCTCTCGAAGTTGGTAGAGGCACCCGCTCTGGCCTGGACTACCACAAGAATTACAACCAATCTTCCTTTACTTATGTAAATCCTTTGGGAAAAGATGTTGTAAGCGCCCCCAGTGGCAAAAACAATGAACATGCAGGCCCCAAGGAGGCTTTCAAGTATGACTTGGTTGAGCACTTCAAACACATACCTGCACGTCTTCACATCCTAGACTTATTGCGAATGTCTCCATGCACTCGTGATAATCTCATCTCAGAATTACAAAAACTGAATGAGGATGTCGACAAACATGCCCCACAAGTCCTCCAAATTGAAATGGACTACCGGGTCAAAAACTCAGAAACCTCCTTAAAAGGAGAAAAAGAGAAAAGCGAGGGATCATGCATCCAATGCCTCTCGGTTCAAAAGGCAGCCAGTGCAACCATCGCCTTCACTAAGGTAGACCTCCTACTTGGCGAAGCAAGGCACAACCGACCCCTGTACTTCACAGGGTACATCAAGGAAATGCCTATACACAGAGTTCAGGTCGACCCAGGTTCTGCACTCAACCTCATCTCCACTTCGGCTCTCGAAGAGTTGGGCATCCCACCCAGCAAGCTAAGCCACACATCTGTATCTATCTTTGGATACGATGGGAGCGCTCAAAGGCCTATCGGCAAAATCAGGTTCAAATTGCAAATCGGTGATCTTATCTCTGAGGTCACTATGTATGCAATAAAAACCCCCTCATGCTACAACATCCTTCTCGGACGTCCTTGGATACACGAGAACGGTGTTGTCCCTTCAACTCTACATCAATGCATCAAGTTCATCGGCGACGACGGCATGGTACATCGTGTCTTTGCGGACAGAAAACCTTTCAAAGGTAAAGAAGTCCACTTCGCAGACTCCCAGATGTATGAAGGAGAAAAAGAAGAAGAGGAAATTGCACCCCCTGCTGAAAATCTCCAGAAAGATAAAGGCAAGGCTCCTCAAAAATCACCGGAAGAAAACAAACCCTCCGGCAAATTAGAAGAGAGTAGTCAATCTCCCTTCCTCATCTCCCTCAAATCTTCAAAACCTTTGGTCATCACAACCAGAGTGAAGAAGGCAAAGCAAAAGCCAGGGGGCAAATTTGTTGTTTCTCTCGTGTCTATCATGCAAGACACAGACTCGGACTCAGAGCCAGAAGACGATGCATCGTCAAGCCAAGCTGACGCTCAGCATGTTCAGCCTGCTCTCACTCCGACGGAGACACCTGCTGATGTAGAAGATCCTACGTCTGCTACCTTTGTTGTTCCGACAACATCACCAAAGCAAAAGCCGATCTTCTTCCATAGATCGGATGCTTCTTCATCAAATTCCTTGCTTGAACCCTTCCAAAATGAAGGTATGCCTCAACTATCTCTATATAGTCCTGTGGCACAAGCTATCATGAAGAAAATGGGCTTTGACGCTCAGAACCCAGTCGGTTTGGGAGAAGGCCGCGGTATTCTCACGCCATTGGGGCCCGCCTTGACCAAAAGCCAGCTGGAAGATTGGAGACTCTACGGTCATGTAGAAAAGTCTTCATATGGGTTAGGGTATGATCCCGACACTCCTCTGAGACAGTTGACACAAAAGCTTAAAAGTCGTTTTACCGACCAAGCCTCAACATCTCAAGTCCATAAAGACATCGATCTCCCTGGATATCTCTTTAAAGAGTTACCTGACAAAGATCCAGGAAGCTCATCCAATTTGTACGATTTCTCTGATGATAAAGAGGAATCGTCCGATAATACAGACTTGTGCTATTCTGACCCAGAAGAACCCTCGTCTCCAAAAGAAATACCAGACTCAACAGGCGATTGGGACTATCTCATAGCAAGCCTTGAGGAGATCACCAATCAAGAAAATCCATGGAAAGGAACAGAGCCTTGGTCTGGTAATGCAGTTGAAACTCCAGAAGGTTTCGTTGAGTTGGAAGCCTCCGAAAATATTGTGGAGGAACCACCTTCGAAACTTCCGACAGAAGATCCTGTTCAAAAGATAAACTTGGGAACACCTGATAACCCACGTCCTGTATTCATAAGCAAGAATATAAAGGATGATGAGTTACCCGAGTATATCGCTTTTCTTCGTGAGTTCGTTGATTGTTTTGCATGGTCCTACGTTGAAATACCTGGTTTAGACCCCAAAGTAGCAGTCCACAAACTCAATCTTCAAGAAGAAATCAAGCCTGTCAAACAAGGCCAAAGAAGATTCCGTCCATATGTGATGGATAAAATTGAACAAGAAGTTCAAAAGCTCAAAAGCGTCGGCTTCATCCGTGAGGAACAACATCCAGAATGGTTGGCCAACATTGTCCCCGTGACAAAGAAAAATGGGCAGATCAGAGTCTGTATTGACTATAGAGACTTGAATGGCGCTTGCCCTAAAGATGAATTCCCGCTCCCCATACCGGAGGTGATGATTGACAATACCTGCAGATTCGAGCGAATGACATTCATGGATGGCTTCTCTGGCTACAATCAGATAAAGATGCTTCCTGAAGATGAAAAACACACTTCATTTCAGACTCCATTTGGCGTGTATTGCTACACTGTCATGCCATTTGGTCTGAAAAATGCTGGTGCCACATATCAGAGGGCTATGATGAAAATATTCCAAGATATGCAGCACAAGACGGTCGAATGTTACGTTGATGACCTCACCGTCAAAAGCAGAAGAAAAGAAGACCATCTCAAAGATCTTCAGGAAGTCTTTCTCCGACTCCGCAAACACAAACTGCGGATGAATCCTCTAAAATGCTTCTTCGGCGTCTCGTCGGGTAAGTTTCTCGGATTCCTTGTTCGGAAAGCTGGAATAGAACTTGACCCCATAAAAGTCAAGGCTATTCTAAAAATGCCCTCTCCAAGAACCTTGAGAGAACTAAAAGGGCTCCTAGGGAGATTGGCCTACATCAGACGGTTCATCTCCAATCTTTCGGGGAAATGCCGTCCATTCTCTCGATTGATGAAAAGGGTGTAGACTTTGTCTGGGATGCCGACTGTGAAGCCGCATTTCAAGATATCAAGTCATACCTGACCAAACCTCTAGTGTTAGCTGCCCCTGCCACTGGAAAACCATTCATCTTGTACACAAGAGCTCTTGATCATTCTGTAGGCGCTCTGCTTGCACAAGAAAATGATGAGGGAAAGGAAGCTGCTCTATACTACCTTAGCCGCATGCTAGTAGGTACAGAGCATCGTTACTCTCCAGTCGAAAAAGAATGCCTTGCAGTGATGTTCGCCGTACAAAAGCTACGTCACTACCTGCTTTCCAACACAGTCTACCTCGTCTCAAGGATCAACCTCTTGAAGGTCCTTGTTACAAAAGCAGGTTCTCTCAATGCCTGACTGGCAAAATGGTCCATCCTTCTATCACAATTTGATATTAGGTATGTGCCACAAAAAGCAATCAAAGGCCAAGCTCTAGCAGATTTCCTCGCAGAGCATCCATTGCCTAAAGATTCACCACTCAGAGATGATCTCCCAGACGAACCTATCTACAACGTGGAGACTTTCTCGCCAAATGCCTCCTGGGACATGTACTTTGACGGTGCAACCAGGACAAATGAAAACAGAAAGCTGATCTCGGGAGTTGGCATCTTCTTTGTTAGCCCCGACAAATACATGATTCCACACGCTTTCTCGCTACTGGAACCATGCACAAACAATGCAGCTGAATACCAAGCTCTGATCCTAGGATTGGAACTCGCCATTGAATCCGGTATCACCATGCTGGAAGTCTTTGGAGACTCTCAACTGATCGTCAACCAGATGAATCAGAAATATGAAGTTAGGAAGCCTGATCTGCTGCCTTACTACAATAAGGCACAATCGCTTCTGCAAAAGTTTTACATCTGCAACATCACCCACATTCGTGGAGGTGAAAACATCCGTGCAGATGCCCTGGCCGGACTTGCCGCATCAATGGCGATCCAGGAAGGGGAAAACATGCAAATCACAGTGTGCGAGAGAAGGATCCTCCCTCCTCTTAACACACACCAAGCAGTTGCTGAATGCCACCATGTGGTTGGAAGTCAGATCTCTATCCTTCAACCTTCAATCGGCGACTGGAGGGATCCGTTCATTGAGTACACTATGTTCGGAATCCTACCTGAAGATCCAAAAGAACGGGTAAGCACACAAAGGCGAGCCCCAAACTTTCATTTGGATATTCCTTCAAAAATCCTCTACAGGAAATCATTCAACGGAGTACTTCTACGCTGCTTATTACAACAAGGGGCCGAAGAAACACTCAAAGAAGTTCATGCTGGTCTTTGTGGAGCCCATCAGGCAGTCCTAAGCTCTATGATCAGATAAAAAGGTTAGGTTACTATTGGCCTACCATGGTACCCGACGCAATACAATTTGCCAAACGCTGCCAGCTATGCCAAGTTCACGGAGATTACATTCACATGCCTCCGGAATGGCTGCATCCTACAGCAATCTCATGGCCTTTTGAAGCATGGGGCATGGACATCATAGGTCCTATCTCTCCCCCTTCAAGCAAAGGTCATCGCTTCATCTTCGTCGCTACGAATTATTTTTCCAAGTGGTCAGAAGCATTTGCGTTCAACGAAATGAAGACCTCATCAGTTCTTCAATTCCTACGCACCAACATCATTTGTCGTTTCGGCATACCCAAAAGATTCGTCCATGATAACGGACCACAATTCCGGGATCATCGATTCTACAGGTTCTGCGACAAATACAAAATCCAAAGCTGTCCTTCGACTCCATACAATCCAGCAGCAAACGGATTAGCAGAAGCCTTCAACAAGATACTCTGTAAAATCCTCAAGAAAATGGTCTCTAGTCACAAAAGAGACTGGAGCGATAAACTGTCTGAAGCTTTATCGAACCACCGTTCGAGGACCAACCCATAGCACACCATTCTCCTTGGTCTATGGATGCAAAGCTGTCGTGCCCCTAGAGGTACAAATTCCTTCTCTGAGGGTATCTCTACAAAATGACATGACTCAAGAAAGCAATGTCAAATTGCGACTCCATGAGCTGGACAATCTCGACGAGAGACGGCTCGAAGCTCGACAAAGCATTGAACTTTACCAAGCACGCATGGCAGGATCTTTTGACAAAAAGGTCAGGCAACGCACCTACAAAAAGGGTGACTTGGTTCTTGCGGTAAAAAGACCAATGGTCTTCGTTCACAAGTCCAAAGGCAAGTTTGAGCCAAAATGGGAGGGACCCTATGTCATCGACAAGGTCTTCTCCAACGGCGTATATGCCCTCCTAAACATGGAAGGCGACAGGTGTATGCTGCCCATCAATGGTAAGTTCTTGAAGCGATACTACCCTTGAAGACTTACCCAACTGGGTAAGAGCAATGCCTGTATGGCCAAAACCTGTTCTCAGGTACTCGCTCGTCCAACCCACTCTCTTTAGAATTTTCATATCAAATGTCAAAATTTCTAGAGATTAAAAAACAATGCTTACTTTCATCGTTTCATTGTTCAAAAACAAAAAAATCCAAGTTTAGGAGCCTCTCCCTGACTTGACCAAAACTTTCGATCCTTGAACCAAAATTCATGGTTTGAAACAAAAATCCGGATTCAGGGATTTCCACCCTAGTCCACCTTACCTTTTACCGCCAAATGGTTCTAGGTCAAAATTTACGACCCTCGTGTCTTTAAACAAAAAAAATGGTTTTTCAAAAATCGTGGGGAAACGACATCAAAGTCAGTACCCGCAAAACAAAAATTTTGAAAAAAAGCAAGGATGCGACATTCCATCGATACTTGCACCCAAAATCGCAGGGAAGCGACATTTCGTCGATACTTGCAAAATCCAAAAACCGTGGAGAAGCAACAAACCAGTTGATATCCACAACCCAATTTCAAAAATCGTGGAGATGTAACATACCAGTTGCTATCCACAACCCAAAATTACAAATGGTTCGAGAAAACCTCAAATTTCAAAAATCGCGGAGAAACGACATCAAGTCAGTACCCGCAAAACCAAAAGTTTTGGGAAAAGCAGGGAAGCGACGCTTAGTCGATATTTGCACCCCAATTCGCGAGGAAGCGACATTCCATCGATACTTGCAAAACCTAACCCGCGAGGAAGTGACATTCCATCAATACTCGCAAAACCGAATGAGCAAGGAAGCGACATTCCATCGATACTTGCAAGACCATTCAGCGGGGAGGCGACATTTAGTCAATACCTGCATTTTGAAAACCAAAACTCGGCTATAAATGCCAAAATCTGGCTATAAATGCCAAAACAAAAATTTCCGGCTATAAACGCCAAAATCGGCTTTCATGCCAATAAAACAAAACTTGGTTTTCAAAAAACTCGGCTACAAATGCCACACAAAAAAAAACCTGACTCTCATGTCAAAACCGGCTATAAATGCCACAAATTGGCTATCAATGCCACCAAACCGGCTATAAATGCCACAAATTGGCTATCAATGCCACCAAAAATTGGCTATCAATGCCACCAAACCGGATATAAATGCCACCAATTGGCTATCAATGCCACCAAACTGGCTGTAAATGCCACAAAAATCCGGCTTTCATGCCAAATTCGTTTCCCCTACCAAAACAACCATTTGACAAAAGATTTTCACAAAATGACAAAGCTTTTGATCAAATCCCATTTAGCAATTGCTTTCATCACAAAAAGATTTGAGTGAGCGTAGGGAAAACAAAAAAAAAAAGAAAAAGGAAAAAGTACCAAAAAAATACATGTGGTACCAAAAAAAAAGAAAAGTGTTCACAAGCACTACAAAAAGAAAAGTACCAAAAATATACATGTGGTACCAAAAAAAAAAAGAAGAATAGTTTCTGCTACAAAAAATCAGGAGCTCAGCCAAAAATGGTCTCCAGCCAAAGCTTCAGCTCCTCAAGCAAACTTTTGGCATCAGCCGTCAGAGTTTCCAAGGCACGCTTCTTCAGGAACTTGCCATGAGATGCTGGCGAATGCCGTAACCCTTCTTTTACACCGGGAAGCTTTTCCCCAGCAGTTTGCCATTGCTCGTTCTCTAGAGTCCTCCTCTCAAGAACTTGACCGGCATCTGCAACCCTGCGAATCAGAGTACTCTCCCTGTCACGAGCCTCTGTTATAGCAGTCCACTTAGCATCAACTTGTGCCTTCAAATGCTCAAGATGCTTCCTGGCCATGTCGACCTCTCCATCAAGGATGTCAAGGTCGCGCTTTAATCCAAGGATGACTAGCTCTTCCTTATTCTTCTCTCGGACTACCTGCTTCCTGCTTTGTGTAGCCTCATTCAGGTCAGACTTAGTCTTATCAGCAGGGTCCAAGAACATCTCCTTGAAGAATTGGTCGTCAGGGAAATCCATGGTCTCAAACCACTTGTCACCCAGTGCAATGATCCTATCAACGATCGCCCTAGCACCTGTGACATCCAGACCAACCTCTTCGGTGTCGGTCAGAATCTCCTGTACATGTGGGATCATGCCAAATCCTGCCTCCAAGTGTCCAGAAAGGAGAGTCTTGACCCAAGAACTCAAAACCCGAGCCAGCACCTTCTTCGCAAATTGAAGAGACGAACTGGATGAAGATTCACCCTTCTCCGCTGATCGGCTGCTCATGTCATGTCCCATTGGAAGAGTAACAAAAGAACTCTTTCCACTTGGAGCCACTGGAGAAGGAATCTCAGCACGAGGTATCTTCTCTATCGCGTCAGAACTGGTTGTAGGAGTCTCTACCTCCGGATCGACCTCTGGCATCCCTTGCTCTGGTTCTGAAGAAGGCGATGGACTCTCTTCTGTCACTTCAAAACCTGCAAATGAAACACAAAAAGGTATGAATATGATCCTGTTAAAAAAATCATCATGGTCATCACTACAAAGTACCTTCTTCGACGACTGGCGGAACACTCTCTTCCTCCATGAACTCATCAGAAGCATCATCAACATTTGCATCCATTGATGGTTCAAAGTCATCGGAATCCTGTGGCAAGTCAGCTGACAAGAGAAATGTTAGCAAATCAAGTCGCAGGCAAAAAAAAAAAAAAAAGAGAAAGCGAAAGAAGTTATACCAATTGGAGATTCTGGAATCATTCCAGAGTCCCTCGGCTCTTCTTCAGATGCCATAACCGGCTCCATCACCGCCTCATCAGTCGAAACCTCAGGCATCGCCAAGTCTTCATCCTCTGCTAAAAAAAAAAAAGCAGCAGCAGGGTGAGAAAACAAATCAGAACATGGAAAGCCCCATGAAAGAAGTAGAAAACGAAAAAGGAAGAATCATTCCTTCACCAATGGTCTCTTCCCCATGACTCCTCTTCTCTGGAGGCTCGTCGACAGCCTCTGGCACCTCCTCGTTGATGGTAAGAGGGATTTCCATGTCAGGAGAGTCCTCATGTGGCCCCTCGCTGTGATGATGACTCCTCCTCTTCTTACCTCTACGGGTTCGCTTCCTAGAAGAACCCGCCCCACTATCAGAGTCAGGTTTCTCACTTGGCTCCTCACTGGATGGTCTGCTCTCGCCAGTAGACTCCGCGGAAGCTCGCCTCTGTGCCGCTTGCATCCAAGTGTCGAGCTCAGCTTCCTCCTGTTCTAGCTGCTCCAAAGCCTTATCAGGTACTTCCCGAACAGCTTCAGAACCAATGACGCCCTGGCCACCGAGAAAGCCTATCTTATGCTTCTCTCCAGAAAGGAAGGCCCAAACTTCCTCTCGCCGGACGCCATCCGACTTTCCAGTACCTTTCCCCGAAGACAGCTTTACATCAAGCTCCTTCTTTGAAAGCCCCCGATATGCCAAAAAGCTCTCCGCGAACCACTTCGTGAAGCCGGCAGTTCGGAAAGTCGACAGCTCAGGATAAGAGATCGTGGCAGTAGTGTCTTCAGCACTATAAAAAGCCCATGCATTTCTGCCATCCTGCAAACCCCCAAAACGCTTCACCATACTCGAAGGCGCTCCAACAATGCCTTGAGAGAAGCCCAACTGAAGCGCAAAGCGAGAAGGTACATACGGCTGGATGTCGACGAAAAGATGTCTGCGGTACACCATCGTGCCGACTCGTATGCTGAAAAGCCACTCCTTCTCTGCATTGGTCAAAGGGTAATGCCTTCCCGACCCTGCTCTGGTAGAGTCTCGGGAGGCACCAAAATTAAAAGCCTTCTTCCGCAACTCCGGAGAAAGCTTCACTGAAGACTGCCCCATCTCGACGTCCCTGAACCGTCGGATCCTCATGCGGGCAAACAAAAGTGATTCGGATATGGCTTTTCCCTTAGCCAATCGAATCATCAGAGGATCATCATCCTGTGCAGCACCCAGCTCGTGGAAGCCAGGACAGTGGTATACAAACCACGAATAAAAGATATGGCTGAAAATACCCTATTCATAGGGAGCCCAAGCCGAACCAAGAAAGCAGCAGCCTGCAGTTCGGTACACAAGTAGGAGTAAAGAGCAGGCACCAAAGCAAGCCGCTCTCTAAACGCCATCTGACAAGCCGGAAAAATACAATGCGGCCTGATGTGCGTCCCATCTCCACCAGCAAACACAGCTTCACCTAGCCAATAAGTGAGGTAAACAGCAAGATCTCTCCGCAGCGCAATGTCAGAACAAATGACATCTGTGCTCGCAAAGAAACCCTTCAACTCTTCCTGCATGGCCGAAGTCTTCTTCTTGTCTTCCCGGGTCATGCTATCAGAAGACTCTTTGCTGTCAAAGAAGTTGAAGAATGAAGAGCCATAACTCTTCCAACTGCTGGATCTCACTTTCGAGCCCTCCTTCAAAAAATCATAGAAGGCGACGAGCTGAAAGTATAGGAGCCTGAACTCCTCTGACTGCTCCTCAAGGACGCTGTCAATCGGCATGAACTCCTCATAGAGTTTGCCAAGGATGGGCAATCCAGTAATAGCACTCAACTCCTTCAGAGAAAAACCAATCTCACCGTTCGTGACAACGAAGGTATTGGTCTGAGGGAGGAAAGACTCCAACATAGCCATGAAGGCATCATCGGAAAAAGTCACGGTCTCCCTAAAAGCGCGGACCGCATCAAAAATCCCGGCTTCCTTCAAAATGGTGCCACCAATCAGCAGGACGCGATCAGTCCATGACTTCCAATCGGAGTCAACATTGAAACGGCCACAAAGTCGAAAAGGCTTCACCCAAGTACTGCCGTCACTGCTGAAAACGCCAAGGCCCACCGGTCTTAAATCGACCGACGGATAATCAGAGCCCTGGTAGCCGCTGGCTGGCATCAACACGTCCATACGGACAGGTGGCTTCTCTGCAAAACCGGAAGGTCCACCAACAAAAACCCCGGTCTTGATCACACTGGTCCTCTTCACCCAGCTCGGAGGATCTTCCCTCTTAGGGCACGTGGGAGAAAGGCTCAGGATCGAGATGGTCCGATCAAAAGACGACCGGGTAGAAATAGTTCTCTCCTCACCATCCGCTGTGTAAGAGAACTGAAAACATCTCCTTTGGTATGTCAAGTCGTCAAGGACTGCATCTCCAAAGAAGAAGGTAGGCTTGGGCAAAACCCTCAGATCGTCCATAACCCAAGGACGGCTGCTTACCATGATCTTATAGAACTCCTCATTCTTGAGAGCGATCAATCGCTGTCTCATCTCGTCGCGATTGAGGGAATCGCACTCTTCCAAGTTCTTCTCAACAAACTGGACCTTCTCCCAGGCCTGCTGAACGGCCACATTAGAAGATCTGGCGGATCGACGAGGTACGCTTGTAGCAGGCTTTTTACCCTTGTTCGTTCTGGAGGAACCACCTGCAAAGGTTGGAAAAGAAAAAAAAAAGAGCATCATCAAAATGACAGAATTTCGCTAAAAGCAAATCTGGCGAAATTTTGGCATGGTTCCGGGGCAATTCCGAAGAAAAGGAAAATACCCCGAAAGAAACAGAAAGTTTTGAAGATGGGCTCAACATCGCTGCGAGCTCCGAAACTACAAACTTTCGAAACCTCAAAATCTCCGCAAAATCAAGAAGGGCTCAACATCGCTGCGAGCTCCAAATTTCCAAATTTGCAAAGATTTTCAGGTATGCTATCATGCTCAATCTACAAAAAGTACATGCATGAACATCTAGATTTGCATAAAAAACGCATTATCATGATGAGCAAAAAAAAAAAAAAAAAAGAAACTTTCTCAAAAAAAAAAAAAAAGGGGAGAAAGAAAAAAAAAAAAAGAAAAAAAAAAGGGAAACTTTCCAAAAAAAAAAAGGGGGGAGAAAGAAAAGAACAAAAAAAAAGGAAGAAACTTTCTCAAAAAAAAAAAGAAGAAAGAAAACAGCAAAAAAAAAAATATATCAGGCCCATCAGGCCGTGGCCCACAGGCCACGTGGCCGTACGGACCAGATCCGTACGGATCTGTCCGTACGGCCCACAAAAAAAAAAAAAAAAAAAAAAGGAGAAAAGAGACACACGTGAAAAAAAAAGAGAAATCATGTGGAAAAAAAAAAGAGAAGAAGAATAGAAAGAAAAGAAAGAAAAAAAAAAAAAAAAAAGAAGAGACACTTTTTTCCCATCCTATTCTCTACATGGAGTTTTCTTGAAAGAAAAAGAGAGAAAACTTACTTGAAGCCATTGATGGAGAAGAAGAAGGAAAAAGCTTGAAGATCCTTGAAGAAGAAGAACTCTTGGTCTTGGAGCTCTCTTGAAATTGTTGCAAAAGAAAGCAATAAGAGCAAGAGATCCTACCTTCCTTGCTTTTATAGAAGAGAGCAAATCAAAGAAGGAAACAAAAAAGAAAGGTAAGTGCTACTAATTAGTAACCTTACCAAAAGAGAAGGAATTAGAAAGATTCTTTCCCAAAAAGAAAGATGTCTTTGAGAGATTTTCTCCCAAAATCAAATCAATGAGAGATTCTCTCCAACAAAATAGGAGATTGGAGATTCTTTCCCAAAAAGAAAGATACCTTGAGATATTCTCTCCCAAATTAAGGGAATATGAGAGATTCTCTCCCATAAAGCTATTTTTAGATATTCTCTATCCAAATGAGATATCTTTAGATATTCTTTACAAAAATAGCCCCACATGTGATCTAAGCCATCCTAAAAAGCTTAAGGTCCCATGGGTTAGCCCATATGAGCCAGGTTTGACCACCTAGGCACTAAAAAAAAAAAAATGGGCTTTTAGTCAGGAAAAAATCCCTCTTACCAAGAGCATACAATAATGGTTCCATGCCTCTTTTGAGTTGATTGAACCATACAAAAAAATTCCAAGCCCCATGAGCTTCCAAAAATCAAACCATCCAGCCTCATAAACCAAATTGAGCCAAAATATTGCAATTGACATTCCACAAAAATCCAAACCACTCCAATGGACCCACACAGTCCCAAAGAGTGACCAAAAACCAAAGCCTGGTCCCCTAACTTGCCACATACAGCTTGTTAGGTCACAAGATCAAAACCAAAACCCGACCCCCTAACCTGCCACATACAGCTTGTTAGGTCACAAGGTCAAAAACAAAAGCCCAAATCCACATCCCTGATGTCATCTTCAAAACTTTGCCTCAAGATTATAGCCCTTCTCTTGGTCTTTGTCCTCTAAAAACCTGAGGTTATAGCCAAGCCAAGCGAATCAAGAGCGTCATCTGTTCTCATCTGCATGGATGATGGCGAAGCCCATACATGACTTGCGACCGTCAATCTGAACGAGTCCCCCACAATCTCCTGAGAAGTTAGATCCTCCTTTTCTTGCTTTTCATTGTAGTTTGTATTTTTCTAAAAGAGACAAAAATCACAACTCTTGTCTTTCATTATTGATGAGAATTGTAAATCGGCTATAAACGCCAAAATCGGCTATAAATGCCAAACAAAATCGCCTTTCACGGCAAACCAAGAAAATGTCTCTTTTCTTAAATATTTGTGGAATGGAAAACTTGAAAGAAGTTGATTTCCTTTTTACTTGCGAAGGTTGATCTCCGGATTACCACTTGTAATTCCAAGTAAAATAGAAAATCTGGCACACCCACACAAAGAAATGTTGATGCACGCTTCAGGCCCGCCAGGGCGCGAAAGGGCCGGACTCGACGGACTCCCACGTTCCGCCGACCCCGGTAGCCGCCCCACGGCGCCTCGGAGCGCATTCCATCACTCGAGGGGGCATTTGTTGACACCAAAAAAGTCAATATGTCGCCTCAACATCGAGAAGCCTCCTGAAGCTGCATCCTGCTAAAAATAGGCAAGGCTACTTCAAGAATCAGATTTTGTCAGAATCAGACAGAAACTGAGAGATCCTTCAAGACAGCTAAAAGAGGGGGACACCTGAGGTTTCAGGTCATTCCGACATCGTTTGGCCCAACTTCACCGCTCCGACAGCTAAACAAGCGCTCCCGGCGGCGACATCATCAAAGACACCAAAACTTTGATCAAAGCCTACGGATGACTCCAGAATGTCTCCAAAGGGCTCCATGCCAAATTTCAAGTCAAACCGACAACGTTTGACCCTCCATCAATGCTCGAGCAGTAAAATCAAGCCTCCCGGCGGCGGCAACCACCGAAGCCATCACTCATCAAACAAAATACATGAGTGGCTTCAACATGCTTCCAAAAGGCTGCACGTCAAATTTCAGGTCATTTCGACAACGTTTGACCAGGTTTCGATGCTCCGAGAGAAAATCAAGCCTACCGGCAGCAGAGCAACCCGGGACCATGACATCTAAAACAGAGCCCATGGAACGTCTCAAAATGACTACAATAGGCTCCCCGTCAAATTTCAGGTCAATCGGACATTGTTTGACCACATATCAAAGCTCGGCATTTTCCCCGCAGCAAAATCAAGTGAAGCATCGATGGGAAGCCAAACGGCTTCAAAACTCAAATAAAAGCCCATGGTTGGTCCTATCCATTGCTCAAGAAGCTTCACCTCAATTTTCAGGTCATTCCGACATCGTTTGACCTAGTTTCGAAGCTTGACGGAAAATCGGCTACAAAGTCTTCGGCTTTCCCGAAAAATAGGAAACTTTGTGCTCCGATTTCGCGAGGGTTCTCGTTAAGATTTCTTCAAGAAAATCAAGTCAATAATTGAGGAAAAATGTCAAGAAAAATACAGAAGAAAAAAGGGACGAAAAAGACGAAAAAACGGCCGAAAACGACGCTCGGCGACCAAACGAGCCGAAGCCCTATGGCCGCCGGCGACCCTGGGTGCATGGTCACCCGGCGACCCTGGAAATCCGGGTCGCCGGATTTTGCGCCAAATCGTCCGTTTTCCGATTCTTTTCGCGTTTCGGGTATTCTGGCCTTTGTGATTTTCTGAAAATCCAATGTTTGGTGCTTCAAAACCACTGATCTTCGTCGACATCTCGGATCCGCCGTCAAAAGCATGAAATCATCACCGATCGCCTCAAAATCGCCAACCGGCTGACCAAGAAAGTGCACTTTCTGTCCGACCGATCGTGAAATCGACAAGACAGACGTCACCGGCCCGCCAACATCAATCAATGTCTGAGATTGCATCGCAATCTGACATCAAATAATGCGTGGATCCACCCGTGATGATCGCAAGAAGAATCTCAAAAGGCGCAGCACGGCCCGCGACTCTTCACATGCCTTGGCAACCACTTAATGTCGTTAATTGACCCATTAAAGCAGTCATTAACTCATTATTTTGGACGGCCCAATCAGAACCAAGCATTTGGGAGTTACGAATCCAAGCAATCATGGCATTAAACCCATGAAACTCCCATCATCATGAAGCATAAAGGCGATTAAATGCCCACTACCTTCATCGGCCAATCACAAGCCTTGAAAAAGGAGTTACAAAATCAACTTGTAACTCCTCATCAATTCTTTCATCATGGCCATCAATGCCAATAAACACCTCAAGGCTACCAAAAGCCTATAAAAGGAGGTCCATTCCAAGAAGAAAGCATGATAAAAAGAGATCCCAAGTGCAAGCTCTGAAAATTCAGAAAATCCAAGAGAGAGACGAAGTCCTGCTGCTTTGCTCCCGGAAGCACCACAAGGTGATCAACGTCCCTTGGGGGCCACCCCCACCAAGGTCACCTCCTTCTCCAACATGGCCTAAACGCGGCTTTTCAGCCCGTTTACTCGGTTTTTCATTGGATATAGGACCTTCTCTTGGTCCTTGTCCTTTAAAAAACTGAGGTTAGGAGCCAAGCCAAACAATCAAAGCATCACATGTTCTCATTTGAAGAATGATGGCAAAGCCCATACATGACTTGCGACCGTCGATCTCAACGTGTCCCCACAATCTCCTGAGAAGTTAGATCCCTTTTCTTCCTTTTCTATTGTAGTTTGTATTTCTTAAAGAGACAAAAAGAAATCACAATTCTTGTCTTTCATATTTGATGAGTTCTGTAAAAATGCCTTTCACGGCAAACAAACAAAAACACCTCTTACGGCATTCTAAAAACTTGTCTCTTTTCTTAATATTTATGCAATTTGAAAAGTCAGAAAAAAGGATTGATTTCCTTTCCACTTGTGAAGGTGAATCGCCGGATTATCACTATTCCAAATTCAAAGTAGAAAGTAAATCTGGCATACCCGTACAAAAATGTTGATGCCCGAGATCTTCCCTCCTCCGCCGAGACCCAGGTCAGCCCCCCGGGTGCGGAGGGAGAGGACGGAAGATTCCCCCTCTTTTCGGGTCCATCAATGACGGTCTCAATGTTTTTAAGCGGAGCGTATTTGGTGACGTATAGAGTATATAAAGAGAGGCCGTTTTTGTCTTTTTGACTCATTCAGTGTTAAAAAAGGACCATTGCTGTCACGACCCCAAACCCGAGGTCCGTGAATTGGGAGTTAAGTAATAATTATTTTTCTCCCAAGATCCGCGTGTGTGAGGATTACAAAATCCAACACACTCTGAATTTTTAGCGGAAGCTTTCGTGGTGCTGCGACTCAGAGTCCGTGGCCATTGGATTCCACACCGCACTCAACCCAAGCATATAGTCATCTTATCATTGATCCATCTCAGACTGGAATAAACCATCATAATAAAAGTACAGAGCTGACAGTAACAGGGTATTACCTTTCCATATATGTTCAAGTTACAAATAACAATGTGTATTAATTACAAATCCCAAGTAAAAGGCTAATAGAAGCCATACAAAAACAAGCTAATGATCACTACCCAATATGTGACGTAATTCCGATGTCAAGCTCAATGTCTACATGACATAGCCGACAAACAACCTGAAAGCTCATGGCTCCATAGCCAACACGTGCGCTCATCTCGGGTGAAGAAGTCTGAACCTGAGTACCAAAGTAGTGGGTCAGACACATTAGTCTGGCAGGTGGGTGAAAAGATATAACAATATACTGAACGATAAAACATGTAATAAATCATGCTATCTGATCAAAATTGTACATAATTAAAAATGTATAGGAAATCATGAATATCTGACAAAATCCTGTATTCATATAAAACGGGTATGAAACACGAATATTTGACAAACATGTATTCCTTTAAAGCGTGTATAAAACATGAACATTTCACAAATTGGGAACTCATTTAAAGCATGAATATTTGACAAACCGGGTATGCCTCACATTGTAAACCAGTTTAAACAATAATCTTCACGAAAGAAATCAATCATTTACTGAAAACATGTATGCAGTATAAAGCATGTAAAGGTAACCAAGGAATTCGGGAAACAAGCAAGATGGCAACCACAAGAAGCTAAATCCTCTATCACCGAAGTGATAAGAGCAAGCATGTCAAGGTGTTGACCTCAGTAACCGAAGTGAGGAGGTACAACAAAATTACATATACATATATACACTACGGGACATGACCACGGTAGCGAGCCGGGCATCAGGAACCACAGTAGCAATCTGCGGTATCGGGACAAAACCACGGTTAATAAACGGGTAGCGGGATCCAAACTGCAGCTGGCGGGACAATAAAGGGATCTCCAAGTCGGTAGATCAGACCAACAAGGTCATCCAAGCTTAGTGGTGCCGACTCATAGGTTATATGCAAGTAAACAAAACAAATACATGTACGCATGTTCTCTTTTTGGCTCATGGGCTCGCACTACAAAGCTCTGGCCCCATATTGCCTCAAGGTTTTAGTTCATGGGTCATATACAAGAAATCAACAAGTACGAATATAACGGGACGGGATACCCATAGGCACAAAAACATGTCTGTATCGGTTCGGGCATAAACGGGTTAGCAACATGCTAAAAATAAAACATAAATTTTAATACCTTCGGGGCAAGTCTAGTCATAAAATATGAGATTTAAAGTGTACAAGTGAAATCCGAGTTTAAATTCGACATAATGGATTTCTATACTTTTCCGGGCCAAACATTGAGGGTCCTAGATTTATATCGATGTGAATAGGGTCCCGTATGTCTAATTTGACATATACTTGGTATTCCATGAGAATTAAGGACATCTCGGATCCCTATGCACATTAACGAGTCTAATGATCCTTGACGAATCTTCATAATGGGGTTTCTCTTCATCCGGACTCCATACAATGCCTTCCAAATTCTTACATTGCATTGGGGCTCCAAACAATACCTCCCCGAGCTTAAAAACAATGTTTCAAGTCTCTAAGTAGGATGGTCATATGCAAGAAATCGGGCATGTATAAAACACTTGGTGAAATTGTATAAACGGGCGAAACGGGGTGCTCAAGGCATAAATATCATTTCAACACCGGGTCAAGCACATCGGGCTAGCAAAATGCTACGAGTACAGTTTCCGTATATTCGGGATTGATAAAATCATAACTCATTAATTTCGGGAATAGTGGGATGCAATAAACTTTCAAAATGTCGGGACAAGTATCGGGTTCAAGCCAATCCAAGGTGAATAGGGATCCCGTATGTCATTCTTCATAATAACTTGGTACTCTTTGAATTTGGAGACATTCCGGAATACTTAAACACCTTGGAAATCTCAAAAGAATTTCAATGGATCTTTGTGGTGTGGATTCTCTTCTCGAATGGACTTCGAACATTGCCTCATGGATCTCCCGATACCCCGGGATTCTTTTAAAAACATTTTTTTCGAGCTTTAAAAGTGCTCTAGACCCAAGGGGGGTGCGCTCGAGCGGACCCAAGGGTGCTCGAACATGAACCATGCAGGGACTCAGGCAGCCAACGTGCGCTCGAGTGCACATAGGTGCGCTCGAGCGGACAGCTTGATTGCCGCCCGAGTTGGCAGTAATTTGACTGTGTGCTCGAGCACACAGCATGCGCTCGAGCGGGCAGTCAAAAACTGCTGCCCGGGAATGGCTTCTCATGCCTTCTTTCTCATTTTCTCCTACACATTTCTCCTACAATAAATGGGCCTCCTTGACCCCAACAATCATTCATCAAACCTCCTAAAACATTTCTCAAAACTCTCATCAACACTTCCATAAATGTCATTTCCCAAACATCTCCATTTCCTCATTCAATCATCCAAGAGAATGAAGACAACCACATCCACAAGGGTCCATTTAAGCCATAAGAGGAGATAAACAAAGGGACTATAAATCAACACATTTCCAAACATTAAATACACTATCCAAACACTATCATGAGCATTTATTTCAAAACAATGCAATTCAATGAAAACATCAATGCTTATCAAGAAAACCATACGAAGCCCAAAACATCCAATCATCCACTTGCCTTAGGTCCAAGCTAAGCAAATCCAAGATCAAAACACTATCAAGGTCAACCTATAAGGAAAGCAAAGAAAACCCCCAAAAACAAACCCATCTTAGAACCCTAAAATGGCAAAACCAAATCAAAACAAAAGAAAAACCTCCAATAATCAAAACAAAGCTTCTCAAAGGCTAGGAGAACACAAATCCAAAAAATTACAAGGATCCCTTACTTGGAAGTTCTTCAAAAAGCAAGAAGTTGCTCAAAGGGAATCTTATAGTGGGCGGTTTTCTTCAAAATGGCGTCAATGGATAGCTCTTGTGAAGAGGATGAAGATGGTAGAGTCCAATCTAGGTTTAGCAATGGATTGGTGGTGCTATGAGATGGAGAAAGCAAGAAAGGGATGGAGGGAACCGATGGCTACTGGGATTCTTCTCTTGGAACAGTGACTAGGGCAAGGATGAAGAGAAGAGAAGAAGGGTTCTCTTTATATACAAAAGGTGAAGTGGGTCCCACAACTTAAAGTACTAGTCGGGCTAAAAACATGCATTTTGGGACCCCAAATGGATTCGACGAAGAAGACAAAGTTGATCAACAAAATTTCTAGTTTCCAAAAAGTATATATTTTACGGGTTTTAGTGACATTGAAAATCGTGTCCAGATTTTGGGGTAAAAAGAGTTTTGCCCTCAAATTGAGAAAAGTTGGGTTTAGGAGTTTCAAACGAGGACGGGTCCAACATGAAAGTTGTAGGGATTAACAATATAAGTTAAACGGAATGAAAACACGATTTTTAGGAAATCAAAATAAACCCCAAGCTCATACAAAATCGTAATAAGAACCCCCCAAAGGGTCCCACAAATTAAGAAGGTTCTCAAAACTTTTCAAAACTAAAGAAAAGGTAGTTTAATTCAGAAATTCGATCAAACAACCATTAAATCCACTGAGAAAACTAATTCACAATTAAAACCACATTAAACCGGAAAATCTGGGGTCGGGTTCTCACAGCTGCCTATGAGAAAATGTCTTGGACCCTAGGCTATGCAACGTAACGTTGAGGGACCTACCACCAAACGCCCCAAATTTAAGACATCCACCTGATGAATGCCAACCACAAATATCCAGATTAAATAAAATAATAATAAGAATTTAAAATCAATGAGAATAATATACCAAATTAATTTTTTTAAATGCATTTGTTGAGAGTGGGTTTTGAACCCCACAACATTTCAGTCTAAAACCTTGATCTAGCACCTTAAACCGACTCAAATAATTTTTCTATGTAAAGAAAAAAATGGTAACTTTATAGATGTGTATTATGTAGGTTTTCTTCTGGTTCCCATTACCTCTCATTGCTTGGATGAGAAGTAACGATTTTATCACCTTGCAGGACCAACTTATCATCAATCCAACCTCTTGACAGTTACTAGCCCTCTATAAATTGACACTCATCCTAATTTAACTATAATTTAACTTAAACAAACTGTTTAATTGAATTTATGTTATGAGATATGGAGCATGGGTGGTAGCTCACATGAGAAAGAATCCTATTGTGATTAGGTTTCTTAAATTAAAAGGTTATTTTGCCTATAAATAAACCTCCTCCATTTTACTTGAATAATTGAGATAATAGAAAGCTCTCTTCCTTTTTTTCCTCTAATCTTCTTTCTCTAAGTTTTCTCCTTTTCTAGCATGTTATCAGCACGATGTTGTAAAAAGAAAACGGGGTCATCGTGGGTACACAAAAACTGAGATACTAAAAGGGTTGTTGCCTTTTTTTTTTTTTTTGTTTTTCTTTTCCTTCTTATATTCCATTGAACAAACAAGGCAGCAAGTAAAAAAAGAAAGAAAGAAAAAACCCCAAAGTGCTTCATTTTACGTGCAAGTGGCAAGAGAGGAAACAATGCCCAAAGAGAGAAAATAAGGGGTAGTGAGACTTTTCTCTCATTCTGCCTTGGGAAGCGTGCAACAACAGTCATTACTTTTTATAACTTCTATTTCAAGCCTCCACGGAGTCACTTTCTTTCATTCTTTTTTTCTTTTCTTTTACTCTCTTGCCTCGGGTTACGTGCCAAACAGAGAAACTCTCGATTTTTTCATGTGATGTTCGGTCTCGGAACACGTTCCAAAAGAGTCCATCTTGTTTTCGGGTCCCTCCATAACTTCCTCATCTGACCTCTGATCGACGAACGGCTTGGTTCTGCGGATTTATGGCAATGAACATTACCTCGTAGACGCAACATATTAGTATTTCAACGGTCGGAGATTTTTTTGGACTGCGATTATGGTAAGTGGTATCTAAACCATAGTTATGCCCAATTTATTAAAATGCATGAAATCAGTTTATGATGCTTGTTTACAGTATTCATAGTGTTTGGTTATTGTTCAACCTCTTGCATGTTTTATTTTTTTAATTTAAAATTTTCAATACTATGAATGGATCACAAAATAGAACCAGAAGTTCTAAATTTGAACCTAAAGTTCACCGATTTATGGACCAGCAAACCTAGAAACTGAAATACTGATATGAACCTGTAGATTCATATCCATAAATTAAAGCCTAGAGTTTTTTGTTCAAATCCAAATAAATTATTAGGCCATGGAATTAAAAGATTTGACAGAACTAGAAGTTTTAATCAGTTGTTAGAACTAGAAGTTTTACTTTAAACCTGAAGATTGGACAGAACCTACAATTCTAATTTCATACATTATGAACTTGAAGTTCTAAACGAAGCCTGAAGCCTTGAAAGAACTAGCAATTCTGATTATCAAAGTTGAGAACCTGATGTTCTCACTTTTCATTGGCCAACTTATTTGTCATGTTTTATTCCTTCCTTAATTTACTTATGATGTTAAGATTTCATTTTTTTTTCCTTTTCCTTTTCATTTCCCTTTTTACTTTATTGATTATCTACATACGGTTAACTTCATATATATATATATATATATATATAAATGGAGACAATTACTTATCCTGGCAACTGGATGCTAAAATCCACTTGAACCCAAGAAATTTCGAGAGACCATAAAGGAAGGTAACAAGATGTCTCCAGAGGAAAAGGCGTTAGCCCTCATCTTCTTGCGCCATCGCATACCTGATGACCACAAAAATGAATATCTAACTCAGTAAGACCCAGCAGGCTTTTGGAAATCCTTGAAGGATAGGTATGATCACCAGAAGATGGTCATATTACTAGCTGCTCTGAATGAATGGCTAAACCTAAGGTTACATAATTATAAAATAGTATTTGAATATAACTCTGCCCTCTTCAATATAGTTTCCTATTTAAGATTATGTGGTGAAAAGGTTACGGAAGAGCAGATGTTGGACAAAACATTATCCACTTTTCATACCTCGAATGTGCTCTTGCAGCAGCAGTATTGAGAGCGACGTTTCTACAAATATTCAGACCATATCTCTTGTCTCCTAGTCTTCGAACAGAATTGCATAATGTTGATGAAAAACCATAACTCCAGACCAACTGGATCTTCAGCAGTTCCTGAAGCAAATGCCAATTTTAGCTCAAATGGCGACAAAGAAAAGAGGAGTGGAAGACATAAATCCTCTAGTAGAGGTGGGAGAAATAACTCTTCTAAGCGAGGTGGTTTTAGAGACCCCTCCCCCCCACTACCAAAAAAAAAAAAATTCAAAAATCACCAGAAGTGGTCTGCTCCTCAGCAAAAGAACAATCAGAATCAAAATCCACCGCCTAATCCTACCAACCGTCCTGATGACATGTGTCACAGATGTGGAAGAAGTAGGCATTGGTCACGCACTTGCCGTGCACCAAAGGAAGTGGTGGAACAATACAAAGCATACAAGGCTTCTGTTCATTTGGCAGAGACAAATGATCTAGAAGGCTAGAATTGGAATACAATGAAACCAAGGGGGCCTCCAATTGACATTACAAACTTAGAGACTCGAGGCTTCTTTGAAGATGAGGACAGCCAACCTCTGAGTAATGAGGAATTTAATGCCCAATTGGGAGCACCCCCGGCATGGTCTAAAAGACCAATAATTCTTTGAACTTTACAAACTTAATTTTTTTTTCTTAGTTCCTTTGAGATGCATGCTTCTTAAGCTTTTTCTTTATGATGGGGATCTTTATTTTCATTAATGTCCTAATTTATGGTGAATGGTTTAATTATTTCAATTTTATCATGTGATGGCATAGTTATATTGGTTTATTATTTTGTTTAAGGTATGGATCATGGAACTGAGGACAATCTCTGTTTGGTAGATAGTGCCACTACACACACCATTCCGAAAAATCATAAATTTTTCTTAGAATTGATGTTCACTACACGAAAGGTATCCACCATATGATGTTACCTGATGGTACCCACCTATTCATTAAAGATGCATTGTTCTCAAGAAGTTCCCAAAGAAACTTAATTAGTTTTACGGACATCGAATGAATGGGTACCACAGTGAGACTGTAAGTGTCGCGACCCCGGACTGAGTTACCAACCTAATTTGAGATCGGGACTAAATTAGAAGATTAGCTATTTGGAATGATAATGCCATATAGCCTTTGAACATATGTTAATTTTGGCCAATGCGTTCACGGGTCATCAAGAGACAAGATACTACCCGTGCATGAGATTTCCCACAGGTGTCCGCCGTGAGGATATAACAACAACATAAATATTTTTGCTTAAGTGCGGAAGCGTGTAGCAAATCTAATTCACAATTTTATTCCCAAAATACAAGACTGATAACACATATGAATAACTTGATGTCAGAGTGAGCAATGATCAAATAGCATATTCCTAAAGGTGAATGTTAATGTTTATACAAAATATCAGTTAATTAACATTTCCCAAAAATAGAGGCCAACAAAGGCCAATACAAAATATAAATCCCAAAAGAATGAGATATTCACAATCCCAAAAATGTTTCGTAACTCGAGGCAATCGAGTGTCTAAATGACATTATCGGCATGCCACTCAACTAGACGCTGCGATTCACTGACCGCCTCCTCAAGCTCCTCCTCAAGGTAACCGGCAACTGGACCTGAGTACCAAAGAAATGGATCAGACACGACGGTCTGGTAGGTGGGTGAATAGATATAACAACATAACAATAATTGAATTTACCTTAAAAAACATTTAAAACCTGGTTAAACAATAATTTTCATGGAAGAGATAAATCATTTATTCAAAATATATATGCAATGTAAAAACAAGTAAAGGTAACCAAGGAATCGGGAAACAAGCAAGATGGCAACCACACAAAGCTATGTCCTCTAATACCGAAGTGACAAGAGCATATCAGGGCGTTGATCTCAGTCACTGAAGTGTAAGTGCCACGTTTTCGTGTGCACATGTTTATGTTGTCAATATCGTGCCATTAAGTCCAAGAAGATCCATGTTCTCATGTGCCACAAAGGGAGATCATCTTAGAAGAACGTCAAAGTTTTTGGATGGACTAAAGTCATCAAAGAATGTCTCCACGTGTGCTTGCCAACCCTCTCAGGTATTTCAGACCCGGACCAGCCTTTAGATCCTATGGAAAAATCATGTTTTTACTTAGCTAAAAATTAACTTGAATATCAGAAGGTTCAATGACCTTTCGGTCACCTGGCGGCTAGCCTCTTTGCAAATTACGGCTAACCGCCAGGTAACCGAAACATGCGGTTACGTTTCGAGAATGTTGTTTTTCCTGTCATGGATTTCGGCCAGCTCCGCGGTTACCTCACGGTTAACCGCAGAGAACCTTTACGGCTAACCGCAAGTAACCGAAGTCCTGCGGTTACCTTTCCAGAGAGCAATCTCTTCACCTGTCAGGAACTTCGGTTACCCCTTCGGTCCCCATACGGCTAGCCGCCAGAAGCTTTACGGCTAACCGCAAGCAACCGTAAAACTTACGGTTTGTTTTCCCGAGAGCAGTTTGTTTCTGTCATGCTTGCGGTCACCTCATGGCTAACCGCCAAGGTCACCCGCGGCTAACCGTGAGCTGACCGATTTCAAAATTATATCCGTTGTCTCAGGGAATTTGAAAAGGGGCTAGCCGCCAGGTTAAGAGGCTAACCGTAAAATCTATCCGTTGGGATTTTTCTATAAAGTTGTAGCTTGTTCTACTGTGCATCCCAAGGACTTGAGAGTAAAGCCTTGTTTGCTACTTTCTTCCCATCTATTGTAGGCTCTCAAATCTCTTCCAAAACACTCATGTGCTTGATTTAGGAAAACCCTAGAGCTCTATTAGCTCTAAGATGAGTGTCTTGTTAGGGAGTGCATCCTCTAGGATATTTTACACTATGAGAGACTCATTTGTATAACCCTAGAAATCCAATCCTCTAAACCCTGGTTGTGCAACATGTTGGAAGCATCTTTTTCGACACCAAGAGGTCATCAAGAGGAAAAAGCTTCGACTACGGTCAGAGCTCCACAGAACACTTCAACCATCAAAGGCAAGTGTTCACCCTTTTTCAACTTTCTACAATATATGTATTATGTGGTAGGTGTTTAGATCTGTGTGACTAAATTCTCTACAATGATGTGAGGAGGAGTAGATCTGTGTGATTGAACCGCTGTAACAAAAATGAGGTAGAATCACAACTTGTGTAGTTTGATTCTTTTTAGTGGAACCGAGGGTCTGTGTGACCCTTGACAGTGGATGTAGGTCTATGTGACCGAACCACTATAAATCTCTGTGTCTATCTCTTTAATGTATGATCTACATTTTCCGCTTTAGTTATACTCTTGTTGTGCTTGTCTTGTACTTTATTATGTTTTGATTAAAATCAGGCTTAGAAAATTAAAAATGGAAATTGTATACCCTTAGTCCTATTCACCCCCCCTCTAGGACTTAGTCATTGGCCCTAGCCTGCACTTTCAGTTGGTATCAGAGCGGGTTACTCCCCAAAGGCTTAACAACCTGGAGTAGATCCTTTTTATTATTACTAGTGCTAATGTCTAACCCAGAAGGTAGTGCAGTTAACAGACCTCCTTTGTTTGATGGTACAAACTATGCCTTTTGGAAAGCCAGGATGACTGTTTTTATCAGATCCCTTGGTGGACTTGTTTGGGATGCTGTTGAGGACGGATGGACTCATCCTACAACCACAGCTGCAGATGGCACTGTTTAGCCTCTTGCAAAGGCTAGATGGTCACCTAATCAAAAAGCATTGAGAGATAGTGATGCAAAGGCATTGAATGCCATAACCTGTTCCATGACTGCTGAGGAATACAAAAAGATTATGACATGTGCCACAGCAAAACAAGCTTGGGATCTTTTAGAAACAAATTATGAAGGAACAGTCATTGTTAAAAGAGCCAAGCTTCAAATGTTGACTTCCCAATTCGAATCTCTAAGAATGAGGGAAGATGAAGTGTTCGATGAGTTTCGAACAAAGTTAATGGTCATTGTAAATGAAATGTGGTCACTTGGTGAACAAATTCCTGAAGGCAAAGTATGTAGCAAAATCCTGAGGTCCCTACCCGAAAGATTTCACTCCAAAGTGACTTCTATAGAAGAATATAATGACCCAAAAACTATGAAAGTAGAGGAATTCTCTGGCAATATTAGAACCTTTGAAATGAAATTGAATAATTCTTCTAACAAATCCAAAGATAAGAAATCTATTGCATTAAAGACTTCTCAACCATCCCCTTCTAAAAAAGAATCAAATAATGAGAAAGAAAGTGATAATGAAGATGTTGTCTTACTTGCTAGGAGGTTTCTGAAACATTTTAAGAAGAAGAACTCCAATTTCAAATCCTTTGATAAAGGTAAAAACAAATTCAGCTCTTCCTCTAAGAGTCAACATAGAAAGGTGAAATGCTATAACTGTAAAAAGTATGGTCATATCTCATCTGAGTGTCAAACGGAAAGAAAGAAAAAGACACTTCTGGCAACGTGGGATGATGACTCATCTGAATATGAATCTGAATCAGATGAATCACACCAAGATGAGACAGGAAACTATAATGTTTTGATGGCCAGAAGTGTTTGTGATCCGTCAGTTGAGATGAATGAAAGTTCTAAAAGATCTGATATCGATAAATCTGAGAATGAAATTGAATCAGAAGAAGACCGTCCAGATAATGACAATGATGAAGAAGATCTTCAAGAAACCTATGATCAACTCTATGAGGAGAGCTGTAGACTAATTAGAACTATGAGCAAACAAGGAATCAAGATCAAAGTGTTAAAAGACAAAATTGAAACTTTGAATGATGAAAACAATATCTTAACCAATGATCTTCATGAAATTAATTCCAAATTTCAAATTGCTAGTGACTACATAAGAAAGCTTACGAGAGAAAAAGATGAGACTGAAAATCTAAAAGAATTGATTTCCCGTTTGAAGAATGAAGTCACCAAATTAATTGGTACAAAGAAAAGTATGAGTATTCCTTCACTCATGGAGAAGAAAAGTTCGAAAGACTATTTGGGATGGGAAAATATCAAAGAGACAAAACTGGGCTTGGATATAACAAAGAAGCAAAATATAATCCTAATGTCTCTACTGAGTTTGTTAAAGGAGAAGCTTCCTCAAGTAATCTAAACATCTCCAAAGTTATATGTCATATTTGTGGAAGAAAATGACATGTCAAATATGAAAGTAAAATGAAACAAAACAAAAGACAGTCCTATAGAAAAGAACAAACCAAAATAGGTTATCATAAAACTCTCACTGTTCCATAAAAGTCGAATGAACTAATGAAACAGATTGACCAACTGAGAATTCAATTCAATAATCATGCTAAAAGAAATCCTAAGAAAACCTTTCATAAACATGATTCAGATAAATCTCAACAGTAAAAGTGGGTACCCAAAAGCCTATTAGTCTACACAGCCCTTAAAGCTGGAGACCAATCTTTGTGGTATTTGGATAGTGGATGTTCTAGACACATGACTGGAGATAAAACACTCTTCTCAAAATTAAATGATTATGATGGTGGAATTGTTACTTTTGGTGATGGTAATGTACCTAAAGTTATTGGAAAGGGTAATCTAACTGTTCCCAACTTGTCTCACTTAGAAGATGTTTTATGTGTTGATGACTTGAAACATAACTTACTTAGCATTTCGCAAATATGTGATAAAGATCATGCTGTCATCTTTTCTAGTCATGGTTGTGAGATCTCCAAAAATGGAAAGGTCATTCTAAGAGGTTTTAGAAATCAAGAAAACTGTTATGTTGTTGGTAACCAAAAGGAGTTTTTCAGCTCATCATGTTACATTGCTCATCTTGATGAAGCTCAACTGTGGCATCAAAGACTTGGACATGTAAACCATAGAGACTTGTCCAAACTGAACATTTATGTAAAGGGTCTTCCAAAAATCAGCAGTAAGTCAAAAACTATTTGTGGAGAATGCCAAAAGGGTAAGTAAATCAGAGCATCTCACAAAAAGACCAAATCTCTGAAGACTTCTAGACCCTTAGAGCTTCTTCACATGGACCTGGTTGGTCCAACTAAGAAAGAGAGTAGGGGTGGCAGAAAATACTTTCTTGTTATTGTAGATGATTATTCTAGATTCACTTGGGTTGCTTTTTTGAGAGAAAAATCATATGCATATGCTGAATTAAAAAAGATTGTGAAAAGAATCCAAGTTGAAAAAGGAAGAGCAGTTGCTAGAATAAGAAGTGATCATGGTGGGGAATTTGAAAATTCCAGATTTGAAAAATATTGTGACAAGTATGGGATTCACCATGAATTTTCTGCCCCTAAAACTCCTCAACAAAATGGAGTTGCTGAAAGAAAGAATAGAGTCTTACAAGAGATGGCCACAGTTATGCTTCATGGAAAGAATGTTCCTAGAGATCTATGGGATGAAGCAGTGAATACAGCTTGTTACATCATAAACAGGGTTTACTTGAGAACTGGATTGGATAAAACTGCCTATGAACTATGGCATGAGAAGAGGCCAAACATTAGCTACTTTAAAATTTTTGGTAGCAAATGTTATATTCTCAAGGATAGAGAACATTTGAGCAAGTTTGATTCCAAAAGTGATGAAGGCATCTTTATTGGCTATTCTCAAAATAGTCGTGCTGATAGAGTTTTAAACACCAACACTGGAGCCATACAAGAATCTGTAAATGTTGTCATTGATGACAAACTAAAGGATTCCAGTAATCAAGAAGACCCTGATAATGATGAGATAAATGTTCCCACTGCAAACCTGGATAAGTCTCAAACCTCTAAGGATTTGGTAAATGTGAAGAATCATCCTATGGACCAAATTCTGGGAGATCCCTTGCTTGGTGTCAAGACTAGAAGACAAATTGAAAACATTGTTAGCTTTCTTTGCTTTACCTCTACCATTGAACCAAAATCTGTTGATGAAGCTTTCTTTGATGATTGCTGGATAAATGCTATGCAAGAAGAGCTGAATCAGTTTGTTAGGAATGAAGTTTGGGAATTGGTACCTAGGCTTGATAACAAAAACATCATAAGTACCAAATGGATTTACAAAAATAAACATGATGAAAATGGTACTATAGTTAGAAACAAGGCCAGGTTAGTTGCCCAAGGTTATTCTCAAATTGAAGGAATAGAATTTGAAGAAACATTTGCTCCTGTTGCCAGACTTGAATCCATTAGAATCTTATTTGCCATTGCTTGTTCATTGAAATTTAAATTATATCAAATGGATGCCAAAAGTGCCTTTTTGAATGGAGTTTTAGAAGAAGAAGTTTATGTTGAGCAACCTAAAGAGTTTGAAGACCCCAAGCAGCCTAATCATGTGTACTATCTTAAAAAGGCTCTTTATGGTCTGAAACAAGCCCCTAGAGCTTGGTATGAAAGGCTCACTCAATTCCTGATTAATCATAATTTTGAAAGGGGTAGTGTTGATAAAACTCTGTTTATTCAACGAACAAATGACACCATATTGATTGCTCAAATCTATGTTGATGATATTGTTTCTGGTTCTACTCATGATGTGTTAACTGAAAAGTTTGCAGATCTTATGAAATCTGAATTTGAAATGAGCATGGCTGGTGAACTTAATTTCTTTCTAGGATTACAAATCAAACAATTGGCTGATGGAATGTTTATCTCCCAAACCAAGAATGCTAAAGAATTGATCAAAAGATTTGGTTTAGAGTCAGCCAAACACATGAACACTCCCATGAGTACAACGCTCAAATTATCTAAGGAATCGAGTGGAAAAAATGTTGATCCTAGTATGTATAGAAGCATGATAGGCAGCCTATTATATCTTACAGCTAGCAGACCAGATATTGCTTTTAGTGTAGGAGCTTGTTCTAGATATCAATCTGATCCCAAAGAAGCTCATTTGAAAGCTGTTAAGAGAATCATTAGGTATGTGTCAGGGACTTCAGGATATGGCCTATGGTATCCATATGATTCTCCTATTTGCATTGCTGGATACTCAGATGTCGATTGGGCTGGAAATGTGGATGATAGAAAATCTACTAGTGGTGGGTGTTTCTACCTAGGAAACTGTCTAGTTGCTTGGCACAGCAAAAAACAATCATCTATTTCCTTATCTACAGTTGAGGCAGAATATATATCAGCTGGTAGCGGGTGTACTCAAATGCTATGGATAAAACAAATGCTTAAAGACTATGGTATTGATCAAAGCAGCATGAACTTGTACTGTGATAACACTAGTGCTATCAATATCTCTAAAAATCATGTTTAACACTCTAGAAATAAGCATATAGACATCAGACATCATTTCATTAGAGAATTAGTTGAAAAGGAAGTCGTAATTTTTGAACATATCCCTACAAAAAAACAACTTGCAGACATTTTGACAAAACCTTTGGATGTTTCTAAATTTGAAAATATGAGGAAATCTCTTGATGTGTGCACCACTAGATAATCACTCCATCTTGCCTTGTTATGTGTGATTTAGTTTTAAACAAAAAAAAGGGCGGCTAACCGTACACTTCTTAGCGGCTAACCGAATTTTTAGGACTGCGACTTAAACTATCGCAGACCCCTTTTTCTTTTATTTTCTCTGTTCTGCGTTTCTGTCCCCTCGCCACTTCGTCTTCTCCAACTTCTCTGGACTTCTCATCTCCTCTCTTTTTCAAGGTAATCTCCATCTCCATCTTCTTTCCATTTTCATTTCTATTTTGTTCTTTTCACATCATTTCTTTTGTTAACATTGTGTTTTTCTCCTTTTCTTTGTCTGGATTGTTTTCGATGTGTTTTCTTTAGGGTTTTTCACCCCCTGTTTCCCATCTCTTTTCCATTTCCTTTCTATCTTTCCTTTTTCCTACATATCTTGTGTCTTCGTCCTGTGTTCTTATCCATTTTCCTTCCTTGTGCATTCTATCTGGTTGTAACAAAGCCTCCTCGTATGAAGTCTGCCGTGAACCGTCCTTCAAAGCGAGGACGATCGACTCCGGGCACCTCCTCTCATCGAGAATGGTCCCTTTCTCCTCCGCCATCTCCCTCTCTATCCACCTCACCAGATATTTCTCCTTCACCTTCTCCACCTCCTCCTCCTCCACAGCAGGTTCCTGCTATGCTGAAACCAAATGCCAAGTTGTTGGCTTCTCTAAAATCACGAGCTATCATGGTTGAGCGGCGCACTCTGCGCATTGTTGTTGCCCCTCATCAGACTGCAGCCATTCTTGCCCAAATTGGATGGGAAAACCTACTGGATTGGGGCGATAAGGCCTATCCCTCCCTTGTCTATGGGATGTTTGCCTCCATCACCTCTGCAGAGTCCTCCGTTGACTCTTGCAAATTCTCTATTGCCCTTCGGAACAGAGACGCTGTTTCAATTGATCCTGGATACATCTCTTCTGTCATCAATATTCCTTTGAATGCAAATGGTCTCACTATTGTTGCTGACACACTCTCCGAAGCTGAGAAAGCTGATGCTACCATCATCCTTTGTGGTTATCTAGCGTTATGGGATCAAAAAAACTTTCTTCCTTTGGGATCCTTGCTTCCCAAATACAGGCTATTACACCACCTATTCACTTTCAATGTATATCCTCGAAAAGGAAATCAGACTGAGCTAACAACCTACATGGTCAATCTTCTGTCCAAAGTGGTTTCCGGTGTGCAAATTTACCTTCCTTCTCTTATTTGTCGGGCCATTGTTCGCTTTCACTTGTCAACTGCCACTAAGACTGCTATTCCTTTCGGATTCTTCATGTCTGAATTGGCTCGCTCCGTTGGTGTCATTCGCCCTTCTGAGATCCCCATCTATCATACTCTGTTCGGCAATGCAAACCTTATTCAGATGAACTTTTCTCCAAATGTAGAAGCAGGGCAAGCCCCACCTCCTGCAGGGGTCGAAGTACAACATGATCCTATCTTTCCAGCTCCTCAGCCGCATGGTTCAGAGCCACCCTCTTCACACAGCCGGGCTACTCCTTCTCTTGTTCCCCGGAGTATTGCTGAGAGGATGGACGCCTTCGAGCATATCAGACCAAGATTGAGAAGCTGCTAAAGAAAACTCTCAAATATCTACGTGGATTGTCAAAAGCTTGTCGCTCCAATGATATGTCTGCCATGCCGCCTTCTCCGTCTCCTCCCTCCGATTAGATACTTTGCGAATTTTTCTTTTGGGAGCCACATGTGTTTTTAATTGGTTATTGATATTTTTGGTGGTGTTTTGCATTTCCTACTGGTTATTTGTCTCTACTTTTGGATGGCTAATGCTTTGTAATTGACTGATCTTCTGATTACATGGATGAATTAATTGTTTCGTATCTCTTTTGCTTGATATTTGATGCTTGATATTTGATGCTTTACTTATCATATATGTCTTGCTTTATGTTTCAGTACTGTTTACCTTATTCTCTATTTTACTGCTATTTCATCCCTTTGTCCATTTCTGAAAAAAAGGGGGAGAAAATTGAGGTAAGTACTGATTGAGGGGGAGAGATTGAATTCTAGGGGAGAGATTGAGGAAAATCTCTTATTCAACTTAGGGGGACATATATTTCAATCTGATGATTTTTTTTATCTGATTAGTAACAAAGGAGTTTCCCATAATACTCTTTGGTTGTTAGTTTTGTGCTTTTACAGGAAAATCTTCTCAACTTTCAAATGTAGACTACACCTCTCCAGTCTCAATTTCTGTTGTTCTTAAATTTGTCTTTTTGTTCAAAAAGTCTTGTACATATGAGAGGATGTTTGTGTACTATATTGTAATTCTTCTTGTCTACATTGTTGTAATTAGTTTTGTGACGAAATTGACAAAAGGGGAGATTGTAAGTTCCACGTTTTCATGTGCACAAGCTTATGTTGTCAATAACGTGCCATTAAGTCCAAGAAGATCCATGTTCTCATGTACCTCAAAGGGAGATCATCTTAGAAGAACTTGTCAAAGTTTTTGGATGGACTAGAGTCGTCGAAGAATGTCTCCACGTGTGCTTGCCAACCCTCTCAGGTATTTCAGACCCGGACCAGCCTTTAGATCCTTTGGAAAAATCATGTTTTTACTTAGCTAAAAATTAACTTGAATATCAAAAGGTTCGGTGACCGTTCAGTCACCTGGCGGCTAGCCTCTTTGCAAATTACGGCTAACCGCCAGGTAACCGAAACATGCGGTTACGTTTCGAGAATGCTGTTTCTCCTGTCATGGATTTCGGCCAGCTCCGCGGTTACCTCATGGTTAACCGCAGAGAACCTTTACGGCTAACCGCAAGTAACCGAAGTCCTGCGGTTACCTTTCCAGAGAGCAATCTCTTCACCTGTCAGGAACTTCGGTTACCCCTTCGGTCCCCATACGGCTAACCGCCAGAAGCTTTGCAGCTAACCGCAAGCAACCGTAAAACTTACGGTTTGTTTTCCCGAGAGCAGTTTGTTTCTGTCATGCTTGCGGTCACCTCTACGGTCACCTCATGGCTAACCGCCAAGGTCACCCGCGGCTAACCGTGAGCTGACCGATTTCAAAATTATATCTGTTGTCTCAGGGAATTTGAAAAGGGGTTAGCCGCCAGGTTAAGAGGCTAACCGTAAAATCTATTTGTTGGGATTTTTCTATAAAGTTGTAGCTTGTTCTACTGTGCATCCCAAGGACTTGAGTGTAAAGCCTTGTTTGCTACTTTCTTCCCATCTATTGTAGGCTCTCAAATCTCTTCCAAAACACTCATGTGCTTGATTTAGGAAAACCCTAGAGCTCTATTAGCTCTAAGATGAGTGTCTTGTTAGGGAGTGCATCCTCTAGGATATTTTACACTATGAGAGACTCATTTGTATAACCCTAGAAATCCAATCCTCTAAACCCTGGTTGTGCAACATGTTGGAAGCATCTTTTTCGACACCAAGAGATCATCAAGAGGAAAAAGCTTCGACTACGGTCAGAGCTCCACAGAACACTTCAACCATCAAAGGCAAGTGTTCACCCTTTTTCAACTTTCTACAATATATGTATTATGTGGTAGGTGTTTAGATCTGTGTGACTAAACTCTCTACAATGATGTGAGGAGGAGTAGATCTGTGTGATTGAACCAATGTAACAAAAATGAGGTAGAATCACAACTTGTGTAGTTTGATTCTTTTTAGTGGAACCGAGGGTCTGTGTGACCCTTGGGAGTGGATGTAGGTCTATGTGACCGAACCCCTATAAATCTCTATGTCTATCTCTCTAATGCATGGTCTACATTTTCCGCTTTAGTTATACTCTTGTTGTGCTTGTCTTGTTTTTTATTCTGTTTTGATTAAAATCAGGCTTAGAAAATAAAAAATGGAAATTGTATACCCTTAGTCCTATTCAACTCCCCCCCCCCCCCCCTCTAGGACTTAGTCATTGGCCCTAGCCTGCACTTTCAACGGGACCGCGGCAGCAAATCGGGTATCAGGAATCACGGTAGCAAACCGGATATCGGGAACCACAAGAGGGAGCCTGGTATCGGGAAGGGACCTTAGTAATAATCGGGTATCGGGATCCAAACTGCAGCTGGCGGGACGAGAGGGGGACTTCCAAGTTAGTGGATTAAACCAACAAGGTCGTCCAAGCTTAGTGGTGCCGACTCATAGGTCAAATCACAGAAAATTGGTACATGTATAAAATCACATCAAGTGTAAGTATATAAATAGGTGGAACGGGGGTGTTCAAAGGCATAATTATCACTTCAATTCGGGCAAGCATAATCGGGCAGGCAAAATGTTAAAATACCAATTTCAATGCTTTCGGGAATGACAAACCATCAATCATGAATATTCCGGAATGCAAGTAAAATTTCGGGATAACTGAAAACACAATTGAACTTTCAAAATTACGGGACATGTATCAGGATTCAAAAATAGTTCAAAGTGAATAGGGGTTCCGTATGTCGATTTCAATATGGACTTGGTACTCCTTGAGTTTGGAGACATTTTGGGCTCCTTATACACCTCGGGAGCCTCAAAAACTACAATGAATCTTTGTGATGTGATTTCTATCTCAAACGGGTTAATACATTGCCCATTAAATCTCCCTGACGCAAAGGGATTCTTAATAAACCTCTCCCATTCCTGTAAACATTTCATTTCTGCCCCATACATAATCCCATGGGAACAATACCCATCGCTCGAGCGGACCTGAAGTTCGCTCGAACGGTGAGCTCTCTGGAATGATTTTCTGGACGGGTTCGCTCGAGCGGTGAGCTCTTTGGAATGATTTTCTGGATGGGTTCACTCGAGTGGACCTGCCCAATTCAGGTTGGCTCGAGCAAACTATTCGTGCACTCGAGCTGACCACTCTTTGGATGGGATTCTGGGAGAGTTTGCTCTAGCGGACTAAGGTTCACTCTGGCGAACTGTCCGCTGGATGGAACGGATCCTTTTCTAGACGGTTCGCTCGAGCAAAGTGTCAAGTCCACTAGAGCGAACTGTCCAGAAATTGATTCCGAGACAGTTTTGCTCCTCTTCATTTTCCTCTTCTTACAACTTCTTTGAACCTCATTTCTGCATCAAAATGAGAGGCTCAAACCCCCTACAGACTCGTCATAAACTTCCTTCCAGACTTCTACCAAGAATCCATTCAATCATCTTCTTCTTAACCACAACAACTACAAGAGAGAGAAAGAAAACTCAACCATCACAAATACTCATTTGAGCTATATCCAAGAGACAAACAAGGACTATAAACCAACATATTTCCAAAACATTAAATGCACTAACAAGACCCTTTCATGAGCATTTATTTCAAATTAATGCAAATTAATAAACATGAATAGAAATAACAAATCAATCACATTTCGAAAAAAAAAAAAAACATTAATGCTCAAACTATCCATTCATCCACTTGCCTTAGGTCCAAGCTAAGCCAAAAAAAAAAAACTCTAATGAAGTCTTCTCAAGTTAACCTACAAGCACAATCAAAAACCCCAAATACAAACCCTAAAATGGTCAAGACAAGAACAAGAAGAAGAAAGCTTTCAATAAATAGGATGGGGCTTGCCTAAGGCTAGGAGAACACATATCTAAGAGATAAAGGAGATGGCTTACTTGTAGGTTCTCCAAATGGACAAGATTGGCTCAAGGGAAGCTGCAATGAGGTTGGTTTCCTCCACAAATGGTATTAAGAGAGAGCCCTAGTAGTGAGGAAGGAGATGATAGCTTCCGTTCTTCAAGTGATGCATAATTTGTAGAGGTTGTTTGTGGATTAGGGATGAAAGGGCAAGAAGAAGAAAAGAAAGGCAAAAACCCTAACTTATTAGATTTTTGTGCTGGAAAAGAAGAAGGGGAAGAAGGGTCTCCTTATATAACGAGTAGGGAGTGGGCTCCAACACTAAAATTCTTGTTGGGCTAAAATCAAGCTTTTCGGGATTTCGGATACGTTCGACGAAGAAGGGAAAAATGATCGTCGAAATTTCTAGTTTCTAAAAAGTACATATTTCAAAGGTTTCAGGATCATCAAATTTTGTGTCCCGATTTAGTGTAAAAAGACTGTTTTACCCCTGATATTGGAAAAGTCGGGCTTCGAGGTTCCGGACGGGGACGGGATCAAGATTAAAGTTGTAGGGATCAACAAGATGAGTAAAATGGAAATCGAAGCACAAATTATAGGAATCTCGAATAATCCCCAAGTACAAGCAAAGTCACAAAAAGGAACCCCCAAAGGGTCCCACTAATCTCAAAGGCACTCTAAATTTCCCAAAGCTATGTCAAAAGCTATACTAATCCCCTCTTAACCAAAATCCACTAATCACACTTAGAACTAACACGCAATTACTTAATACTAATCGAGGTCACTCGGATCGGGGTCTTACATCCTCCACCCCTTAGGGCATTTGGTCCTCCAAATGAAACAAAAGACTCACCTCAGGTAGTAGATGCGAATACTTCTTCTGTAGTTGATCTTGTAGTTCCCACGTTGCTTCTTCCGGTCCATGGTTCTCCCAGAGTGCTTTCACCCAATGAATAGTTCGTGTTCTCAATTCTTGTTCCTTCGTGTCGATGATCTGAATAGGCTTCTCAATATAAGTGGCATCTTCTCTGATTTCCAAAGGTTCATGACGGAGTACATGTGAAGGATCAGGGATGTACTTCTTTAACATTGACACATGGAAGACGTTGTGAACGCCGGAAAGCTCGGGCAGTAAGGTTAATGTATAAGCCACATCACCAATCTTGCTCACAATGTCATACGGTCCAATGTATCTCCGTGATAGCTTGCCTTTCTGCCCAAATCTAAAAGTTCCCCTAGTCGGTGACACTTTTAAGAAAACCTTGTCTCCTTCTTTGAACTGTAAGTCCCTTCTATGAGAGTCTGCATAACTTTTCTGTCTACTCCGGGCCACTTTTGACGCTCTTGGATCAACTTGACTTTGTTACTGGTTTCACTTACTATGGCTGGCCCATGGAAACTGCAAATGCCAACTTCTTCCCAACAAACAGGTGTCCTACACCTTCTGCTATAAAAGCCTCGAAAGGTGCCATTCCAATGCTCGAGTGGTAGCTGTTGTTGTAAGCGAACTCACACAATGGTAGGGTCTCGTCCCATTGAGTCTTGAAGTCTAACACACAAGCACGGAGCATATCCTCAAGGGTTTGAATTGTTCTCTCTGACTGGCCATCTGTTTGAGGGTGATAAGGCGTGCTGAACTATAGCTTCGTACTCATGGACTCATGTAATATTTTCTAGAACCGCGAGACGAATCTGCTGTCTCTGTCAAACATGATAGAAACTGGTTGTCCATGCTGACTGACAATTTCATTGACTAACAACCCTGCCAAAGGTAGCATGTGCATTTTCTTCCCTGTCCTCATAGGAATGAAGTGAGCTGACTTGGTGAGTCTATCCACAATAACCCATATTGCATTGTTGCCTTTACTGGTCCTCGGTAGTCCTGAAATAAAATCCATGGTAATGTGCTCCCATTTCCATTCTGGGATCTCTAACGGTTGTAACAACTCGGGAGGCTTCTGATGCTTTGCCTTAATCAACTGACAAGTCATACACTGGGAGACAAATGTTGCAATCTCCCTGTTCATGTTGTTCCACCAGAATCTGCCCTTCTAATTCTGATACATCTTTGTACTGCCTGGGTTCATGGAATACTTCGTACTGTGAGCTTCTGTCATAATGTCATTCCTCAAATTTTCAACGTTAGGCACACACAGACGGTCACGGTAGTATAAAACTCCATCTACAATACGAAAGTCAGGACAGTCTGCTATATGCTCTGAAATCTTGGCCGACTCTGGATCTTGCAATTGACTATCCATGATCTTCTGAATGGAGGAAGGCTCTGACACTGACATGTTGGCTAACAATACACCCTTCCTTAATGGCTGTAGGTCTATTCTCAACTCCTCAAATTGTTCAAAAATACAAGTGCCACTTAGATTTGCCAAGCCTGCTGATTTTCTGCTCAAGGCATCTGCAACTACATTTGCTTTCCCCGGGTGATATTTGATTGGAAAGTCATAATCCTTAATATACTCCATCCATCTTCTCTGCCTCATGTTCAACTCCTTCTGAGAAAATAAATACTGTAGGCTGTGGTGGTCGGAGTGGACTTCGAACTCTCTCCATAAAGATAATGTCTCCACATTTTCAACGCAAAGACAACCGCTGCCAACTTAAGGTCATGGGTTGCATAGTTCTTCTCATGATCTTTCAACGTCGGGATCCATAAGCAACCACTTTTCCATCTTGTATCAACACGCATCCAAGTCCAACATTCGAAGCATCGGTAAAAATGGTGAAACCGCCGCTTCCGGATGGCTGTAGTCAACCTCTTTTTCAGCTCTTGAAAACTAGTTTTACACTAATCTGTCCACACATACAGCACATTCTTCCTTGTCAACTTTGTCAAT
Organism: Umbellularia californica; assembly: GCA_028538565.1. Taxonomy (NCBI): domain Eukaryota; kingdom Viridiplantae; phylum Streptophyta; class Magnoliopsida; order Laurales; family Lauraceae; genus Umbellularia; species Umbellularia californica. The sequence goes on from JAPQWN010000006.1 coordinate 28,251,386, forward strand.
GGTGTCGCAATCGACGAAAATCCTTGTACAAATCTCCTATAATACCCTACCAATCCTAGAAATCTTCTTATTTCTGACACATTCTTCGGTATTTCCCACTTCACTACTGCCAGAATTCACACTTGTTGAATTTCGCATACAGCTGGTTCTTCCTTAGAAGTTGTAGTGCTATCCTCAAATGCTCTTCATGCTCTTCCTTGGTCTTAGAGTACGCTAAAATATCGTCAATGAACACTACGAAAAACTGATCCAGGTACTGTCCAAATATCTTGTTCATCAAAGCCATGAATACTGCCGGTGCATTAATCAGTCCAAATGGCATCACTAGGAACTCGTAGTGGGCATATCTTGTCCGGAAAGTTGTCTTCATTACATCCGACTCTCTGACTCTCAGCTGATGGTAACCGGATGTCAAGTCAATCTTTAAAAAATACGAGGCGCCTTGTAACTGATCAAACAGTTCATCTATCCTTGGCAATGGATATTTGTTTTTTGATGGTTACTTGGTTCAACTTCGGTAATCAATGCACATCCTCATGGAACAATCTTTCTTCTTGACAAACAAAACTGGAGCTCCCCATGGCAAAATACTAGGTCTTACAAAACCTTTGTCCAACAATTCTTGCAATTGTATCTTCAATAATCCCAATCCCGCCGGAGTCATCCGATAAGGTGCAACAAATATCGGAGCGGTCCCAGTTAACAACTCAATAGTGAAGTCAATTTCTCTGATAGGTGGCAATCCTGGAATCTCCTCCGGAAATACATCCGGGAATTCCCAAACAATAGGGATCTCCTCCACCCCTTGGGACCGTTTATCCTCCGTGATAAACGCCAAATAGCCTTCACATTCATTTTTCAAAAGTCTATCAGCTTTCAATACTGAGACAAACCCTGCACGAAGATTCCTCCTCTCTCCCTGAAACAACACTCCTGTTGGTGTCTCATATAGTTTGAATGTGAGAGTTTTATGGAAACAATCCATTGTGGCATGGTACCTTGCCAACCAATCCATCCCTAGGATGATATCGAAATCATGCATCTCCAATAAAATAAGGTCTGCGGGTAACATCACTTCCCCTATCTGGGCTATGCAACTAGGATAAAAGGTTCTACATATAACTTGTTTACCTACGGGGGTTGCCACAGTCAAAATATACTCAAGTTCTCTAGCATGCATATCTATCAACGTAGAAAATGCATGAAATAAAAATGAGTGTGTCAAGCCAGGGTCAAATAAAATCCTAGCTTTAATTCCACAAATGAGGAGTGTACCTTCCACTACATTGCCTGCCGCCTCTGCATCGGCTCTATTAATTGTATATACTTGTCCTCGCTGTCATGGCCTGATCGGAACCTGTTGCTGCCTGCCTTGTGGGACGTTTCTATTTTGTTAAGGGGGACGTTGATTCTGATTCTGTCCCTGTTGATGGGCCTGCTGCTGCTGCTTAGGTCTATACTGTTGCTGAGGTGCTTGTGTTGGAAGTAGGTGGGCCTCGTGGATAGATTTTCAAAACTTTTGACCCACTAGACTCAGGGATCAAGTACCCATAAGGCCAAAAACCCAATCCAGGACGCATAAACCCTCAATCTCGAGATCATGTACAGTAAATAAAACTATCTAAAAGATAGAAACAAGCAGCCAACAAGCATCTATAAAAATCTATAACATGCAACGAAGTGGATTATACCTTTGGAGCTCAGTTGTCCTCTAATGGAGAAGTTGATGACTTTCTTTGATGTAGAACTCTTCTACAAGATTATATTAGAATCTCCAACACCTCTTAGCCTTCCACGCTATGACCCAAATCAGATCTCTCTTCTCAAGAAAATTTGTGAAATCTTCAAGAGAAAACCCAACTCGAAACTCCAAGGAACTAGAAGAGAGAGAGGAGAGGAAACTGTGCAACAACTTGTACAATTTGGGTCTGGGCGTGCACTCCTATTGTTGGACGTCCAAGAGGGGAGAATTCCTCTTTTTTATAGAGCTTTAAGCCTCCTCTTTTCCTATTTGAAATAGAGGTTTGACTCCTATTACAAATTAGCAACATTCTCTTTTTCTAATTGAAATAGAAGTCTCACTTCCACAACAATTAGTAAGTATACTATTACCACTATTAGAAGTCTTACTTCAAATAGAAATAGTAACTTTCTAATTCCTTCCTTTTAGGTTCAAGTAGAATTAGTATCTTTCTAATAACTTGGGCTAGCTTGGGGACCACTAGGGATTCCATAGAAAGCTGGCTCGAACTGGGACACGCGACCCCACATCTCATGTGCAATCCGGGCCCACAGTTAATTACAAATAACACTACATATAAATGCAATTGCGCTCCAGTCTTACGAATAAATTACAAAGAAGACCCTAAACTTCCCAATTACCACAAGTAGGCCCCTCTATCAATATCCATGGATCAATTTGACTAAATCTGTTTCTTCCAATCTTATTATCCTTAAGCCCCAATTAATCACTGTGATCATCAGTACCATCCAATTAACTCTTAATCGAGATGGGTGCGCACTTACTAATGATAAATCCATTAATTGGCATAAAGGGATAATAGAGATAAATTCCATCTTGAACATTCAATGTTCCCACAGTCCTACTACCACATACCCAAGATATCGAGGTGTTGACTTACAGTTGGCCTCACTCATTGGTGACTCAAAGCAAATGAATAGATAGAAACTTGGGTTCATCAATGTCTCAGGATTGAGAGCCTATTGCTAGGGAATTATGAGAGCATATCTTATTATTGAGACGGAATTCCATAAGGTGCTTCTCATGGTCCTTCAATACATCCAATGTACCAGCACCATGATCCAGAATCTTCTATTCTGATGATTGAGACAAATCACACTATCTCATAGTGATCAAAGTGCTGCAACCTTATCAAATGAGATGCCCAGTCTCATCACTGATTGTGTAGATATTTAAGTATAAGATTTGTGACATATGTCTCTCGTGTGTGGATCTCATCCATACACATATATCACATCTAATATACTAATGGGACCCGGTTCAACTCATGAACCATTATGTCATATGTATTGGTCATGTGCATGAAGTAATGAAATAATATTATCTCATGAAAGTAAAGCATGATTTTATTAATAGATAAAGAAATTAATCAATTTATTACATCAACTGATGGATTGAGTCCATACAATCTAACAATCTCCCACTTGGGCTTAATGCCAGTCAGGATTGCATCTCATGCACTTCCCATCTACTTACTGCTCAAAGACTTTGGTAGTCAAAGGCTTAGTAAAGGGATCTCTCAGATTGTCTGCAGAGTCTATCTAGGTGATAGCAGTATCACCTCTCTGCACAATCGCTTTGACCATATGTTACTACCTCTGTACATGCTTTTGGCTCATGGGTTCCTTGGACTTATCGATTGCCCTGCTGTTATCACAGTAAACTGTGAGCGGCTGTCGTGCCAAAGGTACTACCCAAAGTTTCAAGAGGAACCTTTTGAGCCAATCTGCTTCTTTAGCTGCTTCTCAAGCAACTACAACATAAACACATACCCAGAAGTTGATTTCCTGGAATCCTTATCTGACATGAAGTCAGAATCTGTGTATCCGACTGGAATTAGCTCATCACTGCTATAAATCAACATGTAATCTCCAGTCCTTCTCAAGTATTTGAGAATACACTTTACAGCAGTCTAATGTTCAGGTCCTGGATTATACTGATATTTGCTGATTAGGCCCACTGCGTGATAGATATCCGGTATAGTACAAAGCATAGCTAATCGTACCGGTACCTTATCTATGTAAGCATATTGGGATAAGCCTATCATCCTAATTTTCCGGTCTCAATGGATTTGATCCCTAGGATGTAGCCAGATTCTCCCAAGTCCTTCATATCAAAAGTCTTGACCAACCAAACTTTTACTATTGACAACATCCCTATATCACTCTCTAAAAGAAGGATGTCGTCGACCAGAAAAAATATCCTTCCTCCTTCACTTTTCATATACACACATGACTCATCCCTATTTTGACAAAAATCAAATGACTCGATTGCTTAGTCAAAACGGATGTTCTAAGTTTGGGATGCCTGCTTTAGTCCATAAATGGACTTCTACATCTTGCAAACTCTTTGCTCTTGGTTGTTTAACTATAAAACCGTATGGCTGCATCTCATAGATGTCTTTGTCAAGATGGCCGTTTGAAAAATGCCGTCTTGATATCCATTTGCCAAATCTCGTAATCGAGATGAGCCGCAATGGATAAGAGTATCCAGATGGATTTGAGCATGGCTATCGGCGAGAAGGTTTCCTCATTATCGATATCTTCTTTCTGAGTATATCCTTTCGCAACAAGCCTGGCCTTAAAGGTCTCAACTCTTCCATCTAGTCCTCTCTTTCTTTTCTAGACTCACTTGCACCCAATACGTTTAATATTGGCAGGCAAGTCCATAAGATTTCAGACCTGATTGGAGTACATAGACTCCAACTTAGCTTTCATAGCATCTAACCAACGTCCCGAAACTATGTCATAGATTGCTTCATCATAGTTACAGGGATTTTGTTCCAGTTCTTCCGGGATTGTCTCGTAAGACTCTCCCAAAAACCGACAACCTATCAGGGGTCTTAACATTGCTCCCACTACGACAAGACACTGGTGTAATTACTAGGTTAGGTATGGGTGAATTTTCTTCAAGTTCTGTCATTTTTGGATTTGGAATTGATCTCTCTTTGAATTTCTTCCGAGATAACCTTTTCTAAAGATTTCCGTTAATCATATAATCTTCCTTCAGGAAAACCGCATTAGTGCTGATAAGCACTTTTTACTCTCTCTGGGATTATAATATAACCAACCTTTATTTACTTTGGGATATTTTATAAAAGTGTATACTTCTGACTTCGATTCCAATTTATCCGTCTTGACCTTCAGCACGAGTGCCGGACAACCCTTATGTTGTAGACTAGGCTTTAGCCCGGACCACAACTCTCGGGGAGTCTTAGGTACAGACTTAAATGGAACAAGGTTTAGTATATACTTTACAGTTTCCAAAACATATCCCTATAGGTAACCTTGAGAAAATCAACATAGTTCTGATCATGTCTAAAAGAGTTTGGTTCCTTCTTTCTGCTAGTCCATTCTGTTAAGGCATACCAGGAGCAGACAATTGGGATAGAATCCCATTTTCTGATAAGTATCCCATAGAATCAGCGGAGAGATATTGTCCTCTTCGATCTCATTGAAGAGTATGATACTTTTACTTAAATGCCTTTCCGCTTCCGCTCGAAACTCTTTGAACTTTTCAAAAGTCTCAGACTTGCGGTGCATAAGGTATATGTATTCATGTCTTAAGTCATCATCGGTGAAAGTGATGAAGTACTCGTATCATTCTCTCGCTTCTTATATTTATGGGTCCATATACATCAGCATACACTAATTCCAATAAATCCTTGGCCCTTTTGCCCTTAGATGAAAAGGGTCTTTTGGTCATTTAGCCTTCCACACAGGATTCGCAGACAAACATTGGTTCTACCACCATTGAAGGTAAGATACCATCTTTCACTAGCCTGTCAATCCTGTTTAGGTTTATATGTCCTAACCTCAAGTGCCAAAGTTTTGTTGGATTAGATGAAGGTGACTTTCTCTTTAATGATGGTCTATAAATTGTTTCAATATCATGTATCTCATACATCGTGGGAGTTAACAAATAAAGCCCATTGGTTGCCTTACCAGAACATATGAAAATACCATTCCTCTTTATGACAATTTCAGTACCAAAAGTAATAGAATAACTTTTATTCATCATACTAGAAACTGAAATTAAATTCCGTCGTAAAGACGGTACATTTAATGTGTCTGACAAAACCAACTTATTATTTGAAAAGTATAATGTAATAACTCTATAACTCCCAATGAAACAGCCTCCGCCTTAGCGTCAGATCCTAGGTTGACAATGATTTCTCCATCACTTAGCCTCCTGGTTTCCCTGAACCCCTGCAACGTATTACATATGTGATTAGTTGCCTTGGAGTCCACACACTAAGATTCTAAAGTACCAGTTGCAAAACTAACTTCAGAAGTAAGTGACTCAATCATACCTGAGGTCTTCTTCTTAGACAGATATTATGGACAATTCTTTTTCTAATGTCCTGTCATACCACAGTGGAAACACTTTCCATTTGCTCTCGTACCCTTTGCCTTGGCCATACCACAAGTGGAACCATTCTCCACCTTAGGATCCTTGATGACTGATTTCTTCTTGCTATCTCGGTCTTTGCCTTTCGGCTTGGTCTTAGCAAATGACTTTTCTGTCACGAGGGGGTTTTGCTCTTTCTTCATGATTTCCTCAATCGCTATCAGCTGGCAAGACAGCTCAGCTATGGTCATTTCCAATTTATTATAATTGATCTCGAAATGATTGAAAGAATCTGGTAGTGACTGAAGGATCATGTCAATCTGCGATTCTGTATCAATCTTAACACCCAGTACATCTAACTCATTCAGTGCAAAACTCATTTTCAACAAATGTTCTTGTACTGGGGTTCCCTCGGCCATCTTAGTGTTCATCGGTACCTTAAATACAGCTTGCCTAGCAGGTCTAATCTGGTCCGCAAACATCTCCTTTAAGTTCGATATAATATCGTATACTGACTTATAGGATCGATGTTGGTGTTGTAAAACACTAGACATGGATGCCCGTATAAAACATCTGGCCATCTCATTGTCTTTGGTCCACTTGGTGTAAACGTCCTTTTCATACTGTGGTGCATTAGGCTCAGGCTCAGGAAGGGAGGGTATGGTAAGGACATATTTGCATCTTGAAGCTGTCAGGACAATATCCAAGGCCCTTTTCCAGTTTATGAAGTTGGATTCCATCAACTTATTCCGGTTGAGGATGGTCACAAGTGGATTGAAAGTATTCGAATTCATGCTGGAAAAACTGTAGCACATAACCATACATTCAATTAATGAATTTAAATGACATTGGGTTTAGTATTCTACCAAATTTATGTGGGAATCCTCATAACCACAAAATTCAGAATACATCGGAATCCCAATCCTCTGGGGTATGCCTCCTTGGGAGTGCGAATACCACCTAGATTGGTGCGGATCAAAGTTGGTCAAAATTGGAATTAAGACTAACTATCCACGATCCCCTTCATTCATTATTATCTAGGTATCTCATATCAAATAATGTATGACTCCCGATTAGCTTCGGTTTCTAAAATACATGAGGCAAATCCTTGGGGATACTACATTATTATTTTAGTTAAGTGTGACCCACCAACTAGCATTGCATGACAACCGTTGCGGGCAGCTCCTCCTTGGGGAGTGGGCCCCCGCCCCGTCTCATCAACACTATCCATAGGAGATCCATATCTAGTAACCAAACAAATACAAGCCCTCCGTGGGGAACGGCCATTCTCAAGATGGTGCGAGGCTAATACTTTCCTTACAATGGACCTATGGTGGAAAACCATGGGGATTTCTAAATATAAATGCCCCGCTTCCACTTAATATTTTAGAATTGAGGATTTCCTTATAGGTATATGGCCCACATATATATAGACATCAAATCATCTCATGATATGACCAACGATTGATTCCAAGTCAAGTTATTTTATGGAAAGTCCAGTTTCTAAAATTAGTGTCACTAATGGATCCATCTCATGGGCCCACCAACTCTAATTAGAACTCTTTCGAAAAATTAATTTGATTTGACCAATTTTGGAATTTGCTATGTTTGGATCAGATTTGGAAAGTTTCTAAAACAAGCATTCATCCATAAATAGAAAGTGCTATAATTAGAAACTAGTCCTCTCCTCCACATGGCCCAAGCGGAATAGACTTCTTGGACTTCTAGATTTTCAAAAAATTTGGGATTCCTCAAACTCTTTGGGTATCTCTGTTGACACCAAAAATGTCACTTTGCCTCTTCAACATCAAGAAAGCTGCATGAAGTCGCAACCTGCCATAAATAGGCAATGCAACTTCTCCAAAAAATCAAATCTTGTCAGAATCAAACAAAAACTGCAAGATCCTTCAAGATAGCCAAGAGAAGAGTACACATGAAGTTTCGGGTCATTTCAGAATCATTTGGCCTAACTTCGCTTCTCCGACAGCTAAAATGGCGCTCCCGGCGGCGACATCATCGAAGACTGATGGAACGCGCTCCGAGGCGCCTGCTGGGGCGGCTACCGGGGTCGGCGGAACGTGGGAGTCCGTCGGGTCCGGCCCTTTCGCGCCCTGGCGGGCCCTGAAGCGTGCGTCAACATTTCTTTTGTGTGGGTGTGCCAGATTTTCTATTTTACTTGAAATTGCAAGTGGTAATCCAGAGATCAACCTTCGCAAGTAAAAAGGAAATCAACTTCTTTCAAGTTTTCCATTGCACAAATATTTAAGAAAAGAGACATTTTCTTGGTTTGCCGTGAAAGGCGATTTTGTTTGGCATTTATAGCCGATTTTGGCGTTTATAGCCGATTTACAATTCTCATCAATAATGAAAGACAAGAGTTGTGATTTTTGTCTCTTTTAGAAAAATACAAACTACAATGAAAAGCAAGAAAAGGAAGATCTAACTTTTCAGGAGATTGTGGGGGACTCGTTCAGATTGACGGTCGCAAGCCATGTATGGGCTTCGCCATCATCCATGCAGATGAGAACAGAAGATGCTCTTGATTTGCTTGGCTTGGCTATAACCTCAGGTTTTTAGAGGACAAAGACCAAGAGAAGGTCCTATGTCCAATAAAAAGCTAAGTAGACGGGCTGAAAAGCCACGTCTAAGCCATTGGAGGCAGCAGGAGAAGGCAAGGACCTTGGGGGGGGTGCCCCCCAAGGGACTTTTGTCACCTTGTAGTGGTGGCCGGTGCAGAACTTCAGCAGAGTTTTTCTCTCTTTTTCTTTCTCTCAGATCTCTTTCTGATCTTTTTTTTCTGATCTTCTGATTTTCTCCTCTTTTTTCCGATCTTTTTCCGATCTTCATTTCAATGGAATGCTCTCCTATTTATAGGCCTTTGGTAGCCATTTAGGAGGGTTTATGAGCCTTAATGGCTTTAATGGGAGGAGTTACAAGATTTATTTCTTGATTTTGTAACTCCTTTTTCCTTGAATCTGATTGGCCGATGGAGATTAAGGGCTTTTAATCACCTTAATTACCATAATGGGAGGAGTTTCATGGTTTAAATGCCATGAATCAATTGACTTGTAACTCCCAAATGCTTGCTTCTGATTGGGCCGTCCAAAGAAATGAATTAATGACTGCAATAAAGCTAGTCAATTAACCACATTAATTGGTCGCCGAGCAGTCGAACAGTCGCGGGCCATGCCGTGTCTTCTGGAATTCTTCTGGCGATGATCATCGATGGATCTACATGCTGATCGACATCGGATGAACATGTAACTTCAGACATTGATAGCTAAGAGTGGGCCGGTGACATCTGTCTTGTCGATTTCACGATCGGTCGGACAGAAAGTGCACTTTCTTGGTCAGCCGGTTGGCGATCTTGGAGCGATCACTGATGATTTTATGCTTTTGGAGGTTGACCCGTGATTTTGACGGATGTCGTCGGATATGAGTCAATTTCAAGCACTAAAAATCACATTTTCAGGGAACCACAGGGGCCAAAGTGCGCGAAACGCGAAAAAAGACGGAAAAAACGGGTCACCGGCGGAAAATCCGGTGACCCGGACCTCCATGGTCGCCGGCGACCATGGACCGGCGACCATGGGCCATGGTCGCAAGGGCCTGCGACCATGGGCCATGGTCGCAGGGGTCTGCGACCCTGGGGGATTTTTCCCTTTCGGAGCCCGTTTTGCGGTCGTTTTGAGGTCTTTTTCGTCGCCGTTTTCTTCTGTATTTTTCTTGACATTTCTTCTCATTTATTGGCTTGATTTCCCTGTAGAAAACTTGATGAGAATCCTTGCATTTTTAGAGTGCAAAGTTTCTAATTTTCCGGGAAAGCCGAAGACTTTGTCGCGTAGAGCTGCTGATTTTCCGCCAGAAGTCGAAACTTGGTCAAACGATGTCGGAATGACCTGAAATTTGAGGTGAAGCCTCCTGAGCAATAAATAAGACCAACCATAGGCTTTTGTTTGAGTTTTGAAGCCGTTTGGGGTCCCGTCGATGCTTCACTTGATTTTGCTGCGGGGAAAATGCCGAGCTTTGATGTGTGGTCAAACGATGTCCGATTGACCTGAAATTTGACGGGGAGCCTATTGGAGTCATTTTGAGACGTTCCATGGGCTCCGTTTTGGATGTCATGGTCCCGGGTTGCTCCGCCGCCGGTAGGCTTGATTTTCTCTCGGAGCATCGAAACCTAGTCAAACGTTTTCGGAATGACCTGAAATTTGACGTGCAGCCTTTTGGAAGCATGTTGAAGCCACTCATGCACTTGGTTTGATGAGCGAAGGATTCGGTGGTTCCCGCCACCGGGAGGCTTGATTTTGCTGCTCGAGCATTGATGGAGGGTCAAACGTTGTCGGTTTGACTTGAAATTTGGAATGGAGCCTTTTTGGGACATGCTGGAGTCATCCGTAGGCTCTGATCGAAGTTTTGACGTCTCCGATGATGTCGCCGCCGGGAGCGCCATTTTAGCTGTCGGAGAAGTGAAGTTAGGCCAAATGTTGTCGAAATGACCCGAAACTTCATGTGTACTCTTCTCTTGGCTATCTTGAAGGATCTTGCAGTTTTTGTTTGATTCTGACAAGATTTGATTTTTTGGAGAAATTGCATTGCCTATTTATGGCAGGTTGCGACTTCATGCAGCTTTCTTGATGTTGAAGAGGCAAAGTGACATTTTTGGTGTCAACAAATGCCCCCTCGAGGTACAGCGACGAGTTGCTTGACTTTTGTAGTCGATGTGCCTCGAAGAGATTTTTGAAGGAGAGCTTGTGTCTTGACCAAGAGTCTTTGAGCAATCTTTCCTTTGGTAGAGTAGCCTTTGAGCTTCCAGGGGAATTTTATGGTAGTGAGGGGAATCACACACCATCTCGAGGCAAAGTTTTGAAGATGACATCAGGGATATGGATTTGGGTTTTTGTTTTTGATCTTGTGACCTAACCAGCTATATATGGCAGGTTAGGGGATCGGGTTTTGGTTTTGATCTTGTGACCCAACAAGCTGTATGTGGCAAGTTGGGGGATCAGGGTTTGGTTTTTTGTTTTGGTCTTGTGACCTAACAAGCTGTATGTGGCAAGTTAGGGGACCAGGATTTGGTTTTTGGTCACTCTTTGGGACTGTGTGGGTCCATTGGAGTGGTTTGGATTTTTGTGGAATGTCAATTTCAAGATTTTGGCTCAATTTGGTATATGAGGCTGGATGGTTTGATTTTTGGAAGCTCATGGGGCTTGGGATTTTTTTGTATGGTCCAATCAACTCAAAAGAGGCATGGAACCATTATTGTATGCTCTTGGTAAGAGGGATTTTTTCTGACTAAAAGCCCATTTTTTCTTTTTTTTTTTTTTTTTTTTTTTTTTTTTTTTAGTGCCTAGGTGGTCAAACCTGGCTCATATGGGCTAGCCCATGGGACCTTAAGCTTTTTAGGATGGCTTAGATCTCATGTGGGGCCATTTTTGTAAAGAATATCTAAAGATATCTCATTTGGATAGAGAATATCTAAAAATATCTTTATGGGAGAGAATCTCTCATATTCCCTTAATTTGGGAGAGAATATCTCATGGTATCTTTCTTTTTGGGAAAGAATCTTTAATATCCTTTTTTGTTGGAGAGAATCTCTCATTGATTGATTTTGGGAGAAAATCTCTCAAAGACATCTTTCTTTTTGGGAAAGAATCTTTCTAATTCCTTCTCTTTTGGTAAGGTAGTAACACTTACCTTTCTTCTTTGTTTCCTTCTTTGATTTGCTCTCTCCTATAAAAGCAAAGGAAGGTAGGATCTCTTGCTCTTATTGCTTTCTTTTGCAACAATCTCAAGAGAGCTCCAAGACCAAGAGTGCTTCTTCTTCAAGGATCTTCAAGCTTTTTCCTTCTTCTTCTCCATCAATGGCTTCGAGTAAGTTTTCTCTCTTTTTCTTTCAAGAAAACTCCATGTAGAGAATAGGATGGTAAAAAGAAGAAAGTTTCTCTCTTTTTTTTCTTCTTTTTTTTTTTTCTTTTCTTTTTCTTTTCTTTCTATTCTTCTTTTTTTTTTCTTTTCTTTTCCATGTGATTTCTCTTTTTTTTTTATTTTTTTTTTTCACGTTTTTTTTTTCTCTTTTTTTTTTTTGGGCCGTACGGACAGATCCGTACGGATCTGGTCCGTACGGCCACGTGGCCTGCGATTTGATTTGCTAACATTTTTTCTTGTCAGCTGACTTGCCACAGGATTCCGATGACTTTGAACCATCAATGGACGCAAATGTTGATGATGCTTCCGATGAGTTCATGGAGGAAGAGAGTGTTCCGCCGGTCGTCGAAGAAGGTACTTTGTAGTGATGACCCTGATGATGTTTTTTTTTTTTTTTTTTAACAGGATCATATTCATACCTTTTTGTGTTTCATTTGCAGGTTTTGAAGTGACAGAAGAGAGTCCATCGCTTTCTTCAGAACCAGAGCAAGGGATGCCAGAGGTCGATCCGGAGGTAGAGACCAGTTCTGACATGATTGAGGAGATGCCTCGTGTTGAGATTCCCTCTCCAGTGGCTCCAAGTGAAAAGAGTTCTTTTGTTACTCTTCCAATGGGACATGACATGAGCAGCCGATCAGCGGAGAAGGGTGAATCTTCATCCAGTTCGCCTCTTCAATTTGCGAAGAAGGTGCTGGCTCGGGTTTTGAGTTCTTGGATCAAGACTCTCCTTTCTGGACACTTGGAAGCAGGATTTGGCATGATCCCACATGTGCAGGAGATTCTCACTGATACCGAAGAGGTTGGTCTGGATGTCACAGGTGCCAGGGCGACCGTTGATAGGATCATTGCACTGGGTGACAAGTGGTTTGAGACCATGGGCTTCCCTGACGACCAATTCTTCAAGGAGATGTTCTTGGACCCTGCTAATAAGGCTAAGTCTGACCTGAATGAGGCTACACAAAGCAAGAAGCAGCTAGTTCGGGAGAGGAACAAGGAAGAGCTAGCCATCATCGGATTGAGGCATGACCTTAACGTCCTTGATAGGGAAGTTGAGGAGGCCAGGAAACGTCTTGAGCATTTGAAGGCACAAGTCGATGCTAAGTGGGCTGCTATAACAGAGGCTCGTGACAGGGAGAGTACTCTGATTCGCAGGGTTGCAGATGCCGGTCAAGTTCTCGAGAGGAGGACTCTAGAAAACGAACGATGGCAAACTGCTGGGGAAGAGCTTCCCGGTGTAAAAGAAGGGTTACGGCATTCGCCAGCATCTCATGGCAAGTTCCTGAAGAAGCGTGCCTTGGAAACTCTGACGGATGAGGCCAAAAGTTTGCTTGAGGAGCTGAAGCTTTGGCTGGAGACCATTTTTGGCTGAGCTCCTGATTTTTTATAGCAGAAACCATTCTTCTTTTTTTTTTGGTACCACATGTATTTTTTGGTACTTCTTTTTTTTTTTTGCAGTGCTTGTGAACACTTTTTTTTTTTTTTTTGGTACCACATGTATTTTTTTGGTACTTCTTTTTTTTCTTGTTTTCCCTACGCTCACTCAAATCTTTTTGTGATGAAAGCAATTGCTAAATGGGATTTGATCAAAAGTTTTGTCATTTTGTGAAAATCTTTTGTCAAATGATTGTTTTGGTAGGGGAAACGAATTCGGCATGAAAGCCGGATTTTTGTGGCATTTGCAACCAGTTTTGACATGAGAGTCAGGTTTTTTTTTTTGTGTGGCATTCATAGCCGATTTTTGAGATGGCATAAGAGCCAAAAATTTTGTTCGTGGCATGGGAGCCAATTTTGAGATGGCATGGAAGCCGAAATTTTATGGCGTAAAAGCCAAAATTTGGGTTGGCATGAAAGCCGAAATTTTATGGCGTAAAAGCCAAAATTTGGGTTGGCATGGAAGCCGGTGTTTGTTTTGTGGCATCTATAGCCAGTTTGGTGGCATTGATAGCCAATTTGTGGCATTTATAGCCGGTTTGGTGGCATTGATAGCCAATTTTTGGCATTTATAGCCGGTTTGGTGGCATTGATAGCCATTTTTTGAAAGCCAAGTTTTGGTTTGTCGGCGTGAAAGCCAATTTTTGTGGCATTGATAGCCGGTTTGTGGCATTTATAGCCGGTTTTTTGGCAAAAGAGCCAGGTTTTGGCATTTATAGCCAGATTTTTTGGCTTTCAAAATGCAGGTATCGACTAAATGTCGCCTCCCCGCTGAATGGTCTTGCAAGTATCGATGGAATGTCGCTTCCTTGCTCATTCGGTTTTGCGAGTATTGACGGAATGTCACTTCCTCGCGGGTTGGGTTTTGCAAGTATCGATGGAATGTCGCTTCCTTGCAAATTGGGGTGCAAATATCGACTAAGCGTCGCTTCCCTGCTTTTCCCAAGACTTTTTGGTTTTGCGGGTACTGACTTGATGTCGTTTCTCCGCGATTTTTGAAATTTGAGGTTTTCTCGAACCATTTGTAATTTTGGGTTGTGGATAGCAACTGATATGTTACATCTCCACGATTTTTGAAATTGGGTTGTGGATATCAACTGGTTTGTTGCTTCTCCACGATTTTAGGTTTTCTCGAACCTTTGAAATTTGGGTTGTGGATATCAACTGATATGTTGCGTCTCCATGATTTTTGGGGTTTTGGAAGTATCGAATGGGGTTCGCATCCTTCCGATTTTTTGAGTTTTGCGAGTATCGACTAAGTGTCACTTCCCCGCGGTTTTTGAAAAACCATTTTTTTGTTTAAAGACACGAGGGTCGTAAATTTTGACCTAAAACCATTTGGCGGTAAAAGGTAAGGTGGACTAGGGTGGAAATCCCTGGATCCGAATTTTTGTTTCAAACCATGAATTTTGGTTCAAGGATCGAAAGTTCTGGTCAAGTCAGGGAGAGGCTCCTAAACTTGGATTTTTTTTTTGTTTTTGAACAATGAAACAATGAAAGTAAGCATTGTTTTTGAATCTCTAGAAATTTTGACATTTGATATGAAAATTCTAAAGAGAGTGGGTTTGACGAGCGAGTACCTGAGAACAGGTTTTGGCCATACAGGCATTGCTCTTACCCAGTTGGGTAAGTCTTCAAGGGTAGTATCGCTTCAAGAACTTGCCGTTGATAGGCAGCATACATCTGTCGCCTTCCATGTTTAGGAGGGCATATGCGCCATTGGAGAAGACCTTGTCGATGACGTAGGGTCCCTCCCATTTTGGTTCAAACTTGCCTTTGGACTTGTGAGCGAAGACCATTGGTCTTTTTACCGCAAGAACCAAGTCACCCTTCTTGTAGGCGCGTTGCCTGACTTTTTTGTCAAAAGATCCTGCCATGCGTGCTTGGTAAAGTTCAATGCTTTGTCGAGCTTCGAGCCGTTTCTCATCGAGATTGTCCAGCTCATGAAGTCGTAATTTCGCATTGCTTTCTTGAGTCATGTCATTTTGTAGAGATACCCTCAGAGAAGGAATTTGTACCTCTAGGGGCACGACAGCTTCGCATCCATAGACCAAGGAGAATGGTGTGCTATGGGTTGGTCCTCGAACGGTGGTTCGATAGGCCCACAAAGCTTCAGACAGTTTATCGCTCCAGTCTCTTTTGTGACTAGAGACCATTTTCTTGAGGATTTTGCAGAGTGTCTTGTTGAAGGCTTCTGCTAATCCGTTTGCTGCCGGATTGTATGGAGTCGAAGGACAGCTTTGAATTTTGTATTTGTCGCAAAACCTGTAGAATCGATGATCCCGGAATTGTGGTCCGTTATCATGGACGAATCTCTTGGGTATGCCGAAACGACAAATGATGTTGGTGCGCAGGAACTGAAGAACTGATGAGGTCTTCATTTCGTTGAACGCAAATGCTTCTGACCACTTGGAGAAATAATCCGTAGCAGCGAAGATGAAGCGATGACCTTTGCTTGAAGGGGGGGGAGATAGGACCTATGATGTCCATGCCCCATGCTTCGAAAGGCCATGAGATTGCTGTAGGATGTAGCCATTCCGGAGGCATGTGAATGTAGTCTCCATGAACTTGGCATTGTTGGCAGCGCTTAGCAAATTGCATTGCGTCGGGTACCATGGTAGGCCAGTAGTAACCTAACCTTTTGATTTGGTCGTAGAGCTTGGGACCAGCCTGATGAGCTCCACAAAGACCAGCGTGAACTTCTTTGAGTGTTTCTGCAGCTTCTTGTTGTGACAAGCAGCGTAGAAGTACTCCGTTGAAGGATTTCCTGTAAAGGATCTTTGAAGGGATATCCAAATGAAAGTTTGGGGCTCGCCTTTGGATGCTTACCCGTTCTTTTGGATCTTCAGGTAGGATTCTGAACATAGTGTAATCAATGAACGGATCCCTCCAGTCGCCGATTGAAGGTTGAAGGATAGAGATCCGACTTCCAACCACCCGGTGGCATTCAGCAACTGCTTGGTGTGTGTTAAGAGGAGGGAGGGTCCTTCTCTCGCACACTGTAATTTGCATGTTTTCCCCTTCCTGGATCGCCATTGATGCGGTAAGTCCGGCCAGGGCATCTGCACGGATGTTTTCACCTCTACGAATGTGGGTGATGTTGCAGATGTCAAACTTTTGCAGAAGCGATTGTGCCTTGTTGTAATAAGGCAGCAGATCGGGCTTCCTGACTTCATATTTCTGATTCATCTGGTTGACGATCAGTTGAGAGTCTCCAAAGACTTCCAGCATGGTGATACCGGATTCAATGGCGAGTTTCAATCCTAGGATCAGAGCTTGGTATTCAGCTGCATTGTTTGTGCATGGTTCCAGTAGCGAGAAAGCGTGTGGAATCATGCATTTGTCGGGGCTAACAAAGAGGATGCCAACTCCCGAGATTAGCTTTCTGTTTTCATTTGTCCTGGTTGCACCGTCAAAGTACATGTCCCAGGAGGCGTTTGGTGAGGAAGTCTCCACGTTGTAGACAGGTTCGTCTGGGAGATCATCTCTGAGTGGTGAGTCTTTAGGCAATGGATGCTCTGCGAGGAAATCTGCTAGAGCTTGGCCTTTGATTGCTTTTTGTGGCACATACCTAATATCAAATTGTGACAAGAGGATGGACCATTTTGCCAGTCGGGCATTGAGAGAACCGGCCTTCGTGACAAGGACCTTCAAGAGGTTGATCCTCGAGACCAGGTAGACTGTGTTGGAAAGCAAGTAGTGACGTAGCTTTTGTACGGCGAACATCACTGCAAGGCATTCTTTTTCGACTGGAGAGTAGCGATGCTCTGCACCTACTAGCATGCGGCTGAGGTAGTATAGAGCAGCTTCTTTTCCCTCACCATTCTCTTGTGCAAGCAGAGCGCCTACAGAATGATCAAGAGCTCTTGTGTACAAGATGAATGGTTTTCCAGTGGCAGGGGCAGCTAACACTGGAGGTTTGGTCAGGTATGACTTGATATCTTGAAATGCGGCTTCACAGTCGGCATCCCAGACAAAGTCTACACCTTTTTTCATCAATCGAGAGAATGGACGGCATTTCCCCGAAAGATTGGAGATGAACCGTCTGATGTAGGCCAATCTCCCTTGAAGCCCTTTTAGTTCCCTTAGGGTTCTTGGAGAGGGCACTTCTAGAATAGCCTTGACTTTTATGGGGTCAAGTTCTATTCCAGCTTTCCGAACAAGGAATCCGAGAAACTTACCCGACGAGACGCCGAAGAAGCATTTTAGAGGATTCATCCGCAGTTTGTGTTTGCGGAGTCGGAGGAAGACTTCCCGAAGATCTTTGAGATGGTCTTCTTTTCTTCTGCTTCTGACGGCGAGGTCATCAACGTAACATTCGACCGTTTTGTGCTGCATATCTTGGAATATTTTCATCATAGCCCTCTGATATGTGGCACCAGCATTTTTCAGACCAAATGGCATGACAGTGTAGCAATACACGCCAAATGGAGTCCGAAATGAAGTGTGTTTTTCATCCTCGGGATGCATCTTTATCTGATTGTAACCAGAGAAGCCATCCATGAATGTCATTCGCTCGAATCCGCAGGTATTGTCAATCATCACCTCCGGTATGGGGAGCGGGAATTCATCTTTAGGGCAAGCGCCATTCAAGTCTCTATAGTCAATACAGACTCTGATCTGCCCATTTTTCTTTGTCACGGGGACAATGTTGGCCAACCATTCTGGATGTTGTTCCTCACGGATGAAGCCAACGCTTTTGAGTTTTTGAACTTCTTGTTCAATTTTATCCATCACATCTGGACGGAATCTTCTTTGGCCTTGTTTGACAGGCTTGACGTCTTCTTGAAGATTGAGTTTGTGGACTGCTACTTTGGGGTCTAAACCAGGCATTTCAGCATAGGACCATGCAAAGCAATCAACGAACTCACGAAGAAAAGCGATATACTCGGGTAACTCATCATCCTTTATATTCTTGCTTATGAATACAGGACGTGGGTTATCAGGTGTTCCCAAGTTTATCTTTTGAACAGGATCTTCTGTCGGAAGGTTCGAAGGTGGTTCCTCCACAATATTTTCGGAGGCTTCCAACTCAACGAAACCTTCTGGAGTTTCAACTGCATTACCAGACCAAGGCTCTGTTCCTTTCCATGGATTTTCTTGATTGGTGATCTCCTCAAGGCTTGCTATGAGATAGTCCCAATCGCCTGTTGAGTCTGGTATTTCTTTTGGAGACGAGGGTTCTTCTGGGTCAGGATGCCACAAGTCTGTATTATCGGACGATTCCTCTTTATCATCAGAGAAATCATACCAATTGGATGAGCTTCCTGGATTTTTGTCAGGTAACTCTTTAAAGAGATATCCAGGGAGATCGATGTCTTCGTGGACTTTAGATGTTGAGGCTTGGTCGGTAAAACGACTTTTAAGCCTTTGTGTCAACTGTCTCAGAGGAGTATCAGGATCATACCCTAACCCATATGAAGACTTTTCTACATGACCGTAGAGTCTCCAATCTTCCAGCTGGCTTTTGGTCAAGGCGGGCTCCAATGGCGTGAGAATACCGCGTCTTTCTCCCAAACCGACTGGGTTTTGAGCGTCAAAGCCCATTTTCTTCATAATTGCTTGTGCCACAGGACTATATAGAGATAGCTGAGGCATACCTTCATTTTGAAAAGGTTCCAGCATGGAGTTTGATGAAGAAGCGTCCGATCTATGAAAGAAGATCGGTCTTTGCTTTGGTGATGTTGTCGGAACAACAAAGGTAGCAGACGTAGGATCTTCTACGTCAGCAGGTGTCTCCATCGGAGTGAGAGCAGGCTGAACTTGCTGAGTGTCAGCTTGGCTTGACGATGCATCGTCTTCTGGCTCTGAGTCCGAGTCTGTGTCTTGCATGATAGACACGAGAGAAACAACAAATTTGCCCCCATACTTTTGTTTCGCCTTCTTCACTTCTTTACCTTTGAAGGGTTTTCTGTCCGCAAAGACACGATGTACAATGCCGTCGTCGCCGACGAACTTGATGCATTGATGTAGAGTTGAAGGGACAACACCGTTCTCGTGTATCCAAGGACGTCCGAGAAGGATGTTGTAGCATGAGGGGGTTTTTATTGCATACACAGTGACCTCAGAGATAAGATAACCGATTTGCAATTTGAACCTGATTTTGCCGATAGGCCTTTGAGTGCTCCCATCGTATCCAAAGATAGATACAGATGTGTGGCTTAGCTTGCTGGGTGGGATGCCCAACTCTTCAAGAGCCGAAGTGGAGATAAGGTTGAGTGCAAAACCTGGGTCGATCTGAACTCTATGTATCGGCATTTCTTTGATGTACCCTGTGAAGTACAGGGGTCGGTTGTGCCTTGCTTCGCCAAGTAGGAGGTCTTCCTTAGTGAAGGCGATGGTTGCACTGGCTGCCCTTTGAACCGAGAGGCATTGGATGCATGATCCCTCAGTTTTCTTTTCTCCCTTTGAGGAAGTTTCAGAGTTTTTGATCCGGTAGTCCATTTCAATTTGGAGGACTTGCGGGGCATGTTTGTCGACATCCTCATTCAGTTTTTGTAATTCTGAGATGAGATTATCACGAGTGCGTGGAGACATTCGTAATAAATCCAGGATGTGAAGACGTGCAGGTATGTGTTTGAAGTGCTCAACCAAGTCATACTTGAAAGCCTCCTTAGGGCCTGCATGTTCATTGTTTTTGCCACTGGGGGCGCTTACAACATCTTTTCCCGAAGGATTTACATAAGTAAAGGAAGATTGGTTGTAATTCTTGTGGTAGTCCAGGCCAGAGCGGGTGCCTCTACCAACTTCGAGAGCTTCTTGAGAAGGATCTTCGTTTGGAAGATTGTCTTCAGGATCAAGAGGCTGTCGTTTTTCATCTACTGGGGATGTATCTGCAGCAGAGTTTCCATCCTCAGTGATTGTGTTGCACGGAGCATTTTCCGGGAGCAAGTCCTGAACAGCATCCAGCAGCTTTTCTTCTTCGTTGACCCATCCATCACCCCAAGTTGGGTTTTCTTCATGATGATGAGTCGGGAAGAATGTGTATTCTGAAGTCACAGTCTCAGGAGAAGAAACCTGAGAGGGTGTCATCTCTGTGAAAGTCACGTGAGACGAGGTAGCTCCAGAGGATACATTGCTAGGCGTCGTCGGAGTGTAGGTAATCTCATCAGACGACGCTTCAGAAGAGCTATAGTCCTGATATATTACATTACAGGAAGCTCTGATAGGAGATGTTGCCTGCTCGGAGTCAGACTCATCCTCGGATGTAAGAGGATCGTCAATCCAGCAATGTTCTCCATTTTCAGGAGTTGAGGGAGGAGGTACCTGATGGGCTTCAGGGACTTCCGGCTCTGGATTGTGAGGAATCTCGTTGACGCGGTCTTGCTCTTGTTCTAGAGCGAGACGCTGCAAGATCCTTGCATATTCTTCAAGATCAGGCATGGGAGCCAGATCCTCTTCTTCGTCTTCTCCGTGTGGCTCAACATAGTTGATTTCCACTGGAGCAATGACAGGTGCTGGGTCAACAGCATCTTCTTGTGCAGCCTCTTGGTCTTCTTCATCATCAGACCAGGATCTTTGTGGTTGCAAGGGGTTATACCAGATTACTGGCATAAGGTGAGTTTCAGGAACCCATTCTTCGTCGGAGAGATACTCTCCTGTTTCAAGAGATTCCTCCCACTCGCCGGTGTAGTTGGGCTCGAATCCATCGTCGGTGTCGCTGGACTCGTATCCATCAGTGGAGAATCCAACTACCGAGTTGCAAGAGTATAATGCCCCCTGCATGGCTTTTTTTTTGAATTGAGGTGGCATGAAATCACTGAGAGTGAAGTTTCTTACCGCCTTTGAAGTCCCTGGAAGGGACGTTTCTGTTGCCCCAAGTGAGGTGGTAGAGGAGGCCTCTGCCTTTTCATGAACTTCTTGTTTTGGCTGGGTCTTCTCTTGCCGTTTGAGCCTGAGGAGATGTTTCCTAGCCTGCCTTCGTTGTTGAGCGGTCGGCTTTGTTTTGATGATCTCCCAATTTTCATCTTCCAGGAGATCGGGATGTACCCATATGGGTTGTCCGTCTGGTGTCGGGAAAGGAACCAGCTTCTCGGACACTTGAATTTTGTTTATCACCATGAAGGAAGTAGTGATCTTCTTCTTCGGTGATTTTGGTGTTTGTCCACATGACACCATGTTGACGGAGGCAGTCCCATAGTTTTTGTCAAAGGTGATGACTCCGTTTTTCCACATCTCGTTTATCTTCTCTCTCACAACAAAGCATTGATTGAGAGGATGCGAGACCATCTGGTGGTATGGACAGTACCGAGGATCATTGGTTTTGCCAACGTCTCCAGGTCTTTTGGGCTCTGGCAAAATGAGTTTGCCATTTGCTAGGAGAGCCTCAAAGATTTCTTCAACGTCTTCATCGAATGGATATTTCTTTTCTACACGTTCTTTGAAGGCATCAGAGAGTTCAGGTCTCTTACCTGCAGCTCTATTTTCAGCTTTCTTTGGTTGCTGAGGAGCTGACTTAGTCTGCACATTGAGAACCTCTTTCTTCTTTGGTTTAGAGGTTGCAACAGCAGTCGGCTCTTTCTTTGATGATTTCTGACTGTTGAGGTCTTTGATCACCGTTTCAGCTTCCATGGAAGCTTCCAGGAGTTCTCCCAGGTTTTTTGATTTGTTGCCGATGATCATGGAGCGGATTTTAGCTCTCATGTTGTTTCGGCAGATGTCGACTAGCGACGCTTGTGGCAGTACATCTGAGCATTTGTACGCCATTGCTTTCCACTTGTGAATGAAGTCATAAGTTGACTCATTCTCTCCCTGTTTTAGGCTGCAGAGCTGAGCCATAGTAACAGGATGATCCTCACCTTGGAAGTGGGCCAGGAAGCGTGTCTCCAGCATAGCCCAGTTCTGAATGGAGTTCTCCGGCAGAGTGGAGTACCAATCGAAGGCCGTACCTTTTAGGGTACTTGCAAAGAGGCGAATCTTTGAGTGCATCTTGATCCGCGATAGCTCCCGTCAAGATCTTGAAGTGGATGACGTGTTGTCTGGCCGATCCTTTCCCCGTATATGTTTGGAGAGTAGGATGTTTGAATTTTGTGGGGAACGGGACCGAGTCCATCCATAAAGGATATGGTGGCTTGATCCCATGCTCTTTGAGTATATCCTCTTCTTTAGCTTTGGCGAGGATACTGTCTACGTCCTTTTTGGTAAGGGCGCGTGACTCATTTTCTTCACAATTCTCCTCCATATTGTTATGATTCGGAGGAGGCTCATTGTTCACCTGATTTTGGACGACAAGGAGAATGTTTT
The DNA here is from genome assembly GCA_028538565.1 of Umbellularia californica. Taxonomy (NCBI): domain Eukaryota; kingdom Viridiplantae; phylum Streptophyta; class Magnoliopsida; order Laurales; family Lauraceae; genus Umbellularia; species Umbellularia californica. The sequence continues at coordinate 28,274,100 of JAPQWN010000006.1, forward strand.
CCATCAGAGTTTCAATCCTCTGCTGGCCTTGTTCCAACTGCTGGATGCGTGTGAGCGCATCATCTCGAGGTGGATTCTGAGGTGGTGGCTCAGAACTTGTAGCCAAGACGTTCATCCCTCGGGATTCGAACGAAGAAATCGTCCTGGTGACCGAGCTGGGGCTCATTCTTTTTGATGAAGAGCTTGATGAAGGATTACTCTCCCGTCCTTGGCTTGAAGGGGCAGGAGATTCTTCAGGATGTCTTCGTGTCCCGGTGACGCTACGGGTCACCGGACGTCGGACATGGATTTTTTATGCTGACTTTTGGCGTCTTCTGGTTTTTCCAACCATATGGACGGCAACAACTTGGTCGGGTCTTTCTTTTTCGACCCATTTGTGGGAGACTTGAAGTGTAGGAGGCTGGGTCCGTTGCTTCTCTAGTCTCTTTTGTCGATATGACGCACGGCGGCGTGCTCGACGAGCGATTTGAGCTTCAGTCAGCTCTGGCTGGGCTCTGACGATGAAGGATGTGCTCCCTCGGGCGCAGCAGCCGAGCTTGTCTTCTTTGTGGTTGGGCAAGGACAGGATGCGGACCCGGTCCTTTGCCTGTTGCAGCGAAGCTTTAAACCTTTCGAGTTCGGCCCCTGTAGAGATGAAGGGTCGAACTGAAGGAGTGTAGGCCTTAGCAGGTGCTTGGAGAGGCCTGGTGATGCATGATCTGATTTTGGGCTTGTGGGAGCAAGCCGATTCATGCTGGGTCGACTTGGGAGTCAAGTTGGAGATGGGTCTCTCCTCTTTCATGTAGGCAAGAGGGTAGAACTGGTTCTCTTTGAGTGGGGCCAGGTATGCTGGCTTGGTGGATGTTTGAGACCTTCTTTGTTTTGGGGAAGGTCTTGGAGACCAAGTCTTAGGGTAGACCTGGTTGGTTGTTGGTCGAGGCTTCGCGGGGGTGCCGCGGGCTTCGGGCTTTTGGGCGCTCGCCTTTGGTGTCACGGGAGTGACACGTTGAGAGGCGATTTTCTGCCTTTTGGCAGGCGCAGTTTGTTCTTCGGGAAGTGGGAATGGTCCCAGTGTCCCGAAGACGATGGTCCGGGGAGTCGAGGTCGACCCGGAGTTCAGAGAGTTGCCGAGGGAGTTGACGCTTCGGCAGCTGGCAGGGCGCTTGTAAGTGCGCTCGGTTTGCTTCTGTTGAAGCATGAGTTGGTGCTTGTTCTCATCGAAGATAATGGTTAAGGCTGCCATTGTTAGTTTCGAAAAAGTTCTGAAACAAGACCACATCCATTAGTAATCACAAGAATATAATGATCATAAATGGGAATTTCTATGGTTGTCTTTTCAAATCGCTCAAGGGATATGACCCAAGCGACATGAAGAAGGCAAAAAGCCATAGATGGTACAATTGTTCTGACAGCGAACATGGTAGGCTCGAAATGAGCGTTCCAATGACTGCTAGAAGTAATTGTATACCTAAATTCGACTTATCGAGAAGCGGAGCTTGCTCGAGATAAGAAGAATATAAGGTAGGAGTTATAAATGTGCCGGTCACAGATACAGTAGACCCTGAAAGGGCGTACCAGTATTGCTATGCACAAATGTTGGAGATCGCATCCATGAGATGGGATTCTTTGTTTTTTTGAAATGTCAAGATTGGATTCATCAAAGAGAGCAGATGATATTCCGATCCGAATACGGGCTCAACGATTTCCGCGAGCGCCAGTACCCAGAAGGGAAGGAACCACAATTTCTCGGATCTGAATCTAAAATGACGAGAGTTTTTTTTTTTGAAGATTTTTTTTTTAGATTTTCATTTTTTTTTTAAAAAAAATTCTTTTTTTTTTTGTTTAAGATTTTTTTTTTTGAAAATCTTTTTTTTTTATTTTTTATTTTTTTATTTTTTTTTATTTTGATTTTTTTATTTTTTTAAGATTTTTTTTTTTGAAAATCTTTTTTTTTATTTTTGATTTTTTTTTTAAATTTTTAAGATTTAAAGACGAGAGAGTACACATAGGCCTCCTAACCCGGTCTTATGAAACCTCAATTGATAGAATTGCCCCCAGGTAAGGGTAGGATTACTTAATGAACCCGTTTGGAGGACCCTTGCCTAGAACAGTCAAGCTGTCTCCACACTCTGGACAAGGCTTTTCTTGAATCAATCGTGATCAAAGAACGCAATTGGTTTAACCTTAGTGGTCTATGTCTTTTTTTTCAAATCCCAAATAGACTCATCGAAGAGAAACGATGGCCCAAAACCTTAGTCGAACGGGCTCAACATTTCTGCAAGCACCAAAGAACGATAGGATAGGATCAAAGCTTCTCAATTTTGAATCAGAATTGAGAAAACTGATTTTTTGATTTTTTTTCTTTGAAATCTCTAATGAACTCATCGAAGAGAAACGATGGCCCAAAACCTTAGTCGAACGGGCTCAACATTTCTGCAAGCACCAAAGAACGATAGGATAGGATCAAAGTTTCTCAATTTTGAATCCAAACTAAGAAAACTGATTTTTTTTTTTTGAAAAGAGAAAGAATGGAAACAAACTCAAAGAAATAGAAATTTCCAAAAAATCCCATCTCATTTTTTTTGGGTACAAAATCCAACATAGGCCACCAGCTAGAAAGTAGCCAAGGAATCCGGAAAAGAAGTATAAGCATAGAGCAAAAAGTATGATATGCAAATATTTCATTTCCAAGCACCGTGTTCTCAAATGAACGAGTCCCACCGGGTGTGCCAGCTTGATGGAACGCGCTCCGAGGCGCCTGCTGGGGCGGCTACCGGGGTCGGCGGAACGTGGGAGTCCGTCGGGTCCGGCCCTTTCGCGCCCTGGCGGGCCCTGAAGCGTGCATCAACATTTCTTTTGTGTGGGTGTGCCAGATTTTCTATTTTACTTGGAATTGCAAGTGGTAATCCGGAGATCAACCTTCGCAAGTAAAAAGGAAATCAACTTCTTTCAAGTTTTCCATTGCACAAATATTTAAGAAAAGAGACATTTTCTTGGTTTGCCGTGAAAGGCGATTTTGTTTGGCATTTATAGCCGATTTTGGCGTTTATAGCCGATTTACAATTCTCATCAATAATGAAAGACAAGAGTTGTGATTTTTGTCTCTTTTAGAAAAATACAAACTACAATGAAAAGCAAGAAAAGGAAGATCTAACTTTTCAGGAGATTGTGGGGGACTCGTTCAGATTGACGGTCGCAAGCCATGTATGGGCTTCGCCATCATCCATGCAGATGAGAACAGAAGATGCTCTTGATTTGCTTGGCTTGGCTATAACCTCAGGTTTTTAGAGGACAAAGACCAAGAGAAGGTCCTATGTCCAATAAAAAGCTAAGTAGACGGGCTGAAAAGCCACGTCTAAGCCATTGGAGGCAGCAGGAGAAGGCAAGGACCTTGGGGGGGGGTGCCCCCCAAGGGACTTTTGTCACCTTGTAGTGGTGGCCGGTGCAGAACTTCAGCAGAGTTTTTCTCTCTTTTTCTTTCTCTCAGATCTCTTTCTGATCTTTTTTTTCTGATCTTCTGATTTTCTCCTCTTTTTTCCGATCTTTTTCCGATCTTCATTTCAATGGAATGCTCTCCTATTTATAGGCCTTTGGTAGCCATTTAGGAGGGTTTATGAGCCTTAATGGCTTTAATGGGAGGAGTTACAAGATTTATTTCTTGATTTTGTAACTCCTTTTTCCTTGAATCTGATTGGCCGATGGAGATTAAGGGCTTTTAATCACCTTAATTACCATAATGGGAGGAGTTTCATGGTTTAAATGCCATGAATCAATTGACTTGTAACTCCCAAATGCTTGCTTCTGATTGGGCCGTCCAAAGAAATGAATTAATGACTGCAATAAAGCTAGTCAATTAACCACATTAATTGGTCGCCGAGCAGTCGAAGAGTCGCGGGCCATGCCGTGTCTTCTGGAATTCTTCTGGCGATGATCATCGATGGATCTACATGCTGATCGACATCGGATGAACATGTAACTTCAGACATTGATAGCTAAGAGTGGGCCGGTGACATCTGTCTTGTCGATTTCACGATCGGTCGGACAGAAAGTGCACTTTCTTGGTCAGCCGGTTGGCGATCTTGGAGCGATCACTGATGATTTTATGCTTTTGGAGGTTGACCCGTGATTTTGACGGATGTCGTCGGATATGAGTCAATTTCAAGCACTAAAAATCACATTTTCAGGGAACCACAGGAGCCAAAGTGCGCGAAACGCGAAAAAAGACGGAAAAACGGGTCACCGGCGGAAAATCCGGTGACCCGGACCTCCATGGTCGCCGGCGACCATGGGCCATGGTCGCAGGGGCCTGCGACCCTGGGGGATTTTTCCCTTTCGGAGCCCGTTTTGCGGTCGTTTTGAGGTCTTTTTCGTCGCCGTTTTCTTCTGTATTTTTCTTGACATTTCTTCTCATTTATTGGCTTGATTTCCCTGTAGAAAACTTGATGAGAATCCTTGCATTTTTAGAGTGCAAAGTTTCTAATTTTCCGGGAAAGCCGAAGACTTTGTCGCGTAGAGCTGCTGATTTTCCGCCAGAAGTCGAAACTTGGTCAAACGATGTCGGAATGACCTGAAATTTGAGGTGAAGCCTCCTGAGTAATAAATAAGACCAACCATAGGCTTTTGTTTGAGTTTTGAAGCCGTTTGGGGTCCCGTCGATGCTTCACTTGATTTTGCTGCGGGGAAAATGCCGAGCTTTGATGTGCGGTCAAACGATGTCCGATTGACCTGAAATTTGACGGGGAGCCTATTGGAGTCATTTTGAGACGTTCCATGGGCTCCGTTTTGGATGTCATGGTCCCGGGTTGCTCCGCCGCCGGTAGGCTTGATTTTCTCTCGGAGCATCGAAACCTGGTCAAACGTTTTCGGAATGACCTGAAATTTGACGTGCAGCCTTTTGGAAGCATGTTGAAGCCACTCATGCACTTGGTTTGATGAGCGAAGGATTCGGTGGTTCCCGCCGCCGGGAGGCTTGATTTTGCTGCTCGAGCATTGATGGAGGGTCAAACGTTGTCGGTTTGACTTGAAATTTGGAATGGAGCCTTTTTGGGACATGCTGGAGTCATCCGTAGGCTCTGATCGAAGTTTTGACGTCTCCGATGATGTCGCCGCCGGGAGCACCATTTTAGATGTCGGAGAAGTGAAGTTAGGCCAAATGTTGTCGAAATGACCCGAAACTTCATGTGTACTCTTCTCTTGGCTATCTTGAAGGATCTTGCAGTTTTTGTTTGATTCTGACAAGATTTGATTTTTTGGAGAAATTGCATTGCCTATTTATGGCAGGTTGCGACTTCATGCAGCTTTCTTGATGTTGAAGAGGCAAAGTGACATTTTTGGTGTCAACAGAGACGTTAAAACTTCGATCAGAGCCTACGGATGACTCCAGCATGTCTCAAAAGGGCTCCATGTCAAATTTCAAGTCAAACCGACAACGTTTGACCCTCCATCAATGCTCGAGCAGCAAAATCAAGCCTCCCGGTGGCGGGAACCACCGAAGCCTTCGCTCATCAAACCAAGTGCATGAGTGGCTTCAACATGCTTCCAAAAGGCTGCACGTCGAATTTCAGGTCATTCCGACAACGTTTGACCAGGTTTCGACGCTCCGAAAGAAAATCAAGCCTACCGGCGGCGGAGCTCCCCGGGACCATGGTTTCCAAGATAGAGCCTGTGGATCATCTCAAAATGACTCCAATAGGTTCCCTGTCAAATTTCAGGTCAATCGGACATCGTTTGACCGCACATCAAAGCTCGGCATTTTCCCCGCAGCAAAATCAAGTGAAGCATCGATGGGACCCCAAACGGCTTCAAAACTCAAACAAAAGCCTATGGTTGGTCTTATTTATTGCTCAGGAGGCTTCACCTCAAATTTCAGGTCATTCCGACATCGTTTGACCAAGTTTCAGCTTCTGGCGGAAAATCAAAAACTCTACGCGACAAAGTCTTCGGCTTTCCCGGAAAATTAGAAACTTTGCACTCTAAAAATGCAAGGATTCTCATCAAGTTTTCTACAGGGAAATAAAGCCAATAAATGAGAAGAAATGTCAGGAAAAATACAGAAGAAAACGGCGACGAAAAAGACCTCAAAACGACCGCAAAACGGGCTCCGAAGGGGAAAATTCCCCCAGGGTCGCAGGCCCCTGCGACCCTGGGCCAAGGTCGCAGGCCCCTGCGACCCTGGGCCAAGGTCGCAGGCCCTTGCGACCATGGCCCATGGTCGCAGGCCCCTGCGACCATGGAAGTCCGGGTCACCGGATTTTCCGCCGGTGACCCGTTTTTCCGTCTTTGGTTGCGTTTCGCGCACTTTGGCCCCTGTGGTTTCCTGAAAATGTGATTTTTAGTTCTTGAAATTGACTCATATCCTCCGACATCCGTCAAAATCACGGGTCAACCTCCAAAAGCATAAAATCATCATTGATCGCTCCAAGATCGCCAACCGGTCGATCAAAAAAAGGGCTCTTTCTGTCCGACCGATCGAGAAATCGACAAGACAGATGTCACCGGCCCGCTCTTAGCTATCAATGTCTGAAGTTACATGTTCATCCGATGTCGATCAGCATGAAGATCCATCGATGATCATCGCCAGAAGAATTCCAGAAGACACGGCACGACCCGCGACTCTTCGACTTCTCGGCGACCAATTAATGTGGTTAATTGACTAGCTTTATTGCAGTCATTAATTCATTTCTTTGGACGGCCCAATCAGAAGCAAGCATTTGGGAGTTACAAGTCAATTGATTCATGGCATTTAAACCATGAAACTCCTCCCATTATGGTAATTAAGGTGATTAAAAGCCCTTAATCTCCATCGGCCAATCAGATTCAAGGAAAAAGGAGTTACAAAATCAAGAAATAAATCTTGTAACTCCTCCCATTAAAGCCATTAAAGCCCATAAACTCTCCTAAATGGCTACCAAAAGCCTATAAATAGGAGAGCATTCCATTGAAATCGAGATCAGAAAATCGAGATCGATCGATCGGAAAGAATCCAGAGCTCGTATCCAGAGAAAGAAAAAAGAGAGAAAAACTCTGCTGAAGTTCTGCACCGGCCACCACTACAAGGTGACAAAAGTCCCTTGGGGGGCACCCCCCCAAGGTCCTTGCCTTCTCCTGCTGCCTCCAATGGCTTAGACGTGGCTTTTCAGCCCGTCTACTTAGCTTTTATTGGACATAGGACCTTCTCTTGGTCTTTGTCCTCTAAAAACCTGAGGTTATAGCCAAGCCAAGCGAATCAAGAGCATCCTCTGTTCTCATCTGCATGGATGATGGCGAAGCCCACACATGGCTTGCGACCGTCAATCTGAACGAGTCCCCCACAATCTCCTGAGAAGTTAGATCCTCATTTTCTTGCTTTTCATTGTAGTTTGTATTTTTCTAAAGAGACAAAAAACACAACTCTTGTCTTTCATTATTGATAAGAATTGTAAATCGGCTATAAACGCCAAAATCGGCTATAAACGCCACAAAATCGGCTATAAATGCCAAACAAAATCGCCTTTCACGGCAAACCAAGAAAATGTCTCTTTTCTTAAATATTTGTGCAATGGAAAACTTGAAAGAAGTTGATTTCTTTTTTACTTGCGAAGGTTGATCTCCGGATTACCACTTGCAATTCCAAGTAAAATAGAAAATCTGGCACACCCACACAAAAGAAATGTTGAAACACGCTTCAGGCCCGCCAGGGCGCGAAAGGGCCGGACCCTACGGACTCCCACGTTCCGCCGACCCCGGTAGCCGCCCCACGGCGCCTCCGGAGCGCGTTCCATCAAGCTGGCACACCCAGTGGGACTCGTTCATTTGAGAACACGGTGCTTGGAAATGAAATATTTGCATATCATACTTTTTGCTCTATGCTTATACTTCTTTTCCGGATTCCTTGGCTACTTTCTAGCTGGTAGCCTATGTTGGATTTTGCATCCTAAAAAAAAATGAGATGGGATTTTTTGGAAATTTCTATTTCTTTGAGTTTGTTTCCATTCTTTCTCTTTTCGAAAAAAAAAAATCAGTTTTCTTGGTTTGAATTCAAAATTGAGAAACTTTGATCCTATCCTATCGTTCTTTGGTGCTTGCAGAAATGTTGAGCCCGTTCGACTAAGGTTTTGGACCATCGTTTCTCTTCGATGAGTTCATTAGAGATTTCAAAAAAAAAAATAAATAAATAAAAAATCAGCTTTCTTAGTTTGGATTCAAAATTGAGAAACTTTGATCCTATCCTATCGTTCTTTGGTGCTTGCAGAAATGTTGAGCCCGTTCGACTAAGGTTTTGGGCCATCGTTTCTCTTCGATGAGTCTATTTGGGATTTTTATAAAAAAAAAAGGACATAGACCACTAAGGTTAAACCAATTGCGTTCTTTGATCACGATTGATTCAAGAAAAGCCTTGTCCAGAGTGTGGAGACAGCTTGACTGTTCTAGGCAAGGGTCCTCCAAACGGGTTCATTAAGTAATCCTACCCTTACCTAGGGGCAATTCTATCAATTGAGGTTTCATAAGACCGGGTTAGGAGGCCTATGTGTACTCTCTCGTCTTTAAATCTTAAAAAAATAAAAAAATAAAAAAAAGATTTTCAAAAAAAAAATCTTAAAAAAAAACAAAAATTTTCAAAAAAAATAAAATAAATAAAAATAAATAAAAATATATTTAAAAAAAATAAAAATAATAAAAATAATAAAATAAAATAAAAAATCATTTCAAAAAAAAAATCTCCAAAAACTCGTCACTTTTGATTTCAGATCTGAGAAATTTTGGTTTCTTCTTTTCTGAGCACTGGCGCTCGCGGAAATCGCCGAGACCGTGTTCAGATCAGAATACCATTTGCTCTCCTTGATGGAACCAATCTTGACATTTCAAAAAAAAAAAACTCGTCACTTTTGGATTCAGATTCGAGAAATTGTGGTCTCTTCCCTTCTGAGTACTGGCGCTCGCGGAAATCGTTGAGCCCGTATTTGAATCGGAATGCCACCTGCTCTCTTTGACGAATCCATTTCTGACCTTTCAAAACAAAGAATCCCATCTCATGGATGCGATCTCCAACATTTGTGCATAGCAATACTGGTACGCCCTTTCAGGGTCTACTGTATCTGTGACCGGCACATTTGTAACTCCTACCTTATATTCTTCTTATCTCGAGCAAGCCCTGCTTCTCGATAAGTCGAATTTAGGTTTACAATTGCTTCTAGCAGTCACTGGAACGCTCATTCTGGGCTCACCATACTTGCTGTCAGAACAATTGTACCATCTATGGCTTTTTACCTTCTTCATGTCGCCTGGGTCATATCCCTTGAGCGATTTGAAAAGACAGACATAGAAATTCCCATTTATGATCATTATATTCTTGTGATTACTAATGGATGTGGTCTTGTTTCAGAACTTTTTTCGAAATGAACAATGGCAGCCTTAACCATTATCTTCGTTGAGAACAAGCACCAACTCATGCTTCAACAGAAGCAAACCGAGCGCACTTACAAGCGCCCTGCCAGCTGCCGAAGCGTCAACTCCCTCGGCAACTCTCTGAACTCCGGGTCGACCTCGACTCCCCGGACCATCGTCTTCGGGACACTGGGACCATTCCCACTTCCCGAAGAACAAGCTGCGCCTGCTAAAAAGCAGAAGATCGCCTCTCAACGTGTCACTCCCGTGACACCAAAGGCGAGCGCCCAAAAGCCCGAAGCCCGCGGTACCCCCGCGAAGCCTCGACCAACAACCAACCAGGTCTACCCTAAGACTTGGTCTCCAAGACCTTCCCCAAAACAAAGAAGGTCTCAAACTTCCACCAAGCCAGCATACCTGGCCCCACTCAAAGAGAACCAGTTCTACCCTCTTGCCTACATGAAAGAGGAGAGACCCATCTCCAACCTGACTCCCAAGTCAAACCAGCATGAGCCGGCTTATTCCTACAGGCCCAAAATTAGATCATGCATCACCAGGCCTCTACAAGCACCTGCTAAGGCCTACACTCCTTCAGTTCGACCCTTCATCTCTACAGGGGCCGAACTCGAAAGGTTTAAAGCTTCGCTGCAACAGGCAAAGGACCGGGTCCGGATCCTGTCCTTGCCTAGCTACAAAGAAGACAGGCTCGGCTGCTGCGCCCGAGGGAGTACATCCTTCATCGTCAGAGCCCAGCCAGAGCTGACCGAAGCTCAAGCTGCTCGTCGAGCACGTCGCCGTGCGTCATATCGACAAAAGAGACTAAAGAAGCAAAGGACCCAGCCTCCTACACTTCAAGTCTCCCGCAAATGGGTCGAAAAAGAAAGACCCGACCAAGTTCATGCCGTCCATATGGTTGGAAAAACCAGAAGACGCCAAAGGTCAGCATAAAAAATCCATGTCCGACGTCCGGTGACCCGTAGCGTCACCAGGACACAAAGACATCCCGAAGAATCTCCTGCCCCTTCCAGCCAAGGACGGGAGAGTAATCCTTCATCAAGCTCTTCATCAAAAAGAATGAGCCTCAGCTCAGTCACCAGGATGGTTTCTTCGTTCGAATCCCGAGGGATGAACGTCTTGGCTACAAGTTCTGAGCCACCACCTCAGAATCCACTTCAAGATGATGCGCTCACACGCATCCAGCAGTTGGAACAAGGCCAGCAGAGGATTGAAACTCTGATGGAAAACCTTCTCATTGTCGTCCAAAATCAGGCGAACAATGAGCCTCCTCCGAATCATGGCAATAACGAGGAAAATTGTGAAGAAAATAAGTCGCGCGCCCTTGCCAAAAAGGACGTAGACAGTATCCTCGCCAAAGCTAAAGAAGAGGATATACTCAAAGAGCATGGGATCAAGCCACCATATCCTTTATGGATGGACTCGGTCCCGTTCCCCACAAAATTCAAACATCCTACTCTCCAAACATATATGGGGAAAGGATCGGCCAGACAGCACGTCATCCACTTCAAGATCTTGACGGGAGCTATCGCGGATCAAGATGCACTCAAGATTCGCCTCTTTGCAAGTACCCTAAAAGGTACGGCCTTCGATTGGTACTCCACTCTGCCGGAGAACTCCATTCAGAACTGGGCTATGCTGGAGACACGCTTCCTGACCCACTTCCAAGGTGAGGATCATCCTGTTACTATGGCTCAGCTCTGCAGCCTAAAACAGGGAGAGAATGAGTCAACATACGACTTCATTCACAAGTGGAAAGCAATGGCGTACAAATGTTCAGATGTACTGCCACAAGCGTCGCTAGTCGACATCTGCCGTAACAATATGAGAGCTAAAATCCGCTCCATGATTATCGGCAATAAATCAAAAAACCTGGGAGAACTCCTGGAAGCTTCTATGGAAGCTGAAATGGTGATTAAAGACCTCAACAGTCAGAAGTCATCAAGAAAAGAGCCAACCGCCATTGTAACCTCTAAACCAAAGAAGAAAGAGGTCCTTAATGTGCAAACCAAGTCAGCTCCTCAGCAACCAAAGAAAGCTGAAAACAAAACTGCAGGTAAAAGGCCTGAACTCTCTGATGCCTTCAAAGAGCGAGTAGGAAAGAAATATCCGTTCGATGAAGACGTTGAAGAAATCTTTGAGGCTCTCCTAGCAAATGGCAAACTCATTTTGCCAGAGCCCAAAAGACCTGGAAAAGTTGGCAAAACCAATGATCCTCGGTACTGTCCATACCACCAGATGGTCTCGCATCCTCTCAATCAATGCTTTGTTGTGAGAGAGAAGATAAACGAGATGTGGAAAAACGGAGTCATCACCTTTGACAAAAACTATGGGACTGCCTCCGTTAACATGGTGTCATGTGGACAAACACCAAAATCACCGAAGAAGAAGATCACTACTTCCTTCAAGGTGATAAAAAGAATTCAAACGTCCGAAGTGTTGGTTCCTTGCCCGACACCAGACGGACAACCCATATGGGTACATCCCGATCTCCTGGAAGATGAAAACTGGGAGATCGTAAAAACAAAGCCGACAGCTCAACAGCGAAGGCAGGCTAAGGAAACATCTCCTCAGGCTCAAACGGCAAGAGAAGACCCAGCCAAAACAAGAAGTCCATGAAAAGGCAGAGGCCACCTCTACCACTTCACTCGGGGCAACAAAAACGTCCCTTCCAGAGACTTCAAAGGCGGTAAGAAACTTCACTCTCAGTGATTTCATGCCACCTCAATTCAAAAAAGAAGCCATGCAGGGGGCATTATACTCTTGCAACTCGGTAGTTGGATTCTCCATTGATGGATACGAGTCCAGCGACACCGACGATGGATTCGAGCCCAACTACACCGGCGAGTGGGAGGAATCTCTTGAAACAGGAGAGTATCTCTCCGACGAAGAATGGGTTCCTGAAACTCACCTTATGCCAGTAATCTGGTATAACCCCTTGCAACCACAAGGATCCTGGTCTGATGATGAAGAAGACCAAGAGGCTGCACAAGAAGATGCTGTTAACCCAGCACCTGTCATTGCTCCAGTGGAAATCAACTATGTTGAGCCACACGGAGAAGACGAAGAAGAGGATCTGGCTCCCATGCCTGATCTTGAAGAATATGCAAGGATCTTACAGCGTCTCGCTCTAGAACAAGAGCAAGATCGTGTTAACGAGCCTCCTCGCAACCCAGAGCCTGAAGTCCCTGAAGATAATCAGGTACATCCACCCTTAACTCCTGAAAATGGAGAACATTGCTGGATTGACGATCCTCTTAATCCGAGGATGAGTCTGACTCCGAGCAGGCAACATCTCCTATCAGAGCTTCCTGTAATGTAATATATCAGGACTATAGCTCTTCTGAAGCGTCGTCTGATGAGATTACCTATACTCCGACAACGCCTAGCAATGTATTCTCTGGAGCTATCTCATCTCACGTGACTGTCACAGAGATGACACCCTCTCAGGTTTCTTCTCCTGAGACTGTGACTTCAGGATACACATTCTTCCCGACTGATCATCATGAAGAAAACCCAGATAATGATGCTTGGGATGATGAAATAGTCAACACAGAAGAAAAGCTGCTGGATGCTGTTCAGGACTTGCTCCCGGAAAATGCTCCGTGTAACACAATCACTGAGGATGGCAACTCTGCTGCAGATACAGCCTCAGTGGATGAAAAACGACAGCCTCTTGATCCTGAAGACAATCTTCCAAACGAAGATCCTTCTCAAGAAGCTCTCGAAGTTGGTAGAGGCACCCGCTCGGGCCGGGACTACCACAAAAATTACAACCAATCTTCCTTTACTTATGTAAATCCTTTGGGAAAAGATGTTGTAAGCGCCCCCAGTGGCAAAAACAATGAACATGCAGGCCCCAAGGAGGCTTTCAAGTATGACTTGGTTGAGCACTTCAAACACATACCTGCACGTCTTCACATCCTAGACTTATTGCGAATGTCTCCACGCACTCGTGATAATCTCATCTCAGAATTACAAAAAATGAATGAGGATGTCGACAAACATGCCCCACAAGTCCTCCAAATTGAAATGGACTACCGGGTCAAAAACTCAGAAACCTCCTTAAAAGGAGAAAAAGAGAAAAGCGAGGGATCATGCATCCAATGCCTCTCGGTTCAAAAGGCAGCCAGTGCAACCATCGCCTTCACTAAGGAAGACCTCCTACTTGGCGAAGCAAGGCATAACCGACCCCTGTACTTCACAGGGTACATCAAGGAAATGCCTATACACAGAGTTCAGGTCGACCCAGGTTCTGCACTCAACCTCATCTCCACTTCGGCTCTCGAAGAGTTGGGCATCCCACCCAGCAAGCTGAGCCACACATCTGTATCTATCTTTGGATACGATGGGAGCGCTCAAAGGCCTATCGGTAAAATCAGGTTCAAATTGCAAATCGGTGATCTTATCTCTGAGGTCACTGTGTATGCAATAAAAACCCCCTCATGCTACAACATCCTTCTCGGACGTCCTTGGATACACGAGAACGGTGTTGTCCCTTCAACTCTACATCAATGCATCAAGTTCGTCGGCGACGACGGCATGGTACATCGTGTCTTTGCGGACAGAAAACCCTTCAAAGGTAAAGAAGTCCACTTCGCAGACTCCCAGATGTATGAAGGAAAAAAAGAAGAAGAGGAAATAGCACCCCCTGCTGAAAATCTCCAGAAAGATAAAGGCAAGGCTCCTCAAAAATCACCGGAAGAAAACAAACCCTCCGGCAAATTAGAAGAGAGTAGTCAATCTCCCTTCCTCATCTCCCTCAAATCTTCAAAACCTTTGGTCATCACAACCAGAGTGAAGAAGGCAAAGCAAAAGCCCGGGGGCAAATTTGTTGTTTCTCTCGTGTCTATCATGCAAGACACAGACTCGGACTCAGAGCCAGAAGACGATGCATCGTCAAGCCAAGCTGACGCTCAGCATGTTCAGCCTGCTCTCACTCCGACGGAGACACCTGCTGATGTAGAAGATCCTACGTCTGCTACCTTTGTTGTTCTGACAACATCACCAAAGCAAAAGCCGATCTTCTTCCATAGATCGGATGCTTCTTCATCAAATTCCTTGCTTGAACCCTTCCAAAATGAAGGTATGCCTCAACTATCTCTATATAGTCCTGTGGCACAAGCTATCATGAAGAAAATGGGCTTTGACGCTCAGAACCCAGTCGGTTTGGGAGAAGGCCGCGGTATTCGCACGCCATTGGGGCCCGCCTTGACCAAAAGCCAGCTGGAAGATTGGAGACTCTACGGATATGTAGAAAAGTCTTCACATGGGTTAGGATATGATCCTGATACCCCCCTGAGACAGTTGATACAAAAGCTTAAAAGTCGTTTTACATACCAAGCCTCAACATCTCAAGTCCACGAAGACATCGATCTCCCTGGATATCTCTTTAAAGAGTTACCTGACAAAGATCCAGGAAGCTCATCCAATTGGTACGATTTCTCTGATGATGAAGAGGAATCGCCCGATGACACAGACGGGTGGCATCCTGACCCAGAAGAACCCTCGTCTCCAAAAGAAATACCAGACTCAACAGGCGATTGGGACTATCTCATAGCAAGCCTTGAGGAGATCACCAATCAAGAAAATCCATGGAAAGGAACAGAGCCTTGGTCTGGTAATGCAGTCGAAACCCCAGAAGGCTTCGTTGAGTTGGAAGCCTCCGAAAATATTATGGAGGAACCACCTTCGAACCTTCCGACAGAAGATTCTGTTCAAAAGATAAACTTGGGAACACCTGATAACCCACGTCCTGTATTCATAAGCAAGAATATAAAGGATGATGAGTTACCCGAGTATATCGCTTTTCTTCGTGAGTTTGTTGATTGCTTTGCATGGTCCTATGCTGAAATGCCTGGTTTAGACCCCAAAGTAGCAGTCCACAAACTCAATCTTCAAGAAGACATCAAGCCGGTCAAACAAGGCCAAAGAAGATTCCGTCCAAATGTGATGGATAAAATCGAACAAGAAGTTCAAAAGCTCAAAAGCATTGGCTTCATCCGTGAGGAACAACATCCAGAATGGTTGGCCAACATTGTCCCCGTGACAAAGAAAAATGGGCAGATCAGGGTCTGTATTGACTGTAGAGACCTGAATGGCGCTTGCCCTAAAGATGAATTCCCGCTCCCCATATCGGAGGTGATGATTGACAATACCTGCGGATTCGAGCGAATGACATTCATGGATGGCTTCTCTGGCTACAATCAGATAAAGATGCATCCTGAAGATGAAAAGCACACTTCATTTCGGACTCCATTTGGCGTATATTGCTATACTGTCATGCCATTTGGTCTGAAAAATGCTGGTGCCACATATCAGAGGGCTATGATGAAAATATTCCAAGATATGCAGCACAAGACGGTCGAATGTTACGTTGATGACCTCGCCGTCAAAAGCAGAAGAAAAGAAGACCATCTCAAAGATCTTCGGGAAGTCTTCCTCCGACTCCGCAAACACAAACTGCGGATGAATCCTCTAAAATGCTTCTTCGGCGTCTCGTCGGGTAAGTTTCTCGGATTCCTTGTTCGGAAAGCTGGAATAGAACTTGACCCCATAAAAGTCAAGGCTATTCTAGAAATGCCCTCTCTAAGAACCTTGAGAGAACTAAAAGGGCCCCAAGGGAGATTGGCCTACATCAGATGGTTCATCTCCAATCTTTCGGGGAAATGCCGTCCATTCTCTCGATTGATGAAAAAGGGTGTAGACTTTGTCTGGGATGCCGACTGTGAAGCCGCATTTCAAGATATCAAGTCATACCTGACCAAACCTCCAGTGTTAGCTGCCCCTGCCACTGGAAAACCATTCATCTTGTACACAAGAGCCCTTGATCACTCTCTGGGTGCTCTGCTTGCACAAGAAAATGATGAAAGAAAAGAAGCTGCTCTATACTACCTCAGCCGCATGCTAGTAGGTGCAGAGCATCGCTACTCCCCAGTCGAAAAGGAATGCCTTGCAGTGATGTTTGCCGTACAAAAGCTACGTCACTACTTGCTTTCCAACACAGTCTACCTGGTCTCGAGGATCAACCTCTTGAAGGTCCTTGTCACGAAGGCCGGTTCTCTCAATGCCCGACTGGCAAAATGGTCCATCCTCTTGTCACAATTTGATATTAGGTATGTACCACAAAAAGCAATCAAAGGCCAAGCTCTAGCAGACTTTCTCGCAGAGCATCCATTGCCTAAAGATTCTCCACTCAGAGATGATCTCCCAGACGAACCTGTCTACAACGTGGAGACTTTCTCACCAAATGCCTCCTGGGACATGTACTTTGACGGTGCAACCAGGACAAATGAAAAAAGAAAGCTGATCTCAGGAGTTGGCATCCTCTTTGTTAGCCCTGACAAATACATGATTCCACACGCTTTCTCGCTACTGGAACCATGCACAAACAATGCAGCTGAATACCAAGCTCTGATCCTAGGATTGGAACTCGCCATCGAATCCGGTATCACTATGCTGGAAGTCTTTGGAGACTCTCAACTGATCGTCAACCAGATGAATCAGAAAAATGAAGTCAGGAAGCCCGATCTGCTGCCTTATTACAACAAGGCACAATCGCTTCTGCAAAAGTTTGACATCTGTAACATCACCCACATTCGTAGAGGTGAAAACATCCGTGCAGATGCCCTTGCCGGACTTGCCGCATCAATGGCGATCCAGGAAGGAAAAAACATGCAAATTACAGTGAGTGAGAGAAGGATCCTCCCTCCTCTTAACACACACCAAGCAGTTGCTGAATGCCACCGAGTGGTTGGAAGTCGGATCTCTATCCTTCAAACTTCAATCGGCGACTGGAGGGATCCGTTCATTGATTACACTATGTTCGGAATCCTACCTGAAGATCCAAAAGAACGGGTAAGCATCCAAAGGCGAGCCCCAAACTTTCATTTGGATATCCCTTCAAAAATCCTTTACAGGAAATCCTTCAATGGAGTACTCCTACGCTGCTTGTCACAACAAGAAGCTGAAGAAACACTCAAAGAAGTTCACGCTGGTCTTTGTGGAGCTCATCAGGCTGGTCCCAAGCTCTACGACCAAATCAAAAGGTTGGGTTACTACTGGCCTACCATGGTACCCGACGCAATGCAATTTGCTAAGCGCTGCCAACAATGCCAAGTTCATGGAGACTACATTCACATGCCTCCAGAATGGCTGCATCCTACAGCAATCTCATGGCCTTTTGAAGCATGGGGCATGGACATCATAGGTCCTATCTCTCCCCCTTCAAGCAAAGGTCATCGCTTCATCTTCGCCGCTACGGATTATTTCTCCAAGTGGTCAGAAGCATTTACGTTCAACGAAATGAAGACCTCATCAGTTCTTCAGTTCCTGCGCACCAACATCATTTGTCGTTTCGGCATACCCAAGAGATTCGTCCATGATAACGGACCACAATTCCGGGATCATCGATTCTACAGGTTTTGCGACAAATACAAAATTCAAAGCTGTCCTTCGACTCCATATAATCCGGCAGCAAACGGATTAGCAGAAGCCTTCAACAAGACACTCTGCAAAATCCTCAAGAAAATGGTCTCTAGTCACAAAAGAGACTGGAGCGACAAACTGTCTGAAGCTTTGTGGGCCTATCGAACCACCGTTCGAGGACCAACCCATAGCACACCATTCTCCTTGGTCTATGGATGCGAAGCTGTCGTGCCCCTAGAGGTACAAATTCCTTCTCTGAGGGTATCTCTACAAAATGACATGACTCAAGAAAGCAATGCGAAATTACGACTTCATGAGCTGGACAATCTCGATGAGAGACGGCTCGAAGCTCGACAAAGCATTGAACTTTACCAAGCACGCATGGCAGGATCTTTTGACAAAAAGGTCAGGCAACGCGCCTACAAAAAGGGTGACTTGGTTCTTGCGGTAAAAAGACCAATGGTCTTCGCACACAAATCCAAAGGCAAATTTGAACCAAAATGGGAGGGACCCTACGTCATCGACAAGGTCTTCTCCAATGGTGCATATGCCCTCCTAAACATGGAAGGCGACAGATGTATGCTGCCTATCAACGGCAAGTTCTTGAAGCGGTACTACCCTTGAAGACTTACCCAACTGGGTAAGAGCAATGCCTGTATGGCCAAAACCTGTTCTCAGGTACTCGCTCGTCAAACCCACTCTCTTTAGAATTTTCATATCAAATGTCAAAATTTCTAGAGATTCAAAAACAATGCTTACTTTTACCGTTTCATTGTTCAAAAAAAAAAAAAAAAAACAAAAAATCCAAGTTTAGGAGCCTCTCCCTGACTTGACCAAAACTTTCGATCCTTGAACCAAAATTCATGGTTTGAAACAAAAATCCGGATTCAGGGATTTCCACCCTAGTCCACCATACCTTTTACCGCCAAATGGTTCTAGGTCAAAATTTACGACCCTCGTGTCTTTAAACAAAAAAAAAATGGTTTTTCAAAAATCGTGGGGAAACGACATCAAAGTCAGTACCCGTAAAACAAAAATTTTGAAAAAAAGCAAGGATGCGACATTCCATCGATACTTGCACCCAAAATCGCAGGGAAGCGACATTTCGTCGATACTTGCAAAATCCAAAAACCGTGGAGACGCAACATATCAGTTGATATCCACAACCCAAATTTCAAAGGTTCGAAAAAACCTAAAATCGTGGAGAAGCAACAAACCAGTTGATATCCACAACCCAATTTCAAAAATCGTGGAGATGTAACATACCAGTTGCTATCCACAACCAAAAATTACAAATGGTTCGAGAAAACCTCAAATTTCAAAAATCGCGGAGAAACGACATCAAGTCAGTACCCGCAAAACCAAAAGTTTTGGGAAAAGCAGGGAAGCGACGCTTAGTCGATATTTGCACCCCAATTCGCGAGGAAGCGACATTCCATCGATACTTGCAAAACCTAACCCGCGAGGAAGTGACATTCCATCAATACTCGCAAAACCGAATGAGCAAGGAAGCGACATTCCATCGATACTTGCAAGACCATTCAGCGGGGAGGCGACATTTAGTCGATACCTGCATTTTGAAAACCAAAACTCGGCTATAAATGCCAAAATCTGGCTATAAATGCCAAAACAAAAATTTCCGGCTATAAACGCCAAAATCGGCTTTCACGCCAACAAAACAAAACTTGGTTTTCAAAAAAAAATCGGCTATAAATGCCACACAAAAAAAAAACTGACTCTCATGTCAAAACCGGCTATAAATGCCACAAATTGGATATCAATGCCACCAAACCGGCTATAAATGCCACAAACCGGCTATCAATGCCACAAAAAAATTGGCTTTCACGCCGACAAACCAAAACTTGGCTTTCAAAAAAAAACCCGGCTATCAATGCCACAAAACCGGCTATAAATGCCACAAATTGGCTATCAATGCCACCAAACTGGCTGTAAATGCCACAAAAACACCGGCTTCCATGCCAACCCAAATTTTGGCTTTTACGCCATAAAATTTCGGCTTCCATGCCATCTCAAAATCGGCTTTCACGCCACAACCAAAATCAGGCTCCCATGCCAAAACAATTATTTGACAAAAGATTTTCACAAAATGACAAAGCTTTTGATCAAATCCCATTTAGCAATTACTTTCATCACAAAAAGATTTGAGTGAGCGTAGGGAAAACAAAAAAAAAAAAAAAAAGAAAAGTACCAAAAAATACATGTGGTACCAAAAAAAAAAAGAAAAGTGTTCACAAGCACTACACAAAAAAAAGAGTACCAAAAATATACATGTGGTACCAAAAAAAAAGAAGAATAGTTTCTGCTACAAAAAATTAGGAGCTTAGCCAAAAATGGTCTCCAGCCAAAGCTTCAGCTCCTCAAGCAAACTTTTGGCATCAGCCGTCAGAGTTTCCAAGGCACGCTTCATCAGGAACTTGCCATGAGATGCTGGCGAATGCCGTAACCCTTCTTTTACGCCGGGAAGCTCTTCCCCAGCAGTTTGCCATCGTTCGTTTTCTAGAGTCCTCCTCTCGAGAACTTGACCGGCATCTGCAACCCTGCGAATCAGAGTACTCTCCCTGTCACGAGCCTCTGTTATAGCAGCCCACTTAGCATCGACTTGTGCCTTCAAATGCTCAAGACGTTTCCTGGCCTCCTCAACTTCCCTATCAAGGACGTTAAGGTCATGCCTCAATCCGATGATGGCTAGCTCTTCCTTGTTCTTCTCCCGAACTAACTGCTTCTTGCTTTGTGTAGCCTCATTCAGGTCAGACTTAGCCTTATCAGCAGGGTCCAAGAACATCTCCTTGAAGAATTGGTCGTCAGGGAAACCCATGGTCTCAAACCACTTGTCACCCAGTGCAATGATCCTATCAACGATCGCCCTGGCACTTGTGACATCCAGACCAACCTCTTCGGTATCAGTGAGAATCTCCTGTACATGTGGGATCATACCAAATCCGGCATCCAGGTGTCCAGAAAGGAGAGTCTTGATCCAAGAACTCAAAACCCGAGCCAGCACCTTCTTCGCAAATTGAAGAGACGAACTGGATGAAGATTCACCCTTCTCCGCTGATCGGCTGCTCATGTCATGTCCCATTGGAAGAGTAACAAAAGAACTCTTTCCACTTGGAGCCACTGGAGAAGGAATCCCAGCAAGAGGTATCTTCTCTATCGCGTCAGAACTGATTGTAGGAGTTTCTACCTCCGGATCGACCTCTGGCATCCCTTGCTCTGGTTCTGAAGAAAGCGATGGACTCTCTTCTGTCACTTCAAAACCTGCAAATGAAACACAAAGAGGTATGAATATGATCCTGTTAAAAAAAAATCATCAGGGTCATCACTACAAAGTACCTTCTTCGACGACTGGCGGAACACTCTCTTCCTCTATGAACTCATCGGAAGCATCATCAATATTTGCGTCCATTGATGGTTCAAAGTCATCGGAATCCTGTGGCAAGTCAGCTGACAAGAAAAATGTCAGCAAATCAAGTCGCAGGCAAAAAAAAAAAAAGCGAAAGAAGTTATACCAATTGGAGATTCTGGAATCATTCCAGAGTCCCTCGGTTTTTCTTCAGATGCCATAACCGGCTCCATCACCGCCTCATCAGTCGGAACCTCAGGCATCGCCAAGTCTTCATCCTCTGCTAAAAAAAAAAAGCAGCAGCAGGGTGAGAAAACAAATCAGAACATGGAAAGCCCCATGAAAGAAGCAGAAAAAGAAAAAGGAAGAATCATACCTTCTCCCAGGCCTGCTGAATGGCCACATTGGAAGATCTAGCAGATCGACGAGGTACGCTTGTAGCAGGCTCTTTACCCTTGTTCGTTCTGGAGGAACCACCTGCAAAGGTTGGAAAAGAAAAAAAGAAAGTTCATCATCAAAATGACAGAATTTCGCTAAAAGCAAATCTGGCGAAATTTTGGCATGGTTCCGGGGCAATTCCGAAGAAAAGGGAAATACCCCGAAAGAAACAGAAAGTTTTGAAGATGGGCTCAATATCGCTGCGAGCTCTGAAACTCCAAACTTTCGAAACCTCAAAATCTCCGTAAAATCAGGAAGGGCTCAACATCACTGCAAGCTCCAAATTCCCAAATTTGCAAAGATTTTCAGGTATGTTATCATGCTCTCAAATTCAAATTACAAAAAGTACATGCATGAACATCTAGACTTGCATAAAAACGCATTATCATGATGAGCAAAAAAAAAAAAAAAAGAAAAAAAAAAGAAACTTTCTCAAAAAAAAAAGAGGAAAAAAAAAAAGAAACTTTCTCAAAAAAAAAAGGGGAGAAAGAAAAGAACAAAAAAAAGAAACTTTCCCACAAAAAAAAAAAAAAAAGAGAAAAGAGACACACGTGAAAAAAAAAAAAAATAGAAATCACGTGGAAAAGGAAAGAAAAAAAAAAGAAGAAAGAAAAAAAAAAGAGAAGACACTTTTTTCCATCCTATTCTCTACATGGAGTTTTCTTGAAAGAAAAAGAGAGAAAACTTACTTGAAGCCATTGATGGAGAAGAAGAAGGAAAAAGCTTGAAGATCCTTGAAGAAGAAAAACTCTTGGTCTTGGAGCTCTCTTGAGATTGTTGCAAAAGAAAGCAATAAGAGCAAGAGATCCTACCTTCCTTTGCTTTTATAGGAGAGAGCAAATCAATGAAGGAAACAAAGAAGAAAGGTAAGTGTTACTAATTAGTAACCTTACCAAAAGAGAAGGAATTAGAAAGATTCTTTCCCAAAAAGAAAGATGTCTTTGAGAGATTTCCTCCCAAAATCAATCAAATGAGAGATTCTCTCCAACAAAAAAAGGATATTGGAGATTTTTTCCCAAAAAGAAAGATACCTTGAGATATTCTCTCCCAAATTAAGGGAATATGAGAGATTCTCTCCCATAAAGATATTTTTAGATATTCTCTATCCAAATGAGATATCTTTAGATATTCTTTACAAAAATGACCCCACATGAGATCTAAGTCATCCTAAAAAGCTTAAGGTCCCATGGGTTAGCCCATATGAGCCAGGTTTGACCACCTAGGCACTAAAAGAAAAAAAAAAAAAAATGGTTTTAGTCAGAAAAAATCCCTCTTACCAAGAGCATACAAAAATGGTTCCATGCCTCTTCTGAGTTGATTGAACCATACAAAAAATCCCAAGCCCCATGAGCTTCCAAAAAATCAAACCATCCAGCCTCATATACCAAATTGAGCCAAAATCTTGAAATTGACATTTCACAAAAATCCAAACCACTCCAATGGACCCACACAGTCCCAAAGAGTGACCAAAAACCAAATCCTGGTCCCCTAACTTGCCACATACAGCTTGTTAGGTCACAAGACCAAAACAAAAAACCAAATCCTGATCCCCCAACTTGCCACATACAGCTTGTTGGGTCACAAGGTCAAAACCAAAACCCGATCCCCTAACCTGCCATATATAGCTGGTTAGGTCACAAGATCAAAAACAGAAACCCAAATCCACATCCCTGATGTCATCTTCAAAACTTTGCCTCGAGATGGTGTGTGATTCCTTTCACTACCATAAAATTCCCCTGGAAGCTCAAAGGCTACTATACCAAAGGAAAGATTGCTCAAAGACTCTTGGTCAAGACACAAGCTCTCCTTCAAAAATCTCTTCGAGGCACATCGACTACAAAAGTCAAGCAACTCGTCGCTGTACCTCGAGGGGGCATTTGTTGACACCAAAAATGTCACTTTGCCTCTTCAACATCAAGAAAGCTGCATGAAGTCGCAACGTGCCATAAATAGGCAATGCAACTTCTCCAAAAAATCAAATCTTGTCAGAATCAAATAAAAACTGCAAGATCCTTCAAGATAGCCAAGAGAAGAGTACACATGAAGTTTCGGGTCATTTCATAATCATTTGGCCTAACTTCGCTACTCCGACAGCTAAAATGGCGCTCCCGGCGGCGACATCATTGGAGACGTCAAAACTTCGATCAGATCCTACGGATGACTCCAGCATGTCTCAAAAGGGCTCCATGTCAAATTTCAAGTCAAACCGACAACGTTTGACCCTCCATCAATGCTCGAGCAGCAAAATCAAGCCTCCCGGCGGCGGGAACCACCGAAGCCTTCGCTCATCAAACCAAGTGCATGAGTGGCTTCAACATGCTTCCAAAAGGCTGCACGTCGAATTTCAGGTCATTCCGACAACGTTTGACCAGGTTTCGACGCTCCGAAAGAAAATCAAGCCTACCGGCGGCGGAGCTCCCCGGGACCATGGTTTCCAAGATAGAGCCTGTGGATCATCTCAAAATGACTCCAATAGGTTCCCTGTCAAATTTCAGGTCAATCGGACATCGTTTGACCGCACATCAAAGCTCGGCATTTTCCCCGCAGCAAAATCAAGTGAAGCATCGATGGGACCCCAAACGGCTTCAAAACTCAAACAAAAGCCTATGGTTGGTCTTATTTATTGCTCAGGAGGCTTCACCTCAAATTTCAGGTCATTCCGACATCGTTTGACCAAGTTTCAGCTTCTGACGGAAAATCAAAAACTCTACGCGACAAAGTCTTCGGCTTTCCCGGAAAATTAGAAACTTTGCACTCTAAAAATGCAAGGATTCTCATCAAGTTTTCTACAGGGAAATCAAGCCAATAAATGAGAAGAAATGTCAGGAAAAATACAGAAGAAAACGGCGACGAAAAAGACCTCAAAACGACCGCAAAACGGGCTCCGAAGGGGAAAATTCCCCCAGGGTCGCAGGCCCCTGCGACCCTAGGCCAAGGTCGCAGGCCCCTGCGACCATGGCCCATGGTCGCCGGCGACCATGGAAGTCCGGGTCACCGGATTTTCCGCCGGTGACCCGTTTTTCCGTCTTTTTTCGCGTTTCGCGCACTTTGGCCCCTGTGGTTTCCTGAAAATGTGATTTTTAGTGCTTGAAATTGACTCATATCCTCCGACATCCGTCAAAATCACGGGTCAACCTCCAAAAGCATAAAATCATCATTGATTGCTCCAAGATCGCCAACCGGTCGACCAAAAAAAGTGCTCTTTCTGTCCGACCGATCTAGAAATCGACAAGACAGATGTCACCGGCCCGCTCTTAGCTATCAATGTCTGAAGTTACATGTTCATCCGATGTCGATCAGCATGAAGATCCATCGATGATCATCGCCAGAAGAATTCCAGAAGACACGGCACGGCCCGCGACTCTTCGACTGCTCGGCGACCAATTAATGTGGTTAATTGACTAGCTTTATTGCAGTCATTAATTCATTTCTTTGGACGGCCCAATCAGAAGCAAGCATTTGGGAGTTACAAGTTAATTGATTCATGGCATTTAAACCATGAAACTCCTCCCATTATGGTAATTAAGGTGATTAAAAGCCCTTAATCTCCATCGGCCAATCAGATTCAAGGAAAAAGGAGTTACAAAATCAAGAAATAAATCTTGTAACTCCTCCCATTAAAGCCATTAAAGCCCATAAACTCTCCTAAATGGCTACCAAAAGCCTATAAATAGGAGAGCATTCCATTGAAATCGAGATCAGAAAATCGAGATCGATCGATCGGAAAGAATCCAGAGCTCGTATCCAGAGAAAGAAAAAAGAGAGAAAAACTCTGCTGAAGTTCTGCACCGGCCACCACTACAAGGTGACAAAAGTCCCTTGGGGGGCACCCCCCCAAGGTCCTTGCCTTCTCCTGCTGCCTCCAATGGCTTAGACGTGGCTTTTCAGCCCGTCTACTTAGCTTTTTATTGGACATAGGACCTTCTCTTGGTCTTTGTCCTCTAAAAACCTGAGGTTATAGCCAAGCCAAGCGAATCAAGAGCATCCTCTGTTCTCATCTGCATGGATGATGGCGAAGCCCACACATGGCTTGCGACCGTCAATCTGAACGAGTCCCCCACAATCTCCTGAGAAGTTAGATCCTCCTTTTCTTGCTTTTCATTGTAGTTTGTATTTTTCTAAAGAGACAAAAAACACAACTCTTGTCTTTCATTATTGATAAGAATTGTAAATCGGCTATAAACGCCAAAATCGGCTATAAACGCCACAAAATCGGCTATAAATGCCAAACAAAATCGCCTTTCACGGCAAACCAAGAAAATGTCTCTTTTCTTAAATATTTGTGCAATGGAAAACTTGAAAGAAGTTGATTTCTTTTTTACTTGCGAAGGTTGATCTCCGGATTACCACTTGCAATTCCAAGTAAAATAGAAAATCTGGCACACCCACACAAAAGAAATGTTGAAACACGCTTCAGGCCCGCCAGGGCGCGAAAGGGCCGGACCCTACGGACTCCCACGTTCCGCCGACCCCGGTAGCCGCCCCACGGCGCCTCCGGAGCGCGTTCCATCAAGCTGGCACACCCGGTGGGACTCGTTCATTTGAGAACACGGTGCTTGGAAATGAAATATTTGCATATCATACTTTTTGCTCTATGCTTATACTTCTTTTCCGGATTCCTTGGCTACTTTCTAGCTGGTAGCCTATGTTGGATTTTGCATCCTAAAAAAAAATGAGATGGGATTTTTTGGAAATTTCTATTTCTTTGAGTTTGTTTCCATTCTTTCTCTTTTCAAAAAAAAAAAATCAGTTTTCTTGGTTTGAATTCAAAATTGAGAAACTTTGATCCTATCCTATCGTTCTTTGGTGCTTGCAGAAATGTTGAGCCCGTTCGACTAAGGTTTTGGACCATCGTTTCTCTTCGATGAGTTCATTAGAGATTTCAAAAAAATAAATAAATAAATAAATAATCAGCTTTCTTAGTTTGGATTCAAAATTGAGAAACTTTGATCCTATCCTATCGTTCTTTGGTGCTTGCAGAAATGTTGACCCCGTTCGACTAAGGTTTTGGGCCATCGTTTCTCTTCGATGAGTCTATTTGGGATTTTTATAAAAAAAAAAAGGACATAGACCACTAAGGTTAAACCAATTGCGTTCTTTGATCACGATTGATTCAAGAAAAGCCTTGTCCAGAGTGTGGAGACAGCTTGACTGTTCTAGGCAAGGGTCCTCCAAACGGGTTCATTAAGTAATCCTACCCTTACCTAGGGGCAATTCTATCAATTGAGGTTTCATAAGACCGGGTTAGGAGGCCTATGTGTACTCTCTCGTCTTTAAATCTTAAAAAAATAAAAAAATAAAAAAAAATTTTCAAAAAAAAAATCTTAAAAAAAAACAAAAATTTTCAAAAAAAATAAAATAAATAAAAATAAATAAAAATATATTTAAAAAAAAATAAAAATAATAAAAATAATAAAATAAAATAAAAAATCATTTCAAAAAAAAAATCTCCAAAAACTCGTCACTTTTGATTTCAGATCTGAGAAATTTTGGTTTCTTCTTTTCTGAGCACTGGCGCTCGCGGAAATCGCCGAGACCGTGTTCAGATCAGAATACCATTTGCTCTCCTTGATGGAACCAATCTTGACATTTCAAAAAAAAAAAACTCGTCACTTTTGGATTCAGATTCGAGAAATTGTGGTCTCTTCCCTTCTGAGTACTGGCGCTCGCGGAAATCGTTGAGCCCGTATTTGAATCGGAATGCCACCTGCTCTCTTTGACGAATCCATTTCTGACCTTTCAAAACAAAGAATCCCATCTCATGGATGCGATCTCCAACATTTGTGCATAGCAATACTGGTACGCCCTTTCAGGGTCTACTGTATCTGTGACCGGCACATTTGTAACTCCTACCTTATATTCTTCTTATCTCGAGCAAGCCCTGCTTCTCGATAAGTCGAATTTAGGTTTACAATTGCTTCTAGCAGTCACTGGAACGCTCATTCTGGGCTCACCATACTTGCTGTCAGAACAATTGTACCATCTATGGCTTTTTACCTTCTTCATGTCGCCTGGGTCATATCCCTTGAGCGATTTGAAAAGACAGACATAGAAATTCCCATTTATGATCATTATATTCTTGTGATTACTAATGGATGTGGTCTTGTTTCAGAACTTTTTTCGAAATGAACAATGGCAGCCTTAACCATTATCTTCGTTGAGAACAAGCACCAACTCATGCTTCAACAGAAGCAAACCGAGCGCACTTACAAGCGCCCTGCCAGCTGCCGAAGCGTCAACTCCCTCGGCAACTCTCTGAACTCCGGGTCGACCTCGACTCCCCGGACCATCGTCTTCGGGACACTGGGACCATTCCCACTTCCCGAAGAACAAGCTGCGCCTGCTAAAAAGCAGAAGATCGCCTCTCAACGTGTCACTCCCGTGACACCAAAGGCGAGCGCCCAAAAGCCCGAAGCCCGCGGCACCCCCGCGAAGCCTCGACCAACAACCAACCAGGTCTACCCTAAGACTTGGTCTCCAAGACCTTCCCCAAAACAAAGAAGGTCTCAAACTTCCACCAAGCCAGCATACCTGGCCCCACTCAAAGAGAACCAGTTCTACCCTCTTGCCTACATGAAAGAGGAGAGACCCATCTCCAACCTGACTCCCAAGTCAAACCAGCATGAGCCGGCTTATTCCTACAGGCCCAAAATTAGATCATGCATCACCAGGCCTCTACAAGCACCTGCTAGGGCCTACACTCCTTCAGTTCGACCCTTCATCTCTACAGGGGCCGAACTCAAAAGGTTTAAAGCTTCGCTGCAACAGGCAAAGGACCGGGTCCGGATCCTGTCCTTGCCTAGCTACAAAGAAGACAGGCTCGGCTGCTGCGCCCGAGGGAGTACATCCTTCATCGTCAGAGCCCAGCCAGAGCTGACCGAAGCTCAAGCTGCTCGTCGAACACGTCGCCGTGCGTCATATCGACAAAAGAGACTAAAGAAGCAAAGGACCCAGCCTCCTACACTTCAAGTCTCCCGCAAATGGGTCGAAAAAGAAAGACCCGACCAAGTTCATGCCGTCCATATGGTTGGAAAAACCAGAAGACGCCAAAGGTCAGCATAAAAAATCCATGTCCGACGTCCGGTGACCCGTAGCGTCACCAGGACACAAAGACATCCCGAAGAATCTCCTGCCCCTTCCAGCCAAGGACGGGAGAGTAATCCTTCATCAAGCTCTTCATCAAAAAGAATGAGCCTCAGCTCAGTCACCAGGATGGTTTCTTCGTTCGAATCCCGAGGGATGAACGTCTTGGCTACAAGTTCTGAGCCACCACCTCAGAATCCACTTCAAGATGATGCGCTCACACGCATCCAGCAGTTGGAACAAGGCCAGCAGAGGATTGAAACTCTGATGGAAAACCTTCTCATTGTCGTCCAAAATCAGGCGAACAATGAGCCTCCTCCGAATCATGGCAATAACGAGGAAAATTGTGAAGAAAATAAGTCGCGCGCCCTTGCCAAAAAGGACGTAGACAGTATCCTCGCCAAAGCTAAAGAAGAGGATATACTCAAAGAGCATGGGATCAAGCCACCATATCCTTTATGGATGGACTCGGTCCCGTTCCCCACAAAATTCAAACATCCTACTCTCCAAACATATATGGGGAAAGGATCGGCCAGACAGCACGTCATCCACTTCAAGATCTTGACGGGAGCTATCGCGGATCAAGATGCACTCAAGATTCGCCTCGTTGCAAGTACCCTAAAAGGTACGGCCTTCGATTGGTACTCCACTCTGCCGGAGAACTCCATTCAGAACTGGGCTATGCTGGAGACACGCTTCCTGACCCACTTCCAAGGTGAGGATCATCCTGTTACTATGGCTCAGCTCTGCAGCCTAAAACAGGGAGAGAATGAGTCAACATACGACTTCATTCACAAGTGGAAAGCAATGGCGTACAAATGTTCAGATGTACTGCCACAAGCGTCGCTAGTCGACATCTGCCGTAACAATATGAGAGCTAAAATCCGCTCCATGATTATCGGCAATAAATCAAAAAACCTGGGAGAACTCCTGGAAGCTTCTATGGAAGCTGAAACGGTGATTAAAGACCTCAACAGTCAGAAGTCATCAAGAAAAGAGCCAACCGCCATTGTAACCTCTAAACCAAAGAAGAAAGAGGTCCTTAATGTGCAAACCAAGTCAGCTCCTCAGCAACCAAAGAAAGCTAAAAACAAAACTGCAGGTAAAAGGCCTGAACTCTCTGATGCCTTCAAAGAGCGAGTAGAAAAGAAATATCCGTTCGATGAAGACGTTGAAGAAATCTTTAAGGCTCTCCTAGCAAATGGCAAACTCATTTTGCCAGAGCCCAAAAGACCTGGAAACGTTGGCAAAACCAATGATCCTCGGTACTGTCCATACCACCAGATGGTCTCGCATCCTCTCAATCAATGCTTTGTTGTGAGAGAGAAGATAAACGAGATGTGGAAAAACGGAGTCATCACCTTTGACAAAAACTATGGGACTGCCTCCGTCAACATGGTGTCATGTGGACAAACACCAAAATCACCGAAGAAGAAGATCACTACTTCCTTCAAGGTGATAAAAAGAATTCAAACGTCCGAAGTGTTGGTTCCTTGCCCGACACCAGACGGACAACCCATATGGGTACATCCCGATCTCCTGGAAGATGAAAACTGGGAGATCGTAAAAACAAAGCCGACAGCTCAACAGCGAAGGCAGGCTAAGGAAACATCTCCTCAGGCTCAAACGGCAAGAGAAGACCCAGCCAAAACAAGAAGTCCATGAAAAGGCAGAGGCCACCTCTACCACTTCACTCGGGGCAACAAAAACGTCCCTTCCAGAGACTTCAAAGGCGGTAAGAAACTTCACTCTCAGTGATTTCATGCCACCTCAATTCAAAAAAGAAGCCATGCAGGGGGCATTATACTCTTGCAACTCGGTAGTTGGATTCTCCATTGATGGATACGAGTCCAGCGACACCGACGATGGATTCGAGCCCAACTACACCGGCGAGTGGGAGGAATCTCTTGAAACAGGAGAGTATCTCTCCGACGAAGAATGGGTTCCTGAAACTCACCTTATGCCAGTAATCTGGTATAACCCCTTGCAACCACAAGGATCCTGGTCTGATGATGAAGAAGACCAAGAGGCTGCACAAGAAGATGCTGTTAACCCAGCACCTGTCATTGCTCCAGTGGAAATCAACTATGTTGAGCCACACGGAGAAGACGAAGAAGAGGATCTGGCTCCCATGCCTGATCTTGAAGAATATGCAAGGATCTTGCAGCGTCTCGCTCTAGAACAAGAGCAAGATCGTGTTAACGAGCCTCCTCGCAACCCAGAGCCTGAAGTCCCTGAAGATAATCAGGTACATCCACCCTTAACTCCTGAAAATGGAGAACATTGCTGGATTGACGATCCTCTTAATCCGAGGATGAGTCTGACTCCGAGCAGGCAACATCTCCTATCAGAGCTTCCTGTAATGTAATATATCAGGACTATAGCTCTTCTGAAGCGTCGTCTGATGAGATTACCTATACTCCGACAACGCCTAGCAATGTATTCTCTGGAGCTATCTCATCTCACGTGACTGTCACAGAGATGACACCCTCTCAGGTTTCTTCTCCTGAGACTGTGACTTCAGGATACACATTCTTCCCGACTGATCATCATGAAGAAAACCCAGATAATGATGCTTGGGATGATGAAATAGTCAACACAGAAGAAAAGCTGCTGGATGCTGTTCAGGACTTGCTCCCGGAAAATGCTCCGTGTAACACAATCACTGAGGATGGCAACTCTGCTGCAGATACAGCCTCAGTGGATGAAAAACGACAGCCTCTTGATCCTGAAGACAATCTTCCAAACGAAGATCCTTCTCAAGAAGCTCTCGAAGTTGGTAGAGGCACCCGCTCGGGCCGGGACTACCACAAAAATTACAACCAATCTTCCTTTACTTATGTAAATCCTTTGGGAAAAGATGTTGTAAGCGCCCCCAGTGGCAAAAACAATGAACATGCAGGCCCCAAGGAGGCTTTCAAGTATGACTTGGTTGAGCACTTCAAACACATACCTGCACGTCTTCACATCCTAGACTTATTGCGAATGTCTCCACGCACTCGTGATAATCTCATCTCAGAATTACAAAAAATGAATGAGGATGTCGACAAACATGCCCCACAAGTCCTCCAAATTGAAATGGACTACCGGGTCAAAAACTCAGAAACCTCCTTAAAAGGAGAAAAAGAGAAAAGCGAGGGATCATGCATCCAATGCCTCTCGGTTCAAAAGGCAGCCAGTGCAACCATCGCCTTCACTAAGGAAGACCTCCTACTTGGCGAAGCAAGGCATAACCGACCCCTGTACTTCACAGGGTACATCAAGGAAATGCCTATACACAGAGTTCAGGTCGACCCAGGTTCTGCACTCAACCTCATCTCCACTTCGGCTCTCGAAGAGTTGGGCATCCCACCCAGCAAGCTGAGCCACACATCTGTATCTATCTTTGGATACGATGGGAGCGCTCAAAGGCCTATCGGTAAAATCAGGTTCAAATTGCAAATCGGTGATCTTATCTCTGAGGTCACTGTGTATGCAATAAAAACCCCCTCATGCTACAACATCCTTCTCGGACGTCCTTGGATACACGAGAACGGTGTTGTCCCTTCAACTCTACATCAATGCATCAAGTTCGTCGGCGACGACGGCATGGTACATCGTGTCTTTGCGGACAGAAAACCCTTCAAAGGTAAAGAAGTCCACTTCGCAGACTCCCAGATGTATGAAGGAAAAAAAGAAGAAGAGGAAATAGCGCCCCCTGCTGAAAATCTCTAGAAAGATAAAGGCAAGGCTCCTCAAAAATCACCGGAAGAAAACAAACCCTCCGGCAAATTAGAAGAGAGTAGTCAATCTCCCTTCCTCATCTCCCTCAAATCTTCAAAACCTTTGGTCATCACAACCAGAGTGAAGAAGGCAAAGCAAAAGCCCGGGGGCAAATTTGTTGTTTCTCTCGTGTCTATCATGCAAGACACAGACTCGGACTCAGAGCCAGAAGACGATGCATCGTCAAGCCAAGCTGACGCTCAGCATGTTCAGCCTGCTCTCACTCCGACGGAGACACCTGCTGATGTAGAAGATCCTACGTCTGCTACCTTTGTTGTTCTGACAACATCACCAAAGCAAAAGCCGATCTTCTTCCATAGATCGGATGCTTCTTCATCAAATTCCTTGCTTGAACCCTTCCAAAATGAAGGTATGCCTCAACTATCTCTATATAGTCCTGTGGCACAAGCTATCATGAAGAAAATGGGCTTTGACGCTCAGAACCCAGTCGGTTTGGGAGAAGGCCGCGGTATTCGCACGCCATTGGGGCCCGCCTTGACCAAAAGCCAGCTGGAAGATTGGAGACTCTACGGATATGTAGAAAAGTCTTCACATGGGTTAGGATATGATCCTGATACCCCCCTGAGACAGTTGACACAAAAGCTTAAAAGTCGTTTTACATACCAAGCCTCAACATCTCAAGTCCACGAAGACATCGATCTCCCTGGATATCTCTTTAAAGAGTTACCTGACAAAGATCCAGGAAGCTCATCCAATTGGTACGATTTCTCTGATGATGAAGAGGAATCGCCCGATGACACAGACGGGTGGCATCCTGACCCAGAAGAACCCTCGTCTACAAAAGAAATACCAGACTCAACAGGCGATTGGGACTATCTCATAGCAAGCCTTGAGGAGATCACCAATCAAGAAAATCCATGGAAAGGAACAGAGCCTTGGTCTGGTAATGCAGTCGAAACCCCAGAAGGCTTCGTTGAGTTGGAAGCCTCCGAAAATATTATGGAGGAACCACCTTCGAACCTTCCGACAGAAGATTCTGTTCAAAAGATAAACTTGGGAACACCTGATAACCCACGTCCTGTATTCATAAGCAAGAATATAAAGGATGATGAGTTACCCGAGTATATCGCTTTTCTTCGTGAGTTTGTTGATTGCTTTGCATGGTCCTATGCTGAAATGCCTGGTTTAGACCCCAAAGTAGCAGTCCACAAACTCAATCTTCAAGAAGACATCAAGCCGGTCAAACAAGGCCAAAGAAGATTCCGTCCAGATGTGATGGATAAAATCGAACAAGAAGTTCAAAAGCTCAAAAGCATTGGCTTCATCCGTGAGGAACAACATCCAGAATGGTTGGCCAACATTGTCCCCGTGACAAAGAAAAATGGGCAGATCAGGGTCTGTATTGACTGTAGAGACCTGAATGGCGCTTGCCCTAAAGATGAATTCCCGCTCCCCATATCGGAGGTGATGATTGACAATACCTGCGGATTCGAGCGAATGACATTCATGGATGGCTTCTCTGGCTACAATCAGATAAAGATGCATCCTGAAGATGAAAAGCACACTTCATTTCGGACTCCATTTGGCGTATATTGCTATACTGTCATGCCATTTGGTCTGAAAAATGCTGGTGCCACATATCAGAGGGCTATGATGAAAATATTCCAAGATATGCAGCACAAGACGGTCGAATGTTACGTTGATGACCTCGCCGTCAAAAGCAGAAGAAAAGAAGACCATCTCAAAGATCTTCGGGAAGTCTTCCTCCGACTCCGCAAACACAAACTGCGGATGAATCCTCTAAAATGCTTCTTCGGCGTCTCGTCGGGTAAGTTTCTCGGATTCCTTGTTCGGAAAGCTGGAATAGAACTTGACCCCATAAAAGTCAAGGCTATTCTAGAAATGCCCTCTCTAAGAACCTTGAGAGAACTAAAAGGGCCCCAAGGGAGATTGGCCTACATCAGATGGTTCATCTCCAATCTTTCGGGGAAATGCCGTCCATTCTCTCGATTGATGAAAAAGGGTGTAGACTTTGTCTGGGATGCCGACTGTGAAGCCGCATTTCAAGATATCAAGTCATACCTGACCAAACCTCCAGTGTTAGCTGCCCCTGCCACTGGAAAACCATTCATCTTGTACACAAGAGCCCTTGATCACTCTCTGGGTGCTCTGCTTGCACAAGAAAATGATGAAAGAAAAGAAGCTGCTCTATACTACCTCAGCCGCATGCTAGTAGGTGCAGAGCATCGCTACTCCCCAGTCGAAAAGGAATGCCTTGCAGTGATGTTTGCCGTACAAAAGCTACGTCACTACTTGCTTTCCAACACAGTCTACCTGGTCTCGAGGATCAACCTCTTGAAGGTCCTTGTCACGAAGGCCGGTTCTCTCAATGCCCGACTGGCAAAATGGTCCATCCTCTTGTCACAATTTGATATTAGGTATGTACCACAAAAAGCAATCAAAGGCCAAGCTCTAGCAGACTTTCTCGCAGAGCATCCATTGCCTAAAGATTCTCCACTCAGAGATGATCTCCCAGACGAACCTGTCTACAACGTGGAGACTTTCTCACCAAATGCCTCCTGGGACATGTACTTTGACGGTGCAACCAGGACAAATGAAAAAAGAAAGCTGATCTCAGGAGTTGGCATCCTCTTTGTTAGCCCTGACAAATACATGATTCCACACGCTTTCTCGCTACTGGAACCATGCACAAACAATGCAGCTGAATACCAAGCTCTGATCCTAGGATTGGAACTCGCCATCGAATCCGGTATCACTATGCTGGAAGTCTTTGGAGACTCTCAACTGATCGTCAACCAGATGAATCAAAAAAATGAAGTCAGGAAGCCCGATCTGCTGCCTTATTACAACAAGGCACAATCGCTTCTGCAAAAGTTTGACATCTGTAACATCACCCACATTCGTAGAGGTGAAAACATCCGTGCAGATGCCCTTGCCGGACTTGCCGCATCAATGGCGATCCAGGAAGGAAAAAACATGCAAATTACAGTGAGTGAGAGAAGGATCCTCCCTCCTCTTAACACACACCAAGCAGTTGCTGAATGCCACCGAGTGGTTGGAAGTCGGATCTCTATCCTTCAAACTTCAATCGGCGACTGGAGGGATCCGTTCATTGATTACACTATGTTCGGAATCCTACCTGAAGATCCAAAAGAACGGGTAAGCATCCAAAGGTGAGCCCCAAACTTTCATTTGGATATCCCTTCAAAAATCCTTTACAGGAAATCCTTCAATGGAGTACTCCTATGCTGCTTGTCACAACAAGAAGCTGAAGAAACACTCAAAGAAGTTCACGCTGGTCTTTGTGGAGCTCATCAGGCTGGTCCCAAGCTCTACGACCAAATCAAAAGGTTGGGTTACTACTGGCCTACCATGGTACCCGACGCAATGCAATTTGCTAAGCGCTGCCAACAATGCCAAGTTCATGGAGACTACATTCACATGCCTCCAGAATGGCTGCATCCTACAGCAATCTCATGGCCTTTTGAAGCATGGGGCATGGACATCATAGGTCCTATCTCTCCCCCTTCAAGCAAAGGTCATCGCTTCATCTTCGCCGCTACGGATTATTTCTCCAAGTGGTCAAAAGCATTTACGTTCAACGAAATGAAGACCTCATCAGTTCTTCAGTTCCTGCGCACCAACATCATTTGTCGTTTCGGCATACCCAAGAGATTCGTCCATGATAACGGACCACAATTCCGGGATCATCGATTCTACAGGTTTTGCGACAAATACAAAATTCAAAGCTGTCCTTCGACTCCATATAATCCGGCAGCAAACGGATTAGCAGAAGCCTTCAACAAGACACTCTGCAAAATCCTCAAGAAAATGGTCTCTAGTCACAAAAGAGACTGGAGCGACAAACTGTCTGAAGCTTTGTGGGCCTATCGAACCACCGTTCGAGGACCAACCCATAGCACACCATTCTCCTTGGTCTATGGATGCGAAGCTGTCGTGCCCCTAGAGGTACAAATTCCTTCTCTGAGGGTATCTCTACAAAATGACATGACTCAAGAAAGCAATGCGAAATTACGACTTCATGAGCTGGACAATCTCGATGAGAGACGGCTCGAAGCTCGACAAAGCATTGAACTTTACCAAGCACGCATGGCAGGATCTTTTGACAAAAAGGTCAGGCAACGCGCCTACAAAAAGGGTGACTTGGTTCTTGCGGTAAAAAGACCAATGGTCTTCGCACACAAATCCAAAGGCAAATTTGAACCAAAATGGGAGGGACCCTACGTCATCGACAAGGTCTTCTCCAACGGCGCATATGCCCTCCTAAACATGGAAGGCGACAGATGTATGCTGCCTATCAACGGCAAGTTCTTGAAGCGGTACTACCCTTGAAGACTTACCCAACTGGGTAAGAGCAATGCCTGTATGGCCAAAACCTGTTCTCAGGTACTCGCTCGTCAAACCCACTCTCTTTAGAATTTTCATATCAAATGTCAAAATTTCTAGAGATTCAAAAACAATGCTTACTTTTACCGTTTCATTGTTCAAAAAAAAAAAAAAAAAAAAACAAAAAATCCAAGTTTAGGAGCCTCTCCCTGACTTGACCAAAACTTTCGATCCTTGAACCAAAATTCATGGTTTGAAACAAAAATCCGGATTCAGGGATTTCCACCCTAGTCCACCATACCTTTTACCGCCAAATGGTTCTAGGTCAAAATTTACGACCCTCGTGTCTTTAAACAAAAAAAAAATGGTTTTTCAAAAATCGTGGGGAAACGACATCAAAGTCAGTACCCGCAAAACAAAAATTTTGAAAAAAAGCAAGGATGCGACATTCCATCGATACTTGCACCCAAAATCGCAGGGAAGCGACATTTCGTCGATACTTGCAAAATCCAAAAACCGTGGAGACGCAACATATCAGTTGATATCCACAACCCAAATTTCAAAGGTTCGAAAAAACCTAAAATCGTGGAGAAGCAACAAACCAGTTGATATCCACAACCCAATTTCAAAAATCGTGGAGATGTAACATACCAGTTGCTATCCACAACCAAAAATTACAAATGGTTCGAGAAAACCTCAAATTTCAAAAATCGCGGAGAAACGACATCAAGTCAGTACCCGCAAAACCAAAAGTTTTGGGAAAAGCAGGGAAGCGACGCTTAGTCGATATTTGCACCCCAATTCGCGAGGAAGCGACATTCCATCGATACTTGCAAAACCTAACCCGCGAGGAAGTGACATTCCATCAATACTCGCAAAACCGAATGAGCAAGGAAGCGACATTCCATCGATACTTGCAAGACCATTCAGCGGGGAGGCGACATTTAGTCGATACCTGCATTTTGAAAACCAAAACTCGGCTATAAATGCCAAAATCTGGCTATAAATGCCAAAACAAAAATTTCCGGCTATAAACGCCAAAATCGGCTTTCACGCCAACAAAACAAAACTTGGTTTTCAAAAAAAAATCGGCTATAAATGCCACACAAAAAAAAAACTGACTCTCATGTCAAAACCGGCTATAAATGCCACAAATTGGCTATCAATGACACCAAACCGGCTATAAATGCCACAAACCGGCTATCAATGCCACAAAAAAATTGGCTTTCACGCCGACAAACCAAAACTTGGCTTTCAAAAAAAAACCCGGCTATCAATGCCACAAAACCGGCTATAAATGCCACAAATTGGCTATCAATGCCACCAAACTGGCTGTAAATGCCACAAAAACACCAGCTTCCATGCCAACCCAAATTTTGGCTTTTACGCCATAAAATTTCGGCTTCCATGCCATCTCAAAATCGGCTTTCACGCCACAACCAAAATCAGGCTCCCATGCCAAAACAATTATTTGACAAAAGATTTTCACAAAATGACAAAGCTTTTGATCAAATCCCATTTAGCAATTACTTTCATCACAAAAAGATTTGAGTGAGCGTAGGGAAAACAAAAAAAAAAAAAAAAAGAAAAGTACCAAAAAATACATGTGGTACCAAAAAAAAAAAAGAAAAGTGTTCACAAGCACTACACAAAAAAAAGAGTACCAAAAATATACATGTGGTACCAAAAAAAAAGAAGAATAGTTTCTGCTACAAAAAATTAGGAGCTTAGCCAAAAATGGTCTCCAGCCAAAGCTTCAGCTCCTCAAGCAAACTTTTGGCATCAGCCGTCAGAGTTTCCAAGGCACGCTTCTTCAGGAACTTGCCATGAGATGCTGGCGAATGCCGTAACCCTTCTTTTACGCCGAGAAGCTCTTCCCCAGCAGTTTGCCATCGTTCGTTTTCTAGAGTCCTCCTCTCGAGAACTTGACCGGCATCTGCAACCCTGCGAATCAGAGTACTCTCCCTGTCACGAGCCTCTGTTATAGCAGCCCACTTAGCATCGACTTGTGCCTTCAAATGCTGAAGACGTTTCCTGGCCT
The DNA here is from genome assembly GCA_028538565.1 of Umbellularia californica. Classification (NCBI taxonomy): domain Eukaryota; kingdom Viridiplantae; phylum Streptophyta; class Magnoliopsida; order Laurales; family Lauraceae; genus Umbellularia; species Umbellularia californica. The sequence continues at coordinate 28,312,901 of JAPQWN010000006.1, forward strand.
CCTCAACTTCCCTATCAAGGACGTTAAGGTCATGCCTCAATCCGATGATGGCTAGCTCTTCCTTGTTCTTCTCCCGAACTAACTGCTTCTTGCTTTGTGTAGCCTCATTCAGGTCAGACTTAGCCTTATCAGCAGGGTCCAAGAACATCTCCTTGAAGAATTGGTCGTCAGGGAAACCCATGGTCTCAAACCACTTGTCACCCAGTGCAATGATCCTATCAACGATCGCCCTGGCACTTGTGACATCCAGACCAACCTCTTCGGTATCAGTGAGAATCTCCTGTACATGTGGGATCATGCCAAATCCGGCATCCAGGTGTCCAGAAAGGAGAGTCTTGATCCAAGAACTCAAAACCCGAGCCAGCACCTTCTTCGCAAATTGAAGAGACGAACTGGATGAAGATTCACCCTTCTCCGCTGATCGGCTGCTCATGTCATGTCCCATTGGAAGAGTAACAAAAGAACTCTTTCCACTTGGAGCCACTGGAGAAGGAATCTCAGCAAGAGGTATCTTCTCTATCGCGTCAGAACTGATTGTAGGAGTTTCTACCTCCGGATCGACCTCTGGCATCCCTTGCTCTGGTTCTGAAGAAAGCGATGGACTCTCTTTTGTCACTTCAAAACCTGCAAATGAAACACAAAGAGGTATGAATATGATCCTGTTAAAAAAAAATCATCAGGGTCATCACTACAAAGTACCTTCTTCGACGACTGGCGGAACACTCTCTTCCTCTATGAACTCATCGGAAGCATCATCAATATTTGCGTCCATTGATGGTTCAAAGTCATCGGAATCCTGTGGCAAGTCAGCTGACAAGAAAAATGTCAGTAAATCAAGTCGCAGGCAAAAAAAAAAAAAGCGAAAGAAGTTATACCAATTGGAGATTCTGGAATCATTCCAGAGTCCCTCGGTTTTTCTTCAGATGCCATAACCGGCTCCATCACCGCCTCATCAGTCGGAACCTCAGGCATCGCCAAGTCTTCATCCTCTGCTAAAAAAAAAAAAGCAGCAGCAGGGTGAGAAAACAAATCAGAACATGGAAAGCCCCATGAAAGAAGCAGAAAAAGAAAAAGGAAGAATCATACCTTCTCCCAGGCCTGCTGAATGGCCACATTGGAAGATCTAGCAGATCGACGAGGTACGCTTGTAGCAGGCTCTTTACCCTTGTTCGTTCTGGAGGAACCACCTGCAAAGGTTGGAAAAGAAAAAAAGAAAGATCATCATCAAAATGACAGAATTTCGCTAAAAGCAAATCTGGCGAAATTTTGGCATGGTTCCGGGGCAATTCCGAAGAAAAGAGAAATACCCCGAAAGAAACAAAAAGTTTTGAAGATGGGCTCAATATCGCTGCGAGCTCCGAAACTCCAAACTTTCGAAACCTCAAAATCTCCGCAAAATCAGGAAGGGCTCAACATCACTGCAAGCTCCAAATTCCCAAATTTGCAAAGATTTTCAGGTATGTTATCATGCTCTCAAATTCAAATTACAAAAAGTACATGCATGAACATCTAGATTTGTATAAAAACGCATTATCATGATGAGCAAAAAAAAAAAAAAGTAAAAAAAAAGAAACTTTCTCAAAAAAAAAGAGGAAAAAAAAAAAAAAGAAACTTTCTCAAAAAAAAAAGGGGAGAAAGAAAAGAACAAAAAAAAGAAACTTTCCCACAAAAAAAAAAAAAAAAAAAAAAGAGAAAAGAGACACACGTGAAAAAAAAAAAATAGAAATCACGTGGAAAAGAAAAGAAAAAAAAAAGAAGAAAGAAAAAAAAAAGAGAAGACACTTTTTTCCATCCTATTCTCTACATGGAGTTTTCTTGAAAGAAAAAGAGAGAAAACTTACTTGAAGCCATTGATGGAGAAGAAGAAGGAAAAAGCTTGAAGATCCTTGAAGAAGAAAAACTCTTGGTCTTGGAGCTCTCTTGAGATTGTTGCAAAAGAAAGCAATAAGAGCAAGAGATCCTACCTTCCTTTGCTTTTATAGGAGAGAGCAAATCAAAGAAGGAAACAAAGAAGAAAGGTAAGTGTTACTAATTAGTAACCTTACCAAAAGAGAAGGAATTAGAAAGATTCTTTCCCAAAAAGAAAGATGTCTTTGAGAGATTTCCTCCCAAAATCAATCAAATGAGAGATTCTCTCCAACAAAAAAAGGATATTGGAGATTTTTTCCCAAAAAGAAAGATACCTTGAGATATTCTCTCCCAAATTAAGGGAATATGAGAGATTCTCTCCCATAAAGATATTTTTAGATATTCTCTATCCAAATGAGATATCTTTAGATATTCTTTACAAAAATGACCCCACATGAGATCTAAGTCATCCTAAAAAGCTTAAGGTCCCATGGGTTAGCCCATATGAGCCAGGTTTGACCACCTAGGCACTAAAAAAAAAAAAAAAAAAAAAAAAATGGTTTTAGTCAGAAAAAATCCCTCTTACCAAGAGCATACAAAAATGGTTCCATGCCTCTTCTGAGTTGATTGAACCATACAAAAAATCCCAAGCCCCATGAGCTTCCAAAAAATCAAACCATCCAGCCTCATATACCAAATTGAGCCAAAATCTTGAAATTGACATTTCACAAAAATCCAAACCACTCCAATGGACCCACACAGTCCCAAAGAGTGACCAAAAACCAAATCCTGGTCCCCTAACTTGCCACATACAGCTTGTTAGGTCACAAGACCAAAACAAAAAACCAAATCCTGATCCCCCAACTTGCCACATACAGCTTGTTGGGTCACAAGGTCAAAACCAAAACCCGATCTGAAAGTTCAGGATCCGAACCCTAGAGGGGGGGTGAATAGGGTGAGCTACAACTTAATGACCAATTATGCCAATTTTAAACTTCTTTAAAACAATTAGTCACTTGTGACTAATTAACAAATAAAATGCGGAAGCTAAACAACAACAATCACCACATAAGCATTCACCATAACACAATCATTTATAGTGGTTCGGCCTCAATGCCTACATCCACTACCGGCTTGTGTTCTCACACCCTACCGGATTTCCACTATTTATGCTTTTTAATAGGCTAAGCAATAACCTTAAACACTATGCTTTTCTAGGCTAAGCAATAACCTTACAATGTGCTTTTATAGGCTAAGCAATAACCTTTACACAATGCTTTTCTTAGGCTAAGCAATAACCTTTACAATAAAAGATTTTCTCTCAAGAAGGTGTCTTCACAAAACACTCTAAGAGATACAATTTAAGCTCAATATAATTGCCTCTAAATTAGGCGGATAAGAAAGTGTAAATCAACTCACACAAACACTATGAATGCAAAGATGTATGCTTATGAAGTGAGTGTGTGGAAACTTCAATCAATATTAAAATAAAGCTTAATCAATTTATGCTTGAAGTAATTTAAAGTTTAATACACATAAAAAGATTTGATTGAAGTAATATGCAAATCACATGTACCAAATACAAACTTGTTGAAGATATGAAATCAAAAGCTCACAAGTTGTATGAAATTAATTATGTCTAAACATGTGATGCATATTCAATGTTGTTTTCAAAAACAAACTAATTTAACTAAAGTTCAAATGAATGAAAACAACAAAGATGATTCAAACAAGTTAATGAAACATGTTTATAAAACAAATCAAAGGTTTTGACAAAACATGTTTTATAAAGTATTAAAACAAACTTGTTTAGAAATCAAGGTGAAGAATCCAATTACTTAAATCAAAGATTAAAGGAGTAGAGGATTCAACACATCATAGTTTATATGCTAAAATCATTTACCAAAGATTAAACAAAGCATAAAACAATGATTATAAAAAGGCAAAGCTTACTTGGTGGTTTAACTTCATTAATCCAAGCTTTAGCTTTCCTCAATGACCCTTAGCCTTCCTTAGCTTGATCCCCTTTCTTCTCCCTCAAAATACCTCAAGAAGGGCTCCAAAGATCATCACTTGGGGCTAAGGAATGAGCTTCTTTTTATAAAAAAATTTGCTCAACGGCTACCTGTCGGTCAGCCGACATCCAGGGGTCGGTTAACCGACACCCCAACGGTCACAAGCCAACGGTCATATTTTCAAAAATTTGCTGACCATAAAGCATGTTTCGGTTAGCCGACATGTTCGGTTAACCGAGACTTGACCGACACCCTAACCGACAGTGTAAACTAGGTCAGAAAACACCTCTCTGGTTTTCTAACCGAGAGAGCTTCGGTCAGTTTCAGAAGCAAGGTCGGTTAACCGATCCCTGACCGACATGCTGACCGACAGAGAAGATTTGAAATTTTAGCTCTCTGGAATTCGGACCGACAGATCCATCGGTTTACCTCGGCTCACCTGTCGGTTAGCCGACACCTAGCTTGTCGGTTGACCGACAGCCTAAGACAAAAATCCCAATTTTTGCATATTTCAAAGTATTTTCAAGAGGGGATTTTTGGGCCATCAAACCAAGCATGGAAACATGATTTAAACCAATCCAAGTGCTTTAAAATCATGAAACATCAAAAGCCTAAATAGATTTGAAAGTTAAAACAAATGGCTAACTTGATTTATAAAATCCTTTTAAAACTAAAAAATGCTTCCAATGTTTAAAACCAAAACATGCATAAATCATAAGGTGTACAAGATTTAAAACAATGCATGTATAAATCAAGATTTCAAGCTTTTCTAAAACAATGCATGTGAGAGAATTCAAATGATGAATAAAATGAATAGTGCATCCATTAAATTGCAAGATACAAAATCCTTAACAATCTCCCCCTTTGCAATTTGATGGCAAACCTTCTCTTACTCAATACTGAATCTTCACACAAAGTCTTCAGCTCCTCCTTAGCTGGGTGAGGCTTGAAATCTTCTTGAATGCTTCTTCACTTGGCTTGGGTCCTTGGTCTTTTCCTTCATTCTCCTTGATGCTTGGAGCTTGATCATCCTCAAGCTTTCTCTTCATCTTCCTTTCTTTGGCCAAGCATCTTCTACTTCTTTCATCTCTCCCCTTTTGACCATGCACTCTTGGGTTTTGGCAAGATATGCATTCACTTCCTCTTTGGAGGATAATACAATGTCTCTCCCCCTTTGACATTGAATTGCACATCTCTTCCCTTAGCTATATTCTCCCTCTTTGACATCTAGAATATTCTCCCCCTTTGACATTAAATTGCAAGGGTACCTACACACATGAAATAAGGAAAATACCTTAGTAGCACCTGTTAACAAAAGAATTCGAAAATGAAATACATAACAGGTTTTCATGTATGGGTGTTGTCTATAAGGGTATAGAGCCAATATAAGAGTGAATTTGATCATAACTAATACTTCCTATGAAGATTTACTCCCCCTCAATCCATTATCTCCTTTTGTCAAACTTTGACAAAGATTTAACAATTTGGTTCAAGAAGAAGATGGTTTAACCAATTGAGGGTTAACTTCAAGAGAAGGATTAGATACAAAAAGAAATAAAGCTCAATATGATCAAATTACCATTATAAAAATACCAATTGACGGAAAAGCTATAGGATAATTAAAGAGCAAGGTCAAAAGGGATAATCTATCATGGATACCAATTGAAATATATATAAAGCAATTATACCAATTGAAATTCAAAGATAAGAGTATTAACTCAATCACTCTAAAATGGAGTTAAGGAATATACCTATTAGGGTTCATCCAAATTAGAGTTATCCATGATGAGATGGGGTTTATTAAACATAGCATCAATCAATATAATTATGAAAATCATATGCTATGAAAGTTTTGAGATCATTTCATACATTCATTAAATATAACTATCATACACAAGATGAATGAAATGAAGTTCAATCATGAAGCCAACCTCACAATTAACCAACCAAAATTATGAAAACATAAACATGGTGGTTATGTGATTTACCTATAAGTGCAAGAGAGGAGGCAAACATGAACATTATGATGCTAATGGAATGTGACATGGAACAGAAACATATTACTATCAAGTTCAATCCAATGTACACAAGGTCTATCACAAACTCAAGATATGATACCAATTGGATATTGATACTAATTGAAAATGATACCAATTGATTACCAATTGAATATGAAACATGATTAAGAGCAAGCATGTGACAAACACAAAATTCCAACAAGCATCATAAAATGATATTCATCACTTAGAATAATATAACTAATGAGCATATTGATGAACATGAGAAATTGCATTTAGAAATATATATAACTCGGTAGAGGATGCAATTTACAAATGTGTCAAATCATATGAATTCAACAACTAAGAAATCCATCAAACAAAAGATATAACTATGAAATACAAGGAGTGGATTTCAAAGAGGTTCATATGATTAAACACTACTATGAAGTTGAAACATGTATAAGAATGACATCACAAGGAAAATACACATGAATCAACATCATAACCATCCATTAAAAAAAATTACTAGAAAGCATAGAGGATGGATTTGAAAGTTCTGGTATGATATCTATTAATGTAACTAAAGAGCACAAGCATACATAGAACTATATGACATTTGCATAAAAAGAATGAAACCAAATGAGCAATGATGCAAATAGCATATAACAACTATTTCCTTCTAAAAGATACAATCATAAACACAAGGAAATAAACTCAAAGGAAAATGCAACTATAAATATAACTAACAAAGCTTAGAACATTTTCCAAAGGACTTTAATTTACTTCAACAATCAAAATCCAACAATGAAACATAAAATCATGATCAAGTGATTAAGAAAACTATGAAGTGAATTAATATCAAATTTCAATTTGTAATTAAGGATAACTACAAAAACTCATACAAATTGACTTAAAAGCTTTTCAAACTTGATATCAATTGGAAAAATGCATTTATCAAAAACACATTCAATTTTGAAGAATATAACTATAAAGATCTAACCAATTGAAACTCAAGTAAATCAAGGAATTGAATTTTCATATCAAAATACTAACTTAGTAAGCATAGAATGAAAATCAATCTTCAATCCTCATTTTTCATCAAGAATGTAGTAATGAGGCTTAAATCATTTTTCAACTTGCATTGTAAAAGATATAACTTATTTGAAACACATACAAGTTGATTTTTCAAAACAATAACTTTCCATAAGAAAGAATCCATGGAAAATCTAAATCATTTATTTTTCAAAATAATTTAACTAAGATAATCAAACAAATGAATTTGAAAATATCAATCGATTATAAAAAAAAATCTAGCTATAAAAGCTTTTGAAATCATAATCAATTGATCATATATAGAAATGCATTGCAAAAGATATAACTAAATGAGAGCAAAAAGCAAATCTATAATGATGAAATTATAATCAAATGATTTTGAAAACCATGATATTTAACTAGAAAGGTACATGATGACAAAATCAATTGATTACAAATAAACATTGCATTTTAACAAATGTAACTAAGAAAGTATAAAATGCAAATGTGTCATGACCAACAATATGATTTAACTAAAAAGGTTCGGTTGATCAAGAGTTCCAAGGCCTTAAGGTTTGTCTAAGTATCTATCTTTAGGAATCCACCTAAGGTCTTGAGAGGGTTGATCTTTGAGGTCTATCTTAAAAGTCTCACCAACTTTAGGAGATTTGACTTGATAAATTTTCAATTTAGACTTATCACCATGATAATGAGATTTGACTAATTTTAGCTTTGATTGGTGATTAGTCTTTTGAGGTTGGTGACTTTTCTTAGTAGGGGATTGATTTCTTTTCTTCTTATTTCCTCCCTTTAATTGACTTTTGAATTTTAAATTTAACTTTGCAACTTTCTTCAAAAGTTCTTTCATTTGTTGAGTTAGGGGAGGTAGGTTGAGAAGCTTTTTCTTGATAGATTCTTTTATATTAGTTTTAACTTGTTTAAGCTTTTTAGAATCTATCTTAGGAGACTCCTTTTTAATAGGTTTAACTTGTTTAATCTTCTTGGAGTCTTCCTTGATTTTTAGTGTCTTATCCATCATAGAGTTTGATTTTACTTTCTTTGGTTCATAGATGGTTTTAGACACATGACTTCTTCTTAACTTGCACTCAAACCTAAAGTGTCCTTCAATGCCACAATAATTACATTTAGTCATGGGCAAGGAGGAATGAGTGCTAGAGAATGAGGACTCACCTTTCACAAATGTGTTGGTGACTATGGGGTCATGAGAAATATTCCTATCAAATCCAAGACCCGTCCTATTTCTTTGAGATTTACCCAATTTAAATAACTTTTCAAATTTCTCTTCACCATGGGTAAATTTGCACTCATACTTTTGTTTGTACCTTTCAAGTTGAGTGACTTGTTTTTTAAGGGTTGAATTTTCATTTTTAACTTTTGTTTGTTCATTTTCAATTCCCTTAAAGTTGTTTAGTTCTTCATGGGCAAGTTTTAATTCAAATTTAAGTTCATTAAAAACATTGGATCCAAGTTCTTTTGTTTTTATCTTATTAGATAAATTTTCCTTAGTGATAGTTAACTTAGATTCAAGATTGTTAATGTCTTTATCTTGCCTTTTTAATTGATCTCTTAGTTTAGAATTTTCCTTATTAAGATTATCATAACTTATCTTAATTTCATTTAATTCATCTTGAGCATTAGACAAATTATGCAAAGAGATCATAAACTTAGAGTCTACACAATTTATTAATTCTTCTTTCTCTCTAAGTTCATTTTTTGAAGAAACTAATTCTTTGTTTAGACTTTTAGATTTTTCTTCTAATCTTTTATTCTTCTTAACAAGCTCTAGGGAAAATGTACATAAATCATTATAGGCTTGTTGAATGTCATCTTGATTTTCATCATTTTCTTCTTCATTTGATTCAAATTTAGATTCATTAAATTCATGGTTTGAATCTCCAAATGTTGGAAGAAGGAATGGTCTAGAAGAATCTACACAAGAATCTACAAAGTCTAATATAGTGGAATCCATTCTAATGATTTTCATGTAAACACAACACTAGGATTCTAATCTCTAGGATTTAGCTAATAAGGATCAACTCCGGGTGTTTAAGCCCTAAATGGAGTAACCTGGCTCTGATACCAATTGAAAGTTCAGGATCCGAACCCTAGAGGGGGGGTGAATAGGGTGAGCTACAACTTAATGACCAATTATGCCAATTTTAAACTTCTTTAAAACAATTAGTCACTTGTGACTAATTAACAAATAAAATGCGGAAGCTAAACAACAACAATCACCACATAAGCATTCACCATAACACAATCATTTATAGTGGTTCGGCCTCAATGCCTACATCCACTACCGGCTTGTGTTCTCACACCCCACCGGATTTCCACTATTTATGCTTTTTAATAGGCTAAGCAATAACCTTAAACACTATGCTTTTCTAGGCTAAGCAATAACCTTACAATGTGCTTTTATAGGCTAAGCAATAACCTTTACACAATGCTTTTCTTAGGCTAAGCAATAACCTTTACAATAAAAGATTTTCTCTCAAGAAGGTGTCTTCACAAAACACTCTAAGAGATACAATTTAAGCTCAATATAATTGCCTCTAAATTAGGCGGATAAGAAAGTGTAAATCAACTCACACAAACACTATGAATGCAAAGATGTATGCTTATGAAGTGAGTGTGTGGAAACTTCAATCAATATTAAAATAAAGCTTAATCAATTTATGCTTGAAGTAATTTAAAGTTTAATACACATAAAAAGATTTGATTGAAGTAATATGCAAATCACATGTACCAAATACAAACTTGTTGAAGATATGAAATCAAAAGCTCACAAGTTGTATGAAATTAATTATGTCTAAACATGTGATGCATATTCAATGTTGTTTTCAAAAACAAACTAATTTAACTAAAGTTCAAATGAATGAAAACAACAAAGATGATTCAAACAAGTTAATGAAACATGTTTATAAAACAAATCAAAGGTTTTGACAAAACATGTTTTATAAAGTATTAAAACAAACTTGTTTAGAAATCAAGGTGAAGAATCCAATTACTTAAATCAAAGATTAAAGGAGTAGAGGATTCAACACATCATAGTTTATATGCTAAAATCATTTACCAAAGATTAAACAAAGCATAAAACAATGATTATAAAAAGGCAAAGCTTACTTGGTGGTTTAACTTCATTAATCCAAGCTTTAGCTTTCCTCAATGACCCTTAGCCTTCCTTAGCTTGATCCCCTTTCTTCTCCCTCAAAATACCTCAAGAAGGGCTCCAAAGATCATCACTTGGGGCTAAGGAATGAGCTTCTTTTTATAAAAAAATTTGCTCAACGGCTACCTGTCGGTCAGCCGACATCCAGGGGTCGGTTAACCGACACCCCAACGGTCACAAGCCAACGGTCATATTTTCAAAAATTTGCTGACCATAAAGCATGTTTCGGTTAGCCGACATGTTCGGTTAACCGAGACTTGACCGACACCCTAACCGACAGTGTAAACTAGGTCAGAAAACACCTATCTGGTTTTCTAACCGAGAGAGCTTCGGTCAGTTTCAGAAGCAAGGTCGGTTAACCGATCCCTGACCGACATGCTGACCGACAGAGAAGATTTGAAATTTTAGCTCTCTGGAATTCGGACCGACAGATCCATCGGTTTACCTCGGCTCACCTGTCGGTTAGCCGACACCTAGCTTGTCGGTTGACCGACAGCCTAAGACAGAAATCCCAATTTTTGCATATTTCAAAGTATTTTCAAGAGGGGATTTTTGGGCCATCAAACCAAGCATGGAAACATGATTTAAACCAATCCAAGTGCTTTAAAATCATGAAACATCAAAAGCCTAAATAGATTTGAAAGTTAAAACAAATGGCTAACTTGATTTATAAAATCCTTTTAAAACTAAAAAATGCTTCCAATGTTTAAAACCAAAACATGCATAAATCATAAGGTGTACAAGATTTAAAACAATGCATGTATAAATCAAGATTTCAAGCTTTTCTAAAACAATGCATGTGAGAGAATTCAAATGATGAATAAAATGAATAGTGCATCCATTAAATTGCAAGATACAAAATCCTTAACACGATCCCCTAACCTGCCATATATAGCTGGTTAGGTCACAAGATCAAAAACAGAAACCCAAATCCACATCCCTGATGTCATCTTCAAAACTTTGCCTCGAGATGGTGTGTGATTCCTTTCACTACCATAAAATTCCCCTGGAAGCTCAAAGGCTACTATACCAAAGGAAAGATTGCTCAAAGACTCTTGGTCAAGACACAAGCTCTCCTTCAAAAATCTCTTCGAGGCACATCGACTACAAAAGTCAAGCAACTCGTCGCTGTACCTCGAGGGGGCATTTGTTGACACCAAAAATGTCACTTTGCCTCTTCAACATCAAGAAAGCTGCATGAAGTCGCAACCTGCCATAAATAGGCAATGCAACTTCTCCAAAAAATCAAATCTTGTCAGAATCAAATAAAAACTGCAAGATCCTTCAAGATAGCCAAGAGAAGAGTACACATGAAGTTTCGGGTCATTTCATAATCATTTGGCCTAACTTCGCTTCTCCGACAGCTAAAATGGCGCTCCCGGCGGCGACATCATTGGAGACGTCAAAACTTCGATCAGAGCCTACGGATGACTCCAGCATGTCTCAAAAGGGCTCCATGTCAAATTTCAAGTCAAACCGACAACGTTTGACCCTCCATCAATGCTCGAGCAGCAAAATCAAGCCTCCCGGCGGCGGGAACCACCGAAGCCTTCGCTCATCAAACCAAGTGCATGAGTGGCTTCAACATGCTTCCAAAAGGCTGCACGTCGAATTTCAGGTCATTCCGACAACGTTTGACCAGGTTTCGACGCTCCGAAAGAAAATCAAGCCTACCGGCGGCGGAGCTCCCCGGGACCATGGTTTCCAAGATAGAGCCTGTGGATCATCTCAAAATGACTCCAATAGGTTCCCTGTCAAATTTCAGGTCAATCGGACATCGTTTGACCGCACATCAAAGCTCGGCATTTTCCCCGCAGCAAAATCAAGTGAAGCATCGATGGGACCCCAAACGGCTTCAAAACTCAAACAAAAGCCTATGGTTGGTCTTATTTATTGCTCAGGAGGCTTCACCTCAAATTTCAGGTCATTCCGACATCGTTTGACCAAGTTTCAGCTTCTGGCGGAAAATCAGCAGCTCTACGCGACAAAGTCTTCGGCTTTCCCGGAAAATTAGAAACTTTGCACTCTAAAAATGCAAGGATTCTCATCAAGTTTTCTACAGGGAAATCAAGCCAATAAATGAGAAGAAATGTCAGGAAAAATACAGAAGAAAACGGCGACGAAAAAGACCTCAAAACGACCGCAAAACGGGCTCCGAAGGGGAAAATTCCCCCAGGGTCGCAGGCCCCTGCGACCCTGGGCCAAGGTCGCAGGCCCCTGCGACCATGGCCCATGGTCGCCGGCGACCATGGAAGTCCGGGTCACCGGATTTTCCGCCGGTGACCCGTTTTTCCGTCTTTTTTCGCGTTTCGCGCACTTTGGCCCCTGTGGTTTCCTGAAAATGTGATTTTTAGTGCTTGAAATTGACTCATATCCTCCGACATCCGTCAAAATCACGGGTCAACCTCCAAAAGCATAAAATCATCATTGATCGCTCCAAGATCGCCAACCGGTCGACCAAAAAAAGTGCTCTTTCTGTCCGACCGATCGAGAAATCGACAAGACAGATGTCACCGGCCCGCTCTTAGCTATCAATGTCTGAAGTTACATGTTCATCCGATGTCGATCAGCATGAAGATCCATCGATGATCATCGCCAGAAGAATTCCAGAAGACACGGCACGGCCCGCGACTCTTCGACTGCTCGGCGACCAATTAATGTGGTTAATTGACTAGCTTTATTGCAGTCATTAATTCATTTCTTTGGACGGCCCAATCAGAAGCAAGCATTTGGGAGTTACAAGTCAATTGATTCATGGCATTTAAACCATGAAACTCCTCCCATTATGGTAATTAAGGTGATTAAAAGCCCTTAATCTCCATCGGCCAATCAGATTCAAGGAAAAAGGAGTTACAAAATCAAGAAATAAATCTTGTAACTCCTCCCATTAAAGCCATTAAAGCCCATAAACTCTCCTAAATGGCTACCAAAAGCCTATAAATAGGAGAGCATTCCATTGAAATCGAGATCAGAAAATCGAGATCGATCGATCGGAAAGAATCCAGAGCTCGTATCCAGAGAAAGAAAAAAGAGAGAAAAACTCTGCTGAAGTTCTACACCGGCCACCACTACAAGGTGACAAAAGTCCCTTGGGGGGCACCCCCCCAAGGTCCTTGCCTTCTCCTGCTGCCTCCAATGGCTTAGACGTGGCTTTTTAGCCCGTCTACTTAGCTTTTTATTGGACATAGGACCTTCTCTTGGTCTTTGTCCTCTAAAAACCTGAGGTTATAGCCAAGCCAAGCGAATCAAGAGCATCCTCTGTTCTCATCTGCATGGATGATGGCGAAGCCCACACATGGCTTGCGACCGTCAATCTGAACGAGTCCCCCACAATCTCCTGAGAAGTTAGATCCTCCTTTTCTTGCTTTTCATTGTAGTTTGTATTTTTCTAAAGAGACAAAAAACACAACTCTTGTCTTTCATTATTGATAAGAATTGTAAATCAGCTATAAACGCCAAAATCGGCTATAAACGCCACAAAATCGGCTATAAATGCCAAACAAAATCGCCTTTCACGGCAAACCAAGAAAATGTCTCTTTTCTTAAATATTTGTGCAATGGAAAACTTGAAAGAAGTTGATTTCTTTTTTACTTGCGAAGGTTGATCTCCGGATTACCACTTGCAATTCCAAGTAAAATAGAAAATCTGGCACACCCACACAAAAGAAATGTTGAAACACGCTTCAGGCCCGCCAGGGCGCGAAAGGGCCGGACCCGACGGACTCCCACGTTCCGCCGACCCCGGTAGCCGCCCCACGGCGCCTCGGAGCACGTTCCATCAATCTCCAAAACTCCTTTTGGTAATCTTCAAACTATTTGATTAGGAGTCTAGCTTCACTTTCCTTGTTTGTCTCGGACATCTCCAGAATTTACAAAATTGAAAAAATACATAAATTCCTATGTCTCTACAATGAGACTTACAAGGTAATCTAAAACATGGAAATAAAAAGGCTATAGGGAAATTCACCATGCCTTGCCCTTTCACGGGAAACCAAGGAAACCATGATGCCCTTTACACTTAGCCACAAATAAACCATTCAACCATAAAAGAAAGTAAAAGCTTGTGGGCCATATGGAGAGGACAAGATAACCTGCATGTTAGTATCTCATACAACAAAGCATCTCACAAAACCAGGTTACCAAACCATAATGGAAAAACAAGATGCCAAAAGTTGCCACTTCTATACAAGATGCCCTACGCAGAGGGGGTCCGGGGGTGTCCCCCGCGGGGATCAAGCTGCCCGGTCAGCTTGCAGGGATCCAGGGGGCAGCGCCCCTGGCGGGGTCTGGGGTGGCGTCCCCGACAGGGGTTCGGGGGCAGTGCCCCTGAAAAAAAAATTCAAATAAAAAAACAAAGTGATTCTGCCTGGGTTCGGCTAGACAAACTGGTTCCTGCGGCTACCCGATCAGACCTCTACGGCTAGCCGTATTTATCTGTGCGGTTAGCCTGGGTTCGACCACTGTTGTTCCCTAATCACTTCTAATGATCTCGGTAGGCTTCTATTGGCTTCTTACCATTCTTCCATCATGATTAAAACCTTTTGTGACATCCCAAACATGGATCTACTATAAAAGTAAGCAAACCCAATAAACACTGATCCTTACATAGCCCTCGCTCTATCCCCTTCGCATGTCATACAAAGATTAGAACAGGATTACTGATCTAACATGATTAGAGATGAGGTATGGCTCTGAAACCAAATTGTTGGAAGTAGGTGGGCCTCGTGGATAGATTTTCAAAACTTTTGACCCACTTGACTCAGGGATCAAGTACCCATAAGGCAAAAAACTCAATCCATGATGCATAAACCCTCAATCTCGATATCATGTACAGTAAATAAAACTATCTAAAAGATAAAAACAAGCAGCCAAAAAGCATCCATAAAAATCTACAACATGCAACTAAGTGGATTATACCTTTGGAGCTCGGTTGTCCTCTAATGGAGAAGTTGATGACTTTCTTTGATATAGAACTCTTCTAAAAGATTATATCAGAATCTCCAACACCTCTTAGCCTTCCACGCTATGACCCGAATCAGATCTCTCTTCTCAAAAAGATTGGTGGAATCTTCAAGAGAAAACCCAACTCGAAACTTGTCGCGACCCCGGACTTGGTCCGTGAACCAAGTCCGGGATCGGGACCCGATTATGATGAAGCCGATGATATAATCATATGGGGTGATGCCAATAATTAAAATGTGTTTATGATCAAGCATACATGGGTTAAAAAAAGAACACTCATTACCCGTGTATGTGATTTCCCACAGGTGTCCGCGGCGAGGATATTCCAACACACATAACCAGTTAGTATAATTGCGGAAGCATATGGTAAATCATGCATGTATTTCATTTCCCAAATATCAAGGCTGATTACATTTGAATATGAGCATCAGAATGAGCAATGTCCTAAAGCATAACCCAAAAGTACATATTCAAGTTTAATCAGAAGATCAGTTAATTACAATTCCCAAAAATAGAGGCCAATAAAGGCCAATATACAAAACAATGACCGCCAGGAAACTATCCAAACAATTTCCCAAAATGTTTCGCAACTCGGCATCCCGATGTTTACATAACATCGTCAGCACGCCACTCAACTAGCGGCTGCGGTTCTCCGACCGCCTCCTCTGGCTCCTCCTCGGGATAACCGACAACGGGACCTGAGTACCAAAGCAAAGGGTCAGACACGACGGTCTGGCAGGTAGATGAAAAGATATGAACATTTAATGATAAAACATTTGCCATGGAAACAATTGAACCTGTCTAAATAATACTTTCATGAGTAAATGCATCATTTCGTTAAAAACATATATGCAAGGTAAAACAAGTAAGGGTAACCAAGGAAATCGGGAAACGAGCAAGATGGCAACCACACCAGGCTAAATCCTCTATCACCGAAGTGATAGAGCAAGCAAGTCAAGGCGTTGACCTCAGTCACCGAAGTGAGGAGATACAACGAAATACATATACATATATACTATATACTAGACATGACCACGGTAGCGAGCCGGGCATCAGGAACCACAGTAGCAATCTGCGGTATCAGGACCCAAACTGCAGTTGGCAAGACAAGAGGGGGATCACCTAGTCAGTTGATCAGACTAACAAGGTATCCCAGCTTAGTGGTGCCGACTCATAGGTTATATGCAAGTAAATAAAACAGGTACATGTATGCATGTTCTCTTTCTTGGCTCATGGGCTCGCACTACAAAGCTCTGGCCCAATATTGCCTCAAGGTTTTGGCTTATGAGTCATGTACAAGAAATCAGGTCAAAACATGGAAAATCAAGACAGGTGTAAAATAAATCAAGTACAAGATTATATTCGGCAAGACGTGGGTGCTCAAGGCACATCTATCATATCAAGTCTGTCATGTATATCAAAGCTAGCAAAACGGTACGAGTATACTTTGAAAAGCCAAGACAATGTCGGGTTAAAACTAATCCAAGTGAATAGGGATCCCGTATGTCCGTATAATAAAGGAAACTTGGTACTCTTTGAATTTGGGAGACATTCCGGGTTCCTTATACACTATAGTAGCCTCAATGCTTAAATGAATCTCGATGATGTAGTTTCTCTCTCTAACGTACTACCAACAAACACTTCACCTAGGCTTCGAACACGATCCCAGGTGAGCGGTGCCCATTGCTCTCAGAAAGGTTCACAAGCAATGGGGTGGAGGCTCCCTTCAATCCTCTTTTATTCATAGAATTCAGGGAATTTCGGTTACCTTGCGGTCAGATGGCGGTTAGCCGCCAGTGGATCCGGCGGTTAACCGCTGGCTGACCGTGAGGCTGCCCGTGGAATTGCAGCTCTCTGGAATTGTAACCGCTACATTTCGGTTGGCTGGCGGTTAGCCGTAGATGAATTAGGCGGCTAGCCGCTAGCTGACCGCGGAGCTGACCGTGAGATTTCAGCTCTCTGGAAAAATGACCGTAACTAAGCGGTTGGATGGCGGTTAGCCGTCGATGGACACGGCGGTTAGCCGCTAGCTGACCGCGGAGCTGACCGTGAGGTTATAGCTCTCTGGAAATGTAACCGAACTTGCTTCGGTTAGCCGCTAGTCACCAGGCGGCTAGCCGCTGGGCGACCGCCAGCTGACCGCCAGTCACGGGAATTTCTTCACTGGGTTCAGGTTCAGGCTTTCCCTTTCCCCAAACCAATTCCTTTCATTCCCCATTTGACATCCATACAATTACCAAGAGAAAGAAGACAACCATCATCACACGGATTCACTTAGGCATTGTACAAAAGATGAACTCAAAACTACAATCCATGATTTAAAGACAATAGATGAAAACAAAAGCTAGAAATCATGTTTCAAGACAATAAAGAGGCTTACCAACCCCATTCAAAGCATTTAACACCATTGAATGTAATTAAAACAAGGCATTAATGAAGTAATGATTTAAACACATTTGTCATAAAAATCATTGAAAGCTAAACTATCCATTCAATCCACTTGCCTCAAGGTCTCTAAATCAAGAAATCCAAGCTCTACTCCACTCTTCCAAGCCAAATACCAAGCTACACCAAAAAACCCCCAAAAACAAACCCTAAAATGGGTCAAACCAAGAAACAAGAAGAGAGACTCACAATAATGAAGATAGGGCTTTCCCAAGGCTAGAAGAACAAGGATCTAAGATATTAGGGAAGGAGCTTACTTGTAAGTTCTTCAAATGGACAAGGTGAGCTCAATGAGGGTCTTGAGTTGAGTAGATCCTCCCACAAATGGTATCAATGAGTAGCTCTAGTAGTGAGGAAGAAGAGGGTGAAGTTCATTCTTGATCGGCGTAAAGTTTGGTAGGGACTTGGGGTGAGGAAGCAAGAAGAAGAAGAAAGGAGAGAAAGAAAACTCTAGGCTGTTCTTGAGCTTGTGCTGGAAAAAGAGAAATGGAGGGAAAGAGTTCTCTATATAAAGCAATGGGTGTGGGTTCCACCACTAGAAAGTCTTCGGAGGCTGAAATCACCAATCTCGGGACCTCGGATGAAATCGACGAAGAAGAGAAAAGTGATCGTCGAAATATCTAGTTTCCAAAAAGTATATGTTTCGTGGGTTTCGGAGATATCAAGTTTTGGGTACAGATTTCAATGTAAAAAGACTGTTTTGCCCTCAAAGCAAGAAGATCGGGTTTCGGGGTTCCGGACGGTCACGGGTTCAACATGAAAGTTGTAGGGATCTACAAAATAAGTAAAACAGGATCAAGACAAGAATTAGGGGAAAACAAGTAACCTCCAAAGCTAGCAAGACTATCACAAAAAAAAAGGAAACCCCCAAAGGGTCCCACTGAACACCAGACACTAAAAATAATTCCCCAAAGCTATCAAGAACTATACTAATCCAAGCTTAGTCAAAACCACTAATCAAGCCTAGCACTAACACGCCACTTAATTAGTATTAATCGAGTCTGATGGAACGCGCTCCGAGGCGCCTGCTGGGGCGGCTACCGGGGTCGGCGGAACGTGGGAGTCCGTCGGGTCCGACCCTTTCGCGCCCTGGCGGGCCCTGAAGCGTGCATCAACATTTCTTTTGTGTGGGTGTGCCAGATTTTCTATTTTACTTGGAATTGCAAGTGGTAATCCGGAGATCAACCTTCGCAAGTAAAAAGGAAATCAACTTCTTTCAAGTTTTCCATTGCACAAATATTTAAGAAAAGAGACATTTTCTTGGTTTGCCGTGAAAGGCGATTTTGTTTGGCATTTATAGCCGATTTTGGCGTTTATAGCCGATTTACAATTCTCATCAATAATGAAAGACAAGAGTTGTGATTTTTGTCTCTTTTAGAAAAATACAAACTACAATGAAAAGCAAGAAAAGGAAGATCTAACTTTTCAGGAGATTGTGGGGGACTCGTTCAGATTGACGGTCGCAAGCCATGTATGGGCTTCGCCATCATCCATGCAGATGAGAACAGAAGATGCTCTTGATTCGCTTGGCTTGGCTATAACCTCAGGTTTTTAGAGGACAAAGACCAAGAGAAGGTCCTATGTCCAATAAAAAGCTAAGTAGACAGGCTGAAAAGCCACGTCTAAGCCATTGGAGGCAGCAGGAGAAGGCAAGGACCTTGGGGGGGGGGGGGGGTGCCCCCCAAGGGACTTTTGTCACCTTGTAGTGGTGGCCGGTGCAGAACTTCAGCAGAGTTTTTCTCTCTTTTTCTTTCTCTCAGATCTCTTTCTGATCTTTTTTTTCTGATCTTCTGATTTTCTCCTCTTTTTTCCGATCTTTTTCCGATCTCAATTTCAATGGAATGCTCTCCTATTTATAGGCCTTTGGTAGCCATTTAGGAGGGTTTATGAGCCTTAATGGCTTTAATGGGAGGAGTTACAAGATTTATTTCTTGATTTTGTAACTCCTTTTTCCTTGAATCTGATTGGCCGATGGAGATTAAGGGCTTTTAATCACCTTAATTACCATAATGGAAGGAGTTTCATGGTTTAAATGCCATGAATCAATTGACTTGTAACTCCCAAATGCTTGCTTCTGATTGGGCCGTCCAAAGAAATGAATTAATGACTGCAATAAAGCTAGTCAATTAACCACATTAATTGGTCGCCGAGCAGTCGAAGAGTCGCGGGCCATGCCGTGTCTTCTGGAATTCTTCTGGCGACGATCATCGATGGATCTACATGCTGATCGACATCGGATGAACATGTAGCTTCAGACATTGATAGCTAAGAGTGGGCCGGTGACATCTGTCTTGTCGATTTCACGATCGGTCGGACAGAAAGTGCACTTTCTTGGTCAGCCGGTTGGCGATCTTGGAGCGATCACTGATGATTTTATGCTTTTGGAGGTTGACCCGTGATTTTGACGGATGTCGTCAGATATGAGTCAATTTCAAGCACTAAAAATCACATTTTCAGGGAACCACAGGGGCCAAAGTGCGCGAAACGCGAAAAAAGACGGAAAAACGGGTCACCAGCGGAAAATCCGGTGACCCGGACCTCCATGGTCACCGGCGACCATGGACCGGCGACCATGGGCCATGGTCGCAGGGGCCTGCGACCATGGGCCATGGTCGCAGGGGTCTGCGACCCTGGGGGATTTTTCCCCTTCGGAGCCCGTTTTGCGGTCGTTTTGAGGTCTTTTTCGTCGCCGTTTTCTTCTGTATTTTTCGTGACATTTCTTCTCATTTATTGGCTTGATTTCCCTGTAGAAAACTTGATGAGAATCCTTGCATTTTTAGAGTGCAAAGTTTCTAATTTTCCGGGAAAGCCGAAGACTTTGTCGCGTAGAGCTGCTGATTTTCCGCCAGAAGTCGAAACTTGGTCAAACGATGTCGGAATGACCTGAAATTTGAGGTGAAGCCTCCTGAGTAATAAATAAGACCAACCATAGGCTTTTGTTTGAGTTTTGAAGCCGTTTGGGGTCCCGTCGATGCTTCACTTGATTTTGCTGCGGGGAAAATGCCGAGCTTTGATGTGCGGTCAAACGATGTCCGATTGACCTGAAATTTGACGGGGAGCCTATTGGAGTCATTTTGAGACGTTCCATGGGCTCCGTTTTGGATGTCATGGTCCCGGGTTGCTCCGCCGCCGGTAGGCTTGATTTTCTCTCGGAGCATCGAAACCTGGTCAAACGTTTTCGGAATGACCTGAAATTTGACGTGCAGCCTTTTGGAAGCATGTTGAAGCCACTCATGCACTTGGTTTGATGAGCGAAGGATTCGGTGGTTCCCGCCGCCGGGAGGCTTGATTTTGCTGCTCGAGCATTGATGGAGGGTCAAACGTTGTCGGTTTGACTTGAAATTTGGAATGGAGCCTTTTTGGGACATGCTGGAGTCATCCGTAGGCTCTGATCGAAGTTTTGACGTCTCCGATGATGTCGCCGCCGGGAGCGCCATTTTAGCTGTCGGAGAAGTGAAGTTAGGCCAAATGTTGTCGAAATGGCCCGAAACTTCATGTGTACTCTTCTCTTGGCTATCTTGAAGGATCTTGCAGTTTTTGTTTGATTCTGACAAGATTTGATTTTTTGGAGAAATTGCATTGCCTATTTATGGCAGGTTGCGACTTCATGCAGCTTTCTTGATGTTGAAGAGGCAAAGTGACATTTTTGGTGTCAACAAATGCCCCCTCGAGGTACAGCGACGAGTTGCTTGACTTTTGTTGTCGATGTGCCTCGAAGAGATTTTTGAAGGAGAGCTTGTGTCTTGACCAAGAGTCTTTGAGCAATCTTTCCTTTGGTAGAGTAGCCTTTGAGCTTCCAGGGGAATTTTATGGTAGTGAGTGGAATCACACACCATCTCGAGGCAAAGTTTTGAAGATGACATCAGGGATATGGATTTGGATTTTTGTTTTTGATCTTGTGACCTAACCAGCTATATATGGCAGGTTAGGGGATCGGGTTTTGGTTTTGATCTTGTGACCCAACAAGCTGTATGTGGCAAGTTGGGGGATCAGGGTTTGGTTTTTTGTTTTGGTCTTGTGACCTAACAAGCTGTATGTGGCAAGTTAGGGGACCAGGATTTGGTTTTTGGTCACTCTTCGGGACTGTGTGGGTCCATTGGAGTGGTTTGGATTTTTGTGAAATGTCAATTTCAAGATTTTGGCTCAATTTGGTATATGAGGCTGGATGGTTTGATTTTTGGACGCTCATGGGGCTTGGGATTTTTTTGTATGGTCCAATCAACTCAAAAGAGGCATGGAACCATTATTGTATGCTCTTGGTAAGAGGGATTTTTTCTGACTAAAAGCCCATTTTTTCTTTTTTTTTTTTTTTTTTAGTGCCTAGGTGGTCAAACCTGGCTCATATGGGCTAGCCCATGGGACCTTAAGCTTTTTAGGATGGCTTAGATCTCATGTGGGGCCATTTTTGTAAAGAATATCTAAAGATATCTCATTTGGATAGAGAATATCTAAAAATATCTTTATGGGAGAGAATCTCTCATATTCCCTTAATTTGGGAGAGAATATCTCAAGGTATCTTTCTTTTTGGGAAAGAATCTTCAATATCCTTTTTTGTTGGAGAGAATCTCTCATTTGATTGATTTTGGGAGGAAATCTCTCAAAGACATCTTTCTTTTTGGGAAAGAATCTTTCTAATTCCTTCTCTTTTGGTAAGGTTACTTAATTAGTAACACTTACCTTTCTTCTTTGTTTCCTTCTTTGATTTGCTCTCTCCTATAAAAGCAAAGGAAGGTAGGATCTCTTGCTCTTATTGCTTTCTTTTGCAACAATCTCAAGAGAGATCCAAGACCAAGAGTGCTTCTTCTTCAAGGATCTTCAAGCTTTTTCCTTCTTCTTCTCCATCAAAGGCTTCGAGTAAGTTTTCTCTCTTTTTCTTTCAAGAAAACTCCATGTAGAGAATAGGATGGTAAAAAAAAAAAGTTTCTCTTCTTTTTTTTCTTTCTTCTTTTTTTTCTTTCTTTCTTTTCTTTCTATTCTTCTTCTTTTTTTTTTTCTTCTTTTTTTTTTCTTTTCCACGTGATTTCTTCTTTTGTTTTTTTTTTTTTTTCACACGTTTTTTTTTCTTCTTTTTTTTTTTTTGTGGGCCGTACGGACAGATCCGTACGGATCTGGTCCGTACGGCCACGCGGCCTGATTTTTTTTATTTTTTTTATTTATTTTTTTTTTTTTGAGAAAGTTTCTTTTTTTTTTTTTTTTTTTTTTTTTTTTTTGCTCATCATGATAATGCGTTTTTATGCAAATCTAGATGTTCATGCATGTACTTTTTGTAAATTGAATTGAGTAGCATGATGTGATAGCATACCTGAAAATCTTTGCAAATTTGGGAATTTGGAGCTCGCAGCGATGTTGAGCCCTTCTTGATTTTGCGGAGATTTTGAGGTTTCGAAAGTTTGGAGTTTCGGAGCCCGCAGCAATGTTGAGCCCATCTTCAAACTTTCTATTTCCGTCGGGGTATTTCCTTTTTCTTTGGAATTGCCCCGGAGTCATGCCAAAATTTCGCCAGATTTTTGGTGGGACAAAGTGACCCCTTTTTTTTTTAGCGAAATCCTGTCATTTTGATGACGATCTTTTTCTTTTCCAACCTTTGCAGGTGGTTCCTCCAGAGCGAACAAGGGTAAAGAGCCTGCTACAAGCGTACCTCGTCGATCTGCTAGATCTTCCAATGTGGCCGTTCAGCAGGCCTGGGAGAAGGTCTAGTTTGTTGAGAAGAACTTGGAAGAGTGCGATTCCCTCAATCGCGATGAGATGAGACAGCGATTAATCGCTCTCAAGAATGAGGAATTCTATAAGATCATGGTAAGCAACCGTCCTTGGGTTATGGACGATCTGAGGGTTTTGCCCAAGCCTACCTTCTTCTTTGGAGATGCAGTCCCTGACGACTTGACATACCAAAGGAGATGTTTTCAGTTCTCTTACACAGCTGATGGTGAAGAGAGAACTATTTCTACCCGGTCGTCTTTTGACCGGACCATCTCGATCCTGAGCCTTTCTCCCACGTGCCCTAAGAGGGAAGATCCTCCGAGCTGGGTGAAGAGGACCAGTGTGATCAAGACTGGGGTTTTTGTTGGTGGACCCTCCGGATATGCGGAGAAGCCACCTGTCCGTATGGACATGTTGATGCCAGCCAGCGACTACCAGGGCTCTGATTATCCGTCGGTCGATTTGAGACCGGTGGGCCTTGGCGTTTTCAGCGGTGACGGCAGTACTTGGGTGAAGCCTTTTCGACTTCGTGGCCGTTTCAATGTTGACTCCGATTGGAAGTCATGGACTGACCACACCTTGCTGACTGGGGACGCCGTTTTGAAGGAAGCCGGGATTTTTGACGCGGTCCGCGCTTTTAGGGAGACCGTGACCTTTTCCGATGATGCCTTCATGGCTATGTTGGAGTCTTTCCTCCCTCAGACCAATACCTTCGTTGTCACGAACGGTGAGATTGGTTTTTCTCTGAAGGAGTTGAGTGCTATTACTGGATTGCCCATCCTTGGCAAACTCTACGGGGAGTTCATGCCGATTGACAGCGTCCTTGAGGAGCAGTCAGAGGAGTTCAGGCTCCTATACTTTCAGCTCGTCGCCTTCTATGATTTTTTGAAGGAGGGCTCGAAAGTGAGATCCAGCAGTTGGAAGAGTTATGGCTCTTCATTCTTCAACTTCTTTGACAGCAAAGAGTCTTCTGATAGCATGACCCGGGAAGACAGGAAGAAGACTTCGGCCATGCAGGAAGAGTTGAAGGGTTTCTTCGCGAGCACAGATGCCATTTGTTCTGGCATTACACTGCGGAGAGATCTTGCTTTTTACCTCACTTTTTGGCTAGGTGAGGCTATTTTTGCTGGTGGAGATGGGACGCACATCAGGCCGCATTGTATTTTTCCGGCTTGTCAGATGGCGTTTGGAGAGCGGCTTGCTTTGGTGCCCGCTCTTTACTCCTACCTGTGTACCGAACTGCAGGCTGCTGCTTTCTTGGTTCGGCTTGGGCTCCCTATGAATAGGGTATTTTCAGCCCATATCTTTTATTCGTGGTTTGTATACCACTGTCCTGGCTTCCACCAGCTGGGTGCTGCACAGGATGATGATCCTCTGATGATTCGATTGGCTAAGGGAAAAGCCGTATCTGAATCACTTTTGTTTGCCCGCATGAGGATCCGACGGTTCAGGGACGTCGAGATGGGGCAGTCTTCAGTTAAGCTTTCTCCGGAGTTGCGGAAGAAGGCTTTTGATTTTGGTGCCTCCCGAGACTCTACCAGAGCAGGGTCGGGAAGGCATTACTCTTTGACCAATGCAGAGAAGGAGTGGCTTTTCAGCATACGAGTCGGCACGATGGTGTACCGTAGACATCTTTTCGTCGACATCCAGCCGTATGTACCTTCTCGCTTTGCACTTCAGTTGGGCTTCTCTCAAGGCGTTGTTGGAGCGCCTTCGAGTATGGTGAAGCGTTTTGGAGGTTTGCAGGATGGCAGAAATGCATGGGCTTTCTATAGTGCTGAAGACACTACTGCCACGATTTCTTATCCTGAGCTGTCGACTTTCCGAACTGCTGGCTTCACGAAGTGGTTCGCGGAGAGCTTTTTGGCATATCGGGGGCTTTCCAAGAAGGAGCTTGATGTAAAGCTGTCTTCTGGAAAAGGCATTGGGAAGTCGGATGGCGTCCGGCGAGAGGAAGTTTGGGCCTTCCTTTCTGGAGAGAAGCACAAGATAGGCTTTCTCGGTGACCAGGGCGTCATTGGTTCTGAAGCTGTTCGGGAAGTACCTGATGAGGCTTTGGAGCAGCTAAAACAGGAGGAAGCTGAGCTCGACGCTTGGATGCAAGCGGCACAGAGACGAGCTTCCGTGGAGTCTACTGGCGAAAGCAGACCATCCAGTGAGGAGTCAAGTGAGAAACCTGACTCTGATAGTGGGGCGGGTTCTTCCAGGAAGCGAACCCGTAGAGGTAGGAAGAGGAGGAGTCATCATCACAGCGAGGGGCCACATGAGGACGCTCCTGACATGGAAATCCCTCTTACCATCAACGAGGAGGTGCCAGAGGCTGTTGACGAGCCTCCAGAGAAGAGGAGCCGTGGAGAAGAGACCATTGGTGAAGGTATGATTCTTCCTTTTTCTTTTTCTGCTTCTTTCATGGGGCTTTCCATGTTCTGATTTGTTTTCTCACCCTGCTGCTGCTTCTTTTTTTTTAGCAGAGGATGAAGACTTGCCGATGCCTGAGGTTCCGACCGATGAGGCGGTAATGGAGCCGGTTATGGCATCTGAAGAAGAACCGAGGGACTCTGGAATGATTCCAGAATCCCCAATTGATATAACTTCTTTGGCTTTCTCTTTTTTTTTTTGCCTGCGACTTGATTTGCTAACATTTTTCTTGTCAGCTGACTTGCCACAGGATTCCGATGACTTTGAACTATCAATGGACGCAAATGTTGATGATGCTTCCGATGAGTTCATGGAGGAAGAGAGTGTTCCGCCAGTCGTCGAAGAAGGTACTTTGTAGTGATGACCCTGATGGTTTTTTTTTTAACAGGATCATATTCATACCTTTTTGTGTTTCATTTGCAAGTTTTGAAGTGACAGAAGAGAGTCCATCGCTTTCTTCAGAACCAGAGCAAGGGATGCCAGAGGTCGATCCGGAGGTAGAGACCAGTTCAGACATGATTGAGGAGATGCCTCGTGTTGAGATTCCCTCTCCAGTGGCTCCAAGTGAAAAGAGTTCTTTTGTTACTCTTCCAATGGGACATGACATGAGCAGCCGATCAGCGGAGAAGGGTGAATCTTCATCCAGTTCGTCTCTTCAATTTGCGAAGAAGGTGCTGGCTCGGGTTTTGAGTTCTTGGGTCAAGACTCTCCTTTCTGGACACTTGGAAGCAGGATTTGGCATGATCCCACATGTGCAGGGGATTCTCACTGATACCGAAGAGGTTGGTCTGGATGTCACAGGTGCCAGGGCGATCGTTGATAGGATCATTGCACTGGGTGACAAGTGGTTTGAGACCATGGGTTTCCCTGACGACCAATTCTTCAAGGAGATGTTCTTGGACCCTGCTGATAAGGCTAAGTCTGACCTGAATGAGGCTACACAAAGCAAGAAGCAGCTAGTTCGGGAGAAGAACAAGGAAGAGCTAGCCATCATCGGATTGAGGCATGACCTTAACGTCCTTGATAGGGAAGTTGAGGAGGCCAGGAAATGTCTTGAGTATTTGAAGGCACAAGTCGATGCTAAGTGGGCTGCTATAACAGAGGCTCGTGACAGGGAGAGTACTCTGATTCGCAGGGTTGCAGATGCCGGTCAAGCTCTCGAGAGGAGGACTCTAGAAAATGAACGATGGCAAACTGCTGGGGAAGAGCTTCCCGGTGTAAAAGAAGGGTTACGGCATTCGCCAGCATCTCATGGCAAGTTCCTGAAGAAGCGTGCCTTGGAAACTTTGACGGCTGATGCCAAAAGTTTGCTTGAGGAGCTGAAGCTTTGGCTGGAGACCATTTTTGGTTGAGCTCCTGATTTTTTTATAGCAGAAACCATTCTTCTTTTTTTTTGGTACCACATGTATTTTTTTGGTACTCTTTTTTTTGCAGTGCTTGTGAACACTTTTTTTTTGGTACCACATGTATTTTTTTGGTACTTCTTTTTTTTCTTGTTTTCCCTACGTTCACTCAAATCTTTTTGTGATGAAAGCAATTGCTAAATGGGATTTGATCAAAAGTTTTGTCATTTTGTGAAAATCTTTTGTCAAATGATTGTTTTGGTAGGGGAAACGAATTCGGCATGAAAGCCGGATTTTTGTGGCGTTTGCAGCCAGTTTTGACATGAGAGTCAGGTTTTTTTTTTTTTGTGTGGCATTTATAGCCGATTTTTGAGATGGCATAAGAGCCAAAAATTTTGCTCGTGGCATGGGAGCCAATTTTGAGATGGCATGGAAGCCGAAATTTTATGGCGTAAAAGCCAAAATTTGGGTTGGCATGGAAGCCGAAATTTTATGGCGTAAAAGCCAAAATTTGGGTTGGCATGAAAGCCGAAATTTTATGGCGTAAAAGCCAAAATTTGGGTTGGCATGGAAGCCGGTGTTTGTTTTGTGGCATCTATAGCCAGTTTGGTGGCATTGATAGCCAATTTGTGGCATTTATAGCCGGTTTGGTGGCATTGATAGCCAATTTGTGGCATTTATAGCCGGTTTGGTGGCATT
This sequence comes from Umbellularia californica, assembly GCA_028538565.1. NCBI lineage: Eukaryota > Viridiplantae > Streptophyta > Magnoliopsida > Laurales > Lauraceae > Umbellularia > Umbellularia californica. Next base: position 28,340,553 of record JAPQWN010000006.1, read on the forward strand.
GATAGCCATATTTTGAAAGCCAAGTTTTGGTTTGTCGGCGTGAAAGCCAATTTTTGTGGCATTGATAGCCGGTTTGTGGCATTTATAGCCGGTTTTTTGGCAAAAGAGCCAGGTTTTGGCATTTATAGCCAGATTTTTTGGCTTTCAAAATGCAGGTATCGACTAAATGTCGCCTCCCCGCTGAATGGTCTTGCAAGTATCGATGGAATGTCGCTTCCTTGCTCATTCGGTTTTGCGAGTATTGACGGAATGTCACTTCCTCGCGGGTTGGGTTTTGCAAGTATCGATGGAATGTCGCTTCCTTGCGAATTGGGGTGCAAATATCGACTAAGCGTCGCTTCCCTGCTTTTCCCAAGACTTTTTGGTTTTGCGGGTACTGACTTGATGTCGTTTCTCCGCGATTTTTGAAATTTGAGGTTTTCTCGAACCATTTGTAATTTTGGGTTGTGGATAGCAACTGATATGTTACATCTCCACGATTTTTGAAATTGGGTTGTGGATATCAACTGGTTTGTTGCTTCTCCACGATTTTAGGTTTTCTCGAACCTTTGAAATTTGGGTTGTGGATATCAACTGATATGTTGCGTCTCCACGATTTTTGGGGTTTTGGAAGTATCGAATGGGGTTCGCATCCTTCCGATTTTTTGAGTTTTGCGAGTATCGACTAAGTGTCACTTCCCCGCGGTTTTTGAAAAACCATTTTTTTGTTTAAAGACACGAGGGTCGTAAATTTTGACCTAAAACCATTTGGCGGTAAAAGGTAAGGTGGACTAGGGTGGAAATCCCTGGATCCGAATTTTTGTTTCAAACCATGAATTTTGGTTCAAGGATCGAAAGTTCTGGTCAAGTCAGGGAGAGGCTCCTAAACTTGGATTTTTTTTTTGTTTTTGAACAATGAAACAATGAAAGTAAGCATTGTTTTTGAATCTCTAGAAATTTTGACATTTGATATGAAAATTCTAAAGAGAGTGGGTTTGACGAGCGAGTACCTGAGAACAGGTTTTGGCCATACAGGCATTGCTCTTACCCAGTTGGGTAAGTCTTCAAGGGTAGTATCGCTTCAAGAACTTGCCGTTGATAGGCAGCATACATCTGTCGCCTTCCATGTTTAGGAGGGCATATGCGCCATTGGAGAAGACCTTGTCGATGACGTAGGGTCCCTCCCATTTTGGTTCAAACTTGCCTTTGGACTTGTGAGCGAAGACCATTGGTCTTTTTACCTCAAGAACCAAGTCACCCTTTTTGTAGGTGCGTTGCCGGACCCTTTTGTCAAAAGATCCTGCCATGCGTGCTTGGTAAAGTTCAATGCTTTGTCGAGCTTCGAGCCGTCTCTCGTCGAGATTGTCCAGCTCATGGAGTCGCAATTTGACATTGCTTTCTTGAGTCATGTCATTTTGTAGAGATACCCTCAGAGAAGGAATTTGTACCTCTAGGGGCACGACAGCTTCGCATCCATAGACCAAGGAGAATGGTGTGCTATGGGTTGGTCCTCGAATGGTGGTTCGATAGGCCCACAAAGCTTCAGACAGTTTGTCGCTCCAGTCTCTTTTGTGACTAGAGACCATTTTCTTGAGGATTTTGCAGAGTGTCTTGTTGAAGGCTTCTGCTAATCCGTTTGCTGCCGGATTGTATGGAGTCGAAGGACAGCTTTGAATTTTGTATTTGTCGCAAAACGTGTAGAATCGATGATCCCGGAATTGTGGTCCGTTATCATGGACGAATCTCTTGGGTATGCCAAAACGACAAATGATGTTGGTGCGTAGGAACTGAAGAACTGATGAGGTCTTCATTTCGTTGAACGCAAATGCTTCTGACCACTTGGAGAAATAATCCGTAGCAGCGAAGATGAAGCGATGACCTTTGCTTGAAGGGGGGGAGATAGGACCTATGATGTCCATGCCCCATGCTTCGAAAGGCCATGAGATTGCTGTAGGATGTAGCCATTCCGGAGGCATGTGAATGTAGTCTCCATGAACTTGGCATTGTTGGCAGCGCTTAGCAAATTGCATTGCGTCGGGTACCATGGTAGGCCAGTAGTAACCTAACCTTTTGATTTGGTCGTAGAGCTTGGGACCAGCCTGATGAGCTCCACAAAGACCAGCGTGAACTTCTTTGAGTGTTTCTGCAGCTTCTTGTTGTGACAAGCAGCGTAGAAGTACTCCGTTGAAGGATTTCCTGTAAAGGATCTTTGAAGGGATATCCAAATGAAAGTTTGGGGCTCGCCTTTGGATGCTTACCCGTTCTTTTGGATCTTCAGGTAGGATTCCGAACATAGTGTAATCAATGAACGGATCCCTCCAGTCGCCGATTGAAGGTTGAAGGATAGAGATCCGACTTCCAACCACCCGGTGGCATTCAGCAACTGCTTGGTGTGTGTTAAGAGGAGGGAGGGTCCTTCTCTCGCACACTGTAATTTGCATGTTTTCCCCTTCCTGGATCGCCATTGATGCGGCAAGTCCGGCCAGGGCATCTGCACGGATGTTTTCACCTCCACGAATGTGGGTGATGTTGCAGATGTCAAACTTTTGCAGAAGCGATTGTGCCTTGTTGTAATAAGGCAGCAGATCGGGCTTCCTGACTTCATATTTCTGATTCATCTGGTTGACGATCAGTTGAGAGTCTCCAAAGACTTCCAGCATGGTGATACCGGATTCAATGGCGAGTTCCAATCCTAGGATCAGAGCTTGGTATTCAGCTGCATTGTTTGTGCATGGTTCCAGTAGCGAGAAAGCGTGTGGAATCATGCATTTGTCGGTGCTAACAAAGAGGATGCCAACTCCCGAGATCAGCTTTCTGTTTTCATTTGTCCTGGTTGCACCGTCAAAGTACATGTCCCAGGAGGCATTTGGTGAGGAAGTCTCCACGTTGTAGACAGGTTCGTCTGGGAGATCATCTCTGAGTGGTGAATCCTTAGGCAATGGATGCTCTGCAAGGAAATCTGCTAGAGCTTGGCCTTTGATTGCTTTTTGTGGAACATACCTAATATCAAATTGTGACAAGAGGATGGACCATTTTGCCAGTCGGGCATTAAGAGAACCTGCCTTTGTGACAAGGACCTTCAAGAGGTTGATCCTTGAGACGAGGTAGACTGTGTTGGAAAGCAAGTAGTGACGTAGCTTTTGTACGGCAAACATCACTGCAAGGCATTCTTTTTCGACTGGAGAGTAGCGATGCTCTGCACCTACTAGCATGCGGCTGAGGTAGTATAGAGCAGCTTCTTTTCCCTCACCATTCTCTTGTGCAAGCAAAGCGCCTACAGAATGATCAAGAGCTCTTGTGTACAAGATGAATGGTTTTCCAGTGGCAGGGGCAGCTAACACTGGAGGTTTGGTCAGGTATGACTTGATATCTTGAAATGCTGCTTCGCAGTCGGCATCCCAGACAAAGTCTACACCTTTTTTCATCAATCGAGAGAATGGACAGCATTTCCCCGAAAGATTGGAGATGAACCGTCTGATGTAGGCCAATCTCCCTTGGAGCCCTTTTAGTTCTCTCAAGGTTCTTGGAGAGGGCATTTCTAGAATAGCCTTGACTTTTATGGGGTCAAGTTCTATTCCAGCTTTCCGAACAAGGAATCCGAGAAACTTACCCGACGAGACGCCGAAGAAGCATTTTAGAGGATTCATCCGCAGTTTGTGTTTGCGGAGTCGGAGGAAGACTTCCCGAAGATCTTTGAGATGGTCTTCTTTTCTTCTGCTTTTGACGGCGAGGTCATCAACGTAACATTCGACCGTCTTGTGCTGCATATCTTGGAATATTTTCATCATAGCCCTCTGATATGTGGCACCAGCATTTTTCAGACCAAACGGCATGACAGTGTAGCAATACACGCCAAATGGAGTCCGAAATGAAGTGTGTTTTTCATCCTCGGGATGCATCTTTATCTGATTGTAACCAGAGAAGCCATCCATGAATGTCATTCGCTCGAATCCGCAGGTATTGTCAATCATCACCTCCGGTATGGGGAGCGGGAATTCATCTTTAGGGCAAGCGCCATTCAGGTCTCTATAGTCAATACAGACCCTGATCTGCCCATTTTTCTTTGTAACGGGGACAATGTTGGCCAACCATTCTGGATGTTGTTCCTCACGGATGAAGCCAACGCTTTTGAGTTTTTGAACTTCTTGTTCAATTTTATCCATCACATCTGGACGGAATCTTCTTTGGCCTTGTTTGACAGGCTTGACGTCTTCTTGAAGATTGAGTTTGTGGACTGCTACTTTGGGGTCTAAACCAGGCATTTCAGCATAGGACCATGCAAAGCAATCAACGAACTCACGAAGAAAAGCGATATACTCGGGTAACTCATCATCCTTTATATTCTTGCTTATGAATACAGGACGTGGGTTATCAGGTGTTCCCAAGTTTATCTTTTGAACAGGATCTTCTGTCGGAAGGTTCGAAGGTGGTTCCTCCACAATATTTTCGGAGGCTTCCAACTCAACGAAACCTTCTGGAGTTTCAACTGCATTACCAGACCAAGGCTCTGTTCCTTTCCATGGATTTTCTTGATTGGTGATCTCCTCAAGGCTTGCTATGAGATAGTCCCAATCGCCTGTTGAGTCTGGTATTTCTTTTGGAGACGAGGGTTCTTCTGGGTCAGGATGCCACAAGTCTGTATTATCGGATGATTCCTCTTTATCATCAGAGAAATCATACCAATTGGATGAGCTTCCTGGATTTTTGTCAGGTAACTCTTTAAAGAGATATCCAGGGAGATCGATGTCTTCATGGACTTGAGATGTTGAGGCTTGGTCGGTAAAACGACTTTTAAGCCTTTGTGTCAACTGTCTCAGAGGAGTATCAGGATCATACCCTAACCCATATGAAGACTTTTCTACATGACCGTAGAGTCTCCAATCTTCCAGCTGGCTTTTGGTCAAGGCGGGCTCCAATGGCGTGAGAATACCGCGTCTTTCTCCCAAACCGACTGGGTTTTGAGCGTCAAAGCCCATTTTCTTCATGATAGATTGTGCCACAGGACTATATAGAGATAGTTGAGGCATACCTTCGTTTTGGAAAGGTTCCAGCAGATAACTTGATGAAGAAGCATCCGATCTATGAAAGAAGATCGGTCTTTGCTTTGGTGATGTTGTCGGAACAACAAAGGTAGCAGACGTAGGATCTTCTACGTCAGCAGGTGTCTCCATCAGAGTGAGAGCAGGCTGAACTTGCTGAGTGTCAGCTTGGCTTGACGATGCATCGTCTTCTGGCTCTGAGTCCGAGTCTGTGTCTTGCATGATAGACACGAGAGAAACAACAAATTTGCCCCCAGACTTTTGTTTCGCCTTCTTCACTTTAGTCGTGATGACCAAAGGTTTTGAAGATTTGAGGGAGATGACGAAGGGAGATTGACTACTCTCTTCTAATTTGCCGGAGGGGTTGTTTTCTTCCGGTGATTTTTGAGGAGCCTTGCCTTTATCTTTCTGGAGATTTTCAGTAGGGGGTGCTGTTTCCTCTTCTTCTTTTTCTCCTTCATACATTTGGGAGTCTGCGAAGTGGACTTCTTTACCTTTGAAGGGTTTTCTGTCCGCAAAGACACGATGTACAATGCCGTCGTCGCCGACGAACTTGATGCATTGATGTAGAGTTGAAGGGACAACACCGTTCTCGTGTATCCAAGGACGTCCGAGAAGGATGTTGTAGCATGAGGGGGTTTTTATTGCATACACAGTGACCTCAGAGATAAGATCACCGATTTGCAATTTGAACCTGATTTTGCCGATAGGCCTTTGAGTGCTCCCATCGTATCCAAAGATAGATACAGATGTGTGGCTTAGCTTGCTGGGTGGGATGCCCAACTCTTCAAGAGCCGAAGTGGAGATAAGGTTGAGTGCAGAACCTGGGTCGATCTGAACTCTATGTATCGGCATTTCTTTGATGTACCCTGTGAAGTACAGGGGTCGGTTGTGCCTTGCTTCGCCAAGTAGGAGGTCTTCCTTAGTGAAGGCGATGGTTGCACTGGCTGCCCTTTGAACCGAGAGGCATTGGATGCATGATCCCTCAGTTTTCTTTTCTCCCTTTGAGGAAGTTTCAGAGTTTTTGATCCGGTAGTCCATTTCAATTTGGAGGACTTGCGGGGCATGTTTGTCGACATCCTCATTCAGTTTTTGTAATTCTGAGATGAGATTATCACGAGTGCGTGGAGACATTCGTAATAAATCCAGGATGTGAAGACGTGCAGGTATGTGTTTGAAGTGCTCAACCAAGTCATACTTGAAAGCCTCCTTAGGGCCTGCATGTTCATTGTTTTTGCCACTGGGGGCGCTTACAACATCTTTTCCCGAAGGATTTACATAAGTAAAGGAAGATTGGTTGTAATTCTTGTGGTAGTCCCGGCCAGAGCGGGTGCCTCTACCAACTTCGAGAGCTTCTTGAGAAGGATCTTCGTTTGGAAGATTGTCTTCAGGATCAAGAGGCTGTCGTTTTTCATCTACTGGGGATGTATCTGCAGCAGAGTTTCCATCCTCAGTGATTGTGTTGCACGGAGCATTTTCCGGGAGCAAGTCCTGAACAGCATCCAGCAGCTTTTCTTCTTCGTTGACCCATCCATCACCCCAAGTTGGGTTTTCTTCATGATGATGAGTCGGGAAGAATGTGTATTCTGAAGTCACAGTCTCAGGAGAAGAAACCTGAGAGGGTGTCATCTCTGTGAAAGTCACGTGAGACGAGGTAGCTCCAGAGGATACATTGCTAGGCGTCGTCGGAGTGTAGGTAATCTCATCAGACGACGCTTCAGAAGAGCTATAGTCCTGATATATTACATTACAGGAAGCTCTGATAGGAGATGTTGCCTGCTCGGAGTCAGACTCATCCTCGGATGTAAGAGGATCGTCAATCCAGCAATGTTCTCCATTTTCAGGAGTTGAGGGAGGAGGTACCTGATGGGCTTCAGGGACTTCCGGCTCTGGATTGTGAGGAATCTCGTTGACGCGGTCTTGCTCTTGTTCTAGAGCGAGACGCTGCAAGATCCTTGCATATTCTTCAAGATCAGGCATGGGAGCCAGATCCTCTTCTTCGTCTTCTCCGTGTGGCTCAACATAGTTGATTTCCACTGGAGCAATGACAGGTGCTGGGTTAACAGCATCTTCTTGTGCAGCCTCTTGGTCTTCTTCATCATCAGACCAGGATCCTTGTGGTTGCAAGGGGTTATACCAGATTACTGGCATAAGGTGAGTTTCAGGAACCCATTCTTCGTCGGAGAGATACTCTCCTGTTTCAAGAGATTCCTCCCACTCGCCGGTGTAGTTGGGCTCGAATCCATCGTCGGTGTCGCTGGACTCGTATCCATCAATGGAGAATCCAACTACCGAGTTGCAAGAGTATAATGCCCCCTGCATGGCTTCTTTTTTGAATTGAGGTGGCATGAAATCACTGAGAGTGAAGTTTCTTACCGCCTTTGAAGTCCCTGGAAGGGACGTTTCTGTTGCCCCAAGTGAGGTGGTAGAGGAGGCCTCTGCCTTTTCATGAACTTCTTGTTTTGGCTGGGTCTTCTCTTGCCGTTTGAGCCTGAGGAGATGTTTCCTAGCCTGCCTTCGCTGTTGAGCGGTCGGCTTTGTTTTGACGATCTCCCAATTTTCATCTTCCAGGAGATCGGGATGTACCCATATGGGTTGTCCGTCTGGTGTCGGGAAAGGAACCAGCTTCTCGGACACTTGAATTTTGTTTATCACCATGAAGGAAGTAGTGATCTTCTTCTTCGGTGATTTTGGTGTTTGTCCACATGACACCATGTTGACGGAGGCAGTCCCATAGTTTTTGTCAAAGGTGATGACTCCGTTTTTCCACATCTCGTTTATCTTCTCTCTCACAACAAAGCATTGATTGAGAGGATGCGAGACCATCTGGTGGTATGGACAGTACCGAGGATCATTGGTTTTGCCAACGTCTCCAGGTCTTTTGGGCTCTGGCAAAATGAGTTTGCCATTTGCTAGGAGAGCCTCAAAGATTTCTTCAACGTCTTCATCGAATGGATATTTCTTTTCTACACGTTCTTTGAAGGCATCAGAGAGTTCAGGTCTCTTACCTGCAGCTCTATTTTCAGCTTTCTTTGGTTGCTGAGGAGCTGACTTAGTCTGCACATTGAGAACCTCTTTCTTCTTTGGTTTAGAGGTTGCAACAGCAGTCGGCTCTTTCTTTGATGATTTCTGACTGTTGAGGTCTTTGATCACCGTTTCAGCTTCCATGGAAGCTTCCAGGAGTTCTCCCAGGTTTTTTGATTTGTTGCCGATGATCATGGAGCGGATTTTAGCTCTCATGTTGTTTCGGCAGATGTCGACTAGCGACGCTTGTGGCAGTACATCTGAGCATTTGTACGCCATTGCTTTCCACTTGTGAATGAAGTCATAAGTTGACTCATTCTCTCCCTGTTTTAGGCTGCAGAGCTGAGCCATAGTAACAGGATGATCCTCACCTTGGAAGTGGGTCAGGAAGCGTGTCTCCAGCATAGCCCAGTTCTGAATGGAGTTCTCCGGCAGAGTGGAGTACCAATCGAAGGCCGTACCTTTTAGGGTACTTGCAAAGAGGCGAATCTTGAGTGCATCTTGATCCGCGATAGCTCCCGTCAAGATCTTGAAGTGGATGACGTGTTGTCTGGCCGATCCTTTCCCCGTATATGTTTGGAGAGTAGGATGTTTGAATTTTGTGGGGAACGGGACCGAATCCATCCATAAAGGATATGGTGGCTTGATCCCATGCTCTTTGAGTATATCCTCTTCTTTAGCTTTGGCGAGGATACTGTCTACGTCCTTTTTGGTAAGGGCGCGTGACTCATTTTCTTCACAATTCTCCTCGTTATTGTTATGATTCGGAGGAGGCTCATTGTTCACCTGATTTTGGACGACAAGGAGAATGTTTTCCATCAGAGTTTCAATCCTCTGCTGGCCTTGTTCCAACTGCTGGATGCGTGTGAGCGCATCATCTCGAGGTGGATTCTGAGGTGGTGGCTCAGAACTTGTAGCCAAGACGTTCATCCCTCGGGATTCGAACGAAGAAATCGTCCTGGTGACCGAGCTGGGGCTCATTCTTTTTGATGAAGAGCTTGATGAAGGATTACTCTCCCGTCCTTGGCTTGAAGGGGCAGGAGATTCTTCAGGATGTCTTCGTGTCCCGGTGACGCTACGGGTCACCGGACGTCGGACATGGATTTTTGATGCTGACTTTTGGCGTCTTCTGGTTTTTCCAACCATATGGACGGCAGCAACTTGGTCGGGTCTTTCTTTTTCGACCCATTTGTGGGAGACTTGAAGTGTAGGAGGCTGGGTCCGTTGCTTCTCTAGTCTCTTTTGTCGATATGACGCACGGCGGCGTGCTCGACGAGCGATTTGAGCTTCAGTCAGCTCTGGCTGGGCTCTGACGATGAAGGATGTGCTCCCTCGGGCGCAGCAGCCGGGCTTGTCTTCTTTGTGGTTGGGCAAGGACAGGATGCGGACCCGGTCCTTTGCCTGTTGTAGCGAAGCTTTAAACCTTTCGAGTTCGGCCCCTGTAGAGATGAAGGGTCGAACTGAAGGAGTGTAGGCCTTAGCAGGTGCTTGGAGAGGCCTGGTGATGCATGATCTGATTTTGGGCTTGTGGGAGCAAGCCGATTCATGCTGGGTCGACTTGGGAGTCAAGTTGGAGATGGGTCTCTCCTCTTTCATGTAGGCAAGAGGGTAGAACTGGTTCTCTTTGAGTGGGGCCAGGTATGCTGGCTTGGTGGATGTTTGAGACCTTCTTTGTTTTGGGGAAGGTCTTGGAGACCAAGTCTTAGGGTAGACCTGGTTGGTTGTTGGTCGAGGCTTCGCGGGGGTGCCGCGGGCTTCGGGCTTTTGGGCGCTCACCTTTGGTGTCACGGGAGTGACACGTTGAGAGGCGATTTTCTGCCTTTTGGCAGGCGCAGTTTGTTCTTCGGGAAGTGGGAATGGTCCCAGTGTCCCGAAGACGATGGTCCGGGGAGTCGAGGTCGACCCGGAGTTCAGAGAGTTGCCGAGGGAGTTGACGCTTCGGCAGCTGGCAGGGCACTTGTAAGTGCGCTCGGTTTGCTTCTGTTGAAGCATGAGTTGGTGCTTGTTCTCATCGAAGATAATGGTTAAGGCTGCCATTGTTAGTTTCGAAAAAGTTCTGAAACAAGACCACATCCATTAGTAATCACAAGAATATAATGATCATAAATGGGAATTTCTATGGTTGTCTTTTCAAATCGCTCAAGGGATATGACCCAAGCGACATGAAGAAGGCAAAAAGCCATAGATGGTACAATTGTTCTGACAGCGAACATGGTAGGCTCGAAATGAGCGTTCCAATGACTGCTAGAAGTAATTGTATACCTAAATTCGATTTATCGAGAAGCGGAGCTTGCTCGAGATAAGAAGAATATAAGGTAGGAGTTACAAATGTGCCGGTCACAGATAAAGTAGACCCTGAAAGGGCGTACCAGTATTGCTATGCACAAATGTTGGAGATCGCATCCATGAGATGGGATTCTTTGTTTTTTTGAAATGTCAAGATTGGATTCATCAAAGAGAGCAGATGATATTCCGATCCGAATACGGGCTCAACGATTTCCGCGAGCGCCAGTACCCAGAAGGGAAGGAACCACAATTTCTCGGATCTGAATCTAAAATGACGAGAGTTTTTTTTTTGAAGATTTTTTTTTTAGATTTTCATTTTTTTTTTTTTTTAAAAAATCTTTTTTTTTGTTTAAGATTTTTTTTTTTGAAAATCTTTTTTTTTTTATTTTTTATTTTTTTATTTTTTTTTTATTTTGATTTTTTTATTTTTTTAAGATTTTTTTTTTGAAAATCTTTTTTTTTATTTTTGATTTTTTTTTTAAAATTTTTAAGATTTAAAGAGGAGAGAGTACACATAGGCCTCCTAACCCGGTCTTATGAAACCTCAATTGATAGAATTGCCCCCAGGTAAGGGTAGGATTACTTAATGAACCCGTTTGGAGGACCCTTGCCTAGAACAGTCAAGCTGTCTCCACACTCTGGACAAGGCTTTTCTTGAATCAATCGTGATCAAAGAACGCAATTGGTTTAACCTTAGTGGTCTATGTCTTTTTTTTCAAATCCCAAATAGACTCATCGAAGAGAAACGATGGCCCAAAACCTTAGTCGAACGGGCTCAACATTTCTGCAAGTACCAAAGAACGATAGGATAGGATCAAAGCTTCTCAATTTTGAATCAGAACTGAGAAAACTGATTTTTTTGATTTTTTTTCTTTGAAATCTCTAATGAACTCATCGAAGAGAAACGATGGCCCAAAACCTTAGTCGAACGGGCTCAACATTTCTGCAAGCACCAAAGAACGATAGGATAGGATCAAAGTTTCTCAATTTTGAATCCAAACTAAGAAAACTGATTTTTTTTTTTTTTTTTTTTAATATATTTTTTTTTTGAAATCTCTAATGAACTCATCGAAGAGAAACGATGGCCCAAAACCTTAGTCGAACGGGCTCAACATTTCTGCAAGCACCAAAGAACGATAGGATAGGATCAAAGTTTCTCAATTTTGAATTCAGAACTAAGAAAACTGATTTTTTGATTTTTTTTTCTTTGAAATCTCTAATGAATTCATCGAAGAGAAACGATGGCCCAAAACCTTAGTCGAACGGGCTCAACATTTCTGCAAGCACCAAAGAACGATAGGATAGGATCAAAGTTTCTCAATTTTGAATCCAAACTAAGAAAACTGATTTTTTTTTTTTTTGAAAAGAGAAAGAATGGAAACAAACTCAAAGAAATAGAAATTTCCAAAAAATCCCATCTCATTTTTTTTGGGTGCAAAATCCAACATAGGCCACCAGCTAGAAAGTAGCCAAGGAATCCGGAAAAGAAGTATAAGCATAGAGCAAAAAGTATGATATGCAAATATTTCATTTCCAAGCACCGTGTTCTCAAATGAACGAGTCCCACCGGGTGTGCCAGCTTGATGGAACGCGCTCCGAGGCGCCTGCTGGGGCGGCTACCGGGGTCGGCGGAACGTGGGAGTCCGTCGGGTCCGACCCTTTCGCGCCCTGGCGGGCCCTGAAGCGTGCATCAATATTTCTTTTGTGTGGGTGTGCCAGATTTTCTATTTTACTTGGAATTGCAAGTGGTAATCCGGAGATCAACCTTCGCAAGTAAAAAGGAAATCAACTTCTTTCAAGTTTTCCATTGCACAAATATTTAAGAAAAGAGACATTTTCTTGGTTTGCCGTGAAAGGCGATTTTGTTTGGCATTTATAGCCGATTTTGGCGTTTATAGCCGATTTACAATTCTCATCAATAATGAAAGACAAGAGTTGTGATTTTTGTCTCTTTTAGAAAAATACAAACTACAATGAAAAGCAAGAAAAGGAAGATCTAACTTTTCAGGAGATTGTGGGGGACTCGTTCAGATTGACGGTCGCAAGCCATGTATGGGCTTCGCCATCATCCATGCAGATGAGAACAGAAGATGCTCTTGATTCGCTTGGCTTGGCTATAACCTCAGGTTTTTAGAGGACAAAGACCAAGAGAAGGTCCTATGTCCAATAAAAAGCTAAGTAGACGGGCTGAAAAGCCACGTCTAAGCCATTGGAGGCAGCAGGAGAAGGCAAGGACCTTGGGGGGGGGTGCCCCCCAAGGGACTTTTGTCACCTTGTAGTGGTGGCCGGTGCAGAACTTCAGCAGAGTTTTTCTCTCTTTTTCTTTCTCTCAGATCTCTTTCTGATCTTTTTTTTCTGATCTTCTGATTTTCTCCTCTTTTTTCCGATCTTTTTCCGATCTCAATTTCAATGGAATGCTCTCCTATTTATAGGCCTTTGGTAGCCATTTAGGAGGGTTTATGAGCCTTAATGGCTTTAATGGGAGGAGTTACAAGATTTATTTCTTGATTTTGTAACTCCTTTTTCCTTGAATCTGATTGGCCGATGGAGATTAAGGGCTTTTAATCACCTTAATTACCATAATGGGAGGAGTTTCATGGTTTAAATGCCATGAATCAATTGACTTGTAACTCCCAAATGCTTGCTTCTGATTGGGCCGTCCAAAGAAATGAATTAATGACTGCAATAAAGCTAGTCAATTAACCACATTAATTGGTCGCCGAGCAGTCGAAGAGTCGCGGGCCATGCCGTGTCTTCTGGAATTTTTCTGGCGACGATCATCGATGGATCTACATGCTGATCGACATCGGATGAACATGTAGCTTCAGACATTGATAGCTAAGAGTGGGCCGGTGACATCTGTCTTGTCGATTTCACGATCGGTCGGACAGAAAGTGCACTTTCTTGGTCAGCCGGTTGGCGATCTTGGAGCGATCACTAATGATTTTATGCTTTTGGAGGTTGACCCGTGATTTTGACGGATGTCGTCGGATATGAGTCAATTTCAAGCACTAAAAATCACATTTTCAGGGAACCACAGGGGCCAAAGTGCGCGAAACGCGAAAAAAGACGGAAAAACGGGTCACCGGCGGAAAATCCGGTGACCCGGACCTCCATGGTCGCCGGCGACCATGGGCCATGGTCGCAGGGGTCTGCGACCCTGGGGGATTTTTCCCCTTCGGAGCCCGTTTTGCGGTCGTTTTGAGGTCTTTTTCGTCGCCGTTTTCTTCTGTATTTTTCTTGACATTTCTTCTCATTTATTGGCTTGATTTCCCTGTAGAAAACTTGATGAGAATCCTTGCATTTTTAGAGTGCAAAGTTTCTAATTTTCCGGGAAAGCCGAAGACTTTGTCGCGTAGAGCTGCTGATTTTCCGCCAGAAGTCGAAACTTGGTCAAACGATGTCGGAATGACCTGAAATTTGAGGTGAAGCCTCCTGAGCAATAAATAAGACCAACCATAGGCTTTTGTTTGAGTTTTGAAGCCGTTTGGGGTCCCGTCGATGCTTCACTTGATTTTGCTGCGGGGAAAATGCCGAGCTTTGATGTGCGGTCAAACGATATCCGATTGACCTGAAATTTGACGGGGAGCCTATTGGAGTCAATTTGAGACGTTCCATGGGCTCCGTTTTGGATGTCATGGTCCCGGGTTGCTCCGCCGCCGGTAGGCTTGATTTTCTCTCGGAGCATCGAAACCTGGTCAAACGTTTTCGGAATGACCTGAAATTTGACGTGCAGCCTTTTGGAAGCATGTTGAAGCCACTCATGCACTTGGTTTGATGAGCGAAGGATTCGGTGGTTCCCGCCGCCGGGAGGCTTGATTTTGCTGCTCAAGCATTGATGGAGGGTCAAACGTTGTCGGTTTGACTTGAAATTTGGAATGGAGCCTTTTTGGGACATGCTGGAGTCATCCGTAGGCTCTGATCGAAGTTTTGACGTCTCCGATGATGTCGCCGCCGGGAGCGCCATTTTAGCTGTCGGAGAAGTGAAGTTAGGCCAAATGTTGTCGAAATGGCCCGAAACTTCATGTGTACTCTTCTCTTGGCTATCTTGAAGGATCTTGCAGTTTTTGTTTGATTCTGACAAGATTTGATTTTTTGGAGAAATTGCATTGCCTATTTATGGCAGGTTGCGACTTCATGCAGCTTTCTTGATGTTGAAGAGGCAAAGTGACATTTTTGGTGTCAACAGAGTCACTCGGGTCGGGGTCTTACATCCTCCACCCCTTAGGGCATTTGGTCCTCCAAATGAAATACAAACTCACCTCGGGTAGGAGATGCGGATACTTCTTCTGCACTTGATCTCGTAATTCCCACGTTGCCTCTTCCGGCCCATGATTCTCCCAAAGTACTTTCACCCACTGAATAGTCCGTGACCTCAACTCTTGCTCCTTCGTGTCTATGATCCGAATGGGCTTCTCAACATAAGTGGCATCTTCTCTAATTTCCAACGGCTCATGTAGGAGTACATGTGAAGGATCGGGGACGTACTTCTTCAACATCGACACATGGAAGACGTTGTGTACACCGGATAACTCGGGTGGTAAGGCTAATCTGTAAGCCACATCACCAATCTTGCTCACAATGTCGTACGGTCCGATGTATCTCCGTGACAACTTGCCCTTCTGTCCAAATCTCAAAGTTCCTCTGGTAGGTGACACCTTCAAGAAAACTTTATCTCCTTCCTTGAATTGTAGATCCCTGCGGTGAGAGTCTGCATAGCTCTTTTGTCTACTCCGGGCTACTTTCAAACATTCTTGGATCTGTCTCACTTTGTCAGTAGTCTCACTCACTATGGACGGTCCATGGAAATTGCGGGTGCCAACTTCTTCCCAACAAACAGGTGTCCTACACCTTCTGCCATACAAAGCCTCAAAAGGCGCCATCCCAATGCTAGAGTGGTAGCTGTTGTTGTAAGCAAACTCACACAACGGTAGGGTTTCATCCCACTGAGTCTTGAAGTCCAATACACAAGCACGGAGCATGTCCTCGAGTGTCTGAATTGTCCTCTCTGATTGGCCATCGGTCTGAGGGTGATAAGCTGTACTAAACTGCAACTTCGTACCCATAGACTCATGTAGGGTCTTCCAAAATCTCGAGACGAACCTGCTGTCTCTGTCCGAAGTGATGGAAACTGGCTGTCCATGTCTACTGACGATCTCATTAACGAACAACCCTGCCAGGGGTAACATGTGCATCTTCTTCCCTGTCTTCATGGGGATAAAGTGAGCTGACTTGGTGAGTCTGTCCACAATCACCCATATCGCGTCATTGCCTCTGCTAGTCTTCGGTAGTCCCGAAATAAAGTCCATGGTAATGTGCTCCCACTTCCACTCCGGGATCTCTAATGGCTGCAACAAACCTGGAGGCTTCTGATGTTCTGCTTTTATCAACTGGCATGTCATGCAACGAGATACAAACGCTGCAATCTCTCTCTTCATATTGTTCCACCAAAATCTGCCCTTCAAATTTTGATACATCTTTATGCTGCCTGGGTACATGGAATACTTCGCACTGTGAGCTTCTGCCATGATGTCATTCCTCAAATCTTCTATGTTAGGCACACACAAACGATCACAGTAGTAAAGAACTCCGTCAACAATACGAAAATCAGGACGTTCTGCTATATGATCTGCAATCTTGGCTAACTCTGGATCTTGCAACTGACTGTCCTTAATCTTCTGGATGAACGAAGGTTCTGACACTGACATATTGGCAATTATGGCACCTTTCCTTAGTGGCTGGAGGTCTATCTTCAACTCCTCAAACTGATCAAAAATACAAGTACCACTCAAATTTGCTATGCCCACTAACTTCCTACTCAAAGTATCGGCAACTACATTCGCTTTACCCGGGTGATACTTGATCGGAAAATCATAGTCTTTGATATACTCCATCCATCTCCTTTGCCTCATGTTCAACTCCTTCTGAGAAAATAGGTACTGTAGGCTGCGGTGATCCGAATGAACCTCAAACTTCTCTCCGTAGAGGTAATGTCTCCACATCTTCAATGCAAAGACGACCGCTGCCAACTCAAGGTCATGGGTCGCATAATTCCTCTCGTGATCTTTCAACTGCCGGGACCCATATGCTACAACTTTTCCTTCTTGCATCAACACACAACCGAGTCCAATGTTCGAAGCATCGGTAAAGATGGTGAAACCGCCGCTTCCGGATGGCAAAGTAAGGACTGGTGTGGTAGTTAATCTCTTCTTCAGCTCTTGGAAACTAGCTTCACACTGATCTGTCCACACATACGGTACATTCTTCCTCGTTAACTTCGCCAACGGTGCTGCAATCGACGAAAACCCTTGCACAAACCTCCTGTAATACCCTGCCAAACCAAGAAAACTCCTAATTTCTGACACATTCTTCGGTCTCTCCCACTTCACTACTGCCTCGATCTTAGACGGGTCTACTGACAAACCTTCCTTAGAGATTATATGTCCCAAAAATGCGACTTGCTCAAGCCAAAATTCACACTTGTTGAGCTTCGCATACAACTGACTCTCCCTCAAAATCTGCAATACTATCCTCAGATGCTCTTCATGCTCTTCTCTGGTCTTGGAGTACACCAGAATATCGTCTATGAACACCACTACAAACTGATCTAGGTACTGAGCAAAGATCTTGTTCATCAAAGCCATGAACACTGCCGGTGCATTAGTCAACCCAAATGGCATCACTAGGAACTCATAGTGGCCATATCTTGTCCGGAAAGCTGACTTCAACACATCTGATTCTCTAACTCTCAGCTGATGATAACCGGATCTCAAATCAATCTTCGAAAAGTACGAGGCACCTTGTAACTGATCAAACAATTCGTCTATCCTTGGCAATGGATACTTGTTCTTGATGGTCACTTGGTTCAATCTCCGGTAATCAATACACATTCTCATCGAACCGTCCTTCTTCTTCACGAACAACACCGGAGCTCCCCACGGTGAGATGCTTGGCCTCACAAAACCTTTGTCCAACAACTCTTGTAACTGTATCTTCAACTCTCCTAATTCTGCCGGAGCCATTCTATATGGTGCAATAGATATCGGAGCGGTCCCTGGTAACAACTCAATGGTGAAATCAATCTCTCTCATGGGTGGTAATCCCGGAATCTCCTCCGGAAATACATCCGGGAACTCCCAAACAATAGGGATCTCCTCCACCCCTTGGGACCGTTTATCCTCCGTGATAAACGCCAAATAGGCTTCAGATCCACTTCTCAAAAGTCTATCAGCCTTCAACGCTGAGACAAACCCTGCACGAGGATTTCTCCTCTCTCCTTGGAATAACACCCCTGCTGGTGTCGCATCCAACTTGAATGTGAGGGTTTTATGGAAACAATCCATCGTGGCATGGTACCCTGCCAGCCAATCCATCCCTAGGATGACATCAAAATCCTTCATCTCCAACAGAATAAGATCTGCGGGTAACACAACTTCTCCTATCCGGACTGTACAACTAGGGTAATAACTAGTACACACAACTTGCTTTCCTACCGGGGTTGCCACAGTCAAAATGTACTCAAGATCTCTACCATGCACATCAATCAGTCTAGAAAATGCATGGGATATAAAAGAATGCGTGGAGCCAGGGTCAAATAATATCTTAGCTTTTATTCCACTAACAAGAAGTGTACCTTCCACAACATTGCCTGCCGCCTCTGCATCAGCTCTGTTGACTGCATAAACTTGTCCTCGCTGCTGTGGCCTGATATCAGCTTGTTGTTGCCTTCCTTGAGGGGCATTTCTGTTCTGTTGCGGGGGACGCTGATTCTGTTGTTGTCCTTGCTGACGGGCCTGTGGCTGCTGTTGCTGCGGTCTATACTGTTGCGGTGGTGCCTGCTGCTGAAGTGGCCTTGCCTGATTCTGCACTACTAGTGCATTCTGTGGCGGTGCCTGACGCGGTGCTCCTTGCTGTTGCTGATTCTGTCTGTTCTGTCTCGGACAATCCCTCATTTGATGGGTCATGGAACCACATCTATAGCATGCTCCTGAGACGGTACGACACTGGGCACTGTCGTGGTTCTTCCCACAATGAATGTAAACTAGTTGCACATTCTGATCTTGTCTCTGTCTCTTGTGCTGCTGGTTTCTCTGATGGTGGTACTGCTGTTGAGGCTGTCCTTGTCCCTTGCCTTGGACCTTAAGGATCTTGTGGTGGAAGTTCTCAAACTTGTAAGCTCTCTTGACCGCTTCCTCGAAGGTAAGAGGTGGTACTACACCGGTGGCATCCCTCTCAATGATAGGATGAAGTCCTTCTAGGAACTTGGCAATCTTCTTTTCCACCGTGTCTACCAATTCCGGAGCGTATCTTGACAACCTCTCGAATTTGGTGAGGAACTCCAAGACGGTCATACTCCCTTGAACAAGCTGTTGGAACTCTGCTGCCTTCTGTCTCTTGACATGGGCAGGCACATATTTGTCTCTAAATTGGCTCTTGAAGTTTGCCCAAGCTACTGCATTCGCCATAGTCCTGTATTCCTCCCTCACCGTCTTCCACCAATTATCTGCTAAGCTGGTGAAGAGTGATGCTGCAAGCTGTACTTTCTCACTCCCATTACATCTAAAAACCTCGAATATATTTTCTATATGCTCTAGCCAATCGTCTGCAGTCAAGGGGTCCTCTGTCCCCATAAACTCTTTCGGGCCTCTCTTTCTGAACTTCTCAAACAGTGCATTGGGGTCATGTTCTCTCTGATTAATGACAATAGCAGGTTGAGGTTGAACTGGTTCGGGTCTTCTCTGTAGTACCTCCAACAACTGTCGCTGCATTTCTGCCAACTCCCTAGCATGGTCCTCATCTTTCTTGAGCATCTGTTCTTGCAATCTGGTTTGGTTCTCATTAGCCTGACGCTGCTGGTCAAGCATGGCTTGCATCATCTGCTGAAACTGATTTGGAATTGGGTTTTCAGTTCTATCTTCTCCCACTGGTCCTGTGTTTTCGACTGGTCCTGTATAATCACTGTTACTCGCTGTGGGGTTGCCCTTTACCGGGCGTTTACGTGGTGGTATGATGCTGCAAAACAAGTTGTTAGTACAAAATAATCAAGAATAGGGTCACACATTGCTCACGCGATTCTAGCTAACGAAAGATCTAACGAATCCTCGCCACATCCTTAGGATTTCTAGTTTCTTTTAATTGCCTGAAACACGTCTCGCTCTGATACCAGTTCTGTCGCGACCCCGGACCGGGTCCACGAACCAAGTCCGGGATCGGGACCCGATTATGATGAAACCGATGATATAATCATATGGGGTGATGACAATAATTAAAATGTGTTTATGATCAAGCGTACACGGGTTAACAAAAGAGCACTCATTACCCGTGTACGTGATTTCCCACAGGTGTCCACGGTGAGGATATTCCAACACATATAACCAGTTAGTATAATTGCGGAAGCGTATGGTAAATCATGCATGTATTTCATTTCCCAAATATCAAGGCTGATTACATTTGAATATGAGCATCAGAATGAGCAATGTCCTAAAGCATAACCCAAAAGTACATATTCAAGTTTAATCAGAAGATCAGTTAATTACAATTCCCAAAAATAGAGGCCAATAAAGGCCAATATACAAAACAATGACCGCCAGGAAACTATCCAAACAATTTCCCAAAATGTTTTGCAACTCGGCATCCCGATGTTTACATAACATCGTCAGCACGCCACTCAACTAGCGGCTGCGGTTCTCCGACCGCCTCCTCTGGCTCCTCCTCGGGATAACCGACAACGGGACCTGAGTACCAAAGCAAAGGGTCAGACACGACGGTCTGGCAGGTAGATGAAAAGATATGAACATTTAATGATAAAACATTTGCCATGGAAACAATTGAACCTGTCTAAATAATACTTTCATGAGTAAATGCATCATTTCGTTAAAAACATATATGCAAGGTAAAACAAGTAAGGGTAACCAAGGAAATCGAGAAACGAGCAAGATGGCAACCACACCAGGCTAAATCCTCTATCACCGAAGTGATAGAGCAAGCAAGTCAAGGCATTGACCTCAGTCACCGAAGTGAGGAGATACAACGAAATACATATACATATATACTATATACTAGACATGACCACGGTAGCGAGCCGGGCATCAGGAACCACAGTAGCAATCTACGGTATCAGGACCCAAACTGCAGTTGGCAAGACAAGAGCGGGATCACCTAGTCAGTTGATCAGACTAACAAGGTATCCCAGCTTAGTGGTGCCGACTCATAGGTTATATGCAAGTAAATAAAACAGGTACATGTATGCATGTTCTCTTTCTTGGCTCATGGGCTCGCACTACAAAGCTCTGGCCCAATATTGCCTCAAGGTTTTGGCTTATGAGTCATGTACAAGAAATCAGGTCAAAACATGGAAATCAAGACAGGTGTAAAATAAATCAAGTACAAGATTATATTCGGCAAGACGTGGGTGCTCAAGGCACAGCTATCATATCAAGTCTGTCATGTATATCAAAGCTAGCAAAACGGTACGAGTATACTTTGAAAAGCCAAGACAATGTCGGGTTAAAACTAATCCAAGTGAATAGGGATCCCGTATGTCCGTATAATAAAGGAAACTTGGTACTCTTTGAATTTGGGAGACATTCCGGGTTCCTTATACACTATAGTAGCCTCAATGCTTAAATGAATCTCGATGATGTAGTTTCTCTCTCTAACGTACTACCAACAAACACTTCACCTAGGCTTCGAACACGATCCCAGGTGAGCGGTGCCCATTGCTCTCAGAAAGGTTCACAAGCAATGGGGTGGAGGCTCCCTTCAATCCTCTTTTATTCATAGAATTCAGGGAATTTCGGTTACCTTGCGGTCAGATGGCGGTTAGCCGCCAGTGGATCCGGCGGTTAACCGCTGGCTGACCGTGAGGCTGACCGTGGAATTGCAGCTCTCTGGAATTGTAACCGCTACATTTCAGTTGGCTGGCGGTTAGCCGTAGATGAATTAGGCGGCTAGCCGCTAGCTGACTGCGGAGCTGACCGTGAGATTTCAGCTCTCTGGAAAAATGACCGTAACTAAGCGGTTGGATGGCAGTTAGCCGTCGATGGACACGGCGGTTAGCCGCTAGCTGACCGCGGAGCTGACCGTGAGGTTACAGCTCTCTGGAAATGTAATCGAACTTGCTTCGGTTAGCCGCTAGTCACCAGGCGGCTAGCCGCTGGGCGACCGCCAGCTGACCGCCAGTCACGGGAATTTCTTCACTGGGTTCAGGTTCAGGCTTTCCCTTTCCCCAAACCAATTCCTTTCATTCCCCATTTGACATCCATACAATTACCAAGAGAAAGAAGACAACCATCATCACACGGATTCACTTAGGCATTGTACAAAAGATGAACTCAAAACTACAATCCATGATTTAAAGACAATAGATGAAAACAAAAGCTAGAAATCATGTTTCAAGACAATAAAGAGGCTTACCAACCCCATTCAAAGCATTTAACACCATTGAATGTAATTAAAACAAGGCATTAATGAAGTAATGATTTAAACACATTTGTCATAAAAATCATTGAAAGCTAAACTATCCATTCAATCCACTTGCCTCAAGGTCTCTAAATCAAGAAATCCAAGCTCTACTCCACTCTTCCAAGCCAAATACCAAGCTACACCAAAAAACCCCCAAAAACAAACCCTAAAATGGGTCAAACCAAGAAACAAGAAAAGAGACTCACAATAATGAAGATAGGGCTTTCCCAAGGCTAGAAGAACAAGGATCTAAGATATTAGGGAAGGAGCTTACTTGTAAGTTCTTCAAATGGACAAGGTGAGCTCAATGAGGGTCTTGAGTTGAGTAGATCCTCCCACAAATGGTATCAATGAGTAGCTCTAGTAGTGAGGAAGAAGAGGGTGAAGTTCATTCTTGATCGGCGTAAAGTTTGGTAGGGACTTGGGATGAGGAAGCAAGAAGAAAAAAAAAGGAGAGAAAGAAAACCCTAGGCTGTTCTTGAGCTTGTGCTGGAAAAAGAGAAATGGAGGGAAAGAGTTCTCTATATAAAGCAATAGGTGTGGGTTCCACCATTAGAAAGTCTTCGGAGGCTGAAATCACCAATCTCGGGACCTCGGATGAAATCGACGAAAAGAGAAAAGTGATCGTCGAAATATCTAGTTTCCAAAAAGTATATGTTTCGTGGGTTTTGGAGATATCAAGTTTTGGGTACAGATTTCAATGTAAAAAGACTGTTTTGCCCTCAAAGCAAGAAGATCGGGTTTCGGGGTTCCGGACGGTCACGGGTTCAACATGAAAGTTGTAGGGATCGACAAAATAAGTAAAACGGGATCAAGACAAGAATTAGGGGAAAACAAGTAACCTCCAAAGCTAGCAAGACTATCACAAAAAAAAAGGAAACCCCCAAAGGGTCCCACTGAACACCAGACACTAAAAATAATTCCCCAAAGCTATCAAGAACTATACTAATCCAAGCTTAGTCAAAACCACTAATCAAGCTTAGCACTAACACACCAATTAATTAGTACTAATCGAGTCACTCGGGTCGGGGTCTTACAAAACTCCAAAGAACTAGAAGAGAGAGAGGAGAGGAAACTGTACAACAACTTGCACAATTTGGGGCTGGGCGTGCATTCCTATTGTTGGATGTCCAAGAGGGGAGAATTCCTCTTTTTTATAGCACTTTAAGCCTCCTCTTTTCCTATTTGAAATAGAAGTTTGACTCCAATTACAAATTAGCAACATTCTCTTTTCCCAAATTGAAATAGAAGTCTCACTTCAACAACAATTAGTAAGTATACTATTACCACTATTAGAAGTCCTACTTCAAATAGAAATAGAAACTTTCTAATTCCTTCCTTTTAGAGTTCAAGTAGGATTAGTATCTTTCTAATAACTTGGTCTAGGTTGGGGACCACTAGGGATTCCATAGAAAGCTGGCTCCAACTGGGACGCGCGACCCCACATCTCATATGCAATCCGAACCCACAGTTAATTGCAAATAACACCACTATATAAATGCAATTGCACTCCAGTCTTACGAATAAATTACAAAGAAGACCATAAACTTCCCAATTACCACAAGTAGGCCCCTCTCTCAATATCCATGGATCAATTGGACTAAATCTGTCTCTTCCAGTCTTAGCTCTACGTCTTATTATCCTTGAGCCCCAATTAATCACTGTGATCATCAGTATCATCCAATTAACTCTTAATCGAGATGGGTGCGCACTTACTAATGATAAATCCATTAATTGGCATAAAGGGATAATAGAGATAGATTTCATCTTGAACATTCAATGTTCCCACAGTCCTACTACCACATACCCAAGACACCGAGGTGTTGACCTACAGTTGGCCTCACTCATTGGTGACTCAAAGCAAATGAATAGATAGAAACTTGGGTTCATCAATGTCTCAGGATTGAGAGCCTATTGCTAGGGAATTATGAGAGCATACCTTATTATTGAGACGGAATTCCATAAGGTGCTTCTCATGGTCCTTCAATACATCCAATGTACCAGTACCATGATCCAGAATCTTCCATTCTGATGATCGAGACAAATCACACTATCTCATAGTGATCAAATTGCTGCAACCTTATCAAATGAGATGCCCAGTCTCATCACTGGTTGTGAAGATATTTAAGTATAAGATTTGTGACATGTCTCCCGTGTGTGGATCTCATCCATACACATATATCACATCTAATAAACTAATGGGACCCTGTTCAACTCATGAACCATTATGTCATATGTATTGGTTATGTGCATGAAGTAATGAAATAACATTTATCTCATGAAAGTAAAGCATGCTTTTATTGATAAATAAAGAAATTAATCAATTTATCACATCAACTGATGGATTGAGTCCATACAATCTAACAGCTTATAGCTGAAATGGTTTTGCCTGATTCTGGAGACTTGGTGGATTCTGAGGTGGTGCCAGACATGGTGCTCCCTGAGGTTGGGTATTCTGCCTGTTGGGTCTTGGGAAATTTCTCATCTGATGGTCCATTGAGCCACATCTAAAGCATGCTCCTGTGACAGTACGACATTGGGTACTCTCATGATTTTTCCCACAGTGGATACAGACCACTTGGTTCTGAAGATTCTATTCTGGCCTATGCCACTTGATTTTTCCCACAGTGGATATAGACCACTTGCTGATTCCTCTGTTGGTGGTTCTGTTGATGAGTCTGCCCTTTTCCCTGAACTCTAAGAATTTTGTTGTGAAACTTCTCAAATTTGTAAGCTCTTTTGACCGCCTCTTCGAAGGCTGCGGGTGTTACAACCCCCGTAGCATCCTTTCTATGATGGGGTTAAGTCCTTCAAGGAACTTAGCAATCTTCTTCTCAACAGTGTCTACTAACTTTGGAGCATATCTTGATAATCTTTCAAACTTTGTGAGGTATTCTAAAACCGTCATATTACCTTGGACAAGCTGCTGGAACTCTATTGCCTTCTGCCTCTTGACATGGGTGGGTACATACTTGTCCCCAAATTGCCTATTAAAATTTCCCTAAGCCACTGTATCTGCCATAGTTCTGTACTCCTCTCTGACAGTCTTCCACTACATGTCTGCTAAACTGGTAAACAAAGACGCTGCAAGTTTTACTCTCTCTCCTCCCGTGCATCGAAAGATCTCAAAGATTTTCTTTGTGTGTTCTAGCCAATCGTCTGCAGCCAAAGGATCTTCTGTCCCAACAAAGTCTTTTGGACCTCTTTTCCTAAACCGTTCAAACAAGGCATTCCGGTCATGCTCCCTCTGATTAATGACAATCTGTGGGCCTGTTGGTTGAGATAAAATCGGCT
This sequence comes from Umbellularia californica, assembly GCA_028538565.1. NCBI lineage: Eukaryota > Viridiplantae > Streptophyta > Magnoliopsida > Laurales > Lauraceae > Umbellularia > Umbellularia californica. The sequence continues at coordinate 28,365,638 of JAPQWN010000006.1, forward strand.
TAGGCCTTTTTTGTAATACCTCTAGCAATTGTGCTTGCATTCGAGCCAACTCCCTGGCATGATCCTCATCTTTCTTAGCCATTTGTTCTTGTAGTCTAGCTTGGTTCTCATTGGCCTGACGCTGCTAATCAAGCATGACTTGCATGATTTGCTGAAATTGGTTTTTCATGGTGTTATCAACTATATCTTCTTCAACTGGCCCCGTATAATCATTGTTACTCGTGGTGGGATTGCCGTTTATCGGTCTCTTACGAGGTGGCATAATGCTGAAAACAAGATATTAGCACATAATAACCGAATAAAGGGTCATACATTGCTCACACGATTCTAGCTAACGAAATATCTAACGAATCATCGCCACGTCCTTAGGACTTCTAGTTTCTTTTTAATTGCTTGAAACATGTCTCGCTCCGATACCAGTATGTCGCGTCCCCGGACCCGGTTACTGACCTAATCCGGGATCGGGACTAAATTGGAAGATTAGATATTTGGAATGATAATGCTATATAGCCTTTGAACATATGTTAATTTTTGCCAATGCATACACGGGTCATCAAGGGACAAGATACTACCCATGCACGCGATTTCCCACAGGTGTCCACAGTGAGGATATCACAACAATATAAATGTTTTTGCTTAAGTGCGGAAGCGTGTAGCAAATCTAATGCACAATTTCACTCCCAAAATACAAGACTGATAACACATATGAATAACTTGATGTCAGAGTGAGCAATGATCAAATAGCATATTCCTAAAGGTGAATGTTAATGTTTATACAAAATATCAATTAATTAGCATTTCCCAAAAATAGAGGCCAACAAAGGCCAATACAAAATATAAATCCCAAAAGAATGAGATATTCACAATCCCAAAAATGTTTCGCAACTCGAGGCAATCGAGTGTCTAAATGACATCATCGACATGCTACTCAACTAGATGTTGTGGTTCACCGACCGCGTCCTCAGGCTCCTCCTTAAGGTAACTGGTAATTGGACCTGAGTACCAAAGGAATGGATCAGACACTACGGTCTGGTAGGTAGGTGAAAAGATATAACAACATAACAATAATTGAATTTACCTTGAAAAACATTTAAAACCTGCTTAAACAATAATTTCCATGGAATAGATAAATCATTTATTCAAAATATATATGCAATGTAAAAACAAGTAAAGGTAACCAAGGAATTGGGAAAACAAGCAAGATGGCAACCACATAAAGCTAAGTCCTCTATCACCGAAGTAACAAAAGCATATCGGGATGTTGATCTTAGTCACCGAAGTGAGGAGATTCAATGAAAATACACATATACATATAATAATACGGAACGGGACCGTGGTAGCAAACCGGGTATCGGGAGTCACGGTACGAACCGGATATCGGGAACCACAGGAGTGAGCCGGGTATTGGGACGGGACCACGGTAATAACCAGGTATCAGGATCCAAACTACAGCTGGCAGGACAGGAGAAGGACTTTCAAGTCGGTGAATCAAACCAACAGGTTCGTCCAACTTAGTGGTGCCCACTCATAGGTCAAATCACAGAAAATTGGGACATGCATAAAATCACATCAAGTGCAAGTATATAAACGGGCGGGACGGGGGTGCTCAAAGGCACAATTATCACTTCAATTCGGGCAAGTATAATCGGGCTAGCAAAATGTTAAAATACCAATTTCAATGCTTTCGGGAATGACAAACCATCAATCATGAATTTTCAGGAATGCATGTAAAATTTCGGGATAACTGGAAACATAATTGAACTTTCAAACTTACGGGACAAGTATCGGGATTCAAAACTAGTTCAAGGTGAATAGGGGTCCCGTATGTCGATTTCAATATGGACTTAGTACTCCTTGAGTTTGGAGACATTCCGGGCTCCTTATACACCTCGGGAGCTTAAAAAAATACAATGAATCTTTGTGATGTGATTTCTATCCCAAACGAGTTCATACATTGCCCATTAAATCTCCCTGACACAAAGGGATTCTTAATAAACCTCTCCCATTCCTGTAAACATTTCATTTTTGCCACAAACATAGTCCCAGGGGAACAGTACCCATCGCTGGAGCGAACCTGAAGTTCGCTCGAGCGGTAAGCTCTCTAGAATGATTTTCTGGACGGGTTCGCTCGAGCGATGAGCTCTCTGGAATGATTTTCTGGACGGGTTCGCTCCAGCAGTGAGTGTTAGATTGTATGGACTCAATCCATCAGTTGATGTCATAAATTGATTAATTTCTTTATTTATCAATAAAATCATGCTTTACTTTCATGAGATGAATGTTATTTTATTACTTTATACACATAACCAATACATATGGCATAATGGTTCATGAGTTGAACCGGGTCCCATTAGTATATTAGATGTGATATATGTGTATGGATGAGATCCACACATGGGAGATATATGTCACAAATCTTATACTTAAAATATCTTCACAACCAGTGATGAGACTGGGCATCTCATCTGATAAGGTTGCAATACTTTGATCACTATGAGATAGTGTGATTTGTCTCGATCATCAGAACGGAAGATTCTGAATCAATGTGCTGGTACATTGGATGTATTGAAGGACCATGAGAAGCACCTTATGGAATTCCGTCTCAATAATAAGGTATGCTCTCATAATTTCCTAGCAATAGGCTCTCAATCCTGAGACATTGATGAACTCAAGTTTCTATCTATTCATTTGCTTTGAGTCACCAATGAGTGAGGCCAACTGTAGGTCAACACCTCGGTGTCTTGCATATGTGGTAGTAGGACTGTGGGAACATTGAATGATCAAGATGGAATCTATCTCTATTATCCCCTTGTGCCAATTAATGGATTTATCATTAGTAAGTGCGCACCCATCTCAATTAAGAGTTAATTAGATGGTACTGATGATCACTGTGATTCATTAGGGCTCAAGGATAATTAGATGTGGAACTAAGATTGGAAGAGACAGATTTATTCCAATTGATCAATTGATATTGATAGAGGGGCCTACTTGTGGTAATAGGGAAGTTTAGGGTCTTCATTGTAATTTATTCCTAAGACTGGAGTGCAATTGCATTTATATAGTGGTGTTATTTGCAATTAACCGTGGGCACGGATTGCACATGAGATGTGGGGTCGCGTGTCCAAGTTAGAGCTAGCTTTCTGTGGAATCCCTAGTGGTCCCCACGCTAGACCAAATTATTAGAAAGATACTAATCCTACTTGAACTCTAATAGGAAGGAATTAGAAAGTTACTATTTCTATTTGAAGTAGGACTTCTAATAGTGGTAATAGTATACTTACTAATTGTTGTGGAAGTAAGTCTTCTATTTCAATTAAGAAAAGAGGAGACTTGAGAGGTTATAAAAGGGGATTTATCCCTCATGGACGTTCATCAATATAGGAGTCAAAAACGTCCAGCTTTTTGTGCAATAGTTGCACTGCTTTCTTCTCTCTTCCTCTTCTAGTTCCTTAGGGTTTCGAGTTGGGTTTTCTCTTGAAAAATCCACTGAACTTCTTGAAAAGAGAGATCTAATTCGGGTCACAGCATGGGAGGCTAAGAGGTGGTGGAGATTCTGATCTTAGTTTGTAGAAAAGTTCTACATCAACGAAAGTCATCAACTTCTCCATTAGAGCGCAACCGATCTCCAAAGGTATAATCTGCTTCCTTGTATGTGGTAGATTTTAATGGATGCTTGTTCGCTTCTATTATATCTTTTAGATAGTTTTACTTACTGTACATGATCATGAGATTAAGGGTTATGCATCCTGGATTGGGTTTTTGGCCTTATGGATACTTGATCCCTGAGTCAAGTTGGTCAAAAGTTTTGAAAATCTATCCACGAGGCCCACCTACTTCCAACAGTGAGCTCTCTGGAATTTTTTTCTGGATGGGTTCACTCGAGCGTACCTACCTAGTTCAGTTCGGCTCGAACGAACTATTCGTGCGCTTGAGCTGACCACTCTCTGGATGGGATTCTGGGAGAGTTCGCTCGAGTGGACTAAGGTTCGCTAGGGCGAACTGTCCTCTGGATGGAACGAAACCTTTTTTGGATGGTTCGCTCGAGCGAAGTGTCAAGTCTGCTCGAGCGAACTGTCCAGAAACTTATTTCGAGATAGTTCTGCTCCTCTTCTTTTTCCTCTTCTTACAACTTCTTTGAACCTCATTTCTACATCAAAATGGGAGGCTCAAACTGTTGGAAATAGGTGGGCCTTGTGGACAGATTGTCAAAACTTTTGACCCACTTGACCTTGGATCAAGAACCCATAAGGCCAAAAACCCTATCCAGGATGCAATCCCTCAATTTCATTAATCAAGTACAGCAATAAAACCTATCTAAAAGATAGAAATAAGCAACACTATGCAACCAATCAATCCACAACAAATAGAGAAGTAGATTATACCTTTGGAGCCTGGTAGTGCTCTAATGGAGGAGAAGACAATTATCTTGATCAAGAACTCTTCTCGAAGCAATTTAGGATCTCCAAGACCTTGTTGTCTTCCACGCTATGACCCACTATCAGATCTCTTTTCGCAATAAGATTGGTTGAATCTCCAAGAGAAAACTCAACTAGAAACTCCAAGGAACTAGAAGAGAAAGAGAGGAGCGAAAACTATGCAACAACTTGCACAATTTGGGGCTGGGCGTGCACTCCTATTGTTGGACGTCCAAGAGGGGAGAAGTCCCCTTTTTATAACACTTCAAGCCTCCTCTTTTCCTAATTGAAATAGAAGTCCTACTTCCAAAGCAATTAGCAACTTTCTCCTTTCTAATTATCATAGAAGTCTTACTTCCACAATAATTAGTAAGTATACTATTACCACTATTAGAAGTCCTACTTCAAATAGAAATAGTAACTTTCTAATTCCTTCCTTTTAGAGTTCAAGTAGGATTAGTATCTTTCTAATAACTTGGGCTAGCGTGGGGACCACTAGGGATTCCATAGTAAGCTGGCTCCAACTGGGACACTGCGACCCCACATCTCATGTGCAATCCAAGCCCACAGTTAATTGCAAATAACACCATTATATAAATACAATTGCACTACAGTCTTAGAAATAAATTACAAAGAAGACCCTAAACTTCCCCGATTGCCACAAGTAGGCTCCTCAATCAATATCCATAGATCAATTGGAATAAATATGTCCTTTCTGATCTTAGATCCACATCTTATTATCTTTGAGCCCTAATTAATCATAGTGATCACCGGTACCATCCAATTAACTCTTAATCGAGATGGATGCGCATTTAATAATGACAAATCCATTAATTGGCACAAGGGGATAATAGAGATAGATTCCATCTTGATCGTTCAATGTTCCCACAATCCTACTACCACATACCCAAGACACCGAGGTGTTGACCTACAGTTGGCCTCACTCATTGGTGACTGAAAGCAAATGAATAGATAGAAACTTGGGTTCATCAATGTCTCAGGATTGAGAGCCTATTGCTAGGAAATTATGAGAGCATACCTTATTATTGAGACGGAATTCCATAAGGTGCTTCTCATGGTCCTTCAATACATCCAATGTACCAGCACCATGATCCAGAATCTTCCATTCTGATGATCGAGACAAATCACACTATCTCATAGTGATCAAAGTGCTGCAACCTTATCAAATGAGATGCCCAGTCTCATCACTCGTTGTGAAGATATTTAAGTATAAGATTTATGACATGTCTCCCGTGTGTGGATCTCATCCATACACATATATCACATCTAATATACTAATGGGACCCTGTTCAAGTCATGAACCATCATGTCATATGTATTAGTCATGTGCATGAAGTAATAAAACACAATTCATCTCATAAAAGGGAAGCATAATTTTATTGATAAATAAAGAAATTAATCAATTTATTATGTCATTTGATGGATTGAGTCCGTACAATCTAACACAAACCCCCTATAGACTCCTCATAAACTTCCTTCCAAACTTCTACCAAGAATCCATTCAATCATCTTCTTCTTAACCACAACAACAACAAGAGAGAGAAAAAAAACTCAACCATCACAAATACTCATTTGAGCTATATCCAAGAGACAAACAAGGACTATAAACCAACATATTTCCAAAACATTAAATGCACTAACAAGACCCTTTCATGAGCATTTATTTCAAATTAATGCAAATTAAGAAACATGAATAGAAATAACAAATCAATCACATTTCTAAAATGAAAAACCATTAATGCTCAAACTATCCATTTATCCACTTGCCTTAGGTCCAAGCTAAGACAAAAAAAAACTCTAATCAAGTCTTCTCAAGTTAACCTACAAGCACAATCAAAAACCCCAAAGACAAACCCTAAAATGGTCAAGACAAGAACAAGAAGAAGAAAACTTTCAATAAAGAGGATGGGGCTTGCCGAAGGCTAGGATAACACATATCTAAGAGATAAAGGAGATGGCTTATTTGTAGGTCCTCCAAATGGACAAGATTGGCTTAAGGGAAGCTTCAATGAGGTTGGTTTCCTCCACAAGTGGTATTAAGAGAGAGCCCTAGTAGTGAGGAAAGGGATGATAACTTCCATTATTCAAGTGATGCATAATTTGTAGAGGTTGTTTGTGGATTGGGGATGAAAGGGTAAGAAGAAGAAGAGAAAAACAAAAACCCTAACTTAGTAGATTTCTGTGCTGGAAAAGAAGAAGGGGAAGAAGGGTCTCCTTATATAACAAGTAGGTAGTGGGCTCCTACGCTAAAATTCTTGTTGGGTTGAAATCAAGCTTTTTGGGATTTCGGATACGTTCGACGAAGAAGGGAAAAACGATCGTTGAAATTTCTAGTTTCTAAAAAGTATATATTTCAAGGGTTTTGGGATAATCGAATTTTGTGTCCCGATTTAGTGTAAAAAGACTGTTTTACCCCTGATATTGGAAAAGTCGAGTTTCGGGGTTCCAGATGGGGACGGGATCAACATGAAAGTTGTAGGGATCAACAAGATGAGTAAAACGGAAATCGAAGCACAAATTATAGGAATCTCGAATAATCCCCAAGTAAAAGCAAAGTCACAAAAAGGAACCCCCAAACGGTCCCACTAATCTCAAAGGCACTCTAAATTTCCCAAAACTATATCAAAGCTATACTAATCCCCTCTTAACCAAAATCCACTAATCACACTTAGAACTAACACGCGATTACTTAATACCAATCAAGGTCACTCGGGTCGAGGTCTTACAGTAAGTAAAGATAACAAGAAATACTTATGCATCATTACTAGTATTGGAAGCCATAACCAAATACTAGAAAAACTAAGTGCACTCTCCTCAGTGTTATATTATACGACAATCTCTAATGTCGAATCACATTCGGTTATGAGCAGAACAACAAAGTCAAGCCCAAAGCTTAGTGATCCTAAGACTTTAAAATTTTAGCATGATAGGTTAGGTCAACCTGGGGTTACTATGTTGAGAAAAATCGTAGATAAATTATTTGGGCATTCTTTAGAGTACTATCAATTGACCATACCTAGTGAGTACTTATGTACCCTGTGTTCACAAGGGAAATTGATCACCTGACCTTCTTTCACTAAGGTTGCATACGAATCCCCATCCTTTCTGCAAAGAATACAAAGTGTCATTTTTGGACCCATAAATTCCCCTAGAGGACCTTTTAGGTATTTTATGGTTTTGATTGATGCCTCCACCTATTGGTCGGCTGTTTGCCTACTTTCAACTAGGAATGTAACCTTTGCCCACCTATTAACTCAAATAATCAAACTTAGGACTCACTTCCCTAATTATCCCATTAAGTCTATAATACTTGATAATACAGGTGAATCTATAGAAGAATGGGTAGCATATTGGGTAGGAATAGGGGACCCAAAACGGGCGGCAGAAAAGCAAGGTGATTCAGGTGACTTGGAAGGGTCAGGGCAATAAATACGCACACACAAACCGAGAAACCCTTTATGGATCCGGGTACATCCAATGGTCAAGCAGGGCGAGAATCACAGGCTGATGGACCCTCGGAAATCTTCCGTCCTCTCCCTCCGCACCCCGGGGGCTGACCTGGGTCTCGGCGGAGGAGGGAAAATCGTGGGTATCAACATTTTTTGTACGGGTATGCCAGATTTACTTTCTACTTGGAATTTGGAATGGTGATAATCCGGAGATTCACCTTCACAAGTGGAAAGGAAATCAATCCTTTTTTTCTAACTTTTCAAATTGCATAAATATTAAGAAAAGAGACAAGTTTATTTTTTAGAATGCCGTAGGAGGCGTTTTTTTGTTTGTTTGCCTTGAAAGGCGATTTTTCCGTGAAAGGCGATTTTACAAAACTCATCAAATATGAAAGACAAGAATTGTGATTTCTTTTTATCTCTTTAAGAAATAATAACTACAATAGAAAAGTAAGAAAAGGGATCTAACTTCTCAGGAGATTGTGGGGACATGTTGAGATCGACGGTCGCAAGTCATGTATGGACTTCGCCATCGTCCTTCAAATGAGAACATATGATGCTTTGATTCTTTGGCTTGGCTCCTAACCTCGGTTTTTTAAAGGACAAGAACCAAGAGGAGGTCCTATATCCAATGAAAAACCAAGTAAACGGGCTGAAAAGCCGCGTTTAGGCCATGTTGGAGAAGGATGAGACCTTGTGGGGTGGGGGGGGTGGCCCCCCAAGGGATGTTGATCACCTTGTGGTGCTTCCTGGAGCAAAGTAGCAGGACTTCGTCTCTCTCTTGGATTTTCTGGATTTTTAGAGCTTACACTTGGGATCTATTTTCATCATCATTCTTCTTGGAATGGACCTCCTTTTATAGGTTTTTGGTAGCCATGAGGTGTTTATTGACATTGATGGCCATGATCAAAGAATTGATGAGGAGTTACAAATTGATTTTGTAACTCCTTTTTCATGGCTTGTGATTGGCCGATGATGGTAGTGGGCTTTTAATTGCCTTTATGCTTCATGATGATGGGAGTTTCATGGGTTTAATGCCATGATTACTTGGATTTGTAACTCCAAAATGCTTGAATCTGATTGGGCCGTCCAAAATAATGAGTTAATGACCGCATTAAGTTGTCATAAACGGGTCAATTAACGTCATTAAGTGGTCGCCAAGGCATGTGAAGAGTCGCGGGCCGCGCTGCGCCTTTTGAGATTCTTCTTGCGATCATCACAGGTGGATCCACGCATTGTTTGATGTCGGATTGCAGTGCAATTTCAGACATTGATTGATGTTGGTGGGCCGGTGACATCTGTCTTGTCGATTTCACGATCGGTCGGACAGAAAGTGCACTTTCTTGGTCAGCCGGTTGGCGATCTTGAGGCGATCGGTGATGATTTCATGCTTTTGACGGCGAATCCAAGATGTCGGTGAAGATCAGTCGTTTTCAAGCATCAAACATTAGATTTTCAGAAAATCACTGAGGCAGGAACACCCGAAACGCGAAAAGGATCGAAAAACGGGCAATTTGGTGCAAAATTCGGCAACCCGGATTTGCAGGGTCGCGGGCGACCATAGGGCTTTGGCCCGTTTGGTCGCCGAGCGTCGTTTTCGGCCATTTTTTCGTCTTTTTCGTTCCTTTTTTCTTCTGTATTTTTCTTGACATTTTTCCTCAATTATTGACTTGGTTTTCTTGGAGAAATCTTGACGAGTACCCGCGCGAAATCGGAGCACAAAGTTTCCCATTTTTCGGGAAAGCCGAAGACTTTGTAGCCGATTTTCCGTCAAGAGTCGAAACTAGGTCAAACGAGGTCGGGATGACCTGAAAATTGAGGTGAAGCTTCTTAAGCAGTGGACAGGACCAACCATGAGCTTTTATTTGAGTTTTGAAGCCGTTTGGGGTCCCATCGATGCTTGACTTGTTTTTGCTGCGGGGAAAATGTCGAGCTCTGATATGTGGTCAAACGATGTCTGATTGACCTGAAATTTGGCGAGGAGCCTATTGGAGTCATTTTGAGACGTTCCATGGGCTCCGTTTTGGATGTCATGGTCCCGGGTTGCTCCACCGCCGGTAGGCTTGATTTTCTCTCGGAGCATCGAAACCTGGTCAAACGTTGTCTGAATGACCTGAAATTTGAAGTACAGCCCTTTGGAGGCATGTTGAAGCTACTCATATACTTTGTTTGATGAGTGATGGCTTATGTGGTTCCCGCCACCGGGAGGCTTGATTTAGCTGCTCGAGCGTTGATGGAGGGTCAAACATTGTCGGTTTGACTTGAAATTTGGCATGGAGCCCTTTGAAGACATTCTGGAGTCATTCGTAGGCTCTGATCAAAGTTTTGGCGTCTTTGATGATGTCGCCGCCGGGAGCGCTTGTTTAGCTGTCGGAGCAGTGAAGTTGGGCCAAACGATGTCGGAATGGCCCGAAACCTCAGGTGTACCCCTCTTTTAGCTGCCTTGAAGGATCTCTCAGTTTCTGTCTGATTCTTGAAGTAGCCTTGCCTGTTTTGTAGCAGGATGCAGCTTCACGAGGCTTCTTTATGTTGAGGAGACATAGTGACTTTTTTGGTGTCAACAAATGCCCCCTCGAGGTACAACGACGAGTAGATTTTTGGAGTCGATGTGCCTCGAAGAGAAACTTGGAGGAGAGATTCCAACTTGACCAAGAGTCTTGAGCTTTTTTTTTTTTTTTTTTTTTAGAATAGCCTTCTGAGTTTCCGGGGGAATGTTATGGTAGTGAGAGGGATCACGTACCATCTCAAGGCAAAGTTTTGAAAATGACATGGGGTGTTTGGATTTTGGGTTTTGGATTTTGGTTTTTGACCTTGTGACCTAACAAGCTGTATGTGGCAGGTTACGGGGTCGGGGTTTGATTTTTATTTTGACCTTGTGACCCAACAAGCTGTATGTAGCAGGTTGGGGGGTCAGATTTGGGTTTTTGGTTTTAGTTTGGTTTGGATTTTGATTTTGGTTTTGGTCTTGTGACCTAACAAGCTGTATGTAGCGAGTTAGGGGACCGGAATTTGGTTTTGTGAAATGTCAATTTCAAGATTTTAGCTCAATTTGGTTCATGAGGTCGGACGGTTTGGTTTTTGGAAACTCATGAGGCTTTCTTGTCTCTTTTTTTTTTTTTGAATGGTTCCATCAACTCCAAAGAGGCATGGGACTTTTTTGCTATTTTTCTTCTCTTTTTTTTTTTTTGCTCTTGGTGAGAGGAATATTTTGACTAAAAGCCACTTTTAGTGCCTAGGTGGTCAAACCTGGCTCATATGGGCTAACCCATGGGACCTTAGGCTTTGGAGATGGCCTAGATCTCATATGGTGTCATATTTGTAGAGAACATCTAAAAATATCTCTTTGGTGTAGAGAATATCTAAAAATATCCTTACTTGGAGAGAATTTCTCAAGTTTCCTTTTTGTGGAAAGATTTTCTCAAAATATCTCTCCTTTTGGGAAAGTAGCTAAATTTTAGTACTTACCTCTTTTCTTTCTCCTTGTTTCCTCTTTTGGCTTGCTCTCTTCTATAAAAGCAAGAGGGGTTGGGTCTTTTGCTCCGTTGCTTTCTTTTTGCAAGAAATCTTCAAGAGTGCTCTCCAAGATTAGAAGTGCTTTTGCTCCAAGGGCTTCAAGCTTTTCTTCTTCTTCTCCATCAATGGCTTCAAGTAAGTTTTTCTTTCTCCACAAGAATCTCCATTGTAGAAGTAGCTTCTTCATTTTTTTTTTCTTTTTCTATTCTTTTCTTTCTTTTTTTTTTCTTCAAGCACGTTTTCCCTTTTTTTTTCGTGCTTCTTCTTTTTTTTTTCTTTGTTTTTTTTTTTCTTCATTTCACAGTTTTTTTTTTACCGTGTATATTTTTTCCCACACGCTGACTTTTTTTTTTTTTTGGTCAGCGATTATGTTTCCTTTTTTTTTTTCTGTTTTCACGCTGATTTATGTTTTTTTTTTTTTCAGCGTTTTTTTTTCTTCTTTTTTTTCTCTTTTTTTTTTTTTTTGCACGCTGATTTTCTCTATTTTTTTTTAGCGTTTTTCCTTCTTTTTTTCTGCTGTTTGTTTTTTTTTTTTTTTTGTTTTTTTTCTTGGCTGTACAGACGGCCTGTGGGCCAGAAAAAGATTTTTTTTTTTTCGTTGTTTGCTCACCATGATAATGAGGCTATGCAATTTCAATATGTATGCATTTTTTTTTAATGCATCAAGATAGAAGGCTAGAGTCTCTAGGTCAAGCCAACATGATTTTTGACTTGGACAGAGTTTGATTGGTTTTGACCAAATTGGGTTGGAATTGGTCAAACTTTGGTTAAGGTTTTCCTAGCATCTAATGCATGATGATATTTTTTTATGCATGATTTTGTAAATGGATTTGGAAGTATGAGATGCATACCTAAAAATCTTTTGCAAGTATTGGGATTTTGAGCTTGCAGCGATGTTGAGCTCTTTCTCGGTCTTACTGGATTTTGAGGATGTTTGCAATTTTTGGATTCTGAAGCTCGCAGCAATGTTGAGCACTTTTCCAGATTTTGCGGAAGTTTGATGAGATTGGCTTGTTCTCGTAAGGATGTTGAGCTCGAGCCTTCTTTGAGAATTCTCCACTGACTATGAGCTCGCAGCGATGTTGAGCTCATCTTCAGGCTTCCTGTCTTTTTCGGAGTACTTTCCTTTTCTTTGGAATTGCCCCGGAGCCATGTCAAAATTTTGCTAGGATTTTTGTAGCAAAATTCTGTCATTTTGATGTCCATTGATCTTTTCTCTTCCATCTTTTGCAGGTAGTTCTTCTAGAACGAACAAGGGTAAAGGTCCTGTTAGTGACGCACCTCGTCGGTTTGCTAGATCTTCCAATGCGGCCGTTCAGCAGGCTTGGGAGAAGGTCCAGTTTGTGGAGAAGAACTTGGAAGAATGTGATTCCCTCAATCGTGATGAGATGAGACAACAATTGATCGCTCTCAAAGATGAGGAGTTCTATAAGATCATGGTAAGCAGCCGTCCCTGGGTTACGGACGATCAGAGCGTTGTGCTCAAGCCTACCTTCTTCTTCGGTGATGCAGTCCCTGACGACTTGACATACCAAAGGAGATGTTTTCAGTTCTCTTACACAGCAGATGGTGAGGAGAGAACTATTTCTACCCGGTCGTCTTTTGATCGGACCATCTCAATCCTGAGCCTTTCTCCCACGTGCCCTAAGAGGGAAGATCCTCCGAGCTGGGTGAAGAGGACCAGTGTGATCAAGAACGGGGTTTTTGTTGGCGGCCCTTCCGGTTTTGCAGAGAAGCCACCTGTCCGTATGGACATGTTGATGCCAACCAGTGGCTACCAAGGTTCTGATCATCCATCGGTTGATTTGAGACTGGTGGGCCTTGGCGTTTTTCGGGGTGACGGCAGCAATTGGGTGAAGCCTTTTCGACTTCATGGCCGTTTCAGTGCTGACTCGAGCTGGGAGTCATGGACTGATCACACCCTGAGGATTGGCGAGGCCGTTCTGCGGGAGGCCGAGATTTTTGATGCGGTTCGCGCTTTTCGGCAAACCGTCGTTTTCTCTGATGAGGCTTTTATGGCCATGCTGGAGTCATTCCTTCCACAAACCAACACCTTCATTGTGACGAATGGTGAGATTGGTTTTTCTTTGAAGGAACTGAGCGCCATCACCGGATTGCCTATCCTCGGCAAACTCTATGAGGAGTTTATGCCCATTGACAGCGTCCTTGAGAAGCAGTCTGAGGAGTTTAGGCTTGTGTACTTTTAGCTCGTCGCCTTCTATGATTTTTTGAAGGAGAAGGAGGGCTCGAAAGTTAGATGCAGCAGTTGGAGAAGTTGCAGCTCCAACTTTTTTTATAGCGGGGAGTCTTCTGATGGCATGGCCTAGGATGTTAGGGCTAAAGCATCAAGTTTGTAGAAGATCGCCGCCATGCGAGAATATTTGAAGAAGTTCTTCGCAAGCACGGATGCCACTTGTCCTGACATTGTGTTGCAGAGAGATCTCGCGGTTTACCTCACTTATTGGTTGGGTGAGGCTGTTTTTACTGGAGGAGATGGAACGCACATCAGGCCGCACTGTATTTTTCCGGCTTGTCAGATGGCGTTTGGAGAGCAGCTGGCTTTAGTACCTGCTCTTTACTCCTATTTGTGTACCGAACTGCAGGCTGCTGCTTTTCTGGTTCGGCTTGGGCTTCCCATGAATAAGGTATTTTCTGCCCACATCTTCTATTCATGGTATGTATACCACTGTCCTAGCTTCCATCGTTTGGGAGTTGCACAGGACGAAGATCCCTTTATGATTCGTTTGGCTAGAGGGACAGCCGTTCCCAAATCACTTTTATCTGCCTGTTTGAGGATCCGACGATTTAGGGACGTCGAGATTGGGCAGTCTTCGGTGAAGCTTTCTCCGGGTTTGCTGAAGAAGGCTTTTGACTTTGGTGTCTCCCGTGATTCGACCAGGGCAGGGTCGGGTAGACACTATGCTTTGACAGACGCTGAGAAGAGATGGCTCTTCAACATACGGGTTGGTACGATGGTGTACCGTAGACATCTTTTCGTCGACATCCAACCGTATGTCCCTTCGCGTTTTGCATTGCAGCTTGGCTTCTCTCAAGGCGTTGTTGGAGCGCCTTCGAGCATGGTGAAACGTTTTGGAGGTTTGCAGGATGGGAGAAATGCATGGGCTTTTTATAGTGCTGAGGACACTACCGCCATGATTTCCTATCCTGAGCGGCCCACTTTCCAGACTGCTGGCTTCACGAAGTGGTTCGTAGAGAGCTTTTCAGTGTACCGGGGGCTTTCCAAGAAAGAGCTCGATGTCAAGCAATCTCCTGGAAAAGGTCTTGGCAAATCAGATGGTGTCCGCCGGGAGGAAGTTTTGACCTTCCTTTCTGGAGAGAAGCATAAGATAGGCTTTCTCAATGAGCAGGACGTCATCAGATCAGGAGCTGCACAAGGGATTCCTGGTGAGGTCTTGAGACAGCTGGAAGAGGAGGAGGTCGAGATCGATGCTATGATACAGGCAGAGCATACGAAGGCTTCCATGGAGTCTACTGAGAAAAGTAGACCATCCAGTGAGGACCCTTGTGAGAGGCTTGATGTTGATAGTGGGGCAGGATCGTTGAGCAGATTGACCCGCCGTATCAAGAGGAAGAGAGGACAATGCCGTAATATGAAGCGGCATGATAGTCCTTCTGATATGGAAGTTCCTCTTACCATTGTTGAGGAGGTGCCTGAAGATGCTGACGAGCCTCCGGAGAAGAGGAGTAAAGAAGAGGAGACAGCTGGTATGATCCTTTTTCTTTCTTTTGTTTCTTCTTTTTCTCTTGTAAGAGATTTTTGTTTTGATCCGCTGCTCTTTTGTTTTAGCAGAGGACGATGACCTGGTGATGCCCAAGGTTCCTGCCAATGAGGCGATGACAGATCCAGTCGTGGCATTTGAGGAAGAGCCCAGGGACTCTGGAGTGGTTCCAGAACCTTCACTGGGTATGATTGCTTTGGCTTCTTTTTTTTTCTTTTTCTTTTTTTTTTTTTTGTGTTGTCATTTGCTAACATGTAGCTTTTGTTTTCTTGACTTGCCAGAGGATTCTGACTATTTCGAGCCATCCATGGACGCAACTTTTGACGATGCTTCGGATGAGCTCAGAGAGGCAGAGAGTACTCCGCCGGTCGTCGAAACAGGTATTTTTGCAATAATAATCTTGATATATTTTTGATAAGATTATATTCATACATTTTGTCTTTTCCTTGACAGATTGTGAAGAAGCAGGAGAGGTTCCTCCGTCTTCCTCAGAGCCAGAACAGGGGATACCTGCGGCTGATGCAGAAGTAGGGGCTTTTTCTGCTTTCAATGAGTCAGCTTCTTCCGTTGGAAAGAGTTTATTGATTACTCTTCCAATGGAGCATGACATGGGTAGTCGGGCACCAGAGCATGGCGAATCCTCATCTGCGCCACACCTTCAGTATGTAAAGAAGGTGTTGAAGACTGTCTTGAGCTCATGGGTTGAGACTCTCTCTTCGGGTCATTTGGAAGCTGGTTTTGGCATGATCAAGCATGTGCAGGACATCCTTGCTGATAGCAAAGAAGTCGGTCTGGACATCGCAAGCGCCAAACACTTTGTTGAGGAAATCATCGCCCTGGGGAACAAATGGACTGAGACCAAGAGTTTCCCAGATGGTGACTTCTTTGATGAGATGTTTATAAAACCATCCAGCAAAGTCAAAGCTGAGCTGACTGAGTTCACGAAGACTCGGAGGCAGATCGTTCAGGAGAAGAACGTTACCGAGTTATCCATCATGGGGCTGAAGCAAGACTTGGACCGCCTTGATAAGGAGGTTGTCGAGACTAGGCAGCGTCTTGAGCTTTTGAAGGAAGAAGCTGCTCGTGACAAGGAGGGAACTCTCATTCGCCAGGTTGAGGAAGCTGAAGGTAATGTCCGGAGGAAGACTCAGGAGCATGAGCAGTGGCAGGTCCTCTGGGAAGAACTTCCTCGTGCTGCAGATGGGTCGCGGTGTTCGGCCGCATTTTATGGAAACATTCTTGAAGAAGCGTGGCCTAAAAACTTTGGAAGTTACGGCCAAGGGTCTGCTTGAGGAGTTGAACCTTTGGTTGAAGACCATGTCGGATTGAGCTCCTGAGTTGTAACAAACTCTTTTTCCTTCTTCTTTTTTTTTTGGTACCTCCATGTATAAACAGTTTTGGTACTATATTTTTTGTATCCCATTCTTTTCACTTAAATCATTTTTTGATGAAAACAAATTTGAGCAAAAGTTGGTGGGAATGTTTGTTTAAGAATTTGATCAAAAGGTTGTCATTTTGTGAAAATCTTTTGCCAAAGAGTTGTTTTGGGCATGAAAGCCAATTTTGTGGAAAAAAGCCTGGGTTTAGATGGCTTGAAAACCGAAATTTTGGTGGCATGGAAGTCTGATTTTGTGGTGTAAGAGCCAAAATTTGTTTTGCGGCATGGGAGCCAAAAATTTTGAGATGGCATTAGAGCCAAAGTTTTTTTTGTTTGGAGCATGAAAGCTAAGGTTTTTTATTTGTGACATGAGAGCCAAGATTTTTGGATGGCGTGAAAGCCGATTTTTTGAATGGCATAAAAGCCGAATTTTAAGATGGCATGAAAGCCGATTTTTTTTGTTTTGTTTTGGCATAGGAGCCAGATTTTTTAAAACCAAGTTTTGTTTTGTTGGCATGAAAGCCGATTTTGGCATTTATAGCCGAATTTAGTATTTATAGCCGGATTTTGGCGTTTATAGCCCGATTTTGGCGTTTATAGCCGATTTTTGGCGTTTATAGCCAGATTTTGGTGTTTATAGCCGATTTTTGGCGTTTATAGCCGGATTTTGTTTTCTTTGTTGTTTGTTTTGTTTTGGCATGGAAGCTAGATTTTGGAAACCAAGTTTTTGTTTTGTTGGCATGAAAGCCGATTTTGGCGTTTATAGCCGATTTTTGGCGTTTATAGCCGGATTTTGGCTTTTATAGCCGATTTTTGGCGTTTATAGCCGAATTTTGGCGTTCATAGCCGATTTTTGACGTTTATAGCCGGATTTGGTTTTCAAAATGCAGGTATCGACTAAATGTTGCCTCCCCGCTGAATGGTCTTGCAAGTATCGATGGAATGTCGCTTCCTTGCTCATTCGATTTGCGAGTATTGATGGAATGCCACTTCCTCGCAGGCTGTGTTTTGCGAGTATCGATAGAATGTCGCTTCCTCGCGAATTGGGGTGCAAGTATCGACTAATCGTCGCTTCCCTGCTTTTCCCAAAACTTTTGATTTTATGGGTACTGACTTGGTGTCGTTTCCCCGCGATTTTTGAAATTTGAGGTTTTCTCGAACCATTTGAAATTTTGGTTGTGGATATCAACTGGTATGTTGCTTCTCCACTATTTTTGAAATTTGGGTTGTGGATATCAACTGGTATGTTGCTTCTCCACGATTTTTTGAAATTTGGGTTGTGGATATCAACTGGTATGTTGCTTCTCCGCGATTTTTTGAAATTTTGTAAGTATCGAATGGGATTCGCTTCCTTCCGATTTTTGGGTTTTTGGAAGTATCGAATGGGGTTCGCATCCTTCCGATTTTTGGGTTTCGCTAGTATTGACTGAATGTCGCTTCCCCGCGATTTAAGAAAACCATTTTTTTTTTGTTTAAAGACACGAGGGTCATAAATTTTGACTTAAAACCATTCTGGTTGTAAAAGCCGAGGCGGACTAGGGTGGAAATTCCTGAGTCCTGGTTTTTGTTTCGAACCATGAATTTTGGGTTCAAGGGTCGAAATTTTTGGTCAAGTCTGGGAAGAGGCTCCTAAACTTTGATTTTTGGATTTTGATGATTTTTTTTTAACAATGAAACGATGAAAGTAAGCATTGTTTTTGTGAAAGTTTTTTTTTTTTTTTTTGAAAACTTCAACATAAAGATGAAAATTTCAAAAAGGGGTGGGTTTGACGATCAAGTACCTTGGAAATAGGCTTTGGCCGTGTAGATATCGCTCTGACCCGCTTGAGGAAGTCTTCAAGGGTAGTACCGCTTCAAGAACTTGCCATTGATGGGCAGCATACATCTGTCTCCTTCCATGTTTAGAAGAGCGTATGCGCCGTTGGAGAAAACTTTGTCGATGACGAAGGGTCCCTCCCATTTCGGTTCAAATTTGCCTTTGGATTTGTGGGCAAAGACTATGGGTCTTTTTACTGCAAGAACCAAGTCACCATTTTTGTAGACGCGTTGCCTGACCTTCTTGTCGAAAGATCCCGCCATGCGTGCTTGGTACAACTCAATGCTTTGTAGAGCTTCGAGTCATCTTTCATCGAGATTATCCAGCTCTTGAAGTCTCAATTTGACATTGCTTTCTTGCGTCATGTCATTTTGGAAAGATACCCTTAAGGAAGGAATTTGTACTTCCAAAGGGACAACGGCTTCACATCCATAGACCAAGGAGAATGGTGTACTATGAGTTGGTCCTCGAATGGTGGTTCGATAGGCCCACAAAGCTTCTGGTAGTTTGTCGCCCCAGTCTCTTTTATGACTAGAGACCATTTTCTTGAGAATTTTGCAGAGCATCTTGTTGAAGGCTTCTGCTAGTCCTTTCGCTGCTGGATTATATGGAGTCGAAGGACAACTTTGGATTTTGTATTTGTCGCAGAACCTGTAGAATCTGTGATCCCGGAATTGTGGTCCATTATCATGGATGAATCTTTTAGGTATGCCGAAGCGACAAATAATGTTGGTGCGCAAGAATTGAAGGACTGATGAGGTCTTCATTTCGTTGAGCTCAAATGCTTCTGACCACTTGGAGAAATAATCCGTAGCAGCGAAGATGAAGCGATGACCTTTGCTTGATGGGGGAGAGATAGGACCTATGATGTCCGTACCCCAGGCTTCGAAAGGCCATGAGATTGCTGTTGGATGTAGCCATTCTGGAGGCATGTGGATATAATCTCCATGAATCTGGCATTTTTGGCAGTGCTTGGCAAATTGCATTGCATCAGCTACCATGGTAGGCCAATAATAACCTAGCCTTTTTATCTGGTTGTAGAGCTTAGGGCCAGCCTGATGAGCTCCACGAAGACCAGCATGTACTTCTTTGAGAGTTTCTTCAGCCTCTTGTTGTGACAAGCAGCGTAGGAGTACTCCGTTGAAGGATTTTCTGTAAAGTGCTTTTGAAGGTATATCCAAATGAAAGTTCGGGGCTCGTCTTTGGATGCTTACCCGCTCTTTTGGATCTTCAGGTAGGATTCCGAACATGATGTAATCAATGAACAGATCTCTTCAGTCGCCAATCGGAGGTTTGAGGATGGACATCCGACTTCCAACCACTTGGTGGCACTCAGCAACTGCTTGGTGTGTGTTGAGAGGAGGGAGAATCATTCTTTGACACACTGTGACTTGCATGTTTTCCCCTTCTTGGATTGCCATGGATGCAGCGAGTCCAGCCAGGACATCTGCACGGATGTTTTCACCTCTGAGGATGTGGGTGATGTGACAGATGTTGAATTTTTGTCGAAGCGACTGCGCCTTGTTGTAGTAAGGTAGTAAATCAGGCTTCCTGACTTCATATTTCTGATTCATCTGGTTGACGATCAGTTGAGAGTCCCCAAAAGCTTCCAACATGGTGATACCGGATTCGAGGGCGAGTTCCAATCCTACAATCAGGGCTTGGTACTCAGCTGCATTGTTTGAACATGGTTCCAGTAGCGAGAAGGCGTGTGGCATCATGTATTTGTCGGGACTGACAAAGAAGATGCCAATTCCCGATATTTGCTTTCCCTTTTCATTTGTCCTGGTTGCACCGTCAAAGTGCATGTCCCAGGAAGCATTTGATAAGGAAGTTTCCACGTTGTAGACAAATTTGTCTGGGAGATCATCCCTAAGTGGAGAATCTTTAGGCAATGGATGCTCTGCAGGAAGTCTGCCAGAGCTTGGCCTTTGATTGCTTTTTGTGGTACATACCTAATATCAAACTGTGATAGAAGGATGGACCATTTTGCCAGTCGGGCATTGAGAGAACCTGCTTTTGTGACAAGGACCTTTAGGAGGTTGATCCTCGAAATCAGGTAGACTGTATTCGACAGCAGATAGTGACGCAGTTTTCGTACAGCGAACATTACTGCAAGGCATTCTTTTTCGACTGGGGAGTAGCGATGCTCTGCACCTACCATCATGCGACTAAGGTAATATAGAGCAGCTTCTTTTCCGTAATCGTTTTCTTGTGCGAGCAGAGCACCCAAAGAGTGGTCGAGAGCTCTTGTGTACAAGATAAATGGTTTTCCAGTTGTGGGGGCAGCCAGCACTGGAGGTTTGGTGAGGTATGCTTTGATGTCTTGAAATGCATTTTCACATTCAACATCCCAGACAAAGTCTACGCCTCTCTTCATTAGGCGAGAGAATGGACGGCACTTCCCTGATAGATTGGAGATGAACCGTCGAATGTATGCCAACCTTCCTTGAAGCCCTTTTAATTCTCTTAGGGTTCTGGGAGATGGCATTTCCAGGATAGCCTTGACTTTGGTAGGGTCAAGTTCTATTCCAGCTTTCCGTACTATGAATCCGAGAAACTTACCCGATGAGACACCGAAGAAGCACTTTAGTGGATTCATCCGCAATTTGTGTTTGCGAAGTCGGAGGAAGACTTCTCGAAGATCATCGAGATGGTCTTCTTTTCTTCTGCTGTTGATGGCGAGGTCGTCAACATAGCATTCGACCGTCTTGTGCTGCATAGCTTGGGATATTTTCATCATAGCCCTCTGATATGTTGCACCTGCATTTTCAAACCAAATGGCATGACAGTGTAGCAATACACGCCAAATGGTGTGCGAAATGACGTATGCCTTTCATCTTCAGGATGCATCTTTATCTGATTGTAGTCAGAAAATCCATCCATGAATGTCATTCGCTCGAACCCATAGGTGTTGTCAATCATCACCTCTGGTATGGGGAGCGGGAATTCATCTTTAGGACATGCATTATTCAGGTCTCTGTAGTCAATACAGACCCTTATCTGCCCATTTTTCTTTGTTACGGGGACGATGTTGGCTAACCATTCAGGATGCTGTTCCTCGCAAATGAAGCCAACGTTTTTGAGTTTCTGAACTTCTTGTTCGATTTTGTCCATCACGTCGGGACGGAATCTTCTTTGGCCTTGTTTGATAGGCTTGATTTCTTTTTGCAAGTTGAGCTTGTGGACTGCTACTTTGGGATCCAAGCCAGGCATTTCAGCATAAGACCACGCAAAGCAATCAACGAACTCACGAAGAAAAGAGATATACTCGGGTAGCTCATCATCCTTTATATTCTTGCTTATGAATACAGGACGTGGGTTATCAGATGTTCCCAAGTCTATCTTTTGGACAGGATCTTCTGTCGGAAGGTTTGAAGGTGGTTCCTCCACAATATTTTCGGAGGCTTCCAACTCAACAAGACCTTCTGAAGTGTCAGAGGCATTTTCAGACTGAGGCTCTGTTTCTGTCCATGGATCTTCTTGATCAGTATCCTTCTCAAGGCTTGCAATGAGATGGTCCCAATCATTTGCTGGAATTGGGTTGAAGTAGGGTATTTCTTTTGGAGACGATGATTCTTCTGGGTCAGAGAACTGCTCGTCTATGTCATCGGGCAATTCCTCTTTATCATCAGAGAAATTATACCAATTGGAGGAGCTTTCTGGATTTTTGACGAATAACTCCTCAAAGAGATATCTAGGGATATCAATGTCTTCATGAGATGTTGAGGCTTGGTCGGTAAAGCGACTTTGTAGCCATGGTGTCCACTGTCTCATAGGAGCGGTAGGATCATACCCCAACCCATATGAAGACTTGCCTTTATGAAGGTGGATTTTCTAATCTTCTGGTTGACTTTTGGTCAGGGTGGGTTCCAATGGTGTGAGAATACCACGGCCACCTCCCAAACCAGTCAGATTTTAAGCGTCGTAGCTCATTTTCTTCATGATAGCTTGTGCCATTGGACTATACAAGGATAGCTGAGGCATACCTTTGTTTTGGAAAGGTTCAAGCAGAGAGTTCAGTGGAGATGCTCCTGATCTGTGGAAGTAAATCACTTTTTCTTCTGGCGAAGTTGCCGGAATAACAAAGGAAGCAGACATAGGGTCTTTTATGTCTGCAGGTGTCTCCAATGGAGTGAGAGCGGGCTGATCTGGCAGAGTATCAGCTTGGCTTGATGCTGTGTCATCTTCTGGCTCTGACTCCGAGTCTGTGTCATGCATAATAGACACAAAGGAGACAGTGAATTTGCCCCCAGCGTGTTGTTTTGTCTTCTTTACTTTGGTAGTGATTACCAAAGGCTTTGGAGATTTGAAGGAGACAACGAAGGGAGCTTGACCGCTTACTTCGGGTTTGGTGGAGGGTTTGTTTACCTCCGGTGATTGCTGATGAGCCTTGCCTTTATCTTTCTGGAGACTGTCAGCAAAGTGAATTGTTTCTTCCTCCTGTTCTTCTTTTTCATCTTTATACATTTGAGCATCTGCAAAATGGACACCTCTGCCTTTGAAGGGCTTTTTGTCTGCAACACTCGATGCATCAAGCCATCGTTGCCAACGAACTTGATGCACCGATGTAGAGTTGAAGGGACGACACCATTGTCATGTTTCCAGGGGTGTCCAAGGAGTATATTGTAACATGAATGGGTCTTTATCGCATACATGGTGACTTCAGAAATAAGATCACCGATTTGCAATTTGAACCTGATTTTGCCAATAGGCCTTTGAGTGCTGCCGTCATATCCGAAGATGGATATAGACGTGTGACTCAGCCTGCTAGGTGGGATGCCCAGCTCTTCGAGCGCCGAAGTAGAAATGAGGTTGAGTGCAGAACCTGGATCGATTTGAACTCTGTGTACTGGCATTTCTTTGACGTACCCCGTAAAGTACAAGGGTCGGTTGTGCTTTGTCTCGCCTAGCAGGAGGTCATCCTTGTCGAAGGCAATTGTTGCACTTGCTACTTTTTGTACCGAGAGGCATTCATTGCTTGATCCCTCGGTTTTCTTCTTTTCTCCCTTTGAGGGAGTATTTGATTTTTCGACCCTACAGTCCATTTCAATTTGTAGGACTTGTGGGGCATGTTTGTCGACATCCGCATTCAGGCTATGTAATTCTGAAATGAGACTATCACGAGTTTGTGGAGGCATTCGTAATAAGTCAAGGATGTGCAGACGTGCAGGTATGTGTTTGAAGTGCTTAATCAAGTCGTACTTGAAAGCCTCCTTCGGGCCTGCATTTTCATTATTATTGCCACTTGGGGCGCTTACAACTTGTTTTCCCGAAGGATTTACATAAGAAGAAGAAGGTTGGTTGTAATTTTTGTGGTAATCCCGGCCAGAACGGGTACCTCTACCAACTTCAAGAGCTTCTAGAGAAGAGTCTTCTTTTGGAAGATCACTCTCAGGATCAAGGAGTTGATCCTTTGCTGAAGACGTCTTTGTAACAACATCGGCGTCTTCAGTGATTGTGTTGCACGAGCAATTTCTGGGAACAAGTCCTGAACAGCAGCCGAAAACCTTTCTGTCTTGGTCCAGACATCGTCTGTGAGATCGGGTATCTGGAACCAATTGACTGAGTCTTTTGGCAGGGGTTTCTTCAAGATGATCAACCGGGAGAGGCTTGAGTTCCGATGTCGCAGCTTCAGGAGAAGAGGGCTGAGAGGATGATATCTCAGTGGAAATCACCTGAGAAGATGTAGCTCCAGATGATACATTTCCGGTTGGGGTGTACGTGTCTTCGGAAGCTCCAGAGGCACTATCGTCTTGAGCTATCGCATTGCAGGTCATCCGGATAGGAGATGCCCCTAGTGCAGACTGTTGGGAATCGGACTCATCCTCAGATGTAAGAGGATCATCGGCCCAACTGTTTTCTCCATTTTCAGGAGTTAAGGGAAGAAGTTCCCTTTGATTTTCAGGGAATTCTGGTTCTGGATTATGACGAAGATCATTGATGCGATCCTGCTCCTGCTCTATGGCAAGATGTTGCAAGATTCTTGCATATTCCTCAAGATCAGGCATAGGAGCCAAATCTTCTTCGGCACCCGCTCCTCGTGGTTCACCAATGTTGGGTTCCACCGGAGCATTTGTTGGTGCTGGATCGACAGCATTTTCTTGAACAGGGTCCTGGTCTTCTTCATCATCGGACCAGGATCCTTGTGGCTGTAATGGGTTATACCAGATTACTGGCATAAGATGAGACTCGGGAATCCATTCCTCGTCAGAGAGGTATTCTCCTGTTTCAAGGGATTCTTCCCACTCATCGATATCACTGGCAGTATCACTGGACTCGTATTCATTCATGGAAAATCCAACTACCGAGTTGCAAGAGTATGATGCCCCCTGCACATTTTCATTTTTGTATAGAGGTGGCATGAAATCATCAAGGGTGAATTTTCTTACCGCCTTTGAAGTTTTGGGAAGAGATTCTTCTGTCGTCCTTAGTGAAGCAGTGGAAGAAGTTTCTGCCTTTTCAAGGACTTCTTGTTTTGGTTGAGACTTCTGCTGCTGTTTGAGCTTGCGGAGCTGTCTCTTAGCTTGCCTTCGCTGATGGGCAGTCGACTTTGTTTTAATGATCTCCCAATTTATATTTTTCTAGGAGATCGGGATGTACCCATATAGGTTGTCCATCTGATGTTGGATAGGGAACCAATTCTTGGGGCGTTTGAGCCATTTTAATCACCTTGAATGAAGTAGTGATCTTCTCCTTCGGTGACTTTGAAGTTTCCCGACATGACACCATGTTGACAGAGACGGGGCCATAGTTTTTATCAAAGGTTATGACTCCGTTTTTCCACATCTCATTGATCTTCTCTCTCACAACGAAGCATTGATTGAGAGGATGTGAGATCATCTGATGGTATGGACATTATCGGGGATCATTGGTTTTGCCAACATCTCCCGGTCTTTTGGGCTCTAGCAAAATGAGTTTACCATTTGCTAGGAGAGCCTCAAAGATTTCTTCAACATCTTCATCGAACGGATATTTCTTTTCTACACGTTCTTTGAAGGCATCAGAGAGTTCAGGTCTTTTACCTGCAGTTTTGTTTTCAGGTTTCTTTGGTTGCTGAGGAGCTGATTTAGTCTGCACATTGAGAACCTCCTTTTTCTTTGGTTTTGAGGTTGTGACAGCAGTCGGCTCTTTCTTTGATGATTTCTGAATGTTGAGGTCTTTGATCACCATTTCAGCTTCCATGGAAGCTTCGAGCAGTTCTCCCAGGTTCTTTGATTTGTTGCCGATGATCATGGAGCGAATTTTTGCTCTCATATTGTTACGGCAGATGTCGACTAGCGACGCTTTTGGCAGTACATCTGAGCATTTATACGCCATTGCCTTCCACTTATGAATGAAGTCGTATGTTGACTCATTCTCTCCCTGTTTTAAGCTGCAGAGTTGAGCCATAGTAACAGGATGGTCCTCACCTTGGAAGTGGGTCAGGAAGTGTGTCTCCAGCATAGCCTAGTTCTGAATGGAGTTCTCCGGCAGAGTGGAGTACCAATCAAAGGCTGTACCTTTTAGGGTACTTGCAAAGAGGCGGATCTTGAGGGCATCTTGATCCGCAATGGCTCCCGTCAGGATCTTGAAATGGATGACATGTTGTCTGGCCAAACCTTTCCCCGTATATGTCTGAAGAGTAGGTTGCTTGAATTTTGCAGGGAATGGAACCGAGTCCATCCATAGAGGGTAGGGTGGCTTGATCCCATGTTCCTTCAATGTATCCTCTTCTTTTGCTTTTGCGAGGATATCGTCCGCGTCCTTTTTGGTAAGGGCGCGCGACTCATTGTTTTCTGTATTGCCCTCGTCATCTTCATGATTCGGAGGGGTTTCGTTGTTAGGTGGTGGACGCTGTAAATGAGAATAAGGTTTTCCATTAAAGCCTCAATTCTCTGTTGTCCTTGCTCCAACTAATGGATGCGTGCAGTTACATCATCATGTTGTGGAGGCGGCTCAGAACTTGTAGCCAAGACGTTCATCCCTCGGGATTCGAATGAAGAAATCGTCCTGGTGACTGAGCTGGGGCTCATTCTTCTGCATGAAGAATCTGAGGAGTGATTACTCCGGTGTCCTTGGCTTAGAGGAGTGGAGGATTCTTCTAGGTGTGTTCGTGTCTGGGAGACGCTGCGAGTCACCGGACGCCTAACACTGATTTTGGTTGCTGACTTCTAACGTTTTCTGGTTTTGCCAACCATATGAACAGCAACGACTTGGTCGGGTCTTTCTTTTTCGACCCATTTGTTTGAGACATGGAGGGTAGAATGCTGGGTTCTTTGTTTCTCAAGTCTCTTTTGTCGATATGCCACGCGGCGATGCATACGACGAGCAATTTGAGCTTCAGTCAGCTCTGGCTGGGCTCTGGCGATGAAGGGTGTAGTCCCTCGTGCGCAGCAGCCGAGTTTGTCTTATTTGAAGGTTGGCAAGGACAGAATCTGGACACGGTCCTTTGTCTGTCACAGTGAAGATTTGAATTTTGCGAGCTCGGCCCCTGTTGAGATGAAGGGTCAACTCACGGGAGTGCAGGCTTCAGCATATTTTTGCATAGGCCTAACGATTCAGGATTTGATTTTGGGCTTGTAGGAGCAAGCCGGCTCATGATGATTTTGTTTGTTTTTTGGGCGGAGGGTAGGTTTCTCCTCTTTCATGTAAGAGAGAGGGTAGAACCGATTCTCCTTGAGAGGGGCCAGGTATGCTGGCTTTGTAGATGTTCGGGACCGCCGTTGCTTTGGTGAAGATCTCGGGGACCAAGTTTTGGGGTAAACTTGGTTTCTTGTGGGTTGAGGCTTTGTGGGAACACCACGGGCTTCAGACTTCTTGGTGTTCGCCCTTGGTGCCATTTTAGTGACACGTTGCGGGGCAGTTTTCTGCTTCTTGGCAGGTACATTGTCTTCTACGGGGAGTGGGAATGGTCCCAGCGACCCGAAGACGATGGTCCGAGGAGTTGAAGTTGACCTGGTGTTTGGAGAGTTGTCGAGGGAGATGACGCTTCGGCAACTGGCAGGGTGCTTATGCTTGTTTTGCTTGTCTTGAAGCATAAGCTGGTACTTGTTCTCATCGAAAGTGATGGTTAATGAAGCTGTCATTGTTAGTTTTGGAAAACTTCTGAAACAAGACCAAGTCCATTAGTAATCACAAGAATATGGTGATCATAAATGGGGAACAACTATGGTTGTCTTTTCAAATCACTTGGGGGGACATGGCCCAACCCAAGGACGATGAAGAAGGCAAAAAGCCATAGAGGATACAATTGTTCTAAAATGCAAGTATGGTAGGCTCAGAGTGAGCATTCCAGTGACTGCTAGAAGCAATTGTAGACCTTAATTCAAATTACCGAGAAGCAAGGCTCACTCGAGGTAAAATGATATAAGGTTGGAGATACAAATGTGTCGGTCGCGAATACAGTAGACCCGAAAGGGCGTACTAGCACCGCTAGGCACAAATGTTACAAATCGCATCCATGGGAAGGACACGAGATGGGATTTTTTTAAAAGGTCAAATTTGGGTTCATAAAGGAGGGCAACTGGTATTCCAATCCGAACCACAACTCAACATTTCTACGAGCGTTAAATCCGAAAAAGAAAGGGACCAGAATTTCTCAAATGTGAATCCAGTATTGACGGAAGTTTTTTTTTTTTTTTGAAAGGTCAAGATTAAGTTCATCAAAGAGAGCAAATGGTATTCCAATCCGAACCACAACTCAACATTTCTGCGAGTGTTAAATCCGAAAAGGAAAGAACCAAGATTTCTCAATTCTGAACTCAAAAATGACGGGAAATTTTTCTTTGTTTTTTCTTTTTTTTTTGAAAAATGCACATAGGTTTTCAATTCGATCTTATAAAACCTTAGTAGATAGATTAGCCCCTAGGTAAGGGTAGGATTACTTAATGAACCCGTTTGGAGGACCCTTGCCTTGAACAGTCGAGCTATCTCCACACTCTGGACAAGGCTTTTCTTGAATCCACTTTAGTCAAAGAGCGCAATTGATGCAACCTTAGTGTTTTTTTTTTTTTGAAAGATTTCTAATGAACTCATCAAAGAGAACAAGTGTTGTTCCAATTCGAACCACAACTCAACATTTCTACGAGCGTTAAATCCGAAAGGGAAAGAACCAAGATTTCTCAATTTTGAGCCCAAAAGAAAGAAAACTGATTTTTTTTTTTGAAATTATAATTTTGTTTTTGAAATCCCAATTGGACTCATCAAAGAGAAAAGATGGCCCAATCCCCCGATATGAACGATAGCTGCGAACATTTCTGTGAGCTATCAAGTTCAAAGAGGAGAGGATCAAAATTTCTCAAAGTTGAATCTTGAGAAAGAGAGATCATTTTTTTTTTTGAAAGAGTTTGAAATGAAAGTGTTTCCTTTTTTTGAAATCCTAATTGAACTCATCAAAGAGAAAAGATGGCCCAATCCCCGATATGAACGATAGCTGCGAACATTTCTGTGAGCTATCAAGTTCGAAGAGGGAAAGATCAAAATTTCTCAAAGTTGAGTTTTTAAGAAAAAGAGAGCAGATTTGTTTTTTTTTTTTTTTAAGTGAGAAAGAACAATTGAAATCCCATCTCATGTTTTTTTTTTTAGATGCAAGATGCAACATAGGCCACCAACTAGAAAGGAGCCAAGGAATCAAAGCATCACGTTCTCAAGTCAACGTGTCCCACCGGGTGTGCCAACTTGATGGACCCTCGGAAATCTTCTGTCCTCTCCCTCCGCACCCCGGGGGCTGACCTGGGTCTCGGCGGAGGAGGAAAAATCGCGGGTATCAACATTTTTTATACGGGTATGCCAGATTTACTTTCTACTTGGAATTTGGAATGGTGATAATCCGGAGATTCACCTTCACAAGTGGAAAGGAAATCAATCCTTTTTTCTAACTTTTCAAATAGCATAAATATTAAGAAAAGGGACAAGTTTCTTTTTGAGAATGCCGTAGGAGGCGTTTTTTTGTTTGTTTGCCGTAAAAGGCGATTTTGCCGTGAAAGGCGATTTTACAAAACTCATCAAATATGAAAGACAAGAATTGTGATTTCTTTTTGTCTCTTTAAGAAATACAAACTACAATAGAAAAGTAAGAAAAGGGATCTAACTTCTCAGGAGATTATGGGGACACGTTGAGATCGACGGTCGCAAGTCATGTATGGACTTCGCCATCGTCCTTCAAATGAGAACATGTGATGCTTTGATTCTTTGGCTTGGCTCCTAACCTCGGTTTTTTAAAGGACAATGACTAAGAGGAGGTCCTATATCCAATGAAAAACCAAGTAAACAGGCTGAAAAGCCGCGTTTAGGCCATGTTGGAGAAGGATGAGACCTTGGGGGGGTGGTGGCCCCCCAAGGGATGTTGATCACCTTGTGGTGCTTCCGGGAGCAAAGTAGCAGGACTTCATCTCTCTCTTGGATTTTCTGGATTTTCAGAGCTTGCACTTGGGATCTCTTTTCATCATCATTCTTCTTGGAATGGACCTCCTTTTATAGGCTTTTGGTAGCCATGAGGTGTTTATTGGCATTGATGGCCATGATGAAAGAATTGATGAGGAGTTACAAATTGATTTTGTAACTCCTTTTTCATGGCTTGTGATTGGCCGATGAAGGTAGTGGGCTTTTAATTGCCTTTATGCTTCATGATGATGGGAGTTTCATGGGTTTAATGCCATGATTGCTTGGATTTGTAACTCCCAAATGCTTGAATCTGATTGGGCCGTCCAAAATAATGAGTTAATGACCGCATTAAGTTGTCATAAACGGGTCAATTAACGTCATTAAGTGGTCGCCAAGGCATGTGAAGAGTCGCGAGCCACGCTGCGCCTTTTGAGATTCTTCTTGCGATCATCACAGGTGGATCCACGCATTGTTTGATGTCAGATTGCAGTACAATTTCAGATATTGGTTGATGTTGGTGGGCCGGTGACATCTGTCTTATCAATTTCACGATCGGTCGGACAGAAAGTGCACTTTCTTGGTCAGCCGGTTGGCGATCTTGAGGCGATCGGTGATGATTTCATGCTTTTGACGGCGGATCCAAGATGTCGGTGAAGATCAGTCGTTTTCAAGCATCAAACATTAGATTTTCAGAAAATCACAGAGGCAAGAACACCTGAAACGCGAAAAGGATCGAAAAACGGGCAATTTGGTGCAAAATCCGGCGACCCGGATTTGCAAGGTCACCTGGCGACCATGCACCCAGGGTCACCTGCGACCTTGGGCCAGGGTCGCCGGCGACCTTGGGCCAAGGTCGCCGGCGACCATAGGGTTTTGCCCCGTTTGGTCACCGAGCGTCGTTTTCGGCCGTTTTTTCGTCTTTTTCGTTCCTTTTTTCTTCTGTATTTTTCTTGATATTTTTCCTCAATTATTGACTTGATTTTCTTAGAGAAATCTTGACGAGAACCCGCGCGAAATCGGAGCACAAAGTTTCCCATTTTTCAGGAAAGCCGAAGACTTTGTAGCCGATTTTCCATCAAGAGTCGAAACTAGGTCAAACGATGTCGGGATGACCTGAAAATTGAGGTGAAGCTTCTTGAGCAGTGGATAGGACCAACCATGAGCTTTTATTTGAGTTTTGAAGCCGTTTGGGGTCCCATCGATGCTTGACTTATTTTTGCTGCGGGGAAAATACCGAGCTTTGATATGTGGTCAAACGATGTCCGATTGACCTGAAATTTGACGAGGAGCCTATTGGAGTCATTTTGAGACGTTCCATGAGCTCCGTTTTTGATGTCATGGTCCCGGGTTGCTCCGCCGCCGGTAGGCTTGATTTTCTCTTGGAGCATCGAAACCTGGTCAAACGTTGTCGGAATGACCTGAAATTCGACGTGCAGCCCTTTGGAGGCATGTTGAAGCCACTCATGTACTTTTTTTGATGAGTGATGGCTTCTGTGGTTCCCATCGCCGAGAGGCTTGATTTAGCTGCTCGAGCGTTGATGGAGGGTCAAACATTGTCGGTTTGACTTGAAATTTGGCATGGAGCCCTTTGAAGACATTCTGGAGTCATCCGTAGGCTCTGATCAAAGTTTTGGTGTCTTTGATGATGTCGCCGCCGGGAGCGCTTGTTTAGCTGTCGGAGCAGTGAAGTTGGGCCAAACGTTGTCGGAATGGCCCGAAACCTCAAGCGTACCCCTCTTTTAGCTGTCTTGAAGGATCTCTCAGTTTCTGTTTGATTCTTACAAAATCTGATTCTTGAAGTAGCATTGCCTGTTTGTAGCAAGATGCAGCTTCACGAGGCTTCTTGATGTTAAGGAGACATAGTGACTTTTTTGGTGTCAACACAGGCTAAGACCTTCGGAGTCCCATGTGGCAAGATGCTAAAGTCAAGTTTACAAAGTGTATGGTAAAAGTACGAAAAGTTGATTGAAATAATCATAAATATGCAAGTACAGAGATTCCCAAGATTATACGCTCAAAGAGATGGATATTGGTGTATTTTCGTATACTTGATGCATTCAGAAGGTGGGGAATACCCAACCCCTAAGTTCGGATAAAAATACGAGTCACTATCCTCCACATGCTTTCATAAGTATCCGGGTTTGATTTATGAATTAAAAATTAATATCGGGCAAGGTTAAGGTATGGGGTTCATCATAGCCTAGGTCTTGGTCTCTTTTTCAAGGAAAGAAGGTCTTTCTACATTGCCCGGGTTTTTAAGTTAGGAAGCCCCATTTTGGAGTTAATGAACAATTTTTTATTTTCTTTAAAACGTGGTTTGAAACATCAAAACTTGGGTTCAGAATTCAGAAATTCGTATGAGATTAGTCGAGTTAAAAACTAGTTTAAATGAGGCTGAAACACACTTCAAAACAAGTTTTGTGGGTCCCGGGGTTGGGCCCACAGGCCGTTGCACTACCAACCACTGTGCACAGCAGTTGGCCGCTGCTACTGTGCGCAGTTCATGAACTGGCCGCTTGCTGGCCACTATTATTGGCATTTGTGATGATGAGGCCCACTTGTGTTTACATGTGGGTGGACCCCACTCACAAATTAAAGATACACCCCTCACAAGGAGTCTCATGGTGATATGGATAAGAATAGCCTTAGTTTTATCCAACTCTCTATCTCTTTATGATATCTACATTCAAATTTAAATTGAGAGAGATTGATCTTATTCTTTATCCTAACCATCTCTCAATTCGAATTTGAATAGAGATCTTACCACCCATTAGCCAAAGGGCTATATATAAACAGGAGAGATATCAGTTGGTACAACTTTTACAATTCATCTTCCTTCTACTAGATCTATAATTCTCTATCATCATCTTCTACATCCAGGGTGTCCATCCTTGCCCTTGGATCTTGGATCTTCTACATACATGACTGATCTCTCGTAGACAGCACAGATCTCTACACCAGTGCCTGATTCAAACCGATGCTGTCCTTATCGCATTTATATTAGCCAACTCTCATAGTTTCGCGCTTCCACTGCATCTATTACCTTCAATTGTGGCCCAGCTGCTGGCTTGCATCAATCGCAAAGTGCGTATGGAGATTTGGCTGCTGGGAATAACATAATTCTAGCCACTAAGAGGTCTGGGGCAGTGGCCGTTGGATTGGAAATCATGGTCGCTGAAAGGACTGGGACAGCTGCTGCTGGGTTGGAGTCCTAACCGCTGGGATGTTGGACAGCTGGCAGCTGGAAGGGGCTTCCTGCCACTAGGGAAAATGGGCAGCTGGCTGTTTGCGAAGGGGGGTCTTGACCGCTGGGAAAGGAGAAGAACCTGGCTGTTGTGGAGAGTTTGGGGCAGCAGCTGCAGGACGCTGCTGTTGTGGCTGGCTGCTGGCCTACGGCGTTTGGCCCTTCATCAAGGGCTAGGTCTCATAATGGGGCCCACTGAAACTGAATTCCATAGGGATTAGCGAGATAAGTAAAACGGGATTGAAATATAAATCACTGGAATATCGGATAATCCCCCACACATGCGCAAAGCTATAAAAAGGGGCCCCCAAAGGGTCCTAGAATCATAAAGGCACTCAAAATTCCCCAAAGCTATAGCAAAAGCTATTATAATCCCAACTTAGTCAAACTCCACTAATCACGCTAAGGACTAACACACCACTTAATTAGCACTAATCGTGGACACTCGGGTCAGGGTCTTACAAGGCGGAAGTGAGAAATGGGGGGTCAGTTTTATGTGGAAATGGACTTCACATGCCCTCATAGGAAGTCTATTTTCAGGTCTAAAAAGGAAAAAACAGATGTGATGAAAAAGCAGTTCCATGGAAAGCCACTGCACCAAACACATGGAAATAGAACTTTCTGCAGAAAACCACCTCCTTTATTGCGGAAATGAGTAGACAAACGTATCCTTATGTCCCTCTCCCTCCACCCCTTTAAACTTCTTTTGTTGGAATTCATTTTATCATTAGTTTTAAGATTTCAATTTTATGCAAAGAAATGGGCCCTTAATAAATATGGGTCTTATAAAATAATATTGTTATGGCATATGGGGTATTTGCATTGAAAAAGTTTACTTGTCCTGGGTTTCTCACCCGGGACATGGCCCAACTCCACATGGAGGGAGGGCAAATGACCTTTTTGCCCCCCCTCCACCCGGGACATGTCCCAACTCCACATGGGTAATTTGCCCCCCCTCCATTTGTCCCCCCCTCCTTGTGGAGTCGGGACATGTCCCGGGTGAAATACCCGGGACAAGTAGCATGGCTGATTTGCATTTTCCTTTCTTGAGTATGAAACCTAGGACTTGGCCCTTGCTTATGTGGTAATCTGGGACACCTTTCATCTCCAATCCAAGTCAATCTTGACAACAAGATGATTTGACTTTCCACGAATCTAGAAAACTGTGAACACACGTTTTCTCGTGGTTCTTCTTTCAAAGCATTGAATTGTGACGGGAAACCGACACGGGTTCCGTGTGATCACCGAACAGACTTTTCAGGGCTAGCAACGCCGTAACACTATTTTCGGAAAAAAGTCAACAGATGCAGGCGCTTTCTAACGACCCAGTAATATCAGCTGTCGGGCATTGATGAGGAAACTGTTGTCCTGCGAGCTAACGACTGTAGGATCCATGGTTGATTTGTGCAATTAAATTTTAATTTTTTTGAACAGAAAGTGCAATTCATTTGAAACTCTTCTAATCACGAAGTCTTAACAGTTTGAGTAATTTTGTGCTAATTGAACCTTCGCTCACTCTGAGATTGAATTAAAAAATAAAATTGCATGAGGACTATATGCATTGAGACTAACTTGCCCTCACTCCCTTTGATAGTCTTATAATCTCATGATCTGGCATTAGGAATTTACCTCGGAAGGCCACTATGTATGGGGGCCAACGTAAAAAGAACAATAAGAATTGTGGTGAAGATTGAGGGGTTTTACAAACTTTTTTGAGGGCCCATGTAAAAAAAAATGTATATACAAAGAAACTGTAAATCTTCGAAACATTTGAGGGTTTTCCAAATTTCAGGGGGAGGAGCATGTCTACCTTTATCCTCCTTTAGTTCAGCACCTGCCCACGAGCACGACTACATTTTAGTAATATACAATTTACTCTCAGAAGAACATTTCCATTTCTTATGAGGCTCAAGATAAATGAACGGTAAAGGCTCACTTTTTTCATTCTAAAGCGTACAT
The DNA here is from genome assembly GCA_028538565.1 of Umbellularia californica. Lineage (NCBI taxonomy): Eukaryota > Viridiplantae > Streptophyta > Magnoliopsida > Laurales > Lauraceae > Umbellularia > Umbellularia californica. The sequence continues at coordinate 28,400,537 of JAPQWN010000006.1, forward strand.
TAGAGAGTATTAAAATGAGTTGGTTGGGCCTTTTGTTTTTCATTTTGGTGCAACTTTTTCCAAGTATAGGTTCAATATTTGAAATGAATTGGATTTAGCTAGGCCAAGATTCTCTAGGTTGCTGAGGTTAAGGCTTGACCTGAATTAAATACGGGTTATCCAAGATAAGGGTTAAAGGTACCTGGCCTATTTTATGCTGTGGGGTATAAGGATTGGATTTCAACAGAAGATATCCCCCATCAACCCACAACCCGTTTACCACCCCTGGGCCACACGACAGCAAGTTTTCATAGCTTTCTTTATTGGAAAATTGAGATAATCAAGTGCGTCCCACTAATCCAAAACAATGGCCCACCTATATACTAAATGCATAAAGTGACTGTTGATTTCTTAGCCAGTTAGCCGGGCCCGCGGCCAGTGAGGAATCGTATTGAGGGACAAATATCTAGGCTACACGACGCCTCGCGGTAATATGGGGCTTGATTAGTTCCCCAGGTCATCTTCTCCTTCTACCTTGCTTGACATGGGGCAATACATCATAAATGTGCTACAAAATGTCTCTAGAATGGGCACGTTTCAATTACAGTTCATTTGAAGTTAATGATGAACTGTTTGAATTAAGGAAGACCGTTTTAACTTGTATAATATTATGATGTGGGATGCATAGAATAAATTATTGAAAGAATGGGTTGTTCCATTGAAAGTCGTAGTCCCACCACAATCCCTTTTCCTTATTTTGATCTTGAGTATTTTCAGTCTAATTATGCTATCTTTTCATTGGTCACCTGGGGCGAAATGATAAAATCCACTACTTTACCTTGTACGACTCGCTAGGTTACATTACATGTAAGCATGACAAAGAGTAGGACAAGAACAATTAGAGGCTTCTTAGTTGGTTGAAAGCCCCATTTATTTGTTGGGAAATTTCAAAAATAAGGAATCCAAAATCTCATTTTATGTTTTTTGGAAAGCACTTTTCATACCCATGCAATTTTCATGTAGAAAAAGTATTGGAATCTCATGGAAAATAACCCTTTTGAGAACTCATTTCTTATTTGGTAATTTTTAAATATAGCCAACATCCCACATCATATATATGTTGCGGAGGAAATAGACATCTATAAAAGATCCTTTTTGATGAGTCAGGCCCAAGTGGCCCAGTCTGTGATGAGCCAAGGCTTAAATTAATGAAAGATCCATTGGGTCCAATGGAGTCCGAGCCCAAACTCACGATGCCTGGCCACGTCACAGCAGTCCGGGTCGCTTCGGAAGCAGGCAGGCCACGTCCCGCTTTTACCAAGTCGTGCGGAGAATATCACAACTGCCTCCCCAGTCGAGGGCACCTCGAAGGCTCCTCGTAAACGGCGCTGTAAAGTCGTCCCCATCTGTTAGGGGAGCGACTATAAATTGTAAGCCCCACCAGCACTTGGGGGGCATGAGACAAATACCGAAGCAATATTCTCCCTTCATCTCTCTTCTCCAACATTTGTAATCTCTGGACACTTGAGAAATAACATATCTGGCAACCTCTGCCTTTCTGAAGTGGACGTAGGTCACACTGACCGAACCACTATAAATCTCTCTCTCATCTCAATTATTGCATTAATTAGTTATTACTTGACCGGTGGTGTACGAATCCATTTTTGTGCATCATCAGTTTGGCGCCGTCTGTGGGAAGCGACTAAAGTTCTCACGTCAGTATCCTTCCTCTTTTCAAAAATTATGGTGATCACCACAAGATCTGCAAGACGACCCGAGGATAATCCCTCCCGCGAAGGCGAGAATGATCCTCCACCGACGAATCCTACCCCTCATGCTCCTGCTCCCACTCCTCAGCAAATGTTGGAGACCATGCAGCAGCTGGTGACTCAAAACCAGCAAATTTTACAACTCATGTTGGCAGGGGGGCAAGGAGGAGCACAGTTTGGGAGACTACCGCAAGGAGCACCACGCCCGGGGCATCCAAGACCTCCACGCCATGGAGCTCCTCCCCCGGGCGCCCAAGGAGTACACCTGGGCGCCCATGGGCATGAGTTCCCCCTGGGCGCCCACCAGGGTGGTGCCCATCAACAAGGACCTCCTCCCCCTCCGGGTGGAGCCCAGTTTGGAGGACTCCCACCTCCGGGGGGAGCTAATCACGGAGGGCTTCCACCTCCTCCCTCTGCTTCTAATGGGGAGGACCCTCATTTCAATGAGGGGGAGAGTGAAAATCAAAGCGCAGAGGATGGGAGCTATTTTCATGATCCGTCCAGGGATGCCCCCAATCGCTGGGACGAGAAGATCAGGGAAATGCAAAATCAGCTGGGTGATGTCTTCAATGCCATGAAGGCGCAGGCACCAGAGACAGTGGATTACCTAGTCAGGCGAACGGACACACCGTTCAAGCCCGACGTGGTGAACTACCCACTCCCTCAAAAATTCAAGATGCCATCCGTCGAAACTTTTGACGGTACGAAGGATCCACTGGACCACCTCGAAACTTTTAAAACCTTGATGCAGCTGCACAACGTCCCCCACGAGATTATGTGTAGGGCATTCCCAACTACCTTGAAGGGTCCCGCACGACAATGGTTTGCCAATCTCACCCCGGCCTCCATAGGCTCCTTTGCCGAACTAAGCAGATCATTTGTGGCACAGTTTATTGGTGGACGCCGCCAACAAAAGCCTGCCACTCACCTGCTCAACGTAAAGCAGGATCGAGACGAGAGCCTAAGGAGCTACCTCACTCGTTTTAACGAGGAGGTCCTTCAAGTCGAGGAGCCCGATGATAAGGTCAGCATGACCGCCTTCCTAGGAGGCCTCCGGTCATCAAGCTTCCTCTTTTCAGTAATGAAGCGACCACCAAAGAGCATGCCAGAACTATTGGTGAAAGCTCAAAAATATATGAACGCTGAGGAAATCAACAGGTCCAGGCGAGGTGAATCATCTCACGGATCGCCAAAGGCTTGACTTGCCTCTGCACTGTTCTCAAACAGGCAGCCTATCTCCAGCTTAGCCACCCTCTCGCGGGTCGCCAAAAAGCTTGGCCTCTGCACTGTTCTCAAACAGGCAGCCTATCTCCAGCTTAGCCACCCTCTCGCGGGTCGCCAAAAAGCTTGGCCTCTGCACTGTTCTCAAACAGGCAGCCTATCTTCAGCTTAGCTACCCTCTCGCGGGTTGCCAAACAGCTTGGCCTCTGCACTGCTCTCAAGCAGGCAGGTAGCCTATCTCCAGCTTATCGGCTCTCTCGCGGGTCGCCAAAAGCTCGATCTGAAAAGGTAGGTCATCTGCAACCTAAGGGACTACATTACATCACCGTGACCACTGCCTGCGACACCCGCTCCCGTGGGGCCTCCTTCGCCCGCTGCTGCAGTCTGGCCGACGCCAGCTCCCGCCCGGACTGCGACGCCCGCGGGGCCCTCGCCCACTGCTGCTGTCTGGGAGGTGCCAGCGTGCTCCCGACGCCCGCTGCTCAGCTCCCGACACGACTGCCACGCCCGCCGAGTACACCCTCACTCGCTGCGCGTCCCGCGTCGACGCCGGCCACTGTGCGCCCCGCATCCACGCCCGCTTGGGCACCGGTGCCCGGAGCTGCCATGCTCAACGCCCGCTGCACGATGCCGTCGACGCCCGCCGCTGCGCGCCCCGCATCCACGCCCGCTTTGGCACCGGTGCCTGGAGCTGCCATGCTTAACGCCCGCTGCACGATGCCGTCGACGCCCGCCGCTGCGCGCCCCGAGTCCACGCCAGCCGCTGCGCCGGCGCCGCCCGTGGCGCGTCGCCCGTGCCCGGCGCCGCCCGTGGCACACCTAGACCCGTGCCCGCCTGGTCCACCTCGCCAGAGCCCTTGCCGCCCACTGCAGCGCCACCCGAGGCAGCGCCCTCGCCGCCCGTGGCGCCCACGCCTGGCGCTGCTGTCACGCCGACGCCCAGGCCCTATGGGCGCCCAGACCCATGGGCGCCCAGGCCTGGCGCTGCTGTCACGCCGACGCCCAGACCCAGGGGCGCCCAGGCCTCAGGGGCGCCCAGACCTATGGGCGCCCAGACCCATGGACGCCCTGACTCAGGGGCGCCCAGACCCCCGGCATCCTCGCCGCGTTGTCCGTCGATGCACATTGCACAGCAGACCACAGACGCCCAGCCCCTCATGCTCGCCCAGTTCCACCTGCTCGCCCCGAAACTGCATGCTTGCTATTTTCACCGTAAGTTTTGGTACATAACTCCGAATGAGGCATATTATATATCAAATCGAAGCTCTCGGCGAGCCCTACAAAACTCACCGCCTACGGCCGTGACTGATGTTGTCAGAAGTCCAAAAAAGGCCTCGAGACAGATGTTTTGGCCTCCCGAAGTTTTTGCAGTTGCGAACTCAGCCGAAAATTCGATCGAATGCCCTCCTCTCCAAGTTCCATTGGACACAGGGCATTGAGGGGCAAATGATGAGTCAGGCCCAAGTGGCCCAGTCTGTGATGAGCCAAGGCTTAAATTAATGAAAGATCCATTGGGTCCAATGGAGTCCGAGCCCAAACTCACGATGCCTGGCCACGTCACAGCAGTCCGGGTCGCTTCGGAAGCAGGCAGGCCACGTCCCGCTTTTACCAAGTCGTGCGGAGAATATCACAACTGCCTCCCCAGTCGAGGACACCTCGAAGGCTCCTCGTAAACGGCGCTGTAAAGTCGTCCCCATCTGTTAGGGGAGCGACTATAAATTGTAAGCCCCACCAGCACTTGGGGGGCATGAGACAAATACCGAAGCAATATTCTCCCTTCATCTCTCTTCTCCAACATTTGTAATCTCTGGACACTTGAGAAATAACATATCTGGCAACCTCTGCCTTTCTGAAGTGGACGTAGGTCACACTGACCGAACCACTATAAATCTCTCTCTCATCTCAATTATTGCATTAATTAGTTATTACTTGACTGGTGGTGTACGAATCCATTTTTGTGCATCATCACTTTTTACCATGCTAGTCTATTAATAGACTTGGGAGTGAGTTTAGGCTTCAATCTTTAATCCAGAATGAGGAGCGTTTATTTATGTGGGTGGCGGCACCCAGAAGCATTCATTTTTTTTCTCTTTTCATAAATCCAATTCCACTAACATCAACAATCTTAAAACATTTTCATTTTCAATGGTTGGATCTTTATCATATGTGATAGTGTATCAATGGATCAATCCCCTCCCTCAAATTTGCTTCCAATTGTCAGATCATCTAAATCGACATAACAAATTGAAAATAATTAAGACATGGTTCATCCTGATCACTTCAATGGATGTAATTCATGATGGATCTTCTCCATCCATGTGCTTGGCTTGAAGTGGAGACATCGAGATGAGATCAATTCATAAGTGATCGTGGTCAGATAACCCGAAACCCCACTTATATAAACTTTTTAAACCTCTATTCTTATTTATATATTTCTTGATGGGTCTATGGTTAGATCTGAACAATTGATTATGCATAGCATACACAACATTGTTGTTAGATTGTATAGACTCAATCCATCAGTTGATGTGATAAATTGATTAATTTATTTATTTATCAATAAAATCATGCTTTACTTTCATGAGATGAATGTTATTTTATTACTTCATGCACATGACGAATACATATGACATAATGGTTCATGAGTTGAAACGGGTCCCATTAGTATATTAGATGTGAAATATGTGTATAGATGAGATCCACACATGGGAGACATATGTCACAAATCTTATACTTAAATATCTTCACAACCAGTGATGAGACTGTGCATCTCATCTGATAAGGTTGCAGCACTTTGATCACTATGAGATAGTGTGATTTGTCTCGATCATCAGACTGTAAGATTCTGGATCATGGTGCTGGTACATTGAATGTATTGAAGGACCATGAGAAGCACCTTATGGAATTCTATCTTAATAATAAGGTATGATCTCATAATTCCCTAGCAATAGGCTATCAATCCTGAGACATTGATGAACTCAAATTTCTATCTATTGATTTTTTTTGAGTCACCAATGAGTGAAGCCAACTGTAGGTCAACACCTCGGTGTCTTGGGTATGTGGTAGTAGGACTGTGGGAACATTGAATGATCAAGATGGAATCTATCTCTATTTTCCCCTTGTGCCAATTAATGGATTTGTCATTAGTAAGTGTGCACCCATCTCGATTAAGAGTTAATTGGATGGTACTGATGATCACTGTGATTAATTGGGGTTAAAGGATAATAAGATGTGGAACTAAGATTAGAAGATACAAATTTATTCCAATTAATCCATGAATATTGATAGAGGGGCCTACTTGTGGAAATCGGGAAGTTTAGGGTCTTTATTGTAATTTATTCCTAAGACTGGAGTGCAATTGCATTTATATAATAGTGTTATTTGCAATTAACTGTGGGCCTGGATTGCACATGAGATGTGGGGTCGCGGTGTCTCATTTGGAGCCAGCTTTCTATGGAATCCCTAGTGGTCCCCACGCTAGTCCATGTTATTAGAAAGATACTAATCTACTTGAACTCTAGAAGGAAGGAATTAGAAAGTTACTATTTCTATTTGGAGTAGGACTTCTAATAGTGGTAATAGTATACTTACTAATTATTGTGGAAGTAAAACTTCTATTTCAATTAGGAAAAGAGGAGTCTTAAAAGGTTATAAAAGAGAATGATACCCCACCTAGACGTCCATCAATTGGAGTAGAAAACGTCTAGTTCCTTTTGTGCAATTGTTGCACTTCTCTCTCGTCTCTTCCTCTTCTAGTTCCTTGGAGTTTCGAGTTGGGTTTTGTCTTGGAGATTCCACCAATCTTCTTGAGAAAAAAGATCTGATTCGGGTCATAGCGTGGAAGGCTATGAGGTGTTGGAGACTCTGATTTTTTTATAGAAGAGTTCTACATCAAAGAAAGTCATCAAGTTCTCCATTAGAGCACTACCGGGCTCCAAATGTATGATCTACTCCTTGCATGTTGTGGATCATTGTGAATGTTTAGTGCTGATTGTTTCTATCTTTTAGATAGAATTTTTACTGTACATGATCATGAGATTGAGGGTTTTGCATACCGGATATAGTGTTTGGCCTTATGAGTATTTGATCCCTGAGTCAAGTGGGTCAAAAGTTTTGAAATTTTGTCCACGAGGCCCACCTACTTCCAACAATTATAGGGTGAGAAATTTGAGATGATAGACCCTAATTGGTTTTGAGAGATCTTAATAAAACAAAAATGCAATCACCTCGTTTCTTTTATGCACCCTTGTGAGTAATCTTTGCATGACCTGTACATTATGCTAGAAACATGCTTATCACTTTGTTTTGTTCCTTACCACTATTAGATTGGATGGATCTGTTGGGCCTATCTCGACATGCCATACGCATGTTCTGTTGTTGGCCACTTTCGGGCTACAATATTCTTTCGTTGCTAGTTGATTGTGCATAGGCTTGAATTGTTTGACACATGACCTATTGTGAGTGTGTGTGTGTATATATATATATATATATATATATATATATATATATATATAAAATGGTAGCTTGTATATAACTCCTCTCTCTATGTTAGACATTACATTCTTATTTGATTTTCTAGTTGTTTGGTGCCATAAAATCGCAAATCTTACATATAGATAAGCCTTTCAAGGCTTCCTTTCCTTATTGGCAATGCATAATAATGGTATCACAGTCTCGGGCCATGATATGATAAAATTTGTGATTGTATATTAAACGTGATTCTCAATGTGCAGTAGGTTATTTCATGTTGATTACATTAGACTTTGGATGGCCCACCACGTCCTTTATTCAGATGAGTAAATCACGGTTTTGATTGTCACATAACCATAGCATATTTATTCTTATCATAATGATGATGGTGATGTTTAATGCGGTCTACCAATGTTATTTGATTTGGATTATGACTAACGTCATGTAAATCCTTTTCGAGTTTCCTATGTGGTGAGGCCATTTTGACTGCTAATTATTCTATAAAGGATCCGGAAGAAGAAACCTTGTGTTACACCCTATGTATATTAGATAGGCGAGATTTTTATCAGCATTTGCCTTAAATGTGGGGTTGCAGTGATATATATAGTGTGGTTCTTAGATCCTGAAGAGATCATAATTGGGACAAAGAGGCTTTAATGCATTTTTGTGGGTTTTCGTATAATCTGTATAGTATAAAGTCTAGTAAGGGCCTGTTTGGATGTACAAGAAAACACAAGAAAATAATATTTTATAGAATATAATCTTTCATTTTTTAAAGAAGAAAATCTTGCGTGTTTGGTAATGCAAGAAAGATTTGAAGAAAATATTAATTTCTTTCAAAAAGCTCAATTTTCTCTTCTACAGCTCCCCCCTGTAGAAAACTTTCTACAAGATAAAAATATTTCAAAATAAGGATTACAAAGTGGTAAAGTAAAGTAAATATTTTAGTTCACCAAATCCATCATGATGTGTATGTTTACATAAATGGTAAAGTAAAGTAAAGGTAAATCTCACAGGACTCTAAAGGTGAGGTAAAGTAAAGGTGGGATAAAGTACATGATGAAGTAAAGTGGGAAGAAATGGTAAAGTAGTTTTTTTTACTTTACTTTATCACATTTTATCGTATTTTTTATATGGTAAATAAAAAGTGACTTGCTTACATGTGTGGTAAAGTAAAATAAAGATTGATGTCATATCATGGTAAAAGGTGAGGTATAGTAAGGTCAGATGAATTATGTGGTAAAGCAAAGTTGGAGAGAGAGTTATAAAATAGTTGTTTTCTTTATTGACTTTATTTTACTTTACTTTTACCATAGTTTTATGTGATAAAAGAAAAGTAACTTATGGTAAAAACATGAAAGTTAAATTTTACTTTACCACATTATTTTTTACCCAGACGTGGTAAATCACATATAAATTAAAATATTTAATAAAAAATATTCTTATAATGTAATTTACTTTAATCATAGTATTTTCCAAACAACTCAATCTAAAATATGTAATATTCTTCAAAAATCGCCAAACAGTAAAAATATTATACCATTATAATATTACATTATTGTATTCTATACTATTCTATTCTTACAATATTTAAATCTATAAATATTTTATTCTGTAGACATCCAAACGGGCCCTAAGTGTCTGATTCTAGTGTTGTACACAACAACACAATTTTTAATCTTGGAATGTTGTATTTCTTGAGAATACTTTTATACCCATTTGTAAGATGAATTATGTTGCGCTTCATTTGTCTCTATGAATGATGAACATGAAGAGCCTATAAATGGACCATAGTGTATTGGTTGGAACAAGTGAACCTAGAGGAATAAAGGACCTTACAAAATTCAAACTATAAACCTGGTTCTTATTCCTATATTTTTCTATTGGTTTGAACTAGAAGAAAGTATAAGCATGGAATTGTGAGTAATACAAAAGGTGATCCATAAACTATGTTGAGCCATGAAATCACAGAATGTGGCTTTCTATTAGGAGGCCACAGTTAATGATAATTGACTCCACAATGGATTAAAACTTGATATTAGTTTACTAACCTAGTGTTAGAATATATGGTCTTAATACATCAGATGATGTAATAAATTGATTTATTTCTTTATTTATCAATATAAATCATGCTTTCCGTTCATGACACGAATGGTTTGTTATTTATTTGCATATAACCAATACGAATGACATGATGGTTCATGAGATAAACCGGAGTCCACAAGTATACTAGATGTAATACATGTGTATGGATGAGATTTACATATGGGAGACATGTGTCGCAAATCTTATAGTTAAATATCTTCACAACCAGTGATAAGATTGGGCATCTCATCTAACAAGGTTGCCGGACTTTGATCATTATGAGATACTGTGATTTGTCTCGATCATCAGAATGTAAGATTCTGGATCATTGTATTGGCACATTGGATGTATTGAAGGACCACGAGAAGCACCTTATGAACATTGTCTTTAATTTAAGGTATACTTTTATATTTCCCTAGCAATAGGCTTATAATCCTGAGACATTAATGAACTCAAGTTTCTGTCTATTCATTTGCTTTGAGTCACCATTGAGTGAGGCCAATTGTAGGTCAACAACTAGGTGTCTTGAGCACGTGATAGTAGGACTGTGGGAACATTGAATGGTCAAGATGGAATCTATCCACATTATCCCCTTGTGCCAATTAATGGATTTTTCTTTGGTAAGTGCGCACCCATCTCAATTAAGAGTTAATTAGATCGGTACCGATGATCACTATAATTAATTGGGTCTTAAGGATAATAAGATATGGATCCAATTTGGTGGACAAGACCAATTGATCCATGGATATGGATGGAGGGGCCTACATGTAGTCATAGGAAAATTTATGGTCTTCTTTGTAATTTATTCCTTAGACTGGACTTCAATTGCATTTATATAGTGGAGTTATTTGCAATTAACTATGGGCCCGGATTGCACATGAGATGTGGGGTCGGGGTGTCCCACTTGAAGCCACCTTTTTATGGAATTCCTAGTGGTCCCCACGCTAGCCCAGTTATTATATAGTTACTAATTCTAGTTGAACTCTAAAATGAAAGGAATTTGAAAGTTACTATTTCTATATGAAGTAAGACTTTTAATAGTGGTAATAGTAAGTTACTAATTGTTATGGAAGTGAGACTTCTAATAATAATTAAAAAGAAGAAAGTTACTAATTCTTAATGAAAGTGAGACTTCTATTTTAATTGGTATAGAGGAGGTTGCTTTAGCTACAAATATGGGAGAGGCCTTGGACGTCCTACACATCCCTATTCCATACTAGGAATTCACGCCCAGGTCAAGTGCAAGAGTTGCACTCCCCATACCTCCTCTTCTCTCTCTTCTAGTTCTCTTCCGGATTCCTTTAGAGCTTCTACTTGTTTTCTTGTGGAGATCCCACCCATCTTCTTGATAAAAGAGATCTGATACCGGAAATAGCATGGAACACGATTGGGTCTTGGAGATCCTAATTTGTTAGAAAGAAAGAGTTCTTCATCCAACAAGTTGTCAACTTCTTCATTAGAGCACTACCGAGCTCCCAAGGTACAATCTACTTCCTTGTATGTTATAGATTGTTTATGGTTGCGTAGTGTATATTCTATCTTAGAGATAGTTTTATACTGATTATGATTGATGAGATTGAGGACTTGGATCTTAGATTGGGTTTTGTAGCCTTATGGATACTTGATCCCTACGTAAAGTGGGTCAAATTTTTTTGAAACCTATCCACGAGGCAATTGGCCTCACTCATTGGTGACTCAAAGCAAATCAATAAATAGAAACTTGAGTTCATCAATGTCTCAGGATTGGGAGCCTATTGCTAGGGAATTATGAGAGCAGACCTTATAATCGAAATAGAATTCCATAAGATGCTTCTCATAGTCTTTCAATACATCCAATATACCAGCACCATGATCCAGAATCTTACATTCTGATGATCAAGACAAATCACACTATCTCATAGTGGTCAAAGTGCTGCAACCTTATCAGATGAGATGCCCAGTCTCATCATTGGTTGTGAAGCTATTTAAGTATAGGATTTCTCCTTGGGGGGTAGGCCCCCGCCCCGTCTCATCAACACTATCCATAGGAGATCCATATGTAGTAACTAGACAAATGCAAGCCCTCCGTGGGGAAAGGCCATTCTCAAGATGGCGCGGGGCTAATACTTTCCTTACAATGGACCTATGGTGGAAAACCATGGGGATTTCTAAATATAAATGCCCCACTCCCACTTAATATTTCAGAATTGAGGATTTTCTTATAGGTAATAGGCCCACAAAAATAGACATCAAATCATCTCATGATATGACCAACGATTGGTTCCAAGTAAAGTTATTTCAAGGAAAGTTCAGTTTCTAAAATTAATGTTACCAGTGGATCCATCTCATGGGCCCACCAACTTTAATTAGAACTCTTTCCAAAAATAATTTGATTTGACCAATTTTGGAAATTACTATGTTTGGATCAGATTTGGAAACTTTCTAAAACAAGCATTCATCCATAAATAGAAAGTGCTATAATTAGAAACTAGTCCTATCCTCCACATGGCCTAAGCGAAATACACTTCTTGGACTTCTAGACTTTCCAAAACTTTGGGATTCCTTAAACTCTTTGGACATCTCCAAAACACCTTTTGGTAATCTTCAAACTCTTTGATTAGGAGTCCATCTTCACTTTCCTTCTTCGTCTCGGACATCTCTAGAATTTACAAATTTGAAAAATTACATAAATTCCTATGTCTCTACAATGAGACTTACATGGTAATCTAAAATGGAAATCAAAAGGGCTATAGGGAAATTCACCATGCCTTGCCCTTTCGCAGGAAACCAAGATGCCCTTTACACTTAGCCTCAAAATAACCATAAAAGAAAGTAAAAGTCAAGTGGGCCATATGGAGAGGACATTATCACCTGCAAGTTAGTATCTCATATAACAAAGCAACTTACAAAACCAGGTTACCAAACCACAATGGAAAAACAAGATGCCAAAGGTTGCCACTTCTTTAAAACCGTGCTTCGCAGAGGGGGTCCGGGGGTGTCCCCCAGCGGGGATCGAGCTGGGTTCGGCTAGCCAAACTAGTCCCTACGGCTAGCCGACCAGACCTCTATGACTAGTCGTAGAGATCTGTGCGGTTAGCCAACCTGACGAACCCAGAAATTTGGGTTTTTTTCAGATTCGACTCCTGCTGTTCCCTAATCACTTCTAATGATCTCAGTAGGCTTCTAGTGGCTTCTTACCATCCTTCCATCATGATTAAAACCTTTTGTGACATTTCAAACATGGATCAACTACAAAAGTAAGCAAACTCAATAAAGATTGATCCTTACATAGCCTCGCTCTATCCTCTTCGCATCTTATGCAAAGATTAAAACAAGATTATTGATCTAACATGATTAGAGATGAGGTAAGGCTCTGATACCAATTGTTGGTGATATCATGAGATGATTTGATGTCTATTTTTGTGGGCCCGTATACCTATAAGGAAATCCTCAATTCTAAAATATTAAGTGGGAGCGGAGCATTTATATTTAGAAATCCTCATGGTTTTCCACCATAGGTCCATTGTAAGGAAAGTATTAGCCTCGCGCCATCTTGAGAATGGCGTTTCCCCACGAAGGGCTTGTATTTGTCTGGTTACTAGATATGGATCTCTTATGAATAGTGTTGATGAGACGGGATGGGGGCCCACTCCCCAAGGAGGAGAGCTGCTTGCAACGGTTGTCATACAATGCTAGTTGGTGGGTCACACTTAACTAGCAATGTATGACAACCGTTTGGGGCAGCTCCTCCTTGGGAAGTGGGCCACTGCCCCGTCTCATCAACACTATCCATATCTAGTAACCAGACAAATACAAGCGCTCCGTGGGGAAAGGCCATTCTCGAGATGGCGCGGGGCTAATACTTTTGTATGAAGGACTTGCATAGCAAACCGTACTAGCACCTTATCTATATATGCAGCTTGGGATAAGTCAATCATCCTATTTTTCCGACCTCGATGGAGTTTGATCCCTAGGATGTAGCTAGCTTCTCCTAAGTCCTTCATATCAAAAGTCTTGGCCAACCAAACTTTCACTGTTGACAACATTCCTATGTTTTTCCCGATGAGAAGGATGTCATCGACATATAAAACCAGAAAAACTACCATGTCGCCTTCACTTTTCATGTACACACATGACTCATCCGGATTTTGACAGAAACCAAATGACTTGATTGCCTGGTCAAAACGGATGTTCCAGCTTTATGATGCCTGTTTTAGTCCATAAATGGACTTTTGCAGCTTACAAACTTTTTGCTCTTGGTTTTTAACTACAAAACCATCTGGCTGCACCATATAGATGCCTTCCTCAAGATGGCCGTTGAGAAACGCCATCTTGACATCTATTTGCCAAATCTCGTAATCGAGAGCCGCAATGGATAAGAGTATCTGGATGGACTTGAGCATGGCTACCGGCGAGAAGGTTTCCTCATAATCGATACCCTCTTTCTGAGTATATCCTTTCGCAACAAGCCTGGCCTTAAAGATCTCCACTCTTCCATCCACTCTTCCATCCGGTCTTCTTTTTCTCTTGTAGACCCACTTGCACCCAATAGGTTTAATATTGATCGGAAAGTCTACAAGTGTCCAGACCTAATTGGAGTACATAGACTCCATCTCAGCTTTCATAGCATCTTGCCAGCGTCCCGAATCTAAGTCATTGATTGCTTCATCATAGTTACAGGGATCTTGTTCCGGCTCTTCTGGGACTGCCTCATAAGACTCTCCCAAGAATGAGAACCTGTCAGGGGGTCTGACAATCCTCCCACTACGATGAGGCACTGGTGTAACTACTGGGTCTGGTAAGGGCGGTTCTTCCTCAAGTTCGGTCATACTTGGATTTGGAATTGATTGCTCTTAAATCTCTTTCAAGATCACCTTTTCTAAAGATTTTCGGTCCATCATATAATCTTCCTCCAAAAAAACCGCATTGGTGCTGACCAGCATTTTTTGCTCTCTGGGATTATAGAATAACCAACCTTTAGTTCCTTTAGGATATCCTACAAACGTGCATACTTCCGACTTCGTTTCCAACTTATCCGTCTTAACCTTCAGCACGTGTGCCGGACAACCCCGGGAGTTGTGGTTTGGGCAAAAGCCTAGTCTATAATATTTACATATTTGGGGTTGTTCGACACAAGTGCTAAAGGTTAAGACGGATAAGTTGGAATCGAAGTCAGAAGTATACACGTTTGTAGGATATCCTAAAGGAACTAAAGGTTGGTTATTCTATAATCCCAGAAAGCAGAAAGTGCTTGTCGGCACCAATGCGGTTTTTCTTGAGGAAGATTATATGATTGACAGAAAATCTTTAGAAAAGGTGATCTCGGAAGAGATTCAAGAGCAATTAATTCCAAATCCAAGTATGATCGAACTTGAGGAAAATATTCCCTTACCTGACCTAGCAGTTACACTAGTGCCTCGTGGTAGTGGCAGAATTGTCAGACCCTTTGACAGGTTCTCTTTCTTGGGAGAGTCTTACGAGGCAGTCCCGGAAAAATTGGAATAAAACCCCTGTAACTATGATGAAGCAATCAATGACATAGATTCAGGACATTGGCAAAATGCTATGAAAGTTCAGATGGAGTTTATGTACTCCAATCAGGTCTGGACACTTGTGGACTTGCTT
Source organism: Umbellularia californica (assembly GCA_028538565.1). NCBI lineage: Eukaryota > Viridiplantae > Streptophyta > Magnoliopsida > Laurales > Lauraceae > Umbellularia > Umbellularia californica. Next base: position 28,415,665 of record JAPQWN010000006.1, read on the forward strand.
GCCAATATTAAACCTATTGGGTGCAAGTGGGTCTACAAGAGAAAAAGAGGAGTAGATGGAAGAGTGAAGACCTTTAAGGCCAAGCTTGTTGCGAAAAGGTATACTCAGAAAAAAGGTATCGATTATGAGGAAACTTTCTCGCCGGAAGCCATGCTCAAGTCCATCCGGATACTCTTATCCATTGTGGCTTATCTCGATTACGAGATTTGGCAAATGGATGTCAAGAATGCGTTTCTCAACGGCCATCTTGAGGAAGACATCTATATGATGTGGCCAGGCGGTTTTGTAGCTAAAAACCAAGATTAAAGAGTTTGCAATCTGCAGAAGTCCATTTATGGACTGAAGCAGGCATCCCGAAGCTAGAACGTCTGTTTTGACGAGGCAATCAAGTCATTTGGTTTTTGTCATAATCCGAATGAGTCATGTGTGTATATGAAAAGTGAAGGATGCAGGGTAGTTTTTCTGGTATTATATGTCGACGACATCCTTCTCCTTGGGGGAGACATAGGAATGTTATCAACTGTAAAAGTCTGGTTAGCCAAGACTTTTGATATGAAGGACTTGGGAGAAGCTAGCTACATCCTAGGGATCAAACTTCATCGAGACCGGAAAAATAGGATGATTGGCTTATCCCAAGCTGCTTACATAGATAAGGTACTTGTACGGTTTGTTATGCAAGACACCAAGAAGGGTATCACATCTTTTAGGCATGGAGTGCACCTTCTAATGATCAGTGTCCTAAGATATATGAAGAAAAGGAGCAGATGAGAGCAATTCCATACGCTTCGGCTGTTGGTAGCCTCATGTATGCTATGCTATGTACTGGACCGGATATCTGTTATGCAGTGGGCCTAGTCAGCAGATATTAGTTTAACCCAGGTCCTAACCATTAGACTGTTGTAAAGTGTATTCTCAAATACTTGAGAAGGACTAGAAATTACATGTTGATTTACGGCAGTGATGAGTTAATTCCAGTTGGATACACAGATTCTTACTTCATGTCAGATAAGGATTCCAAGAAATTAACCGCTGGTTATGTGTTTATCCTTGGCGGCAGAGTTATCAGCTGGAGGAGTATTAAATAGGAATGTACTGTTGACTCCACCGCGGAGGCTGAATGTGTAGTGGCTTGTGAAGTAGATAAGGAAGTAGTATTGCTCAAAAGAGTCCTTCTCTAACCTGGAGTGGTACTTTTGGCGCGACAGTCGCTCACAGTTTACTGTGACAGCAGTGGGGCAGTTGCTCAGTCCAAGGAACCCAGGAGCCATAAGAGCCAAAAGCACGTATAGAGGAAGTATCACTTAGTCAAAGAGATTGTACAGATAGGTGATATTGCAATCGCCAAGATAGCTTCTGCGGACAATCAGGCAGATCCCTTTACTAAGCCTTTGACTATCAAAGTTTTTGAGCGTCATGTAGATGGGATGGACATGAGGTGCAACCCTGACTGGCATTGAGGCCAAGTGGGAGATTGTTAGATTATATGATCTCAATCCATCAGATGATGTAATAAATTGATTCATTTCTTTATTTATTAAAATAATTCATGCATTCCTTTTATGAGATGAATGGTGTTTTGTTATTTACATGCACATAACCAATACAAATGACATGATGGTTCATGAGATGAACCGAAGTCCACAAGTATACTAGATGTAATACATGTGTATGGATGAGATCCACACACGGGAGACATGTGTTGCAAATCTTATATTTAAATATCTTCACAACTAGTGATGAGATTGGGCATCTCATCTGATAAGGTTGCAGGAATTTGATCACTATGAGATAGTGTGATTTGTCTCGACCATCAGAATGTAAGATTCTGGATCATTGTGTTGGCACATTGGATGTATTGAACAACCATGGGAAGCACCTTATGAACACTATCTTTAATTTAAGGTCCACTCTCATAATTCCCTAGTAATAGGCTCATAATCTTGAGACATTAATGAACTCAAGTTTCTATCTATTCATTTACTTTGAGTCACCATTAAGTGAGACCAATTGTAGGTCAACACCTCGGTGTCTTAGGTATGTGGCAGTAGGACTGTGGGAACATTCAATAGTCAAGATGGAATCTATCCGCATTATCCCCTTGTGCCAATTAATTGATTTTTCATTGGTAAGTGCGCACCTATCTCAATTAAGAGTTAATTGGATAGATACTGATGATCACTATAATTAATTGGTTCTCAAGGATAATAAGATATGGATCAGATTTAGTGGACAAGACCAATTGATCCATGGATATGGATGGAGGGGCCTACATGCAGTCATAGGAAAATTTATGGTCTTCTTTGTAATTTATTCGTAAGACTGGAGTTCAATTGCATTTATTTAGTGGAGTTATTTGCAATTAACGTGGAACCGGATTGCACATGAGATGTGGGGTCGGGGTGTCCCAACTGAAGCCAGCTTTCTATGGAATCCCTTGTGGTCCCTACGCTGGCTCAGTTATTAGATAGTTACTAATTCTAGTTGCACTCTAAAAGGAAAGGAATTAGAAAGTTACTATTTCTATTTGAAGTAAGACTTCTAATAGTGGTAATAGTAAGTTACTAATTGTTTTGGAAGTAAGACTTCTAATAATAATTAGAAAGAAGAAAGTTACTAATTCTTAATGGAAGTGAGACTTCTATTTTAATTGGTAAAGAAGAGGTTGGTTTAGATATAACTATGGGAGAGGCCCGGATGTCCTACACATCCCTATTCCATACTTGGAAGTCACGCCCAGGCATGTGCAAGAGTTGCACGCCCCACACCTCCTCTTCTCTCTCTTATTTTTTTTGGAGATCCCACCCATCTTCTTAAGAAAAGAGATCTGATATAGGTAATAGCGTTGAAGGCGATTAGGTCTTGGAGATCCTAATTTGTTAGAAAGAAAGAGTTCTTCATCTAACAAGTCGTCAACTTCTCCATTAGAGCACTATAGAGCTCCCAAGGTATAATCTACTTCCTTATATGCTGTAGATTGTTTATGGTTGCGTGGTGAATATCTTAGAGATAGGTTTTTACTGATCATGATTGATGAGATTGAGGGCTTAGATCCTGGATTAAGTTTTGTAGCCTTATGGATACTTAATCCCTGCATCAAGAGGGTCAAAAGTTTTTGAAACCTATCCACGAGGCCCACATACTTCCAGTACCTAGGATCTATGAAAATTGTCTGGAAATAGATCTCTAATAAATGTTTAGATTAGATAAGAAATCTTGGTTGACTTGTGTCAGACCCCATCCCAGACTAGCTCGATTAGTGTTAATTAAGTGAGTGTTTAGTTTTAAGAGGTTTTAGTATCCATGGGATTAGAATAGTTGTTTTACCCTTGGTATTAGTTTTGGGAGTTTTGAGAGCATTGGTTGAGTCAAACACACTCAGGGAGGCTCTAAGTGCACGTGTAAGCATGGGAAGATAGTTAAATATTTTTGTTTTGATTGTGATCTTGTTTTACCTCGAGTAGTTTTATTATTTACTTCGAGTTTCGTATTTAACCCGTCAGTGTGCAAGGCTCGGAAATCTGTGTTTTTGACCAAAAGGGTAGGATTTGTCTTTTACACCCAAATCTAGACATGATTTTCGAAATGTCGAAACCATGCCAAAAATATACGTTTTAGAAACTCGATTTTTCAAGGATCGTTTTATCCTTCTTCGTCAACCTTATCTAGGGCCCACAAGATCGTGTTTTAGCCGTTCGAAGTTCCAACCTCAAAAAGGGCCCACACCTAAGCCATTTAATCCCTCTTTTCTCTCTTCACTCTCACTCACTTTGCACTCTCGTGGGTTTTTCAACGTGCAAGAGCTTGAGAACTTCTTCTTCCTCTTTTTCTCTCCATCTTCTCTTCATTGAAGCTCAATCTTTTGAGCTTGGCTTGAGGCTTGGATCTCACCATCTTCTTCGTCACCTTCCAAGCTCTCCATTGGACCTATTTGTTGGGCATTTTCAAATTGACAAGCTCTCTTTCTTCTCCATTCCTTCTTGTTTGGCCATTTCTAGGTAAGAGTTTCATCAATCTCTTCAATGGAGTTCTTTTTATTTCCTTAAGACCTTGTTTTTCATGTTTACAAACCCTTTTCCAAAATGGGTTCCTTTGTTTTCAAATGTTAGGGTTTTGAAGTTCTTTTTGGGGTTTTTGTAGATCTTCACTTCTATCTTGAGTAGAGCATTTGAAGAAGGTTTGATTCACTAAGGCAAGTTACCCTTTTAGCTTCCTCAATGAATGATTGAGTATGGATTTCATTTTTTAGCTCAAATGTGACTCTAGGGTTGTTTTTGTATCCATAGAAAGGTGATGTTTTTTTGGAAATCCACTTTCAACTTGCATTTATATGTTTCAGCATGATTTGAATGGCTTTGATTAGCTCAAGTTTCCTATTCATTGGATTTGTATTGGTTCGGAGAAGACAGTGCCAAAGAAGTTCTATTGTTTTGACCTTTCCTGAGCTGACGGTCAGCTGGCGGTCACCCCGGCGGCTAGCCAGATGGTGATCGGCGGCTAACCAACCCTGTTACAGTTAAAAATCCAGAATGCTGTAAGTTCTGGGCAGCCCTGGCAGCTAGCCGAAGATTTCACCACGGCTAACCGTCAAGGGAACCGCCAGGTCGCCGAAAACTCGCAGTTAGAATCACAGAGTTCTGTAGTTGAATGGGTTTTGACCGTCAGCTGGCGGCTAACCGCCATGCACATCCGCGGCTAGCCGACAGGTGACCGAGCAATTTCGGTTACATTTCCAGAATGCTGTAATTTTCTTTCCGGAACCCAGCAGTTAGCTAGCGGCTAGCCGACAGGTAACCATGAGCTAACCGAATTTCATTTTTATCCTATTTATGTTGGATTTTCTTGGGAATGAAACTAGAATATGATTAAGGGCTTTTAGCTTGACATTATGCATTAGCACTCGAAATGTCTTCCAGCTTCGGAAGCACCAAATATGTTTCATTATGACATTTGAGTATAAAATACATGAGGGTCAAATAAAGGGGCTTAATATATATGCTTGATGAATTTGTTTAAGTTATCAGTCTTGACACGATGACTATCGTTTTTGCACTTGTTTTGATTTACAAGCTTCAGTCATGTTTTGAGCGGTTTCAAGAACCAATAAGGGGATCACTTCACAAGTTCAGTTTTGCTATAGCTTATGCTACTCCTGATTAGTTTTGTTTGCCCTGTTTTGATGATGACTTCCCCTATTTTCGATCTGTTTTGTATATGATAGCCTTGTTTTATGCATTCATGACTTATGATGACCACTACTGAGCTTAGACTGCCCTTTCAGTTTGATCCACTATCTGGGGGTCCTTAAACACTTAGACTTTCTGCAGATTAGTCGTATATTATATATATATACATCCTGTTCTGTCCGGTAACGCGGCCGGTACCCACCTACCTTTCATGGTACGGGATCTTGTTTTGCTCTGTTCTGTTTCTGTTCTGCTTCTTTTTTTTTTTTTTTGATTTCTATATGATAGAGAAAGGATGGGCTCAATGTGGGATTATCTATTCATGATATTAAAAGTATTCATGTTAGTTCTGCTGATTTGAAATGCTCTTAGTCCTATAATTGTTTTAAGTTCGTTATATGTTTTCAGAAATATTCCTCCTCTTTCAATTGTTTCTGTATGTATCTAAATTAATTTCTTGCCAAACCGTCGTATTTGATCCTTGTGTTTTTTTGTGCTCAGATGCATATGCGTTTGCCCTTGAGGAAGAGTGTCAGGAGGAGGCTGTTGAGCCACCCCCAGCTCGTGAGTGGCAACCCAACGACATCATCTAGGCGTCGGGATGGTCCTTGAGACGTGCATCTTTTTGAGAAGGGTTTTACATTTTGATTCTTTTGGGATGTATTGGCCTCTTATTGGGTTGTACTTAACAATATATTTTTGTTAACACTAAACTTGAATGTAATTGGGAATCGTCCTGTTTATATCTCCCTCTCTGAGATACATTCCTTGATGATTTTAATTATGTAAGTGTGGTTTCTATATCTTATGTTCTATCTTGATGTGATTTGCTACACGTTTCCGCAACCATTGCACAAGTGAGTTTGTCCCGTGTCTTCGGGATCCTCACCACGAGAACCTGTGGGAAATTGTTGACGGATAGTGTCGCGGGCCCGGGCTCCCGGTCCGGGGTCACGACAGAGCTGGTATCAGAGCGGGACATGTTTCAGGCACTTAAAAGAAACTAGAAAATCTTAGGGTCGTGGCGAGGATCCGTGAGCTCGTTAGATCATTTAGTATGGTTTTAGAAACCAACCCGACCATTTTATTGTGTACTAACATTTTGTTTTCCAGCATCATGCCTCCAAGAAAAGCTCCAAATCATAATGCTTCGGGTAGTAATCAGAATGACACAGACCCGGCTAATGAACCTACTGCATCATAGTTTCAAGAACTCATGCAGGCCATGCTAGAGCAACAGAGACATGCTAATGAAACTCAAGCAAGATTCCAAGAACAGATGGCAAATAAGGATGAAAAAATGGCCCAAGTTCAGAGACAAGTCTTGGATGTTCTACAGAATAGGCCACAACCTCCACCTATACAACCTTGGGGTCCGAATATTGTTATCAACAATAGAGAACTTGACCCTAATCTGTTGTTTGAGAAATTCAAGAAGAGAGCACCCAAGGATTTCTCAGTGCATGAGGACCTGTTAGTTGCAGATGACTGGTTGGCAAAGACCGAGAAGATCTTTGATGTTTTCACATGCACAGGAAGGCAGAAGGTCAACCTTACAGCTTCTTTATTTTATGGGCTTGCAGATCAGTGGTGGCCGACGGTTAAGGAACCGTATATGACAATGGCTAACGAAAGTGCATGGGCAGCATTCAAGACACAATTTCAAGACAAGTATATTCCTTCACATGTCAAGAGACAGAAAGCAATTGAGTTCCAGCAACTCAAACAAGGAAGCATGACAGTCCTAGAGTACGTCACTAAGTTTGAGAGGCTTGCCAGATATGCTACCGAGCTTATTGACACTGAACAGAAGAAGATAACCAAATTTTTGGAAGGGCTGAATCCGAACATCATGAGAGATACCATAGGGGTGGTTCCACCAGCCACCTATGATGAAGCTGTCAAGCGGGCATATAAATTCGAAAATATTAACAACCTGATTATTCAGGACAGGAAGCAGCACTACCAGCAGCAGAATCAGAGGCAACCACACAACAAGAAGCCAAGGCAAGATCAGAATCCTCCAAGGCAAGCGGCATGTGGGCATTGTGGAAAGAATCATGAGACTAGTTAGTGTCGCAGAGCCGCAGGAGCTTGTTTCAAATGTGGATCATTGGATCATGCAATCAGGGATTACCCAGTCGTACGAGATCAAGCCAACAAGAACCAGCAACAACGACAAGCAGCACCTCAGAACCAACCACCAGTTTAGAATCGGGCTAGGCAGCCTCAGTAGTAGCAACGGCAAGGCAGGCCACAGGGTCAGAACCAATTTGCTCGTCCTGCCTAGCAGAACAGGAATATGCAAGGGAGACAGAATCAAGTACTGATCAGGCTACAGCAGCAAAGGAGGGCATATCATCTCAACCGTGTGGATGTAGAAGTTGCAGGAGACGTGGTGGAAGGTACACTTCTTGTTTATGGAGTAGAAGCACATATTTTATTTGATCCCGGATCTACCCATTCCTTTTTGTCTCCTCTTTTTGCAAGGAAGATAGATAATCCGCCTAGAGAACTTGATTTTATTTTAATTGTCACCAGACCAGTAGGTAAACAGGTTACTTGTAGAACCTATTACCCCAATTGTCCAATCATCCTAGGCCAAGCCGTTTTGCCAGTGAACCTCATTGTCTTGGACATGCATGATTTCGATATCTTCTTAGGCATGGATTGGTTAGAAGCATATCATGCGACGATGGACTATTTTGATAAGACTATTACATTTCAGTTGAAAGGAGCATAGGCAAATCTGATGATTCAGGGAGATAGGAAGAAAACATAAGCAGGATTCATCTCAGCACTGAAAGCAAACCGATTACTGCAGAGTGGCTGTGAAGCTTATATTACGTTTATCACAGAGGATAAACAGTCCCAAGGGGTGGAGGATATCCCCGTGGTATGTGAATTTCCAGACGTTTTCCGAGAAGAAATCCCAGGATTACCGCCAATTAGAGAGGTTGAGTTCACAATTGATCTTTTACCAGGAACAACTCCAATCTCCATAGCACCTTATAGAATGGCTCCAGCAGAATTAGGAGAGTTAAAACTCCAATTGCAAGAATTGTTGAGCAAAGGCTTCATTAGGCCAAGTGTTTCACCTTAGGGAGCACCGGTGATATTTGTGAAAAAGAGAGATGGAAGCCTAAGACTGTGCATTGACTACAGGAGATTGAACCACGTGACTGTCAAGAACAAGTATCCGTTACCAAGAATAGATGAATTGTTTGATCAATTGCAAGGAGCAGTGTACTTTTCCAAGATAGACTCGAGATCCAGATACCATCAGTTGAGAGTTAGAGACTAAGATATCCCAAAAACAGCTTTTCAAACAAGATATGGGCACTACAAATTTTTGGTGATGCCATTTGGGTTGACTAATGCACCTGCAGTATTCATGGCTCTCATGAACAAGGTCTTTGCACAACACTTGGATCACTCCACAGTCGTTTCCATCGATGATGTCCTCGTGTATTCCAAGAGTAGGGAAGATCATGAAGGACACTTGAAGACTTCATTACAACTTCTGAGGGACAATTAGCTGTATGTAAAGCTCAGTAAATGCAAATTTTGGCTAGAATAGGTTGCTTTTCTAGGCCACATCATCTCCAAGGAAGGTTTATCAGTGGACCCATCCGAGATAGAAGCAGTTGTCAGCTGGAAGAAACCCGGTAGTGTGACAGAAATCAGAAGCTTTTTGGGATTAGCAGGCTATTACCGGAGATTTGTCCAAGGTTTTCATCTATTGCAGCACCCTTGACAAAGTTAACTTGGAAAGGTGTGCCTTTTGTGTGGACAGATCAATGTGAGGCCAGTCTCCTAGAATTGAAGAAGAGACTAACCACAACCCCAATCCTTACATTACTGTCGGGCAGTGGCGGATTTATTATTTTTACGGATGCATTGAATGTGGGACTAGGCTGTGTTTTGATGCAGGATGGTAAGGTAATTGCCTATGGCTCGAGGCAGTTAAAAGATCACGAGAAGAACTATGCAACTCATGACTTGGAGTTGGCAGCAGTCATTTTTGTCTTGAAGATGTGGAGACACTATCTCTATGGAGAAAAATTTGAAGTTCATTCAGACCACCGGAGTTTACAATACTTGTTTTCACAGAAGGAATTGAACATGAGGCAGAGACGGTGGGTGGAGTACATTAAAGACTATGACTTTCCAATCAAATACCATCCGGGGAAAGTGAACGTAGTAGCTGACGCTTTGAGCAGAAAATCAGTGGTCATGGCCAGTCTAAGAGGAGTCAGTGTTTTCCAGAAGTTTTAAGAACTTGAAGTGGAAGTACAACCGTTAAAGAAGAGTGTGATCTTAGCAAACATGACAGTATCGGAACCCACCTTCATCCAGAAGACCAACGATAGTCAATTACAAGATCCAAACTTAGCAAGGATTGTGAAGCATATTGCAGAGTGTCCAGATTTCAGGATGGTGAACGGAATATTATACTTTCGCAACCGATTGTGTGTGCCAAATGTGGATGAATTGAAAAAATGAGTTGATGACTAAAGCCCACAGTACAAAGTACTCTATGCATCTAAGTAGTACAAAGATGTACCACGACTTGAAGAACTGTTTCTGGTGGAATAACATGAAACGAGAAATAGCAGCTTTTGTGTCTCGTTGCTTAACTTGTCAGCTGATTAAAGCAGAGCATCAAAAATCCCCTGGCTTGCTACAACCATTAGAGATTCCGGAGTGGAAATGGCAGCACGTCACCATGGATTTTGTTTCTAGCTTGCTGACTACTAAGAAGGGGAATAATGAGATTGAATTATTATAGATTGTCTTACTAAGACTGCTCACTTCAGTCCAATGAAGAGAGGGAATAAGATGCACATGGCACCACTTGCAGAACTATTTGTTAATGAGATTGTCAGCAGACATGGCCAGTCAATATCCATCACCTCCGACCGAGATAGCAGGTTTGTTTCAAGGTTTTGGAAGACTCTACATGAATCCATGGGCACCAAGCTATAGTTCAGCACAGCGTACCACCCACAGACAGATGGTCAATCTGAACGCACTATACAGACTCTTGAAGAGATGTTACATGCTTGTGTACTAAATTTCAAGGTTCAGTGGGATGGGTACTTGCCATTTTGCGAGTTCGCATATAACAATAGCTATCATTCTAGCATCGGCATGGCACCTTTTGAAGCACTCTATGGTAGAAGATGCAGAACCTCAGTTTGTTGGGAAGAAGTCGATATGCGTAGTTTTTATGGACCGACGATAGTTGGAGAAACAAGTGACAAGGTCAAACTGATCCAAGATCGTTTAAGGGTCGTCTAAAGTAGATAGAAAAGCTTTGCTGACACTCATCGAAGGGACTTACTATTGGAAATAGGTGGGCCTCTAGGATAGGTTTCAAGACTTTTGACTAACTTGATCTAGTGATCAACTATCCAGAAGGCTACAAAACCCAATCCAGGATCCATGTCCTCAATCTCAGCCATCATGATCAGTAAATAAACTTATCAAGAAGATAGAACAGCAGCCAACAAGCATAAAAATCTACAACATGCAATGAAGTAGATTATACCTTTGGAGCTCGGTTGTGCTCTAATGGAGAAGTTGGTCTTTTCTTTGATGATGAAACTCTTTCACGTATCAATTAGGAATCTCCAAGACCTTTTGATCTTCCATGCTATAACCCGTATCAGATTCTCTTCCTCAAGAAGATGGGTGGGATCTCCAAGAGAAAGCTCTTAAGAAAACTAGAAGAGAACTAGAAGAGGGAAGAGAGGAGCATGTGCAACTCTTGCACAAACAAGGCTTCGGCGTGAATCCCTAGGTAGAGATATGCCTTGGACGTCCAGCCCTATAATCTCCTCTATATATAGCTTAAAAGCAAACTCCTCTTTGTTATCTAATTGAAATAGAAGTCTTACTTCTCTAACAATTAGTAACTCTTTTAATCTAATTTAAATAGAAGTCTCACTTCCATTATAATTAGTAACTTACTAATACCACTATTAGAAGTCTCACTTCTAATAGAAATAGTAACTTTCTATTTCCTTTTAGAGTTCTACTATAATTAGTATCTTTCTAATAACTTGGGCTAACGTGGGGACCACTAAGGATTCCTTAGAAAGCTGGCTCCGACTCGGACTCGCGATCCCACATCTCATGTGCAATCCGGGGCCACAGTTAATTGCAAATAACTCCACTATATAATGCAATTGAACTCCAGTCTTAGGAATAAATTACATAGAAGACCCTAAACTTCCCTACTACCACAAGTAGGGCCTCTATCAATATCCATGGACCAATTGGAATAAATCTGTCTCTTCCAATCTTAGTTCCACATCTTATTATCCTTGAGCCTCAATTAATCACAATGATCATTAGTACCATCAAATTAACTCTTAATCTAGATGGGTGCGCACTTACTAATGACAAATCCATTAATTGGCACAAGGGAATAATAGAGATAGATTCCATCTTGATCATTCAATGTTCCCACAGTCCTACTACCACATACCCAAGACACCGAGGTGTTGACCTACAGTTGGCCTCACTCATTGGTGACTCAAAGCAAATTAATAGATAAAAAGTTAAGTTCATTAATGTCTCAGGATTGAGAGCCTATTGCTAGGGAATTATGAGAGAAGACCTTATGATCGAGACAGAATTTTATAAGGTGTTTCTCATGGTCCTTCAATACATCCAATGTACCAGTACCATGATCCAGAATCTTATATTCTGATGATCGAGACAAATCACACTATCTTATAGTGATCAAAGTACTGCAACCTTATCAAATGAGATGCCCGGTCTCATTATTGGTTGTGAAGATATTTAAGTATAAGATTTGCTATACATGTCTACCGTATGCGGATCTCATCCATACACATGTATTACATCTAGTATACTTATGGACTCCGGCTCATCTCATGAACCATCATGCCATTCGCATTGTTTATGTACAAACAGGTAATAAAACACCATTTATCTCATGAAAAGAAAGCAATAATATATTGATAAATAAAAAAATTAATCAATTTATTCATCATCTAATGGATTGAGAACATATAAACTAACACTTACAGTTTCAGGAGGGTGACAAAGTATTCTTGAAAGTATCACCAGTTAGGGGGACTCTGAGATTCAGTCAGAAGGGAAAACTAGCAAGAAGATATATCGGGCCGTATGAAATTCTGAGCAAGATTGGGGAAGTTGCGTACAGACTCGCTCTACCGTCGGAATTGTCCGGGGTACACAATGTATTTCATGTCTCCATGCTAAAAAGGTATGTCCCTAACCCTGCTCATGTACTATTAGAAATCCGGGAAGATGCATAGTATGTTGAAAGGCCGAGCATGATCGTTGATACCAAGGAATAAGAATTGAGAAATCGAACTATTAGTACTTTGGGAAAATCATGAACCGGAAGATTCAACATCGGAATTAAGAGATCAAGTTCGGCGGAATTATCCACATTTGTTGCCAGAGGTAAGACTGTTTTTATTTGGTGGACCAAATATCCTAAGGGGTGGAGGATGTCAGACCCCATCCCAGACTAGCTCGATTAGTGTTAATTAAGTGAGTGTTTAGTTTTAAGAGGTTTCAGTATTCGTGGGATTAGAATAATTGTTTTAGTCTTGATAATAGTTTTGGGAGTTTTGAGAGCCTTGGTTGATTCAGACACACTCAGGGAGGCTCTAACTGCACGTGTAAGCATAGGAAGATAGTTAAGATTTTTGTTTTGATTGTGATCTTGTTTTACCTCGAGTAGTTTTATTATTTACTTCGATTTTCGTATATAACCTGTCAGTGTGCGAGGCCTAGAAATCTGTGTTTTTAACCAAAAGGGTAGGATTTGTCTTTTACACCCAAATCTGGACACGATTTTCAAAATGTCGAAACCATGCCAAAAATATACTTTTTAGAAAGCAGATTTTTCAAGGATCGTTTTATCCTTCTTCATCAACCTTGTCCGGGGCCCGCAAGATCATGTTTTAGCATTTTAAAGTTCCAGACTCAAAAGGGGCCCACACCCAAGCCATTTAAACCCTCTTTTCTATCTTCACTCTCACTCACTTTGCACTTTCGTGGGTTTTTCAACGTACAAGAGCTTGAGGACTTCTTCTTCCTTTTTTTCTCTCCATCTTCTCTTCCTTGAAGCTCAATCTTTTGTGCTTGGCTTGAGGCTTGGATCTCACCATCTTCTTCGTCACCTTCCAAGCTCTCCATTGGACCTATTTGTTGGGCATTTTCAACTTGACAAGCTCTCTTTCTTCTCCATTCCTTCTTGTTTGGCCATTTCTAGGTAAAAGCTTCATCAATCTTTTCAATGGAGTTCTTTTCATTTCCTTAAGACCTTGTTTTTCATGTTTACAAATCTTTTTTCCAAAATGGGTTCCTTTGTTTTCAAATGTTAGGGTTTTGAAGTTCTTTTTGGGGATTTTGTAGATCTTCACTTCTATCTTGAGTAGAGCATTTGAAGAAGGTTCAATTCACTAAGGCAAGTTATCCTTTTAGTTTCCTCAATGAATGATTGAGTATGGATTTCATTTTTTAGCCCAAATGTGACTCTAGGGTTGTTTTTGTATCCATAGACAGGTGATGTTATGTTTTGGAAATCCACTTTCAACTTGCATTTATATGTTTCAGCATGATTTGAATGGCTTTGATTAGCTTAAGTTTCCTATTCGTTGGATTTGTATTGGTTCGAAGAAGACAGTGCCAAAGAAGTTCAACTGTTTTGACCTTTCCCGAGCTGAGGGTCAGCTGGCGGTCACCCCGGCGGCTAGCCGGATAGTAATCGGCGGCTAACCGACCCTGTTACTATTAGAAATCCAGAATGCTGTAAGTTCTGGGCAGCCCTAGCGGCTAGCCGAAGATTTGACCACGGCTAACCGTTAAGGGAACCGCCAGGTCGCCAAAAACTCGTGGTTAGAATCACAGAGTTCTGTAGCTGAATGGGTTTTGACCGTCAGCTAGCGGCTAACCGACAGGTGACCGAGCAATTTCGGTTACATTTCCAGAATGCTGTAATTTTCTTTCTGGAACCCAGCAGTTAGCTAGCGGCTAGCCGACCTACATTTCTGCGGCTAGTCGACAGGTAACCGTGAGCTAACCGAATTTCATTTTTAGCCTATTTATGTTGGATTTTCTTGGGAATGAAACTAGAATATGATTAAGGGCTTTTAGCTTGACATTATGCATTGGAACTCGAAATGTCTTCCAACTTCGGAAGCACCAAATATGTTTCATTATGACATTTGAGTATCAAATACATGAGGGTCAAATAAAGGGGCTTAATATATATGCTTGATGAATTTATTTAAATTCTCAGTCTTGACACGATTTGTAACGTCCCACCCTTCACACATGCATGATATTGTCCGATTTGGCCCACTGGCCTCACGGTTTTGCTTCTGATGAGGCCCTAAATTTCACTCCCCGGATCCGGTTATTCCTCTAATCGGATTCGGGGGACATGACATGATGGTATCAGAGCAATAGTTGGTTTCTCAGGGTAAAAATTTTAGAAACCATAAGACACGTGTGAGAACTCCGTTAGTTAGTAAGTTGGTCTTTTAGTTCTATTTCTAGCATTGTATTGTTAGATTGAGGCATAGTGGAACTAACCTTGAATATTGTACAGGGCAATGGCTGGTAAATCCACTCGATCCGGTAGTGTGCCACCACCAGAGGGAAGTTCCTCTCAGAATGGCTCAGATAATCAATTCCACCAATTCATGGCAGCGTTCAATTAGACCTAAAAAGACCTGGCGGAATGGAGTAATAAGCAGAATGAGGATCAGGCTGTGTTCCAAGCTCAAATGCTGGAGGTAGTACAGAAAGTGGGTCAGCCAAAACCGAGGGAATATGACCTCAACGATCTAGTTGAGAAGTTTAGGAAGAGGTTTCCACCCAATTTCCATGGCATAGAGGACCCCGCTGATGATGATGAGTGGCTTGTTCAGATTGAGAAGATTTTTGAGGTGTTTCAGTGCACGGGGGTTCAGCAGGTGCAGCTAGCGACCCACATGTTCCGTGGGGCAGCAGAAAGATGGTGGAAAACCATCAAGAACCCTTATGAGGCCTTTTGATGGTTGAGGCCCATCAGAAGCAAAACTGTGGGGCCAGTGGGCCAAAGCGGACAATATCATGCATGGGTATAGGGTGGGGCGTTACAAATGGTATCAGAACCGACTCTCGACTAGTTTGAGTGTGGGTCGCCTGCCGTGGTCTGGTGCAAGTGGGCGGATCTCCATGTGGGCGGGCCAAGAGGGCTGGCACGCTACAGGGACTGGCAGGTTACTGCCCCGGAGTCCCACATCGACTATAGAGAGGAAAGTGAATGGTGTTATATGTAGAGCTTACACCCTTACCTTGCATGAGGCCTTTTGATGGGTTGAGGCCCATCAGAAACAAAACCGTGAGGCCCGTGGGCCAAAGCGGACAATATCATGCATGGGTGTAGGGTGGGGCGTTACACGATGACTATTGTTTTTGCACCTATTTTGATTTACAAGCTTCAGTCATGTTTTGAGCAGTTTCAAGAACCAATAAGGGGATCACTTCACAAGTTCAGTTTTGCTATAGCTTATGCTACTCCTGATTAGTTTTGTTTTGCCCTGTTTTGATGATGACTTCCCCTTTTTTCGATCTGTTTTGTACATGTTAGCCTCGTTTTATGCATTCATGACTTATGATGAACACCATTGAGCTTGGACCGCCCTTTCAGTTTGATCCACTGTCTGGGGGTCCTTAAATACTTGGACTTTCTGCAGATTAGTCGTATATTATATATACATCTTGTTTTGTCCGGTAACGCGGCCGGTACCTGCCTACCTTTCATGGTACGGGATCCTTTTTTGCTCTGCTCTGTTTCTGTTCTGCTTTTTTTTTTTTTTTCATTTCTATATGATAGAGAAAGGATGGGCTCAATGTGGTATTATCTATTCATGATATTATAAGTATTCATGTTAGTTCTGCTGATTTGAAATGCATCTTAGTCCTGTAATTGTTTTAAGTTCGGTATATGTTTTCAGAAATATTCCTCCTTTTTCAATTGTTTTATGTATGTATCTAAATTGATTTCTTGCCAAACCATCGTGTTTGATCCTTGTATTTTTGGTGCTCAGGTACAGACGCCTTTGCCCTTGAGGAGGAGTGTCAGGAGGAGGCTGTTGAGGCACCCCTAGCTCGTGAATGGTAGCCCAACAACGTCATCTAAGCGTCGGGAGGGTCCTTGAGACGTGCATCTTTTTTTAGAAGGGCTTTACATTTTGATTCTTTTGGGATGTATTGGCTTTTATTGGCCTCTTATTGGGTTGTACTTAACAATATATGTTTGTTAACACTAAACTTGAATGTAATTGGGAATTGTCCTGTTTATATCTCCCTCTCTGAGATACATGCCTTGATGATTTTAATTATGTAAGTGTGGTTTCTATATCTTATGTTCTATCTTGACGTGATTTGCTACACGCTTCTGCAACCATTGCAAGAGTGAGTTTGTCCCTTGTCTTTGGGATCCTCACCGCGGGAACCTGTGGGAAATTGTTGACGGATACTGTCGCAGGCCCGGGCTCCCGGTCCGGGGTCGCGACAACTTGGTATCTATTTGTAATTTTGAAATTCATTCATGGATGTCAAAAAAAATTTTCTTTAATGATGAATTGGAAGAAAAGGTCCATGTGGACCTTCATGAGGGATTTGTTTTTCCAAGACAGGAATATAAAGTTTGATAATTAATTTTATCCTTGATGATTAATTTTGTCCCTCTATTATTTAAATCTAGTATGGAAGCAATGGTATGAGAAATTTGATGAATTGATTTTATCATTTGATTTCAAAATAAATAATAAATGTGTATACCAAATTTTCTCGAAATAAGGGTGTCCAATATATATGGATAAATTTCTCAGTTTTTGTACTAATTTTTTGTTGCATCAATAGTACAACTTATTGGATCCATTTTATATGAAAGACTTCAGTATTGCTAATGTTCTACTAGGTATATAGATTTTGAAATATGAGAATGCATGTACCTTGAGCCATCTCAGTACATAGAAAAAAAGATGCATTTATGTTTAATCAATTTTCCGGTTTACCCGTTTCTATTCATATGGTCAAAATGTGAAATTGACCTAACATGAGGAAAGATTGCGTCACAAGAAGAATATACAAGAATTAGGATAGCTTAATGCATGATATGCAAGAATTATGATGGTTAGATATTGGTAAATTGAGTGGATTTTTCAATAATCCTGATTTAATGCATCAAAATGTTGTTTTTAAATTTCATAAACTTCTTAACATATTTATGCATTATAGATTGACTTATTTGGGTATCTTCCTATTTGAAAGGTGTCGTGATTTTAATTGGAACGCTGGTTTAGATGATTCCATGTCGAAAAGTAGTTGGATATATGCTCTTGGTGGGGCTGCAACATTCTTGGGGTATCTAAAGGACACACCTATCGCCCACTCTACTATGGAGTGCATACTTGTGACAACTTACAGTAGGAGGCAAAGAGGCAATGTGACTGAAAATTTACATTTAGGAATTTTGAATTTGGTCCAAAATAAAGCCACCAATTCCTTTGCATAGTGATATGATGCTCCATTATTATGAGTGTATAGCAAGTGTACATGGTTAGTCGCGGGATATTGGACATATATATATTGCTATGTGGTTGGATTGCTTAATCCAATGTGATCGGTTTTGATCACGTGAGGTCAAGTGCAAACTTGATGGATACCTTGGTTAAAGGCCTTAAAAGGGATGTTAACTAGTATGGGGATGGGTTTAAACCCACTTATTTGATCACCTATGATAGAAACTCGACTCAGCGTTTGTACCCCAAGTCGTGAGTTCAATGAGCAAAGTATATCATCAATTCGTGATCTGCAAGCACTAAATCCACTTATTTTATCCCCATGATTAGAAGTAGTGCTTGGACTAGTAATGAAAAAGGACAGGTTGAGCTGGGCTCTTAATGGATCTATAATAGATTTATGTTGTGGCGTTTATCTTATAGGGGCGCTTTTGATAGGTCCACCAATATAAATGTGGACCGCTCCCTATGAGGATTGGGTTTTCCTCATGAGCATTCATGAAACCAGGATATAGACACATGGCCTGAGATAGTGTCGGCTTTATTTGAACTAGAAGCTAAGAAATTTTATGTGCGATGGTATTTCCAGTCTTGTCACATGGAGTCACTAATCTGAAGCTACGGCTACTAGGCACTTCGATGAGACTTTGAAATCTATCACTAACTGAAGTTTCAAGTCCACAACACACCTGTCATTTATGCATAAAATTCCGGGAGATCAATAGGAGAACAAATCTTCATATTGTGAGGGTCATTGCACTAATTTTTCAAAATTATGGGATCCCTTCATGATTTTTCAAAATTGTTGGGGTTTAGATGCACTATTTGAAATTGTGGGGGTCAATGTTTCTAACATTATTGGGGCTTCTTTGTAATTTTCAAAATTGTGGGGGATTGTTTAAGACTTTTGAAAAGATTGTGGGGAATTGTTGGAAATTTTCAAAATTAAGGAATCCAAAATTAGATTTATTTTCTTGGAAAGAACTTTTATATTCATTCAATTTTCATGTAGAAAGTATTGAAATCCTACGGAAAATAACCCTTTTGAAAACTCATTTTTTTATTTGAAACTTGCGTTCTTTTAAATATAGCCCACATCCCACATCGGATATGTTGTGGAGGAAAAAGACATTTATAAGAGATCCTTCTACTTACCGTGTTAGTTTATTAATAGACTCGAGGATTGACTGGTGAACTAGGGCCTGGATTTTTAATCCAGAATGAGGAGGCCCAACTGTGGGTTACATGATTCTGTTGTAGGGGCTGGCAAGCAATTAGAAGCTGGGTTGGACATTGTATAAGTTTTCATTAATTAAAGACTTTTTGACAGAATGCCCCTTGTAGTTTTACACTTTTTTTCAATTTAGACCCTAAACTATTAGATTTATCAACTTACCCCTTACATCAATTGATTTTATACTTAGTTGGCCCCGCCATCTATTAGTCGTTCAAATAAAAAATGAGACTCATAACTTCGTTCAAATATATAACGGACCAGCTAAACTTTGACGTCTCTCTCTCTCTCATTCATTTGTCTCTTTCTTCTTCATTTATGTCAGATTCCTGTTAGGGTTTCAAAAGAATCATTCTTTAGGTTTTGTGAATTAGGGTTTGTAATGAATGCAACTGCATTTAATCGTTGCATCTGTTAGGGCTAAGGTTAGGGTTACGTTCTATCTATTGCAGTTACAAAGCTTTCTCTAATGGAACGTCTGTCGAATCCCACCTTGGATGACACAGTAGATCTGGGCGAACCGGGACGACAACAGGGGCCGTCGACCTTCCCGGCGGCCGAGCTTGAGTGGTGCTGCACGGTTCCTCCGCCAGGCGAGCAGCTGGCGAATCATGAGGGAGCAGTCGATACTGGTGAGAGAGACCACGACGGAGCAACTGGAAGAGCGGCAGAGCGATTGGGCGTATTCGAGGATGGTGGTTGATCTCGATCTTCTTGGAATCTAGTGTTTATGGTGGTGGCGGTGGCGGTTCAGGTGTCAAGCAGGGACAGGGATCCGTCAATGCCTTTAAGGCGTTGGATCGTGGGGTATGCTTTGTAGTGCTTGCTGCATATGGTATGTGTTTGTGTTGAGTATAGGCGTAGACATCATCAAGTCCAGGGAGAATTAATGGAGGATGGGAGTGGGAGGAGTTCGAGTTCTCAATAGGATGTAGAGGAAGACAGAGTGTATGATGCTAAGCAGACACAGGATGAGCAGACACAACATTGCCTTCCCTCCCAAATCACCTTCAGTCTTCTTCAGTCTTGACGTCGCCTTTCTTCGCTACCTTCCTGCATCATTCACCCTCTTTCTTCATCTCCTTCTTCGTTCACCGTCCCTTTCGTCGATCGCCTGAATTGACCCTCCCAAACGAAGCAGTATGAAAAAATCCCCAACAAAAGGACAATCTCAAGCTAACGACATATGGGACCTCAACGTGTAGTTGGCCTGTTATATATTTGAATGGCGTTCATAAGTCCCGTTTCCGATTTGAATGGCCAATATATAGAGGGGCCAACTAAATACAAAATCTTTTGATGTAAAGGGTAAATTGATAAATCTAATAGTTTAGGTTCTAAATTTAAAAAAAGTGTAAAATTACATGGGGCATTATGTCAAAAAGGCTTTTAATTAAAAGATCACTAACCATGAGAAACACAAAGCACCCAATGAAGATTAAGATAAGCCACATGAACTAAGTTACCAATCAAAAGCTCTCCATGAAGAGGTTGATTTTAATCCAAACTCTCCTACTAACATAAATGAGAGATTATGTAAGACCCCGACCCTCAATTTTCGGGTTTAGTATTATTTTAATCATGATTTAGCTTTTTAAACAAGATTAGAGTTGATTTGATTTTGTTTTTGAGTTTGAATAGATTTTTCATAACTTTGGAGAATTTTAAAAGACCGTTGACTTTGTTTTGACCCAACCCTTGTAAATTGTATTTTGTGAGAATTTATTCTTGGTTTCTAAAAAATTCCAAATTTTATTCCTTTTGACTCATTTTATAGTTATAAACAGCTTTCATGTTTTATCCATTTGGATTTGAGGCTCAGGAATCGCGTTTTTTGAGAAAAAGGGCAAAAATGACAATTTTCACTAAATCTGTCCATAAATTTCGAAAATTCTAGAAATTAAGGGAAAATATACTTTTTGAAAACTAGATTTTTCGACGATCGTTTTGTTCTTCTTCGTCGATTTCATCCGGGGTCCACAAGACCATGTTTTAATCGTTTCAAGTTCTACTGCATTGGGACCCACCTTCCAGACACTATATATATACCCTCCTATTCTCTCTCCTCTATTCTTCTTCCCCAAATCTCTGCACCGGTCTTGACATAGAGTGAAGAGGAGAGAACCCCTTTTCTCTTGGTCTTTTCCCCTTGAATCATCTAGCAAGAGAGCTCCAATACCCGATCCGACTCCGTAAATCTCTTCCTCTCTTCTCAAGCTTCGTTTGGAGTGTTTTTGGAGCCAAACCATTGCACTATTCATCATCTTCAACCTCCTTTCTCCTTGTTTAGCTAGCTCAAGGTTGGTGTTTTCCTTCATTCTTTCCATTTGATGTTCTTTAGCTCACCTAGAGCTTGTTTATCATGATTTCAAACCCATTTTCAAAATGGGGGTTTGTAGTGGCCAAAATGGTGATTTTTGTGTGCTCTCTTTTGGGGGTTTTGTGTAGATTTCGTGGAGCATCCCCTTCTAGTTGGATTTTGTGGAGTATTTTGCTTGGCATTGGACTAAGGCAAGTAAACCTTTTAGTTCTTCCTAGTACATTGCAAGTTTTAGGGCATTTTACATTGAGAAATGTTGTTTCATCATCATCAAGTTGTCTTTTTTTTTCATTGTTATTAATCTCTCTTAGTTGTTTAATCTTGATAAGCATGGTTGCTAATTACTTCATTTAATTTAGAAGTTTTGTCTTGAATGGAAGCATGTTTTTCTATGGAAGGCTTTACAAGTTAGTAATTCATGATTTGAATGTAAATGGGTTGGTGATTTTGATGTTTTGATTGAAATGTGAATGGATATTGGTGTGAAAATCATCCCTTGGAAAGCATGTAGGCTTGGGGAGTGCAGGTGGTTCAAGTGTGGAAGTGAAGAAGGAAAGAAATACAAGTTCTGACTTAAAATTCGCCCAACCCGAGTCTGACGGTCAGCCAGCGGCTAACAGCCTTTTTCCACGGCTGCTAGCCTCCAGCCAACCGCATTGGGCCGTTACTTTTCCAGTAGCTTGCAAAAATCTGCCCAGGTATATGGTGACCTCACGGTTAGTTCACGGCTAGCCGCCAGCTAACCGTGAGCCATTTCGGTTACTTTTCCAGAGAGATGTGTTTTCCCTGTTCTGATCCAGCGGTCAACTAACGGCTAGCCGCCAGACCCCTGTACGGCTAGCCGCCAGGTGACCACCAGCTAGCCGAATTTTGAGAAAAACTAGACTATGCCTTAGACCTTCATTTGACATTGTGCACTTGAAATTCCAAAATGTATCTTACTTTCGGGGGTACCAAGCTATATAGAATTCCGACATTTGGGTTTCAATTCCACAAGGGTCAAAGATTGGTTTTAGCCTATGCTTGGTAGATTTACATTTGAACTCTTGTTTTGATGCTTCATGCATCATCGTGCATTCGTTTGAATTTCAAGAATAAGCTCGTTTTAAGACGTGTTTCAAGAATAAGAAAAAGGGAATCATTTCTTAAGTTTGATAAGCATTTATATTATGCTATTTTGCTAGTCTCGTCGTGTCGTGCTTGTTAAATGATTTCTCTCTTGTTTTGTCGTGTTCTCGAACGTGTGTCGCCGTGTTTTGTGCATTCATGATATAAGTGAATACCACTGAGCTTGGACTGCCCTTTTAGCTTAATCCACTACCTGGGGGTCCTTAAACATGTGGACTGTTTGCAGACTAGTCATATCTTGAATGACACATCGTGCGTGTTCGTGTTCCGGTTCCACGGCCGGAAATTCCCCATATATGTGGGATCATGTCTTGCATGTCGTGCTTGTCGTGCGTGCTTACTCTTGTCATCGTATATGATAGAGAAAGGATGGGCTCGTGTGGATTTACTAATCATGATATTATATGTATTCATGCCTTGTTTCGTATATTGTTCATGCACTAGTGATTTCTCGATAAGTATCTTGTTCATGCATTGTTTTTAAATCTTGTAAATCTGTTCAAGTTCAACAAAGTGTTTTTAGTTATTGTTTCCTTTAAACTTTATTTTGTTTATGCTCTTGCCTATATTGATCACCTGCCAGACCGTCGTGTCTGATATTCTTCTGCTTTGGTGCTCTAGATAGCAGGTCCTTGTTTTGAGCTAGTTCGTGTGCAGAGGGCTGTTGAGCCACCAGTTGCAGGCTTGTTGTGTCAGCGATGTCATGTAGACGTCATGCTTTACTCCAGAGTTATGTTACACCATTGGGTAGTATTTGTTCTAGCTTGCTATTTTTGTACGGCTTTTGTTAGCCTTTTTCCTGGAAATTGTAATTAATGTACTTGTTAATTTGTAAATTGAATATGTTTGGGTAATGACTAGCCTGTTACTGTCAGCTCTGTATATTTTGATATCATGAATTGTTCCAGTCTGAGTTTAAATATGTTTATGATAATCTTATGCTGACAGATCGAGTACGACACGGAACCCGATGGATACGGATTCCGGGTAGTAACGGCTTGTAGAGCTTCCACGAAATACTTTGATGTGTTGTGAATTTTGTCATCCTCACACACGCGGATCCTGGGAGGGGAAATACAAATTCCCCATATTCGCGTCCCCGAGATCGGATCCCGGTTTTGGGGGCGTGACAGATTAAATTTAGGAAAAATTTTCAAATAAGGCCTTAAGTTTTTACCTTATTTCAGTAAAGGACAAAAGTTACAAAACTTCTCAAATTAGTCCTTAGTTTTTCCAATAAACATTCAATTAAGGACATCTGGCCATTTAAAGGTATTTTCTGGCAATTTTTCTCTCAAATTTTCCCTCAATTGTTTCAAAATACCCAAATTACCTTTAATTAAAAGTCATGACATGGTTTCGACAACCACTACATGTAGCCGATCGTCGTATGGTCATTGGTTATCCTTGATTCACCATGAGGACGCCGGTGAAGGAAATAAGGAAAATATAGAGAAAGTGAATGAGAGTATTTATTTCAATGAAGCGTATTTTGGGTATTTTTTAAAAAATGAGTGAAAATCTTGAAGAAAAAGTTTCTTTAAATGGATGGATGTCTTTAATTGAAAACTTCATGTAAAACTTAGAGACTAGTTTGAGATTTTTTAAAACTTATGTCCTTTTTTAAAATAAGATAGAATCTTAAGGTCTTATTTGAAATTTTTTCTTAAATTTAGGGTGACAAACTGCTTAGTCCGACATGGGCCGTGACAAGTGAGCCACTCGGCTTCTAGCATCGAATTTCAGCCCTCCAAATGTTGTAACATACTGAAAGATTTGAAAGACCAGCGGAGACAACATTTGGAGAATTTTCCTAACATAGAATTCCAGCAAACAAAAATTCCTTTTGTCCAGACTCCAAACAGCCTCTTCAAGAAATCATCTGAAAATCATACGTATCCGATTCTTCAACATACCTGGTCCCATACTCCTTAAGACTTGGGACCACCATTACAATTTCAAACGGGTCCAAGCAACCGTTGACCATAGAAAAATTTAAATTGAAAAAAATTCAAAATATCCGCGTCTACTTAAACCCCTCGGGTCGTGCGTAAATCCCCAACGTTGAAGCAGTTGGCAATCCGCAAGCCATTCTGACCCCTTTGAAGTTTTGTACCCATTCCATTACTTCATAACTCCTTTCCCATTCTCTCTCGGCCCTTCCCGTTGTTCTTCTTCTTCTTCTAGTTTTTCTTCTCTGCAACATGACCACCAACGAAAACGCCGAGCACAAGCCCCTCCATCCAGCACCACCTCCACGCCCACGGAGGCGCTTCTGCCGCTGCTGCGCCATCACATCCGCCATCGTCCTCCTCCTTATCGTCATCGTCCTCATCCTCTTTTTCACCCTTTTCAAACCCAAGGACCCCACCACCACTCTCCTCTCCACCACCGTCTACGGCGTCTCCCCAAGTGTCTCCCTCCCAACCATCCAATTCCAGCTCAACGTCTCCCTCGACCTCCTCTTCCAAGTCCGCAACCCCAACCGCGCCTCCTTCCGCCACCGCCCCGGCGAGAGCCTCGTCCTCTACCGCGGAAATCAGGTCGGCGACGTCGACATCTCTCCTGGGAAGATCCCGGCGAGGGGGTCCGAGCAGATCCCGTGCCGGGTCACGGTGGAGGCAGATAAGTTCGGGTCGGACTCGACTCGGTTTATAGCGGATGTGGTGTCAGGTGAGGTGGAATTCGAAGCCAGGACGAGGATTCCTGGAAAGGTGACCATCTTGGGTTTTATTAAGAAGAACGTGGTTGCTGTGGTTGACTGCCTCGTGATGGTTCAGTTCCCGGGGCTTACGGTTGGACGGCAGGAGTGCCAGCACAAAATCAAGATGTGACAGGGAGACATGAGAGGTAATTGCTGGTGGTTTTTCCAGCTTTGGTGTATTTATGTCTCTCCTATATGTATGTATGAGAGTATTTTATACTGCGGCAGGTTTTTTTTTTTTATTTTTTTTATTGGGGATGTAATTCTTAGGTGTCTGGATTTATATTCTTTTTCGGGTTGCGGAATGGTGTGTGGGGCCTACGGGTCCAATTATTGGTGGGTATTTTTTCAACGTCAGAGTTCATTCTACTATTTTGTTTAGATATAGAGTATCTTGAGCTCAATTAATGAAGATTAATAATTTTTTATTTTCTGAGAAAGGTACAAAATAAATTTATCCAAAACTCAGATAGATTTTTTTCCAAAAC
Source organism: Umbellularia californica (assembly GCA_028538565.1). NCBI lineage: Eukaryota > Viridiplantae > Streptophyta > Magnoliopsida > Laurales > Lauraceae > Umbellularia > Umbellularia californica. The sequence goes on from JAPQWN010000006.1 coordinate 28,441,312, forward strand.
TTAGATAATTGCCAAAAACTCAGATAGATTTATCCAAAACTCAGATAAATTTGTCCAGAACTTAGATAAATTTGTTCTAGATGTCAGATAAATAGCCAAAAACTTAAATAGATTTGTTCACAACTCAGATAAATTTGTCCAGAACTCAAATAAGTTTATTCCAGAAATCAGATAAACAGTCAAAAACTCAGATAGATTTGTCCAAAACTCAAGTAAATTTGAAAAAAAAAAATACAAAACTCAGATAAATTTGACTTTGATTGGAATGGGGATGGACTTTTGGAACGGGCCAGGTCGAACTTCACCTGGAGCCAACCCGCAACTGCTACAAAGCCCATGCCCACTTTCTTCTTCTTCTTCGTTCTGGAATCAGAAACACAAAAGCCATCTTCCGTTCGCCTTCTTCCTCGATTCCGACGATGGCATGGCTTGGCCTCTCTTCTCTATCAATGGGTCACGAACCCAGGTTCCAGGTTGTCTTCTCCAAAAACTCCGAGCTGTCTTCTCCATCAACGGTGGCAAAATCGGCCTTCACCTGGGTCACAAACCCAGGTTCCAGATCGTCTTCTCCGATCTGTTCGGTTTTGTAATAGGAAACCGGAATCACCATTCCATCTTTCTGCTGCAAGCAACGAGCCCAACACTTACCAAGCCGGATCCTCTTCACTGTCTTCTTCGGTATCAACCAGAACCATCAAGAGTCCAAGTCGGTGTAAACCAACTGCTCTGTAGCCATATAGGAGTTGTAAGTCCTATATGAGAAACGTCTGGTGGCAATCCCCCTTCTCTGGCGACACGCAGGAACGACGCTGGCTCAGGAAATTCTGCGATGGCGCAGAAGATTGTCTTCTTCTTCGTTTCGTGTTCTGCAAGTCTAGGGATTGAAGAAGAAGAGGAGAATGGAAGATTTAAAATTTCAAAATTTAAAATTTTATGCTTAATTAGTTAAAAGGGCAAATCAGTCATGAAAATATATGAGGTGGCGTGTCTAGGGACCTCTGTCCATTAGGTGACGTGTCTAGGGACCTCTTACCGAAATATGTCCAAGCTGCATGGACTACAGGCCTTAGAAGAAAAATTGATGGACTGGAGGCCTTACAAGTCCTATATGAGGGACCTTTCGCTAATTATCTCTAATATTTTTTTATAAAATTCTACAAACATAAAATTGCTTGTTGAATCTGTCACGACCCCAAATCCGGTGTCGCGACCCCGGACCAAGTTCGGGAACCAAATCCGGGATCGGGACTGATTGAGTGAAGCCAATAATAAAAGATATGTTTACGATCCAGCGTACACGGGTTAACAAAGAACACACACTACCCGTGCACGTGATTTCCCACAGGTGTCCGCGGTGAGGATATTCCAACACACATAACCATTTAGTATAATTGCGGAAGCGTGTAGTAAATCATGCATGTATTTCATTTCCCAAAATATCAAGGCTGATTACATTTGAATATGAGTATCAGAATGAGCAATGTCCTAAAGCATAACCCAAAAGTACATATTCAAGTTTAATCAGAAGATCAGTTAATTACAATTTCCAAAAATAGAGGCCAATAAAGGCCAATATAAACAAAACAATAACCACCAGAAATCTATCCAAACAATCCCCCAAAATGTTTCGCAACTCGGCAGCCCGATGTTTACATAACATCGTCAGCACGCCACTCAACTAGCGGTTGCGGTTCTCCGACCGCCTCCTCTGGCTCCTCCTCGGGATAACCGACAACGGGACCTGAGTACCAAAGCAAAGGGTCAGACACGACGGTCTGGCAGGTAGATGAAAAGATATGAACATTAATAATAAAAACCTTTACTTTGGAAAACATGCAAACCTGTTTAAACAATGGCTTTCAAAAGCAAATGAATCATTTCATTGAAACACATATGCAGTAATAAAACATGTAAGGTAACCAAGGAAATCGGGAAACAATCAAGATGGCATCCACAAGAAGCTAAATCCTCTATCACCGAAGTGACGTGAGTATCGGGTGTTGACCTCGGTCACCGAAGTGAGGAGGTGCAACCAAGTTACATATACATATACAATAATACGGGACGGGACCGCGGTGGCAAACCGGGTATCGGGAATCACGGTAGCGAACCGGATATCGGGAACCACGGGAGCGAGCCGGGTATCGGGACGGGACCACAGTTAATAAACCGGGTATCGGGATCCAAGCTGCAGCTGGCGGGACAGGAAGGGATCTCCAAGTCGGTAGATCAGACCGATAAGGTTATCCAAGCTTAGTGGTGCCGACTCATAGGACAAATCACATAAATCGAGACGAGTATAAAACAAATCCAGTGCAAGGCTATAAGCGGGCAAGACGGGGTGCTCAAGGCACAATCATCATTTCAGTATCAGGTCATGCGCATCGGGGCTAGCACAAGGCTACAAATACGGTTCCGTGCTTTCGGGGTTCATAAATCATAACTCGTAAATTTCGGATATAAAAGAGTGAAATAAGCTTTCGAAATATCGGGATGAGTATCAAGGTTCGAAGTCGATTCAAGTGCATAGGGATCCCGAATGTCTATTTGATAAAACTTGGTACTCTTTGAATTTAAGGGCATTCCGGCTCCTTATACACTTGAAGGTTTCCAAACTTCCATGAAATGCTTGTGATAATGGTTTCGTTCTCATCTGGGCTCCATACGTCACCCCAAAGTTCTCTTGACACAACAAGGCTCCCAAAGGACCTTTCACAAACCATGAAAATGTTTCACTATAGCTCCAAACACATCCCTTGTGCAACAGCAACCATCGCTCGAGCGGACATTGCAGTTCGCTCGAGCGGATGAGCCTCTGGAAATGGTTTCTGGGAGGGTTCGCTCGAGCGGACAATACAGTTCGCTCGAGCGAACCTGCCCAGTTCAGGATGGCACGAGCGAACGATTTGTGCGCTCGACCCAACAACTCAATGGATGGCTGCTGGAAGGGTTCGCTCGAGCGGACACTGGGTTCGCACGAGCGAACAGCTCTCTGGAATGGCACGGACCCTTTCCTGGGCAGTTCGCTCGAGCGAAGTGTCAAGTTCGCTCGAGCGAACTGTCCAGAACTGAGTTCGGGACGGTTCTGCTCTTCCATTCTTCCCTTCTCACAAAACCCATATTGAGCCTCTTTCCTACAACATAATGGGAGGCTCTCAACTCCTTTCAATCACCACTCAACCATCAACCAATTTCTTCATTTTACATTCATACAATTACTAAGAGAAGGAAACATCCATTACCACAAAGTTTCACTTAGGCATTGTACACAAGATGAACTCAAAACTACAATCCATGATTTAAAGACAATAGATGAAACCAAAAGCTAGAAATCATGTTTCAAGACAATAAAGAGGCTTACCAACCTCATTCAAAGCATTTAACATCATTGAATGCAATTAAAACAAAGCATTAATGAAGTAATGATTCAAACACATTTGTCATAAAAATCATTGAAAGCTAAACTATCCATTCAATCCACTTGCCTCAAGGTTCTCTATGCAATAAATCAAGCTATTATCTCTTCCTCCAAGCCAAGAATGCTATCTACACAAAAACCCCCAAATCCAAACCCTAAAATGGGTTAAATCAAGAAACAAGAAGAAGAACTCACAACAATGAAGATAGGGCTCTCCCAAGACTAGAAGAACATGGATCTAAGATATTAGGGAGGAAGCTTACTTGTAGGTTCTCCAAATGGACAAGGTGAGATCAATGAGGGTCTTGAGTTGAGTAGATCCTTCCACAAATGGTATCAAAGAGAAGCTTGCAAGGAGAGGAAAAGGGTGGTGATCTCCATTCCTCAAAAGATGCAAGGTTGGTGGGGATTTGGGAAATGTAGAAGCAAGAAGAAGAAGAAAAGAGGGAAAGAAAACCCTAGGTTCCTCTTGTGCTGGAAAAAGGGAAAATGGAAGAAGAGGGTTCTCTACTTAAAGCTATTTGGAGTGGGCTCCACCATCTAGAAACTCTTTGGGCTGAAATCACTATTATCGGGACCTCGGACGAAATCGACGAAGAAGAGAAAAGTGATCGTCGAAATATCTAGTTTCCAAAAAGTATATGTTTCGCGGGTTTTAGGGATATCAAGTTTTGGGTACAGATTTCATGTATAATGACTGTTTTGCCCTCAATGCAAGAAAATCGGGTTTCGGGGTTCCGAACGGGTACGGGATCAACATGAAAGTTGTAGGGATTAACAAGACGAGTAAAACGGAATATAAATGCAATTCACTGGGATACGAACAATCCCCCACACAATAGTAAAGCCAACCAAAAAGGGAACCCCCAAAGGGTCCCACCCACACAAAGCACTAAAACTCTCCCAAAACCATAAAAGAGCTATTCTAGTCCAAGCTTAGTCAAAAATCACTAATCGAACTTAGCACTAATACGCAACATAATTAGCACTAATCGAGGTCACTCGGGTCGGGGTCTTACATCCGGGGTCCGTGAATTGAGAGTTATGTTTCTCCCAAAATCCGCGTGTGTGAGGATTACAAATTCCAACACACTCTGAATATTTAGCGGAAGCTTTCATGGTGTTGCGACTTGGAGTCCGTGGCCATTGGATTCCGCACCGCACTCAACCCAAGCATGTAGTCATCTCATCAATGATCCATCTCAGACTGGAATAAACTATCATGATAAAAGTACAGAGCTGACAGTAACAGGGTATTACATTCCCATACATATTCAAGTTACAATTAACAATGTGTATTAATTACAAATCCCAAGAAAAAGGCTAATAGGAGCCATACAAGAAAACAAGCTAATGATCCCTACCCGTATGTGACGTAATACCGGTGTCAAGTTCAATGTCTATATGACATAGCCGACAAACAACCTGAAAGCTCATGGCTCCACAGCTAACACGTGCACTCATCTCGGGTGAAGAAGTCTGGACCTGAGTACCAAAGTAGTGGGTCAGACACGACGGTCTGGTAGGTGGATGAAAAGATATAACGATATACTGAACGATAAAACAAGTAATAAATCATGTCGTCTGATCAAGATTGTGCATAATTACAAATGTATAAGAAATCATGAACATCTGACAAAATCCGGTATTCATATAAAACAGGTATGAAATATAAATATTTGACAAATCATGTATTCCTTTAAAGCATGTATAAAACATGAACGTTTCACAAATCGGGAACTTATGTAAATCATGTGTAAACAATAACCATTTCACAAATCGGGAACTCATTTAAAACATGTATAAATAATGAACATTTATTAATAAAAGACATGATCAATATAAAGCAGTACGGGTATCAAGGATCAGGAACTATCAAGATGGCAACCACACAAAGCTAAATCCTCTATCACCGAAGTGACTAGAGTATCGGGCGTTGACCTCGGTCACCGAAGTGAGGAGGTGCAACAAAATTTACATATACATATACAATAATACGGGACGGGACCACAGTGGCAAACCGGGTATCGGGAATCACGGTAGCGATCCTGATATCGGGAACCACGGGAGCGAGCAGGGTATCGGGACGGGACCACGGTTAATAAACCGGGCATCGGGATCCATACTGCAGCTGGCGGGACAAGAAGGGATCTCCAAGTCAGTAGATCAGACCGACAAGGTCATCCAAGCTTAGTGGTGCCGACTCATGGGTTATATGCAAGTAAACAAAACAAGTACATGTATGCATGTTCTCTTTTTTTTGGCTCATGGGCTCGCACTACAAAGCTCTGGCCCCATATTGCCTCAAGGTTTGATTCTCATGGATCATATACAAGAAATCAGGTCAAATAAATACATATGACGGGACGGGATACCCATAGGCACAAAACATATCTGTCTCGGGTCGGGCATAAACGGGTTAGCAACATGCTAAAAGAACAACATAAATTTCAATATCTTCGGGGGCAAGTTTAGTCATAAAATATGAGATTTAAAGTGTACAAGTGAAATTCGAGTTTAAATAAGACATAATGGATTTCTATACTTTCCCGGGTCAAACGTTGAGGGTCCTAGATTGAAATCAATGTGAATGGGGTCCCGTATGTCTAATTTGACATATACTTGGTACTCCATGAGAATTAAGGACATCTCGGATCCCTATGCACATTGACGAGTCTAAGGATCCTTAACGAATCTCCATAATGGGGTTTCTCTTCATCCGGACTCCATTCAATGCCTTCCAAGTTCTTACAATGCATTGGGGCGCTCGAAGGCCCAAATATCTTTTTATATCCGGCAAGGCATGGCCGGACTAGCAAAATGCTAAATACAGTTCAATGTTTTCGGGAATGAACATAAAAACTTCGGGAACAAAGCAATGCAATTAGCCTTTCGAAATTCCAAGATAGACATCGGGGTTCAAAACTAATTTGAGGTGGATAGGGGTCTCGTATGTCGTTTTCATAAAATACTTGATACTCTTGAAGTTTGGAGACATTCCGGGCTCCTTATACACTTTGGCTATTTTCCACAACTCTAATGGATACCTTGTGATTATGGTTTCTTTCTCATCCAGGCTTCATACGTCACTTAATAAATCTTCCGACACAACGGGGCTCCCCATGAACCTCTCACTATCATATAAATGTTTTACTTCAGCTCCAAACATGTCTCCAGTGAATCAGCACCCATCGCTCGAGCGGACATTACAGTTCGCTCGAGCGGAGAGGTCTCTGGAATGGTTTCTGGGAGGGTTCGCTCGAGCGGACCCAAGTTCGCTGGAGCGAACCTGCCCAGGTTCAGGTTGGCACGAGCGAACGATTAGTGCGCTCGACCCAACCACTCACTGGATGGCTGCTGGAAGAGTTCGCTCGAGCGGACACTGGGTTCGCACGAGCGAACAACTCTCTGGAATAGCACGAACCCTTTCCTGGGCAGTTAGCTCGAGCGATGTGTCAAGTTCGCTCGAGCGAACTGTCCAGAACTGGTTTCGTGGACAGCTCTTTTCTCCATTCTCCTTCTCTTACAAACCCATTTTTCTTGAGGTTCCATCATACACCAAAAGAGGGCATGTAAGCACCTCAACATTTTCTTCAACAACCCCATTCAAACTCCTCACAACATCCACCAATCATCCATCCATTCATTCATTTCCACATTCATTCACAAAGGGAAAGATGTAACCACAATTGCAAGGATTCATTCAAGTCTTAGGCATAAGATAAACAAAGGCTATCAATCATATTTCAAGACAATAAATGGGCTAAACAACCCCTTTCTAAAAGCATTTATAACACAATAAATGCAAATGAAATCAATCATTAACGAGACAATAAATCAAACATGATGATCATGGAAATCATTGAAAACAAAAACATCCATTAGATCCACTTGCCGTAGGTCTTCTAACAAGCAATCCAAGCTCTAAACCAACTTTCCAAACCAAGGTCCAAGCTACAAGCAAAACACCCAAAATAAAACCCTAAAATGGCAAAACCAAACCAATTTAAAAGGAAAACTTCCAAAAATCGAAACAAATCTTCTCAAAGGCTAGGAGGACACAAATCCAAAAGATTAAAAGGATCCCTTACTTGGAAGTTCTTCAAAAAGCAAGAGGTTGCTCAAAGGAAATCTTGAAAAGCTTGGTTTTCTTCAAAAATGACATCAATGGATAGCTCTTGAGATGAGGATGAAAATGGTAGAGTCCAATCTAGGTTTAGTAATGGTTTGGTGGTGCTATGAGATGGAGAAAGCCAGAAAGGGATGGAGAAAAACCATGGCTGATGGGGCTGCTCCTCTCTTAGAAATTAGGTCAAGGAAGAAGAGAAGAGAAGAAGGGTTCCTTTTATAACAAAGAGGAGATGGGTCCCACCACTTAAAGTACTAGTCGGGCTAAAAACATGCATTTTGGGACCTCAAATGGGTTTGACGAAGAAGACAAAGTTGATCAACAAAATTTCTAGTTTCTAAAAAGTATATGTTTTGCGGGTTTTGGTGACATTGAAAATCGTGTCCAGATTTTTGGGTGAAAAGACTGTTTTGCCCTCAAATTGAGAAAAGTCGAGTTTAGGAGTTTCAAACGAGGACGGGTCCAACATGAAAGTTGTAGGGATTAACAATATAAGTTAAATGGGATGAAAACACAATTTTTAGGAAATCAAAATAAACCCCAAGTTCACACAAAATCTCAATAAGAACCCCTAAAGGGTCCCACAAGTTAAGAAGGTTCCCAAAACTTTTGAAAACCAAAGAAAAGGGTAGTTAAACTAAGAAAGTTAAACAGACAACCACTAAAGCCACTGAGAAAACTAAATCACGATTAAAACCAAACTAAACTGGAAAATCTGGGGTCGGGTTCTCACAGAATCTGTTAAGCCAAAACATTAGTGTTATCATTGATTAGGAGATCCGTTTAATGTGCCGGATCAGGCTATACATAGTCAACTAAACTTGTGTAAGGCTTAGAGTTTACCGCTACCTTTAGCTTCTATTTGAATGTTCCGTGGATTTGACATACACACATCCTCTCCAGCTTAAGTTATGGTCTGGATCTTATCAACACTATTTGAAGCCTTTAGATCTACATCCAGACCATTACCTTCTCTCTTCCATGATTTTCACGTGAAGTGTGTGTGAAGGGTTGGTTTTGCGGGTCCAACTATACTGTAAGAAAATTTTAGAAAACAAAACTGTATAGTAAGAAAAATAGTGACTCTAGCCTATTTAAAACTCTGAAGTTTATTATTTTGGTGTTATGGATGCAAACTAGTCAAATCGGGTCGAAACCATGGTGGACTCTGACTTGAATCCATCTTTATAGATTAGATCCAAATTGAGATCCATATCTGTAAGACCCCGACTCGAGTAACCTCGATTAGTACTAATTAAGTCGTGCATTAGTCTTAAGCGTGATTAGTGGTTCGTGGTTAAGTTGGGATTATAATATCTTTTGTTATAGCTTTGGGGAATTTCGAGTGCCTTTGTGATTAGTGGGGGCCTTTGGGGGTTCCTTTTATGACTTTGCGTTTACTTGGGGGATTATCCGAGATTCAGGTAATTTGTATTTCAACCCCGTTTTACACATCATGTTTATCTCTACAACTTTCATGTTGATCCCGTCCCCGCCCGGAACCCCGAAACCTGACTTTCCTAGCATTGAGGGCAAAAAAGTCTTTTTACACTAAATCTGGACACAAAAAATGATATCCCCGAAACCCTCGAAACATATACTTTTTAGAAACTAGATATTTCGGTGATCATTTTTCCCTTCTTCGTCGAATTCGTTCGAAGTCTTGAAAACCATGATTTCAGCCCACAAAGATTTCAAGTGGTGGAGCCCACTCTTGACTTGTATATAAACACAACTCTTTTTCTTCTTTTCCCTTCTCCTTTCTCCAGCACAAGTCTCATCCATCTAGGGTTTTCTTTTTCTCCTCCTTACTTCTTGCTCTACCTTCTCCTAAATCACCACCAACCTTACACAAATTGAAGAATGGATGTTATCTTCTTCTTCCTATCCTTGAAGGCTCTCCATTGATACCATTTTTGGAAGAAACTCCCCATTCCAAGATCCTCATTGAGATATTCTTGCCCCTTTGAAGACCCCACAAGTAAGCAATCCCTCCCTTTTTCTTTGATATGTATTTTCTTAGACTTTGGGAGTCTCCATTTTCGTTATTGAAAGTTTCTTCTTCTCCATTCCTTGTTTTGACCCTTTTAGTGTTTTGTATTTGGTTTTTTTTTTTTTTTGGTGTAACTTGGAATCTTTGCTTGGAAGAGAGTTTAGAGCTTGATTGGCTTGATTAGAGTCCCAAGGTAAGTGGATGAATGTGTATTTGAGTATTAAATGGTTTTCATGAGAAATGTGATTGGTTTTATCATCTTGTTTAACTTGCATTGATTGTGAAATAAATACTCATGAAAGAGTCTTGTTAGTATATTTAATGTTTTGGAAACATGTTGGTTGGTAGTCTTTATTTATCTTCTGGATGTAGCTCAAATGAGTCTTTGTGGTTGTTGAGTTCTCTTTCTCTTTTCTTGTGGTTGAATGTGATTGGGAAGAAAGTGAAACGATGGTGGTTTGTAGGAGGATTGATGGCGTTGTGAATGGGGAAAAATGTTGAATGATGAATTGGAGGAGCTTTTAGCTCAGCTTTGTTGCAGGAAAATGAATGAGAAAGGAGGAGAACTGTTTTCTGCAACTGATCAGTCGGTTGGCGGTCACCTGTCGGCCCGACCAGTTTCGGTTACAATTCCAGAGAGCTGCTTTTCTTTTCTGAAGTCGCGGTCAGCCCCGTGGTCAGCTAGTGGCTAACCGCCGAGCGCATTGGCGGTTAACAACCAACTAACCGCTAGGTAGCCGACCTTACCTAGGAATTTGAGAATTGAAGAGAAATGAAAGGGGTTCCCATCCCAATCGCTCGTGGACCCTTTTGAGAGCGATGGGCATTATTCACCTGAGACTATGTTGGAGCAGGAAAGAAATCACATCACAAAGATTCATTGAAGTTTTTGGAAAATTTCCATGGTGTATAATGGGCCCGGGATGTCCCCAAACTCAAGGAGTACCAAGTTATTACTAAAATCGACATAGGGATCCCTATTCACCTTTAACAAATCTTGAACCTGATATTTTCCCCGAAATTCCAATAGTTCATTTGTATTTCCTTGTTCCCGAGATTTACACTATATGGCTGTCATCCCCGAAAGCATTGAAAATGTAGTTGTAAAAGTCATTAGTCCCGAAGTATAATGCCCGACATGAAATGACAGTTGTGCCTTTGAGCACCCTGTTCCGCCCGTTTATTTACTTGCACTTGATGTATTTTACACTTGTCTTGATCTCTATTATTGGACATATGAGTCGGCACCACAAAGGTTGGATAACCTTGTCAGTCTGATCCACTGACTTGGAGATCCCCCTCTTGTCCCACCAGCTGCAGTTTGGATCCCGCTACCTTGGTTCCTGATGCTCGGCTCGCTACCGTGGTCATGTCCCGTATATTATATGTAAATGTATATTTTCGTTGAGTCTCCTCCCTTCGGTGACTGAGGTCAACGCCTTTATATGGTCTTGTCACTTCGGTGATAGGGGACTTAGTTTCGTGTGGTTGTCATCTTGCTTGTTTTCCGATTCCTTGGTTACCTTTACATGTTTTATACTGTATAAATGTTTTTCATTAAATGATTCATTTATTTTAGGAAAATTATCGTTCAAGCAGGTTTAAATGTTTTTCAAGGTAAATTTGTTTATTGTTTTATTGTTATATCTTTTCACCCACCTGCCAAACTGTCGTGTTTGACCCATTTCTTTGGTACTCATGTCCAGTCGTTGGTTATCCCAAGGAGGAGCCCAAGGAGGCGGTCAGTGAACTGCAGCGTTTAGTCGAGTGGCACGCCAATGATGTCATTTAGACATTCGGTTGCTTCAAGATTCGATTCATTTTGGAGTTGTGGATAACTCATTCTTTTGGGAAACTATTTTGGGTTGTATTGGCCTTTGTTGGCCTCTATTTTTGGGAATGTAGCTAACTTATATTTTGTATAAATATTGATATTTACTTTCGGGAATGCGCTAATGATCATTGCTCATTCTGATACTTGTTATACATGTGCTATCAATCTTATTATTAGAGATGAATTGCATGTTTGATTTACCACACGCTTTTGCACTTAAACAAAACATTTATATTGTAGTGATGATATCCTCACCACGGACACCTGTGGGAAATCACGTGCATGGGTAGTATCTTATTCTTTTTAGACCCGTGTACACATGTTATGTTTTATGGAACCAACCAAACATTCATTTATATTCATCCAACACTAGTCCTGATCCCAGATTAGGTCCCGATAACCCAGTCCGGGGTCGCGACAATGTCCAATGTGGGACCTATTGTTGTCTTAAAATACAAATTTAGTTTTAGCATTCACTGGGGAAAAAAAATTGGTTCCAATAGGTCCAAAATAAGATTTGGAGTGCATTATTATAATTAAATATAAAGTTTCAAAATAAATTTGTTACATTGTATGGACTCAATCCATCAGTTGATATAAAAAAATGATTAATTTCTTTATTTGTCAATAAATTTATGCTTTCCTTTCATGAGATGAATGGTGTTTTTATTACTTAATGCACATGACCAATACATATGATATAATGGTTCATTAGTATATTAGATGTGATATATGTGTATGGATGAGATCCATAGACGGGAGACATGTGTCACAAATCTTATACTTAAATATCTTCATAACCAGTGATGAGAATGAGCATCTCATCTGATAAGGTTGCAGCACTTTGATCACTATGAGATAGTGTGATTTGTCTTGATCATCAGAATGAAAGATTCTGGATCATGGTGTTGGTAGGTTGGATGTATTGAAGGACCATGAGAAGCACCTTATGGAATACTATCTTGAGTTTAAGGTCTATTCTCATAATTCCCTAGCAATAGGCTCTCAATCCTGAGACATTGATGAACTCAAGTTTCTATCTATTCATTTGCTTTGAGTCACCAATGAGTGAGACCAGCCAACCGTAAGTCAACGCCTCGATGTCTTGGGTATGTGGTAGTAGGACTGTTGAAACATTGAATGATCAAGATAGAATCTATCTCTATCATCCCCTTGTGCCATTTAATAGATTTGTCATTAGTAAGTGCGCACCCATCTCGATTAAGAGTTAATTGGATGGTACTTGATGGACGCGAAAAAAGGGGGAATCTTCCGTCCTCTCCCTCCGCACCTCGGGGGCTAACCTGGGTCTCGGAGGAGGTAGGAAGATCTCGGGCATCAACATTTTTTGTACGGGTATGCCAGATTTACTTTCTACTTGGAATTTGGAATGGTGATAATCCGAAGATTCACCTTCACAAGTGGAAAGGAAATCAATCCTTTTTAATAACTTTTCAAATTGCATTAATATTAAGAAAAGAGACAAGTTTGTTTTTTTTTTTTTTAGAATGCCGTAAGAGGTGTTTTTGTTTGTTTGCCGTAAAAGGCGGTTTTGCCTTGAAAGGCGATTTTACAAAACTCATCAAATATGAAAGACAAGAATTGTGATTTCATTTTGTCTCTTTAAGAAATACAAACTACAATTAAAAAGTGAGAAAAGGGATCTAACTTCTCAGGAGATTGTGGGGACACGTTGAGATCGACGGTCGCAAGTCATGTATGGGCTTCGCTATCGTCCTTCAAATGAGAACATGTGATGCTTTGATTCTTTGGCTTGGCTCCTAACCTCAGTTTTTTAAAGGACAAGGACCAAGAGAAGGTCCTATATCCAATGAAAAACCAAATAAACGGGCTGAAAAGCCGCGTTTAGGCCATGTTGGAGCAGGAGAAGGCCTTGTGGGGGGGGGGGGGGGGGGGGTGGCCCCCCAATGGACGTTGATCACCTTGTGGTGCTTCCGGGAGCAAAGTAGCAGGACTTCGTTTCTCTCTTGGATTTTCTGGATTTTCAGAGCTTGCACTTGGGATCTATTTTCATCATGCTTTCTTCTTGGAATGGACCTCCTTTTATAGGCTTTTGGTAGCCATGAGGTGTTTATTGGCATTGATGGCCATGATGAAAGAATTGATGAGGAGTTACAAGTTGATTTTGTAACTCCTTTTTCAAGGCTTGTGATTGGCCGATGAAGGTAGTGGGTATTTAATCACCTTTATGCTTCATGATGATGGGAGTTTCATGGGTTTAATGCCATGATGACTTGGATTTGTAACTCCCAGATGCTTGAATCTGATTGGGCCGTCCAAAATAATGAGTTAATGACCGCATTAAGTTGTCATAAACGGGTCAATTAACGTCATTAAGTGGTCGCCAAGGTATGTGAAGAGTCGCGGGCCGCGCTGCGCCTTTTGAGATTCTTCTTGCGATCATCACGGGTGGATCCACGCATTATTTGATGTCGGATTGCGATGCAATTTCAGACGTTGATTGATGTTGGCGGGCCGGTGACATCTGTCTCGTCGATTTCACGATCGGTCGGACAGAAAGTACACTTTCTTGGTCAGCCGGTTGGCGATTTTGAGGCGATTGGTGATGATTTCATGCTTTTGACGGCGGATCCGAGATGTCAATGAAGATTAGTGGTTTTCGAGCATCAAACATTGCATTTTCCGAAAATCACAGAGGCCGGAACACCCGAAACGCAAAAACCATCGAAAAACGGACACTTTGGTGCAAAATCCGGCGACCCAGATTTGCAGGGTCGCCGGCGACCTTGGGCCAGGGTCGCCGGTGACCATAGGGCTTTGGCCCGTTTGGTCGCCGAGCGTCGTTTTCGGCCGTTTTTCTGTCTTTTTCGTTCCTTTTTTCTTCTGTATTTTTCTTGACATTTTTCCTCAATTATTAACTTCACTTTCTTGGAGAAAACTTGACGAGAACCCGCGCGAAATCGGAGTACAAAGTTTCCCATTTTTCGGGAAAGCCGAAGACTTTGTAGCCGATTTTCCGTCAAGAGTCGAAACTAGGTCAAACGATGTCGGAATGACCTGAAAATTGAGGTGAAGCTTCTTGAGCAGTGGATAGGACCAACCATGGGCTTTTATTTGAGTTTTGAAGCCGTTTGGGGTCCCATCGATGCTTCACTTGATTTTGTTGCGGGGAAAATGCCGAGCTTTGATATGTGGTCAAACGATGTCCGATTGACCTGAAATTTGACGAGGAGCCTATTGGAGTCATTTTGAGACGTTCCATGGGCTCCGTTTCGGATGCCATGGTCCCAGGTTGCTCCGCCGCCGGTAGGCTTGATTTTCTCTCGGAGCATCGAAACCTGGTCAAACGTTGTCGGAATGACCTGAAATTCGATGTGCAGCCTTTTGGAAGCATGTTGAAGCCATTCATGTATTTTGTTTGATGAGTGATGGCTTCGGCGGTTTCCGCCGCCGGAAGGCTTGATTTCTCTGCTCGAGCATTGATGGAGGGTCAAACGTTGTCGGTTTGACTTGAAATTCGGCATGGAGCCCTTTGGAGACGTTCTGGAGTCATCCGTAGGCTCTGATCAAAGTTTTGATGTCTTTGATGATGTCGCAGCCGGAAGCACTTGTTTAGCTGTCGGAGCAGTGAAATTAGGCCAAACACTGTCGGAATGGCCTGAAACCTCAGGTGTACCCCTCTTTTAGCTGTCTTGAAGGATCTCTCAGTTTCTGTCTGATTCTGAAAAGATCTGATGCTTGAAGTAGCCTTGCCTGTTTTGTAGCAGGATGCAGCTTCACGAGGCTTCTTGATGTGGAGGAGACATAGTGACTTTTTTGGTGTCAACAAATGCCCCCCTCGAGGTATAGCGACGAGTAGCTTTTGGAGTCGATGTGCCTTGAAGAGAAACTTGGAGGAGAGATTCCAACTTGACCAAGAGTCTTGAGCTTTTTTTTTTGAATAGCCTTCTGAGTTTCCGGGGGAATTTTATGGTAGTGAGAAGGATCACGTACCATCTCAAGGCAAAGTTTTGAAAATGACATGGGGTGTTTGGATTTTGGGTTTTGGATTTTGATTTTTGACCTTGTGACCTAACAAGCTGTATGTGGCAGGTTAGGGGGTCGAGGTTTGATTTTGATTTTGACCTTGTGACCCAACAAGCTGTATGTGGCAAGTTGGGGGGTCAAATTTGGTTTGTTGGTTTTGGATTTTGATTTTTGTTTTGGTCTTGTGACCTAACAAGCTGTATGTGGCGAGCTAGGGGACCGGAATTTGATTTTGTGAAATGTCAATTTCAAGATTTTGGCTCAATTTGGTTCATGAGGTTGGATGGTTTGGTTTTTGGAAACTCATGAGACTTTCTTTTCTCTTTTTTTTTTGAATGGTCCCATCAACTCAACAGAGGCATGAGACTCTTTTTTTGCTCTTTTCTTTTTTTTGCTCTTGGTAAGAGGAATATTTTGACTAAAAGCCACTTTTAGTGCCTAGGTGGTCAAACCTGGCTCATATGGGCTAGCCCATGGGACCTTAGGCTTTGGATATGGCCTAGATCTCATATGGTGTCATATTTGTAAAGAATATCTAAAAATATCTCTTTTGTGTAGAGAATATCTAAAAATATCTTTACTTGGAGAGAATTTCTCAAGTTTTCTTTTTGTGGAAAGATTCTCTCAAAATATCTTTCTTTTTGGGAAAGTAGCTAAATTTTAGCACTTACCTCCTTTCTTTTCTCCTTGTTTCCTCTTTTGGCTTGCTCTCTTCTATAAAAGCAAGAGGGTTGATGCTTTTGCTCCATTGCTTTCTTTTTTGCAAGAAATCTTTAAGAGTGCTTTCCAACATAAGAAGTGCTTTCTCTTCTTCAAGGATCTCCAAGCTTTTCTTCTTCTTCTCCATCAATGGCTTCAAGTAAGTTTTCTTCCTCGTCAAGAATCTCTAATGTAGAAGTAGCTTCTTCATTTTTTTTTTCTTCTTCTTTTTCTTTTCTTTTCTCATTTTCTTCTTTTCTTTCCTCCTCTTTTTTTTTATGCACGTTTTCCCCCTTTTTTTTTTTTTCGTGCTTCTCTTTTTTTTCTTTTTTTTCTTTCTTTCTTTTTTTCCTTTTTTTTTCTTTTTCACGGTTTTCTCTCTTTCTTTTTTTTTTCGTGAACTCTTTTTTTTTCTGTTTTTTTTCACGCTGATTTCTTTTTTTTCTTCTTTTTTTTGTTTCAGCATTTTTCTTTTCTTTTCTTTTTTTTTTTTGCTATTTTTTTTTCTTTGCTGGCTGTACGGACAGGTCCGTACGGACCTGACCGTACTGCCATGTGGCAGTGGGCCAAAAAAAAAATTTTTTTTTTTTTTTTCTGAGATTTTTTTTCTTTTTCTTTTTCCTTGTTTGCTCACCATGATAATGAGGTTATGCAATTTCAATATGTATGCATTTTTTTTTGTTTGATGCATCAAGATAGAAGGCTAAAGTCTCTAGGTCAAGCCAACATGATTTTTGACTTGGACAAAGTTTGATTGGTTTTGACCAAATTGGGTTGGAATTGGTCAAACTTTGGTCAAGGTTTTCCTAACATCTGTTGCATGATGATATTATTTGATGCATGATTTTTGTAAATGGATTTGGAAGTATGATGATGCATACCTGAAAATCTTTTGCAAGTATCGGGATTTTGAGCTCGCAGCGATGTTGAGCTCTTTCTCGGTCTTGCTGGATTTTGAGGAAGTTCGCAATTTTTGGATTCTGAAGCTCGCAGCAATGTTGAGCTCTTTTCCAGATTTTGCGGAAGTTTGATGAAATTGACTCTTTCTCACAGGGATGTTGAGTTCAAGCCTTCTTTGAGAATTCTCCACTGACTATGAGCTCGCAGCGATGTTGAGCTCATCTTCAGGCTTCTTGTCTTTTTCAGAGTATTTTCCTTTTCTTTGGAATTGCCCCGGCACCATGTCAAAATTTTGCTAGAATTTTTTGTAGCAGAATTCTGTCATTTCGATGTTGATTGATCTTTTCTCTTCCATCTTTTGCAAGTAGTTCTTCTAGAATGAATAAGGGTAAAGGTCCTGTTACTGACGCACCTCGTCGGTCTACTAGATCTTCCAATGCTGCCGTTCAGCAAGCTTGGGAGAAGGTCCAGTTTGTGGAGAAAAACTTGGAAGAATGCGATTCTCTCAATCGTGATGAGATGAGACAGCGATTGATCGCTCTCAAGGATGAGGAGTTCTATAAGATCATGGTAAGCAGCCGTCCCTGGGTTACGGATGATCAGAGCGTTGCGCTCAAGCCTACCTTCTTCTTCGGTGATGCAGTCCCTGACGACTTGACATACCAAAGGAGATGTTTTCAGTTCTCTTACACGGTAGATGGTGAGGAGAGAACTATTTCTACCCGGTCATCTTTTGATCGGACCATCTCGATCCTGAGCCTTTCTCCCATGTGCCCTAAGAGGGAAGATCTTCCGAGCTGGGTGAAGAGGACCAGTATGATCAAGACCGGGATTTTTATTGGTGGACCTTCCGATTTTGCAGAGAAGCCACCTGTCCGTATGGACGTGTTGATGCCAGCCAGTGGCTACCAAGGTTCTGATCATCCATCGGTTGATTTGAGACCGGTGGGCCTTGGCGTTTTTCAGGGTGACGGCAGCAATTGGGTGAAGCCTTTTCGACTTCGTGGCCGTTTCAGTGCTGACTCGAGCTAGGAGTCATGGACTGATCACACCCTGAGGATCGGTGAGGCCGTTCTTCGGGAGGCCGAGATTTTCGATGCGGTTCGCGCTTTTAAGCAAACCATCGTTTTCTCCGATGAGGCTTTCATGGCCATGCTGGAGTCATTCCTTCCACAAACCAACACCTTCATTGTGACGAATGGTGAGATTGGTTTTTCTTTGAAGGAGCTGAGCGCCATCACTGGATTGCCTATTCTCGGCAAACTCTATGAGGAGTTTATGCCTATTGACAGCGTCCTTGAGGAGCAGTCTGAGGAGTTTAGGCTTGTGTACTTTCAGCTTGTCACCTTCTACGATTTTTTAAAGGAGAAGGAGGGCTCGAAAGTTAGATGCAGCAGTTGGAGAAGTTGCAGCTCCAACTTTTTTGACAGCGAGGATTCTTCTGATGGCATGGCCCAGGATGCTAGGGCTAAAACATCAAGTTTGAAGAAGATCGCTGCTATGCGAGAAGATTTGAAGAAGTTCTTCGCAAGCACGGATGCCATTTGTCCTGACATTGTGTTGCGGAGAGATCTCGTTGTTTACCTCACTTATTGGCTGGGTGAGGCTGTTTTTGCTGGAGGAGATGGAACGCACATCAGGCCGCACTGTATTTTTCCGGCTTGTCATATGGCGTTTGGAGAGCGGCTGGCTTTGATACCTGCTCTTTACTCCTATTTGTGTACCGAACTGCAGGCTGCTGCTTTCCTGGTTCGGCTTGGGCTTCCCATGAACAGGGTGTTTTCTGCCCACATCTTCTATTCGTGGTATGTATACCACTGTCCTAGCTTCCATCGTTTGGGAGTTGCACAGGATGAAGATCCCTTTATGATTCGTTTAGCTAGAGGGATAGCCGTTCACGAATCACTTTTATCTGCCCGTTTAAGGATCCGACGATTTAGGGACGTCGAGATTGGGCAGTCTTCAGTGAAGCTTTCTCCGGGCTTGCGGAAGAAGGCTTTTACTTTGGTGTCTCCCGTGATTCGACCAGGCCAGGGTCGGGAAGACACTATGCTTTGACGGACGTGGAGAAGAGGTGGCTCTTCAACATACGGGTTGGTACGATGGTGTACCACAGACATCTTTTCGTCGATATCCAACCGTATGTCCCTTCGCGTTTTGCATTACAGCTTGGCTTCTCTCAAGGCGTTGTTGGAGGCCTTCGAGCATGGTGAAGCGTTTTGGAGGTTTGCAGGATGGGAGAAATGCATGGGCATTTTATAGCGCCGATGACACTACCGCCATGATTTCCTATCCTGAGTTGCCCACCTTCCAGACTGCTGGTTTCACGAAGTGGTTCGTGGAGAGCTTTTCAGTGCACCGGGAGCTTTCCAAGAAAGAGCTCGATATTAAGCAATCTCCTGGGAAAGGTCTTGGCAAATCGGATGGTGTCCGTCGGGAGGAAGTTTTTGCCTTCCTTTCTGGAGAGAAGCACAAGATAGGCTTTCTCAATGGGCAGGACATCATCAGATCAGGAGTTGCACAGGGGATTCCTGGTGAGGTCCTGAGACAGCTGGAGGAGGAGGAGGCCGAGATTGCTGCTATGATACAGGCAGAGCATACGAAGGCTTCCATGGAGTCTACTGAGTAAAGTAGACCATCCAGTGAGGACTCTTGTGAGAGGCCTGAGGTTGATAGTGGGGCAGGATCGTCGAGCAGATTGACCCGCCGAGGCAAGAGGAGGAGAGGACAACGCCGTAACATGAGACGGCACGATAGTCCTTCTGATTTTGAAGTTCCTCTCACCATTGCTGAGGAGGTGTCTGAGGATGTTGACGAGCCTCCGGAGAAGAGAAGCAGAGAAGAGGAGACAGCTGGTATGATCCTCTTTCTTTCCTTTGTTTCTTTCTTTCTCTTGTGAAAGATTTTTGTTTTGATCCGCTGCTTTCTTTAGTTTTTTTTTTTAGTAGAGGATGATGTCCTAGTGATGCCTGAGGTTCCTGCCAATGAGGCAATGACGGATCCAGTCGTGGCATCTGAGGAAGAGCCTAGGGACTCTGGAGTGGTTCCAGAACTGTTGACACCAAAAATGTCACTTTGCCTCTTCAACATCAAGAAAGCTGCATGAAGTCGCAACCTGCCATAAATAGGCAATGCAATTTCTCCAAAAAAATCAAATCTTGTCAGAATCAAACAAAAACTGCAAGATCCTTCAAGACAGCCAAGGGAGGAGTACACAAGGAGTTTCGGGCCATTTCAGAATCATTTGGCCTAACTTCGCTTCTCCGACAGCTAAATTGACGCTCCCGGCGGCGACATCATCGAAGACGTCAAAACTTCGATCAGAGCCTACGGATGACTCCAGCATGTCTCAAAAGGGCTCCATGCCAAATTTCAAGTCAAATCGACAACGTTTGACCCTCCATCAATGCTCGAGCAGCAAAATCAAGCCTCCCGGCGGCGGGAACCACCGAAGCCTTCGCTCATCAAACCAAGTGCATGAGTGGCTTCAACATGCTTCCAAAAGGCTGCACGTCAAATTTCAGGTCATTCCGACAACGTTTGACAAGGTTTCGATGCTCCGAGAGAAAATCAAGCCTACCAGCGGCGGAGCAACCCAGGACCATGGTTTCCAATACAGAGCCTGTGGATCATCTCAAAATGACTCCAATAGGTTTCCTGTCAAATTTCAGGTCAATCGGACATCGTTTGACCGCACATCAACGCGCAGCATTCTCCCCGCAGCAAAAGCAAGTGAAGCATCGATGGGACCCCAAACGGCTTCAAAACTCAAACAAAAGCCTATGGTTGGTCTTATTTATTGCTCAGGAGGCTCCACCTCAAATTTCAGGTCATTCCGACATCGTTTGACCAAGTTTCAGCTTCTGGCGGAAAATCAGCAGCTCTACGCGACAAAGTCTTCGGGTTTCCCGGAAACTTGGAAACTTTGCACTCTAAAAATGCAAGGATTCTCATCAGGTTTTCTACAGGGAAATCAAGCCAATAAATGAGAAGAAATGTCAGGAAAAATACAGAAGAAAACGGCGACGAAAAAGACCACAAAACGGACCAAAAACAAGGGAAAAACCCCCAGGGTCGCAGCCCACGACCATGGTCCATGGTCGCCGGCGACCATGGAAGTCCGGGTCACCGGATTTTTCGCCGGTGACCCGTTTTTCCGTCCTTTTTCGCTTTTCGCGCACTTTGGCCCCTGTGGTTTCCTGAAAATGTGATTTTTAGTACTTGAAATTGACTCATATCCGACGACATCTCAGATCCGCCGTCAAAAGCATAAAATCATCATTGATCGCTCCAAGATCGCCGACCGGTTGACCTAAAAAGTGCTCTTTCTGTCCGATCGATCGAGAAATCGACAAGACAGATGTCACCGGCCCGCTCCTAGCTATCAATGCCTGAAGTTACATGTTCATCCGATGTCGATCAGCATGAAGATCCATCGATGATCATCGCCAGAAGAATTCCAAAAGACGCGGCGCGGCCCGCGACTCTTCAACTGCTCGGCGACCAATTAATGCAGTTAATTGACTAGCTTTATTGCAGTCATTAATTCATTTCTTTGGACGGCCCAATCAGAAGCAAGCATCCAGGAGTTACAAATCAATTAAGTCATGGCATTCAAGCCATGAAACTCCTCCCATTATGGTAATTAAGGTGATTAAAAGCCCTTAATCTCCATCGGCCAATCAGATTCAAGGAAAAAGGAGTTACAAAATCAAGAAATAAATCTTGTAACTCCTCCCATTAAAGCCATTAAAGCCCATAAAAGCCCTCCTAAATGGCTACCAAAAGCCTATAAATAGGAGAGCATTCCATTGAAATCCAGATCGGAAAAAAAGAGAGAAAAAAAGAATCCAGAGATCGGAAAAAGACAATCGAAAAAAGAGATCGGATCTGAAAAAGACGAACGGAAAACCGAAGATCGAAAGGTGCAGAGAATCCCGAATTCCAGACAGACAGAGTCTAGAGAAAGAGAGAAAATTCTGCAGAAATTCTACATCAAGCACCACTACAAGGTGACAAAAAGTCCCTTTGGGGGTACTCCCCCCCAAGGTCCTTACCTTCTCCCGCTGCCTCCAATGGTTTAGACGTGGCTTTTCAGCCCATCTACTTAGCTTTTTATTAGACATACGACCTCCTCTTCGTATTTGTCCTCTAAAATTCTGAGGTTATAGCCAAGCCAAGCGAATCAAGAGCATCCACTGTTCTCATCTGCATGGATGATGGCGAAGCCCATACATGGCTTGCGACCGTCAATCTGAACGAGTCCCCCACAATCTCCTGAGAAGTTAGATCCTCCTTTTCTTGCTTTTCATTGTAGTTTGTATTTTTCTAAAAGAGACAAAATCACAGCTCTTGTCTTTCATTATTGATGAGAATTGTAAATCGGCTATAAACGCCAAAATCGGCTATAAATGCCAAACAAAATCGCCTTTCACGGCAAACCAAGAAAATGTCTCTTTTCTTAAATATTTGTGCAATGGAAAACTTGAAAGAAGTTGATTTCCTTTTTACTTGCGAAGGTTGATCTCCGGATTACCACTTGCAATTCCAAGTAAAATAGAAAATCTGGCACACCCACACAAAAGAAATGTTGATGCACGCTTCATGCCCCCCGAGCGCGAAAGGGCCGGACCCGACGGACTCCCACGTCCGCCGACCTCGGTAGCACCCACGGCATTCAGAGCGCGTTCCATCAAGCTGGCACACCCGGTGGGACCCGTTCATTTGAGAACACGGTGCTCGGAAATGAAATATTTGCATATCGTACTTTTTGCTCTATGCTTATACTTCTTTTCCGGATTCCTTGGCTACTTTCTAGCTGGCAGCCTATGTTGGATTTTGCATCCTAAAAAAAATGAGATGGGATTTTTTGGAAATTTCTATTTCTTTGAGTTTGTTTCCATTCTTTCCCTTTTCAAAAAAAAAAAGAAATCAGTTTTCTTGGTTTGAATTCAAAATTGAGAAACTTTGATCCTATCCTATCGTTCTTTGGTGCTTGCAGAAATGTTGAGCCCGTTCGACTAAGGTTTTGGACCATCGTTTCTCTTCGATGAGTTCATTAGAGATTTCAAAAAAAAAAAATTTTAAAAAATAAAAAAAAATCAGTTTTCTTAGTTTGGATTCAAAATTGAGAAACTTTGATCCTATCCTATCGTTCTTTGGTGCTTGCAGAAATGTTGAGCCCGTTCGACTAAGGTTTTGGGCCATCGTTTCTCTTCGACGAGTCTATTTGGGATTTTTTAAAAAACAGGACATAGACCACTAAGGTTAAACCAATTGCGTTCTTTGATCACGATTGATTCAAGAAAAGCGTTGTCCAGAGTGTGGAGACAGATTGACTGTTCTAGGCAAGGGTCCTCCAAACGGGTTCATTAAGTAATACTACCCTTACCTGGGGGCAATTCTATCAATTGAGGTTTCATAAGACCGGGTTAGGAGGCCTATGTGTACTCTCTCGTCTTTAAATCTTAAAAAATTAAAAAAAATCAAAATAAAAAAAAAAATAAAAAAAAGGATTTTCAAAAAAAAAAAATCTTAAAAAAAAAATCAAAAAAATAAATAAAAATAAATAAAAAAAAGATTTTCAAAAAAAAAAATCTTAAAAAACAAAAATCTTCAAAAAAATAAAATAAAATAAAAAAAATAATAAATAAAAATATATATTTTTTTAAAAAAATAAAAAATAAAAATAATAAAAATAATAAAATAAAAAAAAATCATTTCAAAAAAAAATCTTCAAAACTCGTCACTTTTGATTTCAGATCTGAGAAAGTTTGGTTTCTTCTTTTCTGAGCACTGGCGCTCGCGGAAATCGCCGAGACCGTGTTCAGATTGGAATACCATTTGCTCTCCTTGATGGAACCAATCTTGACATTTCAAAAAAAAAAAAACTCGTCACTTTTGGATTCAGATTCGAGAAATTGTGGTCTCTTCCCTTCTGAGTATTGGCGCTCGCGGAAATCGTTGAGCCCGTATTTGAAACGGAATGCCACCTGCTCTCTTTGACGAATTCATTTCTGACCTTTCAAAACAAAGAATCCCATCTCATGGATGCGATCTCCAACATTTGTGCATAGCAATATTGGTACGCCCTTTCAGGGTCTACTGTATCTGTGACCGGCACATTTGTAAGCCCTACCTTATATTCTTCTTATCTCGAGCAAGCCCTGCTTCTCGATAAGTCGAATTTAGGTTTACAATTGCTTCTAGCAGTCACTGGAACGCTCATTCTGGGCTCACCATACTTGCTGTCAGAACAATTGTACCATCTATGGCTTTTTGCCTTCTTCATGTCGCTTGGGTCATATCCTTTGAGCGATTTGAAAAGACAACCATAGAAATTCCCATTTATGATCATTATATTATTGTGATTACTAATGGATGTGGTCTTGTTTTAGAACTTTTTTCGAAACTAACAATGGTAGCCTTAACCATTATGTTCGATGAAAACAAGCACCAACTCATGCTTCAACAGAAGCAAACCGAGCGCACTTACAAGCGCCCTGCCAGCTGCCGAAGCGTCAACTCCCTCGGCAACTCTCTGAACTCCGGGTCGACCTCGACTCCCCGGACCATCGTCTTCGGGACACTGGGACCATTCCCACTTCCCGAAGAACAAGCTGCTCCTGCCAAAAAGCAGAAGATCGCCTCTCAACGTGTCACTCTCGTAACACCAAAGGCGAGTGCCCAAAAGCCCGAAGCCCGCGGCGCCCCCGCGAAGCCTCGACCCACAAACAACCAGGTCTACCCTAAGACTTGGTCTCCAAGACCTTCCCCAAAACAAAGAAGGTCTCAAACCTTCACCAAGCCAGCATACCTGGCCCCACTCAAGGAGAACCAACTCTACCCTCTTGCCTACATGAAAGAGGAGAGACCCATCTCCAACTTGACTCCCAAGTCAACCCAGCATGAGCCGGCTTGTTCCTACAGGCCCAAAATCAGATCATGCATCACCAGGCCTCTACAAGCACCTGCTATGGCCTACACTCCTTCAGTTCGACCCTTCATCTCTACAGGGGCCGAACTCGGAAGGTTCAAAGCTTCGCTGCAACAGGCAAAGGACCGGGTCCGGATCCTGTCCTTGCCTAGCTACAAAGAAGACAGGCTCGGCTGCAGCGCCCGAGGGAGCACATCCTTCATCGTCAGAGCCCAGCCAGAGCTGACCGAAGCTCAAGCTGCTCGTCGAGCACGCCGCCGTGCGTCATATCGACAAAAGAGACTAGAGAAGCAACTGACCCAGCCTCCTACACTTCAAGTCTCTCACAAATGGGTCGAAAAAGAAAGACCCGACCAAGTTGCTGCCATCCATATGGTTGAAAAAACCAGAAGACGCCAAAAGTCAGCATCAAAAATCCATGTCCGACGTCCGGTGACCCGTAGCGTCACCAGGACACAAAGACATCCCGAAGAATCTCCTACCCCTTCCAGCCAAGGACGGGAGAGTAATCCTTCATCAAGCTCTTCATCAAAAAGAATGAGCCTCAGCTCAGTCACCAGGACGGTTTCTTCGTTCGAATCCCGAGGGATGAATGTCTTGGCTACAAGTTCTGAGCCACCACCTCAGAATCCACCTCAAGATGATGCACTCACACGCATCCAGCAGTTGGAACAAGGCCAGCAGAGGATTGAAACTCTGATGGAAAACCTTCTCCTTGTTGTCCAAAATCAGGTGAACAATGAGCCTCCTCCGAATCATAGCAATAACGAGGGAAATGGAGAAGAAAATGAGTCACGCGCCCTTACCAAAAAGGACGTAGACAGTATCCTCGCCAAAGCAAAAGAAGAGGATATACTCAAGGAGCATGGGATCAAGCCACCATATCCTTTATGGATGGACTCGGTCCCGTTCCCTACAAAATTCAAACATCCTACTCTCCAAACATATACGGGGAAAGGATCAGCCAGACAGCACGTCATCCACTTCAAGATTTTGACGGGAGCTATCGCGGATCAAGATGCACTCAAGATCCGCCTCTTTGCAAGTACCCTAAAAGGTACGGCCTTCGATTGGTACTCCACTCTGCCGGAGAACTCCATTCAGAACTGGGCTATGCTGGAGACACGCTTCCTGACCCACTTCCAAGGTGAGGATCATCCTGTTACTATGGCTCAGCTCTGCAGTCTAAAATAGGGAGAGAAAGAGTCAACTTATGACTTCATTCACAAGTGGAAAGCAATGGCATACAAATGTTCAGATGTATTGCCACAGGCGTCGCTAGTCGACATCGCTGAAACAACATGAGAGCCAGAATACACTCCATGATCATCGGCAACAAATCAAAAAACCTGGGAGAACTCCTGGAAGCTTCTATGGAAGCTGAAACGGTGATTAAAGACCTCAACAGTCAGAAGTCATCAAGAAAAGAGCCAACCGCCGTTGTAACCTCTAAACCAAAGAAGAAAGAGGTCCTCAATGTGCAAACCAAGTCAGCTCCTCAGCAACCAAAGAAAGCTGAAAACAAAGCTGCAGGTAAGAGACCTGAACTCTCTGATGCCTTCAAAGAGCGAGTAGAAAAGAAATACCCGTTCGATGAAGATGTTGACGAAATCTTCGAGGCTCTCGTGGCAAACGGCAAGCTCACCTTGCCTGAACCCAAAAGACCGGGCGACGTTGGCAAAACCAACGATCCTCGGTACTGTCCATACCACCAGATGGTCTCGCATCCTCTCAATCAATGCTTTGTTGTGAGAGAGAAGATAAACGAGATGTGGAAAAACGGAGTCATCACCTTTGACAAAAGCTATGGGAGTGCCTCCGTCAACATGGTGTCATGTGGACAAACACCAAAATCACCGAAGAAGAAGATCACTACTTCCTTCAAGGTGATAAAAAGAATTCAAACGTCCGAAGTGTTGGTTCCTTGCCCGACACCAGACGGACAACCCATATGGGTACATCCCGATCTCCTGGAAGATGAAAACTGGGAGATCGTAAAAACAAAGCCGACAGCTCAACAGCGAAGGCAGGCTAGGAAACATCTCCTCAGGCTCAAACGGCAAGAGAAGACCCAGCCAAAACAAGAAGTCCATGAAAAAGCAGAGGCCTCCTCTACCACTTCACTCGGGGCAACAAAAACGTCCCTTCCAGAGACTTCAAAGGCGGTAAGAAACTTCAGTCTCAGTGATTTCATGCCACCTCAATTCAAAAAAGAAGCCATGCAGGGGGCATCATACTCTTACAACTCGATAGTTGGATTCTCCATTGATGGATACGAGTCCAGCGACACCGACGATGGATTCGAGCCCAACTACACCGGCGAGTGGGAGGAATCTCTTGAAACAGGAGAGTATCTCTCCGACGAAGAATGGGTTCTTGAAACTCACCTTATGCCAGTAATCTGGTATAACCCCTTACAGCCACAAGGATCCTGGTCTGATGATGAAGAAGATCAAGTGGCTGCACAAGAAGATGCTGTTAACCTAGCACCTGTCATTGCTCTAGTGGAAATCAACTATGTTGAGCCACACGGAGAAGACGAAGAAGAGGATCTGGCTCCCATGCCTGATCTTGAAGAATATGCAAGGATCTTGCAGCGTCTCGCTCTAGAACAAGAGCAAGATCGTGTTAACGAGCCTCCTCGCAACCCAGAGCCTGAAGTCCCTGAAGATAATCAGGTACATCCACCCTTAACTCCTGAAAATGGAGAACATTGCTGGATTGACGATCCTCTTACATCCGAGGATGAGTCTGACTCCGAGCAGGCAACATCTCCTATCAGAGCTTCCTGTAATGTAATATATCAGGACTACAGCTCTTCTGAAGTGTCGTCTGATGAGATTACCTATACTCCGACGACGCCTAGCAATGTATTCTCTGGAGCTATCTCGTCTCACGTGACTTTCATAGAGATGACACCCTCTCAGGTTTCTTCTCCTGAGACTGTGACTTCAGGATACACATTCTTCCCGATTGATCATCATGAAGAAAACCCAGATAATGATGCTTGGGATGATGAAATAGTCAACACAGAAGAAAAGCTGCTGGATGCTGTTCAGGACTTGCTCCCGGAAAATGCTCCGTGCAACACAATCACTGAGGATGGCAACTCTGCTGCAGATACATCCTCAGTGGATGAAAAACGACAGCCTCTTGATCCTGAAGACAATCTTCCAAACGAAGATCCTTCTCAAGAAGCTCTCGAAGTTGGTAGAGGCACCCGCTCTGGCCGGGACTACCACAAGAATTACAACCAATCTTCCTTTACTTATGTAAATCCTTTGGGAAAAGATGTTGTAAGCGCCCCCAGTGGCAAAAACAATGAACATGCAGGCCCCAAGGAGGCTTTCAAGTATGACTTGGTTGAGCACTTCAAACACATACCTGCACGTCTTCACATCCTAGACTTATTGCGAATGTCTCCACGCACACGTGATAATCTCATCTCAGAATTACAAAAACTGAATGAGGATGTCGACAAACATGCCCCACAAGTCCTCCAAATTGAAATGGACTACCGGGTCAAAAACTCTGAAACTTCCTCAAAGGGAGAAAAGAAAACTGAGGGATCATGCATTGAATGCCTCTCGGTGCAAAAAGCAGCCAGTGCAACCATCGCCTTCACAAAGGACGACCTCCTACTTGGCGAAGTAAGGCACAACCGACCCCTGTACTTCACAGGGTACATCAAGGAAATACCTATACACAGAGTTCAGGTCGACCCAGGTTCTGCACTCAACCTCATCTCCACTTCGGCTCTCGAAGAGTTGGGCATCCCACCCAGCAAGCTAAGCCACACATCTGTATCTATCTTTGGATACGATGGGAGCGCTCAAAGGCCTATCGGCAAAATCAGGTTCAAATTGCAGATCGGTGATCTTATCTCTGAAGTCACTGTGTATGCAATAAAAACCCCGTCATGCTACAACATCCTTCTCGGACGTCCTTGGATACACGAGAACGGTGTTGTCCCTTCAACTCTACATCAATGCATCAAGTTCGTCGGCGACGACGGCATGGTACATCGTGTCTTTGCGGACAGAAAACCTTTCAAAGGTAAAGAAGTCCACTTCGCAGACTCCCAGATGTATGAAGGAGAAAAAGAAGAAGAGGAAATATCACCCCCTGCTGAAAATCTCCAGAAAGATAAAGGCAAGGCTCCTCAAAAATCACCGGAAGAAAACAAACCCTCCGGCAAATTAGAAGAGAGTAGTCAATCTCCCTTCGTCATCTCCCTCAAGAATTCAAAACCTTTGGTCATCACGACTAAAGTGAAAAAGGCGAAACAAAGGTCTGGGGGTAAATTTGTTGTTTCTCTCGTGTCTATCATGCAAGACACAGACTCGGACTCAGAGCCAGAAGACGATGCATCGTCAAGCCAAGCTGACACTCAGCAAGTTCAGCCTGCTCTCACTCCGATAGAGACACCTGCTGATGTAGAAGATCCTACGTCTGCTTCCTTTGTTGTTCCAGTAACATCACCAAAGCAAAGACCGATCTTCTTTCATAGATCGGATGCTTCTTCATCAAGTTCCTTGCTTGAACCTTTCCAAAACGAAGGTATGCCTCAACTATCTCTATATAGTCCTGTGGCACAAGCTATCATGAAGAAAATGGGCTTTGACGCTCAGAACCCAGTTGGTTTGGGAGAAGGCCGCGGTATTCTCACGCCATTGGGGCCCGCCTTGACCAAAAGCCAGCTGGAAGATTGGAGACTCTACGGATATGTAGAAAAGTCTTCACATGGGTTAGGGTATGATCCTGACACTCCCCTGAGACAGTTGACATAAAGGCTTAAAAGTCGATTTACCGACCAAGCCTCAACATCTCAAATCCATAAAGACATCGATCTCCCTGGATATCTCTTTAAAGAGTTACCTGACAAAGATCCAGGAAGCTCATCCAATTGGTACGATTTCTCTGATGATGAAGAGGAATCGCCCGATGACACAGACGGGTGGCATCCTGACCCAGAAGAACCCTCGTCTCCAAAAGAAATACCAGACTCAACAGGCGATTGGGACTATCTCATAGCAAGCCTTGAGGAGATCACCAATCAAGAAAATCCATGGAAAGGAACAGAGCCTTGGTCTGGTAATGCAGTCGAAACCTCAGAAGGTTTCGTTGAGTTGGAAGCCTCCGAAAATATTGTGGAGGAACCACCTTCGAACCTTCCGACAGAAGATCCTGTTGAAAAGATAGACTTGGGAACACCAGATAACCCACGTCCTGTATTCATAAGCAAGAATATAAAGGATGATGAGTTACCCGAGTATATCGCTTTTCTCCGTGAGTTCGTTGATTGCTTTGCATGGTCCTACGCTGAAATGCTTGGTTTAGACCCCAAAGTAGCAGTCCACAAATTCAATCTTCAAGAAGACATCAAGCCTGTCAAACAAGGCCAAAGAAGATTCCGTCCAGATGTGATGGATAAAATTGAACAAAAAGTTCAAAAGCTCAAAAGCGTCGGCTTCATCCGTGAGGAACAACATCCAAAATGGTTGGCCAACATTGTCCCCGTGACAAAGAAAAATGGGCAGATCAGAGTCTGTATTGACTATAGAGACTTGAATGGCGCTTGCCCTAAAGATGAATTCCCGCTCCCCATACCGAAGGTGATGATTGACAATACCTGCGGATTCGAGCGAATGACATTCATGGATGGCTTCTCTGGTTACAATCAGATAGAAATGCATCCCGAGTATGAAAAACACACATCATTTCGGACTCCATTTGGCGTATATTGCTATACTGTCATGCCATTTAGTCTGAAAAATGCTGGTGCCACATATCAGAGGGCTATGATGAAAATATTCCAAGATATGCAACATAAGACGGTCAAATGTTACGTTGATGACCTCGCTGTCAAAAGCAGAAGAAAAGAAGACCATCTCAAAGATCTTCGGGAAGTCTTCCTCCGACTTCGCAAACACAAACTGCGGATGAATCCTCTAAAATGCTTCTTCGGCGTCTCGTCGGGTAAGTTTCTCGGATTCCTTGTTCGGAAAGCTGGAATAGAACTTGACCCCATAAAAGTCAAGGCTATTCTAGAAATGCCCCCTCCAAGAACCTTAAGGGAACTAAAAGGGCTTCAAGGGAGATTGGCCTACATCAGACGGTTCATCTCCAATCTTTCGGGGAAGTGTCGTCCATTCTCTCGATTGATGAAAAAGGGTGTAGACCTTGTCTGGGATGCCGACTGTGAAGCCGCATTTCAAGATATCAAGTCATACCTGACCAAACCTCCAGTGTTAGCTGCCCCTGCCACTGGAAAACCATTCATCTTGTACACAAGAGCTCTTGATCATTCTGTAGGCTCTCTGCTTGCACAAGAGAATGGTGAGGGAAAGGAAGCTGCTTTATATTACCTCGGCCGCATGCTAGTAGGTGCAGAGCATCGATACTCTCCAGTCGAAAAAGAATGCCTTGCAGTGATGTTCGCTGTACAAAAGCTACGTCACTACTTGCTTTCCAAGACAGTCTACCTGGTCTCGAGGATCAACCTCTTGAAGGTCCTTGTCACAAAGGCAGGTTCTCTCAATGCACGACTGGCAAAATGGTCCATCCTTCTATCACAATTTGATATTAGGTATGTACCACAAAAAGCAATCAAAGGCCAAGCTCTAGCAGACTTTCTCGCAGAGCATCCATTGCCTAAAGATTCTCCACTCAGAGATGATCTCCCAGACGAACCTGTCTATAACGTGGAGACTTCCTCACCAAATGCCTCCTGGGACATGTACTTTGACGGTGCAACCAGGACAAATGAAAACAGAAAGCTGATCTCGGGAGTTGGCATCCTCTTTGTTAGCCCCGACAAATACATGATTCCACACGCTTTCTCGCTACTGGAACCATGCACAAACAATGCAGCTGAATACCAAGCTCTGATCCTAGGATTGGAACTCGCCATCGAATCCGGTATCACTATGCTGTAAGTCTTTGGAGACTCTCAACTGATCGTCAACCAGATGAATCAGATATATGAACTCAGGAAGCCCGATCTGCTGCCTTATCACAACAAGGCACAATCGCTTCTGCAAAAGTTTGACATCTGTCACATCACCCACATTCGTAGAGGTGAAAACATCCGTACAGATGCCCTGGCCGGACTTGCCACATCAATGGCGATCCAGGAAGGGGAAAACATGCAAATCACAGTGTGCGAGAGAAGGATCCTCCCTCCTCTTAACACACACCAAGCAGTTGCTGAATGCCACCGAGTGGTTGGAAGTCGGATCTCTATCCTTCAACCTTCAATCGGCGACTGGAGGGATCCGTTCATTGATTACACTATGTTTGGAATCCTACCTGAAGATCCAAAAGAACGGGTAAGCATCCAAAGGCGAGCCCTAAACTTTCATTTGGATATTCCTTCAAAAATCCTCTACAGGAAATCCTTCAACGGAGTACTTCTACGCTGCTTGTCACAACAAGAGGCCGAGAAACACTTAAAGAAGTTCATGCTGTTCTTTGTGGAGCCCATCAGGCAGGTCCTAAGCTCTATGATCAGATAAAAAGGTTAGGTTACTATTGGGCTACCATGGTAGCTGATGCAATGCAATTTGCCAAACGCTGCCAGCTATGCCAAGTTCAGGGAGATTACATTCACATGCCTCCGGAATGGCTACACCCTACAGCAGTCTCGTGGCCTTTCGAAGCCTGGGGTATGGACATCATAGGTCCTATTTCTCCCCCTTCAAGCAAAGGTTATCGCTTCATCTTCGCCGCAACGGATTATTTCTCCAAGTGGTCAGAAGTATTTGCGTCCAACGAAATGAAGACCTCATCAGTCCTTCAATTCCTACGCACCAACATCATTTGTCGTTTCGGCATACCTAAAAGATTCGTCCATGATAAACGGACCACAATTCCGGGATTATCGATTCTACAGGTTCTGCGACAAATACAAAATTCAAAGCTGCCCCTCGACTCCATACAATCCGGCAGCAAACGGATTAGCAGAAGCCTTCAACAAGACACTCTGCAAAATCCTCAAGAAAATGGTCTCTAGTCACAAAAGAGACTGGAGCGACAAACTGTCTGAAGCCTTGTGGGCCTATCGAACCACCGTTCGAGGACCAACCCATAGCACACCATTCTCCTTGGTCTATGGATACGAAGCTGTCGTGCCCCTAGAGGTACAAATTCCTTCTCTAAGGGTATCTCTACAAAATGACATGACTCAAGAAAGCAATGTCAAATTGCGACTCCATGAGCTGGACAATCTTGACGAGAGACGGCTCGAAGCTCGACAAAGCATTGAACTTTACCAAGCACGCATGGCAGGATCTTTTGACAAAAAGGTCAGGCAACGCGCCTACAAAAAGGGTGACTTGGTTCTTGCGGTAAAAAGACCAATGGTCTTTGCTCACAAGTCCAAAGGCAAGTTTGAGCCAAAATGGGAGGGACCCTACGTCATCGACAAGGTCTTCTCCAACGGCGCATATGCCCTCCTAAACATGGAAGGCGACAGGTGTATGATGCCCATCAATGGCAAGTTCTTGAAGCGGTACTACCCTTGAAGACTTACCCAACTGGGTAAGAGCAATGCCTGTATGGCCAAAACCTGTTCTCAGGTACTCGCTCGTCAAACCCACTCTCTTTAGAATTTTCATATAAAATGTCAAAATTTCTAGAGATTAAAAACAATGCTTACTTTCATCGTTTCATTGTTCAAAAAAAAAAAATCCAAGTTTAGGAGCCTCTCCCTGACTTGACCAAAACTTTCGATCCTTGAACCAAAATTCATGGTTTGAAACAAAAATCCGGATTCAGGGATTTCCACCCTAGTCCACCTTACCTTTTACCGCGAAATGGTTCTAGGTCAAAATTTAAGACCCTCGTGTCTTTTAAAAAAAAAAAAATGGTTTTTCAAAAATCGTGAGGAAACGACATCAAAGTCAGTACCCGCAAAACAAAATTTTTGAAAAAAAGCAAGGATGCGACATTCCATCGATACTTGCACCCAAAATCGCAGGGAAGCGACATTCGTCGATACTTGCAAAATCCAAAAACCGTGGAGACGCAACATCAGTTGATATCCACAACCCAAATTTCCAAGGTTCGAGAAAACCTAAAATCGTGGAGACACAACATATCAGTTGATATCCACAACCCAAATTTCAAGAAAAAAGGGGTTCGAAAAAAACCTAAAACCGTGGAGACGCAACATATTAGTTGATATCCACAACCCAAAGGTTCGAGAAAACCGCAAATTTCAAAAATCAAGGGGAAAACGACATCAAAGTCAGTACCCGTAAAACAAAATTTTTGAAAAAAAGCAAGGATGCGACATTCCATCGATACTTGCACCCAAAATCGCAGGGAAGCGACATTTCGTCGATACTTGCAAAATCCAAAAACCGTGGAGACGCAACATATCAGTTGATATCCACGACCCAAATTTCAAAAAAGGTTCGAAAAAACCTAAAAATCATGGAGATGCAATGTTTTGATATCCACAACCCAAAGGTTCGAGAAAACCACAAATTTCAAAAATCGTGGGGAAACGACATCAAGTCAGTACCCGCAAAACCAAATTTTGAAAAAAGCAAGGATGCGACATTCCATCAATACTTGCACCCAAATCCGCGAGGAGGCGAAATTCCATCGATACTCGCAACCGAATGAGCAAGGATGTGACATTCCATCGATACTTGCAAGACCATTCAGCAGGGAGGCGACTCTTAGTCGATACTTGCATTTTTTGAAAACCAAAAAACCTGGCTCTTTTGCCAAGATCGGCTATCAATGCCACCAAATCGGCTATAAATGCCACACACAAAAAAAAAAAAAACCTGACTCTCATGTCAAAACCGGCTATAAATGCCACAAACCGGCTATCAATGCCACAAAAAATTGGCTTTCACGCCGACAAACCAAAACTTGGCTTTCAAAAAAACCCGGCTATCAATGCCACCAAATCGGCTATCAATGCCACAAATTGGCTATCAATGCCACCAAACCGGCTATCAATGCCACAAATTGGCTATCAATGCCACCAAACTGGCTGCAAATGCCACAAAAATCCGGCTTCCATGCCAACCCAAATTTTGGCTTTTACGCCATAAAATTTCGGCTTCCATGCCAACCCAAATTTCGGCTTTTACGCCATAAAATTTCGGCTTCCATGCCATCTCAAAATCGGCTTTCACGCCACAACCAAAATCAGGCTCCCATGCCAAAACAATTATTTGACAAAAGATTTTCACAAAAAGACAACCTTTTGATCAAATTTTCAAACAAACACCCCATTTAGCAATTGCTTTCATCACAAAAAGATTTGAGTGAGCGTAGGGAAAACAAAAAAAAAAGAAAAGAAAAGTACCAAAAAAAAATACATGTGGTACCAAAAAAAAAGAAAAATGTTCACAAGCACTACAAAAAAAAAGAGTACCAAAAAATATACATGTGGTACCAAAAAAAAAAGAAGAATAGTTTCTGCTACAAAAAATCAGGAGCTCAGCCAAAAATGGTCTCCAGCCAAAGCTTCAGCTCCTCAAGCAAACTTTTGGCCTCAGCCGTCAGAGTTTCCAAGGCACGCTTCTTCAGGAACTTGCCATGAGATGCTGGCTAATGCCGTAACCCTTCTTTTACACCGGGAAGCTTTTCCCCAGCAGTTTGCCATTGCTCGTTTTCTTGAGTCCTCCTATCGAGAACTTGACGTGCATCTGCAACTCTGCGAATCAGAGCACTCTCCCTGTCACGAGACTCTGTTATAGCAGCCCACTTGGCAGCGACTTGCGCCTTCAAATGCTCAAGACGTTTCCTGGCCTCCTCAACTTCCCTATCAAGGACGTTAAGGTCATGCCTCAATCCGATGATGGCTAGCTCTTCCAAGTTTTTCTCCCGAACTAGCTGCTTCTTGCTTTGTGTAGCCTCATTCAGGTTAGACTTAGCCTTATCAGCAGGGTCCAAGAACATCTCCTTGAAGAATTGGTCGTCAGGGAAATCCATGGTCTCAAACCACTTGTCACCCAGTGCAATGATCCTATCAACGATCGCCCTGGCACCTGTGACATCCAGACCAACCACTTCGGTATCAGTGAGAATCTCCTGTACATGTGGGATCATGCCAAATCCGGCATCCAGGTGTCCAGAAAAGAGAATCTCGATCCAAGAACTCAAAACCCGAGCCAGCACCTTCTTCGCAAATTGAAGAAACGAACTGGATGAAGATTCACCCTTCTCCGTTGATCGGCTGCTCATGTCAGGTCCCATTGGAAGAGTAACAAAAGAACTCTTTCCACTTAGAGCCACTGGAGAAGGAACCTCAGCACAAGGTATCTCCTCTATCGCGTCAGGACTGGTTGCAGGAGTCTCTACCTCCGGATCAACCTCTGGCATCCCTTGCTCTGGTTCTGAAGAAAGCGATGGACTCTCTTTTGTCACTTCAAAACCTGCAAATGAAACACAAAAAGGTATGAATATGATCCTGTTAAAAAAAAATCATCAGGGTCATCACTACAAAGTACCTTCTTCGACGACCGGCGGAACACTCTCTTCCTCCATGAACTCATCGGAAGCATCATCAACATTTGCGTCCATTGATGGTTCAAAGTCATCGGAATCCTGTGGCAAGTCAGCTGACAAGAAAAATGTTAGCAAATAAAGTCGCAGGCAAAAAAAAAAGGAGAAAGCGAAGGAAGTTATACCAATTGGAGATTCTGGAATCATTCCAGAGTCCCTCGGTTCTTCTTCAGATGCCATAATCGGCTCCATCACCGCCTCATCGGTCGGAACCTCAGGCATCGCCAAGTCTTCATCCTCTACTAAAAAAAAAGCAGCAACAGGGTGAGAAAACAAATCAGAACATGGAAAGCCCCATGAAAGAAGCAAAAAAAGAAAAAGGAAGAATCATACCTTCACCAATGGTCTCTTCTTCCCAAATCCTCTTCTCCGGAGGTTCGTCAGCTTCCCCTGGCACCTCCTCATTCACAGTGAGAGGGACTTCCACATCAGGAGAGTCTTCGTCCCGCCCGGTGTGACGCTGACTCCTCTTCCTCTTACTTTTGTGGGCTCGCTTGTTAGAAGATCCTGCCCCACTGTCAGAGTCAGGTCTCCCACTTGGCTCCTCACTGGATGGTCTGCTCTTGCCTGTAGACTCCACGGAAGCTCGCCTCTGTGCCGCTTGCATCCAAGCGTCGAGCTCAACTTCCTCCTGTTCTAGCTGCTCCAAAGCCTCATCAGGTACTTCCCAAACAGCTTTAGAACCAATGACGCCCTGGTCACCGAGAAAGCCTATCTTGTGCTTCTCTCCAGAAAGGAAGGCCCAAACTTCCTCTCGCCGGACGCCATCCGACTTTCCAGTACCTTTCCCCGAAGACAGCTTTACATCAAGCTCCTTCTTGGAAAGCCCCCGATATGCCAAAAAGCTCTCCGCGAACCACTTCGTGAAGCCGGTAGTTCGGAAAGTCGACAGCTCAGGATAAGAAATCGTGGCACTAGTGTCTTCAGCACTATAAAAGGCCCATGCATTTCTGCCATCCTGCAAACCTCCACAGTTGTTGCCTCATCCCATCTCTGTTGAGAGAGTCGCACTCTTCCAAGTTTCTCTCAACATACTGGACCTTCTCCCAGGCCTGTTGAACGGCCACATTAGAAGATCTGGCGAATCGACGAGGTACGCTTGTAGCAGGCTCTTTACCCTTGTTCGTTCTGGAGGAACCACCTGCAAAGGTTGGTAAAGAAAAAAAAGATCATCATCCAAATGACAGGATTTCGCTAAAAGAAAATCTGGCGAAATTTTGGCATGGTTCCGGGGCAATTCCGAAGAAAAGGGAAATACCCCGAAAGAAATAGAAAATTTTGAAGATGGGCTCAACATCGCTGCGAGCTCCGAAACTCCAAACTTTCGAAACCTCAAAATCTCCGCAAAATCAAGAAGGGCTCAACATCGCTGCGAGCTCCAAATTCCCAAATTTGCAAAGATTTTCAGGTATGCTATCATGCTCTCAAATTCAATCTACAAAAAGTACATGCATGAACATCTAGATTTGCATAAAACCGCATTATCATGATAACCAAAAGAAAAAAAGAAACTTTCTAAAAAAGAAAAGAAAAAAAAATCACGTGGAAAAAAAAAAAGAGAAGAAGAATAGAAAGAAAAGAAAAAAGAAAAAAAGAAAAAAAAAGAAAAGAAAAAAAGAAAAAAAAAAAGAAGAAAGAAAAAAAAAAGAAAGAAGAGAAACTTTTTTTTCCATCCTATTCTCTACATGGAGTTTTCTTGAAAGAAAAAGAGAGAAAACTTACTTGAAGCCATTGATGGAGAAGAAGAAGGAAAAAGCTTGAAGATCCTTGAAGAAGAAGCACTCTTGGTCTTGGAGCTCTCTTGAGATTGTTGCAAAAGAAAGCAATAAGAGCAAGAGATCTAGCCTCCTCCTTGCTTTTATAGAAGAGAGCAAATCAAAGAAGGAAACAAAAAAGAAAGGTAAGTGTTACTAATTAGTAACCTTACCAAAAGAGAAGGAATTAGAAAGATTCTTTCCCAAAAAGAAAGATGTCTTTGAGAGATTTTCTCCCAAAATCAATCAATGAGAGATTCTCTCCAACAAAATAGGAGATTGGAGATTCTTTCCCAAAAAAAAAAAAAGATACCTTGAGATATTCTCTCCCAAATTAAGGGAAGATGAGAGATTCTCTCCCATAAAGATATTTTTAGATATTCTCTATCCAAGTGAGATATCTTTAGATATTCTTTACAAAAATGGCCCCACATGAGATCTAAGCCATCCTAAAAAGCTTAAGGTCCCATGGGTTAGCCCATATGAGCCAGGTTTGACCACCTAGGCACTAGAAAAAAAAATATGGGCTTTTAGTCAGAAAAAAAATCCCTCTTACCAAGAGCATACAATAATGGTTCCATGCCTCTTTTGAGTTGATTGAACCATACAAAAAATACCAAGCCCCATGAGCTTCCAAAGAATCAAACCATCCAGCCTCATATACCAAATTGAGCCAAAATCTTGAAATTGACATTCCACAAAAATTGACACTCCAATGGACCCACACAGTCCCAAAGAGTGACCAAAAACCAAATCCTGGTCCCCTAACTTGCCACATACAGCCTGTTAGGTCCACAAGACCAAAACCAAAAACCAAATCATGATCCCTCAACTTGCCACATACAGCTTGTTGGGTCACAAGGTCAAAACCAAACCGATCCCCTAACCTGCCATATATAGCTTGTTAGGTCACAAGGTTAAAAATAAAAACCCAAATCCACATCCCTGATGTTATCTTCAAAACTTTGCCTCGAAATGGTACTTGATTTCTTTCATTACCATAAAATTCCCCTGGAAGCTCAAAGGCTACTCTACCAAAGGAAAGATTGCTCAAAGACTCTTGGTCAAGACTCAAGCTCTCCTTCAAAAAATCTCTTCGAGGCACATCGACTACAAAAGTCAAGTAACTCGTCGCTGTACCTCGAGGGGGCATTTGTTGACACCAAAAATGTCACTTTGCCTCTTCAACATCAAGAAAGCTGCATGAAGTCGCAACCTGCCATAAATAGGCAATGCAATTTCTCCAAAAAAATCAAATCTTGTCAGAATCAAACAAAAACTGCAAGATCCTTCAAGACAGCCAAGGGAGGAGTACACAAGGAGTTTCGGGCCATTTCAGAATCATTTGGCCTAACTTCGCTTCTCCGACAGCTAAATTGACGCTCCCGGCGGCGACATCATCGATGTTGACACCAAAAATGTCACTTTGCCTCATCAACATCAAGAAAGCTGCATGAAGTCGCAACCTGCCATAAATAGGCAATGCAATTTCTCTAAAAAATCAAATCTTGTCAGAATCAAACAAAAACTGCAAGATCCTTCAAGATAGCCAAGAGAAGCGTACGCATGAAGTTTCGGGCCATTTCGACAACATTTGGCCTAACTTCACTTCTCCGACAGCTAAACAGGAGCTCTCGGCGGCGACATCATCGGAGACGTCAAAACTTCGATCAGAGCCTACAGATGACTCCAGCATGTCTCAAAAGGGCTCCATGCCAAATTTCAAGTCAAACCGACAACGTTTGACCCTCCATCAATGCTCGAGCAGCAAAATCAAGCCTCCCGGCGACGGGAACCACCGAAGCCTTCGCTCATCAAACCATGTGCATGAGTGGCTTCAAAATGCTTCCAAAAGGCTGCACGTCAAATTTCAGGTCATTCTGACAACGTTTGACCAGGTTTCGATGCTCCGAGAGAAAATCAAGCCTACCGGCGGCGGAGCAACCCGGGACCATGACATCCAAAACGGAGCCCATGGAACGTCTCGAAATGACTCCAATAGGCTCCCCGTCAAATTTCAGGTCAATCGGACATCGTTTGGCCACATATCAAAGCTCGGCATTTTCCCCGCAGCAAAATCAAGTGAAGCATCGACGGGACCCCAAACGGCTTCAAAACTCAAACAAAAGCCTATGGTTGGTCTTATTTATTGCTCAGGAGGCTTCACCTCAAATTTCAGGTCATTCCGACATCGTTTGACCAAGTTTCAGCTTCTGGCAGAAAATCAGCAGCTCTACGCGACAAAGTCTTCGGCTTTCCCGGAAAATTGGAAACTTTGCACTCTAAAAATGCAAGGATTCTCATCAGGTTTTCTACAGGAAAATCAAGCCAATAAATGAGAAGAAATGTCAGGAAAAATACAGAAGAAAACGGCGACGAAAAAGACCACAAAACGGACCAAAAACAGGGGAAAAACCCCCAGGGTCGCCGGCCCATGGTCGCCGGCGACCATGGAAGTCCGAGTCACCGGATTTTTCGCCGGTGACCCGTTTTTCCGTCCTTTTTCGCGTTTCTCGCACTTTGGCCCCTGTGGTTTCCTGAAAATGTGATTTTTAGTGCTTGAAATTGACTCATGTCCGCCGACATCCGTCAAAATCATGGGTCAACCTCCAAAAGTATCAAAATCAACATTGATCGCCAACCGGTCGACCAAAAAAGTGTACTTTCCGCCCGATCGTTCGAAAAATCGACAGGACAGATGTCACCGGCCCGCTCTTAGCTATCACTGTCTGAAGTTACATGTTCATCCGATGTCGATCAGCATGAAGATCCATCGATGATCATCGCCAGAAGAATTCCAGAAGACACGGCACGGCCCGCGACTCTTCGACTGCTCGGCGACCAATTAATGTGGTTAATTGACTAGCTTTATTGCAGTCATTAATTCATTTCTTTGGACGGCCCAATCAGAAGCAAGCATTTGGGAGTTACAAGTCAATTGATTCATGGCATTTAACCCATGAAACTCCTCCCGTTATGGTAATTAAGGTGATCAAAAGCCCTCAATCTCCATCGGCCAATCAGATTCAAGGAAAAAGGAGTTACAAAATCAAAGAAATAAATCTTGTAACTCCTCCCATTAAAGCCATTAAAGCCCATAAACTCTCCTAAATGGCTACCAAAAGCCTATAAATAGGAGAGCATTCCATTGAAATCAGGATCAGAAAAAAAGAGATCGGAGCGGAAGAGAGCGGAAAGAATCCAGAGAAAGAAAAAGAGAGAAAAACTCTGCTGAAGTTCTGCACCGGCCACCACTACAAGGTGACAAAAGTCCCTTGGGGGGCACCCCCCCCAGGTCCTTGCCTTCTCCCGCTGCCTCCAATGGCTTAGACGTGGCTTTTCAGCCCGTCTACTTAGCTTTTTATTGGACATAGGACCTTCTCTTGGTCTTTGTCCTCTAAAAACCTGAGGTTATAGCCAAGCCAAGCGAATCAAGAGCATCCTCTGTTCTCATCTGCATGGATGATGGCGAAGACCATACATGACTTGCGACCGTCAATCTGAACGAGTCCCCCACAATCTCCTGAGAAGTTAGATCCTCCTTTTCTTGCTTTTCATTGTAGTTTGTATTTTTCTAAAAGAGACAAAAATCACAACTCTTGTCTTTCATTATTGATGAGAATTGTAAATCGGCTATAAATGCCAAACAAAATCGCCTTTCACGGCAAACCAAGAAAATGTCTCTTTTCTTAAATATTTGTGCAATGGAAAACTTGAAAGAAGTTGATTTCCTTTTTACTTGCG
Source organism: Umbellularia californica (assembly GCA_028538565.1). Classification (NCBI taxonomy): domain Eukaryota; kingdom Viridiplantae; phylum Streptophyta; class Magnoliopsida; order Laurales; family Lauraceae; genus Umbellularia; species Umbellularia californica. The sequence goes on from JAPQWN010000006.1 coordinate 28,483,259, forward strand.
AAGGTTGATCTCCGGATTACCACTTGCAATTCCAAGTAAAATGGAAAATCTGGCACACCCACACAAAGAAATGTTGATGCACGCTTCAGGCCCGCCAGGGCGCGAAAGGGCCGGACCCGACGGACTCCCACGTTCCGCCGACCCCGGTAGCCGCCCCACGGCGCCTCGGAGCGCGTTCCATCAAGCTGGCACACCCGGTGGGACTCGTTCATTTGAGAACACGGTGCTTGGAAATGAAATATTTGCATATCATACGTTTTGCTCTATGCTTATACTTCTTTTCCGGATTCCTTGGCTACTTTCTAGCTGGTAGCCTATGTTGGATTTTGCATCCTAAAAAAAAATGAGATGGGATTTTTTGGAAATTTCTATTTCTTTGAGTTTGTTTCCATTCTTTCTCTTTTCAAAAAAAAAAAAAATCAGTTTTCTTGGTTTGAATTCAAAATTGAGAAACTTTGATCCTATCCTATCGTTCTTTGGTGCTTGCAGAAATGTTGAGCCCGTTCGACTAAGGTTTTGGACCATCGTTTCTCTTCGATGAGTTCATTAGAGATTTCAAAAAATAAATAAATAAATAAAAAATCAGCTTTCTTAGTTTGGATTCAAAATTGAGAAACTTTGATTCTATCCTATCGTTCTTTGGTGCTTGCAGAAATGTTGAGCCCGTTCGACTAAGGTTTTGGGCCATCGTTTCTCTTCGATGAGTCTATTTGGGATTTTTATAAAAAAAAGGACATAGACCACTAAGGTTAAACCAATTGCGTTCTTTGATCACGATTGATTCAAGAAAAGCCTTGTCCAGAGTGTGGAGACAGCTTGACTGTTCTAGGCAAGGGTCCTCCAAACGGGTTCATTAAGTAATCCTACCCTTACCTGGGGGCAATTCTATCAATTGAGGTTTCATAAGACCGGGTTAGGAGGCCTATGTGTACTCTCTCGTCTTTAAATCTTAAAAAATTAAAATCAAAATAAAAAAAAATAAAAAAAAAGATTTTCAAAAAAAAAATCTAAAAAAAAATAAAAATAAAAATAAAAAAAAGATTTTCAAAAAAAAAATCTTAAAAAAAAATTTCAAAAAAATAAAAATAAAAATAAAAAAAATAAATAAAAATATATTTTAAAAAAAAAATAAAAATAATAAAATAAAAAAAAATCATTTCAAAAAAAAAAATCTCCAAAAACTCGTCACTTTTGATTTTAGATCTGAGAAATTTTGGTTTCTTCTTTTCTGAGCACTGGCGCTCGCGGAAATCGCCGAGACCGTGTTAAGATCAGAATACCATTTGCTCTCCTTGATGGAACCAATCTTGACATTTCAAAAAAAAACTCGTCACTTTTGGATTAAGATTCGAGAAATTGTGGTCTCTTCCCTTCTGAGTACTGGCGCTCGCGGAAATCGTTGAGCCCGTATTTGAATCGGAATGCCACCTGCTCTCTTTGACGAATCCATTTCTGACCTTTCAAAACAAAGAATCCCATCTCATGGATGCGATCTCCAACATTTGTGCCTAGCAATACTGGTACGCCCTTTCAGGGTCTACTGTATCTGTGACCGGCACATTTGTAACTCCTACCTTATATTCTTTTTATCTCGAGCAAGCCCTGCTTCTCGATAAGTCGAATTTAGGTTTACAATTGCTTCTAGCAGTCACTGGAACGCTCATTCTGGGCTCACCATACTTGCTGTCAGAACAATTGTACCATCTATGGCTTTTTACCTTCTTCATGTCGCTTGGGTCATATCCCTTGAGCGATTTGAAAAGACAACCATAGAAATTCCCATTTATAATCATTATATTCTTGTGATTACTAATGAATGTGGTCTTGTTTCAGAAAACTTTTTTCGAAATTAACAATGGCAGCCTTAACCATTATCTTCGATGAGAACAAGCACCAACTCATGCTTCAACAGAAGCAAACCGAGCGCACTTACAAGCGCCCTGCCAGCTGCCGAAGCGTCAACTCCCTCGGCAACTCTCTGAACTCCGGGTCGACCTCGACTCCCCGGACCATCGTCTTCGGGACACTGGGACCATTCCCACTTCCCGAAGAACAAGCTGCGCCTGCTAAAAAGCAGAAGATCGCCTCTCAACGTGTCACTCCCGTGACACCAAAGGCGAGCGCCCAAAAGCCCGAAGCCCGCGGCACCCCCGCGAAGCCTCGACCAACAACCAACCCGGTCTACCCTAAGACTTGGTCTCCAAGACCTTCCCCAAAACAAAGAAGGTCTCAAACTTCCACCAGGCCAGCATACCTGGCCCCACTCAAAGAGAACCAGTTCTACCCTCTTGCCTACATGAAAGAGGAGAGACCCATCTCCAACCTGACTCCCAAGTCAACCCAGCATGAGCCGGCTTGTTCCTACAGGCCCAAAATTAGATCATGCATCACCAGGCCTCTACAAGCACCTGCCAAGGCCTACACTCCTTCAGTTCGACCCTTCATCTCTACAGGGGCCGAACTCGAAAGGTTCAAAGCTTCGCTGCAACAGGCAAAGGACCGGGTCCGGATCCTGTCCTTGCCTAGCTAGAAAGAAGACAGGCTCGGCTGCTGCGCCCAAGGGAGCACATCCTTCATCGTCAGAGCCCAGCCAGTGCTGACTGAAGCTCAAATCGCTCGTCGAGCACGCCGCCGTGCGTCATATCGACAAAAGAGACTAGAGAAGCAACGGATCCAGCCTCCTACACTTCAAGTCTCCAACAAATGGGTCGAAAAAGAAAGACCCGACCAAGTTGCCACCGTCCATATGGTTGGAAAAACCAGAAGACGCCAAAGGTTAGCATCAAAAATCCATGTCCGACGTACGGTGACCCGTAGCGTCACCAGGACACAAAGACATCCCGAAGAATCTCCTACCCGTTCAAGCCAAGGACGGGAGAGTAATCCTTCATCAAGCTCTTCATCAAAAAGAATGAGCCCCAGCTCGGTCACCAGGACGATTTCTTCGTTCGAATCCCGAGGGATGAACGTCTTGGTTACAAGTTCTGAGCCACCACCTCAGAATCCACCTCGAGATGATGCGCTCACACGCATCCAGCAGTTGGAACAAGGCCAGCAGAGGATTGAAACTCTGATGGAAAACCTTCTCCTTGTCGTCCAAAATCAGGCGAACAATGAGCCTCCTCCGAATCATGGCAATAACGAGGAAAATTGTGAAGAAAATGAGTCACGCGCCCTTACCAAAAAAGACGTAGACAGTATCCTCGCCAAAGCTAAAGAAGAGGATATACTCAAAGAGCATGGGATCAAGCCACCATATCCTTTATGGATGGACTCGGTCCCGTTCCCCACAAAATTCAAGCATCCTACTCTCCAAACATATACGGGGAAAGGATCAGCCAGACAGCACGTCATCCACTTCAAGATTTTGACGGGAGCTATCGCGGATCAAGATGCACTCAAGATCCGCCTCTTTGCAAGTACCCTAAAAGGTACGGCCTTCGATTGGTACTCCACTCTTCCGGAGAACTCCATTCAGAACTGGGCTATGCTGGAGACACGCTTCCTGACCCACTTCCAAGGTGAGGATCATCCTGTTACTATGGCTCAGCTCTGCAGCCTAAAACAGGGAGAGAATGAGTCAACTTATGACTTCATTCACAAGTGGAAAGCAATGGCATACAAATGTTCAGATGTATTGCCATAGGCGTCGCTAGTCGACATCTGCCGAAACAACATGAGAGCCAGAATACGCTCCATGATCATCGGCAACAAATCAAAAAACCTGGGAGAACTCCTGGAAGTTTCTATGGAAGCTGAAACGGTGATTAAAGACCTCAACAGTCAGAAGTCATCAAGAAAAGAGCCAACCGCCATTGCAACCTCTAAACCAAAGAAGAAAGAGGTCCTTAATGTGCAAACCAAGTCAGCTCCTCAGCAACCAAAGAAAGCTGAAAATAGAGCTGCAGGTAAGAGACCTGAACTCTTTGATGCCTTCAAAGAGCGAGTAGAAAAGAAATATCCGTTCGATGAAGACATTGAAGAAATCTTTGAGGCTCTCCTAGCAAATGGGAAACTCATTTTGCCAGAGCCCAAAAGACCTGGAGACGTTGGCAAAACCAATGATCCTCGGTACTGTCCATACCACCAGATGGTCTCGCATCCTCTCAATCAATGCTTTGTTGAGAGAGAGAAGATAAACGAGATGTGGAAAAACGGAGTCATCACCTTTGACAAAAACTATGGGACTGCCTCCGTCAACATGGTGTCATTTGGACAAACACCAAAATCACCGAAGAAGAAGATCACTACTTCCTTCAAGGTGATAAAAAGAATTCAAACGTCCGAAGTGTTGGTTCCTTGCCCGACACCAGACGGACAACCTATATGGGTACATCCCGATCTCCTGGAAGATGAAAACTGGGAGATCGTAAAAACAAAGCCGACAGCTCAACAGCGAAGGCAGGCTAGGAAACATCTCCTCAGGCTCAAACGGCAAGAGAAGACCCAGCCAAAACAAGAAGTCCATGAAAAGGCAGAGGCCTCCTCTACCACTTCACTCGGGGCAACAAAAACGTCCCTTCCAGAGACTTCAAAGGCGGTAAGAAACTTCACTCTCAGTGATTTCATGCCACCTCAATTCAAAAAAGAAGCCATGCAGGGGGCATTATACTCTTGCAACTCGGTAGTTGGATTCTCCATTGATGGATACGAGTCCAGCGACACCGACGATGGATTCGAGCCCAACTACACCGGGGAGTGGGAGGAATCTCTTGAAACAGGAGAGTATCTCTCCGACGAAGAATGGGTTCCTGAAACTCACCTTATGCCAGTAATCTGGTATAACCCCTTGCAACCACAAGGATCCTGGTCTGATGATGAAGAAGACCAAGAGGCTGCACAAGAAGATGCTGTTAACCCAGCACCTGTCATTGCTCCAGTGGAAATCAACTATGTTGAGCCACACGGAGAAGACAAAGAAGAGGATCTGGCTCCCATGCCTGATCTTGAAGAATATGCAAGGATCTTGCAGCGTCTCGCTCTAGAACAAGAGCAAGATCGTGTTAACGAGCCTCCTCGCAACCCAGAGCCTGAAGTCCCTGAAGATAATCAGGTACATCCACCCTTAACTCCTGAAAATGGAGAACATTGCTGGATTGACGATCCTCTTACATCCGAGGATGAGTCTGACTCCGAGCAGGCAACATCTTCTATCAGAGCTTCCTGTAATGTAATATATCAGGACTATAGCTCTTCTGAAGCGTCGTCTGATGAGATTACCTATACTCCGACAACGCCTAGGAATGTATTCTCTGGAGCTATCTCGTCTCACGTGACTTTCACAGAGATGACACCCTCTCAGGTTTCTTCTCCTGAGACTGTGACTTCAGGATACACATTCTTCCCGACTGATCATCATGAAGAAAACCCAGATAATGATGCTTGGGATGATGAAATAGTCAACACAAAAGAAAAGCTGCTGGATGCTGTTCAGGACTCGCTCCCGGAAAATGCTCCACGCAACACAATCACTGAGGATGGCAACTCTGCTGCAGATGCATCCCCAGTAAATGAAAAACGACAGCCTCTTGATTATGAAGACAATCTTCCAAACGAAGATCCTTCTCAAGAAGCTCTCGAAGTTGGTAGAGGCACCCGCTAGGGCCGGGACTACCACAAAAATTACAACCAATCTTCCTTTACTTATGTAAATCCTTCGGGAAAAGATGTTGTAAGCGCCCCCAGTGGCAACAATGATGAACATGCAGGCCCTAAGGAGGCTTTCAAGTATGACTTGGTTGAGCACTTCAAACACATACCTGCACGACTGCACATCCTGGATTTATTACGAATGTCTCCACGCACTCGTGATAATCTCATCTCAGAATTACAAAAACTGAATGAGGATGTCGACAAACATGCCCCGCATGTCCTCCAAATTGAAATGGACTACCGGGTCAAAAACTCTGAAACTTCCTCAAAGGGAGAAAAGAAAACTGAGGGATCATGCATTGAATGCCTCTCGGTGCAAAAAGCAGCCAGTGCAACCATCGCCTTCACAAAGGACGACCTCCTAGTTGGCGAAGCAAGGCACAACCGACCCCTGTACTTCACAGGGTACATCAAGGAAATGCCTATACACAGAGTTCAGGTCGACCCAGGTTCTGCACTCAACCTCATCTCCACTTCGGCTCTCGAAGAGTTGGGCATCCCACCCAGCAAGCTAAGCCACACATCTGTATCTATCTTTGGATATGATGGGAGCGCTCAAAGGCCTATCGGCAAAATCAGGTTCAAATTGCAAATCTGTGATCTTCTCTCTGAGGTCACTGTGTATGCAATAAAAACCCCCTCATGCTACAACATCCTTCTCGGACGTCCTTGGATACACGAGAACGGTGTTGTCCCTTCAACTCTACATCAATGCATCAAGTTCGTCGGCGACGACGGCATGGTACATCGTGTCTTTGCGGACAGAAAACCCTTCAAAGGTAAAGAAGTCCACTTCGCAGACTCCCAGATGTATGAAGGAGAAAAAGAAGAAGAGGAAATAGCACCCCCTGCTGAAAATCTCCAGAAAGATAAAGGCAAGGCTCCTCAAAAATCACCGGAAGAAAACAAACCCTCCGGCAAATTAGAAGAGAGTAGTCAATCTCCCTTCCTCATCTCCCTCAAATCTTCAAAACCTTTGGTCATCACAATCAGAGTGAAGAAGGTAAAGCAAAAGCCTGGGGGCAAATTTGTTGTTTCTCTCGTGTCTATCATGCAAGACACAGACTCGGACTCAGAGCCAGAAGACGATGCATCGTCAAGCCAAGCTGACGCTCAGCATGTTCAGCCTGCTCTCACTCCGACGGAGACACCTGCTGATGTAGAAGATCCTACGTCTGCTACCTTTGTTGTTCCGACAACATCACCAAAGCAAAAGCCGATCTTCTTCCATAGATCGGATGCTTCTTCATCAAATTCCTTCCTTGAACCCTTCCAAAATGAAGGTATGCCTCAACTATCTCTATATAGTCCTGTGGCACAAGCTATCATGAAGAAAATGGGCTTTGACGCTCAGAACCCAGTCGGTTTGGGAGAAGGCCGCGGTATTCTCACGCCATTGGGGCCCGCCTTGACCAAAAGCCAGCTGGAAGATTGGAGACTCTACGGTCATGTAGAAAAGTCTTCATATGGGTTAGGGTATGATCCCGACACTCCTCTGAGACAGTTGACACAAAAGCTTAAAAGTCGTTTTACCGACCAAGCCTCAACATCTCAAGTCCATAAAGACATCGATCTCCTTGGATATCTCTTTAAAGAGTTACCTGACAAAGATCCAGGAAGCTCATCCAATTTGTACGATTTCTCTGATGATAAAGAGGAATCGTCCGATAATACAGACTTGTGCTATTCTGACCCAGAAGAACCCTCGTCTCCAAAAGAAATACCAGACTCAATAGGCGATTGGGACTATCTCATAGCAAGCCTTGAGGAGATCACCAATCAAGAAAATCCATGGAAAGGAACAGAGCCTTGGTCTAGTAATGCAATTGAAACTCCAGAAGGTTTCGTTGAGTTGGAAGCCTCCGAAAATATTGTGGAGGAACCACCTTCAAACCTTCCGACAGAAGATCCTGTTCAAAAGATAAACTTGGGAACACCTGATAACCCACGTCCTGTATTCATAAGCAAGAATATAAAGGATGATGAGTTACCAGAGTATATCGCTTTTCTTCGTGAGTTCGTTGATTGCTTTGCATGGTCCTATGCTGAAATGCCTGGTTTAGACCCCAAAGTAGCAGTCCACAAACTCAATCTTCAAGAAGAAATCAAGCCTGTCAAACAAGGCCAAAGAAGATTCCGTCCAGATGTGATGGATAAAATTGAACAAGAAGTTCAAAAACTCAAAAGCGTTGGCTTCATCCGTGAGGAACAACATCCAGAGTGGTTGGCCAATATTGTCCCCGTGACAAAGAAAACTGGGCAGATCAGAGTCTGTATTGACTATAGAGACTTGAATGGCGCTTGCCCTAAAGATGAATTCCCGCTCCCCATACCGGAGGTGATGATTGACAATACCTGCGGATTCGAGTGAATGACATTCATGGATGGCTTCTCTGGTTACAATCAGATAAAGATGCATCCCGAGGATGAAAAACACACTTCATTTCGGACTCCATTTGGTGTGTATTGCTACACTGTCATGCCATTTGGTCTGAAAAATGCTGGTGCCACATATCAGAGGGCTATGATGAAAATATTCCAAGATATGCAGCACAAGACGGTCGAATGTTACGTTGATGACCTCGCCGTCAAAAGCAGAAGAAAAGAAGACCATCTCAAAGATCTTCGGGAAGTCTTCCTCCGACTCCGCAAACACAAACTGCGGATGAATCCTCTAAAATGCTTCTTCGGCGTCTCGTCGGGTAAGTTTCTCGGATTCGTTGTTCGGAAAGCTGGAATAGAACTTGACCCCATAAAAGTCAAGGCTATTCTAGAAATGCCCTCTCCAAGAACCTTGAGAGAACTAAAAGGGCTCCAAGGGAGATTGGCCTACATCAGACGGTTCATCTCCAATCTTTCGGGGAAATGCCGTCCATTCTCTCGATTGATGAAAAAGGGTGTAGACTTTGTCTGGGATGCCGACTGTGAAGCCGCATTTCAAGATATCAAGTCATACCTGACCAAACCTCCAGTGTTAGCTGCCCCTGCCACTGGAAAACCATTCATCTTGTACACAAGAGCCCTTGATCACTCTCTGGGTGCTCTGCTTGCACAAGAAAATGATGAAAGAAAAGAAGCTGCTCTATTCTACCTCAGCCGCATGCTAGTAGGTGCAGAGCATCGCTACTCCCCAGTCGAAAAGGAATGCCTTGCAGTGATGTTTGCCGTACAAAAGCTACGTCACTACTTGCTTTCCAACACAGTCTACCTCGTCTCAAGGATCAACCTCTTGAAGGTCCTTGTCACAAAGGTAGGTTCTCTCAATGCCCGACTGGCAAAATGGTCCATCCTTCTATCACAATTTGATATTAGGTATGTGCCACAAAAAGCAATCAAAGGCCAAGCTCTAGCAGATTTCCTCGCAGAGCATCCATTGCCTAAAGATTCACCACTCAGAGATGATCTCCCAGACGAACCTATCTACAACGTGGAGACTTTCTCGCCAAATGCCTCCTGGGACATGTACTTTGACGGTGCAACCAGGACAAATGAAAACAGAAAGCTGATCTCGGGAGTTGGCATCTTCTTTGTTAGCCCCGACAAATACATGATTCCACACACTTTCTCGCTACTGGAACCATGCACAAACAATGCAGCTGAATACCAAGCTCTGATCCTAGGATTGGAACTCGCCATTGAATCCGGTATCACCATGCTGGAAGTCTTTGGAGACTCTCAACTGATCGTCAACCAGATGAATCAGAAATATGAAGTCAGGAAGCCCGATCTGCTGCCTTATTACAACAAGGCACAATCGCTTCTGCAAAAGTTTGACATCTGCAACATCACCCACATTCGTAGAGGTGAAAACATCCGTGCAGATGCCCTGGCTGGACTTGCCGCATCAATGGCGATCCAGGAAGGGGAAAACATGCAAATTACAGTGTGCGAGAGAAGGATCCTCCCTCCTCTTAACACACACCAAGCAGTTGCTGAATGCCACCGAGTGGTTGGAAGTCGGATCTCTATCCTTCAACCTTCAATCGGCGACTGGAGGGATCCATTCATTGATTACACTATGTTCGGAATCCTACCTGAAGATCCAAAAGAACGGGTAAGCATTCAAAGGCGAGCCCCAAACTTTCATTTGGATATTCCTTCAAAAATCCTTTACAGGAAATCCTTCAATGGAGTACTGCTACGCTGCTTGTCACAACAAGAAGCCGAAGAAACACTCAAAGAAGTTCACGCTGGTCTTTGTGGAGCTCATCAGGCTGGTCCCAAGCTCTACGACCAAATCAAAAGGTTGGGTTACTACTGGCCTACCATGGTACCCGACGCAATGCAATTTGCTAAGCGCTGCCAGCTTTGCCAAGTTCACGGAGACTACATTCACATGCCTCCAGAATGGCTGCATCCTACAGCAATCTCATGGCCTTTTGAAGCATGGGGCATGGACATCATAGGTCCTATCTCTCCCCCTTCAAGCAAAGGTCATCGCTTCATCTTCGCCGCTACGGATTATTTCTCCAAGTGGTCAGAAGCATTTGCGTTCAACGAAATGAAGACCTCATCAGTTCTTCAATTCCTACGCACCAACATCATTTGTCGTTTCGGCATACCCAAAAGATTCGTCCATGATAACGGACCACAATTCCGGGATCATCGATTCTACAGGTTCTGCGACAAATACAAAATCCAAAGCTGTCCTTCGACTCCATACAATCCGGCAGCAAACGGATTAGCAGAAGCCTTCAACAAGACACTCTGCAAAATACTCAAGAAAATGGTCTCTAGTCACAAAAGAGACTGGAGCGATAAACTGTCTGAAGCTTTGTGGGCTATCGAACCACCGTTCGAGGACCAACCCATAGCACACCATTCTCCTTGGTCTATGGATGCGAAGCTGTCGTGCCCCTAGAGGTACAAATTCCTTCTCTGAGGGTATCTCTACAAAATGACATGACTCAAGAAAGCAATGTCAAATTGCGACTCCATGAGCTGGACAATCTCGACGAGAGACGGCTTGAAGCTCGACAAAGCATTGAACTTTACCAAGCACGCATGGCAGGATCTTTTGACAAAAAGGTCAGGCAACGCGCCTACAAAAAGGGTGACTTGGTTCTTGCGGTAAAAAGACCAATGGTCTTCGCTCACAAGTCCAAAGGCAAGTTTGAACCAAAATGGGAGGGACCCTACGTCATCGACAAGGTCTTCTCCAACGGCGCATATGCCCTCCTAAACATGGAAGGCGACAGATGTATGCTGCCTATCAACGGCAAGTTCTTGAAGCGGTACTACCCTTGAAGACTTACCCAACTGGGTAAGATCAATGCCTGTATGGCCAAAACCTGTTCTCAGGTACTCGCTCGTCAAACCCACTCTCTTTAGAATTTTCATATCAAATGTCAAAATTTCTAGAGATTCAAAAACAATGCTTACTTTCATCGTTTCATTGTTCAAAAACAAAAAAAATCCAAGTTTAGGAGCCTCTCCCTGACTTGACCAAAACTTTCGATCCTTGAACCAAAATTCATGGTTTGAAACAAAAATCCGGATTCAGGGATTTCCACCCTATCCACCTTACCTTTTACCGCCAAATGGTTCTAGGTCAAAATTTACGACCCTCGTGTCTTTAAACAAAAAAAAATGGTTTTTCAAAAATCGTGGGGAAACGACATCAAAGTCAGTACCCGCAAAACAAAAATTTTGAAAAAAAGCAAGGATGCGACATTCCATCGATACTTGCACCCAAAATCGCAGGGAAGCGACATTTCGTCGATACTTGCAAAATCCAAAAACCGTGGAGAAGCAACAAACCAGTTGATATCCACAACCCAATTTCAAAAATCGTGGAGATGTAACATACCAGTTGCTATCCACAACCCAAAATTACAAATGTTTCGAGAAAACCTCAAATTTCAAAAATCACGGAGAAACGACATCAAGTCAGTACCCACAAAACCAAAAGTTTTGGGAAAAGCAGGGAAGCGACGCTTAGTCGATATTTGCACCCCAATTCGCGAGGAAGCGACATTCCATCGATACTTGTAAAACCTAACCCGCGAGGAAGTGACATTCCATCAATACTCGCAAAACCGAATGAGCAAGGAAGCGACATTCCATCGATACTTGCAAGACCATTCAGCGGGGAGGCGACATTTAGTCGATACCTGCATTTTGAAAACCAAAACTCGGCTATAAATGCCAAAATCCGGCTATAAATGCCAAAACAAAAATTTCCGGCTATAAACGCCAAAATCGGCTTTCATGCCAATAAAACAAAACTTGGTTTTCAAAAAACTCGGCTACAAATGCCACACAAAAAAAAACCTGACTCTCATGTCAAAACCGGCTATAAATGCCACAAATTGGCTATCAATGCCACCAAACCGGCTATAAATGCCACAAATTGGCTATCAATGCCACCAAACCGGCTATAAATGCCACCAATTGGCTATCAATGCCACCAAATTGGCTGTAAATGCCACAAAAATCCGGCTTTCATGCCAAATTCGTTTCCCCTACCAAAACAACCATTTGACAAAAAATTTTCACAAAATGACAAAGCTTTTGATCAAATCCCATTTAGCAATTGCTTTCATCACAAAAAGATTTGAGTGAGCGTAGGGAAAACAAAACAAAAAAAAAAAGAAAAGTACCAAAAAATACATGTGGTACCAAAAAAAAAAAAAAAAGAAAAGTGTTCACAAGCACTACACAAAAAAAAAAGAGTACCAAAAATATACATGTGGTACCAAAAAAAAGAAGAATAGTTTCTGCTACAAAAAATCAGGAGCTTAGCCAAAAATGGTCTCCAGCCAAAGCTTCAGCTCCTCAAGCAAACTTTTGGCATCAGCCGTCAGAGTTTCCAAGGTACGCTTCTTCAGGAACTTGCCATGAGATGCTGGCGAATGCCGTAACCCTTCTTTTACACCGGGAAGCTTTTCCCCAGCAGTTTGCCATTGCTCGTTCTCTAGAGTCTTCCTCTCAAGAACTTGACCGGCATTTGCAACCCTGCGAATCAGAGCACTCTCCCTGTCACGAGCCTCTATTATAGCAGTCCACTTAGCATCAACTTGTGCCTTCAAATGCTCGAGATGCTTCCTGGCCATTTCGACCTCTCCATCAAGGATGTCAAGGTCGCGCTTTAATCCAAGGATGACTAGCTCTTCCTTATTCTTCTCTCGGACTACCTGCTTCCTGCTTTGTGTAGCCTCATTCAGGTCAGACTTAGCCTTATCAGCAGGGTCCAAGAACATCTCCTTGAAGAATTGGTCGTCAGGGAAATCCATGGTCTCAAACCACTTGTCACCCAGTGCAATGATCCTATCAACGATCGCCCTGGCACCTGTGACATCCAGACCAACCTCTTCGGTGTCGGTCAGAATCTCCTGTACAGGTGGGATCATGCCAAATCCTGCCTCCAAGTGTCCAGAAAGGAGAGTCTTGACCCAAGAACTCAAAACCCGAGCCAGGACCTTCTTCGCAAATTGAAGAGACGAACTGGATGAAGATTCACCCTTCTCCGCTGATCGGCTGCTCATGTCATGTCCCATTGGAAGAGTAACAAAAGAACTCTTTCCACTTGGAGCCACTGGAGAAGGAATCTCAACACGAGGTATCTTCTCTATCGCGTCAGAACTGGTTGTAGGAGTCTCTACCTCCGGATCGACCTCTGGCATCCCTTGCTCTGGTCCTGAAGGAAGCGATGGACTCTCTTCTGTCACTTCAAAACCTGCAAATGAAACACAAAAAGGTATGAATATGATCCTGTTAAAAAAAATCATCAGGGTCATCACTACAAAGTACCTTCTTCGATGACTGGCGGAACACTCTCTTCCTCCACGAACTCATCGGAAGCATCATCAACATTTGCGTCCATTGATGGTTCAAAGTCATCAGAATCCTGTGGCAAGTCAGCTGACAAGAGAAATGTTAGCAAATCAAGTCGCAGGCAAAAAAAAAAAAAAAAAAAAAAAAAGAGAAAGCGAAAGAAGTTATACCAATTGGAGATTCTAGAATCATTCCAGAGTCCCTCGGCTCTTCTTCAGATGCCATAACCGACTCCATCACCGCCTCATCGGTCGGAACCTCAGGCATCGCCAAGTCTTCATCCTCTGCTAAAAAAAAAAAAGCAGCAGCAAGGTGAGAAAACAAATCAGAACATGGAAAGCCCCATGAAAGAAGTAGAAAACGAAAAAGGAAGAATCATACCTTCACCAATGGTCTCTTCCCCACGACTCCTCTTCTCTGGAGGCTCGTCGACAGCCTCTGGCACCTCCTCGTTGATGGTAAGAGGGATTTCCATGTCAGGAGAGTCCTCATGTGGCCCCTCGCTGTGATGATGACTCCTCCTCTTCTTACCTCTACGGGTTCGCTTCCTAGAAGAACCCGCCCCACTATCAGAGTCAGGTTTCTCACTTGGCTCCTCACTGGATGGTCTGCTCTCGCCAGTAGACTCCGCGGAAGCTCGCCTCTGTGCCGCTTGCATCCAAGCGTCGAGCTCAGCTTCCTCCTGTTCTAGCTGCTCCAAAGCCTCATCAGGTACTTCCCGAACAGCTTCAGAACCAATGACGCCCTGGTCACCGAGAAAGCCTATCTTATGCTTCTCTCCAGAAAGGAAGGCCCAAACTTCCTCTCGCCGGACGCCATCCGACTTTCCAGTACCTTTCCCCGAAGACAGCTTTATATCAAGCTCCTTCTTGGAAAGCCCCCGATATGCAAAAAAGCTCTCCGCGAACCACTTCGTGAAGCCGGCAGTTCGTAAAGTCGACAGCTCAGGATAAGAAATCGTGGCAGTAGTGTCTTCAGCACTATAAAAAGCCCGTGCATTTCTGCCATCCTGGAAACCCCCAAAACGCTTCACCATACTCGAAGGCGCTCCAACAACGCCTTGAGAGAAGCCCAACTGAAGCGCAAAGCGAGAAGGTACATACGGCTGGATGTCGACGAAAAGATGTCTGCGGTACACCATCGTGCCGACTCGTATGCTGAAAAGCCACTCCTTCTCTGCATTGGTCAAAGGGTAATGCCTTCCCGACCCTGCTCTGGTAGAGTCTCGGGAGGCACCAAAATCAAAAGCCTTCTTCCGCAACTCCGGAGAAAGCTTCACTGAAGACTGCCCCATCTCGACGTCCCTGAACCGTCGGATCCTCATGCGGGTAAACAAAAGTGATTCAGATACGGCTTTTCCCTTAGCCAATCGAATCATCAGAGGATCATCATCCTGTGCAGTACCCAGCTGGTGGAAGCCAGGACAGTGGTATACAAACCACGAATAAAAGATATGGGCTGAAAATACCCTATTCATAGGGAGCCCAAGCCGAACCAAGAAAGCAGCAACCTGCAGTTCGGTACACAAGTAGGAGTAAAGAGCAGGCACCAAAGCAAGCCGCTCTCCAAACGCCATCTGACAAGCCGGAAAAATACAATGCGGCCTGATGTGCGTCCCATCTCCACCAGCAAACACAGCCTCACCTAGCCAATAAGTGAGGTAAACAGCAAGATCTCTCCGCAGTGCAATGTCAGAACAAATGACATCTGTGCTCGCGAAGAAACCCTTCAACTCTTCCTGCATGGCCGAAGTCTTCTTCCTGTCTTCCCGGGTCATGCTATCAGAAGACTCTTTGCTGTCAAAGAAGTTGAAGAATGAAGAGCCATAACTCTTCCAACTACTGGATCTCACTTTCGAGCCCTCCTTCAAAAAAATCATAGAAGGCGACGAGCTGAAAGTATAGGAGCCTGAACTCCTCTGACTGCTCCTCAAGGACGCTGTCAATCGGCATGAACTCCCCATAGAGTTTGCCAAGGATGGGCAATCCAGTAATAGCACTCAACTCCTTCAGAGAAAAACCAATCTCACCGTTCGTGACAACGAAGGTATTGGTCTGAGGGAGGAAAGACTCCAACATAGCCATGAAGGCATCATCGGAAAAAGTCACGGTCTCCCTAAAAGCACGGACCGGGTCAAAAATCTCGGCTTCCTTTAAAACGGCACCCCCAATCAGCAAGGTGTGGTCAGTCCATGACTTCCAATCGGAGTCAGCATTGAAACGGCCACGAAGTCGAAAAGGCTTCACCCAAGTACTGCCGTCACCGCTGAAAACGCCAAGGCCCACCGGTCTCAAATCGACCGACGGATAATCAGAGCCCTGGTAGCCGCTGGCTGGCATCAACACGTCCATACGGACAGGTGGCTTCTCTGCAAAACCGGAAGGTCCACCAACAAAAACCCCGGTCTTGATCACACTGGTCCTCTTCACCCAGCTCGGAGGATCTTCCCTCTTAGTGCACGTGGGAGAAAGGCTCAGGATCGAGATGGTCCGATCAAAAGACGACCGGGTAGAAATAGTTCTCTCCTCACCATTCGCTGTGTAAGAGAACTGAAAACATCTCCTTTGGTATGTCAAGTCGTCAAGGACTGCATCTCCAAAGAAGAAGGTAGGCTTGGGCAAAACCCTCAGATCGTCCATAACCGAAGGACGGCTGCTTACCATGATCTTATAGAACTCCTCATCCTTGAGAGCAATCAATCGCTGTCTCATCTCATCGCGATTGAGGGAATCGCACTCTTCCAAGTTCTTCTCAACAAACTGGACCTTCTCCCAGGCTTGCTGAACGGCCACATTAGAAGATCTGGCGGATCGACGAGGTACGCTTGTAGCAGGCTCTTTACCCTTGTTCGTTCTGGAGGAACCACCTGCAAAGGTTGGAAAAGAAAAAAAAAAAGATCATCATCAAAATGACAGAATTTCGCTAAAAGCAAATCTGGCGAAATTTTGGCATGGTTCCGGGGCAATTCCGAAGAAAAGGGAAATACCCCGAAAGAAACAGAAAGTTTTGAAGATGGGCTCAACATCGCTGCGAGCTCCGAAACTACAAACTTTCGAAACCTCAAAATCTCCGCAAAATCAAGAAGGGCTCAACATCGCTGCAAGCTCCAAATTCCCAAATTTGCAAAGATTTTCAGGTATGCTATCATGCTCAATCTACAAAAAGTACATGCATGAACATCTAGATTTGCATAAAAAACGCATTATCATGATGAGCAAAAAAAAAAAAAAAAAAGAAACTTTCTCAAAAAAAAAAAAGGGGAAACTTTCCAAAAAAAAAAAAAGGGAGAAAAAAAAAAAGCAGAAATCACGTGGAAAAGAAAAGAAAAAAAAAAAAGAGAAGAAGAATAGAAAGAAAAGAAAGAAAAAAAAAAAAGAAGAGAAACTTTCTTTTTTTACCATCCTATTCTCTACATAAAGTTTTCTTGAAAGAAAAAGAGAGAAAACTTACTTGAAGCCATTGATGGAGAAGAAGAAGGAAAAAGCTTGAAGATCCTTGAAGAAGAAGAACTCTTGGTCTTGGAGCTCTCTTGAGATTGTTGCAAAAGAAAGCAATAAGAGCAAGAGATCCTACCTTCCTTTGCTTTTATAGGAGAGAGCAAATCAAAGAAGGAAACAAAGAAGAAAGGTAAGTGTTACTAATTAGTAACCTTACCAAAAGAGAAGGAATTAGAAAGATTCTTTCCCAAAAAGAAAGATGTCTTTGAGAGATTTTCTCCCAAAATCAATCAATGAGAGATTCTCTCCAACAAAATAGGATATTGAAGATTCTTTCCCAAAAAGAAAGATACCTTGAGATATTCTCTCCCAAATTAAGGGAATATGAGAGATTCTCTCCCATAAAGATATTTTTAGATATTCTCTATCCAAATGAGATATCTTTAGATATTCTTTACAAAAATGGCCCCACATGTGATCTAAGCCATCCTAAAAAGCTTAAGGTCCCATGGGTTAGCCCATATGAGCCAGGTTTGACCACCTAGGCACTAAAAAAAAAAAAAATGGGCTTTTAGTCAGGAAAAAATCCCTCTTACCAAGAGCATACAATAATGGTTCCATGCCTCTTTTGAGTTGATTGAACCATACAAAAAAAATTTCAAGCCCCATGAGCTTCCAAAAATCAAACCATCCAGCCTCATAAACCAAATTGAGCCAAAATATTGAAATTGACATTCCACAAAAATCCAAACCACTCCAATGGACCCACACAGTCCTAATGAGTGACCAAAAACCAAATCCTGGTCCCCTAACTTGCCACATACAGCTTGTTAAGTCACAAGACCAAAACCAAAAACCAAATCATGATCCCCCAACTTGCCACATACAGCTTGTTGGGTCACAAGGTCAAAACCAAAACCCGACCCCCCTAACCTGCCATATACAGCTTGTTAGGTCACAAGGTCAAAAAACAAAAACCCAAATCCACATCCCTGATGTCATCTTCAAAGCTTTGCCTCGAGATGGTACTTGATTTCTTTCATTACCATAAAATTCCCCTGGAAGCTCAAAGGCTACTCTACCAAAGGAAAGATTGCTCAAAGAATCTTGCTCAAGACACAAGCTCTCCTTCAAAAATCTCTTCGAGGCACATCGACTACAAAAGTCAAGCAACTCGTCGCTGTACCTCGAGGGGGCATTTGTTGACACCAAAAATGTCACTTTGCCTCTTCAACATCAAGAAAGCTGCATGAAGTCACAACCTGCCATAAATAGGCAATGCAATTTCTCCAAAAAATCAAATCTTGTCAGAATCAAACAAAAACTGCAAGATCCTTCAACATAGCCAAGAGAAGAGTACGCATGAAGTTTCGGGCCATTTCGACAACATTTGGCCTAACTTCACTTCTCCCACAGCTAAACAGGAGCTCTCGGCGGCGACATCATCGGAGACGTCAAAATTTCGATCAGAGCCTACAGATGACTCCAGCATGTCTCAAAAGGGCTCCATGCCAAATTTCAAGTCAAACCGACAACGTTTGACCCTCCATCAATGCTCGAGCAGCAAAATCAAGCCTCCCGGCGGCGGGAACCACTGAAGCCTTCGCTCATCAAACCAAGTGCATGAGTGGCTTCAACATGCTTCCAAAAGGCTGCACGTCAAATTTCAGGTCATTCTGACAACGTTTGACCAGGTTTCGATGCTCCGAGAGAAAATCAAGCCTACCGGCGGCGGAGCAACCCGGGACCATGACATCCAAAACGGAGCCCATGGAACGTCTCAAAATGACTCCAATAGGCTCCCCGTCAAATTTCAGGTCAATCGGACATCGTTTGGCCACATATCAAAGCTCGGCATTTTCCCTGCAGCAAAATCAAGTGAAGCATCGACGGGACCCCAAACGGCTTCAAAACTCAAATAAAAGCCTATGGTTGGTCTTATTTATTGCTCAGGAGGCTTCACCTCAAATTTCAGGTCATTCCGACATCGTTTGACCAAGTTTCAGCTTCTGGCGGAAAATCAGCAGTTCTACGCGACAAAGTCTTCGGCTTTCCCGGAAAATTGGAAACTTTGCATTCTAAAAATGCAAGGATTCTCATCAGGTTTTCTACAGGAAAATCAAGCCAATAAATGAGAAGAAATGTCAGGAAGAATACAGAAGAAAACGGCGACGAAAAAGACCACAAAACGGACCAAAAACAGGGGAAAAATCCCCAGGGTCGCAGCCTGCGACCATGGCCTAGGGTCGCCGGCGACCCTGGCCCATGGTCACCGGCCCATGGTCGCCGGCGACCGTGGAAGTCCGGGTCACCGGATTTTTCGCCGGTGACCTGTTTTTCCGTCCTTTTTCGCATTTCGCGCACTTTGGCCCCTGTGGTTTCCTGAAAATGTGATTTTTAGTGCTTGAAATTGACTCATGTCCGCCGACGTCCGTCAAAATCATGGGTCAACCTCCAAAAGTATCAAAATCAACATTGATCGCCAACCGGTCGACCAAAAAAGTGTACTTTCCGCCCGATCGATCGAAAAATCGACAGGACAGATGTCACCGGCCCGCTCTTAGCTATCACTGTCTGAAGTTACATGTTCATCCGATGTCGATCAGCATGAAGATCCATCGATGATCATCGCCAGAAGAATTCCAGAAGACACGGCACGGCCCGCGACTCTTCGACTGCTCGGCGACCAATTAATGTGGTTAATTGACTAGCTTTATTGCAGTCATTAATTCATTTCTTTGGACGGCCCAATCAGAAGCAAGCATTTGGGAGTTACAAGTCAATTGATTCATGGCATTTAACCCATGAAACTCCTCCCATTATGGTAATTAAGGTGATTAAAAGCCCTTAATCTCCATCGGCCAATCAGATTCAAGGAAAAAGGAGTTACAAAATCAAAGAAATAAATCTTGTAACTCCTCCCATTAAAGCCATTAAAGCCCATAAACTCTCCTAAATGGCTACCAAAAGCCTATAAATAGGAGAGCATTCCATTGAAATCAGGATCAGAAAAAAAGAGATCGGATCGGAAGAGAGCGGAAAGAATCCAAAGAAAGAAAAAGAGAGAAAAACTCTGCTGAAGTTCTGCACCGGCCACCACTACAAGGTGACAAAAGTCCCTTGGGGGGCACCCCCCCCAGGTCCTTGCCTTCTCCCGCTGCCTCCAATGGCTTAGACGTGGCTTTTCAGCCCGTCTACTTAGCTTTTTATTGGACATAGGACCTTCTCTTGGTCTTTGTCCTCTAAAAACCTGACGTTATAGCCAAGCCAAGCGAATCAAGAGCATCCTCTGTTCTCATCTGCATGGATGATGGCGAAGCCCATACATGACTTGCGACCGTCAATCTGAACGAGTCCCCCACAATCTCCTGAGAAGTTAGATCCTCCTTTTCTTGCTTTTCATTGTAGTTTGTATTTTTCTAAAAGAGACAAAAATCACAACTCTTGTCTTTCATTATTGATGAGAATTGTAAATCGGCTATAAACGCCAAAATCGGCTATAAATGCTAAACAAAATCGCCTTTCACGGCAAACCAAGAAAATGTCTCTTTTCTTAAATATTTGTGCAATGGAAAACTTGAAAGAAGTTGATTTCCTTTTTACTTGCGAAGGTTGATCTCCGGATTACCACTTGCAATTCCAAGTAAAATAGAAAATCTGGCACACCCACACAAAGAAATGTTGATGCACGCTTCAGGCCCACCAGGGCGCGAAAGGGCCGGACCCGACGGACTCCCACGTTCCGCCGACCCCGGTAGCCGCCCCACGGCGCCTCGGAGCGCGTTCCATCAATCGAAGACATCAAAACTTCGATCAGAGCCTACGGATGACTCCAGCATGTCTCAAAAGGGCTCCATGCCAAATTTCAAGTCAAACCGACAACGTTTGACCCTCCATCAATGCTCGAGCAGCAAAATCAAGCCTCCCGGCGGCGGGAACCACCGAAGCCTTCGCTCATCAAACCAAGTGCATGAGTGGCTTCAACATGCTTCCAAAAGGCTGCACGTCAAATTTCAGGTCATTCCGACAACGTTTGACCAGGTTTCGATGATCCGAGAGAAAATCAAGCCTACCGGCGGCGGAGCAACCCAGGACCATGGTTTCCAAGACAGAGCCTGTGGATCATCTCAAAATGACTCCAATAGGTTCCCTGTCAAATTTCAGGTCAATCGGACATCGTTTGACCGCACATCAACGAGCAGCATTCTCCCCGCAGCGAAATCAAGTGAAGCATCGATGGGACCCCAAACAGCTTCAAAACTCAAACAAAAGCCTATGGTTGGTCTTATTTATTGCTCAGGAGGCTCCACCTCAAATTTCAGGTCATTCCGACATCGTTTGACCAAGTTTCAGCTTCTGGCGGAAAATCAGCAGCTCTACGCGACAAAGTCTTCGGCTTTCCCGGAAAATTGGAAACTTTGCACTCTAAAAATGCAAGGATTCTCATCAGGTTTTCTACAGGGAAATCAAGCCAATAAATGAGAAGAAATGTCAAGAAACATACAGAAGAAAACGGCGACAAAAAAGACCACAAAACGGACCAAAAATAAGGGAAAAGCCCCCAGGGTCGCGGCCCGCGACCATGGCCCAGGGTCGCCGGCGACCCTGGCCCATGGTCGCCGGCCCATGGTCGCCGGCGACCATGGAAATCCGGGTCACCGGATTTTTCGCCGGTGACCCGTTTTTCCGTCCTTTTTTGCGTTTCGTGCACTTTGGCCCCTGTGGTTTCCTGAAAATGTGATTTTTAGTACTTGAAATTGACTCATATCCGACGACATCTCAGATCCGCCGTCAAAAGCATAAAATCATCATTGATCGCTCCAAGATCGCCGACTGGTTGACCTAAAAAGTGCTCTTTCTGTCCGACCGATCGAGAAATCGACAAGACAGATGTCACCGGCCCGCTCCTACCTATCAATGCCTGAAGTTACATGTTCATCCGATGTCGATCAGCATGAAGATCCATCGATGATCATCGCCAGAAGAATTCCAAAAGACGCGGCGCGGCCCGCGACTCTTCGACTGCTCGGCGACCAATTAATGCAGTTAATTGACTAGCTTTATTGCAGTCATTAATTCATTTCTTTGGACGGCCCAATCAGAAGCAAGCATCCAGGAGTTACAAATCAATTAAGTCATCGCATTCAAGCCATGAAACTCCTCCCATTATGGTAATTAAGGTGATTAAAAGCCCTTAATCTCCATCGGCCAATCAGATTCAAGGAAAAAGGAGTTACAAAATCAAGAAATAAATCTTGTAACTCCTCCCATTAAAGCCATTAAAGCCCATAAAAGCTCTCCTAAATGGCTACCAAAAGCCTATAAATAGGAGAGCATTCCATTGAAATCCAGATCGGAAAAAAAAGAGAGAAAAAAAGAATCCAGAGATCGGAAAAAGACGATCGAAAAAAGAGATCGGATCTGAAAAAGACGAACGGAAAACCGAAGATCGAAAGGTGCAGAGAATCCCGAATTCCAGACAGACAGAGTCTAGAGAAAGAGAGAAAATTCTGCAGAAATTCTACATCAAGCACCACTACAAGGTGACAAAAAGTCCCTTGGGGGGTACTCCCCCCCAAGGTCCTTGCCTTCTCCCGCTGCCTCCAATGGTTTAGACGTGGCTTTTCAGCCTATCTACTTAGCTTTTTATTAGACATAGGACCTCCTCTTGGTCTTTGTCCTCTAAAAATCTGAGGTTATAGCCAAGCCAAGCGAATCAAGAGCATCCACTGTTCTCATCTGCATGGATGATGGCGAAGCCCATACATGGCTTGCGACCGTCAATCTGAACGAGTCCCCCACAATCTCCTGAGAAGTTAGATCCTCCTTTTCTTGCTTTTCATTGTAGTTTGTATTTTTCTAAAAGAGACAAAATCACAACTCTTGTCTTTCATTATTGATGAGAATTGTAAATCGGCTATAAACGCCAAAATCGGCTATAAATGCCAAACAAAATCGCCTTTCACGGCAAACCAAGAAAATGTCTCTTTTCGTAAATATTTGTGCAATGGAAAACTTGAAAGAAGTTGATTTCCTTTTTACTTGCGAAGGTTGATCTCCGGATTACCACTTGCAATTCCAAGTAAAATAGAAAATCCGGCACACCCACACAAAAGAAATGTTGATGCACGCTTCATGCCCCCCGGGCGCGAAAGGGCCGGACCCGACGGACTCCCACGTCCGCCGACCCCGGTAGTACCCACGGCATTCGGAGCGCGTTCCATCAAGAACCTTCACCTGGTATGATTTACTTTGGCTTTTGCTTTTTTTTCTTTTTTCTTCTTTTGCTGTCATTTGCTAACATGTAGCTGACTTGCCAGAGGATTCCGACGATTTCGAGCCATCCATGGACGCAACTTTTGATGATGCTTCAGATGAGCTCAAAGAGGCAGAGAGTACTCCGCCGGTCGTCGAAGTAGGTATATTTGTAATAATAATCTTGATATATTTTTTTTGACAAGATTATATTCATACCTTTTTGTCTTCTTCCTTGACAGATTATGAAGCAGCAGGAGAGATTCCTCCGTCTTCCTCAAAGCCAGAACAGGGGATACTTGCGGCTGATGCAGAAGTAGGGGCTTCTTCCACTTTCAATGAGTCAGCTTCTTCCATTGGAAAGAGTTTATTGATTACTCTTCCAATGGAGCATGACGTGGGCAGTCGGGCACCAGAGCATGGCGAATCCTCATCTGCACCGCACCTTCAGTATGCAAGGAAGGTGTTGAAGACTGTCTTGAGCTCATGGGTTGAGACTCTTTTTTCAGGTCATTTGGAAGCTGGTTTTGGCATGATCAAGCATGTGCAGGACATCCTCGCTGATAGCAAAGAAGTCGGTCTGGACATCGCGAGTGCCAAGGATTTTGTTGAGGAGATCATCACCTTGGGGAACAAATGGACCGAGACCAAGAGTTTCCCAGATGGTGACTTCTTTGATGAGATGTTCATAAAACATTCCAGCAAAGTCAAAGCTGAGCTGACTAAGGTCACGAAGACTCGGAGGCAAATCGTTCGGGAGAAGAACGTTACCGAGTTATCCATCATGGGCTGAAGCAAGACTTGGACCACCTTGATAAGGAGGTCATCGAGGCTAGGCAACGTCTTGATTTTTTAGAGGAAGAGGCTGCTGCCAAATGGACCGCCATTGTGGAGGCTCGTGACAAGGAGGGGACTCTCATTCGCCAGGTTGAGGAAGCTGAAGGTAATGTCCGGAGGAAGACTCAGGAGCATGACCAGTGGCAGGTCCTCTGGGAAGAGCTTCCTCGTGCTGCAGATGAGTCACGGCATTCGGCCGCGTTTTATGGGGACATTTTGAAGAAGCGTGGCCTAAAAACTTTGGAAGTTAAGGCCATGGGTCTGCTTGAGGAGTTGAACCTTTGGTTGAAGACCATGTCGGATTGAGCTCCTGAATTGTAACAGACTCTTTTTCCTTTTTCTCTTTTTTTTTTGGTACCTCCATGTATAAACAGTCTTGGTACTATATTTTGTATCCCATTACTTTCACTTAAATCATTTTTTGATGAAAACAATTTTGAGCAAAACTTGATGGGAATATTTGTTTAAGAATTTGATCAAAAGGTTGTCATTTTGTGAAAATCTTTTGTCAAAGAGTTGTTTTGGGCATGAAAGCCAATTTTGTGGCGAAAAAGCCTGATTTTTTTGATGGTTTGAAAATCGAAATTTTGGATGGCATGAAAGCCTAATTTTGTGGCATAAGAGCCAAATTTGTTTTGCGGCATGGGAGCCAAAATTTTTGGATGGCGAGAAAGCCGAATTTTTGGAATGGCATAGAAGCCGAATTTCATTTTGTGGCATGGGAGCCAAATTTTGTTTGTGGCATGAGAGCCAAAATTTTTGTTTGTGGCATGAGAGCCAAATTTTGTTTGTGGTAGAGAGCCAAAATTTTTGTTTGTGGCATGAGAGCCAAGGTTTTTGTTTGTGGCATGAGAGCCAAAGTTTTTGTATGGCATGAAAGCCGATTTTGGCATTTACAGCCGAAATTTTTTTGTTTTGGCATTTATAGCTGAATTTTGGCATTTATAGCCGGATTTTGGCGTTTATAGCAGAGTTTTGGCGTTTATAGCCGAGTTTTTTGAAAACCAAGTTTTGTTTTGTTGACATGAAAACCGATTTTGGCGTTTATTGCCGAAATTTTTTTTGTTTTGGCATTTATAGCTGGATTTTGGCGTTTATAGCCGATTTTTGGCGTTTATAGCCGAATTTTGGTTTTCAAAATGCAGGTATCGACTAAATGTCGCCTCCCCGCTGAATGGTGTTGCAAGTATCGGTGGAATGTCGCTTCCTTGCTCATTCGGTTTTACGAGTATTGATGGAATGTCAGTTCCTCGCGGGCTAGGTTTTGCGAGTATTGATGGAATGCCGCTTCCTCGCGAATTGGGGTGCAAATATCGACTAAGCGTCGCTTCCCTGCTTTTCCCAAAACTTTTGGTTTTGCGGGTACTGACTTGATGTCGTTTCTCCGCGATTTTTGAAATTTGAGGTTTTCTCGAACCATTTGAAATTTAGGTTGTGGATAGCAACTGGTATGTTGCTTCTCCACGATTTTTGAAATTTGGGTTGTGGATATCAACTGGTATGTTGCTTCTCCACTATTTTTTTGAAATTTGGATTGTGGATATCAACTGGTATGTTGCTTCTCCACGATTTTTTGAAATTTGGGTTGTGGATATCAACTGGTATGTTGCTTCTCCACGATTTTTTTGAAATTTGGGTTGTGGATATCAACTGATATGTTGCTTCTCCACGATTTTTGAAATTTTGCAAGTATCGAATGGGGTTCGCTTCCTTGCGATTTTTGGGTTTTGCGAGTATCGACTGAATGTCGCTTCCCCGCAGTTTCTAAAAAACCATTTTTTTGTTTAAAGACACGAAGGTCATAAATTTTGGCTTAAAACCATTTCGGTTGTAAAAGCCAAGGTAGACTAGGGTGAAAATTCCTGAGTCCTGGTTTTTGTTTCAAACCATGAATTTTGGGTTCAAGGATCGAGAATTTTGGTCAAGTCTGGGAAGAGGCTCCTAAACTTGGATTTTGGATTTTGATTTTTTTTTGAACAATGAAACGATGAAAGTAAGCATTGTTTTAAAAGTTTTTTTTTTTTGGAAACTTCAACATAAAGATGAAAATTTCAAAAGGGGTGGGTTTGATGAGCAAGTACCTTGGAAATACGCTTTAGCCGTGTAGATATTGCTCTGACCCGTTTGAGGAAGTCTTCAAGGGTAGTACCGCTTCAATAACTTGCCGTTGATGGGTAGCATACATCTGTGTATGCACCGTTGGAGAAGACTTTGTCGATGACGAAGGGTCCTTCCCATTTTGGTTTGAATTTGCCTTTGGATTTGTGGGCAAAGACTATAGGTCTTTTTACTGCAAGAACCAAGTCACCCTTTTTGTAGGCGCGTTGCCTGACCTTTTTGTCGAAAGATCCTGCCATGCGTGCTTGGTACAACTCAATGCTTTGTAGAGCTTCGAGTCGTCTTTCATCGAGATTATCCAGCTCTTGGAGTCTCAGTTTGACATTGCTTTCTTGCATCATGTCATTTTGCAAAGATATCCTTAAGGAAGGAATTTGTACTTCCAAAGGGACAACAGCTTCGCATCCATAGACCAAAGAGAATGGTGTGCTATGGGTTGGTCCTCGAATGGTGGTTCGATAGGCCCACAAAGCTTCTGATAGTTAGTCGCCCCAGTCTCTTTTGTGACTAGAGACCATTTTCTTGAGAATTTGGCAGAGTGTCTTGTTGAAGGCTTCTGCTAGTCCATTCGCTGCTGGATTATATGGAGTCGAAGGACAACTTTGGATTTTATACTTGTCGCAGAACCTGTAGAATCTGTTATCCCGGAATTGTGGTCCGTTATCATGGACGAATCTTTTAGGTATGCCGAAGCGACAAATAATGTTGGTGCGCAAGAACTGAAGGACTGATGAAGTCTTCATTTCGCTGAGCGCAAATGCTTCTGACCACTTGGAGAAATAATCCGTAGCGGCGAAGATGAAGCGATGACCTTTGCTTGATGGGGGAGAAATAGGACCTATGATGTCCATACCCCAGGCTTCGAAAGGCCATGAGATTGCTGTTGAATGTAGCCATTCTGGAGGCATGTGGACATAATCTCTGTGAATCTGGAATTTTTGCCAGCGCTTGGCAAATTGCATTGCATCAGCTACCATGGTAGGCCAATAGTAACCTAGCATTTTTATCTAATTGTAAAGCTTAGGGCCAGCCTGATGGGCTCCACAAAGACCAGCATGTACTTCTTTGAGAGTTTCCTCAGCCTCTTGTTGTGATAAGCAGCGTAGGAGTACTCCATTGAAGGATTTTCTGTAAAGTGCTTTTGAAGGTATATCCAAATGAAAGTTTGGGGCTCGTCTTTGGATGCTTACCTGCTCTTTTGGATCTTCAGGTAGTATTCCGAACATGATATAATCAATGAACGGATCTTTCCAGTCGCCAATCGGAGGTTTGAGGATGGACATCCGACTTCCAACCACTTGGTGGCATTCAGCAACTGCTTGGTGTGTGTTGAGAGGAGGGAGAATCCTTTTTTGACACACTGTGACTTGCATGTTTTCCCTTCTTGGATTGCCATGGATGCGGCGAGTTTAGCCAAGGCATCTGCACGGATGTTTTCACCTCTGAGGATGTGGGTGATATGGCAGATGTTGAATTTTTGTCGAAGCGACTGCGCCTTGTTGTAATAAGGCAGCAAATCAGGCTTCCTAACTTCATATTTCTGATTCATCTGGTTGACGACCAGTTGAGAGTCTCCAAAAGCTTCCAGCGTGGTGATGCCGGATTCGAGGGCGAGTTCCAATCCTACAATCAGGGCTTGGTACTCAGTTGCATTGTTTGAACATGGTTCCAGTAGCGAGAAGGCGTGTGGAATCATGTATTTGTCGGGACTGACAAAGAGGATGCCAATTCCCGATATTTGATTTCCTTTTTCATTTGTCCTGGTTGCACCGTCAAAGTACATGTCCCAGGAAGTATTTGACAAGGAAGTTTCCACATTGTAGACAAATTCGTCTGGGAGATCATCCCTGAGTGGAGAATCTTTAGGCAATGGATGCTCTGTGTGGAAATCTGCTAGAGCTTGGCCTTTGATTGCTTTTTGTGGCACATACCTAATATCAAACTGTGATAAAAGGATGGACCATTTTGCCAGTCGGGCATTGAGAGAACCTGCTTTTGTGACAAGGACCTTTAGGAGGTTGATCCTCGAAATCAGGTAGACTCTGTTCGACAGCAGATAGTGACGCAGCTTTTGTACAGCGAACATTACTGCAAGGCATTCTTTTTCGACTGGGGAGTAGCGATGCTCTGCACCCACCATCATGCGGCTAAGGTAATATAGAGCAGCTTATTTTTCGTCGTCGTTTTCTTGTGCGAGCAGAGCACCCAAAGAGTGGTCGAGAGCTCTTGTGTACAAGATAAATGGTTTTCCAGTTGTGGGGGCAGCCAGCACTGGAGGTTTGGTGAGGTATGCTTTGATGTCTTGAAATGCATTTTCACATTCAGCATCCCAGACAAAGTCCACACCTTTCTTCATTAAGCGAGAAAATGGACGGCATTTCCCTGATAGATTGGAGATGAACCGTCGAATGTAGGCCAGCCTTCCTTGAAGCCCTTTTAATTCTCTTAGGGTTCTTGGAGATGGCATTTCCAGGATAGCTTTGACTTTGGTGGGGTCAAGTTCTATTCCAGCTTTCCGTACTACGAATCCGAGAAACTTACCCGATGAGACACCGAAGAAGCACTTTAGTGGATTCATCCGCAATTTGTGTTTGTGAAGTCGGAGGAAGACTTCTCGAAGATCATCGAGATGGTCTTCTTTTCTTTTGCTTTTTATGGCGAGGTCGTCAACATAGCATTCAACCGTCTTTTGCTGCATATCTTGGAATATTTTCATCATAGCCCTCTGATATGTTGCACCTGCATTTTTCAGGCCAAACGGCATAACAGTGTAGCAATACACGCCGAATGGTGTGCGAAATGACGTATGCCTTTCATCTTCGGATGCATCTTTATCTGATTGTAGCCTGAGAATCCATCCATGAATGTCATTCGCTCGAACCCATAGGTGTTGTCAATCATCACCTCTGGTATGGGGAGCGGGAATTCATCTTTAGGACATACACTATTCAGGTCTCTGTAGTCGATACAGACCCTTATCTGCCCATTTTTCTTTGTCACGGGGACAATGTTGGCCAACCATTCAGGATGCTGTTCCTCACGGATGAAGCCAACGTTTTTGAGTTTCTGAACTTCTTGTTCAGTTTTGTCCATCATGTCAAGGCGGAATCTTCTTTGGCCTTATTTGATAGGCTTGATTTCTTTTTGCAAGTTGAGCTTGTGGACTGCTACTTTGGGATCCAAGCCAGGTATTTCGGCATATGACCATGCAAAGCAATCAACGAACTCACGAAGAAAAGAGATATACTTGGGTAACTCATCATCCTTTATGTTCTTGCTTATGAATACAGGACGTGGGTTATCAGGTGTTCCCAAGTCTATCTTTTGAATAGGGTCTTCTGTCGGAAGGTTTGAAGGTGGTTCCTCCACAATGTTCCCGGGGGCTTCCAACTCAACAAGACCTTCTGGAGTGCCAGAGGCATTTTCAGACTGAGGCTCTGTTTCTGTCCATGAATCTTCTTGATCAGTATCCTTCTCAAGTTTTGCAATAAGATGGTCCCAATCATTTGCTGGAATTGGGTTGAAGTAGGGTACTTCTTTTGGAGACGATGATTCTTCTGGGACAGAGAACCGCTCGTCTCTATCATCGGGCGATTCCTCTTTATTATCAGAGAAATCATACCAATTGGAGGAGCTTTCTGGATTTTTTACGAGTAACTCCTCAAAGAGATATCCAGGGATATCGATGTATTCATGAGATGTTGAGGCTTGGTCGGTAAAGCGACTTTGCAGCTATGGTGTGAACGGTCTCATAGGAGCGGTAGGATCATACCCCAACCCATATGAAGACTTGCCTTTTTGAAGGTGGATTTTCCAATCTTCTGGTTGACTTTTGGTCAGGGTGGGTTCCAACAGTATGAGAATACCACGGCCACCTCCCAAACCAGTCGGATTTTGAGCGTTGTAGCCCATTTTCTTCATGATAGCTTGTGCCATTGGACTATACAGGGATAGCTGAGGCATACCTTCATTTTGGAAAGGTTCAAGCAGAGAGTTCAGTGGAGATGTTCCCGATCTGTGGAAGTAAATCACTTTTTCTTCTGGCGAAGTTGCCGGAATAACAAAGGAAGCAGACGTAGGGTCTTCTATGTCTGCAAGTGTCTCCAATGGAGTGAGAGCGGGCTGATCTCGCTGAGTATCAGCTTGGCTTGATGCTGTGTCATCTTCTGGCTCTGACTCTGAGTCTGTGTCATGCATAATAGACACAAAGGAGACAGTGAACTTGCCCCCAGTCTTTTGTTTTGTCTTCTTTGCTTTGGTAGTGATTACCAAAGGCTTTGGAGATTTGAAGGAGACGACGAAGGGAGCTTGGCCGCTTACTTCGAGTTTGGTGGAGGGTTTGTTTACCTCCGATGATTGCTGAGGAGCCTTGTCTTTATCTTTCTGGAGACTGTCGACAAAGCGAATTGTTTTTTCCTCATGTTCTTCTTTTCCATCTTTTTACATTTGAGCATCTGCAAAATGGACATCTCTGCCTTTGAAGGGCTTTTTGTCTGCAAATACTCGATGTATCAGGCCATCGTCGCCAACAAACTTGATGCACTGATGTAGAGTTGAAGGGACGACACCATTCTCATGTATCTAGGGGCGTCCAAGGAGTATATTATAGCATGAAGGGGTCCTTATTGCATACACAGTGACTTCAGAAATAAGATTACCGATTTGCAATTTGAACCTGATTTTGCCGATAGGCCTTTGAGCGCTACCGTCATATCCGAAGATGGATACGGACGTGTGACTCAGCTTGCTGGGTGGGATGCCCAGCTCTTCGAGTGCCGAAGTAGAGATGAGGTTGAGTGCAGAACCTGGATCGATCTGAACTCTGTGTACCGGCATTTCTTTGACGTACCCCGTAAAGTACAAGGAACGGTTGTGCTTTGTTTCACCTAGGAGGAGGTCATCCTTGTCGAAGGCAATTGTTGCACTTGCTGCTTTTTGTACCGAGAGGCATTCATTGCTTGATCCCTCAGTTTTCTTCTTTTCTCCCTTTGAGGGAGTATTTGATTTTTTGACCCTATAGTCCATTTCAATTTGTAGGACTTGTGGGGCATGTTTGTCGACATCCGCATTCAGCCTTTGTAATTCTGAAATGAGACTATCACGAGTTTGTGGAGACATTCGTAATAAGTCAAGGATGTGCAGATGTCGCGACCCCGGACAGGGTTCGGGGACCAAATCCGGGATCGGGACTAATTGAGTGAAGCCAACGAGGTGATCATATGGAGTGATGACAATAATTAAAGGTATGTTTATGATCAAGCGTACACGGGTTAATAAAAGAACACTCATTACCCGTGCACGTGATTTCCCACAGGTGTCCACGGTGAGGATAATCCAACACACATAATCATTTAGTATAATTGCGGAAGCGTGTAGTAAATCATGCATGTATTTCATTTCCAAAATAATAAGGCTGATTACATTTGAATATGAGTATCAGAATGAGCAATGTCCTAAAGCATAACCCAGAAGTACATATTCAAGTTTAATCAGAAGATCAGTTAATTACAGTTCCCAAAATAAGAGGCCAACGAAGCCAATAAACAAAACAATATCCACCAAAACTATCAATAACGATTCCCCCAAAATGTTTCGCAACTCTCGAGGTAACCGGATGTTTAAACAACATCATCTGCGCGCCACTCTACTAGCTGCTGCGGTTCTCCGACCGCCACCTCTGGCTCCTCCTCGGGGAAACCAACAACGGGACCTGAGTACCAAAGCAAAGGGGGTCAGACATGATGGTCTGGCAGGTGGATAAAAGGTATAAACATTTAATGATAAAACCTTTACCTTGGAAAACATTTAAACCTGTCTAAATAATACTTTCGTGAGTAAATGCATCGTTTAATTTAAAACATCTATGCAAAGTAAAACAGATAGAGGTAACCAAGGAATACAGGAAACGAGCAAGATGGCAACAACACAAAGCTAAATCCTCTATCACCGAAGTGATAGAGCAAGCAAGTCAAGGCGTTGACCTCAGTCACCGAAGTGAGGAGGTACAACGAAATACATATACATATATACTATATACAAGACATGACCACGGTAGCGAGCCGGGCATCAGGAACCACAGTAGCAATCTGCGGTATCAGGACAAGACCACAGTTAAATAACCGGGTAGCAAGATCCAAACTGCAGCTGGCGGGACAAGAGGGGGATCACCTAGTCAGTAGATCAGACTAACAAGGTATCCAAGCTTAGTGGTGCCGACTCATAGGTCAAAACATGGAAATCAAGACATGTTTAAAAATAATCAAGTACAAGACTATAATCGGACAAGACGTGGGTGCTCAAGGCACATCTATCATATCAGGTCTGTCATGTATATCAAAACTAGTAAAACAGTACAAGTATACTTTCAATGTTTTCGGGAATAAACAGTAAAATA
This sequence comes from Umbellularia californica, assembly GCA_028538565.1. Classification (NCBI taxonomy): domain Eukaryota; kingdom Viridiplantae; phylum Streptophyta; class Magnoliopsida; order Laurales; family Lauraceae; genus Umbellularia; species Umbellularia californica. The sequence continues at coordinate 28,515,728 of JAPQWN010000006.1, forward strand.
ACCTTTCGAAATGTAAAAACAGTACCGGGGTTAAAAGCTAATTCAAGTGAATAGGGATCCCGTTTGCCTATTAGAAATTACTTGGTACTCCTTTGATTTGAAGGCATCCCGGGTTCCTTAGGCACTTGAGAATTTCCAACTCCAATGAATTCATGCGATTATGGTTTCTTTCTCAACCGAGCTTCAACGACAGTTATGAGTCTTCTCATCATGATGGGGGCGTTAACCAACCTCCCTCCTTAGTTAGGATATTTGTTCTTTGCTTCCAAAGTGGCCCCAGATGAACAGTACACGTCGCTCGAGCGGTCATGGAGTTCGCTCGAGCGATGTGCTCTCTGGAATGGCTTTCTGGGAGGGTTCGCTCGAGCGGACAAAGGTTCGCTTGAGCGGACCTGCCCAGTTCAGGATGGCACGAGCGAACGAATTGTGCGCTCGAGCCAACCATTCACTGGATGGTTGCTGGAGGAGTTCGCTCGAGCGGACATGGGGTTCGCACGAGCGAACAACTCTCTGGAATGGCACGAACCCTCTCCTGGGCAGTTCGCTCGAGCGATGTGTCAAGTTAGCTCGAGCGAACTGTCCAGAACTGGTTTCATGGACAGCTCTTTTCTCCATTCTCCTTCTCTTACAAATCCACATTTCTTGAGGTTCTATCATGCACCAAAGAGGGCATGTAAGCACCTCAACATCCTCTTCAAACTCCATCAAAACTTCTCACAACCTCCACCAATGATTCATTCATTCATACATTTTCTCATTCAATCAAAAGAGAAAGACATAACCACAATTACATAGATTCATTCAAGTTTTTAAGCACAAGATAAAACAAAGGCTATCAATCATATTTCAGGACAATAAATGGGCTCAACAACCCCTCTTTAAAACATTAAAACCACATTGAATGCAAGTAAAACTCATCATAAATGATACAATAAATCCAAACATTTGATCATGGAAATCACTTTGAAACTAAACATCCACTTGCCTCAAGGTCTCTAATCAAGAAATCCAAGCTCTAATCCACTCTTCCAAGCCAAATACCAAGCTACACCAAAAACCCCCAAAAACAAACCCTAAAATGGGTCAACCATGAAACAAGAAGAGAGAGCTCACAATAAAGGAAATGGAGCTTCTCTAAAGATAGGAGAAACACAAAACAAAGAGATTGGGAGGAGGACTTACTAGGAAGCTTTCCAAAATCACCAAACTAGTTCAATGAGGGTCTTGAGGTGGATGGATTCCTCCAAAAATAGCATCAATGTATAGCTCTAGTAATGAGGAAGAAGAAGATGGAGTTCATCTCTTGATTGGTGCAAGGTTTGATAGGGATTTGGTGGTGAAGAAGCAAGGAGAAAGGAAAGGGAAGGAAACCCTAGACTCTTATTGCTCTAAGGTTGGAAAAAGGGGAAATGAAAGAGAAGGATCTCCTTATATACAAGTGGGGTGTGGGTCCCATCTCTAGGAAATCTTTGGAGGCTGAAAGCACTAATCTCGGGACCTCGGACGAAATTGACGAAGAAGAGAAAAGTGATCGTCGAAATATCTAGTTTCCAAAAAGTATATGTTTCGCGGGTTTTGGGGATATCGACTTTTGGGCACAGATTTCATGTGAAAAGACTGTTTTGCCCTCAAAGCAAGAAGATTGGGTTTCGAGGTTCCGGACGGTCACGGGCTCAACATGAAAGTTGTAAGGATCGATAAAATAAGTAAGACGGGATCAAGACAAGAATTAGGGGAGTATCAAGTAATCTCCAAATGCAAGCAAGACTATAAAAAAGGAAACACCCAAAGGGCCCCACCAAACACAAGACACTAAAAAGAATTCCCCAAAGCTATCAGAACTATACTAATCCAAGCTTAGTCAAAACCACTAATCAATCTTAGCACTAACGCATAACTTAATTAGCACTAATCGAGGTCACTCGGGTCGGGGTCTTACAGCAGACGTGCAGGTATGTGTTTGAAGTGCTCAATCAAGTCGTACTTGAAAGCCTCCTTCGGGCCTGCATTTTCATTATTATTGCCACTTGGGGCGCTTACAACTTGCTTTCCCGAAGGATTTACATAAGAAGAAGAGGGTTGATTGTAATTTTTGTGGTAATCCCGGCCAGAACGGGTACCTCTACCAACTTCAAGAGCTTCTAGAGAAGGGTCTTCTTTTGGAAGATCATTCTCAGGATCAAGGGGTTGATCCTTTGCTGAAGACGTCTCTGTAACAGCATTGGTGTCTTCAGTAATTGTGTTGCACGGAGCAATTTCCGAGAACAAGTCCTGAACAGCAGCCGGCAACTTTTCTTTATTAGCCCAGACATCGCCCGTGAGATCGGGTATCTGGGACCAATTGACTGACTTTTCTTTGAAGAAGATTTCATTGGCAGAAGTTTCTTCAAGATGATCAATCGGGAGAGGCTTGAGCTCTGATGTCATAGCTTCGGGAGACGAGAGCTGAGAGGATGTTATCTCAGTGGAAGTCACCTGAGAGGATGTAGCTCCGGAAGATACGCTACCGATTGGGGAGTATGAGTCTTCGGAAGCTTCAGAGGCACTGTCATCCTGAGCTATTGCATTGCAGGTTATCCTGACAGGAGATGCCCCCAGTGTAGACTGTTGGGAATCGGACTCATCCTCAGATGTGAGAGGATCATCGATCCAACTGTTTTCTCGATTTTCAGGAGTTGAGGGAGAAAGTTCCCGTTGATTTTCAGGGACTTCCGGTTCTGGATCATGACGAAGATTGATGCGATCCTGCTCCTGCTCTATGGCAAGATGTTGCAAGATTCTTGCATATTCTTCAAGATCAGGCATGGGAGCCAAATCTTCTTCGTCATTTGCTTCTTGTGGTTCGCCCATGTTGGGTTCCACTGAAGCATTTGCTGGTGCCGGATCGACAGCATTTTCTTGAACAGGGCCCTGGTCTTCTTCATCATCAGACCAAGATCCTTGTAGCTGTAATGGGGTATACCAGATTACTGGAATAAGAAGAGACTCGGGAATCCATTCCTCGTCGGAGAGGTATTCTCCTGTTTCAAGGGATTCTTCCCACTCATCGATATCACTGGCAGTGTCACTGGACTCGTATCCATTCATGGAGAATCCAACTACCGAGTTGCAAGAGTATGATGCCCCTTGTACATTTTCATTTTTGTATAGAGGTGGCATGAAATCATCAAGAGTGAATTTTCTTACCACCTTTGAAGTTTTGGGAAGAGATTCTTCCGTTGTCCCGAGTGAAGCAGTGGAAGAAGTTTCTGCTTTTTCAAGGACTTCTTGTTTTGGTTGAGACTTTTGCTGCTGTTTGAGCTTGCGGAGCTGTCTCTTGGCTTGCCTTCGCTGCTGAGCGGTCGGCTTTGTTTTGACGATCTCCCAGTTTTCATCATCTAGGAGATTGGGATGCACGCATATAGGTTGTCCATCTGGTGTTGGATAGGGAACCAATTCTTGGGATGCTTGAGCCATTCTAATCACCTTGAATGAAGTAGTGATCTTCTCCTTCGGTGACTTTGAAGTTTGCCGAAATGACACCATGTTGACAGAGGCGGGGCCATAGTTTTTATCAAAGGTTATGACTCCATTTTTCCACATCTCATTGATCTTCTCTCTCACAACGAAGCATTGATTGAGAGGATGTGAGATCATCTGATGGTATGGACAGTATCGGGGATCATTGGTTTTGCCAACATCTCCCGGTCTTTTGGGCTCTGGCAAAATGAGTTTGCCATTTGCTAGGAGAGCCTCAAAGATTTCTTCAACATCTTCATCGAACGGATATTTCTTTTCTACACGTTCTTTGAAGGCATCAGAGAGTTCAGGTCTTTTACCTGTAGTTTTGTTTTCAGGTTTCTTTGGCTGCTGAGGAGCTGACTTAGTCTGAACATTGAGAACCTCCTTTTTATTTGGTTTTGAGGTTGTAACAGCAGTCGGCTCTTTCTTTGATGATTTCTGACTGTTGAGGTCTTTGATCACCATTTCGGCTTCCATGGAAGCTTCGAGGAGTTCCCCCAGGTTCTTTGATTTGTTACCGATGATCATGGAGCGAATTTTTGCTCTCATATTGTTACGGCAGATGTCGACTAGCGACGCTTGTGGCATTTGTACGCCATTACCTTCCATTTGTGAATGAAGTCGTATGTTGACTCATTCTGTCACGTCCCCCGAACCCGATTAAGAATAAACCGGATCCGGAGAGTGAATTTTAGGACTAATTAAAATTTTTGTCCTTTGGGCCCACGGATCGTAAGTCCGCTGTGAGGATATTACATTTCAAACCTCATATAAGTCTAGGCATATGGAATATCAGTCAATGAATAATACTTCTCATTAAATTAAAAGTTGCAAGAAAGAATAATTAAAAACTATTAAAGGAGTTAAAGTAATTTATTACATTGGCCAATCCCAATAAACAAGGCCAATAAAATTAAATCAAGTCAATGAAAGAAAAGGTCCAACGAGAGAAAATAAATAAATGAATATATCTAATGAGTCCATGTGAATCTCTCTCGTGCCGGGAGTGATGACGCTACTCTACGTCATCGGCACGCCACTCGCGTTCCTCCTCGACTGGTTGGAGATCCTCTTGGATCTCCTCACCGGCCTGCTCCTCATAGTAGTAGTAACCACCTGAGGTGTCTGCACACCAAGGAATAGAGTCAACGACATGTTGAGCAATAGATAAGCATAGCATAATAAACATGACATGCATCAAATATAGAGTAATGACAAGTACACATCATATGAACACAAGGAAAGCGAGTCTAGGCATAAAGCAAGAATAATGATCGATAGAATCATAATAGGAATCCAAACAACCATCTAACAATAACCACTATCATGCAATGCAAAACAAGAACAAGAGGGAGACTCCGAGGATGTCCAATGCCACCTCCCGGGGTACCAGTAACAATCCCAATCTGGACTACTGATACCAAAGTCCGGCTCCAGTAGGATCCTAGCTCCCGGTCCTGGGAATAGCAGCACGGTCCAATGCCCGCTCCCAGCTATTCAACGCCATGGACGCCGTCCAAAGCCGACTGCCCATCCCGACAACCGAGTAACCGGTTCGTCAATAAACCCCAAACTGCAGATGGCCATGATATGCAAACAATAATAAAGTGGTTTTGACACAAGGACAAACAAGACAAGCAAGTCTGGCTAGTTCAATGTACAAGACACGATCATAGGGATTATCTCATTCAAAACAATACCATACAAGCAAACCACGTAATAATCCCTTTCATTGCTAGCCAGTCATGTTCATCAATACAAGACAAGGTTCCTACGATACATTCTAAGTCAGGTCCAAGCCTAAATTCTATAAGAATTTATGTTTCATAATTAGTTAAGTATTTTATGTCAAGAGAGTATACAAAGAATAATATCAACGGATAGAATTCACAAGTCAAAAGGGGAATTACAATCCAACCTAGGCAAGTGGTGTCATCCTTGTATTCCACATGTTCTAGCGGAGTACGTGTGGAAATGGATCAACGATGCTTCTAGGGAAATCCCTTGGTGTACAATCATGTTAAGCATCTAATGAAACAATTTCATACGCATTCGGTTAATTCATGTGCAATACACGAATACCTAGACAACCCATCGAAACACACCAAGCCACGTGCTACGATTTTAACCCCATTAATGGTCAAATGAGTGTGGGTGCATGGTTTCCAACATCTAAGGCCCAAACCTAAGTTATTAGTCTCATTTACAATAAAACATGAGCTGAAGCAATAATTTGAACATTTACATCACTTCCCGACCTCCGATCGTGATGAAACTAGAACCATTGGATTCTACATCTCGAGAGCTTTCCAACGGTATATTATATGTAGAATTCCAACGGACGGATTAAAAGTTATACATTTCCGAAGTTCGCCTGTGCTGTCAAAAAAAGGCAGTCCGATCGATCGGACAAAAGCTCCGATCGATCGGTCTGAAATCAGCCACAGTTAAGTAATAGTGCCGATCGATCGGACTGCAGGTCCGATCGATCGGAACTGCAACCTGAACCCCGAAAATGGCCGAAAACTGGTTTTTCTGGCCCTTTTTCCTCCGGCCAATCCATGGCTAACCTGCATAAAATGAGGCACCTGCTCTCCCCACAATCCAATCCATCCACATTCCATTCCACTCCATTAATTGACTCAAATAACTACCATTTCCAATTTACATTTAATCAACCTAAACCAATAATTAACAATAAAAATCCCTAAATCATAACAGGCTTGGAATTCTTAGAAGGAATAATAGCCAATCAAATAGAAACAAACATACATGCTTAAAAATACAATGCAAATCTACTTGCCTCAACCAAGAAGAGGATAGAATTTGGGCAAAACTCGAGGAGAAGCCTTTCTACCCCAAAATCCACGATCTAACCCGATAAAACGAAATCTAGGAAGCCAAGAAGAAGATAGGAAGAAAAAGAATTAAGATCAGACCTAAATCTAACCAAAAGAATACGAATGAAAAGATGAAAGTATAAGAACGCTTACCAAATTGATACCGGAAGCAAGAGGAGATCGAGAGAATGAGAACTAGCGGATCGGATCTTCGAGTTGATCTCTCTAGGCTAGAGATCTGGCTTGAGAAAGGAAGAAGAAGAAGAAGAATGGGGCTGCAGTTTCTTTCGTTCAATTGCAGAGAATAAAGAGAGAGATTAGGTTAAGAAGAAGATAGGGAGGAAAAAGACCTAAGTTGCCCTTTAAGTGGGTCCGGTGAAAGAATGGACCACTTGAAGGGTTTCCAGTTGTCGGATCACGATGAGTCAAGAGACAAAAATGATCAGCGCGACGAAACCTTTTCAACGAACCCATAAATCACGGCGTTTGGAATATTTCGGAAAACACTCAATTTTCCCTAATTTGCAAACTACCCCCCTGCTATCAACAAACGAACTCGGAATCGCACGAAACTTCGCAGATACTTTTCTAATGCTAAAAGAAACTCGCTCATGCTCTAAACCCACTTAAATATCTAAAATACAATTAATTATAATAATAGCTAAATAAATGGGTCAATGGGCCTACTATTGGGCCCAACCGACCCAGTAAGGTCGCAGACCTTACAACTCTTACATCTAAAAAGAACATTTGGTCCCCCAAATGCCTAAACATACCTCATCAGGAAAAAGATAAGGGTACGTCCTCTGAATCTGCTCTTTCAGTTCCCACGTAGCTTCTTCCGGACTGTGGTTTTCCCATTGTACCTTGACCCATTGGATTGTCTTGGTACGCAACACTACCTCCTTAGTGTCGATGATCTGTGCCGGACGCTCCACATAGGTTACATCTGCCTGTAACTGAAGTGGCTCATGCTGCAACACGTGAGTGGGATCTGGAATATACTTCCGAAGCATCGAAACATGGAAAACGTCGTGCACACCGGCTAACTCTGGCGGTAGCACCAAACGATATGCCACGTCTCCAATCCTACTCTTGATCTCAAACGGTCCCACAAACCTCTTGGCAAGCTTCCCTTTCTGACCGAATCGAACAACACCTCTCATCGGAGACACTTTCAGGAATACCATATCCCCAACTTGGAATTCCAAAGGTCTCCGTCTCTTATCTGCATAGCTCTTCTGGCGATCCCGTGATTCCTTCATTCTCATCTGAACAATCCGAACTTTCTCACTAGAATCAGCAATCTCTGAGGGGCCATGAAAACTCCGAACTCCTACTTCCTCCCAACATGCCGGAGTTCTGCATCTTCGTCCATACAATGCCTCAAATGGTGCCATACCAATACTTGAATGATAACTGTTATTGTAGGCAAACTCACATAGAGGCAAACTCTCATCCCAACTCTCCTTGAAATCTAATACACACGCTCTGAGAAGATCTTCCAAAGTTTGAATAGTACGCTCTGACTGTCCATCTGTCTGAGGGTGGTAAGCTGTACTGAATTTCAACTGAGTACCCATAGATGACTGAAAAGTAGACCAAAACCGAGAGACAAACTTAGGGTCTCGATCGGATACTATGGACTTAGGCACTCCATGTAGCTTAACTATATTGTCCCTGTACAACACAGTCATCTTGTTCATAAACTGACCAGTCTTGAATGGCAGAAAATGTGCTGATTTAGTCAATCTATCCACAATCACCCAAATAGCATCATTGCCCTTCCTGGTGTTTGGCAATCCCGATACAAAATCCATGGTGATGTGCTCCCATTTCCACTTAGGAATCTCCAACGGGTGAAGCAAACCAGGGGGCTTCTTGTGTTCTGCCTTAATCTGCTGACAAGTCATACACTTAGCGACAAACTCTGCAACCTCTTTCTTCATTTTCACCCACCAATAGTGATTCTTCAAATTCTGATACATCTTGGTGCTCCCCGGGTGAATAGAATATCTGGTGTGGTGCGCATCTGTCATCAACTCTGACTTGATGTCTTGAACATCGGGCACACACAACCTATCCTTACAGTACAAAATTCCTTCAATCAATCTGAACTCTGAATGGTCCTCAATGTGGTCAATAATTCTCTGCAACCCAGGATCATCCTTCTGAGCTTCCTTGATCCTGTTAACAATCTCTGGCTCCCAAACTCCCAAAGTAGCAACTAGGACTTTCTCATTAACAGGCCAGACTTCGACATCCATGTCTCTGAACTGCTCCATCCATCTCCATTCAGGCATTATACATCCACTGAATGCTGCCTTCCTACTAAGAGCATCTGCTACAACATTCACCTTCCCAGGATGGTACTTGATCGGGAAATCATAATCCTTTATGTACTCCATCCATCTCCGCTGTCTGTTATTTAAATCACCCTGTGTAAACAGGTATTGCAGGCTCTTATGATCTGTATGCACCTCAAATCTTTCTCCATATAAATAATGCCTCCACAACTTCAATGCAAACACCACTGCTGCTAACTCCAAGTCATGTGTGGCATACTTCTTCTCGTGATCCTTCAATTGTCTCGATCCATAGGCTATCACCTTGTCATTCTGCATGAGAACACAACCCAAACCAATCCCTGAAGCATCTGTGTAAACCACAAATCCTCCACTTCCTGAGGGTAAAGCAAGTATGGGTGCTGTAGTCAACCGAGTCTTTAACTCTTGGAAACTTTTCTCGCATTCTTCTGTCCATACAAACGGAACGTCCTTTCTCGTCAACTTAGTGAGTGGAGATGCTATGGTAGAAAACCCTTTCACAAACCTCCTGTAGTAACCTGCAAGTCCGAGAAAACTGCGAACCTCCGCTACATTCCGCGGGCTACTCCAATTCACAACTGCTGCAATCTTCTTAGGATCCACTGTCAGTCCCTCCTTAGAGATAATGTGGCCTAAAAATGCCACTTGCTCCAACCAAAACTCACATTTGCTCAACTTAGCATACAGTTGGTTATCCCTCAAGAGCTGCAAAGATGTTCTCAACTGATGCTCATGCTCCTCCTTAGTCTTCGAATACACCAACACATCATCTATGAAGACAACCACAAACTGATCTAGGAAAGGGGCAAACACCTTATTCATCAATGCCATAAAAACTGCTGGGGCGTTCGTCAACCCGAAAGGCATCACAAGAAACTCAAAATGGCCATATCTCGTCCGGAATGCAGTCTTAGAAACATCCTCCTTCCTGACTCGCAACTGATGATAACCGGAACGCAGATCTATCTTCGAAAAGAATTGAGCTCCCTGCAACTGATCGAATAGCTCATCGATCCTCGGTAATGGGTACTTGTTCTTAACAGTCACTTGATTCAACTGTCTATAATCTATACACATTCTCATTGTCCCGTCCTTCTTCTTCACAAATATCACCGGAGCTCCCCATGGTGAAACGCTGGGTCTAATGAAACCTTTATCCAACAGATCTCCAATCTGAGTCTTCAACTCCTTCAATTCTGCTGGTGCCATCCTATACGGGGCCTTCGAGATAGGTGCTGTACCTGGTTGCAATTCTATCGTGAAATCCAACTCACGAACAGGTGGCAAACCGGGGATCTCCTCCGGAAATAAATCCGGGAATTCTCGCACCACGGGAATCTCATCAACAGTCTTGGACTCTTTGTCTTCCACGATAAATGCAATAAAGCCTTCGCAACCGCTCCTCATCAACCGTTCTGCCTTCAATGCAGAAATTAACCGAGTGGAGATGGGCTTCTCTGCGCCAACGAACTCAACACTACGGTCCTCACTCTGCAACTTCACGGTCTTGTTAAAACAATCTAACACCGCTCGGTTCGCTGCTAACCAATTCATACCAAGTATCACATCAAACTCCGACATTGGTAAGATGATCAAACTGGCGGTCAGCTGAACTTCTCCAATCTGAACACTACAACTAGGGTAGATGACATTACAAGAAACTGTCCTACCTACCGGGGTGGCTACTATCAAATCATAGGGTAGTATCTCCTTATCCTCCCCCAAATGAAGTGCAAAAGCTGGTGCAACAAACGAGTGTGTGGATCCAGGATCAAATAGAACTTTAGCATCAAATCCACAAACTAAAAGTGTACCTTCAATAACATTCCCTGCAGCCTCTGCTTCTTCATGCGTCAAAGCATAAGCTTTCCCTGCCTGCTGGGGACGCTGCTGATGATATTGCTGATGCGGTGGTCTCTGACCACGTCCCTGGAATCTGGGTGCTGGGGGTCTCTGCTGATATCGCTGCTGAGGCACTGGACGGCGCTGATGTGGTGGCTGAGGTGGTCAGACAATCACCTGTTGCTGCTGCTGAGGCCTAGCCTGTGCAGGAGGCATCTGTCTCAATGGCTGCGCATGATATGGTGGCCTGAGCGCCGGAGCCTGGATTGTGGGTGGTGCCACTCCTGTCTTTCCTGGGCAACTGCGAACCTTATGCCCTGGGTCTCCACAATGATAACATGCCCCTGACTGTCTCCTGCAATCACGGCCATAATGATTTCCTCCACAATGAATGCAAGTGACTCGCTGTGACTGCTGTCGGGGTGCAGGCTCAAACCGTAGCCTCTTGGGTGCTGGCTGCTGATAGTACTGGGACGATGAACCTTGTGACTTGGGCTGAGGGATCAATGCCAAGATCCTCTGCTGCTCCAACATAATCACATCCTTTAGGGACTCCTCTGCCCAGTATGCTTCCTTGACCACATCATCATAGTTGGTCAACCTGCTGCGCTGAACTTGCATCTTGATATCTGCCCGCAGTCCCTTGATGAACCTCCGGACTCTCTCTGACTCTGGTTGAATCAGGCTTTCAGCAAATCTTGACAGATGGGTGAAGGCAATCTCATAATCCTGTACTGGTAAGTCACCCTGCACCAGTCTCTCAAATTCTTCCATCTTCTGATCCCTGTAATGCTCTGGGATGAATTTCTTCTGGAACTGCTCAGTGAAAGTCTTCCAGGCTACACCTTCCTCAATCGTCTCATACGGGTGCTTGACGGTCTTCCACCATCTCTCTGCTACCCCACGAAACATGTGGGCTGCAAGCTGCACCTGCTGGATGTCCGTGCACTTGAACACCTCATAGATCTTTTCTATCTGAACAATCCACTCATCTGCTACGGCGGGATCCTCAATGCCCTGGAACTCGGGTGGGAATCTCTTCCTGAACTTCTCAACCAGTTCATTCAGGTCATATTCTCTGGTCTGTGGCTGGCCCACCTTCTGCACTACCTCAAGCATCTGAGCTTGGAACACCACCTGGTCCTCATTCTGCTTATGGCTTTGCTCAGCCATATCCTTCTGGGACTGGATGAAGGCTGCCATGAACTGATGAAATTGATTATCTGGGCCATTCTGAGAGGAACTACCCTCTGGTGGTGGCACACTACTTGATCGAGTGGATCTACCAGCCATAATCCTGTGAAACATTCAAAGTAAATTCCAATATGCCCCAAGCTAACATCACAATGCTAGAAATAAAACTAAAAGATCAACTTACTGACTAACGGAATCCTCACACGCGTCCTATGGTTTCTAAAAATTTTACCCCGAAGAAACCATCCAACCTGGCTCTGATACCATTCTGTCACGTCCCCCGAACCCGATTAAGAATAAACCGGATCCGGAGAGTGAATTTTAGGACTAATTAAAATTTTTGTCCTTTGGGCCCACGGATCGTAAGTCCGCTGTGAGGATATTACATTTCAAACCTCATATAAGTCTAGGCATATGGAATATCAGTCAATGAATAATACTTCTCATTAAATTAAAAGTTGCAAGAAAGAATAATTAAAAACTATTAAAGGAGTTAAAGTAATTTATTACATTGGCCAATCCCAATAAACAAGGCCAATAAAATTAAATCAAGTCAATGAAAGAAAAGGTCCAACGAGAGAAAATAAATAAATGAATATATCTAATGAGTCCATGTGAATCTCTCTCGTGCCGGGAGTGATGACGCTACTCTACGTCATCGGCACGCCACTCGCGTTCCTCCTCGACTGGTTGGAGATCCTCTTGGATCTCCTCACCGGCCTGCTCCTCATAGTAGTAGTAACCACCTGAGGTGTCTGCACACCAAGGAATAGAGTCAACGACATGTTGAGCAATAGATAAGCATAGCATAATAAACATGACATGCATCAAATATAGAGTAATGACAAGTACACATCATATGAACACAAGGAAAGCGAGTCTAGGCATAAAGCAAGAATAATGATCGATAGAATCATAATAGGAATCCAAACAACCATCTAACAATAACCACTATCATGCAATGCAAAACAAGAACAAGAGGGAGACTCCGAGGATGTCCAATGCCACCTCCCGGGGTACCAGTAACAATCCCAATCTGGACTACTGATACCAAAGTCCGGCTCCAGTAGGATCCTAGCTCCCGGTCCTGGGAATAGCAGCACGGTCCAATGCCCGCTCCCAGCTATTCAACGCCATGGACGCCGTCCAAAGCCGACTGCCCATCCCGACAACCGAGTAACCGGTTCGTCAATAAACCCCAAACTGCAGATGGCCATGATATGCAAACAATAATAAAGTGGTTTTGACACAAGGACAAACAAGACAAGCAAGTCTGGCTAGTTCAATGTACAAGACACGATCATAGGGATTATCTCATTCAAAACAATACCATACAAGCAAACCACGTAATAATCCCTTTCATTGCTAGCCAGTCATGTTCATCAATACAAGACAAGGTTCCTACGATACATTCTAAGTCAGGTCCAAGCCTAAATTCTATAAGAATTTATGTTTCATAATTAGTTAAGTATTTTATGTCAAGAGAGTATACAAAGAATAATATCAACGGATAGAATTCACAAGTCAAAAGGGGAATTACAATCCAACCTAGGCAAGTGGTGTCATCCTTGTATTCCACATGTTCTAGCGGAGTACGTGTGGAAATGGATCAACGATGCTTCTAGGGAAATCCCTTGGTGTACAATCATGTTAAGCATCTAATGAAACAATTTCATACGCATTCGGTTAATTCATGTGCAATACACGAATACCTAGACAACCCATCGAAACACACCAAGCCACGTGCTACGATTTTAACCCCATTAATGGTCAAATGAGTGTGGGTGCATGGTTTCCAACATCTAAGGCCCAAACCTAAGTTATTAGTCTCATTTACAATAAAACATGAGCTGAAGCAATAATTTGAACATTTACATCACTTCCCGACCTCCGATCGTGATGAAACTAGAACCATTGGATTCTACATCTCGAGAGCTTTCCAACGGTATATTATATGTAGAATTCCAACGGACGGATTAAAAGTTATGCATTTCCGAAGTTCGCCTGTGCTGTCAAAAAAAGGCAGTCCGATCGATCGGACAAAAGCTCCGATCGATCGGTCTGAAATCAGCCACAGTTAAGTAACAGTGCCGATCGATCGGACTGCAGGTCCGATCGATCGGAACTGCAACCTGAACCCCGAAAATGGCCGAAAACTGGTTTTTCTGGCCCTTTTTCCTCCGGCCAATCCATGGCTAACCTGCATAAAATGAGCCACCTGCTCTCCCCACAATCCAATCCATCCACATTCCATTCCACTCCATTAATTGACTCAAATAACTACCATTTCCAATTTACATTTAATCAACCTAAACCAATAATTAACAATAAAAATCCCTAAATCATAACAGGCTTGGAATTAAGGAATTCTAAGAAGGAATGATAGCCAATCAAATAGAAACAAACATACATGCTTAAAAATACAATGCAAATCTACTTGCCTCAACCAAGAAGAGGATAGAATTTGGGCAAAACTCGAGGAGAAGCCTTTCTACCCCAAAATCCACGATCTAACCCGATAAAACGAAATCTAGGAAGCCAAGAAGAAGATAGGAAGAAAAAGAATTAAGATCAGACCTAAATCTAACCAAAAGAATACGAATGAAAAGATGAAAGTATAAGAACGCTTACCAAATTGATACCGGAAGCAAGAGGAGATCGAGAGAATGAGAACTAGCGGATCGGATCTTCGAGTTGATCTCTCTAGGCTAGAGATCTGGCTTGAGAAAGGAAGAAGAAGAAGAAGAATGGGGCTGCAGTTTCTTTCGTTCAATTGCAGAGAATAAAGAGAGAGATTAGGTTAAGAAGAAGATAGGGAGGAAAAAGACCTAAGTTGCCCTTTAAGTGGGTCCGGTGAAAGAATGGACCACTTGAAGGGTTTCCAGTTGTCGGATCACGATGAGTCAAGAGACAAAAATGATCAGCGCGACGAAACCTTTTCAACGAACCCATAAATCACGGCGTTTGGAATATTTCGGAAAACACTCAATTTTCCCTAATTTGCAAACTACCCCCCTGCTATCAACAAACGAACTCGGAATCGCACGAAACTTCGCAGATACTTTTCTAATGCTAAAAGAAACTCGCTCATGCTCTAAACCCACTTAAATATCTAAAATACAATTAATTATAATAATAGCTAAATAAATGGGTCAATGGGCCTACTATTGGGCCCAACCGACCCAGTAAGGTCGCAGACCTTACACATTCTCTCCCTATTTTAAGCTACAGAGTTGAGCCATGGTAACAGGATGATCCTCACCTTGGAAATGGGTCAGGAAGCGTGTCTCCAGCATAGCCCAGTTCTGAATGGAGTTCTCCGGCAGAGTGGAGTACCAATCAAAGGCTGTACCTTTTAGGGTACTTGCAAAGAGGCGAATCTCGAGGGCATCTTGATCCGCAATAGCTCCCGTCAGGATCTTGAAATGGATGACATGCTGTCTGGCTGAACCTTTCCCAGTATATGTCTGGAGAGTAGGTTGCTTGAATTTTGCAGGGAACGGAACCGAGTCCATCCATAAAGGGTAGGGTGGTTTGATCCCATGTTCCTTCAATGTATCCTCTTCTTTTGCTTTTGCGAGGATATCGTCCACGTCCTTTCTGGTAAGGGCGCGAGACTCATTGTTTTCTGCATTACCCTCGTCATCTTCATGATTCGGAGGGGTTTCATTGTTAGGTGGTGGACGCTGTAGCGTGAGAATGAGGTTTTCCATCAGAGCCTCAATCCTCTGTTGTCCTTGCTCCAACTGCTGGATGCGTGCAGTTACATCATCATTTTGTGGAAGCTGCTCAGAACTTGTAGCCAAGACATTTATCCTTCGGGACTCGAACGAAGAAATCGTCCTGGCGACTGAGCTGGGGCTCATTCTTCTGGATGAAGAATCTGAGGAGTGGTTACTCCGGTGTCCTTGGCTTGGAGGAGTGGAAGACTCTTCCAGATGTGTTCTTGTCCGAGAGACGCTGCGAGTCACTCGACGTCTAACACTGATTTTGGTTGCTGACTTCCGGCGTTTTCTGGTTTTACCAACCATATGAACAGCAACGAATTGATCGGGTCTTTCTTTTTCGACCCACTTGTTTGAGACGTGGAGAGTAGAACGCTAGGTTCTTTGTTTCTCGACTCTCTTTTGTCGATATGCAGTGCGGCGACGCATACGACGAGCAATTTGAGCTTCAGTCAGCTGTGGCTGAGCTCTGGCGATGAAGGATGTAGTCCCTCGTGCGCAGCACCCGAGTTTGTCTTCTTTGAAGCTTGGCAAGGACAGAATTTGGACGTGGTCCTTTGTCTGTCGCAGTGAAGACTTGAATTTTGCGAGCTCGGCCCCTGTTGAGATGAAGGGTCGTCTCGCGGGAGTGCAGTCTTCTGCATGTTTTTGCGTAGGCCTAACGATGCAGGATTTAATTTTGGGTTTGTAGGAGCAAGTCGGCTCATGATGGTTTTGTTTGTTTTTTGGGCGGAGGGTAGGTTTCTCCTCTTTCATGTAAGAGAGAGGGTAGAACCGATTCTCCTTGAGAGGGGCCAGGTATGCTGGCTTTGCAGATGTTTGGGACCTTCGTTGCTTTGGTGAAGATCTCGGGGACCAAGTTTTGGTGTAAACCTGGTTTCTTGTGGGTTAAGGCTTCGTGGGAACGCCACAGGCTTCAGGCTTCTTAGTGTTCGCCCTTGGTGCCATTTTAGTGACACGTTGCGGGGCGGTTTTCTACTTCTTGGTAGGTACAGTGTCTTCTGCGGGAAGTGGAAATGGTCCCAGCGATCCGAAGACGATGGTCCAGGGAGTTGAAGTTGACCCGGTGTTTGGAGAGTTGTCGAGGGAGATGACGCTTCGGCAACTGGCAGGGCGGTTATGCTTGTTTTGCTTGTCTTGAAGCATAAGCTGGTACTTGTTCCCATCGAAAGTGATGGTTAATGAAGCTGCCATTGTTAGTTTTGGAAAACTTCTGAAACAAGACCAAATCCATTTAGTAATCACAAGAATATGGTGATCGTAAATGGAGAACAACTATGGTTTTGTCTTTTCAAATCACTTGAGGAGACATGGCCCAACCCAAGGATGATGAAGAAGGCAAAAAAGCCATAGAGGATACAATTGTTCTAAAGTGCAAGTATGGTATGCTCAGAGTGAGCGTTCCAGTGACTGCTAGAAGCAATTGTAGACCTTAATTCAAGTTACCGAGAAGCAAGGCTCACTCGAGGTAAAATGATATAAGGTTGGAGATACAAATGTGTCGGTCGCGAATACAGTAGACCCGAAAGGGCGTACTAGCACCGCTAGGCACAAATGTTGCAAATCGCATCCTTGGAAAGGACACGAGATGGGATTTTTTTGAAAGGTCAAATTTGGATTCATAAAGGAGAGCAAATGGTGTTCCAATTTGAACAAAGGCTCAACATTTATGCTAGCGCTAAATTCAGAAGGGAAGGAACCAGAATTTCTCGGATGTGAATTCAGTAATGACGGAAGTTTTTTTTTTTGAAAGGTCAAGATTGAATTCATCAAAGAGAGCAAATGGTGTTCCATTTCGAACAAAGGCTCAACATTTCTGTGAGCGCTAAATCCGAAAGGGAGGGACCCAAAATTTCTCAACTCTGAACTCAAAAGTGACGGAAGTTTTTTTTGAAAGGTCAAGATTGAATTCATCGAAGAGAACAAACGGTGTTCCGTTTCGAACAAAGGCTCAATATTTCTGCGAGCGCTAAATCCGAAAGGGAAAGAACCAAGATTTCTCAACTCTGAATTCAAAGTGACAGAAGTTTTTTTTTTTTTAAAGATTTTTTTTAGAGGATTTTTTTGAAAGGCGCACATAGATTTCCAATTCGATCTTATGAAACCTTAGTGGATAGATCAGCCCCCAGGTAAGGGTAGGATTACTTAATGAACCCATTTGGAGGACCCTTGCCTCGAACAGTCTAGCTGTCTCCACACTCTGGACAAGGCTTTTCTTAAATCCACTTTGGTCAAAGAACGCAACTGGTGGAACCTTAGTGTTTTTTTTTATTTGAAATCTTTTTTTTTTCGGAAGGTTTTTAATGAACTCGTCAAAGAGAGCGAATGGTGTTCCGATCCGAATAAAGGCTCAACATTTCTGCGAGCGCTAAATCCGAAAGGGAAGGAACCAAGGTTTCTCAAATTTGAATGCAAAAGAGAGAAAACTAAAAAATTTTGAATTTATAATTTTTTTTTTAAATCCCAATTGGACTCATCAAAGAGAAAAGATGGCCCAATCCCCGATATGAACGATAGTATCGAACATTTCTGTGAGCTATCAAGTTCAAAGAGGAGAGGATCAAAATTTCTCCAAGTTGAATCTTGAGAAAGAGAGATCATTTTTTTTTTTTTTTTGAAATCCCAATTGGACTCATCTAAGAGAAAAGATGGCCCAATCCCCGATATGAACGATAGCTGCGAACATTTCTGTGAGCTATCAAGTTCGAAGAGGGAAGGATCAAAATTTCTCAAAGTTGAGTTTTTAAGAAAAAGAGATCAGATTTGTTTTTTTTTTTTTTTTTGAAGTGAGAAAGAACAATTGAAATCCCATCTCATGCTTTTTAGATGCAAAATGCAACATAGGCCACCAACTAGAAAGGAGCCAAGTGATCAAAGCATCACGTTCTCAAGTCAACGGGTCCCACTGGGTATGCCAACTTGATGGACCCGAAAAAAGGGGGAATCTTCCGTCCTCTCCCTCCGCACCCCGGGGGCTGACCTGGGTCTCGGCGGAGGATGGAAGATCTCGGGCATCAACATTTTTTGTACGGGTATGCCAGATTTACTTTCTACTTGGAATTTGGAATGGTGATAATCCGGAGATTCACCTTCACAAGTGGAAAGGAAATCAATCCTTCTTTCTAACTTTTCAAATTGCATTAATATTAAGAAAAGAGACAAGTTTGTTTTTTTTTTTTAGAATGCCGTAAGAGGCGTTTTTTTTTGTTTGCCGTAAAAGGCGGTTTTGCCGTGAAAGGCGATTTTACAAAACTCATCAAATGTGAAAGACAAGAATTGTGATTTCATTTTGTCTCTTTAAGAAATACAAACTACAATAGAAAAGTGAGAAAAGGGATCTAACTTCTCAGGAGATTGTGGGGACACGTTGAGATCGACGGTCGCAAGTCATGTATGGGCTTCGCC
The DNA here is from genome assembly GCA_028538565.1 of Umbellularia californica. Classification (NCBI taxonomy): domain Eukaryota; kingdom Viridiplantae; phylum Streptophyta; class Magnoliopsida; order Laurales; family Lauraceae; genus Umbellularia; species Umbellularia californica. The sequence continues at coordinate 28,534,562 of JAPQWN010000006.1, forward strand.
ATCGTCCTTCAAATGAGAACATGTGATGCTTTGATTCTTTGGCTTGGCTCCTAACCTCAGTTTTTTAAAGGACAAGGACCAAGAGAAGGTCCTATATCCAATGAAAAACCAAGTAAACGGGCTGAAAAGCCGCGTTTAGGCCATGTTAGAGAAGGAGAAGGCCTTGGGGGGGGGGGGGGGGGGTGGCCCCCCAAGGGACGTTGATCACCTTGTGGTGCTTCCGGGAGCAAAGTAGCAGGACTTCGTTTCTCTCTTGGATTTTCTGGATTTTCAGAGCTTGCACTTGGGATCTATTTTCATCATGCTTTCTTCTTGGAATGGACCTCCTTTTATAGGCTTTTGGTAGCCATGAGGTGTTTATTGGCATTGATGGCCATGATGAAAGAATTGATGAGGAGTTACAAGTTGATTTTGTAACTCCTTTTTCAAGGCTTGTGATTGGCCGATGAAGGTAGTGGGTATTTAATCACCTTTATGCTTCATGATGATGGGAGTTTAATGGGTTTAATGCCATGATGACTTGGATTTGTAACTCCCAGATGCTTGAATCTGATTGGGCCGTCCAAAATAATGAGTTAATGACCGCATTAAGTTGTCATAAACGGGTCAATTAACGTCATTAAGTGGTCGCCAAGGTATGTGAAGAGTCGCGGGCCGCGCTGCGCCTTTTGAGATTCTTCTTCCGATCATCACGGGTGGATCCATACATTATTTGATGTCGGATTGCAATGCAATTTCAGACATTGATTGATGTTGGCGGGCCGGTGACATCTGTCTTGTCGATTTCACGATCGGTCGGACAGAAAGTGCACTTTCTTGGTCAGCCGGTTGGCGATTTTGAGGCGATCGGTGATGATTTCATGCTTTTGACGGCGGATCCGAGATGTCAACGAAGATCAGTGGTTTTCGAGCATCAAACATTGCATTTTCCGAAAATCACAGAGGCCGGAACACCCGAAACGCGAAAACCATCGAAAAACGGACACTTTGGTGCAAAATCCGGCGACCCAGATTTGCAGGGTCGCCGGGCAACCATGCACCCAGGGTCGCCGGCGACCTTGGGCCAAGCTCGCCGGCGACCATAGGGCTTTAGCCCATTTGGTCGTCGACCGTCGTTTTCGGCCGTTTTTTTGTCTTTTTCGTTCCTTTTTTCTTCTGTATTTTTCTTGACATTTTTCCTCAATTATTGACTTCACTTTCTTGGAGAAAACTTGACGAGAACCCGCGCGAAATCGGAGTACAAAGTTTCCCATTTTTCGGGAAAGCCGAAGACTTTATAGCCGATTTTCCGTCAAGAGTCGAAACTAGGTCAAACGATATCGGAATGACCTGAAAATTGAGGTGAAGTTTCTGAGTAGTGGATAGGACCAATCATGGGCTTTTATTTGAGTTTTGAAGCCGTTTGGGGTCCCATCGATGCTTCACTTGATTTTGCTGCGGGGAAAATGCCGAGCTTTGATATGTGGTCAAACGATGTCCGATTGACTTGAAATTTGACGGGGAGCCTATTGGAGTCATTTTGAGATGTTCCATGGGCTCCGTTTTGGATGTTATGGTCCCGGGTTGCTCCGCCGCCGGTAGGCCTGATTTTCTCTCGGAGCATTGAAACCTGGTCAAACGTTGTCGGAATGACCTGAAATTCGACGTGCAGCCTTTTGGAAGCATGTTGAAGCCATTCATGTATTTTGTTTGATGAGTGATGGCTTCGGCGGTTTCCGCCGCCGGAAGGCTTGATTTCGCTGCTCGAGCATTGATGGAGGGTCAAACGTTGTCGGTTTGACTTGAAATTCGGCATGGAGCCCTTTGGAGATGTTCTGGAGTCATCCGTAGGCTCTGATCAAAGTTTTGATGTCTTTGATGATGTCGCCGCCGGGAGCACTTGTTTAGCTGTCAGAGCAGTAAAATTAGGCCAAAAAGCTGTCGGAATGGCCTGAAACCTCAGGTGTACCCCTCTTTTAGCTGTCTTGAAGGATCTCTCAGTTTCTGTCTGATTCTGAAAAGATCTGATGCTTGAAGTAGCCTCGCCTGTTTTGTAGCAGGATGCAGCTTCACAAGGCTTCTTGATGTGGAGGAGACATAGTGACTTTTTTGGTGTCAACAGTACTGATGATCACTGTGATTGTAAGATTCCGACCCGAGTGTCCATGATTAAACTAATTAAGTCGCGTGTTAGTACTAAGCGTGATTAATAGAATTTGACTAAGTTTGGATTAGAGTAGCTTTTGATATAGCTTTGGGGAATTTTGAGTGCCTTTGTGATTTGTAGGATCCTTTGGGGGTCCCTTTTTATAGCTTTGCGCATGCGCGGCGGATTATTCGAGATTCCGGTGTTTTGTATATCAACCCCGTCTTACTTGTCTCGTTAACCCTTACAACTTTCATGTTGATCCCGTACCCGTCCGGAACCCCGAATCCCGAATTTCCTAGCATTGAGGGCAAAATGTCTTTTTACACTAAATATGTACCCAAAATTTGTTATCCCGAAACCCGCGAAAAATATACTTTTTGGAAACTTGATATTCCGGTGATCATTTTTTCCTTCTTCGTTGATTTCGTTCGAGCTCCCGAGAGTAGTGTTTTCAGCCTCCAAAATTTCTAGTGGTGGAGCCCACACCCCATTAGTATATAAAGGAACCCATCTTCTTCTTCTTCCTTTTTCCAGTACAAGAGCTACCCAAACCTAGGGTTTCTTCTCCCTCCTTTTCTTCTTGCTTCTCCACCACCAAATCATCACCCACCTTGTACAAATTGAGAGATGGAAGTCATCATCTCCTTCTTCACCACTTGGGCTCTCCATTGATACAATTATTGAAGAGAAACCTCCCATTCCAAGGTCCTCATTGATCTATTCTTGCCCATTTGGAGACTTACAAGTAAGCCACCCTCCCTATCTCTTAGAATGGTATTCCTCTAGCCTTGTAGAAGCTCCATTTTCATCCTTTATAAGTTCCCTCTTCTTGTTCTTTGTCTTGACCATTTTAGGGTCTGCATTTGGGAGTTTTTGTTGTGCTTGTAGGTTTCTTGAGAGAGAGCTTGATTATTGCTTATTTCCTTAATTTGAGACCCTAAGGCAAGTGGATGAATGGGTATTGAGCGTTAAATAGGTTTTTTGATAAATGTGATTGATTTTTGCTATCTTCATTAATGTTATCTATCTTGCATTCATGTGAAATAAATGCTCATAAAAAGGGTTTTTCCTAGCTTGTTTATTGTCTTGGAAATGTGTTTTATATCTCTTTATTTTACTTATTGCTTTTGATTTCAATGAATCCTTGTGATTGTGGACTTCGTCTCCTTCTCTTTGAATGATTGAATGTGGAAAAAGGAGTTTTGGGTGGAATGCTAAGGGAAGTTTGATGGGAGTTTTAAGAAGTGTTTGAGGAGGTTTGATGAATGATTAATGGAGGTAAGGAGGCCTTCTCATGGCAGTTGAAATGTGTATGAGAAAGGAGGAAGGAAGGCCTTGAAAGCCATTCTCGGGTAGCAGGATTGACTGCCCGCTCGAGCGCCGCCTAGGCCACACGAGTGCGCAGTCAATCTGACTGCAAACTCGAGCGGCAGCATGACTGCCTGCCCACTTGTGCAGCCCAGGTCCGCTTGAGTACGCTTTAGCCCGCTCGAGCGCACCCTCTCTTGGGCCTAAACTATTTTTGGAGCTCGAGAAAGGTGTTTCTTTGTTTTTAAGGGAATCCCTGGTATCGGAAATTTTTTTGAGACAATGTATTATGCCATTTGAGAAGAAATCCTCATCACAAAGACTCATCGAAAGTCTTGGAATTCCAAAGTGTGTAAGGAACCCGGAATGTCTCCAAACTCAAGGAGTACCAAGTTTTTATTAAATAGACATACGGGATCCCTATTCACCTTGAACTAGTCTTGAATCCTGATACTTGTCCCAATATTTCGAAAGTTTATTGCACCCCATTATTCCCGAAATTAATGAGTTATGATTTATCAATCCCGAAAACACTGAAACCGTGCTTGTGGCGTTTTGCTAGCCCCGATGTGCAAGACCCGATATTGAAATGAGATTTGTACCCTGAGCACCCCTGTTTCGTCCGTTTATACAATTTCATCTTATGTGTTTTATACATGTCCCGATTGCTTGCATATGGCCTATGAGTCGGCACCACTAAGCTTGGACGACCTTGTTGGTTTAATCCACCGACTTGGAAGTCCCCCTCCCGTCTCGCCAGCTGCAGTTTGGATCCCGATACCCTGTTTATTAACCGTGGTCCCGTCCCGATACCCGGCTCGCTCCCGTGGTTCCCGATATCCGGTTTGCTACTGTGATTCCCGATACCCGGTTTGCTACCTTGGTCCCGTCCCGTATTATTATATATGTATATGTAAATTTTGTTGCACTTCCTCAGTTCGGTGACTGAGGTCAACGCCCCGATATACTCTTGTCATTTCGGTGATAGAGGATTTGGCTTCGTGTGGATGCCATCTTGTTTGTTTCCTGTTTCTTTGGTACCTTTACTCGTTTTACATTGCTTACATGTTTTGGGATAAATGACTTATCTTTTTATGAAGATTATTGTTTAAATAGATTTAAATGCTTTCGAAGGTAAATTCATTTGATGTTATATTGTCATATCTTTTCACCCACTTGCCAGACCGTTGTGTCTAATCCATTTCTTTGGTACTCAGGTCCCATTGTTGGTTACCCCGAGGAGGAGCTCGAGGAGGCGGTCGGAGAACTGCAACAGTTAGTTGAGTGGCACGCCGATGATGTTGTCTAAACATCCGGTTGCCTCGAGAGACGTTACATTTTGGGTGGTGGCTAGCTATTCTTTTGGTGGTTATTGTTTTGTCTATATTGGCCCTTGTTGGCCTCTATTTTTGGGGAATGTAATTAAATGATCTTTTGTTTAAACTCTAACGTTACTTGTGGGGAACGCTAATGATCATTGCTCATTCTGATACTTGTTATTCAAATGTAATCAATCTTATTATTATGGAAATGAATTACATACTTGATTTACTACACGCTTCCGCAATTATACAAAATATTCATGTTGTTGTGATATCCTCACCGTGGACACCTGTGGGAAATCACTTGCACGGGTAATATGTATTCTTTATTAACCCGTGTGCGCTTTGGCACCAGACATACCATTATCTTCATTCATCATCCATCATCTTTACTTAGTCTCGATCCCGGATTGGACCGTGAGCCTGGTCCGGGGTCGCGACAGACTGGTATCAGAGCGAGACGTGTTTCAAGCAATTAAAAGAAACTAAAAATCTTAAGGACGTGGCAATGATTCGTTAGATCTTTTGTTAGCTAGAATCGCGTGAGCAATGTGTGACCCTAATTTGATTTGTATGTGCTAACAACTTGTTTTGCAGCATCATGCCACCTCGTAAGCGACCGTTGAACGGCAATCACACCACAAGTAACAATGATTATACTGGGCCGGTTGAAGAAGATAGAGTTAAAAATACAATGCCATATCAATTTCAACAGATGATGCAGGCCATGCTTGACCAACAGCGTCAAGCAATGAGAACCAAGCTAGATTGCAAGAGCAGATGTTCAAGAAGGATGAAGATCATGCCAGGGAATTAGCAGAAATGCAGTGGCAGTTGTTAAAGGTGTTACAGAGAAGGCTAGACCGGTTGAACCTCAACCTACAATTGTCATCAATCAGAGGGAACATGATCCTAATGCATTGTTTGAGAGGTTTAGAAAGAGGTCACCAAAAGAGTTTGTTAGGACAGAAGACCCATTCGCTGCAGATGATTGGTTGGAACACACAAAGAACATCTTGGAAGTCTTCCAATGCACGGGAGGAGAATGAGTTAAACTTGCAACATCTCTGTTTACCGGTTTGGAGGACATCTGGTAGAAGACAGTGAGAGAAGAGTACAGGACCATGACTGATGCAGTGACTTGGCTTAGTTTCAAGAGAAAGTTTGGGGAGAAGTATGTACCCAACCATGTTAAGAGGCAGAAACCAGTAGAGTTCCAGCAGCTTGTCCAAGGAGGTATGACAATGCTAGAGTACCTCACCAAGTTCGAGAGGCTGTCTAGATATGCCCCGAAGTTGGTGGACATGGTGGAGAAGAAGATTGCTCAGTTCTTAGAAGGACTTCACCCTATCATTGAGAGGGATGCCACCAGAGTAGTACCACCTGTCACATTTGAGGAAGCTGTCAAGAGAGCCTATAAGTTTGAGAACTTCCACCACAAGATCCTTAAGGTTCAAGGCAAGGGACAGGGAGAACCTCAACAGCAGAACCACCAACAGAGGAACCAGCAGCACAAGAGGCAGAGGCAAGACCAGAATGTTCAGCTAGTTTGTATTCATTATGGGAAGAACCATGAGAGCGCCCAGTGTCGTACCATCACAGGAGCGTGTTTCGGGTGTGGCTCCATGGACCATCAGATGAGGAATTGCCCGAGACCGAATAGACAAAATCAGCAGCCTCAAGGAGCACTACGTCCAGCACCAGCTCAGAATCCACCATTTCTCCAGAACCAGGCAAGGCCACTCCAGCTTCAGGCACCACCGCAATAGTTCAGGCCCCAATAGCAGCAGCAGCAGCAGCAGGCCCGTCAGCAAGGACATAATCACAATTAGCGTCCCCCGTAACAGAACAGAAATGTCCCTCAAGGCAGGCAGCAGCAAGCTCCTATCAGGCCATAGCAGGGAGGACAAGTATATGCAGTTAATAGAGCTGATGCAGAGGCGTCAGGCAATGTTGTTGAAGGTACACTTCTTGTTTGTGTATAAAAGCTAGGATATTGTTTGACCCTGGCTCTATGCATTCATTTATATCCCATGCATTTTCTAGATCGATTGATGTGCATGGTAGAGAACTTGAGTATATTCTGACTGTGGCTACTCCAGTAGGAAAACAAGTTGTGTGTACTATCTATTACCCTAGTTGTACAGTTCAGATAGGAAAGGTCGTGTTACCCGTAGATCTTATTCTGTTGGAGATGAATGATTTTGATGTCATCCTAGGGATGGATTGGCTGGCAGGGTACCATGCCACAATGGATTGTTTCCATAAGACCCTCACATTCAAGTTGGATGAGACACCAGCAGGGGTGTTGTTTCAGGGAGAGAGGAGAAATCCTTGTGCATGGTTTGTCTTAGCATTGAAAGTTGATAGACTGTTGAGAAGTGGATGTGAAGCCTATTTGGCGTTTATCAAGGAGGATAAACGATCCCAAGGGGTGGAGGAGATCCCTATTGTTTTGGAGCTCCCGGATGTGTTTTCGGAAGAGATTCCAGGATTACCACCCATAAGAGAAATCAATTTCACCATTGAGTTGTTACTAGAGACCGCTCCGATTTCTATTGCACCATATCGGATGGCTCTGGCAGAATTGGGAGAACTTAAAATACAGTTACAAGAGTTGTTGGACAAAGGGTTTCGTAAGACCTAGTATTTCACCGTGGGGAGCTCCGGTTTTGTTCGTCAAAAAGAAAGATGGTTCGATGGGAATGTGTATCAACAACCGAAGGTTGTATCAAGTGACCATCAAGAACAAATATCCATTGCCAAGGATAGATGAACTATTTGATCAGTTACAAGGTGCTTTGTGTTTCTCGAAAATTGATTTGAGATCCGGTTACCATCAGCCGAGAGTCAGAGAATCAGGTGTGTTGAAGACAGCTTTCCGGACAAGACATGACCACTATGAGTTCCTAGTGATGCCATTTGGATTGACTAATGCACCGGCAGTGTTCATGGCTTTGATGAACATGACATTTGCGCAGAATCTGGATCAGTTTGTGGTAGTGTTTATCGATGACATTTTGGTGTACTCCAAGACCAAAGAAGAGCATGAAGAGCACCTGAGGATGGCATTGGAACTTCTGAGAGAGAACCACCTGTATGCAAAGCTCAATAAGTGTGAATTTTGGCTAGAAATGTTGCATTTTTGGGGCATATTATTCCAAGGAAGGATTGTCAGTAGACCCGTCCAAGATTGAGGCAATAGTGAAGTGGGAAAGACCGAAGAATGTGTCAAAAATCAGGAGTTTCCTTGGATTGGCATGGTATTACCGGAGATTTGTACAAGGATTTTCGTCGATTGCAGCACCGTTGATGAAGTTGACAAGGAAGAATGTACCTTATGTGTGGACAGATCAGTGTGAGGCCAGTTTCCAAGAGCTGAAGAAGAGATTGACTACAGCACCAATCCTTACTTTACCATCCGGAAGTGGCGGTTTTACCATTTTTACCAATGCTTCGAATGTTGGACTTGGTTGTGTGTTGATGCAGGAAGGAAAAGTTGTTGCATACGGGTCCCGGCGGTAGAAAGATCACGAGAAGAATTATGCAACCCACGATCTTGAGTTGGCAGCGGTTGTCTTCGCCCTGAAAATGTGGAGACATTATCTCTATGGAGAGAAGTTTGAGGTCTATTCTGATCACCGCAGCCTACAGTACCTGTTTTCTCAGAAGGAATTGAATTGAACATGAGGTAGAGAAGATGGATGAAATATATCAAAGATTATGATTTTCTAATAAAAAATCACCAGGGAAAGCGAATGTAGTTGCTGATGGTTTGAGCAGAAAATCAGTCGGCTTGGCAAATCTAAGTGGTACTTGTATTTTTGAACAATTTGAGGAGTTGAGGATAGATCTACAGCCACTGAGGAAGGGTGTTATAATTGCCAATATGTCAGTGTCAAAGCCTTCGTTTATTCAGAAGATCAAGGATAGTCAGTTGCAAGATCCAGAGTTGGCCAAGATTTCAGAGCATGTAGCAGAACGTCCTGACTTTCGTATCGTCGGTGGAGTTCTTTACTACCATGACCGGTTGTGTGTGCCTAACATCGAAGAGTTGAGGAATGACATCATGACAGAAGCTCACAGTACGAAGTATTCCATGCAGCCAGGCAGCACGAAGATATATGATGTGTCAGTTGATAAAGGAAGAGCATCAGAAGCCTCCAGGGTTGCTACAGCCATTAAAGATCCCGGAATGGAAATGGGAGCACATTACCATGGATTTTATTTCGGGACTACCGAGAACTAGCAAGGGAAATGATGCAATATGGGTTATTGTAGACAGACTCACCAAGTCAGCCCATTTCATTCCCATGAAGATAGGAAAGAAGATGCACATGTTACCCCTAGCAAAGTTGTTTATTAGCGAGATCGTCAGTAGACATGGACAACCAGTTTCTATTACATCCGACAAGGATAGCAGATTCGTCTCAAGGTTTTGGAAGACCCTACATGAGTCAATGGGTACAAAGCTACAGTTCAGCAAAATTTGTTATCCCCGAAACCTTCGAAAAATACACTTTTTGGAAACTAGATATTCTGGTGATCATTTTTCCCTTCTTCGTCGATTTTGTTCGAGGTCCCAAGAGTAGTGATTTCATCCTCCAAAGTTTCTAGTGGTGGAGCCCACACCCCATTAGTATATAAAGGAACCCATCTTCTTCTTCTTCCTTTTTCCAACACAAGAGCCACCCAAACCTAGGGTTTCTTCTCCCTCCTTTTCTTCTTGCTTCTCCACCACCAAATCATCACCCACCATGCACAAATTGAGAGATGGAAGTCATCATCTCCTTCTTCACCACTTGGGCTCTTCATTGATAAAATTATTAAAGAGAAACCTCCCATTCCAAGGTCCTCATTGATCTATTCTTGCCTATTTGGAGACTTACAGGTAAGCCACCCTCCCTATCTCCTAGAATGGTATTCTTCTAGCCTTTTAGAAGCTCCATTTTCATCTTTTATAAGTTCCCTCTTCTTGTTCTTTGTCTTGACCATTTTAGGGTTTGCATTTGGGGGTTTTTGTTGTGCTTGTAGGTTTCTTGAGCGAGAGCTTGATTATTGCTTATTTCCATGATTTGAGACCCTAAGGCAAGTGGATGAATGTGTATTGAGCATTAAATAGTTTTTATGACAAATGTGATTGATTTTGCTATCTTCATTAATGTTATCTATCTTGCATTCATGTGAAATAAATGCTCATAAAAAAGGGTTTTTGCTAGCTTTTTTATTGTCTTGGAAATGTGGTTTATATCTCTTTATTTTACTTCTTGCTTTTGATTTCAATGAATCCTTGTGATTGTGGACTTCTTCTCCTTCTCTTTGAATGATTGAATGTGGAAAAAGGAGTTTTGGGTGGAATGCTAAGGAAGTTTGATGGGAGTTTTAGGAAGTGTTTGGGGAGGTTTGATGAATGATTAATGGAGGCAAGGAGGCCTTTTCATGGCAGTTGAAATGTGTATGAGAAAGGAGGAAGGAAGGCCTTGAAAGCCATTCTCGGGCAGCAGGATTGACTGCCCGCTTGAGCGTAGCCCAGGCCGCTTGAGCGCGCAGTCAATCTGATTGCAAACTCGGGCGGTAGCATGACTACTCGCTCGAGCGGACGAGCAGGCAGACTGCACAGCCCAGGTCCGCTCGAGCGTGCTTTGGCCTCCTCGAGCGCACCCTCTCTTGGGCCTAAACTATTTTCGGAGCTCAAGAAAGGTGTTTCTTTGTTTTTAAGGCAATCCTTGGTTTTGGAAAATTTTTTGAGACAATGTATTAGGCCATTTGAGAAGAAATCCTCATCACAAAGACTCATCGAAAGTCTTGGAATTCCAAAGTGTGTAAGGAACCCGGAATGTCTCCAAACTCAAGGAGTACCAAGTTTTTATTAAATAGACACACGGGATCCCTATTCACCTTGAACTAGTCTTGAACCCCGATACTTGTCCCAATATTTCGAAAGTTTATTGCACCCCATTAATCCCGAAATTAATGAGTTATGATTTATCAATCCCGAAAACACTGAAACCGTGCTTGTGGCGTTTTGCTAGCCCCGATGTGCAAGACCCGATATTGAAATGAGATTTGTACCCTGAGCACCCCCGTTTCGTCCGTTTATACAATTTCATCTTATGTGTTTTATACATGTCCCGATTGCTTGCATATGGCCTATGAGTCGGCACCACTAAGCTTGGACGACCTTGTTGGTTTAATCCACCGACTTGGAAGTCCCCCTCCCGTCTCGCCAGCTGCAGTTTGGATCCCGATACCCTGTTTATTAACTGTGGTCCCGTCCCAATACCCGGCTCGCTCCCGTGGTTCCCGATATCTGATTCGCTACCGTGATTCCTGATACCTGGTTTGCTACCGTGGTCCCGTCCCGTATTATTATATATGTATATGTAAATTTTGTTGCACTTCCTCACTTCGGTAACTGAGGTCAACGCCCCGATGTACTTGTCATTTCGGTGATAGAGGATTTAGCTTCGTGTGGGTGACATCTTGTTTGTTTCATGTTTCCTTGATACCTTTACTCGTTTTACATTGCATACATGTTTTGGGATAAATTATTTATCTTTTCATGAAGATTATTGTTTAAAATAGATTTAAATGCTTTCGAAGGTAAATTCAATTGATGTTATATTGTTATATCTTTTCACCCACCTGCCAGACCGTCGTGTCTGATCCATTTCTTTGGTACTTAGGTCCCGTTGTTGGTTACCCTAAGGAGGAGCTCAAGAAGGTGGTCGTAGAACCACAGCAGTTAGTTGAGTGGCGCGCCGATGATGTTGTCTAAACACCCGGTTGCCTCGAGAGACGTTACATTTTGGGTGGTGGCTAATTACTCTTTTGGTGGTTATTGTTTTGTCTATATTGGCCCTTGTTGGCCTCTATTTTTGGGGAATGTAATTAAATGATCTTTTATTTAAATTCTAACGTTACTTGTGGGGAACGTTAATGATCATTGCTCATTCTGATACTTGTTATTCAAATGTAACCAGTCTTATGATTATGGAAATGAATTACATATTTGATTTTCTACACGATTCCGCAATTATACAAAATATTCATGTTGTTGTGATATCCTCACCGCAGACACCTGTGGGAAATCAAGTGCATGGGTAATATATATTCTTTATTAACCTGTGTGCGCTTTGGCACCAAACATACCATTATCTTCATTCATCATCCATCATCTTTACTTAGTCCCGATCTCGGATTGGACCGCGAGCCCGGTCCGGGGTCGTGGCAGTGATTAATTGGGGCTCAAGGATAATAAGATGTGGAACTAAAGTTGGAATAGACAGATTTATTTCGATTTGGATATTGATAGAGGGGCCTGCTTATGGTAATAGGGAAGTTTAGGGTCTTCTTTGTAATTTATTTCTAAGACTGGAGTGCATATTGCATTTATATAGTGGTGTTATTTACAATTAATTGTGGGCCCAGATTGCACATGAGATGTGGGGTGGCGATGTCCCAGTTGGAGCCATCTTTCTATGGAATCCTTAGTGGCCCCCACGCTAGCCCAAGTTATTAGAAAGATACTAATCCTACTTGAACTCTAGAAGGAAGGAATTAGAAAGTTTCTATTTCTATTTGAAGTAGGACTTCTAATAATGGTAATAGTAAGTTACTAATTGTTGTAAAAGTGGGACTTCTATAGTAATAAGAAAAGGAGAAAGTTAGTAATTGTTTTGGAAGTAAGACTTCTAATTAATTAGTAAGAAGAGGAGTTGCAAAAGGCTATAAAAGGGAGAACCAAGGGGCTGGACATCCAACCATCTTGAAGTGCACGCCCAGCCCCTATTGTGCAAGTTGTTGCACAATTACTTCTCCTCTCTCTCTCTCTCTCTCTCCTCTAGTTCCTTGGAGTTTCTAGTTGGGTTTTCTCTTGGAGATTCCATCAATCTTCTTGAGAAAAGAGATCTGATTGCGGGTTATAGCGTGAAAGACAACAAGGTATTGGAGATCCTAAATTGGTTCAAGAAGAGTTCTTGATCAAGATAATTCTCTTCTATATTAGAGCACTACTGGGCTCCAAAGGTATAATCTACTTCTCTCTTTGTTGTGGATTAATTGGTTGCATGTTGCTGCTGATTTCTATCTTTTAGATAGGTTTTATTGCTGTACATGATTAATGAGATTGAGGGATTGCATCCTGGATAGGGTTTTTGGCCTTATGGATTCTTGATCCCTGAGTCAAATGGGTCAAAAGTTACGAAAATCTATCCACAAGGCCCACCTAATTCCAACAATTGGTATCAGAGTCATACCTCATTTCTAATCATGTTAGATCAGCGATATAGATCTAATCTTTGCATGAGATGTGAAGATGATAGACCTAGGGCTACGTAAGGATCAATTTTAGATTGGGTTTGTTTACTTTTTGTAGTAGATCTATGTTTGGAATATCACAAAAGGGTTTAACTATGATAGAAAGATGGTAGGAAGTCATTAGATGGCATTTGGAATCATTAGAAATAGTTTGGGATCATTTGGCTAAGATTTGGAAAAACCCAAATTTTGGGTGTTCGTCAGGTCGGCTAATAGACTTAGACATGTCGGCTAGCCGACTTAGCCAGGGCGGCTAACTGACTTGGTCAAGTCAGCTAGCCGACTGCGGACAGAAATTTTTTTAATTTTAATCCGAATTTTCTTTTGAAATCCTATATTTTCACTATGGTTTGGCAACTTGGTTTTGTGAGGTGCTTGGTTGTATATGATACTAACTTGCAAGTGATCTTGTCCTCTCCATATGGCCTACAAGTCCTTTACTTTTTTTTTTTTTTTTTATGGTTAATGGTTTATTTGAGGCTAAGTGTAAAACGCATCATAGTTTCCTTGGTTTCCAGCGAAAGGGCAAGGCATGGTGAATTTCCCTATAGCCCTTTTGTTTCCATGTTTAGATTACCATGTAAGTCTCATTTCGAGGCATAGGAATTTATGTAATTTTTCTAAATTTGTAAATTCTAAAGATGTCTGGGACCAAGAAGGAAAGTGAAGTTCGATTTCTAATCAAAGAATTTGAAGATTACCAAAAGGCGTTTTGGAGATACCGAAAGAGTTTGAGGAATCCCAAAGCTTTGGAAAGTCTAGAAGTCCAAAAAGTCTATTCCGCTTGGGCCATGTGGAGGAAATGACTAGTTTCTAATTTTAGCACTTTATATTTATGGATGAATCCTTATTTTAGATAGTTTCCAAATCTGATCCAAACATAGCAATTTCCAAAATTAGTCAAATCAAATTAATTTTTGGAAAGAGTTCTAATTAGAGTTGGTGGGCCCATGAGATGGACCCTTTGGTAACACTAATTTTAGAAACATGACTTTCCTTAAAATAACTTGAATTGGAACCAGTCATCGGTCATATCTTGAGATGATTTGAGGTCTATATTTGTGGGTCCATATACCTATAAAGAAATCCTCAATTCTAAAATATTAAGTGGGAGCAGGGCATTTATAAATCCCTATGGTTTTCCACCATAGGTCCATTGTAAGGAAAGTATTAGTCTCGCACCATCTTGGGAATGGCCATTCCCCACGAAGGACTTGTATTTGTCTAGTTACTAGATATGGATCTCCTATGGATAGTGTTGGTGAGATGGGGTGGGGTCCACTCCCCAAGGATGAGCCACCCACAACGGTTGTCATGCAATGCTAGTTGGTGGGTCACACTTATCTAAAATAATGATGTAGTGTTCCCAAGGATTTGCCTCATGTATTTTAGAAACCGAAGCTAATCGGGAGTCATACAATATTTGGTATGAGATACCCAGATGATAATGAGTGATGAGGATCATTGATAGTTAGTCTTAATCCTAATTTTGACCAACTTTGATGCGACCAATCTATGAGGTATTCTCACTCCCCAAGGAGGCATGCCCCAAGTGATCGGGATTCCGATGTATTCTGACTTTAGTGGTTATGAGGATTCCCACATAAATTTGGTAGAATACTAATACTTTCAATCCACTCGCGACCATCCTCAACCAAAATAAGTTGGTGGGATCCAACTATGTAGACTGGAAACGGAACCTGGATATTGTCCTGATTACTTCAAGATATAAATATGTCCTTACCAAACCACCCCCCCCCCCCCCCCCCCCCCATTGATGAGCCTGGCCCGGATGCATCAGAAGAAGAAAAGGAACTTTACACGAAATGGCCAAAGACGATGAGATGGCTAGATGTTACGTTACATTCAGGCATCCATGTCTAGTGTTTTGCAACACCAACATCAATCCTATAAGACTGCATACAATATTATATCGAACTTAAAGGAGATGTTTGCGAAGCAGGGCAGGCCTGCTAGGTAGGCAGCTATGAGGGTGCTCACTAGCACTAAGATGGTTGAAGGTACATCAGTACAGGAACACATGTTGAAAATGATGGACTCATTGAATGAGTTGGATGTACTGGGGTTGCGATTGATGCAGAATCGCAGATCGACATAATCCTTGAGTCACTACCAGAGTCATTCAATAATTTCAAGATTATAATATGAATAAGATGAATCTGACTCTAGCTGAGCTGTCTAGCCAGCTAGTGGTGACTGAAGGGATTACAAAGAAAAAGCCAACCACCCTAATGACAGAAAAGTCAGATGCCAAGTCAAAGCCAAAAGGCAAAGGGTGGAAAGGCAAAAAGAAATCAGTTCTGAATGGTCCTAAGGTGGAGAATGGTCCTAATAGTGGCGTGCCAAGGCTAAGGGTTTAGGGACAAAAGGAAAGTGTTTCCATTGTGGTAAGACAGGACATTCGAAAATGAATTGTTCAGAATATCTGTCTAAGAAGAAGACCTCAGGTATGATTGAGTCACTTATTTCTTAAGTTAGTTTTACAACTGGTACTTCAGAATCCTAGTGTGTGGACTTCGGAGCAACTAATCACATATGTAATACGTTGCAAGGGTTTAAGGAAACCAGGAGGCTCAGTGACAGAGAAATCATTGTCAACCTAGGATCTGATGCTAAGGCGGAGGCTGTTTCAGTGGGAGTTATTACTATATGTTTTTTAAATAATAAATTGGTTTTGCAAGACACATTATATGTACCATCTTTACGGCGGAATTTAATTTCGGTTTCTAGTTTGGTGAAGAAAAGTTATTCTATTACTTTTGGTACTGCAGTTGTCATAAAGATGAATGGTACTTTTATATGTTCTGGCAAGGTAACCAATGGGCTTTATTTGTTAACTCCCACGATGTATGAGATACACGATACTGAAATAGACCATCATTAAAGAGGAAGTCAACTTCATCTAATCCAACAAAACTTTGGCACTTGAGGCTAGGTCATATAAACCTAAAGAGGATTGACATGCTAGTGAAAAAAGGTATCTTGCTTCTTTGGCGGTAGTGTTGGAAGTAGGTGGGCCTCGTGGATAGATTTTCAAAACTTTTGACCCACTTGACTCAGGGATCAAGTATCCATAAGGCCAAAAACCCAATGCAGGATGCATAACCCTCAATCTCATGATCATGTACATTAAGTAAAACTATCTAAAAGATAGAGCAGAAGCGAACAAGCATCCATTAAAATCTACCACATACAAGGAAGCAGATTATACCTCTGGAGCTCGGTTGTGCTCTAATGGAGAAGTTGATAAGTTTCGTTGATGTAGAACTTTTCTACATACTAAAATAAGAATCTCCACCACCTCTTAGCCTTCCACGCTATGACCAAAATTAGATCTCTTTTCTCAAGAAGATCGGTGGGATCTCCAAGAGAAAACTCTCAAGGAAACTAGAAGAGAACTAGAAGAGGGAAGAGAGAAGACAAAACATGTGCAACTCTTGCACAAAAGGCATGGGCGTGAATCCCTAGGTAGGAATTTGCATAGGACGTCCAAGACCCCTTATGTCTACTATTTATTGCTAAAAGCAAGCTTCTCTTCTTTGTTATCTAATTGAAATAGAAGTCTTACTTCTCTAACAATTAGTAACTCTCTTCTTTCTAAAATAGAAGTCTCACTTCTATTATAATTAGTAACTTACTATTACCACTATTAGAAGTCTCACTTCCAATAGAAATAGTAACCTTCTATTTCCTTTTAGAGTTCTACTATAATTAGTATCTTTCTAATAACTTGGGATAGCGTGGGGACCACTAAGGATTCCATAGAAAGCTGCTCCAACTGAGACACGCGACCCCACATCTCATGTGCAATCCAGGCCCACGGTTAATTGCAAATAACACCACTATATAAATGTAATTGCACTCCTGTCTTAGGAATAAATTACAATGAAGACCCTAAACTTCCCAATTACCACAAGTAGGCCCCTCTATCAATATCCATGGATCAATTGGAACAAATCTGTTTCTTCCAATCTTAGTTCCACATCTTATTATCCTTGAGCCCCAATTAATCACTATGATCATCAGTACCATTCAATTAACTCTTAATCGAGATGGGTGCGCACTTACCAATGACAAATCCATTAATTGGCACAAGGGGATAATAGAGATAGATTCCATCTTGATCATTCAATGTTCTCACAGTCCTACTACCACATACCCAAGACACCGAGGTGTTGACCTACAGTTGGCCTCACTCATTGGTGACTCAAAGCAAATGAATAGATAGAAACTTGAGTTCATCAATGTCTTAGGATTTAGAGCCTATTGCTAGGGAATTATGAGACCAGACCTTATTATTTAGACAGAGTTCCATAAGGTGCTTCTCATGGTCCTTCAATACATCCAATGTACCAGGACCATGATCCAGAATCTTCCATTCTGATGATCGAGACAAATCACACTATCTCGTAGTGATCAAAGTGCTGCAACCTTATCAGATGAGATGTCCAGTCTCATGACTAGTTGTGAAGATATTTTAAGTATAAGATTTGTGACATATATCTCCCGTGTGTGGATCTCATCCATACACATATATCACATCTAATATACTAATGGGACCCGGTTCAACTCATGAACCATTATGTCATATGTATTGGTCATTTGCATAAAGTAATAAAATAACATTCATCTCATGAAAGTAAAGCATGATTTTTATTGATAAATAAAGAAATTAATCAATTTATCACATCCACTGATGGATTGAGTCCATACAATCTAACAATCTCCCACTTGGGCTCAATGCCAGTCAGTGTTGCATCTCATGCACATCCCATCTACTTACTGCCCAAAGACTTTGGTAGTCAAAGGCTTAGTAAAGGGATCTCCCAGATTGTCTGCAGAGTCTATCTAGGTGATAGCAGTATCACCTCTCTGTACAATCTCTCTGACCATGTGTTACTACCTCTGTAAATGCATTTGGCTCCTGGTTTCCTTGGACTTATCGACGGCCCTACTGTTATCACAGTTAACTGTGAGAAGCTGTCCTACCAAAAGTACCATCACAAGTTCCATAAGGAAACTTTTGAGCCAATTTGCTTCTATAGCTGCTTCTCAAGTCGCTACAACATAAACACATGCCCAGAAGTTGATTTCTTGAAATCCTTATCTGACATGAAGTCAGAATCTGTGTATTTGACTGGAATCAGCTCATCACTGCTATAAATCATCATGTAAACTCTAGTCCTTCTCAAGTGTTTGAAAATACACTTTACAGCAGTCCAATGTTTAGGTCCTGGATTATACTGATATTTGCTGACTAGGCCCACTGCGTGATAGATATCCGGTCTAGTACAAAGCATAGCCAACCGTACCAGTACCTTATCTATGTAAGCATATTGAGATAAGCCTATCATCCTAATTTTCTGGTCTCAATAGAGTTTGATCATTAAGATGTAGCCAGCTTCTCCCAAGTCCTTCGTATCAATAGTTTTGGCCAACCAAACTTTTACTATGGATAACATCCCTATATCACTCTCTAAGAGAAGGATGTCGTCAACCAAAAAAATTACCCTGCCTCCTTCACTTTTCATGTACACTCATGACTCATTCGTAAAAAATCAAATGACCTGATTGCCTGGTCAAAATGGATGTTCTAGGTTCGGGATGAATGCTTTAGTCCATAAGTGGACTTCTGCATCTTGCAAACTCTTTGCTCTTGGTTGTTTAACTATAAAACCGTCCGGTTACATCTCATAGATGTCTTCGTCAAGATAGCCGTTTGAAAAACACCGTCTTGACTTTCATTTGCCAAATCTCATAATCGAGATGAGCCGCAATGTATAAGAGTATCCGGATGGATTTGAGCATGGCTACCGGTGAGAAAGGTTCCTCATAATCGATATCCTCTTTCTGAGTATATCCTTTCGCAACAAGCCTGACCTATAAAGGTCTCAACTCTTCCATCTGGTCCTCTCTTTCTTTTGTAGACTCACTTGCACCCAATACGTTAATATTGGCAGGCAAGTCCACAAGTGTCCAGACCTTATTGGAGTACACAGACTCCAACTTAACTTTCATAGCATCTAACCAACGTCCCGAAACTATGTCATAGATTGCTTCATCATAGTTACAGGGATTTTTGTTCCGGTTCTTCCGGGATTGTCTCGCAAGACACTCCCAGAAACCGAGAACCTGTCAGGCATCCTGACAATGCTCCCACTACGACAAGACACTGGTGTAATTACTAGGTTAGGTATGGGTGAATTTTCTTCAAAGTCCGGTTATATTTGGATTTGGAATTGATTGTTCTTGAACCTCTATTAAGATTACCTTTTCTAAAGATTTCCGGTCCATCATATAATCTTTCTCCAGAAAAACTGCATTAGTGCTGACAAGCACTTTCTACTCTCTATGGGATTATAGAATGACCAACCTTTAGTTACTTTGGGAAATTATATAAAAGTGTATACTTCCGACTTCGATTCCAATTTATCCGTCTTAACCTTCAGCACGAGTGCCGGACAACCCTTATGTTGTAGACTAGGCTTTAGCCCGAACTAGAACTCCCGGAGAGTCTTAGGTACTGACTTAAATGGAATGAGGGTTAGTATATACTTTGCAGTTTCGAAAACATATTCCTATAGGTAACCTTGAGAAAATCAACATAGTCCTGATCATGTCTAAAAGAGTCTGGTTCTTTCTTTCTGCTACTCCATTCTGTTAAGGCATACCAGGAGTAGACAACTAGGATAGAATCCCATTTTCTGATAAGTATCCCATAAAATCAGCAGAGAGATATTCCTCTCTTCGATCTCATCAAAGAGTATGATACTTTTACTTAAATGCCTTTCCGCTTCCGCTCGAAACTCTTTGAACTATTCGAAAGTCTCAGACTTGCAGTGCATAAGGTATATGTATTCATGTCTTGAGTCATCATCAGTGAAAGTGATGAAGTACTCGTATCATTCTCTCGCTCTTATATTTATGGGTCTATACATATCAGCACACACTAATTCCAATAAATCTTTGGCCCTTCTGCCCTTAGATGAAAAGGGTCTTTTGATCATTTTACCTTCCAGACAGGACTCGTAGACAGGCATTGGTTCTACCACCAATGAAGGTAAGATACCATCTTTCACTAGCCTCTCAATCCTGTTTAGGTTTATATAACCTAGCCTCAAGTGCCAAAGTTTTGTTGGATTAGATGAAGGTGACTTTCTCTTTAATGATGGTCTATAAATTGTTTCAGTATCATGTATCTCATACATTGTGAGAGTTAACAAATAAAGCCCATTGGTTACCTTGCCAGAACATATGAAAATACCATTCCTCTTTATGACAATTTCAGTACCAAAAGTAATAGAATAACTTTTATTCATCATACTAGAATTTGAAATTAAATTCTGCCTTAAAGACGGTACATAAAATGTATCTGACAAAACCAATTTATTATTTGAGAAACATAAAGTAATAACTCCCACTGAAACAGCCTCTGCCTTATCCTAGGTTGACAATGATTTCTCCATCACTTTAGCCTTTTGGTTTCCCTGAACCCCTGCAACATATTACATATGTAATTAGTTACCCCGGAGTCCATACACCAAGATTCTGAAGTACCAATTGTAAAACTAACTTCAGAAATAAGTGACTCAATCATACCTGAGGTCTTCTTCTTAGACATATATTCTGGGCAATTCCTTTTCCAATGTCCTGTTTTACCACAGTGGAAACACTTTCCATTTACTCTCGTACCCTTAGCCTTGGCCATACCACAAGTAGAATCATTCTCCACCTTAGGACCCTTGATGACTGATTTCTTCTTGCTATCTAGGTCTTTGCCTTTCGGCTTGGTCCTAGTAATTGACTTTTCTGTCATGAGAGGATTTTGCTTTTTCTTCATGATTTCCTCAGTCGCTACCAGCTGGCGTGACAGCTCAGCTATGGTCATTTCCAATTTATTATAATTGATCTTGAAATGATTGAAAGAATCCGGTAGTGACTGAAGGATCATGTCGATCTGCGATTCTGTATCAATCGTAACACCCAGTACATCTAACTCATTTAGTGCGAAGACCATTTTCATCAAATGTTCTTGTACGGGGTTCCCTCAGCCATCTTAGTGTTCATCAGCACCTTTAAAACAACTTGCCTAGCAGGTCTAACCTGGTCCGCAAACATCTCCTTTAAGTTCGATATAATATCGTATGCTGACTTATATGATTGATGTTGGTTCTGTAAAACACTAGACATGGATGCCTGTATAAGATTTATGGCCATCTCATTGTCTTTGGTCCACTTGGTGTAAGCATCCTTTTCATACTGTGGTGTATTAGGCTCATGCTCAGGAAGGGAGGGTATGGTAAGGACATATCTGCATCCTGAAGCTGTCAGGACAATATCCAGAGCTCTTTTCCAGTCTATGAAGTTGGGTTCCATCAACTTATTCCAGTTGAGGATGGTCACAAGTGGATTGAAAGTATTCGAATTCATGCTTTGAAAAATCGTAGCACATAACCATACATTCAATTAATGAATTTAAATGACATTGGGTTTAGTATTCTACCAAATTTATGTAGGAATCCTCATAACCACAAAATCCAGAATACATCGGAATCCCAATCCTCCGAGGTATGCCTCCTTAGGGAATGCGAATACCACCTAGACTGGTTCGGATCATAGTTGGTCAAAATTGGAATTAAGACTAACTTTCCATGATCCCCATCATTCATTATTATCTAGGTATCTCATACCAAATAATGTATGACTCCCGATTAACTTCAGTTTCTAAAATATATGAGGTAAATCCTTGGGGATACTACATCATTATTTTAGTTAAGTGTGACCCACCAACTTAGCATTGCATCACAACCGTTGCGGGCAGCTCCTCCTTGGAGAGTGGGCCCCCGCCCCGTCTCATCAACACTATCCATAGGAGATCCATATCTAGTAGCCAGATAAGTACAAGCCTTCCATGGGGAACGGCCATTCTCAAAATGGCGCGAGGCTAATACTTTCCTTACAATGGACCTATGGTGGAAAACCATGGGGATTTCTAAAAATAAATCCCCCGCTACCACTTAATATTTTAGAATTGAGGATTTCCTAATAGGTATATGGGCCCACATATATATAGACATCAAATCATCTCATGATATGACCAATAATTGGTTCCAAGTCAAGTTATTTTAAGGAAAGTCCGGTTTCTAAAATTAGTGTTACCAATGGATCCATCTCATGGGCCCATTAACTCTAATTAGAACCCTTTCCAAAAATTAATTTGATTTGACCAATTTTGGAACTTGCTATGTTTGGATCAGATTTGGAAACTTTCTAAAACAAGCATTCATCCATAAATAGAAATTGCTATAATTAGAAACTAGTCCTCTCCTCCACATGGCCCATGCGGAATAGACTTCTTGGACTTCTAGACTTTCCATAGCTTTGGGATTCCTCAAACTCTTTGGGTATCTCCAAAACTCATTGGTAATCTTCAAACTCTTTTGATTAGGAGTCCATCTCAACTTTCCTTCTTTGTCTCGGACATCTCCAGAATTTACAATTTTGAAAAATTACATAAATTCCTATGTCTCTACAATGAAACTTACATGGTAATCTAAACATGGAAATAAAATGGGCTATAGGGAAATTCATCATGCCTTGCCCTTTCACGGGAAACCGAGGAAACCATGATGCCCTTTACACTTAGCAACAAATAAACCATTCAACCATAAAAGAAAGTAAATGTCATGTGGGCCATATGGAGAGGACACGATAACCTGCATGTTAGTATCTCATACAACAATGCATCTCACAAAACTAGGTTACCAAACCACAATGGAAAAACAAGGTGCCAAAAGTTTGCCACTACTATACAAGATACCTTACGCAGAGGGGGTCCAGGGGGCAGCACCCCCGGCGGGGTCCAAGGTGCAGCGCCCCTGGTGGGGGTCGAGCTGGTCCTTTTGGCTAGCCGACCAGACCTCTACTGGTATGCGGCTAGCCGACCTGACTAACCCAGAAATATGGGTTTGTCAGATTCGACTCTTGCTGTTCCCTAATCACTTCTAATGATCTCAGTAGGCTTCTAATGGCTTCTTACCATTCTTCCATCATGATTAAAACCTTTTGTGACATTCCAAACATGGATCTATTACTAAAGTAAGCAAACCCAATAAACACTGATCCTTACATAGCCCTCGCTCTATCCTCTTCGCATCTCATGCAAAGATTAGAACAAGGTTACTGATCTAACATGATTAGAGATGAGGTATGGCTTTGATACGAATTGTTGGAAGTCGGAGGGCCTTGTGCATAGATTTTCAAAACTTTTGACCCACTTGACTCAGGGATCAAGTATCCATAAGGCCAAAAACCCAATCCAAGATGCATAAGCCTCAATCTCATGATCATGTACAGTAAGTAAAACTATCTAAAAGATAGAACAGAAGCGAACAAGCATCCATTAAAATCTACCACATACAAGGAAGTAGATTATACCTTTGGAGCTCGGTTGTACTCAAATGGAGAAGTTGATAACTTTCGTTGATGTAGAACTTTTCTACAAACTAAAATCAGAATCTCCACCACCTCTTAGCCTTCCACGCTATGACCTGAATTAGATCTCTCTTCCCAAGAAGATCGGTGGGATCTCCAAGAGAAAACTCTCAAAGAAACTAGAAGAGACTAGAAGAGGGAAGAGAGAAGACAAAACATGTGCAACTCTTGCACAAAAGGCATGGGCGTGAATCCCTAGGTAGGAATTTGCATAGGACGTCCAAGACCCCTTATGTCCTCTATTTATTGCTAAAAGCAAGCTTCTCTTCTTTGTTATCTAATTGAAATAGAAGTCTTACTTCTCTAACAATTAGTAACTCTCTTCTTTCTAAAATAGAAGTCTCACTTCTATTATAATTAGTAACTTACTATTACCACTATTAGAAGTCTCACTTCTAATAGAAATAGTAACTTTCTATTTCCTTTTAGAGTTCTACTATAATTAGTATCTTTCTAATAACTTGGGCTAGCGTGGGGAGCACTGGGAATTCCATAAAAGGCTGGCTCCAACTGGGACACGCGACTCCACATCTCATGTGCAATTTGGGTCCACAGTTAATTGCAAATAAAACCATTACATAAATGCAATTGCACTCCTGTTTTAGGAATAAATTACAATGAAGACCCTAAACTTCCCAATTACCACGAGTAGGCCCCTCTATCAATATCCATGGATCAATTGGAATAAATCTGTCTCTTCCAATCTTAGTTCCACATCTTTTTATCCTTGAGCCCCAATTAATTACTGTGATCATCAGTACCATCCAATTAACTCTTAATCGAGATGGGTACGCACTTACTAATGAAAAATCCATTAATTGGCACAAGGGGATAATAGAGTTAGATTCCATCTTGATCATTCAATGTTCCCACAGTCCTACTACCACATACCCAAGACACCGAGGTGTTGACCTACAGTTGGCCTCACTAATTGGTGACTCAAAGCAAATGAATAGATAGAAACTTGAGTTCATCAATGTCTTAGGATTTAGAGCCTATTGCTAGGGAATTATGAGAGCAGACCTTATTATTGAGACGGAATTCCATAAGGTGCTTCTCATGATCCTTCAATACATCTAATGTACCAGGACCATGATCCAGAATCTTCCATTCTGATGATCGAGACAAATCACACTATCTCGTAGTGATCAAAGTGCTGCAACCTTATCAGATGAGATGCCCAGTCTCATGATTAGTTGTGGATATTTTAAGTATAAGATTTGTGACATATATCTCCCGTGTGTGGATCTCATCCATACACATATATCACATCTAATATACTAATGGGACCCGGTTCAACTCATGAACCATTATGTCATATGTATTGGTCATGTGCATAAAGTAATAAAATAACATTCATCTCATGAAAGTAAAGTATGGTTTTTATTGATAAATAAAGAAATTAATCAATTTATCACATCCACTAATGGATTGAGTCCATACTATCTAACAGGTAGAACCAATGCCTGTCTGCGAGTCCTGTCTGGAAGAAAAAATGACCAAAAGACCATTTTCATCTAAGGGCAATAGGGCCATAGATTTGTTGGAATTAGTGCATACTGATGTGTGTGGACCTTTTAATGTCAGGGCCAGAGGAGGATATGAGTACTCCATCACTTTCACGGATGATTACTCAAGATATGGATCATATACCTTATGAACCGAAAGTCCGAGGCTTTCGAAAAGTTCAAAGAGTTTCGAGCGGAAGCGGAAAAACAATTAGGTAAGAGTATCAAGACTCTTCGATCAGATCAAGGAGGGGAATATCTCTCTGCTGATTTTATGGGATACTTATCAGAAAATGAGATTCTATCCCAGTTGTCTGCTCCTGTTATGCCTCAACAGAATGGAGTAACAAAAAGAAGGAATCAAACTCTTTTAGATATGATCAAGTTTATGCTGAGTTTCTCAGGATTACCTATATCATTTTGGGGATACGCCTTGGATACTGCAATGTACATACTAAACCTCGTACCATCTAAGTCTATACCTAAGACTCCCGGCGAGTTGTGGTTCGGGAGAAAGCCTAGTCTACAACATTTACACATTTGGGATTGTCCGGCACACGTGCTAAAAGTTAAGACGGATAAATTGGAAACGAAGTCGGAAGTATGCACGTTTGTAGGATATCCTAAAGGAACTAAATGTTGGTTATTCTATAATCTCAGAGAGCAGGAAGTGCTGGTAAGCACTAATGCGGTCTTTCTGGAGGAAGATTATATGATAGACCGGAAATCTTTAGAAAAGGTAATCTTGGAAGAGATTCAAGAGCAATCAATTTCAAATCCTAGTGAGACCGAACTTGAGGAAGAACCGCCCTTACCAGACCAAGTAGTTACACCAGTGCCTCGTCGTAGTGGGAGGGTTGTCAGAGCCCCTGACAGGTTCTCATTCTTGGGAGTCTTACGAGGCAGTCCTGGAAGAACCAGAACAAGATCCTTGTAACTATGATGAAGCAATCAATCACATAGATTCAGGACGTTGGGAAGATGCTATGAAAGCTGAGATGGAGTCTATGCACTCCAATCAGGTCTGGACACTTGTGGACTTACCGGCCAATATTAAATCTATTGGGTGCAAGTGGTGTCTACAAGAGGAAAATAGGACCAGATGGAAGAGTGGAGACCTTTAAGGCCAGGCTTGTTGCGAAAGGGTATACTCAGAAAGAGGGTATCGATTATGAGGAAACATTCTCACCGGTAGCCATGCTCAAATCCATCCGGATACTCTTATCCATTGCGTCTAATCTCGATTACGAGATTTGGAAAATGGATGTCAAGACGGCGTTTCTCAACGGCCATCTTGAGGAAGGCATCTATATGGTGCAACCAGATGGTTTTGTAGCTAAAAACTAAGAGCAAAAGGTTTGCAAGCTGCAGAAGTCCATTTATGGATTGAAGCAGGCATCCCGAAGCTGGAACATCCATTTTGACCAGACAATCAAGTCATTTGGTTTTTGTCAAAATCTGGATGAGTCATGTGTATATGAAAAGTGAAGGTGATAGGGTAGTCTTTCTTGTTCTATATGTCGACAACATCCTTCTCCTCAGGAATGAAATAGGAATGTTGTCAACGGTGAAAGTTTGGTTGGCCAAGGCTTTTGATATGAAGGACTTGAGAGAAGCTAGCTGCATCATAGGGATCAAACTCCATCGAGACTGGAAAAATAGGATGATTGGCTTATCTCAAGCTACATACATAGATAAGGTACTAGTACGGTTTGCTATGCAAGACTCCAAGAAGGGTATTACACCTTTTAAGCATGGAGTGCACCTTTCCAAGGACCAGTGTCCCAAGACACCTGAGGAAAAGGAGCAAATGAGGACGATACGCCTCGGCTGTTGGTAGCCTCATGTATGCTATGATATGTACTAGACCAGATATCTGTCATGCAGTGGGCTTAGTCAGCAGATATCGGTCTAATCCAGGACCTGAATATTAGACTGCTGTAAAGTGTATTCTCAAATACTTGAGAAGGATTGGAGATTACATTTTGATTTATAGCAGTGATGAGATGATTCCAGTCGGATACATAGATTTTGACTTCATGTCAGATAAGGATTCCAGGAAATCCAAATGTGTTTATGCTTGGAGGCGGAGTTATCAACTGGAGGAGTATAAAACAGGAATGTACTGTTGATTCCACCTCGGAGGCTGAATATGTAGCGGCTTGTGAAGTAGCTAAGGAAGCAGTATGGCTCAAAAGATTCCTTATGGAACTTGGGGTGCCACCTTTGGCACGACAGCCGCTCACAGTTTACTGTGACAGTAGCGGAGCAGTCGCTAAGTTAAAGGAGCCTAGAAGCCATAAAAGTCAAAAGCATGTACAGAGGAAGTATCACTTAGTCAGAGAGATTGTGCAGAGAGGTGATATTATTATTAACAAGATAGCCTTTGCGGACAATTTGGCAGATCCCTTTACTAAGCCTTTGACTACCAAAGTTTTTGAGCAACATGTAGACGGGATGGGCATGAGATGCAATCTTGGTTGGCATTGAGCCCAAGTGGGACATTGTTAGATTGTATGGACTCAATCCATCAGTTGATATAATAAATTGACTAATTTCTTTATTTATCAATAAAATTATGGTTTCCTTTCATTAGATGAATGGTGTTTTTATTACTTAATGAACATGACCAATACATATGACATAATGGTTCATG
The DNA here is from genome assembly GCA_028538565.1 of Umbellularia californica. Lineage (NCBI taxonomy): Eukaryota > Viridiplantae > Streptophyta > Magnoliopsida > Laurales > Lauraceae > Umbellularia > Umbellularia californica. Next base: position 28,562,318 of record JAPQWN010000006.1, read on the forward strand.
ACTTGAACCGGGTCCCATTAGTATATTAGATATGATATATGTGTATGGATGAGATCCATATACGGGAGACATGTGTCACAAATCTTAAACTTAAATATCTTCACAACCAGTGATGAGACTAGGCACCTCATCTGATAAGGTTGCAGCACTTTGATGACTATGAGATAGTGTGATTTGTCTTGATCATCAGAATAAAAGATTCTGGATCATGGTGCTGGTACATTGGATGTATAGAAGGACCATGAGAAACACCTTATGGAATACTGTCTTGAGTTTAAGGTCTGTTCTCATAATTCCCTAACAATAGGCTCTCAATCCTGAGACATTGATGAGCTCAAGTTTCTATCTATTCATTTCCTTTGAGTCACCAATAAGTGAGGCCAACTGTAGGTCAACACCTCGGTGCCTTGGGTATGTGGTGGTAGGACTGTGGGAACATTGAATGATCAAGATGGAATCTATCTCTATTATCGTTTTGTGCCAATTAATGGATTTGTCATTAGTAAGTGCACACCCATCTCGATTAAGAGTTAATTGGATGGTATTGATGATCAATGTGATTAATTGGGACTCAAGAATAATAAGATGTGGAACTAAAGTTGGAAGAGACAGATTTATTCTAATTGATCAATGGATATTGAGAGAGGGACCTACTTGTGGTAATCGGAAAGTTTAGGGTCTTCTTTGTAATTTATTCCTAAGACTGGAGTGCAATTGCATTTATATAGTGGTGTTATTTGTAATTAACTGTGGGCCCGGATTGCACATGAGATGTGGGGTAGCGGTGTCCCTGTTGGAGCCAGCTTTCTATGGAATCCCTAGTGGTCCACACGCTAGCCCAAGTTATAAGAAAGATACTAATCCTACTTGAGCTCCAGAAGGAAGGAATTAGAAAGTTACTATTTCTATTTGAAGTAGGACTTCTAATAATGGTAGTAGTAAGTTACTAATTGTTGTAAAAGTGAGACTTCTATAGTAATAAGAAAAGGGGAAAGTTACTAATTTTTTTGGGAGTAGGACTTCTAATTAATTAGTAAGAAGAGGAGTTGCAAAAGGCTATAAAAGAGAGAACCAAGGGGCTGGACGTCCAACCATTTTGGAGTGCACGCCCAGCGCCTATTGTGCAAGTTGTTGCACAATTACTTCTCTCTCTCTTCTCTAGTTCCTTGGAGTTTCTAGTTGGGCTTTCTCTTGGAGATTTCACCAATCTTCTTGAGAAAAGAGATCTGATTGCGGGTCATAGCATAGAAGACAACAAGGTCTTAGAGATCCTAAATTGCTTCAAGAAGAGTTCTTGATCAAGATAACTGTCTTCTCCTCCATTAGAGCACTACTGAGCTCCAAAGGTATAATCTACTTCTCTATTTGTTGTGGATTAATTGGTTGCATGTTGCTGCTGATTTCTATCTTTTAGATAGGTTTTATTGTTGTACATGATTAATGAGATTGAGGGATTGCATCCTGGATAGGGTTTTTTGCCTTATGGGTTCTTTATCCCTGAGTCAAGTGGGTCAAAAGTTTTGAAAATCTGTCCACAAGGCCCACCTAATTCCAACAAAATTTCCTCAACTGAAGTAATTAAATAATAATATATGATAAAGCTAAGTAGACTCCCAAATATATGTATGGCTTAAGCTATGCATCCCCTTAAAACATGTTAGTACAATGAAAAATCTACACTGCACTTTCGTTGTTAATTCCCTGATGAATACGTAGCCTTATCTGTATAAGCCACTCAAGTTAAATCAAGATCAAGACCAAACTTCCAGGTTATGGAAGGTTATGCTACACCAAGTGATATTTCCAATATGTGCCAATCAAACAAGTAAAATCAAATTGCATAAATATTTAGGAAAAGAGACAAGATGTTTTTGAATGCCGTAGGAGGCGATTTTTTGTTTGTTTACCGTGAAAGGCGATTTATTGCCATGAAAGGCGATTTACAAATCTTATAAAAAATGAAAGACAAGAATTGTGACCTTTTCTGTCTCTTTAAAAAATACAAAGTACAATAGAAAAGAAAGAAAAAGGATCTAACTTCTCAGGAGATTCTGGGGACATGTTTAGATCGATGGTCGCAAGTCATGTATGGACTTCGCCATCGCCTTTCAAATGAGAACGCTTGATGCTCCGATTCTTCGGCTTGGCTCCAACCTCAGTTTTTTAGAGGATAAAGACCAAGGGGAGGTCCTATATCCCATAAAAAAATCGAGTAAATGGGCTGAAAAGCCGCGTTTAGGCCATGTTGTATAGAAGAAGCGGACCTTGGGGGGGTGGCCCCCCAAGGGACTTTGTTCACCTTGTGGTGTCTCTTGCAGCAGAGCAGCAGGACTTTGTCGGAATTTCTTTGGGATTTTCCAGACTCCGGATGTGTGTATGTGTGATGTGCAAGTGTAAAGTGTCTCTCTCTTTGGAATGGACCTCCTTTTATAGGGTCTTGGTAGCCATGAGGTGGTTTATGGGCATTGATGGCCATGATGAGAGAATTGATGGCATTGATGCTTCCTGATGGGAGGAGTTACAATTTTTTATTTCTTGATTTTGTAACTCCTTTTTCTTGGCTTGTGATTGGTCGATGGAGAATGATGGGCATTTAATCGCCTTTAATCTCCATGATGAAGGGAGTTTCATGGTTTTAATGCCATGATTGCTTGGACTTGTAAATCCCATTTACTTGATTGTGATTGGGCCACCCAAAATAATGGGTTAATGACCGCATTAAGTTATCATAAAACGGGTCAATTAACGACATTAAGTGGTCGCCTGGGCATTTGAAGAGTCGCGGGCTGTGCCGCGTCTTTTGGGATTCTTCTTTTGATGATCGCCGATGGATCCACATGTTGTTTGATGTCAGATTGCGATGCAACTTCAGACATTGATTAATGTTGGTGGGCCGGTGACATCTGTCTTGTCGATTTCTCGATCGGCCGGACAAAAAGTGTTCTTTCTTGGTCAACCGTTTGGCAATCTTGGAGCGATCAGTGATGATTTCATGCTCTTGACGACAGATCCGAGATGTTGGTGAAGATCAGTTGTTTTCAAGCATCATGACTTAAATTTTCAGAAAATCACAGAGGCATGAACTTTCGAAAGGCGAAAAGGATCAGAAAACGGGCCATCCGGCGGAAAATCCGGCGACCGGGATTTCCAGGGTCACTGGCAACCATGCACCCAGGGTCGCCGGCGACCTTGGGCCATGGTCATCGCGTGGCTTTTCGGCTGTTTCTTCTTCTTTTTCGTTCCCTTTTCCTTCTGTATTTTTCTTGAAAATTTTCCTCAATTATTGACTTGATTTTCTTAGAGAAAACTTGACGAGAAGTCGCACAAAACCGGAGCACAAAGTTTCCCATTTTTCGGGAAAGCCGAAGACTTTATAGCCGATTTTCCGTAAAGAGTCGAAACTAGGTCAAATGATGTCGGAATGACCTGAAATTTGAGATGAAGCTTCTTGAGTAGTGGATGGCACCAACCATGGGCTTTTATTTGAGTTTTGAAGCTGTTCGGGGTCCCGTCGATGCTAGACTTGATTTTGCTGCGAGGAAGATGTCGAGCTTTGATGTACGGTCAACCGATGTCCGATTGACCTGAAATTTGACAGGGAGCCTATTGGAGTCATTTTGAGATGATCCATTAGCTCCGATTTGGATGTCATGGTCCTGGGGTGCTCCACCGCCGGTAGGCTTGATCTTCTTTCGGAGCATCGAAGTCCGGTGAAACGTTGTCGGAATGACCTGAAATTTGACGTGCAACCCTTTGGAAGGATGTTGAAGCTATTCAAATAATTTGTTTGATGAATGATGGCCTCAGTGGTTCTCGCCACCAAGAGGCTTGATTTTGTGCTTGAGCGTTGATGGAGGGTCAAACGTTGTTGGTTTGACTTGAAATTTGACAGGGAGCCCTTTGGAGGTATTTTAGAACCATCCTTAGGCTCTAATTGAGATTTTAATGTCTTTGACACTGTAGCAGTCGGGAGCGCCTGTTTAGCTGTCGGAGGAGTGAAGTTAGGCCAAATGATGTCAGAATGACCCGAAACTTCATGTGTGCCCCTCTTTTGGCTATCTTGAATGATCTTGCTGTTTTTGCTTGATTCTGACAAGATCTGATGCTTGAAGTAGCTTTGTCTGTTTGTAGCAGGATGCAGCTTCATGTGGGTTCTTGATGTTGAGGAGGCAAAGTGACTTTTTTGGAGTCAACAAATGCCCCCTCGAGGTACAGCGACGAGTAGCTTTTGGAGTCGATGTGCCTCGAAGAGAAACTTGAAGGAGAGCTTTTGACTTGACCAAGAGTCTTGAGCAATTTTTTTTTTATAGCCTTTTGAGTTTTCGGGGGTATTTTATGGTAGTGAGAGGGATCACATACCATCTCAAGGTAAAGTTTTGAAAATGACATGGGGGATTTGGATTTTTGGGTTTTGGATTTTGGTTTTTGAACTTGTGACCTAACAAGCTGTATGTGGTAGGTTAGGGGGTCGGAGTTTGATTTTTGATTTCGACCTTGTGACCCAACAAGCTGTATGTGGCAGGTTGGGGGGCCAGATTTGGTTTTTTTTTTTTTTTGTTTTGGATTTTGGTTTTTTATGGAATGTCAATTTCAAGATTTTGGCTTAATTTGGTTCATGAGGTTGGATGGTTTGTTTTTTGGAAACTCATGAGGCTTTCTTTTTCTTTTTTTTTTCTTTTAATGGTCCAATCAACTCAAAAGAGGCATGGAACCATTATTTTGCATGCATTCGGTAAGAGGGATTTTTTTTTACTAAAAGCCACTTTTAGTGCCTAGGTGGTCAAACCTGGCTCATTAGGGCTAACCCATGGGACCTAAGGCTTTGGAAATGGCCTAGATCTTATATGGTCTCATTTTTGTAGAGAATATCTAAAAATATCTCTTTTGTGTAGAGAATATCTAAAAATATCTTTACTTGGAGAGAATCTCACAAGTTTCCTTGTTTTTGGGAGGGAGTTTCTCAAAGTATCTTTCTTTTGGGAAAGTTACTAAATTTTAGCACTTACCTCATTTCTTTTCACCTTTTTACTGTTTTGATTTGCTCTCTTCTATAAAAGCAAGGGGGGTTGGATCTTTGGCTCCATTGCTTCCTTTTTGCAAGAATCTTCAAGAGTGCTCCACGATCAAGAGTTCTTCTTTGTCTTTAAGGATCTTTAAGCTTTTTTTCTTCTTCTCCATGGCTTCAAGTAAGTTTTCTTCCTCTACAAGAAAATTCCATTGTAGAAGTAGGAAGATTTCTTTCTTTCTTTTCTTTGCTTTTTTTTTCTTTCTTTTTCTCTCTTTTCTTTTTTTTCCAAGCACTTGTTTTCTTTATTTTTTCTTTTTTCTTTCATGCTTCTTTTCTTTTTTTTTCCTCACGGTTTTCCCCCTTTTTTTTCAGCAATTTTTTTCTTTTTTTTTTTCCACGGTGTTTTCTTCTTTTTTTTTCACCGTTTTTTTTTTTTATTTTTGGCCATACGAATAGATCCGTACGGATCTAATGATTTTTTGGGCTGTACGGACAGATCCGTATGGATCTAAAAATTCTTCTCTTTTCTCTTTTTTTTTTTTTTTGCTCACCATGATAATGAGTGATGGAATGCGCTCCTGCCGAGGGTGCTACCGGGGTCGGCGGACGTGGGAGTCCGTCGGGTCCGGCCCTTTCGCGCCCGGGGGGCTGAAGCGTGCATCAACATTTCTTTGTGTGGGTGTGCCAGATTTTCTATTTTACTTGGAATTGCAAGTGGTAATCCGGAGATCAACCTTCGCAAGTAAAAAGGAAATCAACTTCTTTCAAGTTTTCCATTGCACAAATATTTAAGAAAAGAGACATTTTCTTGGTTTGCCGTGAAAGGCGATTTTGTTTGGCATTTATAGCCGATTTTGGCGTTTATAGCCGATTTACAATTCTCATCAATAATGAAAGACAAGAGTTGTGATTTTTGTCTCTTTTAGAAAAATACAAACTACAATGAAAAGCAAGAAAAGGAGGATCTAACTTTTCAGGAAATTGTGGGGGACTCGTTCAGATTGACGGTCGCAAGCCATGTATGGGCTTCGCCATCATCCATGCAGATGAGAACAGAGGATGCTCTTGATTCGCTTGGCTTGGCTATAACCTCAGGTTTTTAGAGGACAAAGACCAAGAGAAGGTCCTATGTCCAATAAAAAGCTAAGTAGACGGGCTGAAAAGCCATGTCTAAGCCATTGGAGGCAGCGGGAGAAGGCGAGGACCTTGGGGGGGAGTACCCCCCAAGGGACTTTTTGTCACCTTGTAGTGGTGCTCGGTGCAGAACTTCAGCAGAGTTTTCTCTCTTTCTCTAGACTCTGTCTGTCTGGAATTCGGGATTCTCTGGATACGAGCTCTGGATTCTTTTTTTCTCTCTTTTTTCCAATCTCCTTTCTTCTTGGAAAGCTCTCCTATTTATAGGCTCTTGGTAGCCATTAGGAGAGTTTATGGGCTTTAATGGCTTTAATGGGAGGAGTTACAAGATTTATTTCTTGATTTTGTAACTCTTTTTTCCTTGAATCTGATTGGCCGATGGAGATTAAGGGCTTTTAATCACCTTAATTACCATAATGGGAGGAGTTTCATGGCTTGAATGCCATGACTTAATTGATTTGTAACTCCTGGATGCTTGCTTCTAATTGGGCCGTCCAAAGAAATGAATTAATGACTGCAATAAAGCTTGTCAATTAACTGCATTAAATGGTCGCCGAGCAGTTGAAGAGTCGCGGGCCGCGCCGCGTCTTTTGGGATTCTTTTGGAGATGATCACCGATGGATCTACATGCTGATCGACATAGGATGAACATATAACTTCAGACATTGATAGCTAGCAGCGGGCCGGTGACATCTGTCTTGTCGATTTCTCGATCGATCGGACAGAAAGAGCACTTTTTAGGTCAACCGGTCGGCGATCTTTGAGCGATCAATGATGATTTTATGCTTTTGACGGCGGATCTGTGATGTCGTCGGATATGAGTCAATTTCAAGCACTAAAAATCACATTTTCAGGAAACCACAGGGGCCAAAGTGCGCGAAACGCGAAAAGGGAAGGAAAAACGGGTCACCGGTGAAAAATCCGGTGACCCGGACTTCCATGGTCGCCGGCGACCCTGGGGGTTTTTTTCCCCTTTTTGGTCCGTTTTGCGGTCTTTTTCGTCGCCGTTTTCTTCTGTATTTTTCCTGACATTTCTTCTCGTTTATTGGCTTGATTTCCCTGTAGAAAACCTGATGAGAATCCTTGCATTTTTAGATTGCAAAGTTTCCAATTTTCCGGGAAAGCCGAAGACTTTGTCGCGTAGAGCTGCTGATTTTCCGCCAGAAGCTGAAACTTGGTCAAACGATGTCGGAATGACTTGATTTTGCCGCGAGGGAGATGCCGCGCGTTGATGTACGGTCAAACGATGTCCGATTGACCTGAAATTTGACAGGGAACCTATTGGAGTCATTTTGAGATGATCCACAGGCTCTGTCTTGGAAACCATGGTCCCGGGGAGCTCCGCCGCCGGTAGGCTTGATTTTCTTTCGGAGCGTCGAAACCTGGTCAAACGTTGTCGGAATGACCTGAAATTCGACGTGCAGCCTTTTGGAAGCATGTTGAAGCCACTCATGCACTTGGTTTGATGAGCGAAGACTTCGGTGGTTCCCGCCGTCGGGAGGCTTGATTTTGCTGCTCGAGCATTGATGGAGGGTCAAACATTGTCGGTTTGACTTGAAATTTGGCATGGAGCCCTTTTGAGACATGCCGGAGTCATCCGTAGGCTCTGATCGAAGTTTTGACGTCTTCGATGATGTCACCGCCGGGAGCACCAATTTAGCTGTCGGAGAAGCGAAGTTAGGCCAAATGATTCTGAAATGGCCCGAAACTCCTTGTATACTCCTCCCTTGGCTGTCTTGAAGGATCTTGCAGTTTTTGTTTGATTCTGACAAGATTTGATTTTTTGGAGAAGTTGCATTGTCTATTTATGGCAGGTTGCGACTTCATGCAGCTTTCTTGATGTTGAAGAGGCAAAGTGACATTTTTGATGTCAACAAATGCCCCCTCGAGTACAGCGACGAGTTGCTTGACTTTTGTAGTCGATGTGCCTCGAAGAGATTTTTGAAGGAGAGCTTGTGTCTTGACCAAGAGTCTTTGAGCAATCTTTCCTTTGGTAGAGTAGCCTTTGAGCTTCCAGGGGAATTTTATGGTAATGAAAGGAATCAAGTACCATCTCGAGGCAAAGTTTTGAAGATGACATCAGGGATGTGGATTTGGGTTTCTGTTTTTGATCTTGTGACCTAACAAGCTGTATGTGGCAGGTTAGGGGGTTGGGTTTTGGTTTTGACCTTGTGACCTAACAAGCTGTATGTGGCAAGTTGGGGGATCATGATTTGGTTTTTGGTTTTGGTCTTGTGACCTAACAAGCTGTATGTGGCAAGTTAGGGGACCAGGATTTGGTTTTTGGTCACTCTTTGGGACTATGTGGGTCCATTGGAGTGGTTTGGATTTTTGTGGAATGTCAATTTCAAGATTTTGGCTCAATTTGGTATGTGAGGCTGGATGGTTTGATTCTTTGGAAGCTCATGGGGCTTGGAATTTTTTTTTTTGTATGGTTCAATCAACTCAAAAGGAGCATGGAACCATTTTTGTATGCTCTTGGTAAGAGGGATTTTTTTTTCTGACTAAAAGCCCATTTTTTTTTTTAGTGCCTAGGTGGTCAAACCTGGCTCATATGGGCTAACCCATGGGACCTTAGGCTTTGGAGATGGCCTAGATCTCATATGGTGTCATATTTGTAAAGAATATCTAAAGATATCTCACTTGGATAGAGAATATCTAAAAATATCTTTATGGGAGAGAATCTCTCATATTCCCTTAATTTGGGAGAGAATATCTCAAGGTATCTTTCTTTTTGGGAAAGAATCTCTAATCTCCTATTTTGTTGGAGAGAATCTCTCATTGATTGATTTTGGGAGAAAATCTCTCAAAGACATCTTTCTTTTTGGGAAAGAATCTTTCTAATTCCTTCTCTTTTGGTAAGGTTACTAATTAGTAGCAGTTACCTTTTTTTTTTGTTTCCTTCTTTGATTTGCTCTCTTCTATAAAAGCAAGGAGGAGGCTAGATCTCTTGCCCTTATTGCTTTCTTTTGCAACAATCTCAAGAAAGCTCCAAGACCAAGAGTTCTTCTTCTTCAAGGATCTTCAAGCTTTTTCCTTCTTCTTCTCCATCAATGGCTTCAAGTAAGTTTTCTCTCTTTTTCTTTCAAGAAAACTTCATGTAGAGAATAGGATGGTAAAAAAGAAAGTTTCTCTCTGTTTTTTTTTCTATTCTTCTTCTCTTTTTTTTTTCTTTTTCCACGTGATTTCTGTTTTTTTTTTCTCTTGCTTCTTTCTTTCTCTTTTTCTTTTTGCACGTTTTCTTTTTTCTTTTTTTATTGTGGGCCGTACGGATCACGTGGCATGTGGGCCAGCCCCTTTCCTCTTTTTTTTCTTCTTTTTTTTTGCTGTTTTCTTTCTTCTTCTTTTTTTCTTTCTCCCCCTTCTTTTTTGAGAAAGTTTCTTTTTTTTTTGCTCATCATGATAATGCGTTTTTATGCAAATCTAGATGTTCATGCATGTACTTTTTGTAGATTGAATTTGAGAGCATGATAGCATATCTGAAAATCTTTGCAAATTTGGGAATTTGGAGCTCGCAGCGATGTTGAGCCCTTCTTGATTTTGCGGAGATTTTGAGGTTTCGAAAGTTTGGAGTTTCGGAGCTCGCAGCGATGTTGAGCCCATCTTCAAACTTTCTATTTCTTTCGGGGTATTTCCCTTTTCTTCGGAATTGCCCCGGAACCATGCCAAAATTTCGCCAGATTTTCTTTTAGCGAAATCCTGTCATTTTGATGATGATCTTTTTTTTCTTTTCCAACCTTTGCAGGTGGTTCCTCCAGAACGAACAAGGGTAAAGAGCCTGCTACAAGCGTAACTCGTCGATCCGCCAGATCTTCTAATGTGGCCATTCAGCAGGCCTGGGAGAAGGTCCAGTTTGTGGAGAAAAACTTGGAAGAATGCGATTCGCTCAATCGTGATGAGATGAGACAGCGATTGATCGTTCTCAAGGATGAGGAGTTCTATAAGATCATGGTAAGCAGTCGTCCCTGGGTTACGGACGATCAGAGTGTTGTGCTCAAGCCTACCTTCTTCTTCGGTGATGCAGTCCCCGACGACTTGACATACCAAAGGAGATGTTTTCAGTTCTCTTACACAGCAGATGGCGAGGAGAGAACTATTTTTACCCGGTCGTCTTTTGATCGGACCATCTCGATCCTGAGCCTTTCTCCCACGTGCCCTAAGAGGGAAGATCCTCCGAGCTGGGTGAAGAGGACCAGTGTGATCAAGACCGGGGTTTTTGTTGGTGGACCTTCCGGTTTTGCAGAGAAGCCACCTGTCCGTATGGACATGTTGATGCCAGCTAGTGGCTACCAAGGTTCTGATTATCCGTCGGTCGATTTGGGACCGGTGGGCCTTGGCGTTTTTAGCGGTGACGGCAGCAATTGGGTGAAGCCTTTTCGACTTCGTGGCCGTTTCAGTGTTGACTCCGATTGGAAGTCGTGGACTGATCGCGTCCTGCTGATTGGTGCACCATTTTGAAGGAAGCCGGGATTTTTGACGCGGTCTGTGCCTTCAAAGATACCGTGGCTTTTTCCGACGAGGCCTTCATGGCCATGTTGGAATCATTTCTCCCACAAACCAATACCTTCGTTGTAACGAATGGTGAGATTGGTTTTTCCTTGCAGGAGTTGAGCGCCATTACTGGATTGCCTATCCTTGGCAAACTCTACGAGGAGTTCATGCCGATTGACAGCGTCCTTAAGGAGCAGTCAGAGGAGTTCAGGCTCCTATACTTTCAGCTCGGCGCCTTCTATGATTTTTTGAAGGAGAAGGAGGGCTCGAAAGTAAGATCCAGCAGTTGGAAGAGTTATGGCTCTTCATTCTTCAACTTCTTTGACAGCAAAGAGTCTTCTGACAGCATGACCCTGGAGGACCGGAAGAAGGGTTCCGCCATGCAAGAAGAGTTGAAGGACTTCTTCGCAGGCACAGATGTAATTTGTTCTGACATTGCACTGCGGAGAGAAATTGCAGTTTACCTCACTTATTGGCTAGGTGAGGCTATTTTTGCTGGAGGAGATGGAACACACATCTGGCCGCATTGTATTTTTCCGGCTTGTCAGATGGCGTTTGGAGAGCGGCTTGCTTTGGTGCCTGCTTTTTACTCCTACTTGTGTACCGAACTGTAGGCCGCTGCTTTTTTGGTTCGGCTTGGGCTCCCTATGAATAGGGTACTTTCAGCCCATATCTTTTATTTGTGGTTTGTGTACCACTGTCCTGGCTTCCACCAGCTGGGTGCTGCACAGAATGATGATCCTCTGATGATTCGATTGGCTAAGGGAAAAGCCGTATCCGAATCACTTTTGTTTGCCCGCATGAGGATCCGACGGTTCAGGGACGTCAAGATGGGGCAGTCTTTAGTTAAGCTTTCTCCGGAGTTGCGGAAGAAGGCTTTTGATTTTGGTGCCTCCTGAGACTCTACCAGAGCAGGGTCGGGATGGCATTACTCTTTGACCAATGCAGAGGAGTGGCTTTTCAGCATACGAGTCGGCACGATGGTGTACCGTAGACATCTTTTCGTCGACATCCAGCCGTATGTACCTTCTCGCTTTGCACTTCAGTTGGGCTTCTCTCAAGGTGTTGTTGGGGCGCCTTCGAGTATGGTGAAGCGTTTTGGAGGTTTGCAAGATGGCAGAAATGCATGGGCTTTTTATAGTGCTGAAGACACTACTGCCACGATTTCTTATCCTGAGCTGTCGACTTTCCGAACTGCCGGCTTCACGAAGTGGTTCGCGGAGAGCTTTTTGGCATATCGGGGGCTTTCCAAGAAGGAGCTTGATGTAAAACTGTCTTCGGGGAAAGGTACTGGAAAGTCGGATGGCGTCCGGCGAGAGGAAGTTTGGGCCTTCCTTTCTGGAGAGAAGCACAAGATAGGCTTTCTCGTTGACCAGGGCGTCATTGGTTCTGAAGCTGTTCGGGAAGTACCTGATGAGGCTTTGGAGCAGCTAGAACAGGAGGAAGCTGAGGTCGACGCTTGGATGCAAGCGGCATAGAGGCGAGCTTCCGTGGAGTCTACTGGCAAGAGCAGACCATCCAGTGAGGAGCCAAGTGGGAGACCTGACTCTGACAGTGGGGCAGGATCTTCTAGGAAGCGAGCCCACAGAAGTAAGAGGAAGAGGAGTCAGCGTCACACGGGGTGGGACGAAGACTCTCCTGATGTGGAAGTCCCTCTCACTGTCAATGAGGAGGTGCCAGGGGAAGCCGACGACCCTCCGGAGAAGAGGATTCGGGAAGAAGAGACCATCGGTGAAGGTATGATTCTTCCTTTTTCTTTTTCTGCTTCTTTCATGGGGCTTTCCATGTTCTGATTTGTTTTCTCACCCTGCTGCTGTTTTTTTTGTTTTTAGCAGAGGATGAAGACTTGGCGATGCCTGAGGTTCCGACCGATGAGGCGGTGATGGAGCCGGTTATGGCATCTGAAGAAGAACCGAGGGACTCTGGAATGATTCCAGAATCTCCAATTGGTATAACTTCTTTCGCTTTCTCTTTTTTTTTTTTTGCCTGCGACTTGATTTGCTAACATTTTTCTTGTCAGCTGACTTGCCACAGGATTCCGATGACTTTGAACCATCAATGGACGCAAATGTTGATGATACTTCCGATGAGTTCATGGAGGAAGAGAGTGTTCCGCCAGTCGTCGAAGAAGGTACTTTGTAGTGATGACCCTGATGATTTTTTTTAACAGGATCATATTCATACCTTTTTGTGTTTCATTTGCAGGTTTTGAAGTGACAGAAGAGAGTCCATCGCTTTCTTCAGAACCAGAGCAAGGGATGCCAGAGGTCGATCCGGAGGTAGAGACTCCTACAACCAGTTCTGACGCGATAGAGGAGATACCTCGTGCTGAGATTCCTTCTCCAGTGGCTCCAAGTGGAAAGAGTTCTTTTGTTACTCTTCCAATGGGACATGACTTGAGCAGCCGATCAACGGAGAAGGGTGAATCTTCATCCAGTTCGTCTCTTCAATTTGGGAAGAAGGTGCTGGCTCGGGTTTTAAGTTCTTGGATCGAGACTCTCTTTTCTGGACACCTGGATGCCGGATTTGGTATGATCCCACATGTACAGGAGATTCTCACTGATACTGAAGAGGTTGGTCTGGATGTCACAGGTGCCAGGGCGATCGTTAATAGGATCATTACACTGGGTGACAAGTGGTTTAAGACCATGGATTTCCCTGACGACCAATTCTTCAAGGAGATGTTCTTGGACCCTGCTGATAAGGCTAAGTCTGATCTGAATAAGGCTACAGAAAGCAAGAAGCAGCTAGTTCAGGAGAAGAACTTGGAAGAGCTAGCCATCATCGGATTGAGGCATGACCTTAACGTCCTTAATAGGGAAGTTGAGGAGGCCAGGAAACGTCTTGAGCATTTGAAGGCGCAAGTCGCTGCCAAGTGGGCTGCTATAACAAAGGCTCGTGATAGGGAGAGTGCTCTGATTCGTAGGGTTGCAGATGCCGGTCAAGTTCTCGAGAGGAGGACTCTAGAAAACGAACAATGGCAAACTGCTGGGGAAAAGCTTCCCGGTGTAAAAGAAGGGTTACGGCATTCGCCAGCATCTCATGGCAAGTTCCTGAAGAAGCGTGCCTTGGAAACTCTGACGGCTGAGGCCAAAAGTTTGCTTGAGGAGCTGAAGCTTTGGCTGGAGACCATTTTTGGCTGAGCTCCTGATTTTTGTAGCAGAAACTATTCTTCTTTTTTTTTGGTACCACATGTATATTTTTTTTGGTACTTTTTTTTGTAGTGCTTGTGAACACTTTCCCCCTTTTTTTTTGGTACCACATGTATTTTTTTGGTACTTTTCTTTTTTTTTTTTTTGTTTTCCCTACGCTCACTCAAATCTTTTTGCGATGAAAGCAATTGCTAAATGGGATTTGATCAAAAGCTTTGTCATTTTGTGAAAATCTTTTGTCAAATGATTGTTTTGGTAGGGGAAACGAATTTGGCATGAAAGCCGGATTTTTGTGGCATTTAAAGCCAGTTTGGTGGCATTGATAGCCAATTTGTGGCATTTATAGCCGGTTTGGTGGCATTGATAGCCGGGTTTTTTGAAAGCCAAGTTCTGGTTTGTCGGCGTGAAAGCCAATTTTTTTGTGGCATTGATAGCTGGTTTTGACATGAGAGTCAGGTTTTTTTTTTTTTTTTTGTGGCATTTATAGCCGATTTGGTGGCATTGATAGCCGGTTTTGGCAAAAGAGCCAGGTTTTTGGTTTTCAAAAATGCAAGTATCGACTAAGAGTTGCCTCCCTGCTGAATGGTCTTTCAAGTATCGATGGAATGTCGTATCCTTGCTCATTCGGTTGCGAGTATCGATGGAATTTCGCCTCCTCGCGGATTTGGGTGCAAGTATCGATGGAATGTCGCATCCTTGCTTTTCAAATTTTTTTTTGCGGGTACCAACTTGATGTCGTTTTCCCCTTGATTTTTGAAATTTGCATATCAACTGATATGTTGTGTCTCCACGGTTTTTTTTTTGTTTGGGTTTGCAAGTATCGACGAAATGTCGCTTCCCTGCGAGTTTGGAAGTGTTGAACGTGGTTCGTATTCTTCCGATGGGTGCGAGTATCGACTAAGCGTCGCTTCCCCGTGGTTTTTTTTTGAAAAACCATTTTTTTGTTTAAAGACACGAGGGTCATAAATTTTGACCTAAAACCATTTGGCGGTAAAAGGCAGGGTGGACTAGGGTGGAAATCCCTGAATTCGGATTTTCATTTCAAACCATGAATTTTGGGTTCAAGGATCGAAAATTTTGGTCAAGTCAGGGAGGGGCTCCTAAACTTGGAATTTTTTTTTTTTTTGAACAATGAAACGATGAAAGTAAGCATTGTTTTTTGAGTTTCTTTAGAAATTTCGACATTTTGATATGAAAATTCTAAAGGAGTGGGTTTGATGAGCAAGTACCTGAAAATAGGCTTTTGCCGTGCAGGCATTGCTCTTACCCAGTTGGGTAAGTCTTCAAGGGTAGTACCGCTTTAAGAACTTGCCATTGATGGGCAGCATACACCTGTCGCCTTCCATGTTTAGGAGGGCCGTTGGAGAAGACCTTGTCGATGACGTAGGGTCCCTCCCATTTTGGCTCAAACTTGCCTTTGGACTTGTGAGCGAAGACCATTGGTCTTTTTACCGCAAGAACCAAGTCACCCTTTTCGTAGGCGCGTTGCCTGACCTTTTTGTCAAAAGATCCTGCCATGCGTGCTTGGTAAAGTTCAATGCTTTGTCGAGCTTCGAGCCGTCTCTCGTCGAGATTGTCCAGCTCATGGAGTCGCAATTTGACATTGCTTTCTTGAGTCATGTCATTTTGTAGAGATACCCTCAGAGAAGGAATTTGTACCTCTAGGGGCGCGACAGCTTCGCATCCATAGACCAAGGAGAATGGTGTGCTACGGGTTGGTCCTCGAACGGTGGTTCGATAGGCCCACAAAGCTTCAGACAATTTATCGCTCCAGTCTCTTTTGTGACTAGAGACCATTTTCTTGAGGATTTTGCAGAGTGTCTTGTTGAAGGCTTCTGCTAATCCGTTTGCTGCCGGATTGTATGGAGTCGAAGGACAGCTTTGAATTTTGTATTTGTCGCAGAACCTGTAGAATCGATGATCCTGGAATTGTGGTCCGTTATCATGGACGAATCTTTTAGGTATGCCGAAACGACAAATGATGTTGGTGCATAGGAATTGAAGGACTGATGAGGTCTTCATTTCGTTGAACGCAAATGCTTCTGACCACTTGGAAAAATAATCCGTTGCGGCGAAGATGAAGCGATGACCTTTGCTTGAAGGGGGAGAAATAGGACCTATGATGTCCATACCCCAGGCTTCGAAAGGCCACGAGATTGCTATAGGGTGTAGCCATTCCGGAGGCATGTGAATGTAATCTCCGTGAACTTGGCATAGCTGGCAGCGTTTGGCAAATTGCATTGCATCAGCTACCATAGTAAGCCAATAGTAACCTAACCTTTTTATCTGATCATAGAGCTTAGGACCTGCCTGATGGGCTCCACAAAGATCAGCATGAACTTCTTTAAGTGTTTCTTCGGCCTCTTGTTGTGACAAGCAGCGTAGAAGTACTCCGTTGAAGGATTTCCTGTAGAGGATTTTTGAAGGAATATCCAAATGAAAGTTTAGGGCTCGCCTTTGGATGCTTACCCGTTCTTTTGGATCTTCAGGTAGGATTCCGAACATAGTGTAATCAATGAACGGATCCCTCCAGTCGCCGATTGAAGGTTGAAGGATAGAGATCCGACTTCCAACCACTCGGTGGCATTCAGTAACTGCTTGGTGTGTGTTAAGAGGAGGGAGGATCCTTCTCTCGCACACTGTGATTTGCATGTTTTCCCCTTCCTGGATCGCCATTGATGCGGCAAGTCCGGCCAGGGCATCTGCACGGATGTTTTCATCTCTACGAATGTGGGTGATGTGACAGATGTCAAACTTTTGCAGAAGCGATTGTGCCTTGTTGTAATAAGGCAGCAGATCGGGCTTCCTGACTTCATATATCTGATTCATCTGGTTGACGATCAGTTGAGAGTCTCCAAAGACTTCCAGCATAGTGATACCGGATTCGATGGCGAGTTCCAATCCTAGGATCAGAGCTTGGTATTCAGCTGCATTGTTTGTGCATGGTTCGAGTAGCGAGAAAGCGTGTGGAATCATGTATTTGTCGGGGCTAACAAAGAGGATGCCAACTCCCGAGATCAGTTTTTTTTTTTCATTTGTCCTGGTTGCACCGTCAAAGTACATGTGTCAGGAGGCATTTGGTGAGGAAGTCTCCACGTTGTAGACAGGTTCGTCTGGGAGATTATCTCTGAGTGGAGAATCTTTATGCAATGGATGCTCTGCGAGAAAGTCTGCTAGAGCTTGGCCTTTGATTGCTTTTTGTGGTACATACCTAATATCAAATTGTGAGAAGAGGATGGACCATTTTGCCAGTCGGGCATTGAGAGAACCTGCCTTTGTGACAAGGACCTTCAAGAGGTTGATCCTCGAGACCAGGTAGACTGTGTTGGAAAGCAGATAGTGACGTAGCTTTTGTACGGCGAACATCACTGCAAGGCATTCCTTTTCGACTGGAGAGTAGCGATGCTCTGCACCTACTAGCATGCGGCTGAGGTAGTATAGAGCAGCTTCTTTTCTTTCATCATTTTCTTGTGCAAGCAGAGCACCCAGAGAATGATCAAGGGCTCTTGTGTACAAGATGAATGGTTTCCCAGTGGTAGGAGCAGCTAACACTGGAGGTTTGGTTAGGTATGACTTGATATCTTGAAATGCGGCTTCACAGTCAGCATTCCAGACAAGGTTTACACCCTTTTTCATCAATCGAGAGAATGGACGACACTTCCCCGAAAGATTGGAGATGAACCGTCTGATGTAGGCCAATCTCCCTTGAAGCCCTTTTAGTTCCCTTAAGGTTCTTGGAGGGGGCATTTCTAGAATAGCCTTGACTTTGATGGGGTTGTTGGGATTGGTGTATGCCCTAAAGCCCACTAGCTGCATTTTTCTCTCTGTTACTGGATATTTATTGGTTATATATATTGAAATGATTCTTTCTCTATAAACATGTGTATATGTATGGTTGTGTGTAAGGCCCATTGTTTTCTAATAATTGAATCAGGTGTGAAGTGGCTTCACACAGATGGTCTGATTCATGGATATTGGAAACAACAGATTAGTTCATAACTGAAAGATGGAGTTGGGCACTTCATCTTGGTATAAGTTATAATGAGATACTCTCCTATATAGGGTGACATACCTAAGTCACGGGAGGGCTTTCCCGGATCTATCTCATTAGTGCATGTGTCATGCATTGAACAGGACCATTGTAGGTGTGATCTCTAAAATAGTACTATCACAGAGAGAGATCAAATCACCTCATGCTACTAAGTGACCGGTGCTCTTAATCTTGAGCATTTGTGGATGAACTGACGAATTCAAGTTCTTGTGCTTTAATTCACTATGGGTGAGATTCTTTTCTTGGGTCAACAGCTCTGTGAGTTAGGTACTCGGGCTTGATCAGTTGGGACATGCAAATGCAATATAGAATCTATGCCATCTACTGATGGATTGATCGTCCCCTTAGAATTATCCGATTGATCATCAAAATCTAAGATCTTAGTATATGGATGTTCCATATTGATATTGAACTTGTGGGTCGCTCCCTGGATCAAGAGAATAATATCAGGATGATGATTAAGTCAAGGATATGAAGTTCTAAGGTTTGAGATTTAATCGAGAAGGTTGATAGTACATCGGATAACCTGACTCGATTAAGGATGTTACATAGAGGGGCATTTAGGTCATTGCACTTGGTAGGTCGGAGACAACAGTCATTTTATGACAAGCTTATTTCATACTTAATATTTGTCCCTGGAGTGCAACCATAACTCTCTAGTGCAATGAGTTAAGGTTAAAATGGTCTTAATGTTGCTATGGGTTTAGCATGGACATTTTGGTCATTTTGGGAGCCAAGGGCAAATATGTCTTTTGGTCCCTTCTCTAGTCACTTTCCTATATTGGCATGGTTTCCTAATATGATTAGGAGATGAGGTTGAATTATTTTATGGAAAAATAATTTTGAATTTAAATTCAAATAGGCCTTGATGGCATACATGAATTTAATTCTAGACAAATTATGGACATGTGGGCCATAGTGTGGGCCATAGCATGTGGGACGTCCAACATAGGGATTTTTTAGTATGGGGTCTCCAACTTTGAGTAGGTCTCTCTACTTGGAAGGTTGGACTCCTCCTTGGATAAGTATTCCTATAATAGAGTTTCCCTTAGAAACTTAAATTAGTAATTGTTGCACAACTAGGATTACTAATTGCTAAGTTTAAGGGATATTCATCATAGTTTCCTTTTCTAATTTGGATTGTTTCTAAGAGGAAATTAATCTTAGGATTGAGCTTTCCTTTTAGGACTTCTAAGAGAATTAGTAGGAGAGACTTAATGGGAAAGGATTCCTTGCAATCTTCATAAAAGGAGGAAGCTTCCCTTGGGCGTGAATCACCTTAAAACACAAGAACAAAGCCCAAAACGTGGAGCCCTTGTTTCTCTTCTTTCTTGAGGAGATTTCCATCTCATATGATTCTAGAAACTCATCTCAAAAACCTAGATTAAGGTTCCACCACCTTAGCCAATCAGATTTGGAAGTGAGATAGAGGAGAAGATTAGAAGAAGAATAATTCCTGCAGAAATTCCTGCAGCATAGTAGCTGATTGCAGACCTGATCTTGTCCCTTTTGCATCAGATTTTCAGAGGTTTAAAGCTTGCAAATCTTTGAGGTAATAGTCTTCTATAATCTCCTTTTAATTAGACACATGTTGATTATGATTTCATGGAGTTTCTACGCGATTCTTTATGGCTGATTTCCGCTGCATAGTGCAGAAATCAGATTTTTTAAAATCTGTCATGCTTTGTATCAGCCATAGTTGTCTCTATATGAGAAGTTTCAGATCTGAATCGCGGTTTCCTTCAGTGGTATCAGAGCCACTCCATGCGAAATCATGATCCCATGATGTGATTTATTAATCCTAGATTAGAAGGGGCATGGTGGCACCCTGCTGAAATTTATTTCAGATTTGTATTAGTGCTGTATTTTTGTATGCTGGTTATGTTTGGATGGCTGGAATTAATTTTTCCAGATCTGAATCATGTTGTACATTATGCACTAACCTATTTGGTTGCAGCCATAATTAGCATCCTTGATGGTTCGCATGTATGTTATGTGGATTTGGATGTTTGTTTTATTAGTTGGAAAGTGTACGATTGCGCGGTTAGCGATCATAGGAAGTTGTAAAGTTTTCTTAATTTTATTCCAACTAGTCTTGATGTAAGCTTTTTTGAAAAGCATAGGAATCTCCAATGTAATTTTTGTTTTGTTTTTCATGGGTTTGCTTGTATAAATTTATTTATGGACACAAGCATGAAAAGGAAAGTTTCAAGACAAGAAGGTTGCAAGAAATTGGAATCCTTGGAGATGAAGGAGTCAAGACTTCTAGATGCATGAGGAGTCCTAATTCGATTAGGATTTGAAATCCTAAGGACAGGGAGCCATCAAGGATTGCATACTTTTTTTTGCTTTTATATATGGAATGCATGGTTGAATGCTTTATATAATTGCTATAATTGTCACCTAGAAACATGGCCACCATTAGGATCTAAAAATGCCATCTTTCTAAAATTAGTATGTTTTTGTTTGGTCAATTGGTTTTAAATGGAACTTAGACCAGCACCTTCTAATTGTCTAAGGTTTAAAATTGGATAGGGTTGGCACCCTTTGTTTCCAAAATAGACTAAACTCAAAATCTAATTAGATGCTACCTAAGGGTTCCCCAAAACCCTAATTAGGTTTTTGATTCTATTAAGGGTTTCTCTCAAATGTTTTAATGCAAAGGTTATTTACTTTCAAGATGACTTGAGTCATTGAGTCATGAATTTAATTAACCAAGTTTGCTAGTTTTAAAAAGAGCTTTTGAGAAAACGAAGTAAAGATCAAAGGAAAGTTTATAAACCCTAGTGATAAATTATCAAGTGGGAGAGGGGTTTAGGAAAAACCCCACGACTTTCCATTCTCGGTTCATATTAATCTCATTAGAAGTGTTAGTGGGAGCGGCCATCCCTTCGGTGGAGTTCTTTACTAAAGACCACTTCGATGGGTTAGTGAGTGAACTAAAGTGAATATTCGTAATGAGGTGTTAGTAGGAGCGGCCATCCCTTCGGTGGAGTTCTTTACTAAAGATCACTTCTATAGAATGTCAATGAAGTGTTGGTGGGAGCGGCCATCCCTTCGGTGGAGTTCTTTACCAAAGCTCACTTCTAGATTTGGACATTCTGGGAATTTTTCATAAGAGATGGTAATACACTTGACATAAGACGGTAATAATCTCTTCAAGGAGTTAGAGTTATTTGTCTTATGAGGTCAAACCAATCAGTGATTGGACTGTCACTAGATATGTATCCAGATAGTGATAATCCAAATAAGAAGAGCTTAATTCAACGTTACTATAGGCTCGGCCATCCTTTCGATGGAGGGTTTATGAGGAGGTTGAAACACTGATACATTATGTTTAGGGTTGAAATAATGTAAAAAGTTTTGTGCATGTTTTTCCTTTTATAACAAGCACCATATGCATGTTACATATATACTGCCTGTCTAATTATAAACCATTTTATATCCAGGGAGAGATGGGTAAAGATTCTTTTAGCCCGTTAATGAGTATTCTTCATGAGAACAAGTTGACCGGCCCTAATTACGTAGATTGGAAGAGAAATCTTGACATAGTACTCACTGCTGAGGAGTACAAGTATGTCTTGGTAGAAAATTGTCCTGATATTGATCCCAATTCTACTGAAGACCAGTTAGAGGCTGAAAGGAAGTGGAAGAAAGCGAACAACATGGCTAAATGCTACATGCTCGCTTCCATGTCCAACGTGTTGCAAACACAGCACGAGAATATGGACACAGCCTACGAAATCATGATGTCCTTGTCAGAAATGTTCGCAGACAAGAGCAGGCCAGCTAGGCAAGCTGCTATAAGGACCATCATGAATACTAGAATGGCTGAAGGAACACCTGTCAGAGATCATATGCTCAAGATGATGGATTGTTTCAATGTAGCTGAGATTCTAGGGGCTGAGATTGATGGAGAGAGTCAAACCGATATGATTCTAGAAACTCTGCCGGATTCCTTCAATCAGTTCAAGCTCAATTTCAATATTAGCAAGATGGACATGACCCTTGCGGAGTTAATGAAGGAACTCCAGGCGGCAGAGGCCATCATGAAGCCCAAGGCCCAAGCCCATTTTTTCCAGTCTTCCTCTCATCTGAACCCGAAAGGGAAGAAGATGAAGAAGAAGAAGATCAAGGGAAAGGGACAGAAAAAGGGCAATGCTAGTAATAGAAAGGACAAGGGTACAGATGATAAGCCCAAAGGGAAATGCTTCAAATGTGGCCTCAAAGGTCATTGGAAGAAAGATTGTCCCAAGCTCAAAGGCTCGGTTAATAAAGGTACATTTTTTTCTTATTTCATTGAAACTTGTTTAGTGGTTGATTCTACTGACTCGTGGATAGTAGACTCTGGAGCCACTAATCATATCTACAATTCGTTGCAGGGGTTTCAGATAATGCAGAAAATTGAGAAAGGGGAGTTTGCCTTTAGAGTTGGAACTGGAGCTAAAGTTTGGGCGGTTGCAGTGGGAAATGTTTCTCTACATTTTTCTAATGATAGGATTTTGATTTTAAATAATGTTTTCTATGTTCCGGACATGAGGAAGAATTTAATTTCTGTTTCCAGACTTATTGAATTTAATTATTCAGTTTCTTTCCATTCTGGTGTTGATATCAGTAGAGATGGAAATATTATATGTTCCGGTAGAATACATGATAACTTATTTTATATAAATCCTATTGCTCCCACACTGCATAATGTACAACTAGAAAGTTCTACTTCCCTTAAGAGGAAGGTATCTTCAACCAATGACACCTATCTTTGGCACTTACGTTTGGGTCACATTAACCTAAAACGGATTCAGAGGTTGGTAGAAGATGGGCCCTTGAGCTCATTAGATTTCGAACCTTTTCCTCAGTGCGAATCATGTCTCAAGGGAAAGATGACCAAAAGGTCATTCTCTGGAAAGGGACTAAGATCAAATGAGTTGTTAGAATTGGTTCACACTGATGTGTGTGGTCCTATGAACAAACTAGCAAGAGGAGGATATGAGTATTACATCACCTTCACCGATGATTACTCTAGGTATGGATATGTCTATTTGATGCGACGCAAGTCTGAGGCGTTTGATAAGTTCAAACAATTCAAGGCTGAAGCGGAGTTACAACTAGGGAAACATATCAAAGCCCTTCGATCTGATCGAGGTGGCGAATACCTCCTAGGTGAGTTCAAGGAGTACCTCACACAACTAGGGATTGTGTCTCAGTTGTCTGCACCGGGTACACCCCAGCAAAATGGTGTGGCAGAGAGAAGAAACCGTACTCTTCTTGATATGGTATGGTCCATGATGAGTCATGCAACCCTACCTATATCTTTTTGGGGATATGCCTTAGAAGCAGCAGCATACATTTTAAATCTGGTACCATCTAAGTCAGTACCTAGGACACCGCAAGAAATGTGGACAGGTCGAAAACCTAGTTTGAGACATATCCACATTTGGGGTTGTCCAGCTTATGTACTGAATGATAAAGCTACCAAGCTAGAACCCAGATCGGAAATGTGCTACTTCATTGGGTATCCTAAGGGAACAAGAGGTGGCATCTTTTATCATCCAAAGGAGCAAAAAGTGCTCATCGGCACTCATGCTAGATACTTAGAGGATGATTGTATGATGCATCAAGAGCTTAGTAGTACAGAAACTCTTGAGGAGATTCTTCCTGAATCCCCTATAACATCTGTACCAGATCCAGCAACAGTAGATGGACCGGATATTCCTTTAAATACTCCGGAGCCTCGTCGTAGTAGACAACCAGATAGATATCTAGGAGTGTCTTTAAAGACAGACTCTGAGGATATGGTTGAGGATCCTACTAGTTACGATGAAGCAGTAACGGATATAGATGCTGACATGTGGCAGCAAGCAATGAAATCTGAATTGGATTCCATGTATTCCAATCAAGTCTGGGAACTTGTAAATGCACCTGAAGGGATCAAACTCATAGGATGCAAGTGGATTTACAAGAGGAAGAGAAGAGTGGACGGGAAGGTGGAAACCTTCAAAGCAAGACTGGTGGCGAAAGGATATACTCAGAAAGATTGTATCGATTATGAGGAAACCTTTTCACCAGTGGCTATGCTCAAGTCCATAAGGATTCTCTTAGCCATCGCATGTCATTATGACTACGAGATATGGCAAATGGATGTCAAGACAGCTTTTCTTAATGGAAGGCTTGACGAATGCATCTATATGATGCAACCAGAAGGTTTCATTGCTAGTAGCCAAGAGAACATGGTCTGTAAACTTAAGAAGTCCATTTATGGACTTAAGCAAGCATCTAGAGCATGGAACATCAAGTTTGATCAGGCAGTCAAATCTTTTGGCTTTATTCAAAACATTGATGAACCATGTGTGTATAAGAAAGGAAGTGGTAATGCAGTCATATTTTTGGTCCTATATGTAGATGACACATTGCTCAATGGAAACGATGTAGGTGCACTATCATCCACAAAGGTTTGGTTATCATCTCAATTTCAGATGAAGGATTTGGGTGAGGCAAGCTACATCTTAGGGATCAAGCTCCTGCGAGATCGCAAGAATAAGATGTTAGCCTTATCGCAATCTTCATATATTGAGAAGATATTGGTCAAGTTTAACATGCATGACTCCAAGAAGGGCTTGCTACCTTCTAGACATGGACTACCACTATCTCGAGATCAATGTCCTAAGACACCTGATGAGATAGAGAACATGAAGAGAGTTCCATATGCATCAGCTGTTGGAAGTCTCATGAATGCTATGTTATGTACTAGACCAGATATTTGCTTTGCCGTCGGCATGGTTAGCAGATATCAGCCAAACCCTGGACCTATGCATTGGACAGTTGTGAAACATATATTCAAGTATCTTCGGAGAACAAAAGATTATATGTTGACTTATCGAGCAGATGATTTAACGCCTTTGGCGTATACAGACTCAGATTTCCAATCAGATACGGATGCCAGAAAGTCAACCTCAGGATATGTTTTTACTCTATCGGGAGGGGCTATTTCATGGAGGAGTGTTAAGGAAGATTGTATTGCTGACTCTACCATGGAAGCAGAGTATGTGGCGGCAGCGGAAGCTGCAAAGGAAGCAGTATGGCTCAGGAAATTCCTTTTGGAATTAGGAGTTGTTTCCGCAGCAGAAAAACCGATTGTCATGCACTGCGACAACACAGGTGCGATAGCACAGTGTAAAGAGCCCCGGAATCACAAGAAAGGCAAGCACATTCAGAGAAAGTACCACTTGATCCGGGAATTCGTTCAGAATGGAGAAATAGTTGTGGAGCAAATTGCCTCAGCTAATAACTTAGCAGACCCATTTACTAAGACTCTTACTGAGAAAGTCTTTACTTCTCATGTTGAGTCTATGGGAGTTAGGTTAGGAAGTAGTAATCTTTAGTGCAAGTGGGAGTTTGTTGGGATTGGTGTATGCCCTAAAGCCCACTAGCTGCATTTTTCTCTCTGTTACTGGATATTTATTGGTTATATATATTGAAATGATTCTTTCTCTATAAACATGTGTATATGTATGGTTGTGTGTAAGGCCCATTGTTTTCTAATAATTGAATCAGGTGTGAAGTGGCTTCACACAGATGGTCTGATTCATGGATATTGGAAACAACAGATTAGTTCATAACTGAAAGATGGAGTTGGGCACTTCATCTTGGTATAAGTTATAATGAGATACTCTCCTATATAGGGTGACATACCTAAGTCACGGGAGGGCTTTCCCGGATCTATCTCATTAGTGCATGTGTCATGCATTGAACAGGACCATTGTAGGTGTGATCTCTAAAATAGTACTATCACAGAGAGAGATCAAATCACCTCATGCTACTAAGTGACCGGTGCTCTTAATCTTGAGCATTTGTGGATGAACTGACGAATTCAAGTTCTTGTGCTTTAATTCACTATGGGTGAGATTCTTTTCTTGGGTCAACAGCTTTGTTAGTTAGGTACTCGGGCTTGATCAGTTGGGACATGCAAATGCAATATAGAATCTATGCCATCTACTGATGGATTGATCGTCCCCTTAGAATTATCCGATTGATCATCAAAATCTAAGATCTTAGTATATGGATGTTCCATATTGATATTGAACTTGTGGGTCGCTCCCTGGATCAAGAGAATAATATCAGGATGATGATTAAGTCAAGGATATGAAGTTCTAAGGTTTGAGATTTAATCGAGAAGGTTGATAGTACATCGGATAACCTGACTCGATTAAGGATGTTACATAGAGGGGCATTTAGGTCATTGCACTTGGTAGGTCGGAGACAACAGTCATTTTATGACAAGCTTATTTCATACTTAATATTTGTCCCTGGAGTGCAACCATAACTCTCTAGTGCAATGAGTTAAGGTTAAAATGGTCTTAATGTTGCTATGGGTTTAGCATGGACATTTTGGTCATTTTGGGAGCCAAGGGCAAATATGTCTTTTGGTCCCTTCTCTAGTCACTTTCCTATATTGGCATGGTTTCCTAATATGATTAGGAGATGAGGTTGAATTATTTTATGGAAAAATAATTTTGAATTTAAATTCAAATAGGCCTTGATGGCATACATGAATTTAATTCTAGACAAATTATGGACATGTGGGCCATAGTGTGGGCCATAGCATGTGGGACGTCCAACATAGGGATTTCTTAGTGTGGGGTCTCCAACTTTGAGTAGGTCTCTCTACTTGGAAGGTTGGACTCCTCCTTGGATAAGTATTCCTATAATAGAGTTTCCCTTAGAAACTTAAATTAGTAATTGTTGCACAACTAGGATTACTAATTGCTAAGTTTAAGGGATATTCATCATAGTTTCCTTTTCTAATTTGGATTGTTTCTAAGAGGAAATTAATCTTAGGATTGAGCTTTCCTTTTAGGACTTCTAAGAGAATTAGTAGGAGAGACTTAATGGGAAAGGATTCCTTGCAATCTTCATAAAAGGAGGAAGCTTCCCTTGGGCGTGAATCACCTTAAAACACAAGAACAAAGCCCAAAACGTGGAGCCCTTGTTTCTCTTCTTTCTTGAGGAGATTTCCATCTCATATGATTCTAGAAACTCATCTCAAAAACCTAGATTAAGGTTCCACCACCTTAGCCAATCAAATTTGGAAGTGAGATAGAGGAGAAGATTAGAAGAAGAATAATTCCTGCAGAAATTCCTGCAGCATAGTAGCTGATTGCAGACCTGATCTTGTCCCTTTTGCATCAGATTTTCAGAGGTTTAAAGCTTGCAAATCTTTGAGGTAATAGTCTTCTATAATCTCCTTTTAATTAGACACTTGTTGATTATGATTTCATGGAGTTTCTACGCGATTCTTTATGGCTGATTTCCGCTGCATAGTGCAGAAATCAGATTTTTTAAAATCTGTCATGCTTTGTATCAGCCATAGTTGTCTCTATATGAGAAGTTTCAGATCTGAATCGCGGTTTCCTTCAGGGGTCAAGTTCTATTCCGGCTTTCCGAACTAGGAATCCAAGGAACTTACCCGACGAGACGCAGCAGAAGCATTTCAGAGGATTCATCCGCAGTTTATGTTTACGAAGTCGGAGGAAGACTTCTCGAAGATCTTTGAGATGGTCTTCTTTTCTTTTGCTTTTGACGGCGAGGTCATCAACGTAACATTCGACCGTCTTGTGTTGCATATCTTGGAATATTTTCATCATAGCCCTCTGATATGTGGCACCAGCATTTTTCAGACCAAATGGCATGACAGTATAGCAATATAAGCCAAATGGAGTCCGAAATGATGTGTGTTTTTCATCCTCAGGATGCATCTTTATCTGATTGTAACCAGAGAAGCCATCCATGAATGTCATTCGCTCGAATCCGCAGGTATTGTCAATCATCACCTCCGGTATGGGGAGCGGGAATTCATCTTTAGGGCAAGCGCCATTCAGGTCTCTATAGTCAATACAGACCCTGATCTGCCCAGTTTTCTTTGTCACGGGGACAATGTTGGCCAACCATTCTGGATGTTGTTCCTAACGGATGAAGCCGACGCTTTTGAGCTTTTGAACTTCTTGTTCAATTTTATCCATCACATCTGGACGGAATCTTCTTTGGCCTTGTTTGACAGGCTTGATGTCTTCTTGAAGATTGAGTTTGTGGACTTCTACTTTGGGATCTAAACCAGGCATTTCAGCGTAGGACCATGCAAAGCAATCAACGAACTCACGAAGAAAAGCGATATACTCGGGTAACTCATCATCCTTTATATTCTTGCTTATGAATACAGGACGTGGGTTATCTGGTGTTCCCAAGTCTATCTTTTCAACAGGATCTTCTGTTAACCGAAGGTGGTTCCTCCACAATATTTTCGGAGGCGTCCAGCTCAACAAAACCTTCTGGGATTCCAAGGGCATTTGTAGACCGAGGGTTTGTTCCTTTCCACGGGTCTTCTTGATTGGTGATCTTCTCAAGGCTTGCTATGAGATGGTCCCAATCGCCTGTTGAAACTGGGTCGAAGTAAGGTACTTCTTTTGGAGACGAGGGCTCTTCTGGGTCAGAATAGCACAAGTCTGTATTATCGGACGATTCCTCTTTATCATCAGAAAAATCGTACCAATTGGATGAGCTTCCTGGATCTTTATCAGGTAACTCTTTAAAGAGATATCCAGGGAGATCGATGTCTTCATGGACTTGAGATGTTGAGGCTTGGTCGGTAAAACGACTTTTAAGCTTTTGTGTCAACTGTCTCAGAGGAGTGTCGGGATCATACCCTAACCCAAATGAAGACTTTTCTACATGACTGTAGAGTCTCCAATCTTCCAGCTGGCTTTTGGTCAAGGCGGGCCCCAATGGCGTGAGAATACCGCGTCTTTCTCCCAAACCGACTGGGTTTTGAGCATCATAGCCTATTTTCTTCATAATTGCTTGTGCCACAGGACTATATTGAGATAGCTGAGGCATACCTTCATTTTGGAAAGGTTCCAGCATGGAGTTTGATGAAGAAGCATCCGATCTATGAAAGAAGATCGGTCTTTGCTTTGGTGATGTTGCCGGAACAACAAAGGAAGCATACGTAGGATCTTCTACGTCAACAGGTGTCTCCATCGGAGTGAGAGCAGGCTGAACTTGTTGAGTGTCAGCTTGGCTTGACGAGGTGTCGTCTTCTGGCTCTGAGTCCGAATCCGTGTCTTGCTTGATAGACACGAAAGAGACAACAAATTTGCCCCCAGGCTTTTGCTTTGCCTTCTCCACTCTGGTTGTGATGACCAAAGGTTTTGAAGATTTGAGGGAGATGACGAAGGGAGGTTGACTGCTCTCTTCGGATTTACCGGAGTGTTTGTTTTCTTTCGGTGATTTTTGAGGAGCCTTGCCTTTATCTTTCTAGAGATTTTCAGCAAAGGGTGCTATTTCCTCTTTTTCTTCTTTTTCGCCTTCATACATTTGGGAGTCTGCGAAGTGGACTTCTTTACCTTTGAAGGGTCTTCTGTCCGTTAACACTCGATGTACCATGCCGTCGTCGCCGACGAACTTGATGCATTGATGTAGAGTTGAAGGGACAACACCATTCTCGTGTATCCAGGGGCGTCCGAGAAGGATGTTGTAGCATGAAGGGGTTTTTATTGCATACACAGTGACTTCAGAGATAAGATCACCGATCTGCAATTTGAACCTGATTTTGCCGATAAGCCTTTGAGTACTCCCATCGTATCCAAAGATAGATACAAATGTGTGGCTTAGCTTGCTGGGTGGGATGCCCAACTCTTCGAGAGCCGAAGTGGAGATGAGGTTGAGTGCAGAACCTGGGTCGACCTGAACTCTGTGTGTAGGCATTTCCTTGATGTACCCTGTGAAGTACAGGGGTCGGTTGTGCCTTGCTTCGCCAAGTAGGAGGTTGTCCTTTGTGTAGGCGATGGTTGCACTGGCTGCTTTTTGCACCGAGAGTCATTCAATGCATGATCCCTCAGTTTTCTTTTCTCCCTTTGAGGAAGTTTCAGAGTTTTTGACCCGGTAGTCCATTTCAATTTGGAGGACTTGCGGGGCATGTTTGTCGACATCCTCATTCAGTTTTTGTAATTCTGAGATGAGATTATCACGAGTGCGTGGAGACATTCGTAATAAATCCAGGATGTGCAGTCGTGCAGGTATGTGTTTGAAGTGCTCGATCAAATCATACTTGAAAGCCTCCTTAGGGCCTGCATGTTCATCATTGTTGCCACTGGGGGCGCTTACAACGTCTTTTCCCGAAGGATTTACATAAGTAAAGGAAGATTGGTTGTAATTTTTGTGGTAGTCCCGGCCCGAGCGGGTGCCTCTACCAACTTCGAGAGCTTCTTGAGAAGGGTCTTCGCTTGGAAGATTGTCCTCAGGATCAAGAGGCTGTCGTTTCTCATTTACTGAGGATGCGTCTGCAGCAGAATTGCCATCCTCAGTGATTGTGTTGCATGGAGCATTTTCCGGGAGCGAGTCCTGAACAGCATCCAGCAACTTTTCTTCTTTGTTGACCCATCCATCATCCCAAGTTGGGTTTTCTTCATGATGATGAGTCGAGAAGAGCGTGAGTTCTGGAGTCACAGTCTCAGGGGACGAAGCCTGAGAGGGTGTCATCTCTGTGAAAGTCACGCGAGACGAGGTAGCCCCAGAAGATATGGTGCTAGGTGTCGCCGGTGTGTAAGTGATCTCATCAGATGATGCATCGGAAGAGTTATAATCCCGAATTATCACATTACAGGCAGCTCTTAAAGGAGACGTTGTCTGCTCGGAGTCAGACTCATCCTCAGATGTAAGAGGATCGTCTACCTAGCAATTTTCTCCATTTTCAGGAGTTGAGGGAGGAGGTACCTGGTGGGCTTCAGGGACTTCCGGCTCTGGATTGTGAGGAATCTCGTTGACGCGGTCTTGCTCTTGTTCTAGAGCGAGATGCTGCAAGATCCTCGCATATTCTTCAAGATCAGGCATGGGAGCCAAATCTTCTTCTTCGTCTGCTCTTTGTGGCTCAACATGGTTGATTTCCACTGGAGCAACGACGGGTGCTGGCTCAATAGCATTTTCTTGTACAGCCTCTTGGTCTTCCTCATCATCAGACCAGGATCCTTGTGGCTGTAAGGGGTTATACTAGATTACTGGCATAAGGTGAGTTTCAGGAACCCATTCTTCGTCGGAGAGATACTCTCCTGTTTCAAGAGATTCCTCCCACTCGCCTGTGTAGTTGGGCTCGAATCCATCATCGGTGTCGCTGGACTCGTATCCATCAATGGAGAATCCAACTACCGAGTTGCAAGAGTATAATGCCCCCTGCATAGCTTCTTTTTTGAATCGAGGTGGCATGAAATCACTGAGAGTGAAGTTTCTTACCGCCTTTGAAGTCTCTGGAAGGGACGTTTCTGTTGCCCCGAGTGAAGTGGTAGAGGAGGCCTCTGCCTTTTCATTGACTTCTTGTTTTGGCTGGGTCTTCTCTTGCCGTTTGAGCCTGAGGATACGTTTCCTAGCCTGCCTTCGCTGTTGAGCTGTCGGCTTTGTTTTTACGATCTCCCAGTTTTCATCTTCCAGGAGATCGGGATGTACCCATATGGGTTGTCCGTCTGGTGTCGGGTAAGGAACCAGCTCCTCGGACGCTTGAATTTTGTTTATCACCATGAAGGAAGTAGTGGTCTTCTTCTTTGGTGATTTTGGTGTTTGTCCACATGACACCATGTTGACGGAGGCAGACCCATAGTTTTTGTCAAAGGTTATGACTCCGTTTTTCCACATCTCGTTTATCTTCTCTCTCACAACAAAGCATTGATTGAGAGGATGCGAGACCATCTGGTGGTATGGACAGTACCGAGGATCGTTGGTTTTACCAACATCGCCCGGTCTTTTGGGTTCAGGCAAGGTGAGCTTGCCGTTTGCCACGAGAGCCCCGAAGATTTCGTCAAAATCTTCATCGAACGGGTATTTCTTTTCTACTCGCTCTATGAAGGCATCAGAGAGTTCAGGTCTCTTACTTGCAGCTCTGTTTTCAGTTTTCTTTGGTTGCTGAGGAGCTGACTTGGTTTGCACATTGAGGACCTCTTTTTTCTTTGGTTTAGAGGTTACAATGGCGGTTGGCTCTTTTCTTGATGACTAGCGACGCTTGTGGCAGTACATCTGAGCATTTGTACGCCATTGCTTTCCACTTGTGAATGAAGTCGTATGTTGACTCATTCTCTCCTTGTTTTATGCTGCAGAGTTGAGTCATAGTAACAGGATGATCCTCACCTTGGAAGTGGGTCAGGAAGCGTGTCTCCAGCATAGCCCAGTTCTGGATGGAGTTCTCCGGCAGAGTGGAGTACCAATTGAAGGCCGTACCTTTTAGGGTACTTGCAAAGAGGCGAATCTTGAGTGCATCTTGATCCGCGATAGCTCCCGTCAAAATCTTGAAGTGGATGACGTGCTGTCTGGCTGATCCTTTCCCCGTATATGTTTGGAGAGTAGGATGTTTGAATTTTGTTTGGAATGGGATTGAGTCCATCTATAAGGGATATGGTGGCTTGATCCCATGCTCCTTGAGTATATCCTCTTCTTTAGCTTTGGAGAGGATACTGTCT
Organism: Umbellularia californica; assembly: GCA_028538565.1. Lineage (NCBI taxonomy): Eukaryota > Viridiplantae > Streptophyta > Magnoliopsida > Laurales > Lauraceae > Umbellularia > Umbellularia californica. The sequence continues at coordinate 28,594,646 of JAPQWN010000006.1, forward strand.
ATGTCCTTTTTGGTAAGGGCGTGTGACTCATTTTCTTCACGATTTTCCTCGTTATTACGATGATTCGGAGGAGGCTCATTGTTCACCTAATTTTGGACAACAAGGAGAAGGTTTTCCATCAGAGTTTCAATCCTCTGCTGGCCTTGTTCCAACTGCTGGATGCGTGTGAGCGCATCATCTTGAGGTGGATTCTGAGGTGGTGGCTCAGAATTTGTAACCAGGACGTTCATTCCTCGAGATTCAAACGAAGAAACCGTCCCGGTGACTGAGCTGGGGCTCATTCTTTTTGATGAAGAGCTTGATGAAGGATTACTCTCCCGTCCTTGGCTTGAAGGGGCAGGAGATTCTTCGAGATGTCTTCGTGTCCTGGTGACGCTACGAGTCACCGGACGTCAGAAATGGATTTTTGATGCTGACTTTTGGCGTCTTCTGGTTTTTTCAACCATATGGACGGCAGCAACTTGGTCGGGTCTTTCTCTTTCGACCCATTTGTGGGAGACTTGAAGTGTAGGAGGCTGGGTCCATTGCTTCTCTAGTCTCTTTTGTCGATATGACGCACGGCGGCGTGCTCGACGAGCGATTTGAGCTTCAGTCAGCTCTGGCTGGGCTCTGACGATGAAGGATGTGCTCCCTCGGGCACAGCAGCCGAGCTTGTCTTCTTTGTAATTGGGCAAGGACAGGATGCGGACCCGGTCCTTTGCCTGTTGCAGTGAAGCTTTGAACCTTTCGAGTTCGGCCCCTGTAGAGATGAAGGGTCGAACTGAAGGAGTGTAGGCCTTGGCAGGTGCTTGTAGAGGCCTAGTGATGCATGATCTGATTTTGGGCTTGTGGGAGCAAGCCAGTTCATGCTGGGTTGACTTGGGAGTCAAGTTGGAGATGGGTCTCTCCTCTTTCATGTAGGCAAGAGGGTAGAACTGGTTCTCTTTGAGTGGGGCCAGGTATGCTGGCTTGGTGGAGGTTTGAGACCTTCTTTGTTTTGGGGAAGGTCTTGGAGACCAAGTCTTAGGGTAGACCTGGTTGGTTGTTGGTTGAGGTTTCGCGGGGATGCCGCGGGTTTTAGTATTCTTGGGGTTCGCCCTTGGTGTCACAGAAGTGACATGTTGAGGGGCGATCTTCTGCTTCTCGGCAGTCGCCTTTGGTGTCACAGTAATGACACGTTGCGAGGCGACCTTCTGCCTTTTGGCAGGAGCAGTTTCTTCTTCGGGAAGTGGGAATGGTCCCAGTGTCCCGAAGACGATGGTCCGGGGAGTCGAGGTCGACCCGGAGTTCAGAGAGTTGCTGAGGGAGTTGGTGCTTCTGCAGCTAGCAGGGCGCTTGTAAGTGCGCTCGGTTTGCTTCTGTTGAAGCATGAGCTGGTGCTTGTTTTCATCGAAGGTGATGATCAGTGAAGCTGCCATTGTTAGTTTCAAAATTTCTGAAACAAGACCACATGCATTAGTAATCACAAGAATATGATGATCATAAATGGGGAATTCTATGATTTTGTCTTTTCAAATCGCTCAAGGGACATGACCCAAGCAATATGAATAAGGCAAAAAGCCATAGAGGGTACAATTGTTCTGGTTGCAAGCATGGTAGGCTCGAAATGAGCATTTCAATGACTGCTAGAAGCAATTGTATACCTAAATTCGACTTATCGAGAAGTGGAGCTTGCTGGAGATAAGAAGAATATAAGGTAGGAGTTACAAATGTGCCGGTCGCAAATACAGTAGACCCTGAAAGGGCGTACTAGTACCGCTATGCAGAAATGTTGGAGATCGCATCCATGAGATGGGATTTTCTGTTTTGAAAGGTCAGAAATGGATTCGTCAAAGAGAGCAGGTGGCCTTCCGATTCAAATACGGGCTCAACGATTTCCGCGAGCGCCAGTACTCAGAAGGGAAGAGACTACAATTTCTCGAATCTGAATCCAAAAGTGACGAGTTTTTTTTTTTTTTTTTTTTTGAAATGTCAAGATTGGTTCCATCAAGGAGAGCAAATGGTATTCCAATCTGAACACGGTCTCGGCGATTTCCGCGAGCGCCAGTGCTCAGAAAAGAAGAAACCAAAATTTCTTAGATTTGAAATCAAAAGTGACGAGTTTTTTTTTTTTTTTTTTTTTTGAAATGTCAAGATTGGTTCCATCAAGGAGAGCAAATGGTATTCCAATCTGAACACGGTCTCGGCGATTTCCGCGAGCGCCAGTGCTCAGAAAAGAAGAAACCAAAATTTCTCAGATCTGAAATCAAAAGTGACGAGTTTTTGAAGATTTTTTTTTTGAAATGATTTTTTAAATCTTTTTTTTTTATTTTTTTATTTTTATTTTATTTATATTTTTTTCTTTAAAATTTTTTGAAAATCTTTTTTTTTTATTTTTTATTTTGATTTTGATTTTTTTTTTGTTCAAGATTTTTTTTTGAAAATCTTTTTTTTTTATTTTTTTTATTTTTGATTTTTTTTTAATTTTTTAAGATTTAAAGACGAGAGAGTACACATAGGCCTCCTAACCCGGTCTTATGAAACCTCAATTGATAGAATTGCCCCCAGGTAAGGGTAGGATTACTTAATGAACCCGTTTGGAGGACCCTTGCTTAGAACAGTCAAGCTGTCTCCACACTCTGGACAAGGCTTTTCTTGAATCAATCGTGATCAAAGAACGCAATTGGTTTAACCTTAGTGGTCTATGTCTTTTTATTTATTTATAAAAATTTTTTTTTTTAGATCCCTGACAGACTCATCGAAGAGAAACGATGGCCCAATCCCCGATCCGAACACGGGCTCAACGATTTCCGCGAGCACACATGCCCAGAAGAGAAAGTATCACAGTTTCTCAATTTTGAATCCAAAACGAGAAATTTGATTTTTTTTATTTTTATTTTTTTTGAAAAGAGAAAGAGTGGAAATAAATTCGAAGAATTAGAAATTTCCAAAAAATCCCATCTCGTTTCTTTTTTTAGGATGCAAAATCCAACATAGGCTACCAGCTAGAAAGTAGCCAAGGAATCCGGAAAAGAAGTATAAGCATAGAGCAAAAAGTATGATATGCAAATATTTCATTTCCGAGCACCGTGTTCTCAAATGAACGAGTCCCACCGGGTGTGCCAGCTTGATGGAACGCGCTCCTGCCAAGGGTGCTACCGGGGTCGGCGGACGTGGGAGTCCGTCGGGTCCGGCCCTTTCGTTCCCGGGGTGCTGAAGCGTGCATCAACATTTCTTTGTATAGGTGTGCCAGATTTTCTATTTTACTTGGAATTGCAAGTGGTAATCCGGAGATCAACCTTCGCAAGTAAAAAGGAAATCAACTTCTTTCAAGTTTTCCATTGCACAAATATTTAAGAAAAGAGACATTTTCTTGGTTTGCCGTGAAAGGCGATTTTGTTTGGCATTTATAGCCGATTTACAATTCTCATCAATAATGAAAGATAAGAGTTGTGATTTTTGTCTCTTTTAGAAAAATACAAACTACAATGAAAAGCAAGAAAAGGAGGATCTAACTTTTCAGGAGATTGTGGGGGACTCGTTCAGATTGACGATCGCAAGCCATGTATGGGCTTTGCCATCATCCATGCAGATGAGAACAGAGGATGCTCTTGATTCGCTTGGCTTGGCTATAACCTCAAGTTTTTAGAGGACAAAGACGAAGAGAAGGTCCTGTTGACACAAAAAATGTCACTTTGCCTCTTCAACATCAAGAAAGCTGCATGAAGTCGCAACCTGCCATAAATAGGCAATGCAATTTCTCCAAAAAATCAAATCTTGTCAGAATCAAACAAAAACTGCAAGATCCTTCAAGATAGGCAAGAGAAGAGTACACATGAAGTTTCGGGCCATTTCGACAACATTTGGCCTAACTTCACTTCTCCGACAGCTAAACGGGAGCTCTCGGCGGCGACATCATCGGAGATGTCAAAACTTCGATCAGAGCCTACAGATGACTCCAGCATGTCTCAAAAGGGCTCCATGCCAAATTTCAAGTCAAACCGACAACGTTTGACCCTCCATCAATGCTCGAACCGCAAAATCAAGCCTCCCGGCGGCGGGAACCACCGAAGCCTTCGCTCATCAAACCAAGTGCATGAGTGGCTTCAACATGCTTCCAAAAGGCTGCACGTCAAATTTCAGGTCATTCTGACAACGTTTGACCAGGTTTCGATGCTCCGAGAGAAAATCAAGCCTACCGGCGGCGGAGCAACCCGGGACCATGACATCCAAAACGGAGCCCATGGAATGTCTCAAAATGACTCCAATAGGCTCCCCGTCAAATTTCAGGTCAATCGGACATCGTTTGGCCACATATCAAAACTCGGCATTTTCCCCGCAGCAAAATCAAGTGAAGCATCGACGGGACCCCAAACGGCTTCAAAACTCAAACAAAAGCCTATGGTTGGTCTTATTTATTGCTCAGGAGGCTTCATCTCAAATTTCAGATCATTCCGACATCGTTTGACTAAGTTTCAGCTTCTGGCGGAAAATCAGCAGCTCTACGCGACAAAGTCTTCGGCTTTCCCGGAAAATTGGAAACTTTGCACTCTAAAAATGCAAGGATTCTCATCAGGTTTTCTACAGGAAAATCAAGCCAATAAATGAGAAGAAATGTCAGGAAAAATACAGAAGAAAACGGCGACGAAAAAGACCACAAAACGGACCAAAAACAGGGGAAAAACCCCCAGGGTCGCAGCCTGCGACCATGGCCCAGGGTCGCCGGCGACCCTGGCCCATGGTCGCCGGCGACCATGGAAGTCCGGGTCACCGGATTTTTCGCCGGTGACCCGTTTTTCCGTCCTTTTCCGTCCTTTTTCGCGTTTCCTGAAAATTTGATTTTTAGTGCTTGAAATTGACTCATGTCCGCCGACATCCGTCAAAATCACGGGTCAACCTCCAAAAGTATCAAAATCAACATTGATCGCCAACCGGTCGACCAAAAAAGTGTACTTTCCGCCCGATCGATCGAAAAATCGACAGGACAGATGTCACCGGCCCGCTCTTAGCTATCACTGTCTGAAGTTACATGTTCATCCGATGTCGATCAGCATGAAGATCCATCGATGATCATCGCCAGAAGAATTCCAGAAGACACGGCACGGCCCGCGACTCTTCGACTGCTCGGCGACCAATTAATGTGGTTAATTGACTAGCTTTATTGCAGTCATTAATTCATTTCTTTGGACGGCCCAATCAGAAGCAAGCATTTGGGAGTTACAAGTCAATTGATTCATGGCATTTAACCCATGAAACTCCTCCCATTATGGTAATTAAGGTGATTAAAAGCCCTTAATCCCCATCGGCCAATCAGATTCAAGGAAAAAGGAGTTACAAAATCAAAGAAATAAATCTTGTAACTCCTCCCATTAAAGCCATTAAAGCCCATAAACTCTCCTAAATGGCTACCAAAAGCCTATAAATAGGAGAGCATTCCATTAAAATCAGGATCAGAAAAAAAGAGATCGGATCGGAAGAGAGCGGAAAGAATCCAGAGAAAGAAAAAGAGAGAAAAACTCTGCTGAAGTTCTGCACCGGCCACCACTACAAGGTGACAAAAGTCCCTTGTGGCGCACCCCCCCCCCCCCCCAAGGTCCTTGCCTTCTCCCGCTGCCTCCAATGGCTTAGACGTGGCTTTTCAGCCCGTCTACTTAGCTTTTTATTGGACATAGACCTTCTCTTGGTCTTTGTCCTCTAAAAACCTGAGGTTATAGCCAAGCCAAGCAAATCAAGAGCGTCCTCTGTTCTCATCTGCATGGATGATGGCGAAGCCCATACATGACTTGTGACCGTCAATCTGAACGAGTCCCCCACAATCTCCTGAGAAGTTAGATCCTCCTTTTCTTGCTTTTCATTGTAGTTTGTATTTATCTAAAAGAGACAAAAATCACAACTCTTGTCTTTCATTATTGATGAGAATTGTAAATCGGCTATAAACGCCAAAATCGGCTATAAATGCCAAACAAAATCGCCTTTCACGGCAAACCAAGAAAATGTCTCTTTTCTTAAATATTTGTGTAATGGAAAACTTGAAAGAAGTTGATTTCCTTTTTACTTGCGAAGGTTGATCTCCGGATTACCACTTGCAATTCCAAGTAAAATAGAAAATCTGGCACACCCACACAAAGAAATGTTGATGCACGCTTCAGGCCCGCCAGGGCGCGAAAGGGCCGGACCCGACGGACTCCCACGTTCCGCCGACCCCGGTAGCCGCCCCACGGCGCCTCGGAGCACGTTCCATCAAGCTGGCACACCCGGTGGGACTCGTTCATTTGAGAACACGGTGCCTGGAAATGAAATATTTGCATATCATACTTTTTGCTCTATGCTTATACTTCTTTTCCGGATTCCTTGGCTACTGTCTAGCTGGTAGCCTATGTTGGATATTGCATCCTAAAAAAAATGAGATGGGATTTTTTGGAAATTTCTATTTCTTTGAGTTTGTTTCCATTCTTTCTCTTTTAAAAAAAAAATCAGTTTTCTTGGTTTGAATTCAAAATTGAGAAACTTTGATCCTGTCCTATCGTTCTTTGGTGCTTGCAGAAATGTTGAGCCCGTTCGACTAAGGTTTTGGACCATCGTTTCTCTTCGATGAGTTTATTAGAGATTTCAAAAATAAATAAATAAATAAAAAATCAGCTTTCTTAGTTTGGATTCAAAATTGAGAAACTTTGATCCTATCCTATCGTTCTTTGGTGCTTGCAGAAATGTTGAGCCCGTTCGACTAAGGTTTTGGGCCATCGTTTCTCTTCGATGAGTCTATTTGGGATTTTTATAAAAAAAAAGGACATAGACCACTAAGGTTAAACCAATTGCGTTCTTTGATCACGATTGATTCAAGAAAAGCCTTGTCCAGAGTGTGGAGACAGCTTGACTGTTCTAGGCAAGGGTCCTCCAAACGGGTTCATTAAGTAATCCTACCCTTACCTGGGGGCAATTCTATCAATTGAGGTTTCATAAGACCGGGTTAGGAGGCCTATGTGTACTCTCTCGTCTTTAAATCTTAAAAAACTAAAATCAAAATAAAAAAAATAAAAAAAAGATTTTCAAAAAAAAAATCTAAAAAAAAATAAAAATAAAATAAAAAAATAAAAACAAGATTTTCAAAAAAAAAATCTTAAAAAAAAAATTTCAAAAAAAAAAAATATAAATAAAAAAATATAAATAAAAATATATTTAAAAAAATAAAAAAAAATAAAAATAATAAAATAAAAAAAATCATTTCAAAAAAAAATCTCCAAAAACTCGTCACTTTTGATTTCGGATCTGAGAAATTTTGGTTTCTTCTTTTCTGAGCACTGGCGCTCGCGGAAATCGCCGAGACCGTGTTCAGATCAGAATACCATTTGCTCTCCTTGATGGAACCAATCTTGACATTTCAAAAAAAAACTCGTCACTTTTGGATTCAGATTCGAGAAATTGTGGTCTCTTCCCTTCTGAGTACTGGCGCTCGCGGAAATCGTTGAGCCCGTATTTGAATCGGAATGCCACCTGCTCTCTTTGACGAATCCATTTCTGACCTTTCAAAACAAAGAATCCCATCTCATGGATGCGATCTCCAACATTTGTGCCTAGCAATACTGGTACGCCCTTTCAGGGTCTACTGTATCTGTGACCGGCACATTTGTAACTCCTACCTTATATTCTTCTTATCTCGAGCAAGCCCTGCTTCTCGATAAGTCGAATTTAGGTTTACAATTGCTTCTAGCAGTCACTGGAACGCTCATTCTGGGCTCACCATACTTGCTGTCAGAACAATTGTACCATCTATGGCTTTTTACCTTCTTCATGTCGCTTGGGTCATATCCCTTGAGCGATTTGAAAAGACAACCATAGAAATTCCCATTTATGATCATTATACTCTTGTGATTACTAATGGATGTGGTCTTGTTTCAGAATTTTTTTTTCGAAATTAACATTGGCAGCCTTAACCATTATCTTCGATGAGAACAAGCACCAACTCATGCTTCAACAGAAGCAAACCGAGCGCACTTACAAGCGCCCTGCCAGCTGCCGAAGCGTCAACTCCCTCGGCAACTCTCTGAACTCCGGGTCGACCTCGACTCCCCGGACCATCGTCTTCGGGACACTGGGACCATTCCCACTTCCCGAAGAACAAGTTGCGCCTGCTAAAAAGCAGAAGATCGCCTCTCAACGTGTCACTCCCGTGACACCAAAGGCGAGCGCCCAAAAGCCCGAAGCCCGCGGCACCCCCGCGAAGCCTCGACCAACAACCAACCAGGTCTACCCTAAGACTTGGTCTCCAAGACCTTCCCCAAAACAAAGAAGGTCTCAAACTTCCACCAAGCCAGCATACCTGGCCCCACTCAAAGAGAACCAGTTCTACCCTCTTGCCTACATGAAAGAGGAGAGACCCATCTCCAACCTGACTCCCAAGTCAACCCAGCATGAGCCGGCTTGTTCCTACAGGCCCAAAATTAGATCATGCATCACCAGGCCTCTACAAGCACCTGCCAAGGCCTACACTCCTTCAGTTCGACCCTTCATCTCTACAGGGGCCGAACTCGAAAGGTTCAAAGCTTCGCTGCAACAGGCAAAGGACCGGGTCCGGATCCTGTCCTTGCCTAGCTACAAAGAAGACAGGCTCGGCTGCTGCGCCCGAGGGAGCACATCCTTCATCGTCAGAGCCCAGCCAGAGCTGACTGAAGCTCAAATCGCTCGTCGAGCACGCCGCCGTGCGTCATATCGACAAAAGAGACTAGAGAAGCAACGGATCCAGCCTCCTACACTTCAAGTCTCCCACAAATGGGTCGAAAAAGAAAGACCCGACCAAGTTGCTGCCGTCCATATGGTTGGAAAAACCAGAAGACGCCAAAGGTCAGCATAAAAAATCCATGTCCGACGTCCGGTGACCCGTAGCGTCACCAGGACACAAAGACATCCCGAAGAATCTCCTGCCCCTTCAAGCCAAGGACGGGAGAGTAATCCTTCATCAAGCTCTTCATCAAAAAGAATGAGCCCCAGCTCGGTCACCAGGACGATTTCTTCGTTCGAATCCCGAGGGATGAACGTCTTGGCTACAAGTTCTGAGCCACCACCTCAGAATCCACCTCGAGATGATGCGCTCACACGCATCCAGCAGTTGGAAAAAGGCCAGCAGAGGATTGAAACTCTGATGGAAAACCTTCTCCTTGTCGTCCAAAATCAGGCGAACAATGAGCCTCCTCCGAATCATGGCAATAACGAGGAAAATTGTGAAGAAAATGAGTCACGCGCCCTTACCAAAAAGGACGTAGACAGTATCCTCGCCAAAGCTAAAGAAGAGGATATACTCAAAGAGCATGGGATCAAGCCACCATATCCTTTATGGATGGACTCGGTCCCGTTCCCCACAAAATTCAAGCATCCTACTCTCCAAACATATACGGGGAAAGGATCAGCCAGACAGCACGTCATCCACTTCAAGATTTTGACGGGAGCTATCGCGGATCAAGATGCACTCAAGATCCGCCTCTTTGCAAGTACCCTAAAAGGTACGGCCTTCGATTGGTACTCCACTCCACCCTAAAAGGAGACAAGCTTCCTGACCCACTTCCAAGGTGAGGATCATCCTGTTACTATGGCTCAGCTCTGCAGCCTAAAACAGGGAGAGAATGAGTCAACTTATGACTTCATTCACAAGTGGAAAGCAATGGCATACAAATGTTCAGATGTATTGTCACAGGCGTCGCTAGTCGACATCTGCTGAAACAACATGAGAGCCAGAATACGCTCCATGATCATCGGCAACAAATCAAAAAACCTGGGAGAACTCCTGGAAGCTTCTATGGAAGCTGAAATGGTGATTAAAGACCTCAACAGTCAGAAGTCATCAAGAAAAGAGCCAACCGCCATTGCAACCTCTAAACCAAAGAAGAAAGAGGTCCTTAATGTGCAAACCAAGTCAGCTCCTCAGCAACCAAAGAAAGCTGAAAATAGAGCTGCAGGTAAGAGACCTGAACTCTCTGATGCCTTCAAAGAGCGAGTAGAAAAGAAATATCCGTTCGATGAAGACGTTGAAGAAATCTTTGAGGCTCTCCTAGCAAATGGCAAACTCATTTTGCCAGAGCCCAAAAGACCTGGAGACGTTGGCAAAACCAATGATCCTCGGTACTGTCCATACCACCAGATGGTCTTGCATCCTCTCAATCAATGCTTTGTTGTGAGAGAGAAGATAAACGAGATGTGGAAAAACGGAGTCATCACCTTTGACAAAAACTATGGGACTGCCTCCGTCAACATGGTGTCATTTGGACAAACACCAAAATCACCGAAGAAGAAGATCACTACTTCCTTCAAGGTGATAAAAAGAATTCAAACGTTCGAAGTGTTGGTTCCTTACCCGACACCAGACGGACAACCCATATGGGTACATCCCGATCTCCTGGAAGATGAAAACTGGGAGATCGTAAAAACAAAGCCGACGGCTCAACAGCGAAGGCAGGCTAGGAAACATCTCCTCAGGCTCAAACGGCAAGAGAAGACCCAGCCAAAACAAGAAGTCCATGAAAAGGCAGAGGCCTCCTCTACCACTTCACTCGGGGCAACAAAAACGTCCCTTGCAGAGACTTCAAAGGCGGTAAGAAACTTCACTCTCAGTGATTTCATGCCACCTCAATTCAAAAAAGAAGCCATGTAGGGGGCATTATACTCTTGCAACTCGGTAGTTGGATTCTCCATTGATGGATACGAGTCCAGCGACACCGATGATGGATTCGAGCCCAACTACACCGGCGAGTGGGAGGAATCTCTTGAAACAGGAGAGTATCTCTCCGACGAAGAATGGGTTCCTGAAACTCACCTTATGCCAGTAATCTGGTATAACCCCTTGCAACCACAAGGATCCTGGTCTGATGATGAAGAAGACCAAGAGGCTGCACAAGAAGATGCTGTTAACCCAGCACCTGTCATTGCTCCAGTGGAAATCAACTATGTTGAGCCACACGGAGAAGACGAAGAAGAGGATCTGGCTCCCATGCCTGATCTTGAAGAATATGCAAGGATCTTGCAGCATCTCGCTCTAGAACAAGAGTAAGATCGTGTTAACGAGCCTCCTCGCAACCCAGAGCCTGAAGTCCCTGAAGATAATCAGGTACATCCACCCTTAACTCCTGAAAATGGAGAACATTGCTGGATTGACGATCCTCTTACATCCGAGGATGAGTCTGACTCCGAGCAGGCAACATCTCCTATCAGAGCTTCCTGTAATGTAATATATCAGGACTATAGCTCTTCTGAAGCGTCGTCTGATGAGATTACCTATACTCCGACAACGCCTAGCAATGTATTCTCTGGAGCTATCTCGTCTCACGTGACTTTCACAGAGATGACACCCTCTCAGGTTTCTTCTCCTGAGACTGTGACTTCAGGATACACATTCTTCCCGACTGATCATCATGAAGAAAACCCAGATAATGATGCTTGGGATGATGAAATAGTCAACACAGAAGAAAAGCTGCTGGATGCTGTTCAGGACTTGCTCCCGGAAAATGCTCCGTGTAACACAATCACTGAGGATGGCAACTCTGCTGCAGATACAGCCTCAGTGGATGAAAAACGACAGCCTCTTGATCCTGAAGACAATCTTCCAAACGAAGATCCTTCTCAAGAAGCTCTCGAAGTTGGTAGAGGCACCCGCTCTGGCCGGGACTACCACAAGAATTACAACCAATCTTCCTTTACTTATGTAAATCCTTTGGGAAAAGATGTTGTAAGCGCCCCCAGTGGCAAAAACAATGAACATGCAGGCCCCAAGGAGGCTTTCAAGTATCACTTGGTTGAGCACTTCAAACACATACCTGCACGTCTTCACATCCTAGACTTATTGCGAATGTCTCCACGCACTAGTGATAATCTCATCTCAGAATTACAAAAACTGAATGAGGATGTCGACAAACATGCCCCACAAGTCCTCCAATTGAAATGGACTACCGGGTCAAAAACTCAGAAACCTCCTTAAAAGGAGAAAAAGAGAAAAGCGAGGGATCATGCATCCAATGCCTCTCGGTTCAAAAGGCAGCCAGTGCAACCATCGCCTTCACTAAGGAAGACCTCCTACTTGGCGAAGCAAGGCACAACCGACCCCTGTACTTCACAGGGTACATCAAGGAAATGCCTATACACAGAGTTCAGGTCGACCCAGGTTCTGCACTCAACCTCATCTCCACTTCGGCTCTCGAAGAGTTGGGCATCCCACCCAGCAAGCTAAGCCACACATCTGTATCTATCTTTGGATACGATGGGAGCGCTCAAAGGCCTATCGGCAAAATCTGGTTCAAATTGCAAATCGGTGATCTTATCTCTGAGGTCACTGTGTATGCAATAAAAACCCCCTCACGCTACAACATCCTTCTTGGACGTCCTTGGATACACGAGAACGGTGTTGTCCCTTCAACTCTACATCAATGCATCAAGTTCGTCGGCGACGACGGCATGGTACATCGTGTCTTTACGGACAGAAAACCCTTCAAAGGTAAAGAAGTCCACTTCGCAGACTCCCAGATGTATGAAGGAGAAAAAGAAGAAGAGGAAATAGCACCCCCTGCTGAAAATCTCCAGAAAGATAAAGGCAAGGCTCCTCAAAAATCACCGGAAGAAAACAAACCCTCCGGCAAATTAGAAGAGAGTAGTCAATCTCCCTTCCTCATCTCCCTCAAATCTTCAAAACCTTTGGTCATCACAACCAGAGTGAAGAAGGCAAAGCAAAAGCCTGGGGGCAAATTTGTTGTTTCTCTCGTGTCTATCATGCAAGACACAGACTCGGACTCAGAGCCAGAAGACGATGCATCGTCAAGCCAAGCTGACGCTCAGCATGTTCAGCCTGCTCTCACTCCGACGGAGACACCTGCTGATGTAGAAGATCCTACGTCTGCTACCTTTGTTGTTCATACAACATCACCAAAGCAAAAGCCGATCTTCTTCCATAGATCGGATGCTTCTTCATCAAATTCCTTGCTTGAACCCTTCCAAAATGAAGGTATGCCTCAACTATCTCTATATAGTCCTGTGGCACAAGCTATCATGAAGAAAATGGGCTTTGACGCTCAGAACCCAGTGGGTTTGGGAGAAGGCCGCGGTATTCTCACGCCATTGGAGCCCGCCTTGACCAAAAGCCAGCTGGAAGATTAGAGACTCTACGGTCATGTAGAAAAGTCTTCATATGGGTTAGGGTATGATCCCGACACTCCTCTGAGACAGTTGACACAAAAGCTTAAAAGTCGTTTTACCGACCAAGCCTCAACATCTCAAGTCCATAAAGACATCGATCTCCTTGGATATCTCTTTAAAGAGTTACCTGACAAAGATCCAGGAAACTCATCCAATTTGTACGATTTCTCTGATGATAAAGAGGAATCGTCCGATAATACAGACTTGTGCTATTCTGACCCAGAAGAACCCTCGTCTCCAAAAGAAATACCATACTCAACAGGCGATTGGGACTATCTCATAGCAAGCCTTGAGGAGATCACCAATCAAGAAAATCCATGGAAAGGAACAGAGCCTTGGTCTGGTAATGCAGTTGAAACTCCAGAAGGTTTCGTTGAGTTGGAAGCCTCCGAAAATATTGTGGAGGAACCACCTTCGAACCTTTCGACAGAAGATCATGTTCAAAAGATAAACTTGGGAACACCTGATAACCCACGTCCTGTATTCATAAGCAAGAATATAAAGGATGATGAGTTACCCGAGTATATCGTTTTTCTTCGTGAGTTCGTTGATTGCTTTGCATGATCCTACGCTGAAATGCCTGGTTTAGACCCCAAAGTAGCAGTCCACAAACTCAATCTTCAAGAAGAAATCAAGCCTGTCAAACAAGGCCAAAGAAGATTCCATCCAGATGTGATGGATAAAATTGAACAAGAAGTTCAAAAACTCAAAAGCGTTGGCTTCATCCGTGAGGAACAACATCCAGAGTGGTTGGCCAATATTGTCCCTGTGACAAAGAAAACTGGGCAGATCAGAGTCTGTATTGACTATAGAGACTTGAATGGCGCTTGCCCTAAAGATGAATTCCCGCTCCCCATACCGGAGGTGATGATTGACAATACCTGCGGATTCGAGCGAATGACATTCATGGATGGCTTCTCTGGTTACAATCAGATAAAGATGCATCCCGAGGATGGAAAACACACTTCATTTCGGACTCCATTTGGTGTGTATTGCTACACTGTCATGCCATTTGGTCTGAAAAATGCTGGTGCCACATATCAGAGGGCTATGATGAAAATATTCCAAGATATGCAGCACAAGACGGTCGAATGTTACGTTGATGACCTCGCCGTCAAAAGCAGAAGAAAAGAAGACCATCTCAAAGATCTTCGGGAAGTCTTCCTCCGACTCCGCAAACACAAACTGCGGATGAATCCTCTAAAATGCTTCTTCGGCGTCTCGTCGGGTAAGTTTCTCGGATTCCTTGTTCGGAAAGCTGGAATAGAACTTGACCCCATAAAAGTCAAGGCTATTCTAGAAATGCCCTCTCCAAGAACCTTGAGAGAACTAAAAGGGCTCCAAGGGAGATTGGCCTACATCAGACGGTTCATCTCCAATCTTTCGGGGAAATGCCGTCCATTCTCTCGATTGATGAAAAAGGGTGTAGACTTTGTCTGGGATGCCGACTGTGAAGCCGCATTTCAAGATATCAAGTCATACCTGACCAAACCTCCAGTGTTAGCTGCCCCTGCCACTGGAAAACCATTCATCTTGTACACAAGAGCCCTTGATCACTCTCTGGGTGCTCTGCTTGCACAAGAAAATGATGAAAGAAAAGAAGCTGCTCTATACTACCTCAGCCGCATGCTAGTGGGTGCAGAGCATCGCTACTCCCCAGTCGAAAAGGAATGCCTTGCAGTGATGTTTGCCGTACAAAAGCTACGTCACTACTTGCTTTCCAACACAGTCTACCTGGTCTCGAGGATCAACCTCTTGAAGGTCCTTGTCACGAAGGCCGGTTCTCTCAATGCCCGACTGGCAAAATGGTCCATCCTTCTATCACAATTTGATATTAGGTATGTGCCACAAAAAGCAATCAAAGGCCAAGCTCTAGCAGACTTTCTCGCAGAGCATCCATTGCCTAAAGATTCTCCACTCAGAGATGATCTCCCTGACGAACCTGTCTACAACGTGGAGACTTCCTCACCAAATGCCTCCTGGGACATGTACTTTGACGGTGCAACCAGGACAAATGAAAAAAGAAAGCTGATCTCAGGAGTTGGCATCCTCTTTGTTAGCCCTGACAAATACATGATTCCACACGCTTTCTCGCTACTGGAACCATGCACAAACAATGCAGCTGAATACCAAGCTCTGATCCTAGGATTGGAACTCGCCATCGAATCCGGTATCACTATGCTGGAAGTCTTTGGAGACTCTCAACTGATCGTCAACCAGATGAATCAGATATATGAAGTCAAGAAGCCCGATCTGCTGCCTTATTACAACAAGGCGCAATCGCTTCTGCAAAAGTTTGACATCTGTCACATCACCCACATTCGTAGAGGTGAAAACATCCGTGCAGATGCCCTGGCCGGACTTGCCGCATCAATGGCGATCCAGGAAGGGGAAAGCATGCAAATTACAGTGTGTGAGAGAAAGATCCTCCCTCCTCTTAACACACACCAAGCAGTTGCTGAATGCCACCAAGTGGTTGGAAGTCGGATCTCTATCCTTCAAACTTCAATCGGCGACTGGAGGGATCCGTTCATTGATTACACTATGTTCGGAATCCTACCTGAAGATCCAAAAGAACGGGTAAGCATTCAAAGGCGAGCCCCAAACTTTCATTTGGATATTCTTTCAAAAATCCTTTACAGGAAATCCTTCAATGGACTACTCTTACGCTGCTTGTCACAACAAGAAGCCGAAGAAACACTCAAAGAAGTTCACGCTGGTCTTTGTGGAGCTCATCAGGCTGGTCCCAAGCTCTACGACCAAATCAAAAGGTTGGGTTACTACTGGCCTACCATGGTACCCGACGCAATGCAATTTGCTAAGCGCTGCCAACAATGCCAAGTTCACGGAGACTACATTCACATGCCTCCAGAATGGCTGCATCCTACAGCAATCTCATGGCCTTTTGAAGCATGGGGCATGGACATCATAGGCCCTATCTCTCCCCCTTCAAGCAAAGGTCATCGCTTCATCTTCGCCGCAACGGATTATTTTTCCAAGTGGTCAGAAGCATTTGCGTTCAACGAAATGAAGACCTCATCAGTCCTTCAATTCCTACGTACCAACATCATTTGTCGTTTCGGCATACCTAAAAGATTCGTCCATGATAACGGACCACAATTCCGGGATCATCGATTCTACAGGTTCTGCGACAAATACAAAATTCAAAGCTGTCCTTCGACTCCATACAATCCGGCAGCAAACGGATTAGCAGAAGCCTTCAACAAGACACTCTGCAAAATCCTCAAGAAAATGGTCTCTAGTCACAAAAGAGACTGGAGCGATAAATTGTCTGAAGCTTTGTGGGCCTATCGAACCACCGTTCGAGGACCAACCCGTAGCACACCATTCTCCTTGGTCTATGGATGCGAAGCTGTCATGCCCCTAGAGGTACAAATTCCTTCTCTGAGGGTATCTCTACAAAATGACATGACTCAAGAAAGCAATGTCAAATTGCGACTCCATGAGCTGGACAATCTCGACGAGAGACGGCTCGAAGCTCGACAAAGCATTGAACTTTACCAAGCACGCATGGCAGGATCTTTTGACAAAAAGGTCAGACAACGCGCCTACAAAAAGGGTGACTTGGTTCTTGCGGTAAAAAGACCAATGGTCTTCGCTCACAAGTCCAAAGGCAAGTTTGAGCCAAAATGGGAGGGACCCTACGTCATCGACAAGGTCTTCTCCAACGGCGCATATGCCCTCCTAAACATGGAAGGCGACAGATGTATGCTGCCCATCAATGGCAAGTTCTTGAAGCGGTACTACCCTTGAAGACTTACCCAACTGGGTAAGAGCAATGCCTGTATGGCCAAAACCTGTTCTCAGGTACTCGCTCGTCAAACCCACTCTCTTTAGAATTTTCATATAAAATGTCAAAATTTCTAGAGATTCAAAAACAATGCTTACTTTCATCGTTTCATTGTTCAAAAACAAAAAAAATCGAAGTTTAGGAGCCTCTCCCTGACTTGACCAAAACTTTCGATCCTTGAACCAAAATTCATGATTTGAAACAAAAATCCGGATTCAGGGATTTCCACCCTAGTCCACCTTACCTTTTACCGCCAAATGGTTCTAGGTCAAAATTTACGACCCTCGTGTCTTTAAACAAAAAAAAATGGTTTTTCAAAAATCGTGGGGAAACGACATCAAAGTCAGTACCCGCAAAACAAAAATTTTGAAAAAAAAGCAAGGATGCGACATTCCATCGATACTTGCACCCAAAATCGCAGGGAAGCGACATTTCGTCGATACTTGCAAAATCCAAAAACCGTGGAGAAGCAACAAACTAGTTGATATCCACAACCCAATTTCAAAAATCGTGGAGATGTAACATACCAGTTGCTATCCACAACCCAAAATTACAAATGGTTCGAGAAAACCTCAAATTTCAAAAATCGCGGAGAAACGACATCAAGTCAGTACCCGTAAAACCAAAAGTTTTGGGAAAAGTAGGGAAGCGACGCTTAGTCGGTATTTGCACCCCAATTCGCGAGGAAGCGACATTCCATCGATACTTGCAAAACCTAACCCGCGAGGAAGTGACATTCCATCAATACTCGCAAAACCGAATGAGCAAGGAAGCGACATTCCATCGATACTTGCAAGACCATTCAGCGGGGAGGCGACATTTAGTCGATACCTGCATTTTGAAAACCAAAACTCGGCTATAAATGCCAAAATCTGGCTATAAATGCCAAAACAAAAATTTCCAGCTATAAACGCCAAAATCGGCTTTCATGCCAATAAAACAAAACTTGGTTTTCAAAAAACTCGGCTACAAATGCCACAAAAAAAAAAAGCCTGACTCTCATGTCAAAACCGGCTATAAATGCCACAAATTGGCTATCAATGCCACCAAACCGGCTATAAATGCCACAAATTGGCTATCAATGCCACCAAACCGGCTATAAATGCCACCAATTGGCTATCAATGCCACCAAACTGGCTGTAAATGCCACAAAAATCCGGCTTTCATGCCAAATTCGTTTCCCCTACCAAAACAACCATTTGACAAAAGATTTTCACAAAATGACAAAGCTTTTGATCAAATCCCATTTAGCAATTGCTTTCATCACAAAAAGATTTGAGTGAGCGTAGGGAAAACAAAAAAAAAACAAAAACAAAAAAAAGGAAAGTGTTCATAAGCACTACAAAAAAAGAAGAGTACCAAAAAATACATGTGGTACCAAAAAAAAAAAAAAAAAGAAAGTGTTCACAAGCACTACAAAAAAAAAAAAGAGTACCCAAAAAAAAATATATATACATGTGGTACCAAAAAAAAGAAGAATAGTTTCTGCTACAAAAAATCAGGAGCTCAGCCAAAAATGGTCTCCAGCCAAAGCTTCAGCTCCTCAAGCAAACTTTTGGCATCAGCCGTCAGAGTTTCCAAGGCACGCTTCTTCAGGAACTTGCCATGAGATGCTGGCGAATGCCGTAACCCTTCTTTTACACCGGGAAGCTTTTCCCCAGCAGTTTGCCATTGCTCGTTTTCTAGAGTCCTCCTCTCAAGAACTTGACCAGCATCTGCAACCCTGCGAATCAGAGTACTCTCCCTGTCACGAGCCTCTGTTATAGCAGTCCACTTAGCATCAACTTGTGCCTTCAAATGCTCGAGATGCTTCCTGGCCATTTCGACCTCTCCATCAAGGATGTCAAGGTCGCGCTTTAATCCAAGGATGACTAGCTCTTCCTTATTCTTCTCTCGGACTACCTGCTTCCTGCTCTATGTAGCCTCATTCAGGTCGGACTTAGCCTTATCAGCAGGGTCCAAGAACTTCTCCTTGAAGAATTGGTCGTCAGGGAAATCCATGGTCTCAAACCACTTGTCACCCAGTGCAATGATCCTATCAACGATCGCCCTGGCACCTGTGACATCCAGACCAACCTCTTCGGTATCAGTGAGAATCTCCTGTACATGTGGGATCATGCCAAATCCTGCCTCCAAGTGTCCAGAAAGGAGAGTCTTGATCAGAGAACTCAAAACCCGAGCCAGCACCTTCTTCGCAAATTGAAGAGACGAACTGGATGAAGATTCACCCTTCTCCGTTGATCGGCTGCTCATGTCATGTCCCATTGGAAGAGTAACAAAAGAACTCTTTCCACTTGGAGCCACTGGAGAAGGAATCTCAGCACGAGGTATCTTCTCTATCGCGTCAGAACTGGTTGTAGGAGTCTCTACCTCCGGATCAACCTCTGGCATCCCTTGCTCTGGTTCTGAAGAAAGCGATGGACTCTCTTCTGTCACTTCAAAACCTGCAAATGAAACACAAAGAGGTGTGAATATGATCCTGTTAAAAAAAATCATCAGGGTCATCACTACAAAGTACCTTCTTCGACGACTGGCGGAACACTCTCTTCCTCCATGAACTCATCGGAAGCATCATCAACATTTGCGTCCATTGATGGTTCAAAGTCATCGGAATCCTGTGGCAAGTCAGCTGACAAGAAAAATGTTAGCAAATCAAGTCGCAGGCCAAAAAAAAAAAAAAGAGAAAGCGAAAGAAGTTATACCATTTGGAGATTCTGGAATCATTCCAGAGTCCCTCAGTTCTTCTTCAGATGCCATAACCGGCTCCATCACCGCCTCATCGGTCGGAACCTCAGGCATCGCCAAGTCTTCATCCTCCGCTAAAAAAAAAAAAAAGCAGCAGCAGGGTGAGAAAACAAATCAGAACATGGAAAGCCCCATGAAAGAAGTAGAAAACGAAAAAGGAAGAATCATACCTTCACCAATGGTCTCTTCCCCATGACTCCTCTTCTCTGGAGGCTCGTCGACAGCCTCTGGCACCTCCTCGTTGATGGTAAGAGGGATTTCCATGTCAGGAGAGTCCTCATGTGGCCCTCGCTGTGATGATGACTCCTCCTCTTCTTACCTCTACGGGTTCGCTTCCTAGAAGAACCCGCCCCACTATCAGAGTCAGGTTTCTCACTTGGCTCCTCACTGGAAGGACTGCTCTCGCCAGTAGACTCCGCGGAAGTTCGCCTCTGTGCCGCTTGCATCCAAGCGTCGAGCTTAGCTTCCTCCTGTTCTAGCTGCTCCAAAGCCTCATCAGGTACTTCCCGAACAGCTTCAGAACCAATGGCGCCCTGGTCACCGAGAAAGCCTATCTTATGCTTCTCTCCAGAAAGGAAGGCCCAAACTTCCTCTCACTGGACGCCATCCGACTTTCCAGTACCTTTCCCCGAAGACAGCTTTATACCAAGCTCCTTCTTGGAAAGCCCCCGATATGCCAAAAAGCTCTCCGCGAACCACTTCGTGAAGCCGGCAGTTCGGAAAGTCGACAGCTCAGGATAAGAAATCGTGGGAGTAGTGTCTTCAGCACTATAAAAAGCCCATGCATTTCTGCCATCCTGCAAACCCCCAAAACGCTTCACCATACTCGAAGGCGCTCCAACAACGCCTTGAGAGAAGCCCAATTGAAGCGCAAAGCGAGAAGGTACATACGGCTGGATGTCGACGAAAAGATGTCTGCGGTACACCATCGTGCCGACTCGTATGCTGAAAAGCCACTCCTTCTCTGCATTGGTCAAAGGGTAATGCCTTCCCGACCCTGCTCTGGTAGAGTCTCGGGAGGCACCAAAATCAAAAGCCTTCTTCCGCAACTCCGGAGAAAGCTTCAATGAAGACTGCCCCATCTCGACGTCCCTGAACCGTCGGATCCTCATGCGGGCAAACAAAAGTGATTCAGATACGGCTTTTCCCTTAGCCAATCGAATCATCAGAGGATCATCATCCTGTGCAGTACCCAGCTGGTGGAAGCCAGGACAGTGGTATACAAACCACGAATAAAAGATATGGGCTGAAAACAGCCTATTCATAGGGAGCCCAAGCCGAACCAAGAAAGCAGCAGCCTGCAGTTCGGTACACAAGTAAGAGTAAAGAGCAGGCACCAAAGCAAGCCGCTCTCCAAACGCCATCTGACAAGCCGGAAAAATACAATGCGGCCTGATGTGCGTCCCATCTCCACCAGCAAACACAGCCTCACCTAGCCAATAAGTGAGGTAAACAGCAAGATCTCTCCGCAGTGCAATGTCAGAACAAATGACATCTGTGCTCGCGAAGAAACCCTTCAACTCTTCCTGCATGGCCGAAGTCTTCTTCCTGTCTTCCCGGGTCATGCTATCAGAAGACTCTTTGCTGTCAAAGAAGTTGAAGAATGAAGAGCCATAACTCTTCCAACTGCTGGATCTCACTTTCGAGCCCTCCTTAAAAAAATCATAGAAGGCGACGAGCTGAAAGTATAGGAGCCTGAACTCCTCTGACTGCTCCTCAAGGACGCTGTCAATCGGTATGAACTCCTCATAGAGTTTGCCAAGGATGGGCAATCCAGTAATAGCACTCAACTCCTTTAGAGAAAAACCAATCTCACCGTTCGTGACAAAGAAGGTATTGGTTTGAGGGAGGAAAGACTCCAACATAGCCATGAAGGTATCATCGGAAAAAGTCACGGTCTCCCTAAAAGCGCGGACCGTGTCAAAAATCCCGGCTTCCTTCAAAACGGCGCCCCCAATCAGCAAGGTGTGGTCAGTCCATGACTTCCAATCGGAGTCAGCATTGAAACGGCCACGAAGTCGAAAAGGCTTCACCCAAGTACTGCCGTCACCGCTGAAAACGCCAAGGCCCACCGGTCTCAAATCGACCGACGGATAATCAGAGCCCTGGTAGCCGCTGGCTGGCATCAACACGTCCATACGGACAGGTGGCTTCTCTGCAAAACCGGAAGGTCCACCAACAAAAACCCCGGTCTTGATCACACTGGTCCTCTTCACCCAGCTCGGAGGATCTTCCCTCTTAGGGCACGTGGGAGAAAGGCTCAGGATCGAGATGGTCCGATCAAAAGATGACCGGGTAGAAATAGTTCTCTCCTCACCATCCGCTGTGTAAGAGAACTGAAAACATCTCCTTTGGTATGTCAAGTCGTCAAGGACTGCATCTCCAAAGAAGAAGGTAGGCTTGGGCAAAACCCTCAGATCGTCCATAACCCAAGGACGGCTGCTTACCATGATCTTATAGAACTCCTCATCCTTGAGAGCGATCAATCGCTGTCTCATCTCATCGCGATTGAGGGAATCGTACTCTTCCAAGTTCTTCTCAACAAACTGGACCTTCTCCCAGGCCTGCTGAACGGCCACATTAGAAGATCTGGTGGATCGACGAGGTACGCTTGTAGCAGGCTCTTTACCCTTGTTCGTTCTGGAGGAACCACTTGCAAAGGTTAGAAAAGAAAAAAAAAAGATCATCATCAAAATGACAGAATTTCGCTAAAAGCAAATCTGGCGAAATTTTGGCATGGTTCCGGGGCAATTCCGAAGAAAAGGGAAATACCCCGAAAGAAACAGAAAGTTTTGAAGATGGGCTCAACATCGCTGCGAGCTCCGAAACTACAAACTTTCAAAACCTCAAAATCTCCGCAAAATCAAGAAGGGCTCAACATCGCTGCGAGCTCCAAATTCCCAAATTTGCAAAGATTTTCAGGTATGCTATCATGCTCAATCTACAAAAAGTACATGCATGAACATCTAGATTTGCATAAAAAACGCATTATCATGATGAGCAAAAAAAAAAAAAAGAAACTTTCTCAAAAAAAAAAAAAAAAAAAAAGAGAAAAGAGACACACGTGAAAAAAAAAAAAAAAAACAGAAATCACGTGGAAAAGAAAAGAAAAAAAAAGAGAAGAAGAATAGAAAGAAAAGAAAGAAAAAAAAAAGAAGAGAAACTTTCTTTTTTAACCATCCTATTCTCTACATAAAGTTTTCTTGAAAGAAAAAGAGAGAAAACTTACTTGAAGCCATTGATGGAGAAGAAGAAGGAAAAAGCTTGAAGATCCTTGAAGAAGAAGAACTCTTGGTCTTGGAGCTCTCTTGAGATTGTTGCAAAAGAAAGCAATAAGAGCAAGAGATCCTACCTTCCTTTGCTTTTATAGGAGAGAGCAAATCAAAGAAGGAAACAAAGAAGAAAGGTAAGTGTTACTAATTAGTAACCTTACCAAAAGAGAAGGAATTAGAAAGATTCTTTCCCAAAAAGAAAGATGTCTTTGAGAGATTTTCTCCCAAAATCAATCAATGAGAGATTCTCTCCAACAAAATAGGATATTGAAGATTCTTTCCCAAAAAGAAAGATACCTTGAGATATTCTCTCCCAAATTAAGGGAATATGAGAGATTCTCTCCCATAGAGCTATTTTTAGATATTCTCTATCCAAATGAGATATCTTTAGATATTCTTTACAAAAATGGCCCCACATGTGATCTAAGCCATCCTAAAAAGCTTAAGGTCCCATGGGTTAGCCCATATGAGCCAAGTTTGACCACCTAGGCACTAAAAAAAAAAAAAGAAAAAAAGATGGGCTTTTAGTCAGGAAAAAATCCCTCTTACCAAGAGCATACAATAATGGTTCCATGCCTCTTTTGAGTTGATTGAACCATACAAAAAAATTCCAAGCCCCATGAGCTTCATAAACCATCCAGCCTCATAAACCAAATTGAGCCAAAATATTGAAATTGACATTCTACAAAAATCCAAACCACTCCAATGGACCCACACAGTCCCAAAGAGTGACCAAAAACCAAAGCCTGGTCCCCTAACTTGCCACATACAGCTTGTTAGGTCACAAGATCAAAACCAAAATCCGACCCCCTAACCTGCCACATACAGCTTGTTAGGTCACAAGGTCAAGAACAAAAGCCCAAATCCACATCCCTGATGTCATCTTCAAAACTTTGCCTCGAGATGGTACTTGATTCCTTTCATTTACTATAAAATTCCCCTGGAAGCTCAAAGGCTACTCTACCAAAGGAAAGATTGCTCAAAGACTCTTGGTCAAGACACAAGCTCTCCTTCAAAAATCTCTTCGAGGCACATCGACTACAAAAGTCAAGCAACTCGTAGCTGTACCTCGAGGGGGCATTTGTTGACACAAAAAATGTCACTTTGCCTCTTCAACATCAAGAAAGCTGCATGAAGTCGCAACCTGCCATAAATAGGCAATGCAATTTCTCCAAAAAATCAAATCTTGTCAGAATCAAACAAAAACTGCAAGATCCTTCAAGATAGCCAAGAGAAGAGTACACATGAAGTTTCGGGCCATTTCGACAACATTTGGCCTAACTTCACTTCTCCGACAGCTAAACGGGAGCTCTCAGCGGCGACATCATCGGAGACGTCAAAACTTCGATCAGAGCCTACAGATGACTCCAGCATGTCTCAAAAGGGCTCCATGCCAAATTTCAAGTCAAACCGACAACGTTTGACCCTCCATCAATGCTCGAGCAGCAAAATCAAGCCTCCCGGCGGCGGGAACCACCGAAGTCTTCTCTCATCAAACCAAGTGCATGAGTGGCTTCAACATGCTTCCAAAAGGCTGCACGTCAAATTTCAGGTCATTCTGACAACGTTTGACCAGGTTTCGATGCTCCGAGAGAAAATCAAGCCTACCGGCGGCGGAGCAACCCGGGACCATGACATCCAAAACGGAGCCCATGGAACGTCTCAAAATGACTCCAGTAGGCTCCCCGTCAAATTTCAGGTCAATCGGACATCGTTTGGCCACATATCAAAGCTCGGCATTTTCCCTGCAGCAAAATCAAGTGAAGCATCGACGGGACCCCAAACGGCTTTAAAACTCAAACAAAAGCCTATGGTTGGTCTTATTTATTGCTCAGGAGGCTTCACCTCAAATTTCAGGTCATTCCGACATCGTTTGACCAAGTTTCAGCTTCTGGCGGAAAATCAGCAGCTCTACGCGACAAAGTCTTCGGCTTTCCCGGAAAATTGGAAACTTTGCACTCTAAAAATGCAAGGATTCTCATCAGGTTTTCTACAGGAAAATCAAGCCAATAAATGAGAAGAAATGTCAGGAAAAATACAGAAGAAAACGGCGACGAAAAAGACCACAAAATGGACAAAAAACAGGGGAAAAACCCCCAGGGTCGCAGCCTGCGACCATGGCCCAGGGTCGCCGGCGACCATGGCCCATGGTCGCCGGCGACCATGGAAGTCCAGGTCACCGGATTTTTCGCCGGTGACCCGTTTTTCCATCATTTTTCGCGTTTCACGCACTTTGGCCCTTGTGGTTTCCTGAAAATGTGATTTTTAGTGCTTGAAATTGACTCATGTCCGCCGACATCCGTCAAAATCACGGGTCAACCTCCAAAAGTATCAAAATCAACATTGATCGCCAACCGGTCGACCAAAAAAGTGTACTTTCCGCCCGATCGATCGAAAAATCGACAGGACAGATGTCACCGGCCCGCTCTTAGCTATCACTGTCTGAAGTTACATGTTCATCCGATGTCGATCAGCATGAAGATCCACCGATGATCATCGCCAGAAGAATTCCAGAAGACACGGCACGGCCCGCGACTCTTCGACTGCTCGGTGACCAATTAATGTGGTTAATTGACTAGCTTTATTGCAGTCATTAATTCATTTCTTTGGACGGCCCAATCAGAAGCAAGCATTTGGGAGTTACAAGTCAATTGATTCATGGCATTTAACCCATGAAACTCCTCCCATTATGGTAATTAAGGTGATTAAAAGCCCTTAATCTCCATCGGCCAATCAGATTCAAGGAAAAAGGAGTTACAAAATCAAAGAAATAAATCTTGTAACTCCTCCCATTAAAGCCATTAAAGCCCATAAACTCTCCTAAATGGCTACCAAAAGCCTATAAATAGGAGAGCATTCCATTGAAATCAGGATCAGAAAAAAAGAGATCGGATCGGAAGAGAGCGGAAAGAATCCAGAGAAAGAAAAAGAGAGAAAAACTCTGCTGAAGTTCTGCACCGGCCACCACTACAAGGTGACAAAAGTCCCTTGGGGGGCACCCCCCCCAAGGTCCTTGCCATCTCCCGCTGCCTCCAATGGCTTAGACGTGGCTTTTCAGCCCGTCTACTTAGCTTTTTATTGGACATAGACCTTCTCTTGGTCTTTGTCCTCTAAAAACCTGAGGTTATAGCCAAGCCAAGCGAATCAAGAGCATCTTCTGTTCTCATTTGCATGGATGATGGCGAAGCCCATACATGGCTTGCGACCGTCAATCTGAACGAGTCCCCCACAATCTCCTAAGAAGTTAGATCCTCCTTTTCTTGCTTTTCATTGTAGTTTGTATTTTTCTAAAAGAGACAAAAATCACAACTCTTGTCTTTCATTATTGATGAGAATTGTAAATCGGCTATAAATGCCAAACAAAATCGCCTTTCACGGCAAACCAAGAAAATGTCTATTTTCTTAAATATTTGTGCAATGGAAAACTTGAAAGAAGTTGATTTCCTTTTTACTTGCGAAGGTTGATCTCCGGATTACCATTTGCAATTCCAAGTAAAATAGAAAATCTGGCACACCCACACAAAGAAATGTTGATGCACGCTTCAGGCCCGCCAGGGCGCGAAAGGGCCGGACCCGACGGACTCCCACGTTCCGCCGACCCCGGTAGCCGCCCCACGGCGCCTCGGAGCGCGTTCCATCTGGTCCTATGTCCAATAAAAAGCTAAGTAGACGGGCTGAAAAGCCATGTCTAAGCCATTGGAGGCAGCGGGAGAAGGCAAGGACCTTGGGGGGGAGTACCCCCCAAGGGACTTTTTGTTACCTTGTAGTGGTGCTCGGTGCAGAACTTCAGCAGAGTTTTCTCTCTTTCTCTAGACTCTGTCTGTCTGGAATTCGGGATTCTCTGGATACGAGCTCTGGATTCTTTTTTTCTCTCTTTTTTCCGATCTCCTTTTTTCTTGGAAAGCTCTCCTATTTATAGGCTCTTGGTAGCCATTAGGAGAGTTTATGGGCTTTAATGGCTTTAATGGGAGGAGTTACAAGATTTATTTCTTGATTTTGTAACTCCTTTTTCCTTGAATCTGATTGGCCGATGGAGATTAAGGGCTTTTAATCACCTTAATTACCATAATGGGAGGAGTTTCATGGCTTGAATGCCATGACTTAATTGATTTGTAACTCCTGGATGCTTGCTTCTGATTGGGCCGTCCAAAGAAATGAATTAATGACTGCAATAAAGCTAGTCAATTAACTGCATTAAATGGTTGCCGAGCAGTTGAAGAGTCGCGGGCCGCGCCGCGTCTTTTGGGATTCTTTTGGAGATGATCACCGATGGATCTACATGCTGATAGACATCGGATGAACATGTAACTTCAGACATTGATAGCTAGCAGCGGGCCGGTGACATCTGTCTTGTAGATTTCTCGATCGGTCAGATAGAAAGAGCACTTTTTAGGTCAACCGGTCGGCGATCTTGGAGCGATCAATGATGATTTTATGCTTTTGACGGCGGATCTGAGATGTCGTCGGATATGAGTCAATTTCAAGCACTAAAAATCACATTTTCAGGAAACCACAGAGGCCAAAGTGCGCGAAACGCAAAAATGGACGGAAAAACGGGTCACCGGCGAAAAATCGGGTGACCCGGACTTCCATGGTCACCGGCGACCATGGGCCAGGGTCGCTGGCGACCATGGGCCAGGGTCGCCGGCGACCCTGGGGGTTTTTCTCCCCTTTTTGGTCTGTTTTGCGGTCTTTTTCGTCGCCGTTTTCTTTTGTATTTTTCCTGACATTTCTTCTCATTTATTGGCTTGATTTCCCTGTAGAAAACCTGATGAGAATCCTTGCATTTTTAGAGTGCAAAGTTTCCAATTTTCCGGGAAAGCCGAAGACTTTGTCGCGTAGAGCTGCTGATTTTCCGCCAGAAGCTGAAACTTGGTCAAACGATGTCGGAATGACCTGAAATTTGAGGTGAAGCCTCCTGAGCAATAAATAAGACCAACCATAGGCTTTTGTTTGAGTTTCGAAGCCGTTTGGGGTCCCGTCGCTAGTAGACTTGATTTTGCCGCGAGGGAGATGCCGCGCGTTGATGTGCGGTCAAACGATGTCTGATTGACCTGAAATTTGACAGGGAACCTATTGGAGTCATTTTGAGATGATCTACAGGCTCTGTCTTGGAAACCATGGTCCCGGGGAGCTCCGCCGCCGGTAGGCTTGATTTTCTTTCGGAGCGTCAAAACCTGGTCAAACGTTGTCGGAATGACCTGAAATTCGACGTGCAGCCTTTTGGAAGCATGTTGAAGCCACTCATGCACTTGGTTTGATGAGCGAAGACTTCGATGGTTCCCGTCGCCGGGAGGCTTGATTTTGCTGCTCGAGCATTGATGGAGGGTCAAACGTTGTCGGTTTGACTTGAAATTTGGCATGGAGCCCTTTTGAGACATGCTGGAGTCATCCGTAGGCTCTGTTCGAAGTTTTGACGTCTTCGATGATGTCGCCGCCTGGAGCGCCAATTTAGCTGTCGGAGAAGCGAAGTTAGGCCAAATGATTCTGAAATGGCCCGAAACTCCTTGTGTACTCCTCCCTTGGCTGTCTTGAAGGATCTTGCAGTTTTTGTTTGATTCTGACAAGATTTGATTTTTTAGAGAAGTTGCATTGTCTATTTATGGCAGGTTGCGACTTCATGCAGCTTTCTTGATGTTGAAGAGGCAAAGTGACATTTTTGGTGTCAACAATGAGGTTTATGCAATTTCAAAATGTTCATGCAATTTTTTTTGTTTGATGCATCAAGATAGAAGGCTAGAGTTTCTAGGTCAAGTCAACATGATTTTTGACTTGGACAAAGTTTAATTGATTTTGACCAAATTGGGTTGGAATTGGTCAAACTTTGGTCAAGGGTTCCTAGCATCTAATGTATGATGATGTTCTTTGATGCATGGTTTTTAGTAAATTGACTTGGAAGCATGGTGATGCATACCTGAAAATCTTTTGCAAGTATTGGGATTTGGAGCTCGCGGTGATGTTGAGCCCTTTCTAGGTCTTGCAGGATTTTGAGGAGTTTTGCAAGTTTTTGGATTTTGGAGCTCGCAGCAATGTTGAGCCCTTTTCTAATTTTGTGGAGATTTGATGAGATTGGCTCGTTCTCGCAGCAATGTTTGAGTTCGAACCTTCTTTAAGAATCGCTGACTGCTATGAGCTTGCAGCGATGTTGAGCTCATCTTCAGGCTTTCTATCTTTTTCGGGGTGTTTCCCTTTTTTTTTGTAATTGCCCCGGAACCATGTCAAAATTTCGCTAGAATTTTTTTTTGTAGCAAAACTCTATCATTTTGATGATGATTGATCTTTTCTTTTCCATCCTTTACAGGTAGTTCTTCCAGAACGAACAAGGGTAAGGGGCCCGTTACTGACGCACCTCGTCGGTCTGCTAGATCTTCCAATGCGGCTGTTCAGTAGGCCTGGGAGAAGGCCTAATTTGTTGAGAAGAACTAGGAAGAATGTGATTCCCTCAACTGTGATGAGATGAGACAGCGATTGATCGCTCTCAAAGATGAGAAATTCTACAAGATCGCGGTAAGCAGCCGTCCTTGGGTTACGGACGATCCGAGCATTGTGCCCAAGCCTACCTTCTTCTTCGGTGATGCAGTCCCTGACGACTTGACATACCAAAGGAGATGTTTTTAGTTCTCTTACACAGCAGATGGTGAGGAGAGAACTATTTCTACCCGGTCGATCTTCAATCGCACCATTTCGATTATGAGCCTTTCTCCCACATGCCCTAAGAGGGAGGATCCTTCGAGCTGGGTGAAGAGGACTAGTGTGATCAAGACCGGGGTTTTTGTCGGCGGCCCTTCCGGTTTTGGAAAGAAGTCGCATGTCCGTATGGACATGTTGATGCCAGCCAGTGGCTACCAAGGTTCTGACAATTCGTCGGTCGATTTGAGACCAGTGGGCCTTGGCATTTTTCGGGGTGAATGCAGCAATTGGGTGAAGCCTTTTCGACTTCGTGGCCATTTTAGTGCTGACTCAAGCTGGGAATCATGGACTGATCACACCCTGAAGGTTGGTGGGACCATTCTACGGAAAGCCGAGATTTTTGACGCGGTTTACGGTTTTCGGCAAACCGTGGTTTTCTCCGATGAGGCTTTCATGGCCATGCTGGAGTCATTCCTTCCACAAACCAACACCTTCATTGTTACGAATGGTGAGATTGGTTTTTCTTTGAAGGAATTGAGCGCCATCACAGGGCTGCCTATCCTCAGCAAACTCTATGAGGAGTTCATGCCTATCGACAACGTCCTTGAGGAGCAGTCTGAGGAGTTCAGGCTTTTATACTTTCAATTCGTCGCTTTCTATGACTTTTTGAAGGAGAAGGAGGGCTCGAAAGTCAGATGCAGCAGTTGGAGGAGTTGTAGCTCCAACTTTTTTGACTGCGGGGAGTCTTCTAAAAGTATGGCTCAGGATGCTAGGGCTAAAGCCTCAAGTTTGAAGAGGATCTCTGCCATGCGAAAAGATTTGAGGGAGTTCTTCGCAAGCACAGGCGCCATTTATCCTGACATTGCATTGCGAAGAGATCTCGCTATTTACCTCACTTATTGGTTGGGTGAGACTGTTTTTGCTGGAGGAGATGGAACGCACATCAGGCCGCATTGTGTTTTTCCGGCTTGTCAGATGGCATTCGGAGAGCGGCTGGCTTTGGTGCCTGCTCTTTACTCCTACTTGTGTACCAAACTGCAGGCTGTTGCGTTCTTGGTTCGGCTTGGGCTCCCTATGAACAGGGTATTTTCAGCCCATATCTTCTATTCGTGGTATGTATACCACTGTCCTAGCTTCCATCAGTTGGGAGTTACACAGGACGAAGATCCTTTTATGATTCGTTTGGCTAGAGGGACAGCCATTTCCGAATCTCTTTTGTCTGCCCGTTTGAGAATTCGACGGTTTAGGGACGTCGAGATTGGGCAGTCTTCAGTGAAGCTTTCTCCGGGTCTGCGGAAGAAGGCTTTTGATTTTGGTATCTCCCGTGATTCGACCAGGGCAGGGTCGGGAAGACACTATGCTTTGACAAACGCATAGAAGAGATGGCTTTTCAACATACGGGTTGGTACGGTGGTGTACCTCAGACATCTTTTTGTTGATATCCAGCCGTATGTCCCTCCGCGTTTTATATTATAGCTTGGCTTCTCTCAAGGCATTGTTGGAGCGCCTTCGAGCATGGTGAAGTGTTTTTGAGGTTTGCAGGACGGGAGGAATGTATGGGCTTTTTACAGTACGGAAGACACTACCGCCATGATTTCCTATCCTGAGCTGCCCACTTTCTGGACTTCTGGCTTCACGAAATGGTTCGTGGAGAGCTTTTCAGTGTACCGGGGGCTTTCTAGGAAGGAGCTTGATGTCAAACAATCTCCTGGGATGGGTCTTGGCAGATCAGATGGTGTCCGTCGAGAGGGAGTTTTGACTTTCCTTTTTGGAGAGAGGCACAAGATAGGGTTTCTCAATGAGCAGGACGTCATCAGATCAGAAGCTGCACAAGGGATTCCTAGTGAGGTCTTGAAACAACTGGAAGAGGAGGAGGTCGAGATCAATGCTTGTATGCAAGCAGAGCACACAAAGGCTTCCATGGAGTCTACTGGGAAAAGTAGACCATCCAATGAGGACTCTAGTGAGAGACCTGATGTTGATAGTCGGGCAGGATCTTCAAGCAGACCGTCCCACAGAAGTAAGAGGAAGAGAGGGTAACGTCGTAATATGAGACTGCAGGAAAGTCCTCCTGATTTAGAAGTTCCTCTCACCATTGCTGAGGAGGAGTCTGGGGATGCTGACGAGCCTCCAGAAAAGAGGAGCTGAGAAGAGGAGATTGCTGGTATGATCCTTCTTCTTTCTTTTGCAGCTTCTTTTCTTTTATGAGAGATTTTTGTTTTGATTCGCTGCTTCCTTTTCTTTTGGCAGAGGATGATGATTTGGTGATGCTGAGGTTCCGGCCGATGAGGCAATGATGGATCCGGTCGCAGCATCTGAGGAAGAGTCCAAGGACTCTAGAGTGTTTCCAGAACCTTCAATTGGTATGGTTCTTTGGCCTTTTCTTTTTTCTTTTTTTTTTTGTGCTGCCATTTGCTAACATGTTGCATTGTTTTCTTGTTAGCTGACTTGCCAGAGGATTCTGACGACTTCGAGCCATCCATAGATGCAACCTTTGATGATGCTTCAGATGAGCTCAGAGAGGCAGAGAGTGTTCCACCGGTCACGCGCCCTTACCAAAAAGGACGTAGACAGTATCCTCGCCAAAGCTAAAGAAGAGGATATACTCAAGGAGCATGGGATCAAGCCACTATATCCCTTATGGATGGACTCAGTCCCATTCCCAATAAAATTCAAACATCCTACTCTCCAAACATATACGGGGAAAGGATCAGCCAGACAGCACGTCATCCACTTCAAGATTTTGACAGGAGCTATCGCGGATCAAGATGCACTCAAGATCCGCCTCTTTGCAAGTACCCTAAAAGGTACGGCCTTCGATTGGTACTCCACTCTGCCGGAGAACTCCATCCAGAACTGGGCTATGCTGGAGACACGCTTCCTGACCCACTTCCAAGGTGAGGATCATCCTTTTACTATGGCTCAACTCTGCACCCTAAAACAAGGAGAGAATGAGTCAACATACGACTTCATTCACAAGTGGAAAGCAATGGCGTACAAATGCTCAGATGTACTGCCACAAGCGTCGCTAGTCGACATCTGCCGAAACAACATGAGAGCTAGAATCCGCTCCATGATCATCGGCAACAAATCAAAAAACCTGGGAGAACTCCTGGAAGCTTCTATGGAAGCTGAAACGGTGATTAAAGACCTCAACAGTCAGAAGTCATCAAGAAAAGAGCCAACCGCCATTGTAACCTCTAAACCAAAGAAAAAAGAGGTCCTCAATGTGCAAACCAAGTCAGCTCCTCAGCAACCAAAGAAAGCTGAAAACAGAGCTGCAGGTAAGAGACCTGAACTCTCTGATGCCTTCAAAGAGCGAGTAGAAAAGAAATACCCATTCGATGAAGATGTTGACGAAATCTTTGGGGCTCTCGAGGCAAACGGCAAGCTCACCTTGCCTGAACCCAAAAGACCGGGCGATGTTGGCAAAACCAACGATCCTCGGTACTGTCCATACCACTAGATGGTCTCGCATCCTCTCAATCAATGCTTTGTTGTGAGAGAGAAGATAAACGAGATGTGGAAAAACGAAGTCATAACCTTTGACAAAAACTATGGGTCTGCCTCCGTCAACATGGTGTCATGTGGACAAACACCAAAATCACCAAAGAAGAAGACCACTACTTCCTTCATGGTGATAAACAAAATTCAAGCGTCCGAGGAGCTGGTTCCTTACCCGACACCAGACGGACAACCCATATGGGTACATCCCGATCTCCTGGAAGATAAAAACTGGGAGATCGTAAAAACAAAGCCGACAGCTCAACAACGAAGGCAGGCTAGGAAACATCTCCTCAGGCTCAAACGGCAAGAGAAGACCCAGCCAAAACAAGAAGTCAATGAAAAGGCAGAGGCCTCCTCTACCACTTCACTCGGGGCAACAGAAACGTCCCTTCCAGAGACTTCAAAGGCGGTAAGAAACTTCACTCTCAGTGATTTCATGCCACCTCTATTCAAAAAAGAAGCTATGCAGGGGGCATTATACTCTTGCAACTCGGTAGTTGGATTCTCCATTGATGGATACGAGTCCAGCGACACCGACGGTGGATTGGAGCCCAACTACACCGGCTAGTGGGAGGAATCTCTTGAAACAGGAGAGTATCTCTTCGACGAAGAATGGGTTCCTGAAACTCACCTTATGCCAGTAATCTGGTATAACCCCTTACAGCCACAAGGATCCTGGTCTGATGATAAGGAAGACCAAGAGGCTGTACAAGAAAATGCTGTTGAGCCAGCACCCGTCGTTGCTCCAGTGGAAATCAACCATGTTGAGCCACAAAGAGCAGACGAAGAAGAAGATTTGGCTCCCATGCCTGATCTTGAAGAATATGCGAGGATCTTGCAGCATCTCGCTCTAGAACAAGAGCAAGACCGCGTCAACGAGATTCCTCACAATCCAGAGCCGGAAGTCCCTGAAGCCCACCAGGTACCTCCTCCCTCAACTCCTGAAAATGGAGAAAATTGCTGGGTAGACGATCCTCTTACATCTGAGGATGAGTCTGACTCCGAGCAGACAACGTCTCCTTTAAGAGCTGCCTGTAATGTGATAATTCGGGATTATAGCTCTTCCGATGCATCATCTGATGAGATCACTTACACACCGGCGACACCTAGCACCATATCTTCTGGGGCTACGTCGTCTCGCGTGACTTTCACAGAGATGACACCCTCTCAGGCTTCGTCCCCTGAGACTGTGACTTCAGAACTCACGCTCTTCCCGACTCATCATCATGAAGAAAACCCAACTTGGGATGGTGGATGGGTCAACGAAGAAGAAAAGCTGCTGGATGCTATTCAGGACTCGCTCCCGGAAAATGCTCCATGCAACACAATCACTGAGGATGGCAATTCTGCTG
Source organism: Umbellularia californica (assembly GCA_028538565.1). Lineage (NCBI taxonomy): Eukaryota > Viridiplantae > Streptophyta > Magnoliopsida > Laurales > Lauraceae > Umbellularia > Umbellularia californica. The sequence continues at coordinate 28,629,088 of JAPQWN010000006.1, forward strand.
CAGACGCATCCTCAGTAAATGAGAAACGACAGCCTCTTGATCCTGAGGACAATCTTCCAAGCGAAGACCCTTCTCAAGAAGCTCTCGAAGTTGGTAGAGGCACCCGCTCGGGCCGGGACTACCACAAAAATTACAACCAATCTTCCTTTACTTATGTAAATCATTCGGGAAAAGATGTTGTAAGCGCCCCCAGTGGCAACAATGATGAAAATGCTGGCCCGAAGGAGGCTTTCAAGTACGACTTGATTGAGCACTTCAAACACATACCTGCACGACTGCACATCCTGGATTTATTACGAATGTCTCCACGCACTCGGGATAATCTCATCTCAGAATTACAAAAACTGAATGAGGATGTCGACAAACATGCCCCGCAAGTCCTCCAAATTGAAATGGACTACCGGGTCAAAAACTCTGAAACTTCCTCAAAGGGAGAAAATAAAACTGAAGGATCATGCATTGAATGCCTCTCGGTGCAAAAAGCAGCCAGTGCAACCATCGCCTTCACAAAGGACGACCTCCTACTTGGCGAAGCAAGGCACAACCGACCCCTGTACTTCATAGGGTACATCAAGGAAATGCCTATACACAGAGTTCAGGTCGACCCAGGTTCTGCACTCAACCTCATCTCCACTTCGGCTCTCGAAGAGTTGGGCATCCCACCCAGCAAGCTAAGCCACACATCTGTATCTATCTTTGGATACGATGGGAGTACTCAAAGGCCTATCGGCCAAATCAGGTTCAAATTGCAGATCGGTGATCTTATCTCTGAAGTCACTGTGTATGCAATAAAAACCCCTTCATGCTACAACATCCTTCTCGGACGCCCCTGGATACACGAGAATGGTGTTGTCCCTTCAACTCTACATCAATGCATCAAGTTCGTCGGCGACGACGGCATGGTACATCGAGTGTTTGCGGACAGAAGACCCTTTAAAGGTAAAGAAGTCCACTTCGCAGACTCCCAAATGTATGAAGCCGAAAAAGAAGAAAAAGAGGAAATAGCACCTTTTGCTGAAAATCTCCAGAAAGATAAAGGCAAGGCTCCTCAAAAATCACCGGAAGAAAACAAACACTCCGGTAAATCCGAAGAGAGCAGTCAACCTCCCTTCGTCATCTCCCTCAAATCTTCAAAACCTTTGGTCATCACAACCAGAGTGAAGAAGGCAAAGCAAAAGCCTGGGGGCAAATTTATTGTCTCTTTCGTGTCTATCAAGCAAGACACGGATTCGGACTCAGAGCTAGAAGACGACACCTCGTCAAGCCAAGCTGGCACTCAACAAGTTCAGCCTGCTCTCACTCCGATGGAGACACCTGCTGACGTAGAAGATCCTACGTATGCTTCCTTTCTTGTTCCGGCAACATCATCAAAGAAAAGGCCGATCTTCTTCCATAGATCGGACGCTTGTTTATCAAACTCCATGCTGGAACCTTTCCAAAACGAAGGTATGCCTCAGCTATCTCTATATAGTCCTGTGGCACAAGCAATTATGAAGAAAATGGGCTATGATGCTCAAAACCTAGTCGGTTTGGGAGAAAGACGCGGTATTCTCACGCCATTGGGGCCCGCCTTGACCAAAAGCCAGCTGGAAGATTGGAGACTCTACAGTCATGTAGAAAAGTCTTCATATGGGTTAGGGTATGATCCCGACACTCCTCTGTGACAGTTGACACAAAAGCTTAAAAGTCGTTTTACCGACCAAGCCTCAACATCTCAAGTCCATGAAGACATCGATCTCCCTGGATATCTCTTTAAAGAGTTACCTGACAAAGATCTAGGAAGCTCATCCAATTGGTACGATTTCTCTGATGATAAAGAGGAATCGTCCGATAATACAGACTTGTGCTATTCTGACCCAGAAGAGCCCTCGTCTCCAAAAGAAGTACCTTACTTCGACCCAGTTTCAACAGGCGATTGGGACCATCTCATAGCAAGCCTTGAGAAGATCACCAATCAAGAAGACCCGTGGAAAGGAACAAACCCTCGGTCTACAAATGCCCTTGGAATCCCAGAAGGTTTTGTTGAGCTGGAAGCCTCCGAAAATATTGTGGAGGAACCACCTTCGAACCTTCTAACAGAAGATCCTGTTGAAAAGATAGACTTGGGAACACCAGATAACCCACGTCCTGTATTCATAAGCAAGAATATAAAGGATGATGAGTTACCCGAGTATATCGCTTTTCTTCGTGAGTTCGTTGATTGCTTTGCATGGTCCTAGCTGAAATGCCTGGTTTAGACCCCAAAGTAACAGTCTATAAACTCAATCTTCAAGAAGACATCAAGCCTGTCAAACAAGGCCAAAGAAGATTCCGTCCAGATGTGATGGATAAAATTGAACAAGAAGTTCAAAAGCTCAAAAGCGTTGGCTTCATCCGTGAGGAACAACATCCTGAATGGTTGGCCAACATTGTCCCCATGACAAAGAAAACTGGGCAGATCAGGGTCTGTATTGACTATAGAGACCTGAATGGCGCTTGCCTTAAAGATGAATTCCCGCTCCCCATACCAGAGGTGATGATTGACAATACCTGCGGATTCGAGCGAATGACATTCATGGATGGCTTCTCTGGTTACAATCAGATAAAGATGCATCCCGAGGATGAAAAACACACATCATTTCGGACTCCATTTAGCGTACATTGCTATATTGTCATGCCATTTGGTCTGAAAAATGCTGGTGCCACATATCAGAGGGCTATGATGAAAATATTCCAAGATATGCAATACAAGACGGTCGAATGTTACGTTGATGACCTCGCCGTCAAAAGCAAAAGAAAAGAAGACCATTCAAAGATCTTCGAGAAGTCTTCCTCCGACTTCGCAAACATAAACTGCGGATGAATCCTCTGAAATGCTTCTTCGGCGTCTCGTCGGGTAAGTTCCTTGGATTCCTAGTTCGGAAAGCCGGAATAGAACTTGACCCCATCAAAGTCAAGGCTATTCTAGAAATGCCCCCTCCAAGAACCTTAAGGGAACTAAAAGGGCTTCAAGGGAGATTGGCCTACATCAGACGATTCATCTCCAATCTTTCGGGGAAGTGTCGTCCATTCTCTCGATTGATGAAAAAGGGTGTAAACTTTGTCTGGGATGCTGACTGTGAAGCCGCATTCCAAGATATCAAGTCATACCTAACCAAACCTCCAGTGTTAGCTACTCCTACCACTGGGAAACCATTCATCTTGTACACAAGAGCCCTTGATCATTCTCTGGGTGCTCTGCTTGCACAAGAAAATGATGAAAAAAAAGAAGCTGCTCTATACTACCTCAGCCGCATGCTAGTAGGTGCAGAGCATCGCTACTCTCCAGTCGAAAAGGAATGCCTTGCAGTGATGTTCGCCGTACAAAAGCTACGTCACTATATGCCTTCCAACACAGTCTACCTGGTCTCGATGATCAACCTCTTGAAGGTCCTTGTCACAAAGGCAGGTTCTCTCAATGCCCGACTGGCAAAATAGTCCATCCTCTTGTCACAATTTGATATTAGGTATGTACCACAAAAAGCAATCAAAGGCCAAGCTCTAGCAGACTTTCTCGCAGAGCATCCATTGCTTAAAGATTCTCCACTCAGAGATGATCTCCCAGACGAACCTGTCTACAACGTGGAGACTTCCTCACCAAATGCCTCCTGGGACATGTACTTTGACGGTGCAACCAGGACAAATGAAAACAGAAAGCTGATCTCGGGAGTTGGCATCCTCTTTGTTAGCCCCGACAAATACATGATTCCACACGCTTTCTCGCTACTGGAACCATGCACAAACAATGCAGCTGAATACCAAGCTCAGATCCTAGGATTGGAACTCGCCATCGAATCTGGTATCACTATGCTGGAAGTCTTTGGAGACTTTCAACTGATCGTCAACCAGATGAATCAGATATATGAAGTCAGGGAGCCCGATCTGCTGCCTTATTACAACAAGGCACAATCGCTTCTGCAAAAGTTTGACATCTGTCACATCACCCACATTCATAGAGGTGAAAACATCCGTGCAGATGCCCTGGCTGGACTTGCCGCATCAATGGCGATCCAGGAAGGGGAAAACATGCAAATCACAGTGTGCGAGAGAAGGATCCTCCCTCCTCTTAACACACACCAAGCAGTTGCTGAATGCCACCGAGTGGTTGAAAGTCGGATCTCTATCCTTCAACCTTCAATCGGCGACTGGAGGGATCCGTTCATTGATTACACTATGTTCGGAATCCTACCTGAAGATCCAAAAGAATGGGTAAGCATCCAAAGGCGAGCCCCAAACTTTCATTTGGATATTCCTTCAAAAATCCTCTACAGGAAATCCTTCAACAGAGTACTTCTACGCTGCTTGTCACAACAAGAGGCCGAAGAAACACTTAAAGAAGTTCATGCTGGTCTTGTGGAGCCCATCAGGCAGGTCCTAAGCTCTATGATCAGATAAAAAGGTTAGGTTACTATTGGCCTACCATGCTAGCTGATGCAATGCAATTTGCCAAACACTGCCAGCTATGCCAAGTTCACGGAGATTACATTCACATGCCTCCGGAATGGCTACACCCTACAACAATCTCGTGGCCTTTCGAAGCCTGGGGTGTGGACATCATAGGTCCTATTTCTCCCCCTTCAAGCAAAGGTCATCGCTTCATCTTCGCCGCAACGGATTATTTTTCCAAGTGGTCAGAAGCATTTGCGTTCAACGAAATGAAGACCTCATCAGTCCTTCAATTCCTACGCACCAACATCATTTGTCGTTTCGGCATACCTAAAAGATTCGTCCATGATAACGGACCACAATTCTGGGATCATCGATTCTACAGGTTCTGCGACAAATACAAAATTCAAAGCTGTCCTTCGACTCCATACAATCCGGCAGCAAACGGATTAGCAGAAGCCTTCAACAAGACACTCTGCAAAATCCTCAAGAAAATGGTCTCTAGTCACAAAAGAGACTGGAGCGACAAGATGTCTGAAGCCTTGTGGGCCTATCGAACCACCATTCGAGGACCAACCCATAGCACACCATTCTCCTTGGTCTATGGATGCGAAGCTGTCGTGCCCCTAGAGGTACAAATTCCTTCTCTGAGGGTATCTCTACAAAACGACATGACTCAAGAAAGCAATGTCAAATTGCGACTCCATGAGCTGAACAATCTCGACGAGAGACGGCTCGAAGCTCGACAAAGCATTGAACTTTACCAAGCACGCATGGCAGGATCTTTTTACAAAAAGGTCAGGCAACGCACCTACAAAAAGGGTGATTTGGTTCTTGCGGTAAAAAGACCAATGGTCTTCGCTCACAAGTCCAAAGGCAAGTTTGAGCCAAAATGGGAGGGACCCTACGTCATCGACAAGGTCTTCTCCAACGGCGCATATGCCCTCCTAAACATGGAAGGCGACAGGTGTATGCTGCCCATCAATGGCAAGTTCTTAAAGCGGTACTACCCTTGAAGACTTACCCAACTGGGTAGGAGCAATGCCTGCATGGCCAAAACCTGTTCTCAGGTACTTGCTCGTCAAACCCACTCTCTTTAGAGTTTTCATATCAAATGTCAAAATTTCTAAAGAAACTCAAAAAACAATGCTTACTTTCATCGTTTCATTGTTCAAAAAAAAAATCCAAGTTTAGGAGCCCCTCCCTGACTTGACCAAAATTTTCGATCCTTGAACCCAAAATTCATGGTTTGAAATGAAAATCCGGATTCAGGGATTTCCACCCCAGTCCACCCTGCCTTTTACCGCCAAATGGTTTTAGGTCAAAATTTATGACCCTCGTGTCTTTAAACAAAAAAATGGTTTTTAAAAAAAAAACCACGGGGAAGCGACGCTTAGTCGATACTCGCACCCATCGGAAGAATACGAACCACGTTCAACACTTCCAAACTCGCAGGGAAGCGACATTTCGTCGATACTTGCAAACCCAAACAAAAAAAACTGTGGAGACGCAACATATCAGTTGATATCCACAACCCAAATTTCAAAAAAGGTTCGAAAAAACCTAAAAATCGTGGAGATGCAATGTTTTGATATCCACAACCCAAAGGTTCGAGAAAACTGCAAATTTCAAAAATCAAGGGGAAAACGACATCAAGTTAGTACCCGCAAAACAAAATTTTTGAAAAGCAAGGATGCGACATTCCATCGATACTTGCACCCAAATCCACGAGGAGGCGAAATTCCATCGATACTCGCAACCGAATGAGCAAGGATGCGACATTCCATCGATACTTGCAAGACCATTCAGCAAGGAGGCGACTCTTAGTCAATACTTGCATTTTTTAAAACAAAAAACCTGGATCTTTTGCCAAAATCGGCTATCAATGCCACCAAATCGGCTATAAATGCCACAAAAAAAAAAACCTGACTCTCATGTCAAAACCGGCTATAAATGCCACAAACCGGCTATCAATGCCACAAAAAAATTGGCTTTCACGCCGACAAACCAGAACTTGGCTTTCAAAAAACCCGGCTATCAATGCCACCAAACCGGCTATAAATGCCACAAATTGGCTATCAATGCCACCAAACTGGCTGTAAATGCCACAAAAATCCGGCTTTCATGCCAAATTCGTTTCCCCTACCAAAACAATCATTTGACAAAAGATTTTCACAAAATGACAAAGCTTTTGATCAAATCCCATTTAGCAATTGCTTTCATCGCAAAAAGATTTGAGTGAGCGTAGGGAAAACAAAAAAAAAAAAAAAAAAAGTACCAAAAAAATACATGTGGTACCAAAAAAAAAAAAAGGGGAAAGTGTTCACAAGCACTACAAAAAAAAAAGTACCAAAAAAAATATACATGTGGTACCAAAAAAAAAGAAGAATAGTTTCTGCTACAAAAATCAGGAGCTCAGCCAAAAATGGTCTCCAGCCAAAGCTTCAGCTCCTCAAGCAAACTTTTGGCCTCAGCCGTCAGAGTTTCCAAGGCACGCTTCTTCAGGAACTTGCTATGAGATGCTGGCGAATGCCGTAACCCTTCTTTTACACCGGGAAGCTTTTCCCCAGCAGTTTGCCATTGTTCGTTTTCTAGAGTCCTCCTCTCAAGAACTTGACCGGCATCTGTGACCCTGCGAATCAGAGCACTCTCCCTGTCACGAGCCTCTGTTATATCAGCCCACTTGGCAGCGACTTGCACCTTCAAATGCTCAAGACGTTTCCTGGCCTCCTCAACTTCCCTATCAAGGACGTTAAGGTCATGCCTCAATCCGATGATGGCTAGTTCTTCCAAGTTCTTCTCCCGAACTAGCTGCTTCTTACTTTGTGTAGCCTTATTCAGGTCAGACTTAGCCTTATCAACAGGGTCCAAGAACATCTCCTTGAAGAATTGGTCGTCAGGGAAATCCATTGTCTCAAACCACTTGTCACCCAGTGCAATGATCCTATTAACGATCGTCCTGGCACCTGTGACATCCAGACCAACCTCTCGGTATCAGTGAGAATCTCCTGTACATGTGGGATCATATGAAATCCGGCATCCAGGTGTCCAGAAAAGAGAGTCTCGATCCAAGAACTCAAAACCCGAGCCAGCACCTTCTTCGCAAATTGAAGAGACGAACTGGATGAAGATTCACCCTTCTCCGTTGATCGGCTGCTCATGTCATGTCCCATTGGAAGAGTAACAAAAGAACTCTTTCAACTTGGAGCCACTGGAGAAGGAATCTCAGCATGAGGACCTCCTCTATCGCGTCAGAACTGGTTGTAGGAGTCTCTACCTCAGGATCGACCTCTGGCATCCCTTGCTCTGGTTCTGAAGAAAGCGATGGACTCTTTTCTGTCACTTCAAAACCTGCAAATGAAACAGAAAAAGGTATGAATATGATCCTGTTAAAAAAAAAAAAACAAATCACCAGGGTCATCACTACAAAGTACCTTCTTCGACGACTGGCGAAACACTCTCTTCCTCCATGAACTCATCGGAAGTATCATCAACATTTGCGTCCATTGATGGTTCAAAGTCATCGGAATGCTGTGGCAAGTCAGCTGACAAGAAAAATGTTAGCAAATCAAGTCGCAGGCAAAAAAAAAAAAGAGAAAGCGAAAGAAGTTATACCAATTGGAGATTCTGGAATCATTCCAGAGTCCCTCGGTTCTTCTTCAGATGCCATAACCGGCTCCATCACTGCCTCATCGGTCGGAACCTCATGCATCGCCAAGTCTTCATCCTCTGCTAAAAAAAAAAAAAAGCAGCAGCAGGGTGAGAAAACAAATCAGAACATGGAAAGCCCCATGAAAGAAGCAGAAAAAGAAAAAGGAAGAATCATACCTTCACTGATGGTCTCTTCTTCCCGAATCCTCTTCTCCGGAGGGTCGTCAGCTTCCCCTGGCACCTCCTCATTGATAGTGAGAGGGACTTCCACATCAGGACAGTCTTCATCCCGCCCCGTGTGACGCTGACTCCTCTTCCTCTTACTTCTGTGGGCTCGCTTCCTAGAAGATCCTGCCCCACTGTCAGAGTCAGGTCTCCCACTTGGCTCCTCACTGGATGGTCTGCTCTTGCCAGTAGACTCCACGGAAGCTCGCCTCTGTGCCGCTTGCATCCAAGCGTCGAGCTCAGCTTCCTCCTGTTCTAGCTGCTCCAAAGCCTCATCAGGTACTTCCCGAACAGCTTTAGAACCAATGACGCCCTGGTCACCGAGAAAGCTTATCTTGTGCTTCTCTCCAGAAAGGAAGGCCCAAACTTCCTCTCGCCAGACGCCATCTGACTTTCCAGTACCTTTCCCTGAAGACAGCTTTACATCAAGCTCCTTCTTGGAAAGCCCCCAATATGCCAAAAAGCTCTCCGCGAACCACTTCGTGAAGCCGGCAGTTCGGAAAGTCGACAGCTCAGGATAAGAAATCGTGGCAGTAGTGTCTTCAGCACTGTAAGTGCCTAAATAATACGGACTTGGTTTAAGTAATGGAAGGGATTAGGAAAACTCTGTTTGATCGGAGAAGTTACCGACGGCCTGGATCCTGAAAACAGGGAAGAAAGAGCAGTCAGAGCCCGAGGCTGCTGTCAGCCAAAGGCACTCCGACGCCTGAGTTAGTGCAGTTACTAAACTAGGGTGAAGTGAGGGAGAAGATGTAGGTGAAATAAACAGGATGTAGACTGTATATTGCTTACCTTCTATGGGGCTCCCATGCAGGTATATGTAGGAGAGAATAGAAGTTTCCATAGTGGAGGTAGGTGAGGATACTTGTCCCATCAGCCCACTCCTAAGATGGTAGGTGAGGATACTTGTCCCATCGGACGTCCCCTCAGCCCCCTTACATAAATGTGGAAGTGATAGGGAAGGTCCCTTATCAGCACTTGGCCACCTTCTGTCAGGGGAGCTTTGTCATGTAGCCGTTTCATCTCATAAATGAAGATTGAGACGGACATCCACCTCAGTCAAGTGGACCGAGATGGAAATTACCGAGATCAGGGGATACAGGAGGTCGGTCATGGGTACCGAGTCGCTCAGGGCAGGGCCCGTAATGAACGAGGTCGGTAGGCAGACCGAATCGAACTCCAACTCGGCGACAGCTGGCACTTTTGCCGAACTGGAATAAATCAGGCCAGAGTAACCCCTAATTGGCAGTTTAGCGTCGAAGTAGGAGATTACCTCGGTGTTATGTAAGCACTCCACACAATTGCCCCTCAGCTGCCGAGCTCGTCAGCTCGGGGCTGGAACGAGGTCGGGAGCTGGAGACGTGGAAGCTTACATGAATACCGAACTAGCATACTGCTTTTTATACTGGCTGCGGTTGTCACGGTCTTCATAATGACTTCATTTATGGGCTCCATCAATCAGTCGCCAGCCTGTCCGCTGGGGAGCGCCAAAATCGCTGCGCCTGCCCGAGAAAATTAATTGTTCTGACGGCGTTTACTGCAGAAGCCGCCCTGATCTTGACACGTGGCGCCATCTGGTTTATGGTACCGTAAACCGAAGCGACGTGTGCGTCTTTTGAGGCGGTGTAATGAGGGCGTGCTTTTGGTTTCTCGAGGAGGCGCCCTGCTGCCCTATAAAAACAGTGCCTCCTTCTTCCTCCTCTACCTTTCTGCTCAAAATCTGGGGGAGACTCTGCCCGTGTGATTCTCAGATTATCTCTGTGCAGATCATCTCTGTATCTTCTCAATCTTTCTGTCCTTCTGCGTCTAGTTTACTGTAAGTCTTTTTCTCCCCGATCTTTCCTTTGAGCACCTCTTCTCCAGTTTCTTTCTTTAGCTAGGGCTTTTCGTTCACCCATCTTAGTTCTCAGAAACATGGGAAAAGGGGTTTACCGTTGCCTGGCCGATACCCCTGAGGCTCTGTTTAGGTTCAGGGCGACCTACGATATTCCGGACGACGTCCGGGTTAGGCTGGATGATCCAGAAAATCCCTGGGATGGTGATGCCTACCGAGATGGGGCGATGCCCTTTCCGTTAGTCTCGGTGGTGGAAGGGGGAGTGAGGTTTCCCGTCCACCCGTTGCTCAGGCGGTGTCTGGCAGCGTGGCATCTTGCCCCTTGCCAATTGATGCCGAATAGCTATAAGATTATCATGGGTACAGTAGCACTGAATAGGATTTTAGGCATCCAGCTCGGTGTCCATGATATTGAAGAGGCATATGATATTAGCAAGTCCACCGGGGTGATTGACGACCGCTATTACCTCCGGAGCAAACCGAAGATGGTCTCGTTTGTAAATGCCCTGGAGGACTCGATGCGCCATGCCGGGACCGATCGGTTGTTCGTTAGCGGCAACTGGGAGATTGGTGCGGACGAGACCGAGGCAGAGAAGAGGTACCGGGTACCTCGTCACTCTGGGCGCCTCCCAAGTAAAGCACCGAGCTCAAAAATAGCTTAATTTTTTAACCTGCTGTCTTTCTGCCGGACTGACACACGCTAATCTGTTCTTTTATACAGGCGCTGCTGATAGGAGACAGGCGGCCATTCTCGACGGCTGGAGAAAGAACGGAGGCTGGTTCGACAAAGTCCAGCGATACCAGGGGCATAAAGGCCGGGCTGCCTGGTGTCTTATAGGCTACTTGCCGAGATACAGGCATTACAACAAAAGGCAGGGGTGGGAATTTCTTGAGGTCGGTCCTAGCAACGCACCAGAGGCGTTTGGGCAAGAGCGGCCGATCTCACCCCTTACCGACCCGGAAGAGGCTTCTGAGGAGAATCGGCCCGGTGCCGAGATGGGGCAAGATCCTCCTGTCACCAACCTCCGGGAGAAGCTTCTTGGAAAACGGCCATCCTCGTCTTCGAGGTCGGCTCGTTCTTCTTCTTCTTCTATGGACGCCCCTCCGGCTCCCCCATCTGGCTCCTCCCGGGATGATTCGACTGTAGTCAGGGAGGAGAGGCAGACGAAGAGGGCGAAGGGCGAAGAGCCGCGCCAAACCAGGGCCCGGAAGGAGAAGGCCAGCCGGAGAGGTCTGACGGAGGAGGCCGAGGAAGAGCCGCGGGTTGAGGAACGACCTTTGGTTCGCCGAGGGAGACAGGAGGAGAGGGTGTCGGGGGCACCTGAAAAAGAGGGCCCAACCCGGCAAGACCCTGTCCTGCCCTCGGCGTCTCGCGCCCCTCTGGATGAGCCCTGGAGGCCGTCCTTTCTTCTAGCCCCAGGGATACCGCTGACCTCAGGACACCATTTACAAGGCTGTCCGGCAGTGGCGGCCGTGCTGGCTGGGGCATGCTCACTTCCCCTGGACGTTGAACGTTTTAGGAGAATGGAAGAGCCTACGCTGCTTCAGGCCAACCTGTCGTCGGCCCTGATGGTGAGCATTTACCCTGCGTATAGATTTTGACACATGCTGTCTGTCGCTTCTAACTTGTTTCTGCTGTTCAGGTAGTGCAGAGGTCTGTGGTGGCTCTGGAAAAATGCCAACAGAGCCGTGCCGAGATCCAATCTTTGCAGGCTGACAGGCAGAAACTTGCTGCAGCCCTGGAAAAGGGCTCGGAGGAGCTGAGGAGGGCCGAGGAAGCATGCGCCAAGCTGAACGCGGAGAACGAGGCTGCTATGGAGGCGATTACCAAGAAGAGTGCTGAAAACTTTGAGCTCCAAGCAGCCGCGCATAAGATGGAGAAGGCGGCCAAAGAGAGGGAGGCCGAGATGGAGGTCTTGAAGAAAGGGAGGAAGGCCGAAGTGGAGATCCTGAAGAAGGAGAAAGCCGAGGCCGAAGCTCTGCTGAGGGCCGAGCAGGAAGCTTCAGCCAAACAGAAGGCTGACTTCGAGGCTTCTCGAGAAGCAGAGCTCGAGGCCTCCTTTCAGAAGGGGGTGGCACAGGCGACAAAACTTTATGAAGAGCAACTCGTTCCGCTGGGGGAGGAGCTCTTCGAAATGGGATGCCTGGCCGTGCTGAGAGAAATGGGGGTCCCCGAGGATCACCCCATTCATCAAGGCTTGCCCAAGCTTCCCCGTGCCGAACCTGAGTCACCAGCCCCTCCGCTCTCCGAGGCACCCCTGGACCACGTAGATGAAGAGCCTCAGGCCTCAGAAATTCTCCAAGTTCCAGCCACCGAAGCTGCTGCTGATCTCGGGCCTGTTGCTACAGAGGCCCCTCTTGCTCCTGCTGGCGATGGTGGAGTCGAAGATGTGTCTATTATTGACATAGATCGGCTGCCATGATTCTTCTGCCTTCTTTTCTTGTGCCTATTTGGGGAGATTTACATGTAAATTTTTGTTTTGGTGTTTAGTGAAACCTCTCTTTTGTACATGTTTTTCTCGAAATGAATGGAATCCCCTGTTTTTTGTGCTCAAATTTATTTTGTACATGATATCCTTGTCTTGTTTTTCTCTCTTTATGCGTTTGGCTGGGCTGAACAACCAGAATAAAGTAGGAAATAAGACAAGTCTATGAGCTCGGTCCATAGCCGTGCTTAAATGTATTTTTGTAACCCGAGACGCGGTGTTTGATCCTGCAATCATAACCAGTGTTGACCTCGGTAATAGGTGCCCTGGTCCTGTGACCCAAGCTGAGTCCGGTTTTTACAGAGAAAAAAACTTGACTGGCCCAAAGGCCGTATCGAAGTGGTTGATTCTGGTAACCGGGCTGTATGTATATGCCGGGCTCAATGACTCGGTCATAAGAAATAATTTTGGAGAATATAAACATATTCTATAAAGAGAACCTGTTTATTACCTTCCGAATTTAGATTACATCTTAAAAATAGAATTTCTTGAGGTGGGTGGCATTCCACGGACGTGGTAGCTCTTTGCCTTCCATGTCCTCAAGCCTGTAAGCAGATTGCCCCGCTACCGAAGTCACCTTGAATGGCCCATGCCAGTTCGGTGCAAGTTTTCCTTCGCTAGGGCTTTTATCTGCTGGAAGGGTCTTTTTCAAGACCAACTCTCCAGGGGAGAACTTTCGCTCTTTGACCCTCTAATTATACCCTCTAGCCAACTGTCGTTGGTAGGAAGCGAGGTGGATGGCCGCAGCATCCCTTCGTTCCTCAGCCAAGTCGAGCTCGGTGGCGAGGTTTGTATCATTTTGGCCTTGGTCGAACAGTTCCGACCTGAGAGTCGGTAGGCCGACCTCAAGTGGAATTACAGCTTCCATTCCATAAGCTAGGGAGAAGGGGGTCGCCGAGGTCGAGCGCCTTGGGGTAGTCCTGTACGCCCAGAGGACACTCGGAAGTTCCTCTACCCATCTGCCTTTGGCTCGATCTAGTCTCTTTTTGAGTCCGTCAAGCACCACTTTATTCGAAATTTCAGCCTGTCCATTACTCTGGGGGTATGCTGGGGTAGAATAGTAGTTCCTGATGCCAAGATCTTGACAAAAGCTTCTGAAGAAGTTGGAGTCGAACTGGGTCCCGTTATCGGTGACCAAGGCTCGAGGAACTCCGAATCTAGTGACGATGTTTCTCCATACGAAGTTTTTGGTATCCTTCTCAGTGATGGAGGACAAAGCTTCAGCTTCTATCCATTTGGTAAAATAATCAGTAGCTACCAACAACCATCTTTTGTTTCCTGGAGCTCGGTGGAGTGGTCCCACGAGGTCCAGCCCCCATTGGGCAAAGGGCCAGGGGCTAGAAAGAGGACTTAGGTCATGTGCTGGCTGATGGAGAGAGTGGGAGAACTTCTGACACTTCTCACATTTCCTGGCGTAGACCTGCGCGTCCTTCTGCATATAAGGCCACCAGTATCCCTGACTGATAGCTCGGTAAGCCAGTGACCGACCTCCAATGTGGCTGCCGCAGATCCCTTCGTGAATTTCATAAAGGAAGTCCTCGACTTTGCTCGGGTGTACGCACTGGAGGTAAGGGCCATTGTAGGACTTCTTGTAGAGTTTGCCATCCGGAGAGAGCCAGAATCGGGCTGCTTTTAGCCTGATTTTGTGGGCCTGGTTCTTGTCCTCGGGCAGCTGGTCATTTTTGAGATAGGAGATGAGTTCATCCATCCAGCTCGGGCCGAGGTCAATACACATGAGCTGCCGAGGTGTTTGAAATTGTATACTTGGTCTGTCTAGTGCTTCTACTTCGACAGTTCTTCTTTTCCCTGCCTCGACAGCAGAGGCCAAGTTTGCAAGGGCGTCGGCGTGAGAGTTGGAGTCCCTGCCTATCTGCCTGACTTCAGCTTTTTGGAACTGAGATAGGAGTTGCTTGGTGTGGGCCAGGTAGGCTGTCATCCTGTCATCACGGGCCTGGTAATCCCCATTGAGTTGGTTTGTCACCAGCTGTGAGTCGCTGAAGATCACCAGTCGTTGTGCCCCCAGGATTTTTGCGCTGCCCAGCCCTGTAATTAGTGCTTCATACTCAGCTTCATTGTTAGACGCTTTGAAGTTAAGGGTCAGGGCCTGCTCAATGACGAGGCCCTCTGGAGATTGAAGGACTATGCCGGCGCCAGCCCTTTTGGAGGTGGAAGACCCATCGACGAAGACTTTCCAGGAAGAGGAGAGGAAATGTTTCCAGGATTGCTCCTGTTCGGTCTCTGCCGAAGTGCTCGCCTCCTTGCCCCCCAGTTCGGTGTCGAGAGGGCTCGGTGCCGAACTAGGAGAAGTGAATTCCACAACGAAGTCTGCCAATATTTGGGCTTTAATGGCCGTCCGGGGCTGATAATTGATGTCATATTGCCCGAGTTCGACAGCCCATTTAGAAACTCTTCCTGAGAAGTCGGCTCTCCGAAAGAGGGACTTGAGCGGGTGTTCTGTCACAACCGTTATGGAGTATGTCAGGAAGTAGTGGGAGAGCTTGCGGGATGCACTGACGAGTGCAAATGCGAGCTTCTCTAGTGGCAGGTATCTCGTTTCGGAGTCTAGCAGAATTTTGCTTGTGTAGTAGATGGGTTTCTGCTGCCTGTCATCTTCCCGCACGAGTACAGAGCTCACTGCGTGGTCCGATACTGCCAGATATAGGTATAAAACCTCACCCCGAACAGGGGTTGAAAGCAGAGGAGGTGAAGAAAGGTACGCCTTTAGTTCCTGGAGAGCGACTTCGCATTCCGGGGTCCATTGGAACCCGGAGCTCTTTTTCAAAAGCTGGAAGAAGGGATGGCATTTATCTGAGGCTCGACTGATGAAGCGGTTCAGTGCTGCTGCCATCCCGGTAAGTCGCTGAACTTGTTTGGTCGAGGTCGGACTCTGTAGGGCTCTGATGGCCGAAATCTGATCGGGATTGGCCTCGATTCCGCGCCTAGTGACCAGGCTGCCAAGGAACTTGCCCGAGCCGACGCCAAATGCACACTTGGAAGCATTCAGCTTGAGCCCGTATTGCTTGAGGATGAAGAAGGTCTGATGGAGGTCTGTCAAGTGGTCCTGCGACCGTTTCGACTTGACGACCATGTCATCAATATATACCTCGACCGTGCTGCCGAGCTGGTCCTGAAACATCTTGGTTACCAGCCTCTGGTAAGTGGCACCAGCGTTCTTTAACCCGAAGGGCATTACTTTGTAACAGTAGGTGCCCCTAGGTGTTATAAACGCGGTTTTCTCTTGGTCGGGCTCATGCATTGGAATTTGATGGTAACCTCGGTAGGCGTCGAGGAAGCTCATCCTTTCATGCCCGGCAGTGGCGTCGATCAGCTGGTCTATCTTTGGGAGAGGGAAGCTGTCTTTGGGGCAGGCTTTATTCAGGTCGGTGAAGTCTACACAGACCCTCCAGCTTCCATCCTTCTTTTTGACCACAACTGTGTTGGCTAACCACACAGGGTAGTGGACTTCTCTAATGGCGTCAGCTTCCAGTAACTTGCTGACCTCCTTGGTCACAGCCTCTGCCTGTTGGGAACCCGATCTTCGAATCTTTTGGGCAACAGGTTTATGCTGAGGGTCCACATTCAGTGTATGGCTTATGACCTCCGGGCTGATGCCAGGCATTTCATATGGGGTCCAGGCGAAGACCTCTCTGTTTTGCAACAAGAAGTCGAGCATCCTGGCCCTTTCCTCATCAGCAAGTTGACTACCGAGCAAGAAGAACCTTTCCGGATCGCTGGGGTCGATTTCGACCTGAGTAAGGTCCTCGATGCTCTTCTGCTCGGGAGTTCGGCCCACAGCATCGAGCTCAGCCTCGAGCTCGGTCATGTGGACTTGCTGAGGCTGTCTCTCTCCGGGGACCACGGCCAAGAGGCATTCTTTGGCCATGTCTTGGTTGCCGGGGACTATGACGACTTCGAAGCTCCCGTCTTTATTCTGTAAAGGGAACTTGAGCTTCTGGTGATGGGTCGAGGGAACAGCCTCCATGCCATGAAGCCAGGTTCTCCCCATGATGGCATTGTATGGAGATTGTGCATCCACCACCAGGAAGTCTGCCGTTATGGAAGCTCCTCCGACCTCGACCTTGAGGGAGATCTTCCCTTTGGGATACACCGTCTTGGAGCTGAATCCCACTAAAGGGATGCGAGCTTCGAGCAGATCCTCTTCCTTCAGACCCATTCGTTTGAAGCAGTCGAAGTAAAGGATTTCTGAGGAGCTCCCAGGGTCCACTAGGATCCTCTTGACGTCGAAGTTGTGCAACCTCATAGTCAGAAGAAGAGGATCGTTGTGGGGTAGCTGAACCCCGGCTAAGTCTTTGTCTGAGAACCAAATCTTTGGTCTCTCTATGCGGGCCTTCTTTACAGAGGGACCGAGCTCGGCCGCCATCACATGTTTACCGTGCTGGGCCCTCCTGGCCTCGGCACGTACTTGATCACTTCCTTTGGGAGCGGGAGCCAGGTGGATGACGTCGATGGTCCCTATAGGCCCATCGGTGTCCTTGTCGTTGAGGTGGTGCTGCTGGGCCTGGTTTACCCTTCCCTCCTCTTTGATATGATCTCTGAGGTGCCCATCTTTCACAAGCCTTTCAAGGTGATTCTTGAAGGAGAAGCAGTCCTCGGTTCTGTGTCCTCTATCCTTGTGGTAGGCACAGAACTTGCTCTGATCCCTTGAGGCGGCGTCACCTTTCATAGGCTGAGGCCATTTGAAGAAGGGCTGGGCTTGGATTTTGCCCAGGAGTTTGTAAATGGGCTCTTTGAAGATGGTGTTTACGGCTTTGTGAGGGGCGCCACTTGGCCTCGGCTTTGCACTGCCTCCCGAAGTGGGCGCAGAACGTGGTGCCGAGCTGGATGGCTCTCGACTTCGGTCAACCTCCCTCTTAGCGAGCCTCTTTTCCCTCCTTGTAGGTCGGCCGTCCGAAGGTCGGCCCTCGGAAGGCTGGCCCTCCTGGAGTGGGGGCCATAGATTATGGCTCTCCCGAGCCCGGAGCTCGTCCTCTTCTTGTTCTACATACTGGTTCACCCGGGCCATGAGTGCCTTCACTGAATCCGCTGGGCGACGTGCCAACTTCTTCCGAAGCTCATTTCCGGGTAGCAAGCCCTGTTGAAAAGCTGTGACGGCTACCTCATCATTCGAATTCTCGATTACGCTATAGATGGTCCAGAACCTCTTGGCGAATCGAGTGATATTATCTGTCGGCCTCATCTTGATAGAGATTAGGTCGGCGTCAGTCTTTGGGATGACCCGATGTGCTTGAAACTTCTCTACGAAGGAGTTTCGGAGCTGTCGCCAGCTCGAAACCGATCCCTCGGGGAGTGCACAGAACCACCGAAGCGGGAGATCACCTAAGCTGGAGGAGAAAACCTTGCAGTCGAGGTTGCCGTCGCCGCTGAATACCGACATCTTCTGGGTGAAGTGTCGGAGGTGAGCTTCGGGGTCTGACGTCCCGTCATAAAGATTGAAGCGTGGGACGCTGAATTTATCAGGAAGAGGATGGTCCGTGATGTCCCGAGTAAATGGGGAGGTGCCATGGATGTCGGCGTATCTGGTAACCAACCGACCTCGAGCGAGGCCGGCATGCTCCAGGTTCTGCTGCACGGCCAGCTTAATCTGCTGATCGATATAAGCGGCCATGTCGGGGTCTGCACCGACCTCCCGCTTTTGCCTCTGGTACTGACGCTGGTCGGCGCTGGCATGAGTGTTACTCGAGCCTTCCTCCCGAGCTCGGGCACGTCTCTTATTTAACTGCTCCCTTAGGTCTGGCTGACCTTCAGGGACTCGCCGAGCTTCCCGCTGAGGTGGGGGCGTGTGAGAGGCTTCAGGCAGGGGTCCGCCCTTGACTTCCAACTGTCGCTGGAGCTGGAGGATCTGTGCCTTCTGTTCCTCAATGACGAGGTTCTGGGCCTTGATTGCTTCAGCTTGGGCTTCAGCATCGTCCTCCAGGGCCATGTCGTCGTCACCTTCGTCACCGAGATGGAAATGGTCCTCTTCCATGCGGTCTTCATACTGAGACCGCGGAGGCTGAGATTGCTCAGGAGCTCTACCCCGCAGGGGGTGTTCCTGAGGAGGAACGTCCTTGCGGGGTGCCTGGGTGAAAACGACCTCCAGGCGTGGACGCTCCGCTTGGGAGGACGTCGTTCGGGCCCGTACTGCTACGGGACCGCTTCGAGGGGATGCTGGTACACCTCTCGATGATGAGTGTGTCACCGTGACAGGTGACCCTGTGCTTCGGACAGGAGGATCCCCTTCCGCTCCTTTTGACTGAGGGTTGGGTGATGTTCGCCTGACATCTCTTTGCTGTCTTGTCCCTGATGCCCCTGCCTGGCTCGTCACCAGTGGAGGCGGCATGAGAGGCAAGAATATCTCGGGTTGGCAGGACATGGACGGTCCGACAACGCTCTTTCCCTTCTTAGCTTTAGGAGGGATGGCTATTGGGATGAAGGTATTGGTTTTGCAGGTCGCGGGTTCGAAGGTTTTTTTTTCCCACAGACGGCGCCAATTGTAAGTGCCTAAATAATACGGACTTGGTTTAAGTAATGGAAGGGATTAGGAAAACTCTGTTTGATCGGAGAAGTTACCGACGGCCTGGATCCTGAAAACAGGGAAGAAAGAGCAGTCAGAGCCCGAGGCTGCTGTCAGCCAAAGGCACTCCGACGCCTGAGTTAGTGCAGTTACTGAACTAGGGTGAAGTGAGGGAGAAGATGTAGGTGAAATAAACAGGATGTAGACTGTATATTGCTTACCTTCTATGGGGCTCCCATGCAGGTATATGTAGGAGAGAATAGAAGTTTCCATAGTGGAGGTAGGTGAGGATACTTGTCCCATCAGCCCACTCCTAAGATGGTAGGTGAGGATACTTGTCCCATCGGACGTCCCCTCAGCCCCCTTACATAAATGTGGAAGTGATAGGGAAGGTCCCTTATCAGCACTTGGCCACCTTCTGTCAGGGGAGCTTTGTCATGTAGCCGTTTCATCTCATAAATGAAGATTGAGACGGACATCCACCTCAGTCAAGTGGACCGAGATGGAAATTACCGAGATCAGGGGATACAGGAGGTCGGTCATGGGTACCGAGTCGCTCAGGGCAGGGCCCGTAATGAACGAGGTCGGTAGGCAGACCGAATCGAACTCCAACTCGGCGACAGCTGGCACTTTTGCCGAACTGGAATAAATCAGGCCAGAGTAACCCCTAATTGGCAGTTTAGCGTCGAAGTAGGAGATTACCTCGGTGTTATGTAAGCACTCCACACAAGCACTATAAAAAGCCCATGCATTTCTGCCATCCTGCAAACCTCCAAAACGCTTCACCATACTCGAAGGCGCCCCAACAATGCCTTGAGAGAAGCCTAACTGAAGTGCAAAGCGAGAAGGTACATACAGCTGGATGTCGACGAAAAGATGTCTACGGTACACCATCGTGCCGACTCGTATGCTGAAAAGCCACTCCTTCTCTGCATTGGTCAAAGAGTAATGCCTTCCCGACCCTGCTCTGGTAAAGTCTCGGGAGGCACCAAAATCAAAAGCCTTCTTCCGCAACTCCGGAGAAAGCTTAACTAAAGACTGCCCCATCTTGACGTCCCTGAACCGTCGGATCCTCACGCGGGCAAACAAAAGTGATTCGGATACGGCTTTTCCCTTAGCCAATCGAATCATCAGAGGATCATCATCCTGTGCAGCACCCAGCTGGTGGAAGCCAGGACAGTGGTACACAAACCACGAATAAAAGATATGGGCTGAAAATACCCTATTCATAGGGAGCCCAAGCCGAACCAAAAAAGCAGCAGCCTGCAGTTCGGTACACAAGTAGGAGTAAAGAGCAGGCACCAAAGCAAGCCGCTCTGCAAACGCCATCTGACAAGCCGGAAAAATACAATGCGGCCTGATGTGTGTTCCATCTCCTCCAGCAAATATAGCCTCACCTAGCCAATAAGTGAGGTAAACTGTAATTTCTCTCCGCAGTGCAATGTCAGAACAAATTACATCTGTACCTGCGAAGAAGTTCTTCAACTCTTCTTGCATGGCGGAAGCCTTCTTCCGGTCCTCCAGGGTCATGCTATCAGAAGACTCTTTGCTGTCAAAAAAGTTGAAGAATGAAGAGCCATAACTCTTCCAACTGCTGGATCTTACTTTCGAGCCCTCCTTCTCCTTCAAAAAATCATAGAAGGCGACGAGCTGAAAGTATAGGAGCCTAAACTCCTCTGACTGCTCCTCAAGGACGCTGTCAATCGGCATGAACTCCTCGTAGAGTTTGCCAAGGATGGGCAATCCAGTAATGGCGCTCAACTCCTTCAAGGAAAAACCAATCTCACCATTCGTTACAACGAAGGTATTGGTTTGTGGGAGAAATGATTCCAACATGGCCATGAAGTCCTCGTCGGAAAAAGCCACGGTATCTCTGAAGGCACGGACCGCGTCAAAAATCCCGGCTTCCTTCAAAATGGTGCCACCAATCAGTAGGACGCAATCAGTCCACGACTTCCAATCGGAGTAAACACTGAAACGGCCACAAAGTCGAAAAGGCTTCACCCAATTGCTGCCGTCACCGCTAAAAACGCCAAGGCCCACCGGTCCCAAATCGACCGACGGATAATCAGAACCTTGGTAGCCACTAGCTGGCATCAACATGTCCATACGGACAAGTGGCTTCTCTGCAAAACCGGAAGGTCCACCAACAAAAACCCCGGTCTTGATCACACTGGTCCTCTTCACCCAGCTCGGAGGATCTTCCCTCTTAGGGCACGTGGGAGAAAGGCTCAGGATCGAGATGGTCCGATCAAAAGACGACCGGGTAGAAATAGTTCTCTCCTCGCCATCTGCTGTGTAAGAGAACTGAAAACATCTCCTTTGGTATGTCAAGTCGTCGGGGACTGCATCACCGAAGAAGAAGGTAGGCTTGAGCACAACACTCTGATCGTCCGTAACCCAGGGACGACTGCTTACCATGATCTTATAGAACTCCTCATCCTTGAGAGCGATCAATCGCTGTCTCATCTCATCACGATTGAGGGAATCGCATTCTTCCAAGTTTTTCTCCACAAACTGGACCTTCTCCCAGGCCTGCTGAACGGCCACATTAGAAGATCTGGCGGATCGACGAGGTACGCTTGTAGCAGGCTCTTTACCCTTGTTCGTTCTGGAGGAACCACCTGCAAAGGTTGGAAAAGAAAAAGAAGATCATCATCAAAATGACAGGATTTCGCTAAAAGAAAATCTGGCGAAATTTTGGCATGGTTCTGGGGCAATTCCGAAGAAAAGGAAAATACCCCGAAAGAAATAGAAAGTTTGAAGATGGGCTCAACATCGCTGCGAGCTCCGAAACTCCAAACTTTCGAAACCTCAAAATCTTCGCAAAATCAAGAAGGGCTCAACATCGCTGCGAGCTCCGAATTCCTAAATTTGCAAAGATTTTCAGGTATGCTATCATGCTCTCAAATTCAATCTACAAAAAGTACATGCATGAACATCTAGATTTGCATAAAAACGCATTATCATGATGAGCAAAAAAAAAAAAAAAAAGAAACTTTCTCAAAAAAGAAGGGGGAGAAAGAAAAAAAAAAGAAGAAAGAAAACAGCAAAAAAAAAAGAAGAAAAAAAAGAGGAAAGGGGCTGGCCCACCAGGCCGTGGCCCACAGGCCACGTGGCCGTACGGACCAGATCCGTACGGATCTGTCCGTACGGCCCACAAAAAAAAAAAAAGAAAGAAAACGTGCAAAAAGAAAAAGAGAAAGAAAGAAGCACGAGAAAAAAAAACAGAAATCACGTGGAAAAAGAAAAAAAAAAAAGAGAAGAAGAATAGAAAGAAAAGAAGAAAAAAAAAGAGAGAAACTTTCTTTTTTTACCATCCTATTCTCTACATGAAGTTTTCTTGAAAGAAAAAGAGAGAAAACTTACTTGAAGCCATTGATGGAGAAGAAGAAGGAAAAAGCTTGAAGATCCTTGAAGAAGAAGAACTCTTGGTCTTGGAGCTTTCTTGAGATTGTTGCAAAAGAAAGCAATAAGGGCAAGAGATCTAGCCTCCTCCTTGCTTTTATAGAAGAGAGCAAATCAAAGAAGGAAACAGAAAAAAAAAGGTAAGTGCTACTAATTAGTAACCTTACCAAAAGAGAAGGAATTAGAAAGATTCTTTCCCAAAAAGAAAGATGTCTTTGAGAGATCTTCTCCCAAAATCAATCAATGAGAGATTCTCTCCAACAAAATAGGAGATTGGAGATTCTTTCCCAAAAAGAAAGATACCTTGAGATATTCTCTCCCAAATTAAGGGAATATGAGAGATTCTCTCCCATAAAGATATTTTTAGATATTCTCTATCCAAGTGAGATATCTTTAGATATTCTTTACAAATATGACACCATATGAGATCTAGGCCATGTCCAAAGCCTAAGGTCCCATGGGTTAGCCCATTTGAGCCAGGTTTGACCACCTAGGCACTAAAAAAAAAAAAAAAAATGGGCTTTTAGTCAGAAAAAAAATCCCTCTTACCAAGAGCATACAAAAATGGTTCCATGCCTCTTTTGAGTTGATTGAACCATACAAAAAAAAATTCCAAGCCCCATGAGCTTCCAAAGAATCAAACCATCCAGCCTCATATACCAAATTGAGCCAAAATCTTGAAATTGACATTCCACAAAAATCCAAACCACTCCAATGGACCCACACAGTCCCAAAGAGTGACCAAAAACCAAATCCCGGTCCCCTAACTTGCCACATACAGCTTGTTAGGTCACAAGACCAAAACCAAAAACCAAATCATGATCCCCCAACTTGCCACATACAGCTTGTTGGGTCACAAGGTCAAAACCAAAACCCGACCCCCTAACCTGCCACATACAGCTTGTTAGGTCACAAGATCAAAAACAGAAACCCAAATCCACATCCCTGATGTCATCTTCAAAACTTTGCCTCGAGATGGTACTTGATTCCTTTCATTACCATAAAATTCCCCTGGAAGCTCAAAGGCTACTCTACCAAAGGAAAGATTGCTCAAAGACTCTTGGTCAAGACACAAGCTCTCCTTCAAAAATCTCTTCGAGGCACATCGACTACAAAAGTCAAGCAACTCGTCGCTGTACCTCGAGGGGGCATTTGTTGACACCAAAAATGTCACTTTGCCTCTTCAAACATCAAGAAAGCTGCATGAAGTCGCAACCTGCCATAAATAGACAATGCAACTTCTCCAAAAAATCAAATCTTTTCAGAATCAAACAAAAACTGCAAGATCCTTCAAGACAGCCAAGGGAGGAGTACACAAGGAGTTTCGGGCCATTTCAGAATCATTTGGCCTAACTTCGATTCTCCGACAGCTAAATTGGCGCTCCCGGCGGCGACATCATCGAAGACGTCAAAACTTCGATCAGAGCCTATGGATGACTCCAGCATGTCTCAAAAGGGCTCCATGCCAAATTTCAAGTCAAACCGACAACGTTTGACCATCCATCAATGCTCGAGCAGGAAAATCAAGCCTCCCGGCGGCAGGAACCACCGAAGTCTTCGCTCATCAAACCAAGTGCATGAGTGGCTTCAACATGCTTCCAAAAGGCTGCACGTCGAATTTCAGGTCATTCCGACAACGTTTGACCAAGTTTCGACGCTCCGAAAGAAAATCAAGCCTACCGGCGGCGAAGCTCCCCGGGACCATGGTTTCCAAGACAGAGCCTGTGGATCATCTCAAAATGACTCCAATAGGTTCCCTGTCAAATTTCAGGTCAATCGGACATCGTTTGACCGCACATCAACGCGCGGCATCTCCCTCGCGGCAAAATCAAATCTACTGGCGACGGGACCCCAAACGGCTTCGAAACTCAAACAAAAGCCTATGGTTGGTCTTATTTATTGCTCAGGAGGCTTCACCTCAAATTTCAGGTCATTCCCACATCGTTTGACCAAGTTTCAGCTTCTGCCGGAAAATCAGCAGCTCTACGCGACAAAGTTTTCGGCTTTCCCGGAAAATTGGAAACTTTCCACTCTAAAAATGCAAGGATTCTCATTAGCTTTTCTACAGGGAAATCAAGCCAATAAATGAGAAGAAATGTCAGGAAAAATACAGAAGAAAACGGCGACGAAAAAGACCGCAAAACGGACCAAAAAGGGGAGAAAAACCCACAGGGTCGCAGCCCGCGACCCTGGCCCAGGGTCGCCAGCAACCCTGGCCCATGGTCGCCGGCGACCATGGAAGTCCGGGTCACCAGATTTTTCGCCGGTGACCCGTTTTCCGTCCCTTTTCGCATTTCGCGCACTTTGGCCCCTGTGGTTTCCTGAAAATGTGATTTTTAGTGCTTGAAATTGACTCATATCCGACGACATCTCAAATCCGCCGTCAAAAGCATAAAATCATCATTGATCGCTCCAAGATCGCCGACCGATTGACCTAAAAAGTGTTCTTTCTGTCCGACCGATCGAGAAATCGACAAGACAGATGTCACCGGCCCGCTGCTAGCTATCAATGTCTGAAGTTACATGTTCATCCGATGTCGATCAGCATGTAGATCCATCGGTGATCATCTCCAAAAGAATCCCAAAAGACGCGGCGCGGCCCGCGACTCTTCAACTGCTCGACGACCATTTAATGTAGTTAATTGACTAGCTTTATTGCAGTCATTAATTCATTTCTTTGGACGGCTCAATCAGAAGCAAGCATCCAGGAGTTACAAATCAATTAAGTCATGGCATTCAAGCCATGAAACTCCTCCCATTATGGTAATTAAGGTGATTAAAAGCCTTTAATCTCTATCGGCCAATCAGATTCAAGGAAAAAGGAGTTACAAAATCAAGAAATAAATCTTGTAACTCCTCCCATTAAAGCCATTAAAGCCCATAAACTCTCCTAATGGCTACCAAGAGCCTATAAATAGGAGAGCTTTCCAAGAAGAAAGGAGATCGGAAAAAAGAGAGAAAAAAAGAATCCAGAGCTCGTATCCAAAGAATCCCGAATTCCAGACAGACAGAGTCTAGAGAAAGAGAGAAAACTCTGCTGAAGTTCTGCACCGAGCACCACTACAAGGTGACAAAAAGTCCCTTGGGGGGTACTCCCCCCCAAGGTCCTTGCCTTCTCCCGCTGCCTCCAATGGCTTAGACATGGCTTTTCAGCCCGTCTACTTAGCTTTTTATTGGACATAGGACCTCCTCTTGGTCTTTGTCCTCTAAAAATCTGAGGTTATAGCCAAGCCAAGCGAATCAAGAGCATCCTCTGTTCTCATCTGCATGGATGATGGCGAAGCCCATACATGGCTTGCGACCATCAATCTGAACGAGTCCCCCACAATCTCCTGAAAAGTTAGATCCTCCTTTTCTTGCTTTTCATTGTAGTTTGTATTTTTCTAAAAGAGACAAAAATCACAACTCTTGTCTTTCATTATTGATGAGAATTGTAAATCGGCTATAAACGCCAAAATCGGTTATAAATGCCAAACAAAATCGCCTTTCACGGCAAACCAAGAAAATGTCTCTTTTCTTAAATATTTGTGCAATGGAAAACTTGAAAGAAGTTGATTTCCTTTTTACTTGCGAAGGTTGTTCTCCGGATTACCACTTGCAATTCCAAGTAAAACAGAAAATCTGGCACACCCACACAAAGAAATGTTGATGCACGCTTCAGCCCCCAGGGCGTGAAAGGGCTGGACCCGACATACTCCCACGTCCGCCGACCCCGGTAGCACCCTCGGCAGGAGCGCGTTCCATCACTCATGTTTTTTTTTTTAGATGCAAGATACAACATAGGCCACCAACTAGAAAGGAGCCAAGGAATCGAAGCATCACGTTCTCAAGTGAACAGGTCCCACCGGGTATGCCAACTTGATGGGCCCGACCTTTCATCATCTCCTTCCGTCCCGGGGGCTGCCGGGGTCTGACGGAGGAGAAAATTAGGTATCAACATTTTTGTATGGGTATGCCAGATTTTATATTCTACTTGGAATTTGGAGTGGTGATGATCTGGAGATTCACCTTCACAAGTAGAAAGGAAATCTATCATTCTTTCTAACTTTTCAAATTGCATAAATATTTAAGAAAAGAGACAAGGTGTTTTTTAATGCCGTAGTAGGCGATTTTTTGTTTATTTGCCGTGAAAGGCGATTTTGCCATGAAAGGCGATTTTTTTCTATGAAAGGCGATTTACAAATCTCATCAAAAATGAAAGACAAGAATTGTGACCTTTTTTGTCTCTTTAAAAAATACAAAGTACGATAGAAAAGAAATTAAAGGGATCTAACTTCTCAGGAGATTGTGGGGACACGTTCAGATCGACGGTCGCAAGTCATGTATGGACTTCGCCATCGTCTTTCAAATGAGAACGCTTGATGCTTCAATTTTTCAGCTTGGCTCTAACCTCAGTTTCTTAGAGGATAAAGACCAAGAGGATGTCCTATATCCCATAAAAAATGATTAAACAGGCTGAAAAGCCTCGTTTAGGCCATGTTGTATACAAGAAGGGGACCTTGGGGGAGTGGCCCCCCAAGGGACTTTGTTCACCTTGTGGTGTCTCTTGCAGCAGAGCAAGACTTCGTCGGAATCTCTCTGGGATTTTCCAGACTCCGGATGTGTGTATGTGTGGATGTGCAAGTGTAAAGTGTCTCTCTCTTTGGAATGGACCTCCTTTTATAGGCTCTTCGTAGCCATGAGTTGGTTTATGGGCATTGATGGCCATGATGAGAGAATTGATGGCATTGATGCTTCATGATGGGAGGAGTTACAAGTTTTTATTTCTTGATTTTGTAACTCCTTTTTCTTGGCTTGTGATTGGCCGATGGAGAATGATGGGCATTTAATCTCCTTTAATCTCCATGATGAAGGGAGTTTCATGGTTTTAATGGGTTAATGACTGCATTAAGTTGTCATAAAATGGGTCAATTAACGACATTAAGTGGTCGCCTGGGAATTTGAAGAGTCACGGGCCGTGCTGCGTCTTTTAGGATTCTTCTTGTGATGATCGCCGATGGATCCACATGTTGTTTGATGTCTGATTGCGATGCAACTTCAGACATTAATTAATGTTGGTGGGCCGGTACATCTGTCTTGTCGATTTCTCGATTGGTCGGACAGAAAGTGTACTTTCTTAAGCAACCGTTTGGCGATCTTGGAGCGATCAGTGATGATTTCATGCTTTTGACGGCGGATCCGAGATGTTGGCGAAGATCAGTCATTTTCAAACATCAAGAATTGGATTTTCAGAAAATCACAGAGGCAGGAACTTTCGTAACGCGAAAAGGATCGGAAAACTGGGCATCCGGCGGAAAATCCGGCCACTTGGATTTCCAAGGTCGCCAGCGAGCATGGGGGCTTTGTGCCCTTTGGTCACCGCGTGGTTTTTCGGCTGTTTCTTCTTCTTTTTCGTTCCTTTTTTTCTTCTGTATTTTTCTTGACATATTTCCTCAATTATTGACTTGATTTTCTTGGAGAAAACTTGATGAGAAGTTGCACAAAACCGGAGCACAAAGTTTCCCATTTTTAGGGAAAGCCGAAGACTTTGTAGTCAATTTTCCGTCAAGAGTCGAAACTTGGTCAAATGATGTCAGAATGACCTGAAATAACAGGTGAAGCCTCTTGAGCAGTGGATTGGACCAACCATGGGCTTTTATTTGAGTTTTGAAGCCGTTTGGCGTCCTGTCGATGCTAGACTTGATTTTGCTGCGAGGAAGATGTCGAGATTTGATGTACGGTCAACCGATGTCCGATTGACCTGAAATTTGACAGGGAGCCTATTGGAGTCAATTTGAGATGATCCATTAGCTCCGATTTGGATGTCATGGTGCCGGGGTGCTCCGCCGCCGGTAGGCTTGATCTTCTTTCGGAGCGTCGAAGTCTGGTCAAACGTTGTCTGAATGACCTGAAATTCGACGTGCAGCCCTTTGAAAGCATGTTGAAGCCATTCATATACTTTGTTTGATGAATGATGGCCTCGGTGGTTCTCGCCGCCGAGAGGCTTGATTTTGCTGCTTAAGCGTTGATGGAGGGTCAAACGTTGTCGGTTTGACTTGAAATTTGACAGGGAGCCCTTTGGAGGTATTTTGGAACCATCCTTAGGCTTTGATCGAAGTTTTAATGTCTTTTACACTATCGCCGCCGGGAGCGCCTGTTTAGCTGTCGGAGGAGTGAAGTTAGGCCAAACGATGTCGGAATGGCCCGAAACTTCATGTGTGCCCCTCTTTTTGCTGTCTTAAAGAATCTTGCAGTTTTTGTTTGATTCTGACAAGATCTGATGTTTGAAGTAGCCTTGCTTGTTTGTAGCAGGATGTAGCTTCATGTGGGTTTTTGATATTGAGGAGGCAAAGTGACTTTTTTGGTGTCAACAGTTGAACTACTAAGGTCTTTTAAAAGAACTTTTTGGGTACAAATCATTACAAAGTTATACCTCTAAGAAACCTTCAAAACCCTATCCAGCCTTCCATAGAGTTCTTCATAGGTAGACCTTGAGCATACAAAACTCATAAAAGAGAGTTGTCTGTGGAAAATTGCAGATCTAGGGTTCTGAATCATTCCGTAGGAACATCTTAGACACCCTAGATCCAAAATCTCCAAATCCTATTACTTAAGCCATTTTGGGATATCATCAAAAGCACCAGCGATCGTCAGTTAGAGGCCTGAAGTGTGAAGTTCGCATCATGGATTCCTGCATCGATTGCTATTGTGGTTGCCTAAATCAATACGGACTTATGGAATTGCTGTAAAGCTTCTTGGGAAAGATTGAATGCCTGAAACCTAAAAGGGGAGAAGAGAACAGAGGTCAGAGACCCTGGCCACTCTAGGTGCAAGGCACTCCGATGCCAAAGTTAGTGCGGTCACTAAACAAAGGATGAATGAGCAAAGAGAAAGGTAGAATTGGGGTATGTGTGTGTAGCCCTTCTGGATTAACTCTTTGTATATATAGGCCGAGAGTCCCTTGATTCTTGTCCTGATTTTTCGATGATTGAGTCTTACTCGGGCTTGATCCCGATCTTTCAGGGATTGTAGACATAACCACCGGATAAGGATAACTCCTTATCTCTATCCAATGCTTATCCTGAACCAAACTGAAAATGATACCGAGGTCAGGTATGTCCTTAACATGGATGCACTCTGGCACTATTGTCGAGATGCAAAAACTGAGACCAAGACATGCCTACCTGGTACTTTTACAGAAACTAGGACAATCTCGGTATCATGAAAATGTCTCACACAATTGCCCCTAGCTTTTGACTTCTTAGAGTTCCCTAACTTTTTGAGGTTGGAAGCTAAGCATTAAGATGGGAAAACCTCCTTATCATTGAGTTTGAAGCATATATTGCATTTCAACTCGGTATCGGTTGTGACATCTGATCTCTATCATCATGTCACTTCACCTACTTGAGATAATTAATTGCGCGTCTCAATCGATGCAGAAGACCACCTATTGGTTGGTTTTCTAATCATTTCGAAGAGACGCACACAGTACTCAAAGCGACGCTCCGCATGTGCATCCTCGGAATTTGAAACGGCGCCTCCTTTTCCATTATATATAGAGGCGCCTTTCCCTCATTTTTCACTTTCACATTCGGAGAAGAAAAAGGTTTTGCTGAAGAGAGAAGTGCCATTGAGGTTGAGTTCTTGCGAATCTGAGCTCGGCATCCTTTGAGTCTAGTCTCGTGTTTGTAAGTCTTCCCTTCTCATCTCGTTCATTTCCACTTTCTGGTTTTCTTTAGAGTTCCCTGGCCTTTTTTCCCTTTTTTGAGTCTCGATCGTTGTTCTTCCAGTTTATTCAAACTTGAGAATGGGTATTTATAGGCAGAGAGTAGTAACCCTAGAGGCCGTAGGCAAATTTAGGGCTGATTACGGGATTCCTGACGATGTCCTCATTAGGCTGAATGACCCGGAAAATCCTTTCGATGGTTATTCTTTCACTAATGGCTGGATGCCATTTTACTTGTTCACCATGGTCGAAGGTGGGTTCGATTCGCCCTCCATCCCCTTCTTAGATCCTGTCTTAGGAAATGGCACCTCTGCCCTTGCTAGTTGATGCCGAACAGTTTCAAAATCATCATGGGTGTTGCCGAGCTCAATAGGATCCTAGGTGTTAATCTCGGCGTCATGATATTGAGGACGTCTACGACCTCTGTAAATCTGGTGGTGACAACACCTACTATCTCTGAGCTAAAGCAAACTGGGAGTGGATCATCAATAATCTAGAAGACTCCAATAGATATGCTGGGGACGACTGCCTTTTTGTCTCGGGCAACTGGCAATTTGGAGGAACTGTGCCCGAAGGGGCAAGGATTTACCAGATTTCCAGTGACTTCGGGAGCCCTCCAAGTAACCACCAACCTCTTAGGCTTTTAGTTTTTCTTGTATTTCTCTTTTCTTGTCTACCAAGGTACGAAGCTTAACGCATTTTTTGTTTGTCGTGTATGTTGACACCAAAAAAGTCACTATGTCTCCTCCACATCAAGAAGCCTCGTGAAGTTGCATCCTGCTACAAAACAGGCAAGGCTACTTCAAGCATCAGATCTTTTCAGAATCAGACAGAAACTGAGAGATCCTTCAAGACAGCTAAAAGAGGGGTACACCTGAGGTTTCGGGCCATTCCGACAGCATTTGGCCTAACTTCACTGCTCCGACAGCTAAACAAGCGCTCCCGGCGGCGACATCATCAAAGACACCAAAACTTTGATCAGAGCCTACGGATGACTCCAGAACGTCTCCAAAGGGCTCCATGCCAAATTTCAAGTCAAACCGACAACGTTTGACCCTCCATCCATGCTCGAACAGCAAAATCAAGCCTCCCGGCGGTGGAAACCACCGAAGCCATCACTCATCAAACAAAATACATGAGTGGCTTCAACATGCTTCCAAAAGGCTGCACGTCAAATTTCAGGTCATTCCGACAACGTTTGACCAGGTTTCGATGCTCCGAGAGAAAATCAAGCCTACCGGCGGCGGAGCAACCCGGGAGCATGACATCCAAAACGGAGCCCATGGAACATCTCAAAATGACTCCAATAGGCTCCCCGTCAAATTTCAGGTCAATTGGACATCGTTTGACCACATATCAAAGCTCGGGATTTTCCCCGCAGCAAAATCAAGTGAAGCATCGATGGGACCCCAAACGGCTTCAAAACTCAAATAAAAGCCCATGGTTGGTCCTATCCACTGCTCAAGAAGCTTCACCTCAATTTTCAGGTCATTCAGACATCGTTTGACCTAGTTTCGACTCTTGACGGAAAATCGGCTACAAAGTCTTCGGCTTTCCCGAAAAATGGGAAACTTTGTACTCCGATTTCGCGCGGGTTCTCGTCAAGTTTTCTCCAAGAAAATGAAGTCAATAATTGAGGAAAAATGTCAAGAAAAATACAGAAGAAAAAAGGAATGAAAAAGACAGAAAAACGGCCGAAAACGACGCTCGGCGACCAAACGGGCCAAAGCCCTATGGTCGCCGGCGACCCTGGGTGCATGGTCAACCGGCGACCCTGCAAATCCGGGTCGCCGGATTTTGCACCAAAGTGTCCGTTTTTCGATGGTTTTCACGTTTCGGGTGTTCCGGCCTCTGTGATTTTCGGAAAATGCAATGTTTGATGCTCGAAAACCATTGATCTTCGTCGACATCTCGGATCCGCTGTCAAAAGCATGAAATCATCACCGATCGCCTCAAAATCGCCAACCGGCTGACCAAGAAAGTGCACTTTCTGTCCGACCGATCGTGAAATCGACAAGACAGATGTCACCGGCCCGCCAACATCAATCAATTTCTGAAGTTGCATCGCAATCCGACATCAAATAATGCGTGGATCCACCCGTGATGATCGCTAGAAGAATCTCAAAAGGCGCAGCGCGGTCCGCGACTCTTCACATACCTTGGCGACCACTTAATGACGTTAATTGACCCGTTTATGACAACTTAATGCAGTCATTAACTCATTATTTTGGACGGCCCAATCAGATTCAAGCATCTGGGAGTTACAAATCCAAGTAATCATGGCATTAAACCCATGAAACTCCCATCATCATGAAGCATAAAGGTGATTAAATGCCCACTACCTTCATTGGCCAATCACAAGCCTTGAAAAAGGAGTTACAAAATCAACTTGTAACTCCTCATCAATTCTTTCATCATGGCCATCAATGCCAATAAACACCTCATGGCTACCAAAAGCCTATAAAAGAAGGTCCATTCCAAGAAGAAAGAATGATGAAAATAGATCCCAAGTGCAAGCTCTGAAAATCCAGAAAATCCAAGAGAGAAACGAAGTCCTGCTACTTTGCTCCTGGAAGCACCACAAGGTGATCAACGTCCCTTGGGGGGCCACCCCCCCAAGGTCACCTCCTTCTCCAACATGGCCTAAACGCGGCTTTTCAGCCCGTTTACTCGGTTTTTCATTGGATATAGGACCTTCTCTTGGTCCTTGTCCTTTAAAAAACTGAGGTTAGGAGCCAACCCAAAGAATCAAAGCATCACATGTTCTCATTTGAAGGGCGATAGTGAAGCCCATACATGACTTGCGACCTTTAATCTCAACGTGTCCCCACAATCTCCTGAGAAGTTAGATCCCTTTTCTCACTTTTCTATTGTAGTTTGTATTTCTTAAAGAGACAAAATGAAATCACAATTCTTGTCTTTCATATTTGATGAGTTTTGTAAAATCGCCTTTCACGGCAAAACCGCCTTTTACGGCAAACAAACAAAAACGCCTCTTACGGCATTCTAAAAAAAAAAAAACAAACTTGTCTCTTTTCTTAATATTAATGCAATTTGAAAAGTTAGAAAAAAGGATTGATTTCCTTTCCACTTGTGAAGGTGAATCTCCGGATAATCACCAATCCAAATTCCAAGTAGAAAGTAAATCTAGCATGCCCGTACAAAAAATGTTGATGCCCGAGATCTTCCTTCCTCCGCCGAGACCCAGGTCTGCCCCCGGGGTGCGGAGGGAGAGGACGGAAGATTCCCCTTTTTTCAGGTCCATCAAGTTGGCACACCCGGTGGGACACGTTGACTTGAGAACGTGATGCTTTGATCACTTGGCTCCTTTGTAGTTGGTGGCCTATGTTGCATTTTGCATCTAAAAAACATGAGATGGGATTTCAATTGTTCTTTCTCACTTCAAAAAAAAAAAAAACAAATCTAATCTCTTTTTCGTAAAAACTCAACTTTGAGAAATTTTGATCCTTTCCTCTTCGAACTTGATAGCTCACAGAAATGTTCGCAGCTATCGTTCATATCGGGGATTGGGCCATCTTTTCTCTTTGATGAGTCCAATTGGGATTTCAAAAAAAAAAAAAAACACCTTCATTTCAAACTCTTTCAAAAAAAAAAAAAATGATCTCTCTTTCTCAAGATTCAACTTTGAGAAATTTTGATCCTCTCCTCTTTGAACTTGATAGCTCACAGAAATGTTCACAGCTATCGTTCATATCGGGGATTGGGCCATCTTTTCTCTTTGATGAGTCCAATTGGGATTTCAAAAACAAAATTATAATTTCAAAAGAAAATTAGTTTTCTCTCTTTTGCATTCAAATTTGAGAAACCTTGGTTCCTTCCCTTTCGGATTTAGCGCTTGCAGAAATGTTGAGCCTTTGTTCAGATTGGAATACCATTCGCTCTCTTTGATGAGTTTATTAAAAAACCTTTCAAAAATGAGTAAAAAAAACACTAAGGTTCCACCAGTTGCGTTCTTTGACCAAAGTGGATTTAAGAAAGGCCTTGTCCAGAGTGTGGAGACAGCTAGACTGTTCAAGGCAAGGGTCCTCCAAACGGGTTCATTAAGTAATCCTACCCTTACCTGGGGGCCGATCTATCTACTAAGGTTTCATATGATCGAATTGGAAACCTATGTGCACCTTTCAAAAAAAAATCCTCTAAAAAAAATCTTTTTTTAAAAAAAATCTAAACAAAAAAAAAAACTTCTGTCACTTTGAATTCAGAGTTGAGAAATTTTGGTTCTTTCCCTTTCGGATTTAGCGCTCGCAGAAATGTTGAGCCTTGTTCGGAATGGAACACCATTTGCTCTCTTTGATGAATTCAATCTTAACCTTTCAAAAAAAAAAAAAAAAATTTCGTCACTTTTGAGTTCAGAGTTGAGAAATTTTGGTTCCCTCCTTTTTGGATTTAGCGCTCGCAGAAATGTTGAGCCTTTGTTCGAAACGGAACACCATTTGCTCTCTTTGATGAATTCAATCTTGACCCTTCAAAAAAAAAAAACTTCCGTCATTACTGGATTCACATCCGAGAAATTCTGGTTCCTTCCCTTCTGAATTTAGCGCTCGCAGAAATGTTGAGCCTTTGTTCGGATTGGAACACCATTTGCTCTCCTTTATGAATCCAAATTTTGACATTTCAAAAAATCCCATCCCGTGTCCTTTCCAAGGATGCGATTTGCAACATTTGTGCCTAGCGGTGCTAGTACGCCCTTTCGGGTCTACTGTATTCGCGACCGACACATTTGTATCTCAAACCATATATCATTTTACCTAGAGTGAGCCTTGCTTCTCGGTAATTTGAATTAAGGTCTACAATTGCTTCTAGCAGTCACTGGAACGCTCACTCTGAGCCTACCATACTTGCACTTTAGAACAATTGTATCCTCTATGGCTATTTGCCTTCTTCATCATCCTTGGGTTGGGCCATGTTCCCTCAAGTGATTTGAAAAGACAAAACCATAGTTGTTCTCCATTTACGATCACCATATTCTTGTGATTACTAATGGATTTGGTCTTGTTTCAGAAGTTTTCCAAAACTAACAATGGCAACTTCATTAACCATCACTTTCGATGAGAACAAGTACCAGCTTATGCTTCAAGACAAGCAAAACAAGCATAAGCGCCTTGCCAGTTGCCGAAGCGTCATCTCCCTCGACAACTCTCCAAACACCGGCTCAACTTCAACTCCCCGGACCATCGTCTTCGGATCGCTGGGACCATTCCCACTTCCCGCAGAAGACACTGTACCTGCCAAGAAGCATAAAACCGCCCCGCAACGTGTCACTAAAATGGCGCCAAGGGCGAACACCAAGAAGCCTGAAGCCCGTGGCGTTCCCACGAAGCCTCAACCCACAAGAAACCAGGTTTACACCAAAACTTGGTCCCCGAGATCTTCGCCAAAGCAACGAAGGTCCTAAACATCTGCAAAGCCAGCATACCTGGCCCCTCTCAAGGAGAATCAGTTCTACCCTCTCTCTTACATGAAAGAGGAGAAACCTACCCTCCACCCAAAAAATAAACAAAATCATCATGAGCCGGCTTGGTCCTACAAGCCCAAAATCAAATCCTGCATTGTTAGGCCTATGTAAAAACATGCTGAAGCCTGCACTCCTACGAGTCGACCCTTCATCTCAATAGGGGCCGAGCTCGCAAAATTCAAGTCTTCATTGCGACAGACAAAGGACCGCGTCCAGATTCTGTCCTTGCCAAGCTTCAGAGAAGACAAACTCGGCTGCTGCGCACAAGGGACTACATCCTTCATCGCCAGAGCCCAGCCAGAGCTGACTGAAGCTCAAATTGCTCGTCGTATGCGTCGCCGCACTGCATATCGATAAAAGAGACTCGAGAAACAAAGAACCCAGCATTCTACTCTCCACGTCTCAAACAAGTGGGTCGAGAAAGAAAGACCCGATCAATTCGTTGCTGTTCATATGGTTGGCAAAACCAGAAAACGCCAGAAGTCAGCAACCAAAATCAGTGTTAGACGTCCAGTGACTTGCAGCGTCTCTCGGACAAGAACACATCTGGAAGAGTCTTCCACTCCTCCAAGCCAAGAACACCGGAGTAACCACTCCTCAGATTCTTCATCCAGAAGAATGAGCCCCAGCTCAGTCATCAGGACGATTTCTTCGTTCGAATCCCTTAGGGATGAACGTCATGGCTACAAGTTCTGAGCAGCCTCCACCGCATGATGACGTAACCGCACGCATCCAGCAGTTGGAGCAAGGACAACAGAGAATTGAGGCTCTGATGGAAAATCTGATTCTCACTCTACAGCGTCCACCACCTAACAATGAAACCCCTCCGAATCATGAAGATGACGAGGGCAATGCAGAAAACAATGAGTCTCGCGCCCTTACCAAAAAGGAAGTGGACGATATCTTAGCAAAAACAAAAGAAGAGGATACATTGAAGGAACATGGGATCAAGCTACCCTACCCTTTATGGATGGACTCGGTTCCGTTCCCTGCAAAATTCAAGCAACCTACTCTCCAGACATATACTGGGAAAGGTTCAGCCAGACAGCATGTCATCCATTTCAAGATCCTGACGGGAGCTATTGCGGATCAAGATGCCCTCAAGATTCGCCTCTTTGCAAGTACCCTAAAAGGTACAGCCTTTGATTGGTACTCCACTCTGCCGGAGAACTCCATTCAGAACTGGGCTATGCTCGAGACACGCTTCCTGACCCACTTCCAAGGTGAGGATCATCCTGTTACTATGGCTCAACTCTACAGCTTAAAACAGGGAGAGAATGAGTCAACATACGACTTCATTCACAAATGGAAGGCAATGGCGTACACATGTTCAGATGTGCTGCCACAAGCGTCGCTAGTCGACATCTGTCGTAACAATATGAGAGCAAAAATCCGCTCCATGATCATCGGCAACAAATCAAAGAACCTGGGGGAACTCCTCGAAGCTTCCATGGAAGCTGAAATGGTGATCAAAGACCTCAATAGTCAGAAATCATCAAAGAAAGAGCCGACTGCTGTTACAACCTCAAAACCAAAGAAAAAGGAGGTTCTCAATGTGCAGACTAAGTCAGCTCCTCAGCAGCCAAAGAAACCTGAAAACAAAACTGCAGGTAAAATACCTGAACTCTCTGATGCCTTCAAAGAACCTGTAGAAAAGAAATATCCATTCGATGAAGATGTTGAAGAAATCTTTGAGGGTCTCCTGGCAAATGGCAAACTCATTTTGCCAGAGCCCAAAAGACCGGGAGATGTTGGCAAAACCAACGATCCCCGATACTGTCCATACCATCAGATGATCTCACATCCTCTCAATCAATGCTTCGTTGTGAGAGAGAAGATCAATGAGATGTGGAAAAATGGAGTCATAACCTTTGATAAAAACTATGGCCCCGCCTCTGTCAACATGGTGTCATGTCGGCAAACTTCAAAGTCACCGAAGGAGAAGATCACTACTTTATTCAAGGTGATTAAAATGGCTCAAGCATCCCAAGAATTGGTTCCCTATTCAACACCAGATGGACAACCTATATGGGTGCATCCCGATCTCCTAGATGATGAAAACTGGGAGATCGTCAAAACAAAGCCGACCGCTCAGCAGCGAAGGCAAGCCAAGAGACAGCTCCGCAAGCTCAAACAGCAGCAAAAGTCTCAACCAAAACAAGAAGTCCTTGAAAAAGCAGAAACTTCTTCCACTGCTTCACTCAGGACAACGGAAGAATCTCTTCCCAAAACTTCAAAGGTGGTAAGAAAATTCACTCTTGATGATTTCATGCCACCTCTATACAAAAATGAAAATGTGCAGGGGGCATCATACTCTTGCAACTCGGTAGTTGGATTCCCTATGGATGGATACGAGTCCAGTAATACTGCCAGTGATATAGATGAGTGGGAAGAATCCCTTGAAACAGGAGAATACCTCTCCGACGAGGAATGGATTCCTGAGTCTCATCTTATGCCAGTAATCTGGTATAACCCATTACAACCACAAGGATCTTGGTCTGATAATGAAGAAGACCAGGGCCCTATTCAAGAAAACGCTGTTGATCTAGCACCAGCAAATGCTTCAGTGGAACCCAACATCGGCGAACCACAAGGAGCAAATGATGAAGAAGATTTGGCTCCCATGCCTGATCTTGAGGAATATGCAAGAATCTTGCAACATCTTGCCATAGAGCAGGAGCAGAATCGCATCAATCTTCGTCATGAACCAGAACTGGAAGTCCCTGAAAATCGACAGGAACTTTCTCCCTCAACTCCTGAAAATGGAGAAAACAGTTGGATCGATGATCCTCTCACATCTGAGGATGAGTCCGATTCCCAACAATCTGCACTGGGGGTATCTCCTGTCAGGATAACCTGCAATGCAATAGCTCAGGACGACAGTGCCTCTGAAGCTTCCGAAGACACGTACTCCCCAACCGGTAGCGTATCTTCCGGAGCTACATCCTCTCAGGTGACTTCCACTGAGATAATATCCTCTCAGCCCTCGTCTCCTGAAGCTGTGACATCAGAGCTCAAGCCCCTCCTGATTAATCATCTTGAAGAAACTTCTGCCAATGAAATCTTCTTCAATCAAAACTCAGTCAATTGGTCCCAGATACCCTATCTCACGGGCGATGTCTGGGCTAATAAAGAAAAGTTGCCAGCTGCTGTTCAGGACTTGTTCCCGGAAATTGCCCCGTGCAACACAATTACTGAAGACACCAATGCTGTTACAGAGACGTCTTCAGCAAAGGACCAACCTCTTGATCCTGAGAAAGATCTTCCAAAAGAAGACCCTTCTCTAGAGGCTCTTGAAGTTGGTAGAGGTACCCGTACTGGCCGGGATTACCACAAAAATTACAATCAACCCTCTTCTTCTTATGTAAATCCTTCGGGAAAGCAAGTTGTAAGCGCCCCGAGTGGCAATAATAATGAAAATGCAGGCCCAAAGGAGGCTTTCAAGTACAACTTGATTGAGCACTTCAAACACATACCTGCACGTCTGCACATCCTTGACTTATTACGAATATCTCTACAAACTCGTGATAGTCTCATTTCAAAATTACAAAGGCTGAATGCGGATGTCGACAAACATGCCCCACAAGTCCTACAAATTGAAATGGACTATAGGGTCAAAAAATCAAAGACTCCCTCAAAGGGAGAAAAGAAGAAAACTGAGGGATCAGGCAATGAATGCCTCTCGGTACAAAAAGCAGCAAGTGCAACAATTGCCTTGGACAAGGATGACCTCCTCCTAGGCGAAACAAAGCACAACCGTCCCTTGTACTTTACGGGGTACGTCAAAGAAATGCCAGTACACAGAGTTCAGATCGATCCAGGTTCTGCACTCAACCTCATCTCTACTTCGACACTCGAAGAGCTGGGCATCCCACCCAGCAAGCTAAGTCACATGTTCGTATCCATCTTCGGATATGATGGTAGCGCTTAAAGGCCTATCGGCAAAATCAGGTTCAAATTGCAAATCGGTGATCTTATTTCTGAAGTCGCTGTATATGCAATAAGGACCCCTTCATGCTATAATATACTCCTTGGATGCCCCCGGATACATGAGAATGGTGTCGTCCCTTCAACTCTACATCAGTTTATCAAGTTCGTTGGCGACGATGGCCTGATACATCGAGTATTTGCAGACAAAAAGCCCTTCAAAGGCAGAGATGTCCATTTTGCAGATGCTCAAATGTATAAAGATGGAAAAGAAGAACAGGAGCAAAAAACAATTCACTTTGCCGACAGTCTCCAAAAAGATAAAGGCAAGGCTCCTCAGCAGTCACCGGAGGAAAACAAACCCTCCACCGAACTTGAAGTAAGTGGCCAAGCTCCCTTCGTCGTCTCCTTCAAATCTCCAAACCCTTTGGTAATCACTACCAAAGTAAAGAAGACAAAACAAAGGGCTAGGGGCAAGTTCACTGTCTCCTTTGTGTCTATTATGTATGACACAGACTCGGAGTCAGAGCCAGAAGACGACACGACATCAAGCCAAGCTGATACTCAGCAAGATCAGCCCACTCTCAATCCATTGGAGACACCTGCAGACATAGAAGACCCTATGTTTGCTTCCTTTGTTATTCCAGCAACTTCGCCAGAAGAAAAAACAATCTTCTTCCACAGATCGAGAGCATCTCTACCGAACTCTCTGCTTGAACCTTTCCAAAATGAAGGTATGCCTCAGCTATCCCTATATAGTCCAATGGCACAAGCTATCATGAAGAAAATGGGCTACGACGCTCAAAATCTGACTGGTTTGGGAGGTGGCCGTGGTATTCTTACACCATTAGAACCCACCCTGACCAAAAGTCAACTAGAAGATTGGAAAATCCACCTTAAAAAAGGCAAGTCTTCATATGGGTTGGGGTATGATCCTACCGTTCCTATGAGACAGTTGACACCATGGCTACAAAGTCGCTTTACCGACCAAGCCTCAACATCTCATGAAGACATCGATATTCCTGGATATCTCTTTAAGGAGTTACTCGTCAAAAATCCAGAAAGCTCCCCCAATTGGTATGATTTCTCTGATAATAAAGAGGAATTGCCCGATGATAGAGACGAGCGGTTCTTTGTCCCAGAAGAATCATCGTCTCCAAAAGAAGTACCCTACTTCAACCCAATTCTAGCAAATGATTGGGACCATCTCATTGCAAGCCTTGAGAAGGATACTGATCAAGAAGATTCAAGGACAGAAACATAGCCTCAGTCTGAAAATACCTCTGGCACTCCAGAAGGTCTTGTTGAGTTGGAAGCCTCCGAAAACATTGTGGAGGAACCACCTTCAAACCTTCCGACAAAAGACCCTGTTCAAAAGATAGACTTGGGAACACCTGATAACCCACGTCCTGTATTCATAAGCAAGAATATAAAGGATGATGAGTTACCTGAGTATATCTCTTTTCTTCGTGAGTTCATTGATTGCTTTGCATGGTCTTATGCCGAAATACCTGGCTTGGATCCCGAAGTAGCAGTCCACAAGCTCAACTTGCAAAAAGAAATCAAGCCTATCAAACAAGGCCAAAGGAGATTCTGTCCCGACGTGATGGACAAAATTGAACAAGAAGTTCAGAAACTCAAAAACGTTGGCTTCATCCGCGAGGAGCAGTATCCTGAATGGTTGGCCAACATCGTCCCCGTGACAAAGAAAAATGGGCTGATAAGGGTCTGTATTGACTACAGAGACCTGAATAATGGATGTCCTAAAGATGAATTCCCGCTCCCCATACCAGAGGTGATGATTGACAACACCTATGGATTCGAGCGAATGACATTCATGGATGGATTCTCTGGCTACAATCAGATAAAGATGCATCCTGAGGATGAAAGGCATATGTCATTTCGCACACCATTCGGCGTGTATTGCTACACTGTTATGCCGTTTGGCCTGAAAAATGCAGGTGCAACATATTAGAGGGCTATGATGAAAATATTCCAAGATATGCAGCACAAGACGGTCGAATGCTATGTTGACGACCTCGCCATAAAAAGCAGAAGAAAAGAAGACCATCTCAATGATCTTCGAGAAGTCTTCCTCCGACTTTGCAAACACAAATTGCGGATGAATCCACTAAAGTGCTTCTTCGATGTCTCATCGGGTAAGTTTCTCAGATTCGTAGTACGGAAAGCTGGAATAGAACTTGACCTCACCAAAGTCAAGGCTATCCTGGAAATGCCATCTCCCAGAACCCTAAAGAATTAAAAAGGCTTCAAGGAAGGCTGGCCTACATTCAATGGTTCATCTCCAATCTATCAGGGAAATGCCGTCCATTTTCTCGCTTAATGAAGAAAGGCGTGGACTTTGTCTGGGATGCTGAATGTGAAAATGCATTTCAAGACATCAAAGCATACCTCACCAAACCTCCAGTGCTGGCTGCCCCCACAACTGGAAAACCATTTATCTTGTACACA
Organism: Umbellularia californica; assembly: GCA_028538565.1. NCBI lineage: Eukaryota > Viridiplantae > Streptophyta > Magnoliopsida > Laurales > Lauraceae > Umbellularia > Umbellularia californica. The sequence continues at coordinate 28,671,190 of JAPQWN010000006.1, forward strand.
AGAGCTCTCGACCACTCTTTGGGTGCTCTGCTCGCACAAGAAAACGACGACGGAAAAGAAGCTGCTCTATATTACCTTAGCCGCATGATGGTAGGTGCAGAGCATCGCTACTCCCCAGTCGAAAAAGAATGCCTTGCAATAATGTTCGCCGTACAAAAGCTGCGTCACTGTCTGCTGTCGAACACAGTCTACCTAATTTCGAGGATCAACCTCCTAAAGGTCCTTGTCACAAAAGCAGGTTCTCTCAATGCCCGACTGGCAAAATGGTCCATCCTTTGATCACAGTTTGATATTAGGTATGTGCCACAAAAAGCAATCAAAGGCCAAGCTCTAGCAGACTTTCTCGCAGAGCATCTATTGCCTAAAGATTCTCCACTCAGGGATGATCTCCCAGACGAATTTGTCTACAATGTGGAAACTTCCTTATCAAATGCTTCCTGGGACATGTACTTTGACGGTGCAACCAGGACAAATGAAAAAGGAAAGCAAATATCGGGAATTGGCATCCTCTTTGTCGGTCCCGATAAATACATGATTCCACACGCCTTCTCGCTACTGGAACCATGTTCAAACAATGCAGCTGAGTACCAAGCCCTGATTGTAGGATTGGAACTCGCCCTCGAATCCGGCATCACCACGCTGGAAGCTTTTGGAGACTCTCAACTGATCGTCAACCAGATGAATCAGAAATATAAAGTCAGGAAGCCTGATTTGCTGCCTTATTACAACAAGGCGCAATCGCTTCGACAAAAATTCAACATCTGTCACATCACCCACATCCTCAGAGGTGAAAACATCCGTGCAGATGCCCTGGCTGGACTCGCTGCATCCATGGCAATCCAAGAAGGGGAAAATATGCAAGTCACAGTGTGTCAAAGAAGAATTCTCCCCCCCTCTCAACACACACCAAGCAGTTGCTGAATGCCACCAAGTGGTTGGAAGTCGGATGTCCATCCTCAAACCTCCGATTGGCGACTGGAGAGATCCGTTCATTGATTACATCATGTTCGGAATCCTACCTGAAGATCCAAAAGAGCGGGTAAGCATCCAAAGACGAGCCCCGAACTTTCATTTGGATATACCTTCAAAAGCACTTTACAGAAAATCCTTCAACGGAGTACTCCTACGCTGCTTATCACAACAAGAGGCTGAGGAAACTCTCAAAGAAGTACATGCTGGTCTTTGTGGAGCCCATCAGGCTGGCCCTAAGCTCTACAACCAGATAAAAATGCTAGGTTACTATTGGCCTACCATGGTAGCTGATGCAATGCAATTTGCCAAGCGCTGCCAAAAATGCCAGATTCACGGAGATTATGTCCACATGCCTCCAGAATGGCTACATCCAACAGCAATCTCATGGCCTTTCGAAGCCTGGGGTATGGACATCGTAGGTCCTATTTCTCCCCCATCAAGCAAAGGTCATCGCTTCATCTTCGCCGCTACGGATTATTTCTCCAAGTGGTCAGAAGCATTTGCGCTCAGCGAAATGAAGACTTCATCAGTCCTTCAGTTCTTGCGCACCAACATTATTTGTCGCTTCGGCATACCTAAAAGATTCGTCCATGATAAAGGACCACAATTCCGGGATCACAGATTCTACAGGTTCTGCGACAAGTACAAAATCCAAAGTTGTCCTTCGACTCCATATAATCCAGCAACGAATGGACTAGCAGAAGCCTTCAACAAGACACTCTGCAAAATTCTCAAGAAAATGGTCTCTAGTCACAAAAGAGACTGGGGCGACAAACTACCAGAAGCTTTGTGGGCCTATCGAACCACCGTTCGAGGACCAACCCATAGCACACCATTCTCTTTGGTCTATGGATGCGAAGCTGTTGTCCCTTTGGAAGTACAAATTCCTTCCTTAAGGGTATCTTTGCAAAATGACATGACGCAAGAAAGCAATGTCAAACTGAGACTCCAAGAGCTGGATAATCTCGATGAAAGACGACTCGAAGCTCTACAAAGCATTGAGTTGTACCAAGCACGCATGGCAGGATCTTTCGACAAAAAGGTCAGGCAACGCGCCTACAAAAAGGGTGACTTGGTTCTTGCAGTAAAAAGACCTATAGTCTTTGCCCACAAATCCAAAGGCAAATTCGAACCAAAATGGGAGGGACCCTTCGTCATTGACAAAGTCTTCTCCAACGGTGCATACGCTCTTCTAAACATGGAAGGAGACAGATGTATGCTACCCATCAATGGCAAGTTCTTGAAGCGGTACTACCCTTGAATACTTCCTCAAACGGGTCAGAGCAATATCTACACGGCTAAAGCGTATTTCCAAGGTACTTGCTCGTCAAACCCACCCCTTTTGAAATTTTCATCTTTATGTTGAAGTTTCCAAAAAAAAAAAACAATCTCTCAAAACAATGTTTACTTTCATCGTTTCATTGTTCAAAAGAAAAATCAAATCCAAAATCCAAGTTTAGGAGCCTCTTCCCATACTTGACCAAAATTTTCAATCCTTGAACCCAAAATTCATGGTTTGAAACAAAAACCAGGACTCAGGAATTTTCACCCTAGTCTACCTTGGCTTTTACAACCGAAATGGTTTTAAGCCAAAATTTATGACCTTCATCTCTTTAAACAAAAAAATGGTTTTTTAGAAACCGCGGGGAAGCGACATTCAGTCGATACTCGCAAAACCCAAAAATCGCAAGGAAGGGAACCCCATTCGATACTTGCAAAATTTCAAAAAAAAAATCGTGGAGAAGCAACATACCAGTTGATATCCACAACCCAAATTTCAAAAATCGTGGAGAAGCAACATACCAGTTGATATCCACAACCCAAATTTCAAAAAAAATCGTGGAGATGCAACATACCAGTTGATATCTACAACCCAAATTTCAAAAATCATGGAGACGCAACATACCAGTTGCTATCCACAACCCAAATTTCAAATGGTTCGAGAAAACCTCAAATTTCAAAAATCGCGGAGAAACGGCATCAAGTCAGTACCCGCGAAACCAAAAGTTTTGGGAAAAGCAGGGAAGCGACGCTTAGTCGATATTTGCACCCCAATTCGCGAGGAAGCGACATTCCATCGATACTCGCAAAACCTAGCCCGCGAGGAAGTGACATTCCATCAATACTCGCAAAACCGAATGAGCAAGGAAGCGACATTCCATCGATACTTGCAAGACCATTCAGAGGGGAGGCGACATTTAGTCGATACCTGCATTTTGAAAACCAAAATTCGGCTATAAACGCCAAAAATCGGCTATAAACGCCAAAATCTGGCTATAAATGCCAAAATTCAGCTATAAATGCCAAAACAAAAAAAATTTCGGCTATAAACGCCAAAATCGGCTTTCATGCCAACAAAACAAAACTTGGTTTTCAAAAAACTCGGCTATAAACGCCAAAATCCGGCTATAAACGCCAAAATCCGGCTATAAATGCCAAAATTCGGCTATAAATGCCAAAACAAAAATTTTTCGGCTATAATGCCAAAATCGGCTTTCATGCCAATAAAACAAAACTTGGTTTTCAAAAAACTCGGCTATAAATGCCAAAAATCAGCTATAAACGCCAAAATCCGGCTATAAACGCCAAAAATCGGCTATAAAAGCCAAAATCGGCTTTCATGCCATACAAAAACTTTGGCTCTCACGCCACAAACAAAATGAAATTCGGCTTCTATGCCATTCCAAAAAATTCGGCTTTGACGCCATCCAAAAAACTTTGGCTCTCATGCCGCAAACAAAAAGCTTTGGCTCTTATGCCACAAACAAAAATTTTGGCTCCCATGCCACAAACAAAATTTGGCTCCCATGCCACAAAATGAAATTCGGCTTCTATGCCATTCCAAAAATTCGGCTTTCACGCCATCCAAAAATTTTGGCTCCCATGCCGCAAAACAAATTTGGCTCTTACGCCACAAAATTAGGCTTTCATGCCATCCAAAATTTCGGTTTTCAAGCCATCAAAAAAATCAGGCTTTTCGCCACAAAAGTGGTTTTCATGCCCAAAACAACCCTTTGACAAAAGATTTTCACAAAATGATAACCTTTTGATCAAATTCTTAAACAAACATTCCCATCAAACTTTTGCTCAAAATTGTTTTCATCAAAAAATGATTTAAGTGAAAGGAAGGGGATACAAAATATAGTACCAAGACTGTTTATACATGGAGGTACCAAAAAAAAGAAGAAGAAGGAAAAAGAGTGATGGAACGTGACATTCGGCGCTGGGATGCTACCGGGGTCGGTGGGCATGGGAGCCCGTTGGGTACGACCCTTTCGCGCCTGTGGGGGCCGAAGGCGTGTATCAACATTTTTTTTGGGTGGGTGTGCCAGATTTTCTATTTTACTTGGAATTGCAAGTGGTGATCCGGAGATCGACCTTCGCAAGTAAAAAGGAAATCAACTTCTTTCAAGTTTTCCATTGCACATATATTTAAGAAAAGAGACATTTTCTTGATTTGCCGTGAAAAGCGGTTTTTTTTTGCATTTATAGCCGATTTTGGCGTTTATAGCCGATTTACAATTCTCATCAATAGTGAAAGACAAGAGTTGTGATTTTTGTCTCTTTTAGAAAAATACAAACTACAATGAAAAGCAAGAAAAGGAGGATCTAACTTTTCAGGAGATTGTGGGGGACTCGTTCAGATTGACGGTCGCAAGCCATGTGAGGGCTTCGCCATCATCCATGCAGATGAGAACAGTGGATGCTCTTGATTCGCTTGGCTTGGCTATAACCTCAGATTTTTAGAGGACAAAGACTAAGAGGAGGTCCTATGTCCAATAAAAAGCTAAGTAGACGGGCTGAAAAGCCACGTCTAAGCCATTGGAGGCAGGAGGAGAAGGCGAAGGACCTTGGGGGGGAGGTACCCCCCAAGGGACTTTTGTCACCTTGTAGTGGTAGCCGGTGCAGAACTTCAGCAGAGTTTTTCTCTCTTTTTCTTTCTCTGGATTTTCTGTGTTTGATCCGTCTGGATTCGATTCTCTTCTGGATACGAGCTCTGGATTCTTTCCGATCTGGATTTCAATGGAATGCTCTCCTATTTATAGGCTTTTGGTAGCCATTTAGGAGTGCTTTTATGGGCTTTAATTGCACTTAAGCCGCATAAATGGAGGAGTTACAGGGTTTAATTCCTTTATTTCGTAACTCCTGGATCTTGGCTTCTGATTCGCCGGTGGAGATTGAGGGCATTTAATCGCCTTTGATCGCCATGATGGGAGGAGTTTCATGGGTTAAATGCAATGAATCAATTGACTTGTAACTCCCAAATGCTTGCTTCTGATTGGGCCGTCCTATAGAATGAGTTAATGACTCCCATAAAGCTAGCCAATTAACCACATTAATTGGTCGCCGAGCAGTCGAAGAGTCGCGGGCCGTGCCGTGTCTTCTGGAATTCTTCTGGCGATGATCATCGATGGATCTTCATGCTGATCGACATCGGATGAACATGTAACTTCAGACATTGATAGCTAAGAGCGGGCCGGTGACATCTGTCCTGTCGATTTTTCGATCGATCGGGCGGAAAGCACACTTTTTTGGTCGACCGGTTGGCGATCAATGTTGATTTTGATACTTTTGGAGGTTGACCCGTGATTTTGATGGATGTCGGAGGATTTGGCGCCTCAAAAGTATGAATTTTGGAAAGTCCCAGGGGTTGGAAGCTTCGAATCGCGAAAAACGACGGAAAACGGAGCTCCCGGGGCGAAACCGGAGATTCCGGGTTTCCAGGGTCGCGGACAACCCTGGGCCAGGGTCGTGGGGGTCTGCGACCCTGGGGGAATTTTCCCCTTCGGAGCCCGTTTTGTGGTCGTTTTGAGGTCTTTTTCCTTCGTTTTTTCTTCTGTATTTTTCTTTGACATTTTTGCTCATTTGTTGGCCTTATTCCCTTGTAGAAAAATTGATGAGAATCCTTGCAATTTGGGTTGCAAAGTTTCCAATTTTCCTAGAAAGCCGAAGACTTTGTCGCGCAGGGTTGCCGATTTTTCGTCAGAAGCTGAAACTGGGTCAAACGATGTCCGAATGACCTGAAATTTGAGGTGGAGCCTCCTGAGCAATAAATAAGACCAACCATAGGCTTTTGTTTGAGTTTTGAAGCCGTATGGGGTCCCGTCACCAGTAGGCTTGATTCTGCCGCGAGGTAGATGTCGCGCTTTGATGTGCGGTCAACCGATGTCCGATTGACTTGAAATTTGACAGGGAACCTATTGGAGTCATTTTGAGATGATCCACAGGCTCTATCTTGGAAACCATGGTCCCGGGGAGCTCCGCCGCCGAGAGGCCTGATTTAGCTTCCGAGAGTCAAAGTCTTGTCAAATGTTGTCGAAATGACCTGAAACTTGACGTGTAGCCCTTTGTAAGCATTTTGAAGCTGCCCATGTGCTCTGTTTGATGAGTAATGGTTTCGGTGGTTTTCGCTGCCGAGAGGCTTGATCTAGCTACTTGAGGGTTGATGTAGGGTCAAACGTTGTCGGTTTGACTTGGAACTTGACGTGGAGCCTTTTGAATGCATTTTGAGATCATCCACAGGCTCTGATCGGGAATTTGATGTCTCCGATGCTGTCGCCGCCGAGAGCTCCTGTTTAGCTGTCGGAGAAGTGAAGTTAGGCCAAATGTTGTCGAAATGGCCCGAAACTTCATGTGTACTCTTCTCTTGGCTATCATGAAGGATCTTGCAGTTTTTGTTTGATTCTGACAAGATTTGGTTTTTTGGAAGCAGCATTGCCTATTTCGGTAGGCTGCGGCTTCATGTGGCTTGAAGAGGCAAAGTGACATTTTTAGTGCCAACAAATGCCCCCTCGAGGTACAACGACGAGTTGCTTAACCTTTGTAGTCGATGTGCCTCGAAGAGAATCTTGAAGGAGAGTCTCTGTCTTGACCAAGAGTCTTTGAGCATTTTTTTTTTTTTTTTTTTGTAGAGTGGCCTTTTGAGCTTCCGGGGGAATTTTATGGTAGTGAAAGGAATCACACACCATCTCGAGGCAAAGTTTTGAAGATGACATCAGGGATGTGGATTTGGGTTTTTGTTTTTGACCTTGTGACCTAACAAGCTGTATGTGGCAGGTTACGGGGTCGGGTTTTGGTTTTGACCTTGTGACCCAACAAGCTGTATGTGGCAAGTTGGGGGATCATGATTTGGTTTTTGGTTTTGGTCTTGTGACCTAACAAGCTGTATGTGGCAGGTTAGGGGACCAGGATTTGAGTTTTGGTTTTGGTCTTGTGACCTAACAAGCTGTATGTGGCAGGTTAGGGGACCAGGATTTGATTTTTGGTGAAATGTCAATTTCAAGATTTTTGCTCAATTTGGTATATGAGGCTGGATGGTTTGATTTTTGGAAGCTCATGGGGCTCGCAATTCTTCTTCTTTTTTTTTTTTTTTTTTTTTTTGGTGCCTAGGTGGCCAAACCTGGCTCATATGGGCTAACCCATGGGACCTTAAGCATTTGAAATGGCTTAGATCTCATATGGTGTCATTTTTGTAAAGAATATCTAAAATATCTCTTTTGGATAGAGAATATCTAAGAATATCTTTAATTGGAGAGAATCTATCATCTTCCCTTTATTTTGGGAGAGAATATCTCAAGGAATATCTCTTTGGGAGAGAATATCTCAAATCCCCTCCTTTTTGGGAGAAAATCTCTCTAATTGCTTTCTTTTTTGGAGAGAATATCTCAAGGCATCTTTCTTTTAGGAAAGAACCTTTCTAATTCTTTTCTTTTGGTAAGGTTACTAATTAGTAACACTTACCTCTTTCTTTTCTCCTTGTTTCCTTCTTTGGTTTGCTCTCTTCTATAAAAGCAAAGGAAGGTAGGATCTCTTGCTCTTATTGCTTTCTTTTTGCAACAATCTCAAGAGTGCTTCAAGACCAAGAGTTCTTCTTCTTCAAAGATCTTCAAGCTTTTCTTCATCTTCTTCTCCATCAATGGCTTCAAGTAAGTTTCTTTTTCAAGAAAACTCCTTTCTTTTCTTTCTTTGCCACGATTTCTTATCTTGAGCTGTCGACTTTCCGAACTGCCGGCTTCACGAAGTGGTTCGCGGAGAGCCTTTTGGCATATCGGGGGCTTTCCAAGAAGGAGCTTGATGTAAAGCTGTCTTCGGGGAAAGGTACTGGAAAGTCGGATGGCGTCCGGCGAGAGGAAGTTTGGGCCTTCCTTTCTGGAGAGAAGTACAAGATAGGCTTTCTCGGTGACCAGATGTCATTGGTTCTGAAGCTGTTCGGGAAGTACCTGATGAGGCTTTGGAGCAGCTAGAACAGGAGGAAGCTGAGCTCGACGCTTGGATGCAAGCGGCACAGAGGCGAGCTTCCATGGAGTCTACTGGCAAGAGCAGACCATCCAGTGAGGAGTCAAGTGGGAGACCTGACTCTGACAGTGGGGCAGGTTCTTCTAGGAAGCGAGCCCACAGAAGTAAGAGGAAGAGGAGTCAGCGTCACACGGGGCGGGACGAAGACTCTCCTGATGTGGAAGTCCCTCTCACTGTCAATGAGGAGGTCCCAGGGGAAGCTGACGAACCTCCGGAGAAGAGGATTCGGGAAGAAGAGACCATCGGTGAAGGTATGATTCTTCCTTTTTCTTTTTCTGCTTCTTTCATGGGGCTTTCCATGTTCTGATTTGTTTTCTCACCCTGCTGCTGCTTTTTTTTAACCGAGGATGAAGACTTGGCGATGCCTGAGGTTCCGACCGATGAGGTGGTGATGGAGCCGGTTATGGCATCTGAAGAAGAACCGAGGGACTCTGGAATGATTCCAGAATCTCCAATTGGTATAACTTCTTTCGCTTTCTCTTTTTTTTTTTTTTTTGCCTGCGACTTGATTTGCTAACATTTTTCTTGTCAGCTGACTTGCCACAGGATTCCGATGACTTTGAACCATCAATGGACGCAAATGTTGATGATGCTTCCGATGAGTTCATGGAGGAAGAGAGTGTTCCGCTAGTCGTCGAAGAAGGTACTTTGTAGTGATGACCCTGATGATTTTTTTTAACAGGATCATATTCATACCTTTTTGTGTTTCATTTGCAGGTTTTGAAGTGACAGAAGAGAGTCCATCGCTTTCTTCAGAACCAGAGCAAGGGATGCCAGAGGTCGATCCGGAGGTAGAGACTCCTACAACCAGTTCTGACGCGATAGAGGAGATCCTCGTGTTGAGATTCCTTCTCTAGTGGCTCCAAGTGGAAAGAGTTCTTTTGTTACTCTTCCAATGGGACATGACATGAGCAGCCGATCAACGGAGAATGGTGAATCTTCATCCAGTTCGTCTCTTCAATTTACGAAGAAGGTGCTGGCTCGGGTTTTGAGTTCTTAGATCGAGACTCTCTTTTCTGGACACCTGGATGCCGGATTTGGCATGATCCCACATGTACAGGAGATTCTCACTGATACCGAAGAGGTTGGTCTGGATGTCACAGGTGCCAGGGCGATCGTTGATAGGATCATTGCACTGGGTGACAAGTGGTTTGAGACCATGGATTTCCCTGACGACCAATTCTTCAAGGAGATGTTCTTGGACCCTGCTGATAAGACTAAGTCTGATCTGAATGAGGCTACACAAAGCAAGAAGCAGCTAGTTGGGGAGAAGAACTTGGAAGAGCTAGCCATCATCGGATTGAGGCATGACCTTAACGTCCTTGATAGGGAAGTTGAGGAGGCTAGGAAACGTCTTGAGCATTTGAAGGCGCAAGTCGCTGCCAAGTGGGCTGCTATAACAGAGGCTCGTGACAGGGGGAGTGCTCTGATTCGCAGGGTTGCAGATGCCGGTCAAGTTCTCGAGAGGAGGACTCTAGAAAACGAACAATGGTAAACTGCTGGGGAAAAGCTTCCCGGGGTAAAAGAAGGGTTACGGCATTCGCCAGCATCTCATGGCAAGTTCCTGAAGAAGTGTGCCTTGGAAACTCTGACGGCTGAGGCCAAAAGTTTGCTTGAGGAGCTGAAGCTTTGGCTGGAGACCATTTTTGGCTAAGCTCCTGATTTTTTTTTGTAGCAGAAACTACTCTTCTTTCTTTTGGTACCACATGTATTTTTGGTACTCTTTGCAAGTACTCATTCTACAAAAGTTACTTTTTTTTTTTGTTTTCCCTACGCTCACTTAAATCTTTTTGTGATGAAAGTAATTGCTAAATGGGATTTGATCAAAAGCTTTGTCATTTTGTGAAAATCTTTTGTCAAATGATTGTTTTGGTAGGGGAAACGAATTTGGCATGAAAGCCGGATTTTTGTGGCATTTACAGCCAGTTTGGTGGCATTGATACCCAATTTGTGGCATTTATAGCCGGTTTGGTGGCATTGATAGCCGGGTTTTTTGAAAGCCAAGTTTTGGTTTGTCGGCGTGAAAGCCAATTTTTTGTGGCATTGATAGCCGGTTTGTGGCATTTATAGCCGGTTTTGACATGAGAGTTAGGTTTTTTTTTTTTTTGTGTGGCATTTATAGCCGATTTGGTGGCATTGATAGCCGGTTTTGGCAAAAGAGCTAGGTTTTTGGTTTTCAAAAATGCAAGTATCGACTAAGAGTCGCCTCCCTGCTGAATGGTCTTGCAAGTATCGATGGAATGTCGCATCCTTGCTCATTCGGTTGCGAGTATCGATGGAATTTCGCCTCCTCGCGGATTTGGGTGCAAGTATCGATGGAATGTCGCATCCTTGCTTTTCAAAAATTTTGTTTTGCGGGTACTGACTTGATGTCGTTTTCCCCTTGATTTTTGAAATTTGCGGTTTTCTCGAACCTTTGGGTTGTGGATATCAAGTGATATGTTGCGTCTCCACGGTTTTAGGTTTTTTCGAACCCCTTTTTTTTGAAATTTGGGTTATGGATATCAACCGATATGTTGCGTCTCCACAGTTTTTGGATTTTGCAAGTATCGACGAAATGTCGCTTCCTTGCGATTTTGGGTGCAAGTATCGATGGAATGTCGCATCCTTGCTCTTTTCAAAAAATTTTGTTTTGCGGGTACTGACTTTGATGTCGTTTCCCCACGAGTTTTGAAATTTGCGGTTTTTTCAAACCTTTGGGTTGTGGATATCAACTGATATGTTGCGTCTCCACGGTTTTAGGTTTTTTCGAACCCCTTTTTTTTGAAATTAGGGTTGTGGATATCAACCGTTATGTTGCGTCTCCACAGTTTTCTTTTGTTTGGGTTTGCAAGTATCGATGAAATGTCGCTTCCCTGCGAGTTTGGAAGTGTTGAACGTGGTTCGTATTCTTCCGATGGGTGCGAGTATTGACTAAGCGTTGCTTCCCCGTGGTTTTTTTTTGAAAAACCATTTTTTTGTTTAAAGACACGAGGGTCGTAAATTTTGACCTAAAACCATTTGGCGGTAAAAGGCAGGGTGGACTAGGGTGGAAATCCCTGAATCCGGATTTTCATTTCCATGAATTTTGGGTTCAAGGATCGAAAATTTTGGTCAAGTCAGGGAGGGGCTCCTAAACTTGGATTTTTTTTTTGAACAATGAAACGATGAAAGTAAGCATTGTTTTTTGAGTTTCTTTAGAAATTTCGACATTTTGGTATGAAAATTCTAAAGGAGTGGGTTTGATGAGCAAGTACCTGAAAATAGGATTTTCCCGTGCAGGCATTGCTCTTACCCAGTTGGGTAAGTCTTCAAGGGTAGTACCGCTTTAAGAACTTGCCATTGATGGGCAGCATACACCTGTCGCCTTCCATGTTTAGGGGGGCATATGCGCCGTTGGAGAAGACCTTGTCGATGACGTAGGGTCCCTCCCATTTTGGCTCAAACTTGCCTTTGGACTTGTGAGCGAAGACCATTGGTCTTTTTACCGCAAGAACCAAGTCACCCTTTTTGTAGGCTCGTTGCCGGAGCCTTTTGTCAAAAGATCCTGCCATGCGTGCTTGGTAAAGTTCAATGCTTTGTCGAGCTTCGAGCCGTCTCTCATCGAGATTGTCCAGCTCATGGAGTCGCAATTTGACATTGTTTTCTTGAGTCATGTCATTTTGTAGAGATACCCTTAGAGAAGGAATTTGTACCTCTAGGGGCACGACAGCTTCGCATCCATAGACCAAGGAGAATGGTGTGCTATGGGTTGGTCCTCGAACGGTGGTTCGATAGGCCCACAAGGCTTCAGACATCTTGTCGCTCCAGTCTCTTTTGTGACTAGAGACCATTTTCTTGAGGATTTTGCAGAGTGTCTTGTTGAAGGCTTCTGCTAATCCGTTTGCTGCCGGATTGTATGGAGTCGAAGGACAGCTTTGAATTTTGTATTTGTCGCAGAACCTGTAGAATCGATGATCCCGGAATTGTGGTCCGTTATCATGGACGAATCTTTTAGGTATGCCGAAACGACAAATGATGTTGGTGCGTAGGAATTGAAGAACTGATGAGGTCTTCATTTCGTTGAACGCAAATGCTTCTGACCACTTGGAAAAATAATCCGTTGCGGCGAAGATGAAGCGATGACCTTTGCTTGAAGGGGGAGAAATAGGACCTATGATGTCCATACCCCAGGCTTCGAAAGGCCGCGAGATTGCTGTAGGGTGTAGCCATTCCGGAGGCATGTGAATGTAATCTCCGTGAACTTGGCATAGCTGGCAGCGTTTGGCAAATTGCATTGCATCAGCTACCATGGTAGGCCAATAGTAACCTAACCTTTTTATCTGATCATAGAGCTTAGGACCTGCCTGATGGGCTCCACAAAGACCAGCATGAACTTCTTTAAGTGTTTCTTCGGCCTCTTATTGTGACAAGCAGCGCAGAAGTACTCCGTTGAAGGATTTCCTATAGAGGATTTTTGAAGGAATATCCAAATGAAAGTTTGGGGCTCGCCTTTGGATGCTTACCCGTTCTTTTGGATCTTCAGGTAGGATTCCGAACATAGTGTAATCAATGAACGGATCCCTCCAGTCGCCGATTGAAGGTTGAAGGATAGAGATCTGACTTCCAACCACTCAATGGCATTCAGCAACTGCTTGGTGTGTGTTAAGAGGAGGGAGGATCCTTCTCTCGTACACTGTGATTTGCATGTTTTCCCCTTCCTGGATCGCCACTGATGCGGCAAGTCCGGCCAGGGCATTTGCACGGATGTTTTCACCTCTACGAATGTGGGTGATGTGACAGATGTCAAACTTTTGCAGAAGTGATTGTGCCTTGTTGTAATAAGGCAGCAGATCGGGCTTCCTGACTTTATATATCTGATTCATCTGGTTGACAATCAGTTGAGAGTCTCCAAAGACTTCCAGCATAGTGATACCAGATTCGATGGCGAGTTCCAATCCTAGGATCAGAGCTTGGTATTCAGCTGCATTGTTTGTGCATGGTTCCAGTAGCGAGAAAGCGTGTGGAATCATGTATTTGTCGGGGCTAACAAAGAGGATGCCAACTCCCGAGATCAGCTTTCTGTTTTCATTTGTCCTGGTTGCACCGTCAAAGTACATGTCCCAGGAGGCATTTGGTGAGGAAGTCTCCAGGTTGTAGACAGGTTCGTCTGGGAGATCATCTCTAAGTGGAGAATCTTTAGGCAATGGATGCTCTGCGAGAAAGTCTGCTAGAGCTTGGCCTTTGATTGCTTTTTGTGGTACATACCTAATATCAAATTGTGACAAGAGGATGGACCATTTTGCCAGTCGGGCATTGAGAGAACCTGCCTTTGTGACAAGGACCTTCAAGAGGTTGATCCTCGAGACCAGATAGACTGTGTTGGAAAGCAGATAGTGACGTAGCTTTTGTACGGCAAACATCACTGCAAGGCATTCCTTTTCGACTGGAAAGTAGCGATGCTCTGCACCTACTAGCATGCGGCTGAGGTAGTATAGAGCAGCTTCTTTTCTTTCATCATTTTCTTGTGCAAGCAGAGCACCCAGAGAGTGATCAAGGGCTCTTGTGTACAAGATGAATGGTTTCCCAGTGGTAGGAGCAGCTAACACTGGAGGTTTGGTTAGGTATGACTTGATATCTTGAAATGCGGCTTCACAGTCAGCATCCCAGACAAAGTTTACACCCTTTTTCATCAATCGAGAGAATGGACGACACTTCCCCGAAAGATTGGAGATGAACCGTCTGATGTAGGCCAATCTCCCTTGAAGCCCTTTTAGTTCCCTTAAGGTTCTTGGAGGGGGCATTTCTAGAATAGCCTTGACTTTGATGGGGTCAAGTTCTATTCCGGCTTTCCGAACTAGGAATCCAAGGAACTTACCGGACGAGACGCCGAAGAAGCATTTCAGAGGATTCATCCGCAGTTTATGTTTGCGAAGTCGGAGGAAGACTTCTTGAAGATCTTTGAGATGGTCTTTTTTTCTTTTGCTTTTGACGGCGAGGTCATCAACGTAACATTCGACCGTCTTGTGTTGCATATCTTGGAATATTTTCATCATAGCCCTCTGATATGTGGCACCAGCATTTTTCAGACCAAATGGCATAACAGTATAGCAATATACGCCAAATGGAGTTCGAAATGATGTGTGTTTTTCATCCTCGGGATGCATCTTTATCTGATTGTAACCAGAGAAGCCATCCATGAATGTCATTCGCTCGAATCCGCAGGTATTGTCAATCATCACCTCCGGTATGGGGAGCGGGAATTCATCTTTAGGGCAAGCGCCATTCAGGTCTCTGTAGTCAATACAGACCCTGATCTGCCCAGTTTTCTTTGTCACGGGGACAATGTTGGCCAACCATTCTGGATGTTGTTCCTCACGGATGAAGCCGACGCTTTTGAGCTTTTGAACTACTTGTTCAATTTTATCCATCACATCTGGACGGAATCTTCTTTGGCCTTATTTGACAGGCTTGATTTCTTCTTGAAGATTGAGTTTGTGGACTGCTACTTTGGGGTCTAAACCAGGCATTTCAGCATAGGACCATGCAAAGCAATCAACGAACTCACGAAGAAAAGCGATATACTCGGGTAACTCATCATCCTTTATATTCTTGCTTATGAATACAGGACGTGGGTTATCTGGTGTTCCCAAGTCTATCTTTTCAACAGGATCTTCTGTTAGAAGGTTCGAAGGTGGTTCCTCCACAATATTTTCGGAGGCTTCCAGCTCAACAAAACCTTCTGGGATTCCAAGGGCATTTGTAGACCGAGGGTTTGTTCCTTTCCACGGGTCTTCTTGATTGGTGATCTTCTCAAAGCTTGCTATGAGATGGTCCCAATCGCCTGTTGAAACTGGGTCGAAGTAAGGTACTTCTTTTGGAGACGAGGGCTCTTCTGGGTCAGAATAGCACAAGTCTGTATTATCGGACGATTCCTCTTTATCATCAGAGAAATCGTACCAATTGGATGAGCTTCCTGGATCTTTGTCAGGTAACTCTTTAAAGAGATATCCAGGGAGATCGATGTCTTCATGGACTTGAGATGTTGAGGCTTGGTCGGTAAAACGACTTTTAAGCTTTTGTGTCAACTGTCTCAGAGGAGTGTCAGGATCATACCCTAACCCAAATGAAGACTTTTCTACATGACCGTAGAGTCTCCAATCTTCCAGCTGGCTTTTGGTCAAGGCGGGCCCCAATGGCGTGAGAATACCGCGTCTTTCTCCCAAACCGACTGGGTTTTGAGCGTCATAGCCCATTTTCTTCATAATTGCTTATGCCACAGGACTATATAGAGATAGCTGAGGCATACCTTCATTTTGGAAAGGTTCCAGCATGGAGTTTGATGAAGAAGCGTCCGATCTATTGAAGAAGATCGGCCCTTTCTTTGGTGATGTTGCCGGAACAACAAAGGAAGCATACGTAGGATCTTCTACGTCAGCAGGTGTCTTCATCGGAGTGAGAGCAGGCTGAACTTGTTGAGTGTCAGCTTGGCTTGACGAGGTGTCGTCTTCTAGCTTTGAGTCCGAATCCGTGTCTTGCTTGATAGACACGAAAGAGACAACAAATTTGCCCCCAGGCTTTTGCTTTGCCTTCTTCACTCTGGTTGTGATGACCAAAGGTTTTGAAGATTTGAGGGAGATGACAAAGGGAGGTTGACTGCTCTCTTCGGATTTACCGGAGTGTTTGTTTTCTTCCGGTGATTTTTGAGGAGCCTTGCCTTTATCTTTCTGGAGATTTTCAGCAAAGGGTGTTATTTCCTCTTTTTCTTCTTTTTCGCCTTCATACATTTGGGAGTCTGCGAAGTGGACTTCTTTACCTTTGAAGGGTCTTCTGTCCCCAAACACTCGATGTACCATGCCGTCGTCGCCGACAAACTTGATGCATTGATGTAGAGTTGAAGGGACAACACCATTCTCGTGTATCCAGGGGCGTCCGAGAAGGATGTTGTAGCATGAAGGGGTTTTTATTGCATACACAGTGACTTCAGAGATAAGATCACCGATCTGCAATTTGAACCTGATTTTGCCGATAGGCCTTTGAGTACTCCCATCGTATCCAAAGATAGATACAGATGTGTGGCTTAGCTTGCTGGGTGAGATGCCCAACTCTTCGAGAGTCGAAGTGGAGATGAGGTTGAGTGCAGAACCTGGGTCAACCTGAACTCTGTGTATAGGCATTTCCTTGATGTACCCTGTGAAGTACAGGGGTCGGTTGTGCCTTGCTTCGCCAAGTAGGAGGTCATCCTTTGTGAAGGCGATGGTTGCACTGGCTGCTTTTTGCACCGAGAGGCATTCAATGCATGATCCCTCAGTTTTCTTTTCTCCCTTTGAGGAAGTTTCAGAGTTTTTGACCCGGTAGTCCATTTCAATTTGGAGGGCTTGCGGGGCATGTTTGTCGACATCCTCATTCAGTTTTTGTAATTCTGAGATGAGATTATCACGAGTGCGTGGAGACATTCGTAATAAATCCAGGATGTGCAGTCGTGCAGGTATGTGTTTGAAGTGCTCGATCAAATCATACTTGAAAGCCTCCTTAGGGCCTGCATGTTCATCATTGTTGCCACTGGGGGCGCTTACAACATCTTTTCCCGAAGGATTTACATAAGTAAAGGAAGATTGGTTGTAATTTTTGTGGTAGTCCCGGCCCGAGCGGGTGCCTCTACCAACTTCGAGAGCTTCTTGAGAAGGGTCTTCACTTGGAAGATTGTCTTCAGGATCAAGAGGCTGTCGTTTCTCATTTACTGAGGATGCGTCTGCAGCAGAATTGCCATCCTCAGTGATTGTGTTGCATGGACCATTTTCCGGGAGCGAGTCCTGAACAGCATCCAGCAGCTTTTCTTTTTCGTTGACCCATCCATCATCCCAAGTTGGGTTTTCTTCATGATGATGAGTCGGGAAGAGCGTGAGTTCTGAAGTCACAGTCTCAGGGGACGAAGCCTGAGAGGGTGTCATCTCTGTGAAAGTCACGCGAGACGAGGTAGCCCCAGAAGATATGGTGCTAGGTGTCGCCGGTGTGTAAGTGATCTCATCAGATGATGCATCGGAAGAGCTATAATCCCGAATTATCACATTACAGGCAGCTCTTAAAGGAGACGTTGTCTGCTCGGAGTCAGACTCATCCTTAGATGTAAGAGGATCGTCTACCCTGCAATTTTCTCCATTTTCAGGAGTTGAGGGAGGAGGTACCTGGTGGGCTTCAGGGACTTCCGGCTCTGGATTGTGAGGAATCTTGTTGACGCGGTCTTGCTCTTGTTCTAGAGCGAGATGCTGTAAGATCCTCGCATATTCTTCAAGATCAGGCATGGGAGCCAAATCTTCTTCTTCGTCTGCTCTTTATGGCTCAACATGGTTGATTTCCACTGGAGCAACGACGGGTGCTGGCTCAACAACATTTTCTTGTACAGCCTCTTGGTCTTCCTCATCATCAGACCAGGATCCTTGTGGCTGTAAGGGGTTATACCAGATTACTCGCATAAGGTGAGTTTCAGGAACCCATTCTTCGTCGGAGAGATACTCTCCTGTTTCAAGAGATTCCTCCCACTCGCCGGTGTAGTTGGGCTCGAATCCATCGTCGGTGTCGCTGGACTCGTATCCATCAATGGAGAATCCAACTACCGAGTTGCAAGAGTATGATGCCCCCTGCATAGCTTCTTTTTTGAATCGAGGTGGGATGAAATCACTGAGAGTGAAGTTTCTTACCGCCTTTGAAGTCTCTGGAAGGGACGTTTCTGTTGCCCCGAGTGAAGTGGTAGAGGAGGCCTCTGCCTTTTCATGGACTTCTTGTTTTGGATGGGTCTTCTCTTGCCGTTTGAGCCTGAGGAGATGTTTCCTAGCCTGCCTTCGCTGTTGAGCTGTCGGCTTTGTTTTTACGATCTCCCAGTTTTCATCTTCCAGGAGATCGGGATGTACCCATATGGGTTGTCCGTCTGGTGTCGGGTAAGGAACCAACACTTCGGACGTTTGAATTCTTTTTATCACCTTGAAGGAAGTAGTGATCTTCTTTTCTGGTGATTTTGGTGTTTGTCCACGTGACACCATGTTGACGGAGGCAGACCCATAGTTTTTGTCAAAGGTGATGACTCCATTTTTCCATATCTCGTTTATCTTCTCTCTCACAACAAAGCATTGATTGAGAGGATGCGAGACCATCTGGTGGTATGGACAGTACCGAGGATCGTTGGTTTTGCCAACATCACCCGGTCTTTTGGGTTCAGGCAAGGTGAGCTTACCGTTTGCCACGAGAGCCCCGAAGATTTCGTCAACATCTTCATCGAATGGGTATTTCTTTTCTACTCGCTCTTTGAAGGCATCAGAGAGTTCAGGTCTCTTACCTGCAGCTCTGTTTTCAGCTTTCTTTGGTTGCTGAGGAGCTGACTTGGTTTGCACATTGAGGATCTCTTTTTTCTTTGGTTTAGAGGTTACAATGGCGGTTGGCTCTTTTCTTGATGACTTCTGACTGTTGAGGTCTTTAATCACCGTTTCAGCTTCCATAGAAGCTTCCAGGAGTTCTCCCAGGTTTTTTGATTTGTTGCCGATGATCATGGAGCGGATTCTAGCTCTCATGTTGTTTCGGCAGATGTCGACTAGCGACGCTTGTGGCAGTACATCTGAGCATTTGTACACCATTGCTTTCCACTTGTGAATGAAGTCGTATGTTGACTCATTCTCCCCCTGATTCAAGCTACAAAGCTGAGCCATAGTAGCGGGATGATCCTCACCTTTGAAGTGAGTCAGGAAGCGTGTCTCTAGCATGGCCCAATTTTGGATGGAGTCCTCCGGAAGAGTGGAGTACCACTTGCAAAGAGGCGAATCTTGAGTGCATCTTGATCCGCGATAGCTCCCGTCAAAATCTTGAAGTGGATGACGTGCTGTCTGGCTGGTCCTTTCCCCGTATATGTTTGGAGAGTAGGATGTTTGAATTTTGTTGGGAATGGAACTGAGTCCATCCATAAGGGATATGGTGGCTTGATCCCATGCTCTTTGAGTATATCCTCTTCTTTAGCTTTGGCGAGGATACTGTCTACGTCCTTTTTGGTAAGGGCGCGTGACTCATTTTCTTCACAATTTTCCTCGTTATTGCGATGATTCGGAGGAGGCTCATTGTTCACCTGATTTTGGACAACAAGGAGAAGGTTTTCCATCAGAGTTTCAATCCTCTGCTGGCCTTGTTCCAACTGCTGGATGCATGTGAGCGCATCATCTTGAGGTGGATTCTGAGGTGGTGGCTCAGAATTTGTAACCAGGACGTTCATTCCTCGGGATTCAAACGAAGAAACCGTGCTGGTGACTGAGCTGGGGCTCAATCTTTTTGATGAAGAGCTTGATGAAGGATTACTCTCCCGTCCTTGGCTTGAAGGGGCAGGAGATTTTTCGGGATGTCTTCGTGTCCTGGTGACGCTACGGGTCACCGGACGTCGGACATGGATTTTTTATGCTGACTTTTGGCGTCTTCTTGTTTTTCCAACCATATGGACGGCAGCAACTTGGTCGGGTCTTTCTTTTTCGACCCATTTGTGGGAGACTTGAAGTGTAGGAGGCTGGGTCCGTTGCTTCTCTAGTCTCTTTTGTCGATATGACGCACGGCGGCATGCTCGACGAGCGATTTGAGCTTCAGTCAGCTCTGGCTGGGCTTTAACAATGAAGGATGTACTCGCTCGGGCGCAGCAGCCAAGCTTGTCTTCTTTGTAGCTAGGCAAGGATAGGATCCGGACCCGGTCCTTTGCCTGTTGCAGCGAAGCTTTGAATTTTTCAAGTTCGGCCCCTGTAGAGATAAAGGGTCGAACCAAAGGAGTGTAGGCCTTAGCAGGTGCTTGTAGAGGCCTGGTGATGTATGATCTGATTTTGGGCCTGTAGGAACAAGCCGGCTCATGTTGGGTTGACTTGGGAGTCAGGTTGGAGATAGGCCTCTCCTCTTTCATGTAGGCAAGAGGGTAGAACTGGTTCTCCTTGAGTGGGGCTAGGTATGCTGGCTTGGTGGATGTTTGAGACCTTCTTTGTTTTGGTGAAGGTCTTGGAGACCAAGTCTTGGGATAGGTCTGGTTGTTTGTTGGTTGAGGTTTCGCGGGGATGCCGCGGGTTTTAGTATTCTTGGGGTTCGCCCTTGGTGTCACAGAAGTGACACGTTGAGGGGCGATCTTCTGCTTCTCGGCAGTTGCCTTTGGTGTCATAGTAGTGACACGTTGCGAGGCGACCTTCTGCGTTTTGGCAGGAGCAGTTTCTTCTTCGGGAAGTGGGAATGGTCCCAGTGTCCCGAAGACGATGGTCCGGGGAGTCGAGGTCGACCCGGAGTTCAGAGAGTTGCTGAGGGAGTTGGTGCTTCGGCAGCAGTAGGGCGCTTGTAAGTGCGCTTGGTTTGCTTCTGTTGAAGCATGAGCTGGTGCTTGTTTTCATCGAAGGTGATGATCAGTGAAGCTGCCATTGTTAGTTTCAAAATTTCTGAAACAAGACCACATCCATTAGTAATCACAAGAATATGATGATCATAAATGGGGAATTCTATGATTTTGCCTTTTCAAATCGCTCAAGGGACATGACCCAAGCAATATGAAGAAGGCAAAAAGCCATAGAGGGTACAATTGTTCTGGTTGCAAGCATGGTAGGCTCGAAATGAGCGTTCCAATGACTGCTAGAAGCAATTGTATACCTAAATTCGACTTATCGAGAAGCGGAGCTTGCTCGAGGTAAGACAAATACAAGGTTAGAGTTACAAATGTGCCGGTCGCAAATACAGTAGACCCTGAAAGGGCGTACCAGTATTGCTAGGCACAAATGTTGGAAATTGCATCCATGAGATGGGATTCTCTTTTTTTTTTTGAAATGTCAAGATTGAATTCATCAAAGAGAGCAGATGGTATTCCGATCCGAATACGGGCTCAACGATTTCCGCAAGCACCAGTACCCAGAAGGGAAGGAACCACAATTTCTCGGATCTGAATCTAAAATGACGAGAGTTTTTTTTTTTGAAGATTTTTTATTTTAAGATTTTTTTTAAATCTTTTTTTTTATTTTTTTATTTTTATTTTATTTATATTTTTTTCTTTAAGATTTTTTTTGAAAATCTTTTTTTTTTATTTTTTATTATTTTTTTATTTTGATTTTGATTTTTTTTTGTTTAAGATTTTTTTTTGAAAATCTTTTTTTTTATTTTTTTTTAATTTTGATTTTTTTTTGTTTAAGATTTTTTTTTGAAAATCTTTTTTTTTATTTATTTTTAATTTTGATTTTTTTTTGTTTAAGATTTTTTTTGAAAATCTTTTTTTTATTTTTTTTATTTTTGATTTTTTTTTAATTTTTTAAGATTTA
The DNA here is from genome assembly GCA_028538565.1 of Umbellularia californica. NCBI lineage: Eukaryota > Viridiplantae > Streptophyta > Magnoliopsida > Laurales > Lauraceae > Umbellularia > Umbellularia californica. The sequence continues at coordinate 28,692,717 of JAPQWN010000006.1, forward strand.
AAGACGAGAGAGTACACATAGGCCTCCTAACCCGGTCTTATGAAACCTCAATTGATAGAATTGCCCCCAGGTAAGGGTAGGATTACTTAATGAACCCGTTTGGAGGACCCTTGCCTAGAACAGTCAAGCTGTCTCCACACTCTGGACAAGGCTTTTCTTGAATCAATCGTGATCAAAGAACGCAACTGGTTTAACCTTAGTGGTCTATGTCTTTTTATTTATTTATTTAATTTTTTCTTTAGATCTCTGACAGACTCATCGAAGAGAAACGATGGCCCAATCCCCGATCCGAACACGGGCTCAACGATTTCCGCGAGCACACATGCCCAGAAGAGAAATGATCAAAGTTTCTCAATTTTGAATCCAAAACGAGAAATTTGATTTTTTTTATTTTTTATTTATCCCTGACAGATTCATCGAAGAGAAACGATGGCCCAAATCCCATTTCGAACAGGCTCAACGATTTCCGCGAGCACACGAACCATAGGAGAGGATCAAAGTTTCTCAATTTTGAATCCAAAACGAGAAATTTGATTTTTTTTTATTTTTATTTTTTTTTTGAAAAGAGAAAGAGTGGAAATAAATTCGAAGAATTAGAAATTTCCAAAAAATCCCATCTCGTTTTTTTTAGATGCGAAATCCAACATAGGCCACCAACTAGAAAGTAGCCAAGGAATCTGGAGAAGAAGTATAAGCATAGAGCAAAAATATGGTATGCAAATATTTCATTTTCAAAGCATCGTGTTCTCAAATGAACGAGTCCCACCGGGTGTGCCAGCTTGATGGAACGCGACATTCGGCGCCGGGATGCTACCGGGGTCGGCGGGCGCGGGAGCCCGTTGGGTACGACCCTTTCGCGCCCGTGGGGGCCGAAGGCGTGTATCAACATTTTTTTTGGGTGGGTGTGCCAGATTTTCTATTTTACTTGGAATTGCAAGTGGTGATCCGGAGATCGACCTTCGCAGGTAAAAAGGAAATCAACTTCTTTCAAGTTTTCCATTGCACATATATTTAAGAAAAGAGACATTTTCTTGATTTGCCGTGAAAGGCGGTTTTTTTTGGCATTTATAGCCAATTTTGGCGTTTATAGCCGATTTACAATTCTCATCAATAATGAAAGACAAGAGTTGTGATTTTTGTCTCTTTTAGAAAAATACAAACTACAATGAAAAGCAAGAAAAGGAGGATCTAACTTTTCAGGAGATTGTGGGGGACTCGTTCAGATTGACGGTCGCAAGCCATGTGTGGGCTTCGCCATCATCCATGCAGATGAGAACAGTGGATGCTCTTGATTCGCTTGGCTTGGCTATAACCTCAGATTTTTAGAGGACAAAGACCAAGAGGAGGTCCTATGTCCAATAAAAAGCTAAGTAGACGGGCTGAAAAGCCACGTCTAAGCCATTGGAGGCAGGAGGAGAAGGTGAAGGACCTTGGGGGGGAGGTACCCCCCAAGGGACTTTTGTCACCTTGTAGTGGTGGCTGGTGCAGAACCTCAGCAGAGTTTTTCTCTCTTTTTCTTTCTCTGGATTTTCTGTGTTTGATCCGTCTGGATTCGATTCTCTTCTGGATACGAGCTCTGGATTCTTTCCGATCTGGATTTCAATGGAATGCTCTCCTATTTATAGGCTTTTGGTAGTCATTTAGGAGAGCTTTTATGGGCTTTAATTGCACTTAAGCCGCATAAATGGAGGAGTTACAGGGTTTAATTCCTTTATTTCGTAACTCCTGGATCTTGGCTTCTGATTCGCCGGTGGAGATTGAGGGCATTTAATCGCCTTTGATCGCCATGATGGGAGGAGTCTCATGGGTTAAATGCCATGAATCAATTGACTTGTAACTCTCAAATGCTTGCTTCTGATTGGGTCGTCCAATAGAATGAGTTAATGACTGCCATAAAGCTAGCCAATTAACCACATTAATTGGTCGCCGAGCAGTCGAAGAGTCGCGGGCCGTGCCGTGTCTACTGGAATTCTTCTGGCGATGATCATCGATGGAACTTCATGCTGATCGACATCAGATGAACATGTAACTTCAGACATTGATAGCTAAGAGCGGGCCGGTGACATCTGTCCTGTCGATTTTTTGATCGATCGGGCGGAAAGCACACTTTTTTGGTCGACCGGTTGGCGATCAATGTTGATTTTGATACTTTTGGAGGTTGACCCGTGATTTTGACGGATGTCGGAGGATTTGGCGCCTCAAAAGTATGAATTTTGGAATGTCCCAGGGGTTGGAAGCTTCGAATCGCGAAAAACGACGGAAAACGGAGCTCCCGGGGCGAAACCGGAGATACCGGGCTTCCAGGGTTGCGGGCGACCCTGGGGGAATTTTCCCCTTCGGAGCCCGTTTTGCTGTCGTTTTGAGGTCTTTTTCCTTCGTTTTTTCTTCTGTATTTTTCTTTGAGATTTTCGTTCATTTGTTGGCCTTATTCCCTTGTAGAAAAATTGATGAGAATCCTTGCAATTTGGGTTGCAAAGTTTCCAATTTTCCAGGAAAGCCGAAGACTTTGTCGCGCAGGGTTGCCGATTTTCCGTCAGAAGCTGAAACTGGGTCAAACGATGTCCGAATGACCTGAAATTTGAGGTGGAGCCTCCTGAGCAATAAATAAGACCAACCATAAGCTTTTGTTTGAGTTTTGAAGCCGTATGGGGTCATGTCGCCAGTAGGCTTGATTCTACCGCTAGGTAGATGTCGCGCTTTGATGTGCGGTCAACTGATGTCCGATTGACTTGAAATTTGACAGGGAACCTATTGGAGTCATTTTGAGATGATCCACAGGCTCTGTCTTGGAAACCATGGTCCCGGGGAGCTCCGCCGCCGAGAGGCCTGATTTGGCTTCCGAGAGTCAAAGTCTGGTCAAATGTTGTCGAAATGACCTGAAACTTGACGTGTAGCCCTTTGTAAGCATTTTCAAGCTGCCCATGTGCTCTGTTTGATGAGTAATGGTTTCGGTGGTTTTCGCCGCCGAGAGGCTTGATCTAGCTGCTTGAGGGTTGATGTAGGGTCAAACGTTGTTGGTTTGACTTGGAACTTGACGTGGAGCCTTTTGGATGCATTTTGAGATCATCCACAGGCTCTGATTGGGAATTTGATGTCTCCGATGCTGTCGCCGCCGAGAGCTCCTGTTTAGCTGTCGGAGAAGTGAAGTTAGGCCAAATGTTGTCGAAATGGCCCAAAACTTCATGTGTACTCTCCTCTTGGCTATCTTGAAGGATCTTGCAGTTTTTGTTTGATTCTGACAAGATTTGGTTTTTTGGAACCAGCATTGCCTATTTCGGTAGGCTGCGGCTTCATGTGGCTTGAAGAGGCAAAGTGACATTTTTAGTGCCAACAAAGAGTCTGTTACAACTCAGGAGCTCAATCCGACATGGTCTTCAACCAAAGGTTCAACTCCTCAAGCAGACCCATGGCCTTAACTTCCAAAGTTTTTAGGCCACGATTCTTCAAAATGTCCCCATAAAACGCGGCCGAATGCCGTGACCCATCTTCAGCACGAGGAAGCTCTTCCCAGAGGACCTGCCACTGGTCATGCTCCTGAGTCTTCCTCCGGACATTACCTTCAGCTTCCTCAACCTGGCAAATGAGAGTCCCCTCTTTGTCACGAGCCTCCACAATGGCGGTCCATTTGGCAGCAGCCTCTTCCTCTAAAAAATCAAGACGTTGCCTAGCCTCGACGACCTCCTTATCAAGGCGGTCCAAGTCTTGCTTCAGCCCCATGATGGATAACTCGGTAACGTTCTTCTCCCGAACGATCTGCCTCCGAGTCTTCGTGACCTCAGTCAGCTCAGCTTTGACTTTACTGGAAGGTTTTATGAACATCTCATCAAAGAAGTCACCATCTGGGAAACTCTTAGTCTCAGTCCATTTGTTCCCCAAGGTGATGATCTACTCAACAAAATCCTTGGCGCTCGCGATGTCCAGACCGACTTCTTTGCTATCAGCGAGGATGTCCTGCACATGCTTGATCATGCCAAAACCAGCTTCCAAATGACCTGAAGAAAGAGTCTCAACCCATGAGCTCAAGACAGTCTTCAACACCTTCCTTGCATACTGAAGGTGCGGTGTAGATGAGGATTCGCCATGCTCTGGTGCCCGACTGCCCACGTCATGCTCCATTGGAAGAGTAACCAATAAACTCTTTCCAATGGAAGAAGCTGACTCATTGAAAGTGGAAGAAGCCCCTACTTCTGCATCAGCCGCAGGTATCCCCTGTTCTGGCTTTGAGGAAGACGGAGGAATCTCTCCTGCTGCTTCACAATCTGTCAAGGAAAAAGGCAAAAAGGTATGAATATAATCTTGTCAAAAAAAAAATATATCAAGATTATTATTGCAAATATACCTGCTTCGATGACCGGCGGAGTACTCTCTGCCTCTTTGAGCTCATCCGAAGCATCATCAAAAGTTGCGTCCATGGATGGCTCGAAATCTTCGAAATCCTCTGACAAGTGAGCTACATGTTAGAAAATGACAGCAAAAAAAAAAAAACAAAAGAAAAGAAAAAAAAAGAAGCCAAAGCAAATCATACCAGGTGAAGTTTTTGGAACCACTCCAGAGTCCCTAGGCTCTTCCTCAGATGCCACGACTGGATCCGTCATTGCCTCATCGGCAGGAACCTCAGGCATCACCAGGACATCGTCTTCTGCTAAAAAGAAAAAAAGAGAAGAAAGCAGCGGATCAAAACAAAAATCTTTCACAAGAGAAAGGAAGAAACAAAGGAAAGAAAGAGGATCATACCAGCTGTCTCCTCTTCTCTGCTTCTCTTCTCCGGAGGCTCGTCAGCATCCTCAGACACCTCCTCAGCAATGGTGAGAGGAACTTTAAGATCAGAAGGACTATCGTGCCGTCTCATGTTACGGCGTTGTCCTCTCCTCCTCTTGCCTCGGCGGGTCAATCTGCTCGACGATCCTGCCCCACTATCAGCATCAGGCCTCTCACAAGAGTCCTCACTAGATGGTCTACTTTTCTCAGTAGACTCCATGGAAGCCCTCGTATGTTCTGCCTGTATCATATCATCGATCTCGGCTTCCTCCTCCTCCAGCTGTCTTAGGACCTCACCAGGAATCCCCTGTGCAGCTCCTGATTTGATGATGTCCTGCCCGTTGAGAAAGCCTATCTTGTACTTCTCTCCAGAAAGTGATGGAACGCGCTCCAACGCCGAGGGTGCTACCGGGGTCGGCGGACGTGGGAGTCCGTCGGGTCCGGCCCTTTCGCTCCCGGGGGGCTGAAGCGTGCATCAACATTTCTTTGTGTGGGTGTGCCAGATTTTCTATTTTACTTGGAATTGCAAGTGGTAATCCGGAGATCAACCTTCGCAAGTAAAAAGGAAATCAACTTCTTTCAAGTTTTCCATTGCACAAATATTTAAGAAAAGAGACATTTTCTTGGTTTGCCGTGAAAGGCGATTTTGTTTGGCATTTATAGCCGATTTTGGCGTTTATAGCCGATTTACAATTCTCATCAATAATGAAAGACAAGAGTTGTGATTTTTGTCTCTTTTAGAAAAATACAAACTACAATGAAAAGCAAGAAAAGGAGGATCTAACTTTTCAGGAGATTGTGGGGGACTCGTTCAGATTGACGGTCGCAAGCCATGTGTGGGCTTCGCCATCATCCATGCAGATGAGAACAGAGGATGCTCTTGATTCGCTTGGCTTGGCTATAATCTCAGATTTTTAGAGGACAAAGACCAAGAGAAGGTCCTATGTCCAATAAAAAGCTAAGTAGACGGGCTGAAAAGCCACGTCTAAGCCATTGGAGGCAGCGGGAGAAGGGAAGGACCTTGGGGGGGGTGCCCCCCAAGGGACTTTTGTCACCTTGTAGTAGAAGCCGGTGCAGGACTTTAGCAGAGTTTTCTCCCTTTTTCTTTCTCTCAGATTTCTGGATCTGTGGTGCTTTTTGAAGTGATCCCTGGATTCTTTTCGATCTCTGATCTCTTTCTTTTTTCTGATCCCGATTTCAATGGAATGCTCTCCTATTTATAGGCTTTTGGTAGCCATTTAGGAGAGCTTTTATGGGCTTTAATGGCTTTAATGGGAGGAGTTACAAGATTTATTTCTTGATTTTGTAACTCCTTTTTCCTTGAATCTGGTTGGCCGATGGAGATTAAGGGCTTTTAATCACCTTAATTACCATAATGGGAGGAGTTTCATGGCTTGAATGCCATGAATCTCTTGATTTGTAACTCCCGAATGCTTGCTTCTGATTGGGCCGTCCAATAGAATGAGTTAATGACTGCCATAAAGCTAGCCAATTAACCACATTAATTGGTCGCCGAGCAGTCGAAGAGTCGCGGGCCGTGCCGTGTCTTCTGGAATTCTTCTGGCGATGATCATCGATGGATCTTCATGCTGATCGACATCGGATGAACATGTAACTTCAGACATTGATAGCTAAGAGCGGGCCGGTGACATCTGTCTTGTCGATTTCTCGATCGGTCGGACAGAAAGAGCACTTTTTTGGTCGACCGGTTGGCGATCTTGGAGCGATCACTGATGATTTTATGCTTTTGACGGCGGATCCGAGATGTCGTCGGATATGAGTCAATTTCAAGCATTAAAAATCACATTTTCAGGAAACCACAGGGGCCAATGTGCGCGAAACGCGAAAAGGGACGGAAAAACGGGTCACCGGCGAAAAATCCGGTGACCCGGACTTCCATGGTCGCCGGCGACCATGGGCCGGCGACCCTGAGGGTTTTTTCCCCTTTTTTGGTCCGTTTTGCGGTCTTTTTCATCGCCGTTTTCTTCTGTATTTTTCCTGACATTTCTTCTCATTTATTGGCTTGATTTCCTTGTAGAAAACCTGATGAGAATCCTTGCATTTTTAGAGTGCAAAGTTTCCAATTTTCCAGGAAAGCCGAAGACTTTGTCGCATAGAGCTGCTGATTTTCCGCCAAAAGCTGAAACTTGGTCAAACGATGTCGGAATGACCTGAAATTTGAGGTGAAGCCTCCTGAGCAATAAATAAGACCAACCATAGGCTTTTGTTTGAGTTTTGAAGCCGTTTGGGGTCCCATCGATGCTTCACTTGATTTTGCTGCGGGGAAAATGCCGAGCTTTGATATGTGGTCAAACGATGTCCGATTGACCTGAAATTTGACAGGGAACCTATTGGAGTCATTTTGAGATGATCCACAGGCTCTGTCTTGGAAACCATGGTCCCAGGGAGCTCCGCTGCCGGTAGGCTTGATTTTCTCTCGGAGCATCGAAACCTGGTCAAACGTTGTGGGAATGACCTGAAATTCGACGTGCAGCCTTTTGGAAGCATGTTGAAGCCACTCATGCACTTGGTTTGATGAGCGAAGGCTTCGGTGGTTCCCGCCGCCGGGAGGCTTGATTTTACTGCTCGAGCATTGATGGAGGGTCAAACGTTGTCGGTTTGACTTGAAATTTGGCATGGAGCACTTTTGAGTCATGCTGGAGTCATCCGTAGGCTCTGATCGAAGTTTTGACGTCTTCGATGATGTCCCCACCGGGAGCGCCAATTTAGCTGTCGGAGAAGCGAAGTTAGGCCAAATGATTCTGAAATGGCCCGAAACTTCATGTGTACTCTTCTCTTAGCTATCTTGAAGGATCTTGCAGTTTTAGTTTGATTCTGACAAGATTTGATTTTTTGGAGAAATTGCATTGCCGATTTATGGCAGGTTGCGACTTCATGCAGCTTTCTTGATGTTGAAGAGGCAAAGTGACATTTTTGGTGTCAACAAATGCCCCCTCGAGGTACAGCGACGAATTGCTTGACTTTTGTAGTCGATGTGCCTCGAAGAGATTTTTTTAAGGAGAGCTTGAGTCTTGACTAAGAGTCTTTGAGCAATCTTTCCTTTGGTAGAGTAGCCTTTGAGCTTCTTCCAGGGGAATTTTATGGTAATGAAAGAAATCAAGTACCATCTCGAGGCAAAGTTTTGAAGATGACATCAGGGATGTGGATTTGGGTTTTTGTTTTTGACCTTGTGACCTAACAAGCTGTATGTGGCAGGTTAGGGGGTCGGGTTTTGGTTTTGACCCTGTGACCCAACAAGCTGTATGTGGCAAGTTGGGGGATCATGATTTGGTTTTTGGTTTTGGTCTTGTGACCTAACAAGCTGTATGTGGCAAGTTAGGGGACCAGGATTTGGTTTTTTGGTCACTCTTTGGGACTGTGTGGGTCCATTGGAGTAGTCTGGATTTTTTGTGGAATGTCAATTTCAAGATTTTGGCTCAATTTGGTTTATGAGGCTGGATGGTTTGATTTTTGGAAGCTCATGGGGCTTGGAATTTTTTGTATGGTTCAATAAACTCAAAAGAGGCATGGAACCATTTTTGTATGCTCTTGATAACAGGGATTTTTTTTTCCTGACTAAAAGCCCATTTTTTTTTAGTGCCTAGGTGGTCAAACCTGGCTCATATGGGCTAACCCATGGGACCTTAAGCTTTTTAGGATGGCTTAGATCTCATGTGGGGCTATTTTTGTAAAGAATATCTAAAGATATCTCATTTGGATAGAGAATATCTAAAAATATCTTGATGGGAGAGAATCTCTCATATTCCCTTAATTTGGGAGAGAATATCTCAAGGTATCTTTCTTTTTGGGAAAGAATCTCCAATCTCCTATTTTGTTGGAGAGAATCTCTCACTGATTGATTTTGGGAGAAAATCTCTCAAAGACATCTTTCTTTTTGGGAAAGAATCTTTCTAATTCCTTCTCTTTTGGTAAGGTTACTAATTAGTAGCACTTACCTTTCTTTTTTTGTTTCCTTCTTTGATTTGCTCTCTTCTATAAAAGCAAGGAGGAGGCTAGATCTCTTGCCCTTATTGCTTTCTTTTGCAACAATCTCAAGAGAGCTCCAAGACCAAGAGTTCTTCTTCTTCAAGGATCTTCAAGCTTTTTCCTTCTCCTTCTCCATCAATGGCTTCAAGTAAGTTTTCTCTCTTTTTCTTTCAAGAAAACTCCATGTAGAGAATAGGATGGAGAAAAAAGGAAAGTTTCTCTTCTTCTTTTTTTTTCTTTCTTTTCTTTCTATTCTTCTTCTCTTTTTTTTTCACGTGATTTCTGGTTTTTTTTTTTTCGTTCTTTTTTTTTTTGCACGTTTTTTCTTCTTTTTTTTTTCTTTCTTCTTTTTTTTTTTTTTTTTTCTTTGTGGGCCGTACGGACAGATCCGTACGGATCTGGCCGTACGGCCACGTGGCATGTGGGCCACGGCCCATGGGCCAGCCCCTTTTGCTCTTTTTTTTTTTTTTGCTGTTTTCTTTCTCCCTCTTTTTTTTTGAGAATTTTTTTTTTTTGCTCATCATGATAATGCGTTTTTATGCAAATCTAGATGTTCATGCATGTACTTTTTGTAGATTGAGTTGAGTAGCATGATGTGATAGCATACCTGAAAATCTTTGAAAATTTGGGAATTTGGAGCTCGCAGTGATGTTGAGTCCTTCTTGATTTTGCGGAGATTTTGAGGTTTCAAAAGTTTGGAGTTTTGGAGCTCGCAGTGATGTTGAGCCCATCTTCAAACTTTCTATTTCTTTCGGGGTACTTCCCTTTTCTTCGGAATTGCCCCGGAACCATGCCAAAATTTTGCCAGATTGTCTTTTAGCGAAATCCTGTCATTTTGATGATGATCTTTTTCTTTTCCAACCTTTGCAGGTGGTTCCTCCAGAACGAACAAGGGTAAAGAGCCTGCTACTAGCGTACCTCGTCGATCTGCTAGATCTTCCAATGTGGCCGTTCAGAAGGCCCGGGAGAAAGTCCAGTTTGTGGAAAGAAATCTTGAAGAGTGCGACTCTCTCAACAGAGATGAGATGAGACAGCGACTGATCACTCTCAAGGGAGAGGAATTTTATAAGATCATGGTAAGCAGTCGGCCGTGGGTTATGGACGATCAGAGGGTGTTGCCCAAGCCTACCTTCTTCTTTGGAGATGCAGTCCCTGACGACTTGACATACCAAAGGAGATGTTTTCAGTTCTCTTACACAGCAGATGGTGAGGAGAGAACTATTTCCACCCGGTCGTCTTTTGATCGGACCATCTCAATCCTGAGCCTTTCTCCGACGTGCTCTAAGAGGGAAGATCCTCCAAGCTGGGTGAAAAGGACCAACGTGATCAAGACCGGGGTTTTTGTTGGCGGTCCCTCCGGATATGCGGAGAAGCCACCTGTCCGTATGGACGTGTTGATGCCAGCCAGCGGCTACCAAGGTTCTGATCATCCATCGGTCGATTTGAGACCGGTGGGCCTTGGCTTTTTCAGCGGTGATGGCAGCAATTGGGTGAAGCCTTTTCGACTTCGTGGCCGTTTCAGTGTTGACTCCGATTGGAAGTCGTGGACTGATCGCGTCCTGCTGATTGGTGGCACCATTTTGAAGGAAGCCGGGATTTTTGACACGGTCCGCGCTTTTAGGGAGACCGTCGCTTTTTCCGACGAGGCCTTCATGGCCATGTTGGAGTCATTCCTCCCACAAACCAATACCTTCGTTGTAACGAATGGTGAGATTGGTTTTTCTTTGAAGGAGTTGAGCGCCATTACTGGATTGCCCATCCTTGGCAAACTCTACGAGGAGTTCATGCCGATTGCCAGCATCCTTGAGGAGCAGTCAGAGGAGTTCAGGCTCCTATACTTTCAGCTCGTCGCCTTCTATGATTTTTTTAAGGAGAAGGAGGGCTCGAAAGTAAGGTCTAGCAGCTGGAAGAGTTATGGCTCTTCATTCTTCAACTTCTTTGACGGTGGAGAACCTTCTGATAGCATGACCCGGGAAGACAGGAAGAAGACTTCGGCCATGCAGGAAGAGTTGAAGGGTTTCTTCGCGAGCACAGATGCCATTTGTTCTGACATTGCACTACGGAGAGATCTTGCTTTTTACCTCACTTATTGGCTAGGTGAGGCTGTATTTGCTGGTGGAGATGGGACGCACATCAGGCCGCATTGTATTTTTTCGGCTTGTCAGATGGCGTTTGGAGAGCGGCTTGCTTTGGTGCCTGCTCTTTACTCCTACTTGTGTACCGAACTGCAAGCGGCTGCTTTCTTGGTTCGGCTTGGGCTCCCTATGAATAGGGTATTTTCAGCCCATATCTTTTATTCGTGGTTTGTATACCACTGTCCTGGCTTCCACCAGCTGGGTGCTGCACGGGATGATGATCCTCTAATGATTCGATTGGTTAAGGGAAAAGCCGTATCTGAATCACTTTTGTTTGCCCGCATGAGGATCCGACGGTTCAGGGACGTCAAGATGGGGCAGTCTTCAGTTAGGCTTTCTCCGGAGTTGCGGAAGAAGGCTTTTGATTTTGGTGCCTCCCGAGACTCTACCAGAGCAGGGTCAGGGAGACATTGTGCCTTGACAAATGCAGAGAAGGAGTGGCTTTTCAGCATACGCGTCGGCACGATGGTGTACCGCAGACATCTTTTCGTCGACATCCAGCCGTATGTACCTTCTCGCTTTGCGCTTCAGTTGGGCTTTTCTCAAGGTGTTGTTGGAGCGCTTTCGAGTATGGTGAAGCGTTTTGGGGGTTTGCAGGATGGCAGAAATACATGGGCATTTTATAGTGCTGAAGACACTACTGCCACGATCTCTTATCCTGAACTGTCGACTTTCCGAACTGCCGGCTTCACGAAGTGGTTCACGGAGAGCTTTTTGGCATATCGGGGGCTTTCCAAGAAGGAGCTTGATGTAAAGCTGTCTTCGGGGAAAGGTACTGGAAAGTCGGATGGCGTCCAGCGAGAGGAAGTTTGGGCCTTCCTTTCTGGAGAGAAGCACAAGATAGGCTTTCTCGGTGACCAGGGCGTCATTGGTTCTGAAGCTGTTCGGGAAGTACCTGATGAGGCTTTGGAGCAGCTAGAACAGGAGGAAGCTGAGCTCGACGCTTGGATGCAAGCAGCACAGAGGCGAGCTTCCGCGGAGTCTACTGGTAAGAGCAGACCATCCAGTGAGGAGTCAAGTGGGAGACCTGACTCTGACAGTGTGGCAGGATCTTCTAGGAAGCGAGCCCACAGAAGTAAGAGGAAGAGGAGTCAGCGTCACACGGGGCGGGACGAAGACTCTCCTGGTGTGGAAGTCCCTCTGACTGTCAATGAGGAGGTGCCAGGGGAAGCTGACGAACCTCCGGGGAAGAGGATTCGGGAAGAAGAGACCATCGGTGAAGGTATGATTCTTCCTTTTTCTTTTTCTGCTTCTTTCATGGGGCTTTCCATGTTCTGATTTGTTTTCTCACCCTGCTGCTGCTTTCATTTTTTTTTTTTTAGCAGAGGATGAAGACTTGGCGATGCCTGAGGTTCCGACCGATGAGGCGGTGATGGAGCCGGTTATGGCATCTGAAGAAGAACCGAGGGACTCTGGAATGATTCCAGAATCTCCCATTGGTATAACTTCTTTCGCTTTCTCTTTTTTTTTTTTGCCTGCGACTTGATTTGCTAACATTTTTTCTTGTCAGCTGACTTGCCACAGGATTCCGATGATTTTGAACCATCAATGGACGCAAATGTTGATGATGCTTCCGATGAGTTCATGGAGGAAGAGAGTGTTCCGCCAGTCGTCGAAGAAGGTACTTTGTAGTGATGACCCTGATGATGTTTTTTTTTTTTTTTTCTTTTTTTTTTTTACAGGATCATATTCATACCTTTTTGTGTTTCATTTGCAGGTTTTGAAGTGACAGAAGAGAGTCCATCGCTTTCTTCAGAACCAGTGCAAGGGATGCCAGAGGTCAATCCGGAGGTAGAGACTCCTACAACCAGTTCTGACGCGATAGAGAAGATACCTCGTGCTGAGATTCCTTCTCCAGTGGCTCCAAGTGGAAAGAGTTCTTTTGTTACTCTTCCAATGGGACATGACATGAGCAGCCGATCAACGGAGAAGGGTGAATCTTCATCCAGTTCGTCTCTTCAATTTGCGAAGAAGGTGCTGGCTCGGGTTTTGAGTTCTTGGATCAAGACTCTCCTTTCTGGACACTTTGAGGCAGGATTTGGCATGATCCCACATGTACAGGAGATTCTCACTGATACCGAAGAGGTTGGTCTGGATGTCACAGGTGCCAGGGCGATCGTTGATAGGATCATTGCACTGGGTGACAAGTGGTTTGAGACTATGGATTTCCCTGACGACCAATTCTTCAAGGAGATGTTCTTGGACCCTGCTGATAAGGCTAAGTCTGACCTAAATGAGGCTACACAGAGCAGGAAGCAGGTAGTCCAAGAGAAGAATAAGGAAGAGCTAGTCATCCTTGGATTAAAGCGCGATCTTGACATCCTTGATGGAGAGGTCGAAATGGCCAGGAAGCATCTTGAGCAATTAAAGGCACAAGTTGATGCTAAGTGGACTGCTATAACAGAGGCTCGTGACAGGGAGAGTACTCTGATTCGCAGGGTTGCAGATACCGGTCAAGTTCTCGAGAGGAGGACTCTAGAAAACGAAAAATGGCAAACTGCTGGGGAAGATCTTCCCGGTGTTAAAGAAGGGTTACGGCATTCGCCAGCATCTCATGGCAAGTTCCTGAAGAAGCGTGCCTTGGAAACTCTGACGGCTGATGCCAAAAGTTTGCTTGAGGAGCTGAAGCTTTGGCTGGAGACCATTTTTGGCTGAGCTCCTGATTTTTTGTAGCAGAAACTATTCTTCTTATTTATTTTTTTTGGTACCACATGTATTTTTTTGGTACTTCTTTTTTTGTAGTGCTTGTGAACACTTTCTTGAGGATTTTGCAGAGTGTCTTGTTGAAGGCTTCTGCTAATCCGTTTACTGCCGGATTGTATGGAGTCGAAGGACAGCTTTGGATTTTGTATTTGTCGCAGAACCTGTAGAATCGATGATCCCGGAATTGTGGTCCGTTATCATGGACGAATCTTTTAGGTATGCCAAAACGACAAATGATGTTGGTGCGCAGGAACTGAAGGACTGATGAGGTCTTCATTTCGTTGAACGCAAATGCTTCTGACCACTTGGAAAAATAATCCGTTGTGGCGAAGATGAAGCGATGACCTTTGCTTGAAGGGGGAGAGATAGGACCTATGATGTCCATGCCCCATGCTTCAAAAGGCCATGAGATTGCTGTAGGATGCAGCCATTCTGGAGGAATGTGAATGTAGTCTCCATGAACTTGGCATTGTTGGCAGCGCTTGGCAAATTGCATTGCGTCGGGTACCATGGTAGGCCAATAGTAACCTAACCTTTTTATCTGATTATAGAGCTTAGGACCTGCCTGATGGGCTCCACAAAGACCAGCATGAACTTCTTTAAGTGTTTCTTCGGCCTCTTGTTGTGACAAGCAGCGTAGAAGTACTCCGTTGAAAGATTTCCTGTAGAGGATTTTTGAAGGAATATCCAAATGAAAGTTTGGGGCTCGCCTTTGAATGCTTACCCGTTCTTTTGGATCTTCAGGTAGGATTCCGAACATAGTGTAATCAATGAACGGATCCCTCCAGTCGCCGATTGAAGTTTGAAGGATAGAGATCAGACTTCCAACCACTTGGTGGCATTCAGCAACTGCTTGGTGTGTGTTAAGAGGAGGGAGGATCTTTCTCTCACACACTGTAATTTGCATGTTTTCCCCTTCTTGAATTGCCATAGATGCAGCAAGTCCAGCCAGGGCATCTGTATGGATGTTTTCACCTCTACGAATGTGGGTGATGTTGCAGATGTAAAACTTTTGCAGAAGCGATTGTGCCTCATTGTAGTAAGGCAGCAGATCAGGCTTCCTGACTTCATATTTCTGATTCATCTGGTTGACGATCAGTTGAGAGTCTCCAAAGACCCCAGCATGGTGATACCGGATTCAATGGCGAGTTCCAATCCTAGGATCAGAGCTTGGTATTCAGCTGCATTGTTTGTGCATGGTTCCAATAGCGAGAAAGCATGTGTAATCATGTATCTGTTAGGGCTAACAAAGAGGATGCCAACTCCCGAGATCAGCTGTCTTTTTTCATTTGTCCTGGTTGCACCGTCAAAGTACATGTCCCAGGAGGCATTTGGCGAGAAGGTCTCCACGTTGTAGACGGGTTCGTCTGGGAGGTCATCTCTGAGTGGAGAATCTTTAGGCAATGGATGCTCTGCGAGGAAATCTGTTAGAGCTTGGCCTTTGATTGCTTTTTGTGGCACATACCTAATATCAAATTGTGATAGAAGGATGGACCATTTTGCCAGTCGGGCATTGAGAGAACCTGCTTTTGTAACAAGGACCTTCAAGAGGTTGATCCTTGAGACGAGGTAGACTGTGTTGGAAAGCAAGTAGTGACGTAGCTTTTGTACGGCGAACATCACTGCAAGGCATTCTTTTTCGACTGGAGAGTAACGATGCTCTGCACCTACCAGCATGCGGCTGAGGTAGTATAGAGCAGCTTCTTTTCTTTCATCATTTTCTTGTGCAAGCAGAGCGCCTACAGAATGATCAAGAGCTCTTGTGTACAAGATGAATGGTTTTCCAGTGGCAGGGGCAGCTAACACTGGAGGTTTGGTCAGGTATGACTTGATATCTTGAAATGCGGCTTAACAGTCGGCATCCCAGACAAAGTCTACACCCTTTTTCATCAATCGAGAGAATGGACGACACTTCCCCGAAAGATTGGAGATGAACCGTCTGATGTAGGCCAATCTCCCTTGAAGCCCTTTTAATTCTCTCAAGGTTCTTGGAGAGGGCATTTCTAGAATAGCCTTGACTTTTATGGGGTCAAGTTCTATTCCAGCTTTCCGAACAAGGAATCCGAGAAACTTACCCGACGAGACGCCGAAGAAGCATTTTAGAGGATTCATCCGCAGTTTGAGTTTGCGGAGTCGGAGGAAGACTTCCCGAAGATCTTTGAGATGGTCTTCTTTTCTTCTGCTTTTGACGGCGAGGTCATCAACGTAACATTCGACCGTCTTGTGCTGCATATCTTGGAATATTTTCATCATAGCCCTCTGATATGTGGCACCAGCATTTTTCAGACCAAATGGCATAATAGTATAGCAATACACGCCAAATGGAGTCTGAAATGAAGTGTGCTTTTCATCTTCAGGATGCATCTTTATCTGATTGTAGCCAGAGAAGCCATCCATGAATGTCATTCGCTCGAATCCGCAGGTATTGTCAATCATCACCTCCGGTATGGGGAGCGGGAATTCATCTTTAGGGCAAGCGCCATTCAAGTCTCTATAGTCAATAAAGACTCTGATCTGCCCATTTTTCTTTGTCACGGGGACAATGTTGGCCAACCACTTTGAGTTTTTGAACTTCTTGTTCAATTTTATCCATCACATCTGGACGGAATCTTCTTTGGCCTTGTTTGACAGGCTTGATGTCTTCTTGAAGATTGAGTTTGTGGACTGCTACTTTGGGGTCTAAACCAGGCATTTCAGCGTAAGACCAAGCAAAACAATCAACGAACTCACGAAGAAAAGAGATATACTCGGGTAACTAATCATCCTTTATATTCTTGCTTATGAATACAGGACGTGGGTTATCAGGTGTTCCCAAGTTTATCTTTTGAACAGGATCTTCTGTCTGAAGGTTCAAAGGTGGTTCCTCCGCAATATTTTCGGAGGCTTCCAACTCAACGAAACCTTCTGGAGTTTCAACTGCATTACCAGAGCAAGGCTCTGTTCCTTTCCATGGATTTTCTTGATTGGTGATCTCCTCAAGGCTTGCTATGAGATAGTCCCAATCGCCTGTTGAGTCTGGTATTTCTTTTGGAGGCGAGGGTTCTTCTGGGTCAGGATGCCACCCGTCTGTGTCATCGGGTGATTCCTCTTCATCATCAGAGAAATCGTACCAATTGGATGAGCTTCCTGGATCTTTGTCAGGTAACTCTTTAAAGAGATATCCAGGGAGATCGATGTCTTTATGGATTTAAGATGTTGAGGCTTGGTCGGTAAATCGACTTTTAAGCCTTTGTGTCAACTGTCTCAGGGGAGTGTCAGGATCATACCCTAACCCATATGAAGACTTTTCTACATATCCGTAGAGTCTCCAATCTTCCAGCTGGCTTTTGGTCAAGGCGGGCCCCAATGGCGTGAGAATACCGCGACCTTCTCCCAAACCGACTGGGTTCTGAGCGTCAAAGCCCATTTTCTTCATGATAGCTTGTGCCACAGGACTATATAGAGATAGTTGAGGCATACCTTCATTTTGGAAAGGTTCAAGCAAGGAACTTGATGAAGAAGCATCCGATCTATGAAAGAAGATTGGTCTTTGCTTTGGTGATGTTGCCGGAACAACAAAGGTAGCAGACGTAGGATCTTCTACATCAGCAGGTGTCTCCATCGGAGTGAGAGCAGGCTGAACTTGCTGAGTGTCAGCTTGGCTTGACGATGCATCGTCTTCTGGCTCTGAGTCCGAGTCTGTGTCTTGCATGATAGACACGAGAGAAACAACAAATTTGCCCCCAGGCTTTTGCTTTGCCTTCTTCACTCTGGTTGTGATGACCAAAGGTTTTGAAGATTTGAGGGAGATGACGAAGGGAGATTGACTACTCTCTTCTAATTTGCCGGAGGGTTTGTTTTCTTCCGGTGATTTTTGAAGAGCCTTGCCTTTATCTTTCTGGAGATTTTCAGCAGGGGGTGATATTTCCTCTTCTTCTTTTTCTCCTTCATACATCTGGGAGTCTGCGAAGTGGACTTCTTTACCTTTGAAGGGTTTTCTGTCGACAAGGACTCGATGTACCATGCCGTCGTCGCCGACGAACTTGATGCATTGATGTAGAGTTGAAGGGACAACACCGTTCTCGTGTATCCAAGGACGTCCGAGAAGGATGTTGTAGCATGAGGGGGTTTTTATTGCATACACAGTGACCTCAGAGATAAGATCACCGATCTGCAATTTGAACCTGATTTTGCCGATAGGCCTTTGAGCGCTCCCATCGTATCCAAAGATAGATACAGATGTGTGGCTTAGCTTGCTGGGTGGGATGCCCAACTCTTCAAGAGCCGAAGTGGAGATAAGGTTGAGTGCAGAACCTGAGTCGATCTGAACTCTATGTATCGGCATTTCTTTGATGTACCCTGTGAAGTACAGGGGTCGGTTGTGCCTTGCTTCGCCAAGTAGGAGGTCTTCCTTAGTGAAGGCGATGGTTGCACTGGCTGCCTTTTGAACTGAGAGGCATTGGATGCATGATCCCTCGCTTTTCTCTTTTTCTCCTTTTAAGGAGGTTTCTGAGTTTTTGACCCGGTAGTCCATTTCAATTTGGAGGACTTGTGGGGCATGTTTGTCGACATCCTCATTCAGTTTTTGTAATTCTGAGATGAGATTATCACGAGTACGTGGAGACATTCGCAATAAGTCTAGGATGTGAAGACGTGCAGGTATGTGTTTGAAGTGCTCAACCAAGTCATACTTGAAAGCCTCCTTGGGGCCTGCATGGTCATTGTTTTTGCCACTGGGGGCGCTTAAAACATCTTTTCCCGAAGGATTTACATAAGTAAAGGAAGATTGGTTGTAATTCTTGTGGTAGTCCCGGCCAGAGCGGGTGCCTCTACCAACTTCGAGAGCTTCTTGAGAAGGACCTTCGTTTGGAAGATTGTCTTCAAGATCAAGAGGTTGTCGTTTTTCATCCACTGAGGATGTATCTGCAGCAGAGTTGCCATCCTCAGTGATTGTGTTGCACGGAGCATTTTCCGGGAGCAAGTCTTGAACAGCATCCAGCAGCTTTTCTTCTGTGTTGACTATTTCATCATCCCAGGTATCATTATCTGGGTTTTCTTCATGATGATCAGTCGGGAAGAATGTGTATCCTGAAGTCACAGTCTCAGGAGAAGAAACCTGAGAGGGTGTCATCTTTGTGAAAGTCACGTGAGACGAGATAGCTCCAGAGAATACATTGCTAGGCGTCGTCGGAGTATAGGTAATCTCATCAGACGACACTTCAGAAGAGCTATAGTCCTGATATATTACATTACAAGAAGCTCTGATAGGAGATGTTGCCTGGTCGGAGTCAGACTCATCCTCGGATGTAAGAGGATCGTCTATCCAGCAATGTTCTCCATTTTCAGGAGTTAAGGGTGGATGTACCTGATTAGCTTCAGGGACTTTAGGCTCTGGGTTGCGAGGAGGCTCGTTAACGCGATCTTGCTCTTGTTCTAGAGCGAGACGCTGCAAGATCCTTGCATATTCTTCAAGATCAGGTATGGGAGCCAGATCCTCTTCTTCGTCTTCTCTGTGTGGCTCAACATAGTTGATTTCCACTGGAGCAACGACAGGTGCTGGGTTAAAAGCATCTTCTTGTGCAGCCTCTTGGTCTTCTTCATCATCAGACCAGGATCCTTGTGGTTGCAAGGGGTTATACCAGATTACTGGCATAAGGTGAGTTTCAGGAACCCATTCTTCGTCGGAGAGATACTCTCCTGTTTCAAGAGATTCTTCCCACTCGCCGGTGTAGTTGGGCTCGAATCCATCGTCGGTGTCGCTGGACTCGTATCCATCAATGGAGAATCCAACTACCGAGTTGCAAGAGTATGATTCCCCCTGCATGGCTTCTTTTTTGAATTGAGGTGGCATGAAATCACTGAGAGTGAAGTTTCTTACCGCCTTTGAAGTCTCTGGAAGGGACTGATGGAATGCACTCCGAATGCCGTGGGTGCTACCGGGGTCGGTGGACGTGGGAGTCCGTCGGGTCCGGCCCTTTCGCGCCCGGGGGGCATGAAGCGTGCATCAACATTTCTTTGTGTGGGTGTGCCAGATTTTCTATTTTACTTGGAATTGCAAGTGGTAATCCGGAGATCAACCTTCGCAAGTAAAAAGGAAATCAACTTCTTTCAAGTTTTCCATTGCACAAATATTTAAGAAAAGAGACATTTTCTTGGTTTGCCGTGAAAGGCGTTTTTGTTTGGCATTTATAGCCGATTTTGGCGTTTATAGCCGATTTACAATTCTCATCAATAATGAAAGACAAGAGTTGTGATTTTTGTCTCTTTTAGAAAAATACAAACTATAATGAAAAGCAAGAAAAGGAGGATCTAACTTCTCAGGAGATTGTGGGGGACTCGTTCAGATTGACGGTCGCAAGCCATGTATGGGCTTCGCCATCATCCATGCAGATGAGAACAGAGGATGCTCTTGATTCGCTTGGCTTGGCTATAACCTCAGATTTTTAGAGGACAAAGACCAAGAGGAGGTCCTATGTCCGATAAAAAGCTAAGTAGACGGGCTGAAAAGCCACGTCTAAGCCATTGGAGGGAGCGGGAGAAGGCAAGGACCTTGGGGGGGGGGGGTGCCCCCCAAGGGACTTTTGTCACCTTGTAGTGGTGGCCGGTGCAGAACTTCAGCAGAGTTTTTCTCTCTTTTTCTTTCTCTGGATTCTTTCCGCTCTCTTCCGATCCGATCTCTTCTTTTTCTCTGATCCTGATTTCAATGGAATGCTCTCCTATTTATAGGCTTTTGGTAGCCATTTAGGAGAGTTTATGAGCTTTAATTGCTTTAATGAGAGGAGTTACAAGATTTATTTCTTGATTTTGTAACTCCTTTTTCCTTGAATCTGATTGGCCGATGGAGATTGAGGGCATTTAATCGTCATGATGGGAGGAGTTTCAAGGTTTAAGTGCCATGAATCTCTTGATTTGTAACTCCCGAATGCTTGCTTCTGATTGGGCCGTCCAAAGAAATGAATTAATGACTGCAATAAAGCTAGTCAATTAACTGCATTAAATGGTCGCCGAGCAGTCGAAGAGTCGCGGGCCATGCCGTGTCTTCTGGAATTCTTCTGGCGATGATCATCGATCGATCTACATGCTTGATGGAACGCGCTCCGAGGCGCCGTTGGGGCGGCTACCGGGGTCGGCGGAACGTGGGAGTCCGTCGGGTCCGGCCCTTTCGCGCCCTGGCGGGCCCTGAAGCGTGCATCAACATTTCTTTGTGTGGGTGTGCCAGATTTTCTATTTTACTTGGAATTGCAAGTGGTAATCCGGAGATCAACCTTCGCAAGTAAAAAGGAAATCAACTTCTTTCAAGTTTTCCATTGCACAAATATTTAAGAAAAGAGACATTTTCTTAATTTGCCGTGAAAGGCGATTTTGTTTGGCATTTATAGCCGATTTTGGCGTTTATAGCCGATTTACAATTCTTATCAATAATGAAAGACAAGAGTTGTGATTTTTGTCTCTTTAGAAAAATACAAACTACAATGAAAAGCAAGAAAAGGAAGATCTAACTTTTCAGGAGATTGTGGGGGACTCGTTCAGATTGACGGTCGCAAGCCATGTATGGGCTTCGCCATCATCCATGCAGATGAGAACAGAAGATGCTCTTGATTCGCTTGGCTTGGCTATAACCTCAGGTTTTTAGAGGACAAAGACCAAGAGAAGGTCCTATGTCCAATAAAAAGCTAAGTAGACGGGCTGAAAAGCCACGTCTAAGCCATTGGAGGCAGCAGGAGAAGGCAAGGACCTTGGGGGGGGTGCCCCCCAAGGGACTTTTGTCACCTTGTAGTGGTGGCCGGTGCAGAACTTCAGCAGAGTTTTTCTCTCTTTTTTTCTTTCTCTCAGATCTCTTTCTGATCTTTTTTCTGATTTTCTCTGATTTTCTCCCTTTTTTTCTGATTTCGATTTCAATGGAATGCTCTCCTATTTATAGGCTTTTGGTAGCCATTTAGGAGGGTTTATGAGCCTTAATGGCTTTAATGGGAGGGGTTACAAGATTTATTTCTTGATTTTGTAACTCCTTTTTCCTTGAATCTGATTGGCCGATGGAGATTAAGGGCTTTTAATCACCTTAATTACCATAATGGGAGGAGTTTCATGGTTTAAATGCCATGAATCAATTGACTTGTAACTCCCAAATGCTTGCTTCTGATTGGGCCGTCCAAAGAAATGAATTAATGACCATAATAAAGGTAGTCAATTAACCACATTAATTGGTCGCCGAGCAGTCGAAGAGTCGCGGGCCGTGCCGTGTCTTCTGGAATTCTTCTGGCGATGATCATCGATGGATCTACATGCTGATCGACATCGGATGAACATGTAACTTCAGACATTGATAGCTAAGAGCGGGCCGGTGACATCTGTCTTGTCGATTTCACGATCGGTCGGACAGAAAGTGCACTTTCTTGGTCGACCGGTTGGCGATCTTGGAGCGATCAATGATGATTTTATGCTTTTGGAGGTTGACCCGTGATTTTGACGGATGCCGGAGGATATGAGTCAATTTCAAGCACTAAAAATCACATTTTCAGGAAACCACAGGGGCCAAAGTGCGCGAAACGCGAAAAAAGACGGAAAAAACGGGTCACCGGCGGAAAATCCGGTGACCCGGACCTCCATGGTCGCCGGCGACCATGGGCCATGGTCGCAGGGGCCTGCGACCATGGGCCATGGTCGCAGGGGTCTGCGACCCTGGGGGATTTTTCCCCTTCGGAGCCCGTTTTGCGGTCGTTTTGAGGTCTTTTTCGTCGCCGTTTTCTTCTGTATTTTTCTTGACATTTCTTCTCATTTATTGGCTTGATTTCCCTGTAGAAAACTTGATGAGAATCCTTGCATTTTTAGAGTACAAAGTTTCCAATTTTCCGGGAAAGCCGAAGACTTTGTCACGTAGAGCTGCTGATTTTCCGCCAGAAGCTGAAACTTGGTCAAACGATGTCGGAATGACCCGAAATTTGAGGTGAAGCCTCCTGAGCAATAAATAAGACCAACCATAGGCTTTTGTTTGAGTTTTGAAGCCGTTTGGGGTCCCGTCGATGCTTCACTTGATTTTGCTGCGGGGAAAATGCCGAGCTTTGATATGTGGCCAAACGATGTCCGATTGACCTAAAATTTGACGGGGAGCCTATTGGAGTCATTTTGAGACGTTCCATGGGCTCTGTCTTGGATGTCATGGTCCCGGGTTGCTCCGCCGCCGGTAGGCTTGATTTTCTCTCGGAGCATCGAAACCTGGTCAAACATTGTCGGAATGACCTGAAATTCGACGTGCAGCCTTTTGGAAGCATGTAGAAGCCACTCATGCACTTGGTTTGATGAGCGAAGGCTTCGGTGGTTCCCGCCGCCGGGAGGCTTGATTTTGCTGCTCGAGCATTGATGGAGGGTCAAACGTTGTCGGTTTGACTTGAAATTTGGCATGGAGCCCTTTTGGGACATGCTGGAGTCATCTGTAGGCTCTGATCGAAGTTTTGACGTCTCCGATGATGTCGCCGCCGGGAGCTCCCGTTTAGCTGTCGGAGAAGTGAAGTTAGGCCAAATGTTGTCGAAATGGCCCGAAACTTCATGTGTACTCTTCTCTTGGCTATCTTGAAGGATCTTGCAGTTTTTGTTTGATTCTGACAAGATTTGAATTTTTGGAGAAGTTGCATTGCCTATTTATGGCAGGTTGCGACTTCATGCAGCTTTCTTGATTTGAAGAGGCAAAGTGACATTTTTGGTGTCAACAATGCTGATCGACATCGGATGACCATATAACTTCAGACATTTATAGCTAGCAGCGGGCTGGTGACATCTGTCTTGTCGATTTCACGATCGGTCGGACAGAAAGTGCACTTTCTTGGTCAGCCGGTTGGCGATCTTGGAGCGATCAATGATGATTTTATGCTTTTGACGGCGGATCCGAGATGTCGTCGGATATGAGTCAATTTAAAGCACTAAAAATCACAATTTCAGGGAACCACAGGGGCCAAAACGCGTAAAACGCAAAAAGGGACGGAAAAAACGGGTCACCGGCGAAAAATCCGGTGACCCGGACTTCCATGGTCGCCGGCGACCATGGGCCGGCGACCCTGGGGGCTTTTTCCCCTTTTTTGGTCCGTTTTGCGGTCTTTTTCGTCGCCGTTTTCTTCTGTATTTTTTGATGGAACGCGCTCCGAGGCGCCGTGGGGCGGCTACCGGGGTCGGTGGAACGTGGGAGTCCGTCGGGTCCGGCCCTTTCGCGCCCTGGTCAGAATCATATGGGCTAGCCCATGGGACCTTAAGCTTTTTAGGATGGCTTAGATCTCATGTGGGGCCATTTTTGTAAAGAATATCTAAAGATATCTCATTTGGATAGAGAATATCTAAAAATATCTTTATGGGAGAGAATCTCTCATATTCCCTTAATTTGGGAGAGAATATCTCAAGGTATCTTTTTGGGAAGAAATCTCCAATATCCTTTTTGTTGGAGAGAATCTTTCATTGATTGATTTTGGGAGGAAATCTCTCAAAGACATCTTTCTTTTTGGGAAAGAATCTTTCTAATTCCTTCTCTTTTGGTAAAGTTACTAATTAGTAACACTTACCTTTCTTCTTTGTTCTCAAAAAAGGTAAGTTTTCATCGAAGATAATGGTTAAGCCAAGAGTTTTTCTTCTTCAAGGATCTTCAAGCTTTTTCCTTCTTCTTCTCCATCAATGGCTTCAAGTAAGTTCTCTCTCTTTTTCTTTCAAGAAAACTCCATGTAGAGAATAGGATGGTAAAAAAGAAAGTTTCTTCTTTTTTTTTTCTTTCTTCTTTTTTTTTTCTTTTTCTTTTCTTTCTATTCTTCTTCTCTTTTTTTTTTCTTTTCTTTTCCACGTGATTTCTTTTTTTTCACGTTTTTTTTTTCTTTTTTTTTTGTGGGCCGTACGGACAGATCCGTACGGCCACGTGGCCTTTTTTTTTTTTTGCTGTTTTCTTTCTTCTCTTTTTTTTTCTTTGAGAAAGTTTCTTTTTTTTTTTTTTTTTTTTTTTTTTTTTTTGCTCATCATGATAATGCGTTTTTATGCAAATCTAGATGTTCATGCATGTACTTTTTGTAAATTGAATTGAGTAGCATGATGTGATAGCATACCTGAAAATCTTTGCAAATTTGGGAATTTGGAGCTCGCAGCGATGTTGAGCCCTTCTTGATTTTGCGGAGATTTTGAGGTTTCGAAAGTTTGGAGTTTCGGAGCCCGCAGCAATGTTGAGCCCATCTTCAAACTTTCTATTTCCGTCGGGGTATTTCCTTTTTCTTTGGAATTGCCCCGGAGTCATGCCAAAATTTCGCCAGATTTTTGGTGGGACAAAGTGACCCCTTTTTTTTTTAGCGAAATCCTGTCATTTTGATGACGATCTTTTTCTTTTCCAACCTTTGCAGGTGGTTCCTCCAGAGCGAACAAGGGTAAAGAGCCTGCTACAAGCGTACCTCGTCGATCTGCTAGATCTTCCAATGTGGCCGTTCAGCAGGCCTGGGAGAAGGTCCAGTTTGTTAAGAAGAACTTGGAAGAGTGCGATTCCCTCAATCGCGATGAGATGAGACAGCGATTGATCGCTCTCAAGAATGAGGAATTCTATAAGATCATGGTAAGCAACCGTCCTTGGGTTATGGACGATCTGAGGGTTTTACCCAAGCCTACCTTCTTCTTTGGAGATGCAGTCCCTGACGACTTGACATACCAAAGGAGATGTTTTCAGTTCTCTTACACAGCTGATGGTGAAGAGAGAACTATTTCTACCCGGTCGTCTTTTGATCGTACCATCTCGATCATGAGCCTTGCTCCCACGTGCTCTAAGAGGGAAGATCCTCCGAGCTGGGTGAAGAGGACCAGTGTGATCAAGACCGGGGTTTTTGTTGGTGGACCCTCCGGATATGCGGAGAAGCCACCTGTCCGTATGGACATGTTGATGCCAGCCAGCGGCTACCAGGGCTCTGATTATCCGCCGGTCGATTTGAGACCGGTGGGCCTTGGCGTTTTCAGCGGTGACGGCAGTACTTGGGTGAAGCCTTTTCGACTTCGTGGCCGTTTCAATGTTGACTCCGATTGGAAGTCATGGACTGACCACACCTTGCTGATTGGGGGCGCCGTTTTGAAGGAAGCCGGGATTTTTGACGCGGTCCGCGCTTTTAGGGAGACCGTGACTTTTTCCGATGATGCCTTCATGGCTATGTTGGAGTCTTTCCTCCCTCAGACCAATACCTTCGTTGTCACGAACGGTGAGATTGGTTTTTCTCTGAAGGAGTTGAGTGCTATTACTGGATTGCCCATCCTTGGCAAACAATATGAGGAGTTCATGCCGATTGACAGCGTCCTTGAGGAGCAGTCAGAGGAATTCAGGCTCCTATACTTTCAGCTCGTCGCCTTCTATGATTTTTTGAAGGAGGGCTCGAAAGTCAGATCCAGCAGTTGGAAGAGTTATGGCTCTTCATTCTTCAACTTCTTTGACAGCAAAGAGTCTTCTGATAGCATGACCCGGGAAGACAGGAAGAAGACTTCGGTCATGCAGGAAGAGTTGAAGGGTTTCTTCGCGAGCACAGATGCCATTTGTTCTGACATTGCATTGCGGAGAGATCTTGCTTTTTACCTCACTTTTTGGCTAGGTGAGGCTATTTTTGCTGGTGGAGATGGGACGCACATCAGGCCGCATTGTATTTTTCCGGCTTGTCAGATGGCGTTTGGAGAGCGGCTTGCTTTGGTGCCCGCTCTTTACTCCTACCTGTGTACCGAACTGCAGGCTGCTGCTTTCTTGGTTCGGCTTGGGCTCCCTATGAATAGGGTATTTTCAGCCCATATCTTTTATTCGTGGTTTGTATACCACTGTCCTGGCTTCCACCAGCTGGGTGCTGCACAGGATGATGATCCTCTGATGATTCGATTGGCTAAGGGAAAAGCCGTATCTGAATCACTTTTGTTTGCCCGCATGAGGATCCGACGGTTCAGGGACGTCGAGATGGGGCAGTCTTCAGTTAAGCTTTCTCCGGAGTTGCTGAAGAAGGCTTTTGATTTTGGTGCCTCCTGAGACTCTACCAGAGCAGGGTCGGGAAGGCATTACTCTTTGACCAATGCAGAGAAGGAGTGGCTTTTCAGCATACGAGTCGGCATGATGGTGTACCGTAGACATCTTTTCGTCGACATCCAGCCGTATGTACCTTCTCGCTTTGCGCTCCAGTTGAGCTTCTCTCAAGGCGTTGTTGGAGCGCCTTCGAGTATGGTGAAGCGTTTTGGGGGTTTGCAGGATGGCAGAAATGCATGGGCTTTCTATAGTGCTGAAGACACTACTGCCACGATTTCTTATCCTGAGCTGTCGACTTTCCGAACTGCCGGCTTCACGAAGTGGTTCGCGGAGAGCTTTTTGGCATATCGGGGGCTTTCCAAGAAGGAGCTTGATGTAAAGCTGTCTTCTGGAAAAGGCATTGGGAAGTCGGATGGCGTCCGGCGAGAGGAAGTTTGGGCCTTCCTTTCTGGAGAGAAGCACAAGATAGGCTTTCTCGGTGACCAGGGCGTCATTGGTTCTGAAGCTGTTCGGGAAGTACCTGATGAGGCTTTGGAGCAGCTAGAACAGGAGGAAGCTGAGCACGACGCTTGGATGCAGGCGGCACAGAGACGAGCTTCCGTGGAGTCTACTGGCGAAAGCAGACCATCCAGTGAGGAGTCAAGTGAGAAACCTGACTCTGATAGTGGGGCGGGTTCTTCTAGGAAGCGAACCCGTAGAGGTAAGAAGAGGAGGAGTCATCATCGCAGCGAGGGGCCACATGAGGACTCTCCTGACATGGAAATCCCTCTTACCATCAACTAGGAGGTGCCAGAGGCTGTCGACGAGCCTCCAGAGAAGAGGAGTCGTGGGGAAGAGACCATTGGTGAAGGTATGATTCTTCCTTTTTCTTTCTTTACTTCTTTCATGGGGCTTTCCATGTTCTGATTTGTTTTCTCACCCTGCTGCTGCTTTTTTTTTTTTTTTTTTTTTTTAGCAGAGGATGAAGACTTGCCGATGCCTGAGGTTCCGACCGATGAGGCGGTGATGGAGCCGGTTATGGCATCTGAAGAAGAACCGAGGGACTCTGGAATGACTCCGGAATCTCCAATTGGTATAACTTTTTTCGCTTTCTCTTTTTTTTTGCCTGCGACTTGATTTGCTAACATTTTTTTTCTTGTCAGCTGACTTGCTACAGGATTCCGATGACTTTGAACCATCAATGGACGCAAATGTCGATGATGCTTCCGATGAGTTCATGGAGGAAGAGAGTGTTCCGCCAGTCGTCGAAGAAGGTACTTTGTAGTGATGACCCTGATGGTTTTTTTTTTTGAACAGGATCATATCATACCTTTTTGTGTTTCATTTGCAGGTTTTGAAGTGACAGAAGAGAGTCCATCGCTTTCTTCAGAACCAGAGCAAGGGATGCCAGAGGTCGATCCGGAGGTAGAGACCAGTTCAGACATGATTGAGGAGATGCCTCGTGTTGAGATTCCCTCTCCAGTGGCTCCAAGTGAAAAGAGTTCTTTTGTTACTCTTCCAATGGGACATGACATGAGCAGCCGATCAGCGGAGAAGGGTGAATCTTCATCCAGTTCGTCTCTTCAATTTGCGAAGAAGGTGCTGGCTCGGGTTTTGAGTTCTTGGGTCAAGACTCTCCTTTCTGGACACTTGGAGGCAGGATTTGGCATGATCCCACATGTACAGGAGATTCTGATCGACACGGAAGAGGTTGGTCTGGATGTCACTGGTGCCAGGGCGATCGTTGATAGGATCATTGCACTGGGTGACAAGTGGTTTGAGACCATGGGTTTCCCTGACGACCAATTCTTCAAGGAGATGTTCTTGGACCCTGCTGATAAGGCTATGTCTGACCTGAATGAGGCTACACAAAGCAAGAAGCAACTAGTTCGGGAGAAGAACAAGGAAGAGCTAGCCATCATCGGATTGAGGCATGACCTTAACGTCCTTGATAGGGAAGTTGAGGAGGCCAGGAAACGTCTTGAGCATTTGAAGGCACAAGTCGATGCGAAGTGGGCTGCTATAACAGAGGCTCGTGACAGGGAGAGTACTCTGATCCGCAGGGTTGCAGATGCCGGTCAAGTTCTCGAGAGAAGGACTCTAGAAAACGAACGATGGCAAATTGCTGGGGAAGAGCTTCCCGGTGTAAAAGAAGGGTTACGGCATTCGCCAGCATCTCATGGCAAGTTCCTGAAGAAGCGTGCCTTGGAAACTCTGACGGCTGAGGCCAAAAGTTTGCTTGAGGAGCTGAAGCTTTGGCTGGAGACCATTTTTGGCTAAGCTCCTGATTTTTTATAGCAGAAACCATTCTTCTTTTTTTTGGTACCACATGTATTTTTTGGTACTCTTTTTTTTTTGTAGTGCTTGTGAACACTTTCTTTTTTTTTGGTACCACATGTATTTTTTTGGTACTTTTCTTTTCTTTTTTTTTTTGTAGTGCTTGTGAACACTTTCTTTTTTTTCTTTTTGGTACCACATGTATTTTTGGTACTTCTTTTTTTTTTTGTTTTCCCTACGCTCACTCAAATCTTTTTGTGATGAAAGCAATTGCTAAATGGGATTTGATCAAAAGCTTTGTCATTTTGTGAAAATCTTTTGTCAAATGGTTGTTTTGGTAGGGGAAACGAATTTGGCATGAAAGCCGGATTTTTGTGGCATTTACAGCCAGTTTGGTGGCATTGATAGCCAATTGGTGGCATTTATAGCCGGTTTGGTGGCATTGATAGCCAATTTGTGGCATTTATAGCCGGTTTGGTGGCATTGATAGCCAATTTGTGGCATTTATAGCCGGTTTTGACATGAGAGTCAGGTTTTTTTTGTGTGGCATTTGTAGCCGAGTTTTTTGAAAACCAAGTTTTGTTTTATTGGCATGAAAGCCGATTTTGGCGTTTATAGCCGGATTTTGGCATTTATAGCCGAGTTTTGGTTTTCAAAATGCAGGTATCGACTAAATGTCGCCTCCCCGCTGAATGGTCTTGCAAGTATCGATGGAATGTCGCTTCCTTGCTCATTCGGTTTTGCGAGTATTGGTGGAATGTCACTTCCTCGCGGGTTAGGTTTTGCAAGTATCGATGGAATGTCGCTTCCTCGCGAATTGGGGTGCAAATATCGACTAAGCGTCGCTTCCCTGCTTTTCCCAAGACTTTTGGTTTTGCGGGTACTGACTTGATGTCGTTTCTCCGCGATTTTTGAAATTTGAGGTTTTCTCGAACCATTTGTAATTTTGGTTGTGGATAGCAACTGGTATGTTGCATCTCCACGATTTTTGAAATTGGGTTGTGGATATCAACTGGTTTGTTGCTTCTCCACGATTTTAGGTTTTCTCGAACCTTTGGAATTTGGGTTGTGGATATCAACTGGTTTGTTGCTTCTCCACGGTTTTTGGATTTTGCAAGTATCGACGAAATGTCGCTTCCCTGCGATTTTGGGTGCAAGTATCGATGGAATGTCGCATCCTTGCTTTATTTCAAAATTTTTGTTTTGCGGGTACTGACTTTGATGTCGTTTCCCCACGATTTTTGAAAAACCATTTTTTTTTTGTTTAAAGACACGAGGGTCGTAAATTTTGACCTAGAACCATTTGGCGGTAAAAGGTAAGGTGGACTAGGGTGGAAATCCCTGAATCCGGATTTTTGTTTCAAACCATGAATTTTGGTTCAAGGATCGAAAGTTTTGGTCAAGTCAGGGAGAGGCTCCTAAACTTGGATTTTTTTTTTATTGAACAATGAAACGATGAAAGTAAGCATTGTTTTTGAATCTCTAGAAATTTTGACATTTGATATGAAAATTCTAAAGAGAGTGGGTTTGACGAGCGAGTACCTGAGAACAGGTTTTGGCCATACAGGCATTGCTCTTACCCAGTTGGGTAAGTCTTTAAGGGTAGTACCGCTTCAAGAACTTGCCGTTGATAGGCAGCATACATCTGTCGCCTTCCATGTTTAGGAGGGCATATGCGCCGTTGGAGAAGACCTTGTCGATGACGTAGGGTCCCTCCCATTTTGGTTCAAATTTGCCTTTGGATTTGTGTGCGAAGACCATTGGTCTTTTTACCGCAAGAACCAAGTCACCCTTTTTGTAGGCGCGTTGCCGGACCCTTTTGTCAAAAGATCCTGCCATGTGCGCTTGGTAAAGTTCAATGCTTTGTCGAGCTTCGAGCCGTCTCTCGTCGAGATTGTCCAGCTCATGGAGTCGCAATTTGACATTGCTTTCTTGAGTCATGTCATTTTGTAGAGATACCCTCAGAGAAGGAATTTGTACCTCTAGGGGCACGACAGCTTCGCATCCATAGACCAAGGAGAATGGTGTGCTATGGGTTGGTCCTCGAACGGTGGTTCGATAGGCCCACAAAGCTTCAGACAGTTTGTTGCTCCAGTCTCTTTTGTGACTAGAGACCATTTTCTTGAGGATTTTGCAGAGTGTCTTGTTGAAGGCTTCTGCTAATCCGTTTGCTGCCGGATTGTATGGAGTCGAAGGACAGCTTTGAATTTTGTATTTGTTGCAAAACCTGTAGAATCGATGATCCCGGAATTGTGGTCCGTTATCATGGACGAATCTCTTGGGTATGCCGAAACGACAAATGATGTTGGTGCGCAGGAACTGAAGAACTGATGAGGTCTTCATTTCGTTGAACGCAAATGCTTCTGACCACTTGGAGAAATAATCCGTAGCGGCGAAGATAAGCGATGACCTTTACTTGAAGGGGGGGAGATAGGACCTATGATGTCCATGCCCCATGCTTCAAAAGGCCATGAGATTGCTGTAGGATGCAGCCATTCCGGAGGCATGTGAATGTAATCTCCGTGAACTTGGCATAGCTGGCAGCGTTTGGCAAATTGCATTGCATCAGCAACCATGGTAGGCCAATAGTAACCTAACCTTTTTATCTGATCATAGAGCTTAGGACCTGCCTGATGGGCTCCACAAAGACCAGCATGAACTTCTTTAAGTGTTTCTTCGGCCTCTTGTTGTGACAAGCAGCGTAGAAGTACTCCGTTGAAGGATTTCCTGTAAAGGATCTTTGAAGGGATATCCAAATGAAAGTTTGGGGCTCGCCTTTGAATGCTTACCCGTTCTTTTGGATCTTCAGGTAGGATTCCGAACATAGTGTAATCAATGAACGGATCCCTCCAGTCGCCGATTGAAGGTTGAAGGATAGAGATCCGACTTCCAACCACTCGGTGGCATTCAGCAACTGCTTGGTGTGTGTTAAGAGGAGGGAGGATCCTTCTCTCACTCACTGTAATTTGCATGTTTTCCCCTTCCTGGATCGCCATTGATGCGGCAAGTCCAGCCAGGGCATCTGCACGGATGTTTTCACCTCTACGAATGTGGGTGATGTTGCAGATGTCAAACTTTTGCAGAAGCGATTGTGCCTTGTTGTAATAAGGCAGCAGATCGGGCTTCCTGACTTCATATTTCTGATTCATCTGGTTGACGATCAGTTGAGAGTCTCCAAAGACTTCCAGCATAGTGATACCGGATTCGATGGCGAGTTCCAATCCTAGGATAAGAGCTTGGTATTCAGCTGCATTGTTTGTGCATGGTTCCAGTAGCGAGAAAGCGTGTGGAATCATGTATTTGTCGGGGCTAACAAAGAGGATGCCAACTCCCGAGATCAGCTTTCTGTTTTCATTTGTCCTGGTTGCACCGTCAAAGTACATGTCCCAGGAGGCATTTGGCGAGAAAGTCTCCACGTTGTAGATAGGTTCGTCTGGGAGATCATCTCTGAGTGGAGAATCTTTAGGCAATGGATGCTCTGCGAGGAAATCTGCTAGAGCTTGGCCTTTGATTGCTTTTTGTGGAACATACCTAATATCAAATTGTGACAAGAGGATGGACCATTTTGCCAGTCGGGCATTGAGAGAACCGGCCTTCGTGACAAGGACCTTCAAGAGGTTGATCCTCGAGACCAGGTAGATTGTGTTGGAAAGCAAGTAGTGACGTAGCTTTTGTACGGCGAACATCACTGCAAGGCATTCTTTTTCGACTGGAGAGTAGCGATGCTCTGCACCTACGAGCATGCGGCTGAGGTAGTATAGAGCAGCTTCTTTTCTTTCATCATTTTCTTGTGCAAGCAGAGCACCCAGAGAGTGATCAAGGGCTCTTGTGTACAAGATGAATGGTTTTCCAGTGGCAGGGGCAGCTAACACTGGAGGTTTGGTCAGGTATAACTTGATATCTTGAAATGCGGCTTCACAGTCGGCATCCCAGACAAAGTCTACACCCTTTTTCATCAATCGAGAGAATGGACGGCATTTCCCCGAAAGATTGGAGATGAACCGTCTGATGTAGGCCAATCTCCCTTGGAGCCCTTTTAGTTCTCTCAAGGTTCTTGGAGAGGGCATTTCTAGAATAGCCTTGACTTTTATGGGGTCAAGTTCTATTCCAGCTTTCCGAACAAGGAATCCGAGAAACTTACCCGACGAGACGCCGAAGAAGCATTTTAGAGGATTCATCCGCAGTTTGTGTTTGCGAAGTCGGAGGAAGACTTCCCGAAGATCTTTGAGATGGTCTTCTTTTCTTCTGCTTTTGACGGCGAGGTCATCAACGTAACATTCGACCGTCTTGTGCTGCATATCTTGGAATATTTTCATCATAGCCCTCTGATATGTGGCACCAGCATTTTTCAGACCAAATGGCATGACAGTGTAGCAATACACGCCAAATGGAGTCCGAAATGAAGTGTGTTTTTCATCCTCGGGATGCATCTTTATCTGATTGTAACCAGAGAAGCCATCCATGAATGTCATTCGCTCGAATCCGCAGGTATTGTCAATCATCACCTCCGGTATGGGGAGCGGGAATTCATCTTTAGGGCAAGCGCCATTCAGGTCTCTATAGTCAATACAAACCCTGATCTGCCCATTTTTCTTTGTCACGGGGACAATGTTGGCCAACCATTCTGGATGTTGTTCCTCACAGATGAAGCCGACGCTTTTGAGCTTTTGAACTTCTTGTTCAATTTTATCCATCACATCTGGACGGAATCTTCTTTGGCCTTGTTTGACAGGCTTGACTTCTTCTTGAAGATTGAGTTTGTGGACCGCTACTTCGGGGTCTAAACCAGGCATTTCAGCATAGGACCATGCAAAGCAATCAACGAACTCACGAAGAAAAGCGATATACTCGGGTAACTCATCATCCTTTATATTCTTACTTATGAATACAGGACGTGGGTTATCAGGTGTTCCCAAGTTTATCTTTTGAACAGGATCTTCTGTCGGAAGGTTCGAAGGTGGTTCCTCCACAATATTTTCGGAGGCTTCCAACTCAACGAAACCTTCTGGAGTTTCAACTGCATTACCAGACCAAGGCTCTGTTCCTTTCCATGGATTTTCTTGATTGGTGATCTCCTCAAGGCTTGCTATGAGATAGTCCCAATCGCCTGTTGAGTCTGGTATTTCTTTTGGAGACGAGGGTTCTTCTGGGTCAGGATGCCACAAGTCTGTATTATCGGACGATTCCTCTTTATCATCAGAGAAATCATACCAATTGGATGAGCTTCCTGGATCTTTGTCAGGTAACTCTTTAAAGAGATTTCCAGGGAGATCGATGTCTTCGTGGACTTTAGATGTTGAGGCTTGGTCGGTAAAACGACTTTTAAGCCTTTGTGTCAACTGTCTCAGAGGAGTGTCAGGATCATACCCTAACCCATATGAAGACTTTTCTACATGACCGTAGAGTCTCCAATCTTCCAGCTGGCTTTTGGTCAAGGCGGGCTCCAATGGCGTGAGAATACCGCGTCTTTCTCCCAAACCGACTGGGTTTTGAGCGTCATAGCCCATTTTCTTCATAATTGCTTGTGCCACAGGACTATATAAAGATAGCTGAGGCATACCTTCATTTTGGAAAGGTGCCAGCACGGAATTTGATGAAGAAGCGTCCGATCTATGGAAGAAGATCGGCCTTTGCTTTGGTGATGTTGCCGGAACAACAAAGGTAGCAGACGTAGGATCTTCTACATCAGCAGGTGTCTCCATCGGAGTGAGAGCAGGCTGAACTTGCTGAGTGTCAGCTTGGCTTGACGATGCATCATCTTCTGGCTCTGAGTCCGAGTCTGTGTCTTGCATGATAGACACGAGAGAGACAACAAATTTGCCCCCAGGCTTTTGTTTCGCCTTCTTCACTTTAGTCGTGATGACCAAAGGTTTTGAATTCTTGAGGGAGATAACGAAGGGAGATTGACTACTCTCTTCTAATTTGCCGGAGGGTTTGTTTTCTTCCAGTGATTTTTGAGGAGCCTTGCCTTTATCTTTCTGGAGATTTTCAGCAGGGGGTGCTGTTTCCTCTTCTTCTTTTTCTCCTTCATACATCTGGGAGTCTGCGAAGTGGACTTCTTTACCTTTGAAGGGTTTTCTGTCCGGAAAGACTCGATGTACCATGCCGTCGTCGCCGACAAACTTGATGCATTGATGTAGAGTTGAAGGAACAACACCATTCTCGTGTATCCAAGGACGTCCGAGAAGGATGTTGTAGCATGAGGGGGTTTTTATTGCATACACAGTGACCTCAGAGATAAGATCACCGATTTGCAATTTGAACCTGATTTTGCCGATAGGCCTTTGAGTGCTCCCATCGTATCCAAAGATAGATACAGATGTGTGGCTTAGCTTGCTAGGTGGGATGCCCAACTCTTCAAGAGCCGAAGTGGAGATGAGGTTGAGTACAGAACCTGGGTCGATCTGAACTCTATGTATCGGCATTTCTTTGATGTACCCTGTGAAGTACAGGGGTCGGTTGTGCCTTGCTTCGCCAAGTAGGAGGTCTTCCTTAGTGAAGGCGATGGTTGCACTGGCTGCCTTTTGAACCGAGAGGCATTGGATGCATGATCCCTCGCTTTTCTCTTTTTCTCCTTTTAAGGAGGTTTCTGAGTTTTTGTCCCGGTAGTCCATTTCAATTTGGAGGACTTGCGGGGCATGTTTGTCGACATCCTCATTCAGTTTTTGTAATTCTGAGATGAGATTATCACGAGTGCGTGGAGACATTCGTAATAAATCCAGGATGTGCAGTCGTGCAGGTATGTGTTTGAAGTGCTCAACCAAGTCATACTTGAAAGCCTCCTTAGGGCCTGCATGTTCATCATTGTTGCCACTGGGGGCGCTTACAACATCTTTTCCCGAAGGATTTACATAAGTAAAGGAAGATTGGTTGTAATTTTTGTGGTAGTCCTGGCCCGAACGGGTGCCTCTACCAACTTCGAGAGCTTCTTGAGAAGGATCTTCGTTTGGAAGATTGTCTTCAGGATCAAGAGGCTGTCGTTTTTCATCTACTGGGGATGTATCTGCAGCAGAGTTGCCATCCTCAGTGATTGTGTTGCACGGAGCATTTTCCGGGAGCAAGTCCTGAACAGCATCCAGCAGCTTTTCTTCTTCGTTGACCTATCCATCACCCCAAGTTGGGTTTTCTTCATGATGATGAGTCGGGAAGAATGTGTATCCTGAAGTCACAGTCTCAGGAGAAGAAACCTGAGAGGGTGTCATCTCTGTGAAAGTCACGTGAGACGAGGTAGCTCCAGAGGATACATTGCTAGGCGTCGTCGGAGTGTAGGTAATCTCATCAGACGACGCTTCAGAAGAGCTATAGTCCTGATATATTACATTACAGGAAGCTCTGATAGGAGATGTTGCCTGCTCGGAGTCAGACTCATCCTCGGATGTAAGAGGATCATCTATCCAGCAATGTTCTCCATTTTCAGGAGTTGAGGGAGGAGGTACCTGATGGGCTTCAGGGACTTCCGGCTCTGGATTGTGAGGAATCTCGTTGACGCGGTCTTGCTCTTGTTCTAGAGCGAGACGCTGCAAGATCCTTGCATATTTTTCAAGATCAGGCATGGGAGCCAGATCCTCTTCTTCGTCTTCTCCGTGTGGCTCAACATAGTTGATTTCCACTGGAGCAATGACAGGTGCTGGGTTAACAGCATCTTCTTGTACAGCCTCTTGGTCTTCTTCATCATCAGACCAGGATCCTTGTGGTTGCAAGGGGTTATACCAGATTACTGGCATAAGGTGAGTTTCAGGAACCCATTCTTCGTCGGAGAGATACTCTCCTGTTTCAAGAGATTCCTCCCACTCGCCAGTGTAGTTGGGCTCGAATCCATCGTCGGTGTCGCTGGACTCATATCCATCAATGGAGAATCCAACTACCGAGTTGCAAGAGTATGATGCCCCCTGCATGGCTTCTTTTTTGAATTGAGGTGGCATGAAATCACTGAGAGTGAAGTTTCTTACCGCCTTTGAAGTCTCTGGAAGGGACGTTTCTGTTGCCCCGAGTGAAGTGGTAGAGGAGGCCTCTGCCTTTTCATGGACTTCTTGTTTTGGCTGGGTCTTCTCTTGCCGTTTGAGTTTGAGGAGATGTTTCCTAGCCTACCTTCGCTGTTGAGCTGTCGGCTTTGTTTTGACGATCTCCCAATTTTCATCTTCCAAGAGATCGGGATGTACCCATATGGGTTGTCCGTCTGGTGTCGGGTAAGGAACCAACACTTCGGACGTTTGAATTCTTTTTATCACCTTGAAGGAAGTAGTGATCTTCTTCTTCGGTGATTTTGGTGTTTGTCCACGTGACACCATGTTGACGGAGGCGGGGCCATAATTTTTGTCAAAGGTGATGACTCCATTTTTCCACATCTCGTTTATCTTCTCTCTCACAACAAAACATTGATTGAGAGGATGCGAGACCATCCGGTGGTATGGACAGTACCTAGGATCGTTGGTTTTGCCAACATCGCCCGGTCTTTTGGGCTCTGGCAAAATGAGTTTGCCATTTGCTAGGAGAGCCTCAAAGATTTCTTCGACGTCTTCATCGACCGGATATTTCTTTTCTAACCGCTCTTTGAAGGCATCAGAGAGTTCAGGTCTCTTACCTGCAGCTCTATTTTCAGCTTTCTTTGGTTGCTGAGGAGCTGACTTGGTTTGCACATTAAGGACCTCTTTCTTCTTTGGTTTAGAGGTTGCAATGGCGGTTGGCTCTTTTCTTGATGACTTCTGACTGTTGAGGTCTTTAATCACCGTTTCAGCTTCCATAGAAGCTTCCAGGAGTTCTCCCAGGTTTTTTGATTTGTTGCCGATGATCATGGAGCGTATTTTTGCTCTCATATTGTTACGGCAGATGTCGACTAGCGACGCTTGTGGCAGTACATCTGAGCATTTGTACGCCATTGCTTTCCACTTGTGAATGAAGTCATAAGTTGACTCATTCTCTCCCTGTTTTAGGCTGCAGAGCTGAGCCATAGTAACAGGATGATCCTCACCTTGGAAGTGGGTCAGGAAGCGTGTCTCCAGCATAGCCCAGTTCTGAATGGAGTTCTCCGGCAGAGTGGAGTACCAATCGAAGGCCGTACCTTTTAGGGTACTTGCAAAAAGGCAAATCTTGAGTGCATCTTGATCCGCGATAGCTCCCGTCAAGATCTTGAAGTGGATGACGTGCTGTCTGGCCGATCCTTTCCCCGTATATGTTTGGAGAGTAGGATGTTTGAATTTTGTGGGGAACGGGACCGAGTCCATCCATAAAGGATATGGTGGCTTGATCCCATGCTCTTTGAGTATATCCTCTTGTTTTGCTTTGGCGAGGATACTGTCTACGTCCTTTTTGGTAAGGGCGCGTGACTCATTTTCTTCTCCATTTTCCTCGTTATTGCCATGATTCGGAGGAGGCTCATTGTTCACCTGATTTTGGACGACAAGGAGAAGGTTTTCCATCAGAGTTTTAATCCTCTGCTGGCCTTGTTCCAACTGCTGGATGCGTGTGAGCGCATCATCTCGAGGTGGATTCTGAGGTGGCGGCTCAGAACTTGTAGCCAAGACGTTCATCCCTCGGGATTCGAACGAAGAAATCGTCCTGGTGACCGAGCTGGGGCTCATTCTTTTTGATGAAGAGCTTGATGAAGGATTACTCTCCCGTCCTTGGCTTGAAGGGGCAGGAGATTCTTCGGAATGTCTTTGTGTCCTGGTGATGCTACGGGTCACCGGACGTCGGACATGGATTTTTTATGCTGACCTTTGGCGTCTTCTGGTTTTTCCAACCATATGGATGGCAGCAACTTGGTTGGGAATTTCTTTTTCGACCCATTTGTGGGAGACTTGAAGTGTAGGAGGCTGGGTCCGTTGCTTCTCTAGTCTCTTTTGTCGATATGAAGCACGGCGGCGTGCTCGACGAGCGATTTGAGCTTTGGTCAGCTCTGGCTCGGCTCTGACGATGAAGGATGTGCTCCCTCGGGCGCAGTAGCCGAGCTTGGCTTCTTTGTGGTTGGGCAAGGACAGGATGCGGACCCGGTCCTTTGCCTGTTGCAGCGAAGCTTTAAACCTTTCGAGTTCGGCCCCTGTAGAGATAAAGGGTCGAACTGAAGGAGTGTAGGCCTTGGCAGGTGCTTGTAAAGGCCTGGTGATGCATGATCTGATTTTGGGCCTGTAGGAACAAGCCGGCTCATGCTGGGTTGACTTGGGAGTCAGGTTGGAGATGGGTCTCTCCTCTTTCATGTAGGCAAGAGGGTAGAACTGGTTCTCCTTGAGTGGGGCCAGGTATGCTGGCTTGGTGGAGGTTTGAGACCTCCTTTGTTTTGGGGAAGGTCTTGGAGACCAAGTCTTGGGATAGACCTGGTTGTTTGTGGGTCGAGGCTTCGCGGGGGTGCCGCGGGCTTCGGGCTTTTGGGCGCTCGCCTTTGGTGTCACGGGAGTGACACGTTGAGAGGCGATCTTCTGCCTTTTGGCAGGCGCAGTTTGTTCTTCGGGAAGTGGGAATGGTCCCAGCGTCCCAAAGAAGATAGTCCGAGGAGTCGAGGTCGACCCGGAGTTCAGAGAGTTGCCGAGGGAGTTAACGCTTCGGCAGCTGACAGGGCGCTTATGGGTGCGCGTGCTTTGCTTCTGTTGAAGCATGAGTTGGTGCTTGTTCTCATCGAAGATAATGGTTAAGGCTGCCATTGTTAGTTTCGAAAAAGTTCTGAAACAAGACCACATCCATTAGTAATCACAAGAATATAATGATCATAAATGGGAATTTCTATGGTTGTCTTTTCAAAACGCTCTAGGGATATGACCCAAGCGACATGAAGAAGGCAAAAAGCCATAGATGGTACAATTGTTCTGACAGCAAGTATGGTGAGCCCAGAATGAGCGTTCCAGTGACTGCTAGAAGCAATTGTAAACCTAAATTCGACTTATCGAGAAGCAGGGCTTGCTCGAGATAAGAAGAATATAAGGTAGGAGTTACAAATGTGCCGGTCACAGATACAGTAGACCCTGAAAGGGCGTACCAGTACTGCTATGCACAAATGTTGGAGATCGCATCCATGAGATGGGATTCTTTGTTTTGAAATGTCAGAAATGGACTCGTCAAAGAGAGCAGGTGGCATTCCGATTCAAATACGGGCTCAACGATTTCCGCGAGCGCCAGTACTCAGAAGGGAAGAGACCACAATTTCTCGAATCTGAATCCAAAAGTGACGAGTTTTTGGAGATTTTTTTTTTGAAATGATTTTTTTTTATTTTATTATTTTTATTTTTTTATTATATATTTTTTTTAAAATATATTTTTATTTATTTTTTTTTTCATTTTATTTATTTTTTTGAAAATTTTTGTTTTTTTTTTTTTAAGATTTTTTTTTTGAAAATCTTTTTTTTATTTATTTTTATTTTTTTTTTAATTTTTTAAGATTTAAAGACGAGAGAGTACACATAGGCCTCCTAACCCGATCTTATGAAACCTCAATTGATAGAATTGCCCCCAGGTAAGGGTAGGGTTACTTAATGAACCCGTTTGGAGGACCCTTGCCTAGAACGGTCAAGCTGTCTCCACACTCTGGACAAGGCTTTTCTTGAATCAATCGTGATCAAAGAACGCAATTGGTTTAACCTTAGTGGTCTATGTCCTTTTTTTTTTATAAATCCCAAATAGACTCATTGAAGAGAAACGATAGCCCAAAACCTTAGTCGAACGGGCTCAACATTTCTGCAAGCACCAAAGAACGATAGGATAGGAACAAAGTTTCTCAATTTTGAATCCAAACTAAGAAAACTAATTTTTTTTTTTTTTATTTTTTATTTTTGAAATCTCTAATGAACTCATCGAAGAGAAACGATGGTCCAAAACCTTAGTCGAACGGGCTCAACATTTCTGCAAGCACCAAAGAACGATAGGATAGGATCAAGGTTTCTCAATTTTGAATCCAAACTAAGAAAACTGATTTTTTTTTTTTTTTGAAATCTTTAATGAACTCATCGAAGAGAAACGATGGCCCAAAACCTTAGTCGAACGGGCTCAACATTTCTGCAAGCACCAAAGAACGATAGGATAGGATCAAAGTTTCTCAATTTTGAATTCAAACTAAGAAAACTGATTTTTTTTTATTTTTTTTATTTTTTTTTTGAAATCTCTAATGAACTCATCGAAGAGAAACGATGGCCCAAAACCTTAGTCGAACGGGCTCAACATTTCTGCAAGCACCAAAGAACGATAGGATAGGATCAAAGTTTCTCAATTTTGAATTCAAACTAAGAAAACTGATTATTTTTTTTTGATTTTTTTTTTTTGCAAAGAGAAAGAGTGGAAACAAACTTAAAGAAGTAGAAATTTCC
Source organism: Umbellularia californica (assembly GCA_028538565.1). Taxonomy (NCBI): domain Eukaryota; kingdom Viridiplantae; phylum Streptophyta; class Magnoliopsida; order Laurales; family Lauraceae; genus Umbellularia; species Umbellularia californica. Next base: position 28,733,816 of record JAPQWN010000006.1, read on the forward strand.
AAAAAATCCCATCTCATTTTTTTTTTAGGATGCAAAATCCAACATAGGCCACCAGCTAGAAAGTAGCCAAGGAATCTGGAGAAGAAGTATAAGCATAGAGCAAAAATATGGTATGCAAATATTTCATTTCCAAGCACCGTGTTCTCAAATGAACGAGTCCCACCGGGTTGCCAGCTTGATGGAACGCGCTCCGAGGCGCAGTGGGGCGGCTACCGGGGTCGGCGGAACGTGGGAGTCCGTCGGGTCCGGCCCTTTCGCGCCCTGGCGGGCCCTGAAGCGTGCATCAACATTTCTTTGTGTGGGTGTGCCAGATTTTCTATTTTACTTGGAATTGCAAGTGGTAATCCGGAGATCAACCTTCGCAAGTAAAAAGGAAATCAACTTCTTTCAAGTTTTCCATTGCACAAATATTTAAGAAAAGAGACATTTTCTTGGTTTGCCGTGAAAGGCGATTTTGTTTGGCATTTATAGCCGATTTTGGCGTTTATAGCCGATTTACAATTCTTATCAATAATGAAAGACAAGAGTTGTGATTTTTGTCTCTTTAGAAAAATACAAATTACAATGAAAAGCAAGAAAAGGAAGATCTAACTTTCCAGGAGATTGTGGGGGACTCGTTCAGATTGACGGTCGCAAGCCATGTATGGGCTTCGCCATCATCCATGCAGATGAGAACAGAAGATGCTCTTGATTCGCTTGGCTTGGCTATAACCTCAGGTTTTTAGAGGACAAAGACCAAGAGAAGGTCCTATGTCCAATAAAAAGCTAAGTAGACGGGCTGAAAAGCCACCTCTAAGCCATTGGAGGCAGCAGGAGAAGGCAAGGACCTTGGGGGGGGTGCCCCCCAAGGGACTTTTGTCACCTTGTAGTGGTGGCCGGTGCAGAACTTCAGCAGAGTTTTTCTCTTTTTTTCTTTCTCTCCGATCTCTTTCTGATCTTTTTTTTTCTGATCCTCTGATTTTCTCCTCTTTTTTCTGATTTTCATTTCAATGGAATGCTCTCCTATTTATAGGCCTTTGGTAGCCATTTAGGAGGGTTTATGAGCCTTAATGGCTTTAATGGGAGGAGTTACAAGATTTATTACTTGATTTTGTAACTCCTTTTTCCTTGAATCTGATTGGCCGGTGCAGAACTTCAGCAGACTTTTTCTCTCTTTTTTTCTTTCTCTCAGATCTCTTTCTGATCTTTTTTCTGATTTTCTCTGATTTTCTCCCTTTTTTTCTGATCCGAATTTCAATGGAATGCTCTCCTATTTATAGGCCTTTGGTAGCCATTTAAGAGGGTTTATGAGCCTTAATGGCTTTAATGGGAGGAGTTACAAGATTTATTTCTTGATTTTGTAACTCCTTTTTCCTTGAATCTGATTGGCCGATGGAGATTAAGGGCTTTTAATCACCTTAATTACCATACTGGGAGGAGTTTCATGGTTTAAATGCCATGAATCAATTGACTTGTAACTCCCAAATGCTTGCTTCTGATTGGGCCGTCCAAAGAAATGAATTAATGACTGCAATAAAGCTAGTCAATTAACCACATTAATTGGTCGCCGAGCAGTCGAAGAGTCGCGGGCCATGCCGTGTCTTCTGGAATTCTTCTGGCGATGATCATCGATGGATCTACACGCTGATCGACATCGGATGAACATGTAACTTCAGACATTGATAGCTAAGAGTGGGCCGGTGACATCTGTCTTGTCGATTTCACGATCGGTCGGACAGAAAGTGCACTTTCTTGGTCGACCGGTTGGCGATCTTGGAGCGATCAATGATGATTTTATGCTTTTGACGGCGGATCCGCGATGTCGTCGGATATGAGTCAATTTAAAGCACTAAAAATCACATTTTCAGGAAACCACAGGGGCCAAAGTGCGCGAAACGCGAAAAAAGACGGAAAAACGGGTCACCGGCGGAAAATCCGGTGACCCGGACCTCCATGGTCGCCGGCGACCATGGGCCATGGTCGCAGGGGCCTGCGACCATGGGCCATGGTCGCAGGGGTCTGCGACCCTGGGGGATTTTTCCCCTTCGGAGCCCGTTTTGCGGTCGTTTTGAGGTCTTTTTCGTCGCCATTTTCTTCTGTATTTTTCTTGACATTTCTTCTCATTTATTGGCTTGATTTCCCTGTAGAAAACCTGATGAGAATCCTTGCATTTTTAGAGTGCAAAGTTTCCAATTTTCCGGGAAAGCCGAAGACTTTGTCGCGTAGAGCTGCTGATTTTCCGCCAGAAGCTGAAACTTGGTCAAACGATGTCGGAATGACCTGAAATTTGAGGTGAAGCCTCCTGAGCAATAAATAAGATCAACCATAGGCTTTTGTTTGAGTTTTAAAGCCGTTTGGGGTCCCGTCGATGCTTCACTTGATTTTGCTGCGGGGAAAATGCCGAGCTTTGATATGTGGCCAAACGATGTCCGATTGACCTGAAATTTGACGGGGAGCCTATTGGAGTCATTTTGAGACGTTCCATGTGCTCCGTTTTGGATGTCATGGTCCCGGGTTGCTCCGCCGCCGGTAGGCTTGATTTTCTCTCGTGATGGAACTCGCTCCGAGGCGCCGTTGGGGCGGCTACCGGGGTCGGCGGAACGTGGGAGTCCGTCGGGTCCGGCCCTTTCGCGCCCTGGCGGGCCCTGAAGCGTGCATCAACATTTCTTTGTGTGGGTGTGCCAGATTTTCTATTTTACTTGGAATTGCAAGTGGTAATCCGGAGATCAACCTTCGCAAGTAAAAAGGAAATCAACTTCTTTCAAGTTTTCCATTGCACAAATATTTAAGAAAAGAGACATTTTCTTAATTTGCCGTGAAAGGCGATTTTGTTTGGCATTTATAGCCGATTTTGGCGTTTATAGCCGATTTACAATTCTTATCAATAATGAAAGACGAGAGTTGTGATTTTTGTCTCTTTAGAAAAATACAAACTACAATGAAAAGCAAGAAAAGGAAGATCTAACTTTTCAGGAGATTGTGGGGGACTCGTTCAGATTGACGGTCGCAAGCCATGTATGGGCTTCGCCATCATCCATGCAGATGAGAACAGAAGATGCTCTTGATTCGCTTGGCTTGGCTATAACCTCAGGTTTTTAGAGGACAAAGACCAAGAGAAGGTCCTATGTCCAATAAAAAGCTAAGTAGACAGGCTGAAAAGCCACGTCTAAGCCATTGGAGGCAGCAGGAGAAGGCAAGGACCTTGGGGGGGGTGCCCCCCAAGGGACTTTTGTCACCTTGTAGTGGTGGCCGGTGCAGAACTTCAGCAGAGTTTTTCTCTCTTTTTTTCTTTCTCTCAGATCTCTTTCTGATCTTTTTTCTGATTTTCTCTGATTTTCTCCCTTTTTTTCTGATCCGAATTTCAATGGAATGCTCTCCTATTTATAGGCCTTTGGTAGCCATTTAGGAGGGTTTATGAGCCTTAATGGCTTTAATGGGAGGAGTTACAAGATTTATTTCTTGATTTTGTAACTCCTTTTTCCTTGAATCTGATTGGCCGATGGAGATTAAGGGCTTTTAATCACCTTAATTACCATAATGGGAGGAGTTTCATGGTTTAAATGCCATGAATCAATTGACTTGTAACTCCCAAATGCTTGCTTCTGATTGGGCCGTCCAAAGAAATGAATTAATGACTGCAATAAAGCTAGTCAATTAACCAAATTAATTGGTCGCCGAGCAGTCGAAGAGTCGCGGGCCATGCCGTGTCTTCTGGAATTCTTCTGGCGATGATCATCGATGGATCTACACGCTGATCGACATCGGATGAACATGTAACTTCAGACATTGATAGCTAAGAGTGGGCCGGTGACATCTGTCTTGTCGATTTCACGATCGGTCGGACAGAAAGTGCACTTTCTTGGTCGACCGGTTGGCGATCTTGGAGCGATCAATGATGATTTTATGCTTTTGACGGCGGATCCGAGATGTCGTCGGATATGAGTCAATTTAAAGCACTAAAAATCACATTTTCAGGAAACCACAGGGGCCAAAGTGCGCGAAACGCGAAAAAAGACGGAAAAATGGGTCACCGGCGGAAAATCCGGTGACCCGGACCTCCATGGTCGACGGCGACCATGGGCCATGGTCGCCGGCGACCATGGACCGGCGACCATGGGCCATGGTCGCAGGGGCCTGCGACCATGGGCCATGGTCGCAGGGGTCTGCGACCCTGGGGGATTTTTCCCCTTCGGAGCCCGTTTTGCGGTCGTTTTGAGGTCTTTTTCGTCGCCGTTTTCTTCTGTATTTTTCTTGACATTTCTTCTCATTTATTGGCTTGATTTCCCTGTAGAAAACCTGATGAGAATCCTTGCATTTTTAGAGTGCAAAGTTTCCAATTTTCCGGGAAAGCCAAAGACTTTGTCGCGTAGAGCTGCTGATTTTCCGCCAGAAGCTGAAACTTGGTCAAACGATGTCGGAATGACCTGAAATTTGAGGTGAAGCCTCCTGAGCAATAAATAAGATCAACCATAGGCTTTTGTTTGAGTTTTGAAGCCGTTTGGTGTCCCGTCGATGCTTCACTTGATTTTGCTGCGGGGAAAATGCCGAGCTTTGATATGTGGCCAAACGATGTCCGATTGACCTGAAATTTGACGGGGAGCCTATTGGAGTCATTTTGAGACGTTCCATGGGCTCCGTTTTGGATGTTATGGTCCCGGGTTGCTCCGCCGCCGGTAGGCTTGATTTTCACTCGTGATGGAACGCGCTCCGAGGCGCCGTTGGGGCGGCTACCGGGGTCGGCGGAACGTGGGAGTCCGTCGGGTCCGGCCCTTTCGCGCCCTGGCGGGCCCTGAAGCGTGCATCAACATTTCTTTGTGTGGGTGTGCCAGATTTTCTATTTTACTTGGAATTGTAAGTGGTAATCCGGAGATCAACCTTCGCAAGTAAAAAGGAAATCAACTTCTTTCAAGTTTTCCATTGCACAAATATTTAAGAAAAGAGACATTTTCTTAATTTGCCGTGAAAGGCGATTTTGTTAGGCATTTATAGCCGATTTTGGCGTTTATAGCCGATTTACAATTCTTATCAATAATGAAAGACAAGAGTTGTGATTTTTGTCTCTTTAGAAAAATACAAACTACAATGAAAAGCAAGAAAAGGAAGATCTAACTTTTCAGGAGATTGTGGGGGACTCGTTCAGATTGACGGTCGCAAGCCATGTATGGGCTTCGCCATCATCCATGCAGATGAGAACAGAAGATGCTCTTGATTCGCTTGGCTTGGCTATAACCTCAGGTTTTTAGAGGACAAAGACCAAGAGAAGGTCCTATGTCCAATAAAAAGCTAAGTAGACGGGCTGAAAAGCCACGTCTAAGCCATTGGAGGCAGCAGGAGAAGGCAAGGACCTTGGGGGGGGTGCCCCCCAAGGGACTTTTGTCACCTTGTAGTGGTGGCCGGTGCAGAACTTCAGCAGAGTTTTTCTCTTTTTTTCTTTCTCTCCGATCTCTTTCTGATCTTTTTTTTTCTGATCCTTTGATTTTCTCCTCTTTTTTCTGATTTTCATTTCAATGGAATGCTCTCCTATTTATAGGCCTTTGGTAGCCATTTAGGAGGGTTTATGAGCCTTAATGGCTTTAATGGGAGGAGTTACAAGATTTATTTCTTGATTTTGTAACTCCTTTTTCCTTGAATCTGATTGGCCGATGGAGATTAAGGGCTTTTAATCACCTTAATTACCATAATGGGAGGAGTTTCATGGTTTAAATGCCATGAATCAATTGACTTGTAACTCCCAAATGCTTGCTTCTGATTGGACCGTCCAAAGAAATGAATTAATGACTGCAATAAAGCTAGTCAATTAACCACATTAATTGGTCGCCGAGCAGTCGAAGAGTCGCGGGCCATGCCGTGTCTTCTGGAATTCTTCTGGCGATGATCATCGATGGATCTACACGCTGATCGACATCGGATGAACATGTAACTTCAGACATTGATAGCTAAGAGTGGGCCGGTGACATCTGTCTTGTCGATTTCACGATCGGTCGGACAGAAAGTGCACTTTCTTAGTCGACCGGTTGGCGATCTTGGAGCGATCAATGATGATTTTATGCTTTTGACGGCGGATCCGAGATGTCGTCGGATATGAGTCAATTTAAAGCACTAAAAATCACATTTTCAGGAAACCACAGGGGCCAAAGTGCGCGAAACGCGAAAAAAGACGGAAAAAACGGGTCACCGGCGGAAAATCCGGTGACCCGGACCTCCATGGTCGCCGGCGACCATGGACCGGCGACCATGGGCCATGGTCGCAGGGGCCTGCGACCATGGGCCATGGTCGCAGGGGTCTGCGACCCTGGGGAATTTTTCCCCTTCGGAGCCCGTTTTGCGGTCGTTTTGAGGTCTTTTTCGTCGCCGTTTTCTTCTGTATTTTTCTTGACATTTCTTCTCATTTATTGGCTTGATTTTCCTGTAGAAAACTTGATGAGAATCCTTGCATTTTTAGAGTGCAAAGTTTCCAATTTTCCGGGAAAGCCGAAGACTTTGTCGCGTAGAGCTGCTGATTTTCCGCCAGAAGCTGAAACTTTGGTCAAACGATGTCGGAATGACCTGAAATTTGAGATGAAGCCTCCTGAGCAATAAATAAGACCAACCATAGGCTTTTGTTTGAGTTTTGAAGCCGTTTGGGGTCCCGTCGATGCTTCACTTGATTTTGCTGCGGGGAAAATGCCGAGCTTTGATATGTGGTCAAACGATGTCCGATTGACCTGAAATTTGACGGGGAGCCTATTGGAGTCATTTTGAGACGTTCCATGGGCTCCGTTTTGGATGTCATGGTCCCGGGTTGCTCCGCCGCCGGTAGGCTTGATTTTCTCTCGGAGCATCGAAACCTGGTCAAACGTTGTCGGAATGACCTGAAATTCGACGTGCAGCCTTTTGGAAGCATGTAGAAGCCACTCATGCACTTGGTTTGATGAGCGAAGGCTTCGGTGGTTCCCGCCGCCGGGAGGCTTGATTTTACTGCTCGAGCATTGATGGAGGGTCAAACGTTGTCGGTTTGACTTGAAATTTGGCATGGAGCCCTTTTGGGACATGCTGGAGTCATCTGTAGGCTCTGATCGAAGTTTTGACGTCTCCGATGATGTCGCCGCCGGGAGCTCCCGTTTAGCTGTCGGAGAAGTGAAGTTAGGCCAAATGTTGTCGAAATGGCCCGAAACTTCATGTGTACTCTTCTCTTGGCTATCTTGAAGGATCTTGCAGTTTTTGTTTGATTCTGACAAGATTTGAATTTTTGGAGAAGTTGCATTGCCTATTTATGGCAGGTTGCGACTTCATGCAGCTTTCTTGATTTGAAGAGGCAAAGTGACATTTTTGGTGTCAACAAATGCCCCCTCGAGGTACAGCGACAAGTTGCTTGACTTTTGTAGTCGATGTGCCTCGAAGATATTTTTGAAGGAGAGCTTGTGTCTTGACCAAGAGTCTTTGAGCAATCTTTCCTTTGGTAGAGTAGCCTTTGAGCTTCCACGGGAATTTTATGGTAGTGAAAGGAATCAAATACCATCTCGAGGCAAAGTTTTGAAGATGACATCAGGGATGTGGATTTGGGTTTCTGTTTTTGATCTTGTGACCTAACCAGCTATATATGGCAGGTTAGGGGATCGGGTTTTGGTTTTGACCTTGTGACCCAACAAGCTGTATGTGGCAAGTTGGGAGATCATGATTTGGTTTTTGGTTTTGGTCTTGTGACCTAACAAGCTGTATGTGGCAAGTTAGGGGATCATGATTTGGTTTTTGGTTTTGGTCTTGTGACCTAACAAGCTGCATGTGGCAAGTTAGGGGACCAGGATTTGGTTTTTGGTCACTCTTTGGGACTGTGTGGGTCCATTGGAGTGGTTTGGATTTTTGTGGAATGTCAATTTCAAGATTTTGGCTCAACTTGGTATATGAGGCTGGATGGTTTGATTTTTGGAAGCTCATGGGGCTTGGAATTTTTTGTATGGTTCAATCAACTCAAAATAGGCATGGAACCATTTTTGTATGCTCTTGGGTAAGAGGGATTTTTTTTCCTGACTAAAAGCCCATTTTTTTTTTTTAGTGCCTAGGTGGTCAAACCTGGCTCATATGGGCTAGCCCATGGGACCTTAAGCTTTTTAGGATGGCTTAGATCTCATGTGGGGTCATTTTTGTAAAGAATATCTAAAGATATCTCATTTGGATAGAGAATATCTAAAAATATCTTTATGGGAGAGAATCTCTCATATTCCCTTAATTTGGGAGAGAATATCTCAAGGTATCTTTCTTTTTGGGAAAGAATCTCCAATCTCCTATTTTGTTGGAGAGAATCTCTCATTGATTGATTTTGGGAGAAAATCTCTCAAAGACATCTTTCTTTTTGGGAAAGAATCTTTCTAATTCCTTCTCTTTTCGTAAGGTTACTAATTAGTAACACTTACCTTTATTTTTTGTTTCCTTCTTTGATTTGCTCTCTTCTATAAAAGCAAGGAGGGTATGATCTCTTGCTCTTATTGCTTTCTTTTGCAACAATCTCAAGAGAGCTCCAAGGCCAAGAGTTTTTCTTCTTCAAGGATCTTCAAGCTTTTTCCTTCTTCTTCTCCATCAATGGCTTCAAGTAAGTTTTCTCTCTTTTTCTTTCAAGAAAACTTTATGTAGAGAATAGGATGGTAAAAAAAAAGTTTCTCTTCTTTTTTTTTTCTTTCTTCTTTTTTTTTCTTTCTTTCTTTTCTTTCTATTCTTCTTCTTTTTTTTTTCTTCTCCACGTGATTTCTTCTTTTGTTTTTTTTTCTTTTTTTTTCACACGTTTTTTCTTCTTTTTTTTTTTTTGTGGGCCGTACGGACAGATCCGTACGGCCACGTGGCCTGATTTTTTTTTTTTCTTTTCTTTCTCCCTCCTTTTTTTGAGAAAGTTTCTTTTTTTTTTTTTTTTTTTTTTTGCTCATCATGATAATGCGTTTTTATGCAAATCTAGATGTTCATGCATGTACTTTTTGTAAATTGAATTGAGTAGCATGATGTGATAGCATACCTGAAAATCTTTGCAATTTTGGGAATTTGGAGCTCGCAGCGATGTTGAGCCCTTCTTGATTTTGCGGAGATTTTGAGGTTTCGAAAGTTTGGAGTTTCGAAGCCCGCAGCAATGTTGAGCCCATCTTCAAACTTTCTATTTCCGTCGGGGTATTTCCTTTTTCTTTGGAATTGCCCCGGAGTCATGCCAAAATTTCGCCAGATTTTTGGTGGGACAAAGTGACCCCTTTTTTTTTTTAGCGAAATCCTGTCATTTTGATGACGATCTTTTTCTTTTCCAACCTTTGCAGGTGGTTCCTCCAGAGCGAACAAGGGTAAAGAGCCTGCTACAAGCGTACCTCGTCGATCTGCTAGATCTTCCAATGTGGCCGTTCAGCAGGCCTGGGAGAAGGTCCAGTTTGTTGAGAAGAACTTAGAAGAGTGTGATTCCCTCAATCGCGATGAGATGAGACAGCGATTGATCGCTCTCAAGAATGAGGAATTCTATAAGATCATGGTAAGCAACCGTTCTTGGGTTATGGACGATCTGAGGGTTTTACCCAAGCCTACCTTCTTCTTTGGAGATGCAGTCCCTGACGACTTGACATACCAAAGGAGATGTTTTCAGTTCTCTTACACAGCAGATGGTGAAGAGAAGACTGTTTCTACCCGGTCGTCTTTTGATCGTACCATCTCGATCATGAGCCTTGCTCCCACGTGCTCTAAGAGGGAAGATCCTCCGAGCTGGGTGAAGAGGACCAGTGTGATCAAGACCGGGGTTTTTGTTGGTGGACCCTCCGGATATGCGGAGAAGCCACCTGTCCGTATGGACATGTTGATGCCAGCCAGCGGCTACCAGGGCTCTGATTATCCGTCGGTCGATTTGAGACCGGTGGGCCTTGGCGTTTTCAGCGGTGACGGCAGTACTTGGGTGAAGCCTTTTCGACTTCGTGGCCGTTTCAATGTTGACTCCGATTGGAAGTCATGGACTGACCACACCTTGCTGATTGGGGGCGCCGTTTTGAAGGAAGGCGGGATTTTTGACGCGGTCCGCGCTTTTAGGGAGACCGTGACTTTTTCCGATGATGCCTTCATGGCTATGTTGGAGTCTTTCCTCCCTCAGACCAATACCTTCGTTGTCACGAACGGTGAGATTGGTTTTTCTCTGAAGGAGTTGAGTGCTATTACTGGATTGCCCATCCTTGGCAAACTCTACGAGGAGTTCATGCCGATTGACAGCGTCCTTGAGGAGCAGTCAGAGGAGTTCAGGCTCCTATACTTTCAGCTCGTCGCCTTCTATGATTTTTTGAAGGAGGGCTCGAAAGTCAGATCCAGCAGTTGGAAGAGTTATGGCTCTTCATTCTTCAACTTCTTTGACAGCAAAGAGTCTCCTGATAGCATGACCCGGGAAGACAGAAAGAAGACTTTGGCCATGCAGGAAGAGTTGAAGGGTTTCTTCGCAAGCACAGATGCCCTTTATTCTGACATTGCACTGCGGAGAGATCTTGCTGTTTACCTCACTTTTTGGCTAGGTGAGGCTATTTTTGCTGGTGGAGATGGGACGCACATCAGGCCGCATTGTATTTTTTCGGCTTGTCAGATGGCGTTTGGAGAGCGGCTTGCTTTGGTGCCCGCTCTTTACTCCTACCTGTGTACCGAACTGCAGGCTGCTGCTTTCTTGGTTCGGCTTGGGCTCCCTATGAATAGGGTATTTTCAGCCCATATCTTTTATTCGTGGTTTGTATACCACTGTCCTGGCTTCCACCAGCTGGGTGCTGCACAGGATGATGATCCTCTGATGATTCGATTGGCTAAGGGAAAAGCCGTATCTGAATCACTTTTGTTTGCCCGCATGAGGATCCGACGGTTCAGGGACGTCGAGATGGGGCAGTCTTCAGTTAAGCTTTCTCCGGAGTTGCGGAAGAAGGCTTTTGATTTTGGTGCCTCCCGAGACTCTACCAGAGCAGGGTAGGGAAGGCATTACTCTTTGACCAATGCAGAGAAGGAGTGGCTTTTCAGCATACGGGTCGGCACGATGGTGTACCGCAGACATCTTTTCGTCGACATCCAGCCGTATGTACCTTCTCGCTTTGCGCTTCAGTTGGGCTTCTCTCAAGGCGTTGTTGGAGCGCCTTCGAGTATGGTGAAGCGTTTTGGGGGTTTGCAGGATGGCAGAAATGCATGGGCTTTCTATAGTGCTGAAGACACTACTGCCACGATTTCTTATCCTGAGCTGTCGACTTTCCGAACAGCCGGCTTCACGAAGTGGTTCGCGGAGAGCTTTTTGGCATATCGGGGGCTTTCCAAGAAGGAGCTTGATGTAAAGCTGTCTTCTGGAAAAGGCATTGGGAAGTCGGATGGCGTCCGGCGAGAGGAAGTTTGGGCCTTCCTTTCTGGAGAGAAGCACAAGATAGGCTTTCTCGGTGACCAGGGCGTCATTGGTTCTGAACCTGTTCGGGAAGTACCTGATGAGGCTTTGGAGCAGCTAGAACAGGAGGAAGCTGAGCTCGACGCTTGGATGCAAGCGGCACAGAAACGAGCTTCCGTGGAGTCTACTGGCGAAAGCAGACCATCCAGTGAGGAGTCAAGTGAGAAACCTGACTCTGATAGTGAGGCGGGTTCTTCTAGGAAGCGAACCCGTAGAGGTAAGAAGAGAAGGAGTCATCATCGCAGCGAGGGGCCACATGAGGACTCTCCTGACATGGAAATCCCTCTTACCATCAACGAGGAGGTGCCAGAGGCTGTCGACGAGCCTCCAGAGAAGAGGAGTCGTGGGGAAGAGACCATTGGTGAAGGTATGATTCTTCCTTTTTCTTTTTCTACTTCTTTCATGGGGCTTTCCATGTTCTGATTTGTTTTCTCACCCTGCTGCTGCTCTTTTTTTTTTTAGCAGAGGATGAAGACTTGCCGATGCCTGAGGTTCCGACCGATGAGGCGGTGATGGAGCCGGTTATGGCATCTGAAGAAGAACCGAGGGACTCTGGAATGACTCCGGAATCTCCAATTGGTATAACTTCTTTCGCTTTCTCTTTTTTTTTTTGCCTGCGACTTGATTTGCTAACAGTTTTTTCTTGTCAGCTGACTTGCCACAGGATTCCGATGACTTTGAACCATCAATGGACGCAAATGTCGATGATGCTTCTGATGAGTTCATGGAGGAAGAGAGTGTTCCACCAGTCGTCGAAGAAGGTACTTTGTAGTGATGACCCTGATGATTTTTTTTAACAGGATCATATTCATACCTTTTTGTGTTTCATTTGCAGGTTTTGAAGTGACAGAAGAGAGTCCATCGCCTCCTTCAGAACCAGAGCAAGGGATGCCAGAGGTCGATCCGGAGGTAGAGACCAGTTCAGACATGATTGAGGAGATGCCTCGTGTTGAGATTCCCTCTCCAGTGGCTCCAAGTGAAAAGAGTTATTTTGTTACTCTTCCAATGGGACATGACATGAGCAGCCGATCAGCGGAGAAAGGTGAATCTTCATCCAGTTCGTCCCTTCAATTTGCGAAGAAGGTGCTGGCTCGGGTTTTGAGTTCTTGGGTCAAGACTCTCCTTTCTGGACACTTGGAAGCAGGATTTGGCATGATCCCACATGTACAGGAGATTCTGACCGACACCGAAGAGGTTGGTCTGGATGTCACAGGTGCCAGGGCGATCGTTGATAGGATCATTGCACTGGGTGACAAGTGGTTTGAGACCATGGGTTTCCCTGATGACCAATTCTTCAAGGAGATGTTCTTGGACCCTGCTGATAAGGCTAAGTCTGACCTGAATGAGGCTACACAAAGCAAGAAGCAGCTAGTTCGGGAGAAGAACAAGGAAGAGCTAGCCATCATCGGATTGAGGCATGACCTTAACGTCCTTGATAGGGAAGTTGAGGAGGCCAGGAAACGTCTTGAGCATTTGAAGGCACAAGTTGATGCGAAGTGGGCTGCTATAACAGAGGCTCGTGACAGGGAGAGTACTATGATCCGCAGGGTTGCAGATGCCGGTCAAGTTCTCGAGAGGAGGACTCTAGAAAACGAACGATGGCAAACTGCTGGGGAAGAGCTTCCCGGTGTAAAAGAAGGGTTACGGCATTCGCCAGCATCTCATGGCAAGTTCCTGAAGAAGCGTGCCTTGGAAACTCTGACGGCTGAGGCCAAAAGTTTGCTTGAGGAGCTGAAGCTTTGGCTGGAGACCATTTTTGGCTAAGCTCCTGATTTTTTATAGCAGAAACCATTCTTCTTTTTTTTGGTACCATATTTTTTGGTACTCTTTTTTTTGTAGTGCTTGTGAACACTTTCTTTTTTTTTTTGGTACCACATGTATTTTTTTGGTACTTTTCTTTTTTTTTTTTTTGTAGTGTTTGTGAACACTTTCTATTTTTTTTTTTTGCTTTGGTACCACATGTATTTTTTTGGTACCCTTTTTTTTGTTGTTCCCTACGCTCACTCAAATCTTTTTGTGATGAAAGCAATTGCTAAATGGGATTTGATCAAAAGCTTTGTCATTTTGTGAAAATCTTTTGTCAAATGGTTGTTTTGGTAGGGGAAACGAATTTGGCATGAAAGCCGGATTTTTGTGGCATTTACAGCCAGTTTGGTGGCATTGATAGCCAATTGGTGGCATTTATAGCCGGTTTGGTGGCATTGATAGCCAATTTGTGGCATTTATAGCCGGTTTTGACATGAGAGTCAGGTTTTTTTTTTTTGTGTGTGGCATTTGTAGCCGAGTTTTTTGAAAACCGAGTTTTGTTTTATTGGCATGAAAGCCGGTTTTGGCGTTTATAGCCGGAAATTTTTGTTTTGGCATTTATAGCCGGATTTTGGCATTTATAGCCGAGTTTTGGTTTTCAAAATGCAGGTATCGACTAAATGTCGCCTCCCCGCTGAATGGTCTTGCAAGTATCGATGGAATGTCGCTTCCTTGCTCATTCGGTTTTGCGAGTATTGATGGAATGTCACTTCCTCGCGGGTTAGGTTTTGCAAGTATCGATGGAATGTCGCTTCCTCGCGAATTGGGGTGCAAATATCGACTAAGCGTCGCTTCCCTGCTTTTCCCAAGACTTTTGGTTTTGCGGGTACTGACTTGATGTCGTTTCTCCGCGATTTTTGAAATTTGAGGTTTTCTCGAACCATTTGTAATTTTGGTTGTGGATAGCAACTGGTATGTTGCATCTCCACGATTTTTGAAATTGGGTTGTGGATATCAACTGGTTTGTTGCTTCTCCACGATTTTAGGTTTTCTCGAACCTTTGAAATTTGGGTTGTGGATATCAACTGGTTTGTTGCTTCTCCACGATTTTTGAAATTGGGTTGTGGATATCAACTGGTTTGTTGCTTCTCCACGATTTTTGGATTTTGCAAGTATCGACGAAATGTCGCTTCCCTGCGATTTTGGGTGCAAGTATCGATGGAATGTCGTATCCTTGCTTTTTTTCAAAATTTTTGTTTTGCGGGTACTGACTTTGATGTCGTTTCCCCACGATTTTTGAAAAACCATTTTTTTTTTGTTTAAAGACACGAGGGTCATAAATTTTGACCTGGAACCATTTGGCGGTAAAAGGTAAGGTGGACTAGGGTAGAAATCCCTGAATCCGGATTTTTGTTTCAAACCATGAATTTTGGTTCAAGGATCGAAAGTTTTGGTTAAGTCAGGGAGAGGCTCCTAAACTTGGATTTTTGGTTTAATGAAACGATGAAAGTAAGCATTGTTTTTGAATCTCTAGAAATTTTGACATTTGATATGAAAATTCTAAAGAGAGTGGGTTTGACGAGCGAGTACCTGAGAACAGGTTTTGGCCATACAGGCATTGCTCTTACCCAGTTGGGTAAGTCTTCAAGGGTAGTACCGCTTCAAGAACTTGCCGTTGATAGGCAGCATACATCTGTCGCCTTCCATGTTTAGGAGGGCATATGTGCCGTTGGAGAAGACTTTGTCGATGACGTAGGGTCCCTCCCATTTTGGTTCAAATTTGCCTTTGGATTTGTGTGCGAAGACCATTGGTCTTTTTACCGCAAGAACCAAGTCACCCTTTTTGTAGGCGCGTTGCCGGACCCTTTTGTCAAAAGATCCTGCCATGCGTGCTTGGTAAAGTTCAATGCTTTGTCGAGCTTCGAGCCGTCTCTCATCGAGATTGTCCAGCTCATGGAGTCGCAATTTCGCATTGCTTTCTTGAGTCATGTCATTTTGTAGAGATACCCTCAGAGAAGGAATTTGTACCTCTAGGGGCACGACAGCTTCGCATCCATAGACCAAGGAGAATGGTGTGCTATGGGTTGGTCCTCGAACGGTGGTTCGATAGGCCCACAAAGCTTCAGACAGTTTATCGCTCCAGTCTCTTTTGTGACTAGAGACCATTTTCTTGAGGATTTTGCAGAGTGTCTTGTTGAAGGCTTCTGCTAATCCGTTTGCTGCCGGATTGTATGGAGTCGAAGGACAGCTTTGAATTTTGTATTTGTCGCAAAACCTGTAGAATCGATGATCCCGGAATTGTGGTCCGTTATCATGGACGAATCTCTTGGGTATGCCGAAACGACAAATGATGTTGGTGCGCAGGAACTGAAGAACTGATGAGGTCTTCATTTCGTTGAACGCAAATGCTTCTGACCACTTGGAGAAATAATCCGTTGCGGCGAAGATGAAGCGATGACCTTTGCTTGAAGGGGGAGAGATAGGACCTATGATGTCCATGCCCCATGCTTCGAAAGGCCATGAGATTGCTGTAGGATGTAGCCATTCCGGAGGCATGTGAATGTAATCTCCGTGAACTTGGCATAGCTGGCAACGTTTGGCAAATTGCATTGCATCAGCAACCATGGTAGGCCAATAGTAACCTAACCTTTTTATCTGATCATAGAGCTTAGGACCTGCCTGATGGGCTCCACAAAGACCAGCATGAACTTCTTTAAGTGTTTCTTCGGCCTCTTGTTGTGACAAGCAGCGTAGAAGTACTCCGTTGAAGGATTTCCTGTAGAGGATTTTTGAAGGAATATCCAAATGAAAGTTTGGGGCTCGCCTTTGTATGCTTGCCCGTTCTTTTGGATCTTCAGGTAGGATTCCGAACATAGTGTAATCAATGAACGGATCCCTCCAATCGCCGATTGAAGTTTGAAGGATAGAGATCCGACTTCCAAGCACTCGGTGGCATTCAGCAACTGCTTGGTGTGTGTTAAGAGGAGGAAGGATCCTTCTCTCACACACTGTAATTTGCATGTCTTCCCCTTCCTGGATCGCCATTGATGCGGCAAGTCCGGCCAGGGCATCTGCACGGATGTTTTCACCTCTATGAATGTGGGTGATGTTGCAGATGTCAAACTTTTGCAGAAGCGATTGTGCCTTGTTGTAATAAGGCAGCAGATCGGGCTTCCTGACTTCATATTTCTGATTCATCTGGTTGACGATCAGTTGAGAGTCTCCAAAGACTTCCAGCATAGTGATACCGGATTCGATGGCGAGTTCCAATCCTAGGATTAGAGCTTGGTATTCAGCTGCATTGTTTGTGCATGGTTCCAGTAGCGAGAAAGCGTGTGGAATCATGCATTTGTCGGGGCTAACAAAGAGGATGCCAACTCCCGAGATCAGCTTTCTGTTTTCATTTGTCCTGGTTGCACCGTCAAAGTACATGTCCCAGGAGGCATTTGGTGAGGAAGTCTCCACGTTGTAGACAGGTTCGTCTGGGAGATCATCTCTGAGTGGTGAATCTTTAGGCAATGGATGCTCTGCGAGGAAATCTGCTAGAGCTTGGCCTTTGATTGCTTTTTGTGGCACATACCTAATATCAAATTGTGACAAGAGGATGGACCATTTTACCAGTCGGGCATTGAGAGAACCGGCCTTCGTAACAAGGACCTTCAAGAGGTTGATCCTCGAGACCAGGTAGACTGTGTTGGAAAGCAAGTAGTGACGTAGCTTTTGTACGGCGAACATCACTGCAAGGCATTCTTTTTCGACTGGAGAGTAGCGATGCTCTACACCTACTAGCATGCGGCTGAGGTAGTATAGAGCAGCTTCTTTTCCCTCACCATTCTCTTGTGCCAGCAGAGCGCCTACAGAATGATCAAGAGCTCTTGTGTACAAGATGAATGGTTTTCCAGTGGCAGGGGCAGCTAACACTGGAGGTTTGGTCAGGTATGACTTGATATCTTGAAATGCGGCTTCGCAGTCGGCATCCCAGACAAAGTCTACACCTTTTTTCATCAATCGAGAGAATGGACGGCATTTCCCCGAAAGATTGGAGATGAACCGTCTGATGTAGGCCAATCTCCCTTGGAGCCCTTTTAGTTCTCTCAAGGTTCTTGGAGAGGGCATTTCTAGAATAGCCTTGACTTTTATGGGGTCAAGTTCTATTCCAGCTTTCCGAACAAGGAATCCGAGAAACTTACCCGACGAGACGCCGAAGAAGCATTTTAGAGGATTCATCCGCAGTTTGTGTTTGCGGAGTCGGAGGAAGACTTCCCGAAGATCTTTGAGATGGTCTTCTTTTCTTCTGCTTTTGACGGCGAGGTCATCAACGTAACATTCGACCGTCTTGTGCTGCATATCTTGGAATATTTTCATCATAGCCCTCTGATATGTGGCACCAGCATTTTTCAGACCAAATGGCATGACAGTGTAGCAATACACGCCAAATGGAGTCCGAAATGAAGTGTGTTTTTCATCCTCGGGATGCATCTTTATCTGATTGTAACCAGAGAAGCCATCCATGAATGTCATTCGCTCGAATCCGTAGGTATTGTCAATCATCACCTCCGGTATGGGGAGCGGGAATTCATCTTTAGGGCAAGCGCCATTCAGGTCTCTAGAGTCAATACAGACTCTGATCTGCCCAGTTTTCTTTGTCACGGGGACAATATTGGCCAACCACTCTGGATGTTGATCCTCACGGATGAAGCCAACGTTTTTGAGTTTTTGAACTTCTTGTTCAATTTTATCCATCACATCTGGACGGAATCTTCTTTGGCCTTGTTTGACAGGCTTGACGTCTTCTTGAAGATTGAGTTTGTGGACTGCTACTTTGGGGTCTAAACCAGGCATTTCAGCATAGGACCATGCAAAGCAATCAACGAACTCACGAAGAAAAACGATATACTCGGGTAACTCATCATCCTTTATATTCTTGCTTATGAATACAGGACGTGGGTTATCAGGTGTTCCCAAGTCTATCTTTTCAACAGGATCTTCTGTCGGAAGGTTCGAAGGTGGTTCCTCCACAATATTTTCGGAGGCTTCCAACTCAACGAAACCTTCTGGAGTTTCAACTGCATTAACAGACCAAAGCTCTGTTCCTTTCCATGGATTTTCTTGATTGGTGATCTCCTCAAGGCTTGCTATGAGATAGTCCCAATCGCCTGTTGAGTCTGGTATTTCTTTTGGAGACGAGGGTTCTTCTGGGTCAGGATGCCACAAGTCTGTATTATCGGACGATTCCTCTTTATCATCAGAGAAATCATACCAATTGGATGAGCTTCCTGGATCTTTGTCAGGTAACTCTTTAAAGAGATATCCAGGGAGATCGATCTCTTCATGGACTTGAGATGTTGAGGCTTGGTCGGTAAAACGACTTTTAAGCTTTTGTGTCAACTGTCTCAGAGGAGTGTCGGGATCATACCCTAACCCATATGAAGACTTTTCTACATGACCGTAGAGTCTCCAATCTTCCAGCTGGCTTTTGGTCAAGGCGGGCTCCAATGGCGTGAGAATACCGCGTCTTTCTCCCAAACCGACTGGGTTTTGAGCGTCATAGCCCATTTTCTTCATAATTGCTTGTGCCACAGGACTATATAGAGATAGCTGAGGCATACCTTCATTTTGGAAAGGTTCCAGCATGGAATTTGATGAAGAAGCGTCCGATCTATGGAAGAAGATCGGCCTTTGCTTTGGTAATGTTGCCGGAACAACAAAGGTAGCAGACGTAGGATCTTCTACATCTGCAGGTGTCTCCATCGGAGTGAGAGCAGGCTGAACTTGCTGAGTGTCAGCTTGGCTTGACGATGCATCGTCTTCTGGCTCTGAGTCCGAGTCTGTGTCTTGCATGATAGACACGAGAGAGACAACAAATTTGCCCCCGGGCTTTTGTTTCGCCTTCTTCACTTTAGTCGTGATGACCAAAGGTCTTGAATTCTTGAGGGAGATGACGAAGGGAGATTGACTACTCTCTTCTAATTTGCCGGCGGGTTTGTTTTCTTCCGGTGATTTTTGAGGAGCCTTGCCTTTATCTTTCTGGAGATTTTCAGCAGGGGGTGCTATTTCCTCTTCTTCTTCTTTTTCGCCTTCATACATTTGGGAGTCTGCGAAGTGGACTTCTTTACCTTTGAAGGGTTTCCTGTCCGCAAAGACTCGATGTACCATGCCGTCGTCGCCGACAAACTTGATGCATTGATGTAGAGTTGAAGGAACAACACCATTCTCGTGTATCCAAGGACGTCCGAGAAGGATGTTGTAGCATGAGGGGGTTTTTATTGCATACACAGTGACCTCAGAGATAAGATCACCGATTTGCAATTTGAACCTGATTTTGCCGATAGGCCTTTGAGTGCTCCCATCGTATCCAAAGATAGATACAGATGTGTGGCTTAGCTTGCTGGGTGGGATGCCCAACTCTTCAAGAGCCGAAGTGGAGATAAGGTTGAGTGCAGAACCTGGGTCGATCTGAACTCTATGTATCGGCATTTCTTTGATGTACCCTGTGAAGTACAGGGGTCGGTTGTGCCTTGCTTCGCCAAGTAGGAGGTCTTCCTTAGTGAAGGCGATGGTTGCACTGGCTGCCTTTTGAACCGAGAGGCATTGGATGCATGATCCCTCAGTTTTCTTTTCTCCCTTTGAGGAAGTTTCAGAGTTTTTGACCCGGTAGTCCATTTCAATTTGGAGGACTTGCGGGGCATGTTTGTCGACATCCTCATTCAGTTTTTGTAATTCTGAGATGAGATTATCACGAGTGCGTGGAGACATTCGTAATAAATCCAGGATGTGAAGACGTGCAGGTATGTGTTTGAAGTGCTCAACCAAGTCATACTTGAAAGCCTCCTTAGGGCCTGCATGTTCATCATTGTTGCCACTGGGGGCGCTTACAACATCTTTTCCCGAAGGATTTACATAAGTAAAGGAAGATTGGTTGTAATTTTTGTGGTAGTCCCGGCCCGAACGGGTGCCTCTACCAACTTCGAGAGCTTCTTGAGAAGGATCTTCGTTTGGAAGATTGTCTTCAGGATCAAGAGGCTGTCGTTTTTCATCTACTGGGGATGTATCTGCAGCAGAGTTGCCATCCTCAGTGATTGTGTTGCACGGAGCATTTTCCGGGAGCAAGTCCTGAACAGCATCCAGCAGCTTTTCTTCTTCGTTGACCCATCCATCACCCCAAGTTGGGTTTTCTTCATGATGATGAGTCGGGAAGAATGTGTATCCTGAAGTCACAGTCTCAGGAGAAGAAACCTGAGAGGGTGTCATCTCTGTGAAAGTCACGTGAGACGAGGTAGCTCCAGAGGATACATTGCTAGGCGTCGTCGGAGTGTAGGTAATCTCATCAGACGACGCTTCAGAAGAGCTATAATCCTGATATATTACATTACAGGAAGCTCTGATAGAAGATGTTGCCTGCTCGGAGTCAGACTCATCCTCGGATGTAAGAGGATCGTCAATCCAGCAATGTTCTCCATTTTCAGGAGTTGAGGGAGGAGGTACCTGATGGGCTTCAGGGACTTCCGGCTCTGGATTGTGAGGAATCTCGTTGACGCGGTCTTGCTCTTGTTCTAGAGCGAGACGCTGCAAGATCCTTGCATATTCTTCAAGATCAGGCATGGGAGCCAGATCCTCTTCTTCGTCTTCTCCGTGTGGCTCAACATAGTTGATTTCCACTGGAGCAATGACAGGTGCTGGGTTAACAGCATCTTCTTGTGCAGCCTCTTGGTCTTCTTCATCATCAGACCAGGATCCTTGTGGTTGCAAGGGGTTATACCAGATTACTGGCATAAGGTGAGTTTCAGGAACCCATTCTTCATCGGAGAGATATTCTCCTGTTTCAAGAGATTCCTCCCACTCATCGGTGTAGTTGGGCTCGAATCCATCGTCGGTGTCGCTAGACTCGTATCCATCAATGGAGAATCCAACTACCGAGTTGCAAGAGTATAATGCCCCCTGCATGGCTTCTTTTTTGAATTGAGGTGGCATGAAATCACTGAGAGTGAAGTTTCTTACCGCCTTTGAAGTCTCTGGAAGGGACGTTTCTGTTGCCCCGAGTGAAGTGGTAGAGGAGGCCTCTGCCTTTTCATGGACTTCTTGTTTTGGCTGGGTCTTCTCCTGCCGTTTGAGCCTGAGGAGATGTTTCCTAGCCTGCCTTCGCTGTTGAGCTGTCGGCTTTGTTTTTACGATCTCCCAGTTTTCATCTTCCAGGAGATCGGGATGTACCCATATGGGTTGTCCGTCTGGTGTCGGGCAAGGAACCAACACTTCGGACGTTTGAATTCTATTTATCACCTTGAAGGAAGTAGTGATCTTTTTCTTCGGTGATTTTGGTGTTTGTCCACATGACACCATGTTGACGGAGGCGGGGCCATAATTTTTGTCAAAGGTGATGACTCCGTTTTTCCACATCTCGTTTATCTTCTCTCTCACAACAAAGCATTGATTGAGAGGATGCGAGACCATCTGGTGGTATGGACAGTACCGAGGATCATTGGTTTTGCCAACGTCTTCAGGTCTTTTGGGCTCTGGCAAAATGAGTTTGCCATTTGCTAGGAGAGCCTCAAAGATTTCTTCGACGTCTTCATCGAACGGATATTTCTTTTCTACTCGCTCTTTGAAGGCATCAGAGAGTTCAGGTCTCTTACCTGCAGCTCTATTTTCAGCTTTCTTTGGTTGCTGAGGAGCTGACTTGGTTTGCACATTAAGGACCTCTTTCTTCTTTGGTTTAGAGGTTGCAATGGCGGTTGGCTCTTTTCTTGATGACTTCTGACTGTTGAGGTCTTTAATCACCGTTTCAGCTTCCATAGAAGCTTCCAGGAGTTCTCCCAGGTTTTTTGATTTGTTGCCGATGATCATGGAGCGTATTTTTGCTCTCATATTGTTACGGCAGATGTCGACTAGCGACGCTTGTGGCAGTACATCTGAGCATTTGTACGCCATTGCTTTCCACTTGTGAATGAAGTCATAAGTTGACTCATTCTCTCCCTGTTTTAGGCTGCAGAGCTGAGCCATAGTAACAGGATGATCCTCACCTTGGAAGTGGGTCAGGAAGCGTGTCTCCAGCATAGCCCAGTTCTGAATGGAGTTCTCCGGCAGAGTGGAGTACCAATCGAAGGCCGTACCTTTTAGGGTACTTGCAAAGAGGCGAATCTTGAGTGCATCTTGATCCGCGATAGCTCCCGTCAAGATCTTGAAGTGGATGACGTGCTGTCTGGCCGATCCTTTCCCCGTATATGTTTGGAGAGTAGGATGCTTGAATTTTGTGGGGAACGGGACCGAGTCCATCCATAAAGGATATGGTGGCTTGATCCCATGCTCTTTGAGTATATCCTCTTCTTTTGCTTTGGCGAGGATACTGTCTACGTCCTTTTTGGTAAGGGCGCGTGACTCATTTTCTTCTCCATTTTCCTCGTTATTGCCATGATTCGGAGGAGGCTCATTGTTCACCTGATTTTGGACGACAAGGAGAAGGTTTTCCATCAGAGTTTCAATCCTCTGCTGGCCTTGTTCCAACTGCTGGATGCGTGTGAGCGCATCATCTCGAGGTGGATTCTGAGGTGGCGGCTCAGAACTTGTAGCCAAGACGTTCATCCCTCGGGATTCGAACGAAGAAATCGTCCTGGTGACCGAGCTGGGGCTCATTCTTTTTGATGAAGAGCTTGATGAAGGATTACTCTCCCGTCCTTGGCTGGAAGGGGCAGGAGATTCTTCGGGATGTCTTTGTGTCCTGGTGACGCTACGGGTCACCGGACGTCGGACATGGATTTTTTATGCTGACCTTTGGCGTCTTCTGGTTTTTCCAACCATATGGACGGCAGCAACTTGGTCGGGTCTTTCTTTTTCGACCCATTTACGGGAGACTTGAAGTGTAGGAGGCTGGGTCCTTTGCTTCTCTAGTCTCTTTTGTTGGTATGACGCACGGCGGCGTGCTCGACGAGCGATTTGAGCTTTGGTCAGCTCTGGCTGGGCTCTGACGATGAAGGATGTGCTCCCTCGGGCGCAGCAGCCGAGCTTGTCTTCTTTGTGGTTGGGCAAGGACAGGATGCGGACCCGGTCCTTTGCCTGTTGCAGCGAAGCTTTGAACCTTTCGAGTTCGGCCCCTGTAGAGATGAAGGGTCGAACTGAAGGAGTGTAGGCCTTAACAGGTGCTTGGAGAGGCCTGGTGATGCATGATCTAATTTTGGGCCTGTAGGAACAAGCTTGCTCATGCTGGGTTGACTTAGGAGTCAGGTTGGAGATGGGTCTCTCCTCTTTCATGTAGGCAAGAGGGTAGAACTGGTTTTCTTTGAGTGGGGCCAGGTATGCTGGTTTGGTGGAAATTTGAGACCTTCTTTGTTTTGGGGAAGGTCTTGGAGACCAAGTCTTGGGATAGACCTGGTTGTTTGTGGGTCGAGGCTTCGCGGGGGTGCCGCGGGCTTCGGGCTTTTGGGCGCTCGCCTTTGGTGTCACGGGAGTGACACGTTGAGAGGCGATCTTCTGCCTTTTGGCAGGCGCAGTTTGTTCTTCGGGAAGTGGGAATGGTCCCAGTCTCCCGAAGACGATGGTCCGGGGAGTCGAGGTCGACCCTGAGTTCAGAGAGTTGCCGAGGGAGTTGACGCTTCGGCAGCTGGCGGGGCGCTTGTAAGTGCGCTCGGTTTGCTTCTGTTGAAGCATGAGTTGGTGCTTGTTCTCATCGAATATAATGGTTAAGGCTGCCATTGTTAGTTTCGAAAAAGTTCTGAAACAAGACCACATCCATTAGTAATCACAAGAATATAATGATCATAAATGGGAATTTCTATGGTTGTCTTTTCAAATCGCTTAAGGGATATGACCCAAGCGACATGAAGAAGGCAAAAAGCCATAGATGGTACAATTGTTCTGACAGCAAGTATGGTGAGCCCAGAATGAGCGTTCCAGTGACTGCTAGAAGCAATTGTAAACCTAAATTCGACTTATCGAGAAGCAGGGCTTGCTTGAGATAAGAAGAATATAAGGTAGGAGTTACAAATGTGCCGGTCACAGATACAGTAGACCCTGAAAGGGCGTACCAGTATTGCTATGCACAAATGTTGGAGATCGCATCCATGAGATGGGATTCTTTGTTTTGAAATGTCAGAAATGGATTCGTCAAAGAGAGCAGGTGGCATTCCGATTCAAATACGGGCTCAACGATTTCCGCGAGCGCCAGTACTCAGAAGGGAAGAGACCACAATTTCTCGAATCTGAATCCAAAAAGTGACGAGTTTTTGGAGATTTTTTTTTTGAAATGATTTTTTTTTATATTATTTTTATTTTATTTTTTTTATTTTTTATTTTTTTTAAAATATTTTTTTTATTTATTTTTTTATTTTATTTATTTTTTGAAAATTTTTGTTTTTTTTTTTTAAGATTTTTTTTTTGAAAATCTTTTTTTTTTATTTTTATATTTTTTTAATTTTTTAAGATTTAAAGACGAGAGAGTACACATAGGCCTCCTAACCCGGTCTTATGAAACCTCAATTGATAGAATTGCCCCCAGGTAAGGGTAGGATTACTTAATGAACCCGTTTGGAGGACCCTTGCCTAGAACAGTCAAGCTGTCTCCACACTCTGGACAAGGCTTTTCTTGAATCAATCGTGATCAAAGAACGCAATTGGTTTAACCTTAGTGGTCTATGTCCCTTTTTTTTATAAAAATCCCAAATAGACTCATCGAAGAGAAACGATGGCCCAAAACCTTAGTCGAACGGGCTCAACATTTCTGCAAGCACCAAAAAACGATAGAATAGGATCAAAGTTTCTCATTTTTGAATCCAAACTAAGAAAACTAATTTTTTTTATTTTTATTTTTTTTTGTTTTTTTTTTTTGAAATCTCTAATGAACTCATCGAAGAGAAACGATGGTCCAAAACCTTAGTCGAACGGGCTCAACATTTCTGCAAGCACCAAAGAACGATAGGATAGGATCAAAGTTTCTCAATTTTGAATCCAAACTAAGAAAACTAATATTTTTTTATTTTTTTTTTAATATTTTTTTTTAAATCTCTAATGAACTCATCGAAGAGAAACGATGGTCCAAAACCTTAGTCGAACGGGCTCAACATTTCTGCAAGCACCAAAGAACGATAGGATAGGATCAAGGTTTCTCAATTTTGAATTCAAACTAAGAAAACTGATTTTTTTTATTTATTTTTTATTTATTTTTTTTTTTGAAATCTCTAATGAACTCATCGAAGAGAAACGATGGCCCAAAACCTTAGTCGAATGGGCTCAACATTTCTGCAAGCACCAAAGAACGATAGGATAGGATCAAGGTTTCTCAATTTTGAATCCAAACTAAGAAAACTGATTTTTTTTTTTGAAATCTCTAATGAACTCATCGAAGAGAAACGATGGCCCAAAACCTTAGTCGAACGGGTTCAACATTTCTGCAAGCACCAAAGAACGATAGGATAGGATCGAAGTTTCTCAATTTTGAATTCAAACTAAGAAAACTGATTATTTTTTTTTGATTTTTTTTTTTTGCAAAGAGAAAGAGTGGAAACAAACTTAAAGAAGTAGAAATTTCCAAAAAATCCCATCTCATGTTTTTTGGGTGCAAAATCCAACATAGGCTACCAGCTAGAAAGTAGCCAAGGAATCCGGAAAAGAAGTATAAGCATAGAGCAAAAAGTATGATATGCAAATATTTCATTTCCAAGCACCGTGTTCTCAAATGAACGAATCCCACCGGGTGTGCCAGCTTGATGGAACGCGCTCCGAGGCGCCGTTGGGGCGGCTACCGGGGTCGGCGGAACGTGGGAGTCCGTCGGGTCCGGCCCTTTCGCGCCCTGGCGGGCCCTGAAGCGTGCATCAACATTTCTTTGTGTGGGTGTGCCAGATTTTCTATTTTACTTGGAATTGCAAGTGGTAATCCGGAGATCAACCTTCGCAAGTAAAAAGGAAATCAACTTCTTTCAAGTTTTCCATTGCACAAATATTTAAGAAAAGAGACATTTTCTTAATTTGCCGTGAAAGGCGATTTTGTTTGGCATTTATAGCCGATTTTGGCGTTTATAGCCGATTTACAATTCTTATCAATAATGAAAGACAAGAGTTGTGATTTTTGTCTCTTTAGAAAAATACAAACTACAATGAAAAGCAAGAAAAGGAAGATCTAACTTTTCAGGAGATTGTGGGGGACTCGTTCAGATTGACGGTCGCAAGCCATGTATGGGCTTCGCCATCATCCATGCAGATGAGAACAGAAGATGCTCTTGATTCGCTTGGCTTGGCTATAACCTCAGGTTTTTAGAGGACAAAGACCAAGAGAAGGTCCTATGTCCAATAAAAAGCTAAGTAGACGGGCTGAAAGCCACGTCTAAGCCATTGGAGGCAGCAGGAGAAGGCAAGGACCTTGGGGGGGGTGCCCCCCAAGGGACTTTTGTCACCTTGTAGTGGTGGCCGGTGCAGAACTTCAGCAGAGTTTTTCTCTCTTTTTTTCTTTCTCTCAGATCTCTTTCTGATCTTTTTTCTGATTTTCTCTGATTTTCTCCCTTTTTTTCTGATCCGAATTTCAATGGAATGCTCTCCTATTTATAGGCCTTTGGTAGCCATTTAGGAGGGTTTATGAGCCTTAATGGCTTTAATGGGAGGAGTTACAAGATTTATTTCTTGATTTTGTAACTCCTTTTTCCTTGAATCTGATTGGCCGATGGAGATTAAGGGCTTTTAATCACCTTAATTACCATAATGGGAGGAGTTTCATGGTTTAAATGCCATGAATCAATTGACTTGTAACTCCCAAATGCTTGCTTCTGATTGGGCCGTCCAAAGAAATGAATTAATGACTGCAATAAAGCTAGTCAATTAACCACATTAATTAGTCGCCGAGCAGTCGAAGAGTCGCGGGCCATGCCGTGTCTTCTGGAATTCTTCTGGCGATGATCATCGATGGATCTACACGCTGATCGACATCGGATGAACATGTAACTTCAGACATTGATAGCTAAGAGTGGGCCGGTGACATCTGTCTTGTCGATTTCACGATCGGTCGGACAGAAAGTGCACTTTCTTGGTCGACCGGTTGGCGATCTTGGAGCGATCAATGATGATTTTATGCGTTTGACGGCGGATCCGAGATGTCGTCGGATATGAGTCAATTTAAAGCACTAAAAATCACATTTTCAGGAAACCACAGGGGCCAAAGTGCGCGAAACGCGAAAAAAGACGGAAAAACGGGTCACCGGCGGAAAATCCGGTGACCCGGACCTCCATGGTCGCCGGCGACCATGGACCGGCGACCATGGGCCATGGTCGCAGGGGCCTGCGACCCTGTGGGATTTTTCCCCTTCGGAGCCCGTTTTGCGGTCGTTTTGAGGTCTTTTTCGTCGCCGTTTTCTTCTGTATTTTTCTTGACATTTCTTCTCATTTATTGGCTTGATTTCCCGGTAGAAAACCTGATGAGAATCCTTGCATTTTTAGAGTGCAAAGTTTCCAATTTTCCGGGAAAGCCGAAGACTTTGTCGCGTAGAGCTGCTGATTTTCCGCCAGAAGCTGAAACTTGGTCAAACGATGTCGGAATGACCTGAAATTTGAGGTGAAGCCTCCTGAGCAATAAATAAGATCAACCATAGGCTTTTGTTTGAGTTTTGAAGCCGTTTGGGGTCCCGTCGATGCTTCACTTGATTTTGCTGCGGGGAAAATGCCGAGCTTTGATATGTGGCCAAACGATGTCCGATTGACCTGAAATTTGGCGGGGAGCCTATTGGAGTCATTTTGAGACGTTCCATGGGCTCCGTTTTGGATGTCATGGTCCCGGGTTGCTCCGCCGCCGGTAGGCTTGATTTTCTCTCGTGATGGAACGCGCTCCGAGGCGCCGTTGGGGCGGCTACCGGGGTCGGCGGAACGTGGGAGTCCGTCGGGTCCGGCCCTTTCGCGCCCTGGCGGGCCCTGAAGCGTGCATCAACATTTCTTTGTGTGGGTGTGCCAGATTTTCTATTTTACTTGGAATTGCAAGTGGTAATCCGGAGATCAACCTTCGCAAGTAAAAAGGAAATCAACTTCTTTCAAGTTTTCCATTGCACAAATATTTAAGAAAAGAGACATTTTCTTAATTTGCCGTGAAAGGCGATTTTGTTAGGCATTTATAGCCGATTTTGGCGTTTATAGCCGATTTACAATTCTTATCAATAATGAAAGACAAGAGTTGTGATTTTTGTCTCTTTAGAAAAATACAAACTACAATGAAAAGCAAGAAAAGGAAGATCTAACTTTTCAGGAGATTGTGGGGGACTCGTTCAGATTGACGGTCGCAAGCCATGTATGGGCTTCGCCATCATCCATGCAGATGAGAACAGAAGATGCTCTTGATTCGCTTGGCTTGGCTATAACCTCAGGTTTTTAGAGGACAAAGACCAAGAGAAGGTCCTATGTCCAATAAAAAGATAAGTAGACGGGCTGAAAAGCCACGTCTAAGCCATTGGAGGCAGCAGGAGAAGGCAAGGACCTTGGGGGGGGTGCCCCCCAAGGGACTTTTGTCACCTTGTAGTGGTGGCCGGTGCAGAACTTCAGCAGAGTTTTTCTCTCTTTTTTTACTTTCTCCTTGAGGTGAAGCCTCCTGAGCAATAAATAAGACCAACCATAGGCTTTTGTTTGAGTTTTGAAGCCGTTTGGGGTCCCGTCGATGCTTCACTTGATTTTGCTGCGGGGAAAATGCCGAGCTTTGATATGTGGTCAAACGATGTCCGATTGACCTGAAATTTGACGGGGAGCCTATTGGAGTCATTTTGAGACGTTCCATGGGCTCCGTTTTGGATGTCATGGTCCCGGGTTGCTCTGCCGCCGGTAGGCTTTATTTTCTCTCGGAGCATCGAAACCTGGTCAAACGTTGTCGGAATGACCTGAAATTCGACGTGCAGCCTTTTGGAAGCATGTAGAAGCCACTCTTGCATTGGTTTGATGAGCGAAGGCTTCGGTGGTTCCCGCCGCCGGGAGGCTTGATTTTGCTGCTCGAGCATTGATGGAGGGTCAAACGTTGTCGGTTTGACTTGAAATTTGGCATGGAGCCCTTTTGGGACATGCTGGAGTCATCTGTAGGCTCTGATCGAAGTTTTGACGTCTCCGATGATGTCGCCGCCGGGAGCTCCCGTTTAGCTGTCGGAGAAGTGAAGTTAGGCCAAATGTTGTCGAAATGGCCCGAAACTTCATGTGTACTCTTCTCTTGGCTATCTTGAAGGATCTTGCAGTTTTTGTTTGATTCTGACAAGATTTGAATTTTTGGAGAAGTTGCATTGCCTATTTATGGCAGGTTGCGACTTCATGCAGCTTTCTTGATTTGAAGAGGCAAAGTGACATTTTTGGTGTCAACATCTCGGAGCATCGAAACCTGGTCAAACGTTGTCGAAATGACCTGAAATTCGACGTGCAGCCTTTTGGAAGCATGTTGAAGCCACTCATGCACTTGGTTTGATGAGCGAAGGCTTCGGTGGTTCCCGCCGCCGGGAGGCTTGATTTTGCTGCTCGAGCATTGATGGAGGGTCAAACGTTGTCGGTTTGACTTGAAATTTGGCATGGAGCCCTTTTGGGACATGCTGGAGTCATCTGTAGGCTCTGATCGAAGTTTTGACGTCTCCGATGATGTCGCCGCCGGGAGCGCCATTTTAGCTGTCGGAGAAGCGAAGTTAGGCCAAATGATTCTGAAATGGCCCGAAACTTCATGTGTACTCTTCTCTTGGCTATCTTGAAGGATCTTACAGTTTTTGTTTGATTCTGACAAGATTTGATTTTTTGGAGAAGTTGCATTGCCTATTTATGGCAGGTTGCGACTTCATGCAGCTTTCTTGATGTTGAAGAGGCAAAGTGACATTTTTGGTGTCAACATTTTTCTTGACATTTCTTCTCATTTATTGGCTTGATTTCCCTGTAGAAAACCTGATGAGAATCCTTGCATTTTTAGAGTGCAAAGTTTCCAATTTTCCGGGAAAGCCGAAGACTTTGTCGCATAGAGCTTTTGATTTTCCGCCAGAAGCTGAAACTTGGTCAAACGATGTCGGAATGACCTGAAATTTGAGGTGGAGCCTCCTGAGCAATAAATAAGACCAACCATAGGCTTTTGTTTGAGTTTTGAAGCCGTTTGGGGTCCCGTCAATGCTTCACTTGATTTTACTGCGGGGAAAATGCCGAGCCTTGATATGTGGCCAAACGATGTCCGATTGACCTGAAATTTGACGGGGAGACTATTGGAGTCATTTTGAGACGTTCCATGGGCTCCGTTTTGGATGTCATGGTCCCAGGTTACTCCGCCGCCGGTAGGCTTGATTTTCTCTCGGAGCATCGAAACCTGGTCAAACGTTGTTGGAATGACCTGAAATTCGACGTGCAGCCTTTTGGAAGCATGTTGAAGCCACTCATGCACTTGGTTTGATGAGTGAAGGCTTCGGTGGTTCCCGCCGCCAGGAGGCTTGATTTAGCTGCTCGAGCGTTGATGGAGGGTCAAACGTTGTCGGTTTGACTTGAAATTTGGCATGGAGCCCTTTTGAGTCATGCTGGAGTCATCCGTAGGCTCTAATCGAAGTTTTGACGTTTTCGATGATGTCGCCGCCGGGAGCGCCAATTTAGCTGTCGGAGAAGCGAAGTTAGGCCAAATGATTCTGAAATGGCCCGAAACTTCATGTGTACTCTTCTCTTGGCTATCTTGAAGGATCTTGCGGTTTTAGTTTGATTCTGACAAGATTTGATTTTTTGGAGAAATTGCATTGCCTATTTATGGCAGGTTGCGACTTCATGCAGCTTTCTTGATGTTGAAGAGGCAAAGTGACATTTTTGGTGTCAACAGAAAGGAAGGCCAAAACTTCCTCCCGACGGACACCATCCGATTTGCCAAGACCCTTCCCAGGAGATTGCTTAATATCGAGCTCTTTCTTGGAAAGCCCCCGGTGCACTGAGAAGCTCTCCACGAACCACTTCGTGAAACCAGCAGTCCGGAAGGTGGGTCGCTCAGGATAGGAAATCATGGCGGTAGTGTCCTCGGCGCTATAAAAAGCCCATGCATTTTTCCCATCCTGCAAGCCTCCAAAACGCTTCACCATGCTCGAAGGCGCTCCAACAACGCCTTGAGAGAAGCCAAGTTGTAATGCAAAACGCGAAGGGACATACGGTTGGATATCGATGAAAAGATGTCTGCGGTACACCATCGTACCAACCCGTATGTTGAAGAGCCACCTCTTCTCCGCGTCCGTCAAAGCATAATGTCTTCCTGACCCTGCCCTGGTCGAATCACGGGAGACACCAAAGTCAAAAGCCTTCTTCCGCAAGCCCGGAGAAAGCTTCACTGAAGACTGCCCAATCTCGACGTCCCTAAATCGTCGGATCCTTAAACGGGCAGATAAAAGTGATTCGTGAACGGCTGTCCCTCTAGCCAAACGAATCATAAAGGGATCTTCGTCCTGTGCAACTCCCAAACGATGGAAGCTAGGACAGTGGTATGTTGACACCAAAAATGTCACTTTGCCTCTTCAAACATCAAGAAAGCTGCATGAAGTCGCAACCTGCCATAAATAGGCAATGCAATTTCTCCAAAAAATCAAATCTTGTCAGAATCAAACAAAAACTGCAAGATCCTTCAAGATAGCCAAGAGAAGAGTACACATGAAGTTTCGGGCCATTTCGACAACATTTGGCCTAACTTCACTTCTCCGACAGCTAAACATGAGCTCTCGGCGGCGACATCATCGGAGACGTCAAAACTTCGATCAGAGCCTACAGATGACTCCAGCATGTCTCAAAAGGGCTCCATGGCAAATTTCAAGTCAAACCGACAACGTTTGACCCTCCATCAATGCTCGAGCAGCAAAATCAAGCCTCTCGGCGGCGGGAACCACCGAAGCCTTCGCTCATCAAACCAAGTGCATGAGTGACTTCAACATCCTTCCAAAAGGCTGCACGTCAAATTTCAGGTCATTCTGACAACGTTTGACCAGGTTTCGATGCTCCGAGAGAAAATCAAGCCTACCGGCGGCGGAGCAACCCGGGACCATGACATCCAAAACGGAGCCCATGGAACTTCTCAAAATGACTCCAATAGGCTCCCCGTCAAATTTCAGGTCAATCGGACATCGTTTGGCCACATATCAACGCTCGGCATTTTCCCCGCAGCAAAATCAAGTGAAGCATCGATGGGACCCCAAACGGCTTCAAAACTCAAACAAAAGCCTATGGTTGGTCTTATTTATTGCTCAGGAGGCTCCACCTCAAATTTCAGGTCATTCCGACATCGTTTGACCAAGTTTCAACCTCTGGCGGAAAATCAGCAGCTCTACACGACAAAGTCGTCGGCTTTCCCGGAAAATTGGAAACTTTGCACTCTAAAAATGCAAGGATTCTCATCAGGTTTTCTACAGGGAAATCAAGCCAATAAATGAGAAGAAATGTCAGGAAAAATACAGAAGAAAACGGCGACGAAAAAGACCTCAAAACGACCGCAAAACGGGCTCCGAAGGGAAAAAATTCCCCCAAGGTCGCAGGCCCCTGCGACCATGGCCCATGGTCGCCGGCCCATGGTCGCCGGCGACCATGGAAGTCCGGGTCACCGGATTTTCCGCCGGTGACCCGTTTTTCCGTCTTTTTTCGCGTTTGGCCCCTGTGGTTTCCTGAAAATGTGATTTTTAGTGCTTGAAATTGACTCATATCCTCCGACATCCGTCAAAATCACGGGTCAACCTCCAAAAGCATAAAATCATCATTGATCGCTCCGAGATCGCCAACCGGTCGACCAAAAAAAGTGCTATTTCTGTCCGACCGATCGAGAAATCGACAAGACAGATGTCACCGGCCCGCTCTTAGCTATCAATGTCTGAAGTTACATGTTCATCCGATGTCGATCAGCATGAAGATCCATCGATGATCATCGCCAGAAGAATTCCAGAAGACACGGCACGGCCCGCGACTCTTCGACTGCTCGGCGACCAATTAATGTAGTTAATTGACTAGCTTTATTATAGTCATTAATTCATTTCTTTGGACGGCCCAATCAGAAGTAAGCATTTGGGAGTTACAAGTCAATTGATTCATGGCATTTAAACCATGAAACTCCTCCCATTATGGTAATTAAGGTGATTAAAAGCCCTTAATCTCCATCGGCCAATCAGATTCAAGGAAAAAGGAGTTACAAAATCAAGAAATAAATCTTGTAACTCCTCCCATTAAAGCCATTAAGGCTCATAAACCCTCCTAAATGGCTACCAAAAGCCTATAAATAGGAGAGCATTCCATTGAAATAGAGATAAAAAAAAAAAAAGAAAATCGAGATCGATCGATCGGAAAGAATCCAGAGCTCGTATCCAGAGAAAGAAAAAAGAGAGAAAAACTCTGCTGAAGTTCTGCACCGGCCACCACTACAAGGTGACAAAAGTCCCTTGGGGGGCACCCCCCCCCCCCCCCCCCCAAAGGTCCTTGCCTTCTCCTGCTGCCTCCAATGGCTTAGACGTGGCTTTTCAGCCCGTCTACTTAGCTTTTTATTGGACATAGGACCTTCTCTTGGTCTTTGTCCTCTAAAAATCTGAGGTTATAGCCAAGCCAAGCGAATCAAGAGCATCCTCTGTTCTCATCTGCATGGATGACGGCGAAGCCCACACATGGCTTGCGACCGTCAATCTGAACGAGTCCCCCACAATCTCCTGAAAAGTTAGATCTTCCTTTTCTTGCTTTTCATTGTAGTTTGTATTTTTCTAAAAGAGACAAAAATCACAACTCTTGTCTTTTCCATTATTGATGAGAATTGTAAATCGGCTATAAACGCCAAAATCGGCTATAAATGCCAGACAAAATCGCCTTTCACGGCAAACCAAGAAAATGTCTCTTTTCTTAAATATTTGTGCAATGGAAAACTTGAAAGAAGTTGATTTCCTTTTTACTTGCGAAGGTTGATCTCCGGATTACCACTTGCAATTCCAAGTAAAATAGAAAATCTGGCACACCCACACAAAAGAAATGTTGAAACACGCTTCAGGCCCGCCAGGGCGCGAAAGGGCCGGACCCGACGGACTCCCACGTTCCGCCGACCCGGGTAGCCGCCCCACGGCGCCTCGGAGCGCGTTCCATCAAGCTGGCACACCCGGTGGGACTCGTTCATTTGAGAACACGGTGCTTGGAAATGAAATATTTGCATATCATACTTTTTGCTCTATGCTTATACTTCTTTTCCGGATTCCTTGGCTACTTTCTAGCTGGTAGCCTATGTTGGATTTTGCATCCTAAAAAAAATGAGATGGGATTTTTTGGAAATTTCTATTTCTTTGAGTTTGTTTCCATTCTTTCTCTTTTAAAAAAAAAAAATCAGTTTTCTTAGTTTGAATTCAAAATTGAGAAACTTTGATCCTATCCTATCGTTCTTTGGTGCTTGCAAAAATGTTGAGCCCGTTCGACTAAGGTTTTGGACCATCGTTTCTCTTCGATGAGTTCATTAGAGATTTCAAAAAAAAAAAAAAAAAAAAATCAGTTTTCTTAGTTTGGATTCAAAATTGAGAAACTTTGATCCTATCCTATCGTTCTTTGGTGCTTGCAGAAATGTTGAGCCCGTTCGACTAAGGTTTTGGACCATCGTTTCTCTTCGATGAGTTCATTAAAGATGTCAAAAAAAAAATAAATATATAAAAAATCAGCTTTCTTAGTTTGGATTCAAAATTGAGAAACTTTGATCCTATCCTATCGTTCTTTGGTGCTTGCAGAAATGTTGAGCCCGTTCGACTAAGGTTTTGGGCCATCGTTTCTCTTCGATGAGTCTATTTGGGATTTTTATAAAAAAAAAGGACATAGACCACTAAGGTTAAACCAATTGCGTTCTTTGATCACGATTGATTCAAGAAAAGCCTTGTCCAGAGTGTGGAGACAGCTTGACTGTTCTAGGCAAGGGTCCTCCAAACGGGTTCATTAAGTAATCCTACCCTTACCTGGGGGCAATTCTATCAATTGAGGTTTCATAAGACCGGGTTAGGAGGCCTATGTGTACTCTCTCGTCTTTAAATCTTAAAAAATTAAAATCAAAATAAAAAAAAAAAAAAGAGATTTTCAAAAAAAAATCTAAAAAAAAAATCAAAAAAAAAATAAAAAAAAATTAAAAAAAAGATTTTCAAAAAAAAAAAAAAAAACAAAAATTTTCAAAAAAAAATAAAAATAAAAAAAATAAAAATATATTTAAAAAAAAATAAAAAAAATCATTTCAAAAAAAAATCTCCAAAAACTCGTCACTTTTGATTTCAGATCTGAGAAATTTTGGTTTCTTCTTTTCTGAGCACTGGCGCTCGCGGAAATCGCCGAGACCGTGTTCAGATCAGAATACCATTTGCTCTCCTTGATGGAACCAATTTTGACATTTCAAAAAAAAAAAAAAAAACTCGTCACTTTTGGATTCAGATTCGAGAAATTGTGGTCTCTTCCCTTCTGAGTACTGGCGCTCGCGGAAATCGTTGAGCCCGTATTTGAATCGGAATGCCACCTGCTCTCTTTGACGAATCCATTTCTGACCTTTCAAAACAAAGAATCCCATCTCATGGATGCGATCTCCAACATTTGTGCCTAGCAATACTGGTACGCCCTTTCAGGGTCTACTGTATCTGTGACCGGCACATTTGTAACTCCTACCTTATATTCTTCTTATCTCGAGCAAGCCCTGCTTCTCGATAAGTCGAATTTAGGTTTACAATTGCTTCTAGCAGTCACTGGAACGCTCATTCTGGGCTCACCATACTTGCTGTTAGAACAATTGTACCATCTATGGCTTTTTGCCTTCTTCATGTCGCTTGGGTCATATCCCTTAAGCGATTTGAAAAGACAACCATAGGAATTCCCATTTATGATCATTATAATCTTGTGATTACTAATGGATGTGGTCGTGTTTCAGAACCTTTTCGAAACTAACAATGGCAGCCTTAACCATTATTTTCGATGAGAACAAGCACCAACTCATGCTTCAACAGAAGCAAAGCGCGAGCACTCATAAGCGCCCTGTCAGCTGCCGAAGCGTTAACTCCCTCGGCAACTCTCTGAACTCCGGGTCGACCTCGACTCCCCGGACTATCTTCTTTGGGACGCTGGGACCATTCCCACTTCCCGAAGAACAAACTGCGCCTGCCAAAAGGCAGAAGATCGCCTCTCAACGTGTCACTCCCGTGACACCAAAGGCGAGCGCCCAAAAGCCCGAAGCCCGCGGCACCCCCGCGAAGCCTCGACCCACAAACAACCAGGTCTATCCCAAGACTTGGTCTCCAAGACCTTCCCCAAAACAAAGAAGGTCTCAAATTTCCACCAAGCCAGCATACCTGGCCCCACTCAAAGAGAACCAGTTCTACCCTCTTGCCTACATGAAAGAGGAGAGACCCATCTCCAACCTGACTCCCAAGTCAACCCAGCATGAGCCGGCTTGTTCCTACAGGCCCAAAATCAGATCATGCATCACCAGGCCTCTACAAGCACCTGCCAAGGCCTACACTCCTTCAGTTCGACCCTTCATCTCTACAGGGGCCGAACTCGAAAGGTTTAAAGCTTCGCTGCAACAGGCAAAGGACCGGGTCCGGATCCTGTCCTTGCCTAGCTACAAAGAAGACAGGCTCGGCTGCTGCGCCCGAGGGAGCACATCCTTCATCGTCAGAGCCCAGCCAGAGCTGACTGAAGCTCAAATCGCTCGTCGAGCACACCGCCGTGCTTCATATCGACAAAAGAGACTAGAGAAGCAACGGACCCAGCCTCCTACACTTCAAGTCTCCCACAAATGGGTCGAAAAAGAAAGACCCGACCAAGTTGCTGCAGTCCATATGGTTGGAAAAACCAGAAGACGCCAAAGGTCAGCATCAAAAATCCATGTCCGACGTCCGGTGACCCGTAGCGTCACCAGGACACAAAGACATCCCGAAGAATCTCCTGCCCCTTCAAGCCAAGGACGGGAGAGTAATCCTTCATCAAGCTCTTCATCAAACAGAATGAGCCCCAGCTCGGTCACCAGGACGATTTCTTCGTTCGAATCCCGAGGGATGAACGTCTTGGCTACGAGTTCTGAGCCGCCACCTCAGAATCCACCTCGAGATGATGCGCTCACACGCATCCAGCAGTTGGAACAAGGCCAGCAGAGGATTGAAACTCTGATGGAAAACCTTCTCCTTGTCGTCCAAAATCAGGTGAACAATGAGCCTCCTCCGAATCATGGCAATAACGAGGAAAATGGAGAAGAAAATGAGTCACGCGCCCTCACCAAAAAGGACGTAGACAGTATCCTCGCCAAAGCTAAAGAAGAGGATATACTCAAAGAGCATGGGATCAAGCCACCATATCCTTTATGGATGGACTCGGTCCCGTTCCCCACAAAATTCAAGCATCCTACTCTCCAAACATATACGGGGAAAGGATCGGCCAGACAGCACGTCATCCACTTCAAGATCTTGACGGGAGCTATCGCGGATCAAGATGCACTCAAGATTCGCCTCTTTGCAAGTACCCTAAAACGTACGGCCTTCGATTGGTACTCCACTCTGCCGGAGAACTCCATTCAGAACTGGGCTATGCTGGAGACACGCTTCCTGACCCACTTCCAAGGTGAGGATCATCCTGTTACTATGGCTCAGCTCTGCAGCCTAAAACAGGGAGAGAATGAGTCAACTTATGACTTCATTCACAAGTGGAAAGCAATGGCATACAAATGTTCAGATGTATTGCCACAAGCGTCGCTAGTCGACATCTGCCGAAACAACATGAGAGCTAAAATCCGCTCCATGATCATCGGCAATAAATCAAAGAACCTGGGGGAACTCCTCGAAGCTTCCATGGAAGCTGAAATGGTGATCAAAGACCTCAACAGTCAGAAGTCATCAAGAAAAGAGCCAACCGCCATTGCAACCTCTAAACCAAAGAAGAAAGAGGTCCTTAATGTGCAAACCAAGTCAGCTCCTCAGCAACCAAAGAAAGCTGAAAATAGAGCTGCAGGTAAGAGACCTGAACTCTCTGATGCCTTCAAAGAGCGAGTAGAAAAGAAATATCCGTTCGATGAAGACGTCGAAGAAATCTTTGAGGCTCTCCTAGCAAATGGCAAACTCATTTTGCCAGAGCCCAAAAGACCTGGAGACGTTGGCAAAACCAATGATCCTCGGTACTGTCCATACCACTAGATGGTCTCGCATCCTCTAAATCAATGCTTTGTTGTGAGAGAGAAGATAAACGAGATGTGGAAAAACGGAGTCATCACCTTTGACAAAAATTATGGCCCCGCCTCCGTCAACATGGTGTCACGTGGACAAACACCAAAATCACCGAAGAAGAAGATCACTACTTCCTTCAAGGTGATAAAAAGAATTCAAACGTCCGAAGTGTTGGTTCCTTGCCCGACACCAGACGGACAACCTATATGGGTACATCCCGATCTCCTGGAAGATGAAAACTGGGAGATCGTAAAAACAAAGCCGACAGCTCAACAGCGAAGGCAGGCTAGGAAACATCTCCTCAAGCTCAAACGGCAAGAGAAGACCCAGCCAAAACAAGAAGTCCATGAAAAGGCAGAGGCCTCCTCTACCACTTCACTCGGGGCAACAGAAACGTCCCTTCCAGAGACTTCAAAGGCGGTAAGAAACTTCACTCTCAGTGATTTCATGCCACCTCAATTCAAAAAAGAAGCCATGCAGGGGGCATCATACTCTTGCAACTCGGTAGTTGGATTCTCCATCGATGGATACGAGTCCAGCGACACCGACGATGGATTCGAGCCCAACTACACCGATGAGTGGGAGGAATCTCTTGAAACAGGAGAATATCTCTCTGATGAAGAATGGGTTCCTGAAACTCACCTTATGCCAGTAATCTGGTATAACCCCTTGCAACCACAAGGATCCTGGTCTGATGATGAAGAAGACCAAGAGGCTGTACAAGAAAATGCTGTTGAGCAAACACCCGTCGTTGCTCCAGTGGAAATCAACTATGTTGAGCCACACGGAGAAGACGAAGAAGATGATCTGGCTCCCATGCCGGATCTTGAAGAATATGCAAGGATCTTGCAGCGTTTCGCTCTAGAACAAGAGCAAGATCGTGTTAACGAGCCTCCTCGCAATCCAGAGCCGGAAGTCCCTGAAGCTCACCAGGTACCTCCACCCTTAACTCCTGAAAATGGAGAACATTGCTGGATTGACGATCCTCTTACATCCGAGGATGAGTCTGACTCCGAGCAGGCAACATCTCCTATCAGAGCTTCCTGTAATGTAATATATCGGACTATAGCTCTTCTGAAGCGTCGTCTGATGAGATTACCTATACTCCGACGACGCCTAGCAATGTATCTTCTGGAGCTACCTCGTCTCACGTGACTTTCACAGAGATGACACCCTCTCAGGTTTCTTCTCCTGAGACTGTGACTTCAGAATACACACTCTTTCCGACTCATCATCACGAAGAAAACCCAACTTGGGATGATGGATGGGTCAACATAGAAGAAAAGCTACTGGATGCTGTTCAGGACTTGCTCCCGGAAAATGCTCCGTGCAACAGAATCACTGAGGATGGCAACTCTGCTGCAGATACATCCCCAGTAGATGAAAAACGACAGCCTCTTGATCCTGAAGACAATCTTCCAAACGAAGATCCTTCTCAAGAAGCTCTCGAAGTTGGTAGAGGCACCCGCTCTGGCCGGGACTACCACAAGAATTACAACCAATCTTCCTTTACTTATGTAAATCCTTCGGGAAAAGATGTTGTAAGCGCCCCCAGTGGCAACAATGATGAACATGCAGGCCCTAAGGAGGCTTTCAAGTATGACTTGGTCGAGCACTTCAAACACATACCTGCACGTCTTCACATCCTGGATTTATTACGAATGTCTCCACGCACTCGTGATAATCTCATCTCAGAATTACAAAAACTGAATGAGGATGTCGACAAACATGCCCCGCAAGTCCTCCAAATTGAAATGGACTACCGGGTCAAAAACTCTGAAACTTCCTCAAAGGGGGAAAAGAAAACTGAGGGATCATGCATCCAATGCCTCTCGGTTCAAAAGGCAGCCAGTGCAACCATCGCCTTCACTAAGGAAGACCTCCTACTTGGCGAAGCAAGGCACAACCGACCCCTGTACTTCACAGGGTACATCAAAGAAATGCCGATACATAGAGTTCAGATCGACCCAGGTTCTGCACTCAACCTTATCTCCACTTCGGCTCTTGAAGAGTTGGGCATCCCACCCAGCAAGCTAAGCCACACATCTGTATCTATCTTTGGATACGATGGGAGCACTCAAAGGCCTATCGGCAAAATCAGGTTCAAATTGCAAATCGGTGATCTTATCTCTGAGGTCACTGTGTATGCAATAAAAACCCCCTTATGCTACAACATCCTTCTCGGACGTCCTTGGATACACGAGAACGGTGTTGTCCCTTCAACTCTACATCAATGCATCAAGTTCGTCGGCGACGACGGCATGGTACATGCCTTTGCGGACAGAAAACCCTTCAAAGGTAAAGAAGTCCACTTCACAGACTCCCAGATGTATGAAGGAGAAAAAGAAGAAGAGGAAAAAGCACCCCCTGCTGAAAATCTCCAGAAAGATAAAGGCAAGGCTCCTCAAAAATCACCGGAAGAAAACAAACCCTCCGGCAAATTAGAAGAGAGTAGTCAATCTCCCTTCGTTATCTCCCTCAAGAATTCAAAACATTTGGTCATCACGACTAAAGTGAAGAAGGCGAAACAAAAGCCTGGGGGCAAATTTGTTGTCTCTCTCGTGTCTATCATGCAAGACACAGACTCGGACTCAGAGCCAGAAGACGATGCATCGTCAAGCCAAGCTGACACTCAGCAAGTTCAGCCTGCTTTCACTCCGATGGAGACACCTGCTGACGTAGAAGATCCTACGTCTGCTACCTTTGTTGTTCCGACAACATCACCAAAGCAAAAGCCGATCTTCTTCCATAGATCGGACGCTTCTTCATCAAACTCCATGCTGGAACCTTTCCAAAATGAAGGTATGCCTCAGCTATCTCTATATAGTCCTGTGGCACAAGCAATTATGAAGAAAATGGGCTATGACGCTCAAAACCCAGTCGGTTTGGGAGAAAGACGTGGTATTCTCACGCCATTGGAGCCCGCCTTGACCAAAAGCCAGCTGGAAGATTGGAGACTCTACGGTCATGTAGAAAAGTCTTCATATGGGTTAGGATATGATCCTGATACTCCTCTGAGACAGTTGCCACAAAAGCTTAAAAGTCGTTTTACCGACCAAGCCTCAACATCTCAAGTCCATGAAGACATCGATCTCCTTGGATATCTCTTTAAAGAGTTACCTGACAAAGA
This sequence comes from Umbellularia californica, assembly GCA_028538565.1. Taxonomy (NCBI): domain Eukaryota; kingdom Viridiplantae; phylum Streptophyta; class Magnoliopsida; order Laurales; family Lauraceae; genus Umbellularia; species Umbellularia californica. The sequence goes on from JAPQWN010000006.1 coordinate 28,775,163, forward strand.
TCCAGGAAGCTCATCCAATTGGTATGATTTCTCTGATGATAAAGAGGAATCGTCCGATAATACAGACTTGTGCTATTCTGACCCAGAAGAACCCTCGTCTCCAAAAGAAATACCAGACTCAACAGGCGATTGGGACTATCTCATAGCCAGCCTTGAGGAGATCACCAATCAAGAAAATCCATGGAAAGGAACAGAGCCTTGGTCTGGTAATGCAGTTGAAACTCCAGAAGGTTTCGTTGAGTTGGAAGCCTCCGAAAATATTGTGGAGGAACCACCTTCGAACCTTCCGACAGAAGATCCTGTTGAAAAGATAAACTTGGGAACACCTGATAACCCACGTCCTGTATTCATAAGCAAGAATATAAAGGACGATGAGTTACCCGAGTATATCGCTTTTCTTCGTGAGTTCGTTGATTGCTTTGCATGGTCCTATGCTGAAATGCCTGGTTTAGACCCCAAAGTAGCAGTCCACAAACTCAATCTTCAAGAAGATATCAAGCCTGTCAAACAAGGCCAAAGAAGATTCCGTCCAGATGTGATGGATAAAATTGAACAAGAAGTTCAAAAACTCAAAAGCGTTGGCTTCATCCGTGAGGAACAACATCCAGAGTGGTTGGCCAATATTGTCCCCGTGACAAAGAAAACTGGGCAGATCAGAGTCTGTATTGACTATAGAGACTTGAATGGCGCTTGCCCTAAAGATGAATTCCCGCTCCCCATACCGGAGGTGATGATTGACAATACCTGCGGATTCGAGCGAATGACATTCATGGATGGCTTCTCTGGTTACAATCAGATAAAGATGCATCCCGAGGATGAAAAACACACTTCATTTCGGACTCCGTTTGGCGTGTATTGCTACACTGTCATGCCATTTGGTCTGAAAAATGCTGGTGCCACATATCAGAGGGCTATGATGAAAATATTCCAAGATATGCAGCATAAGACGGTCGAATGTTACGTTGATGACCTCGCCGTCAAAAGCAGAAGAAAAGAAGACCATCTCAAAGATCTTCGGGAAGTCTTCCTCCGACTTCGCAAACACAAACTGCGGATGAATCCTCTAAAATGCTTCTTCGGCGTCTCGTCGGGTAAGTTTCTCGGATTCCTTGTTCGGAAAGCTGGAATAGAACTTGACCCCATAAAAGTCAAGGCTATTCTAGAAATGCCCTCTCCAAGAACCCTAAGGGAACTAAAAGGGCTTCAAGGGAGATTGGCCTACATCAGACGGTTCATCTCCAATCTTTCGGGGCAATGCCGTCCATTCTCTCGATTGATGAAAAAAGGTGTAGACTTTGTCTGGGATGCCGACTGCGAAGCCGCATTTCAAGATATCAAGTCATACCTGACCAAACCTCCAGTGTTAGCTGCCCCTGCCACTGGAAAACCATTCATCTTGTACACAAGAGCTCTTGATCATTCTGTAGGCGCTCTGCTTGCACAAGAGAATGGTGAGGGAAAAGAAGCTGCTCTATACTACCTCAGCCGCATGCTAGTAGGTGCAGAGCATCGCTACTCTCCAGTCGAAAAAGAATGCCTTGCAGTGATGTTCGCCGTACAAAAGCTACGTCACTACTTGCTTTCCAACACAGTCTACCTGGTCTCGAGGATCAACCTCTTGAAGGTCCTTGTCACGAAGGCCGGTTCTCTCAATGCCAGACTGGCAAAATGGTCCATCCTCTTGTCACAATTTGATATTAGGTATGTGCCACAAAAAGCAATCAAAGGCCAAGCTCTAGCAAATTTCCTCGCAGAGCATCCATTGCCTAAAGATTCTCCACTCAGAGATGATCTCCCAGACGAACCTGTCTACAACGTGGAGACTTCCTCACCAAATGCTTCCTGGGACATGTACTTTGACGGTGCAACCAGGACAAATGAAAAAAGAAAGCTGATCTCAGGAGTTGGCATCCTCTTTGTTAGCCCTGACAAATACATGATTCCACACGCTTTCTCACTACTGGAACCATGCACAAACAATGCAGCTAAATACCAAGCTCTGATCCTAGGATTGGAACTCGCCATCGAATCCGGTATCACTATGCTGGAAGTCTTTGGAGACTCTCAACTGATCGTCAACCAGATGAATCAGAAATATGAAGTCAGGAAGCCCGATCTGCTGCCTTATTACAACAAGGCACAATCGCTTCTGCAAAAGTTTGACATCTGCAACATCACCCACATTCGTAGAGGTGAAAACATCCGTGCAGATGCCCTGGCCGGACTTGCCGCATCAATGGCGATCCAGGAAGGGGAAAACATGCAAATTATAGTGTGCGAGAGAAGGATCCTCCCTCCTCTTAACACACACTAAGCAGTTGCTGAATGCCACCGAGTGGTGGGAAGTCGGATCTCTATCCTTCAACCTTCAATCGGCGACTGGAGGGATCCGTTCATTGATTACACTATGTTCGGAATCCTACCTGAAGATCCAAAAGAACGGGTAAGCATTCAAAGGCGAGCCCCAAACTTTCATTTGGATATTCCTTCAAAAATCCTCTACAGGAAATCCTTCAACGGAGTACTTCTACGCTGCTTGTCACAACAAGAGGCCGAAGAAACACTTAAAGAAGTTCATGCTTGTCTTTGTGGAGCCCATCAGGCAGGTCCTAAGCTCTATGATAAGATAAAAAGGTTGGGTTACTACTGGCCTACCATGGTAGCTGATGCAATGCAATTTGCTAAGCGCTGCCAACAATGCCAAGTTCATGGAGACTACATTCACATGCCTCCAGAATGGCTGCACCCTACAGCAATCTCGTGGCCTTTTGAAGCATGGGGCATGGACATCATAGGTCCTATCTCTCCCCCTTCAAGCAAAGGTCATCGCTTCATCTTCGCCGCTACGGATTATTTCTCCAAGTGGTCAGAAGCATTTGCGTTCAACGAAATGAAGACCTCATCAGTTCTTCAATTCCTACGCACCAACATCATTTGTCGTTTCGGCATACCCAAAAGATTCGTCCATGATAACGGACCACAATTCCGGGATCATCGATTCTACAGGTTCTGCGACAAATACAAAATCCAAAGCTGTCCTTCGACTCCATACAATCCGGCAGCAAACGGATTAGCAGAAGCCTTCAACAAGACACTCTGCAAAATCCTCAAGAAAATGGTCTCTAGTCACAAAAGAGACTGGATCGATAAACTGTCTGAAGCTTTGTGGGCCTATCGAACCACCGTTCGAGGACCAACCCATAGGACACCATTCTCCTTGGTCTATGGATGCGAAGCTGTCGTGCCCCTAGAGGTACAAATTCCTTCTCTGAGGGTATCTCTACAAAATGACATGACTCAAGAAAGCAATGTCAAATTGCGACTCCATGAGCTAGACAATCTCGACGAGAGACGGCTCGAAGCTCGACAAAGCATTAAACTTTACCAAGCACGCATGGCAGGATCTTTTGACAAAAAGGTCAGGCAACGCGCCTACAAAAAGGGTGACTTGGTTCTTGCGGTAAAAAGACCAATGGTCTTCGCTCACAAGTCCAAAGGCAAGTTTGAACCAAAATGGGAGGGACCCTACGTCATCGACAAGGTCTTCTCCAACGGCGCATATGCCCTCCTAAACATGGAAGGCGACAGATGTATGCTGCTTATCAACGGC